>CM070635.1:10074309-11503655 GCA_036346255.1 Ampelocalamus luodianensis | reverse complement strand
GTCCTAGAAGTGACTAACCCAATAGTCACCACAACAATAGCATGAAGTACCTCTTCATACCACCCATGTCAAGTTTTAAGTTTTAAAAGGTTGTAGTCTAGTTCTTGCACGACCTTACCAAGCATGTCCATAACCTAGGATGAGGCTATTCGAATAGTTTTAACCCTTCAGGGGTGTACCAATGTACCCACACGATAGACCGCCTTTCCACCAGCCACGGTTAGCATACTTCCTTTGGTATGCAGGCACGGCTAAGTCTAACAAGACGCTTTCCAATGGACGATGCTAATTAAGAGCCGCAACCCACGGGAGAAGGACACATTAGACAGCCTAACCGGTCTGCCAATGCTCCCCTCACACACCACAAACACACACACACAGTTTCAACACACCCACCGACCAGCTCATAATTAACACCTCCCAAAGTACTTAGTCAAGAGAGGTTCCATATCCTCGCGTGGTTAGCACGCACAAGCGCTGGCTTAGTGACACAAGTAACTCGGTCCTTGGGGACTTAGGCACCATTCCAAACACACCCAACAGATCACACCAACATACCATTGTGCCCAAGTCAAGATATAGTTTTGTTTTCAGTTTTTGATTTGTAAATCAATAAAACACAAGGATTGGACATAATGGAATAATATAAGTATTTGTGTGATCAAGACCATCGACTAAGTCGATGATCGCCTAATACTACCGATAACTAGGCATGGCTAAGCAATATTTATTCGAAATCTACTAAGTGACAAGAGCTCATCCAACGAGCTCTAATCACAGCAAATAACCTAGGCTCGTAGTAGAGGATATTTATTTACCTACAGATTATGCAACTAGAGGATTAACTAATCAATTTAACATCAAAATAGCAATGCATACATAGAGGTTAAACAAAATATTAGACTTCAAATGGGAAATGATCAAACTGCTTGCCTGGCTGCTGTTGCTCACTATGCTGCAGAGGATCACTCTCAAGGACGGCACAATCGTCGGAACCTACCGAAAGAGCGAAAAAGAACCGATAAGAACAAAGAAAATGAAAAAGACTCTAATACCAAAATACTCCAAATGCTCTGAAAATTTTACAGCAGCAAGAGCATGATTTATAACAAATTTAGAAACAAGAACCAACTGATTTGGACTCTCACAGCAAAAGTTATGATCAAAACAATGTAGTTCGGTCAAAATTAAATTTAAATAGGTTACTGTTCATAAATAATTTTCTAGAAGTTTTCTGGACTTAGAAATTTTATGATAGGGTGCTACTGACATTTTAAGGCTAACACAAGTGGTTTCATCTTATTTAGAGTTAAAAAGATTTAGTTATGATTTTTCTAAGTTATAAATCTAAGGCATGATTAATTTCAGATTAAAGACTCATCAGAAACCTATACTAAGCTAAAGTACTTTAATGAGATGCATTTATAGAACTTTAGTTTGTTAAATTTGGAGCTACATAGAAAAAGATATGCAATTTTGAAGTTTAAAACAATTAATAAGTGCAAATAAAAGCTCTGAACTAAACTGAAAACCAATAAAATCGGGAGGTCGTGGGCGATGATCAAGGATCGCACGGCTCACGAGCTCAGATACCCAAAACCCGCACGAGCACCTGGGCGCAAAGACCTCATCGCGCCTAGGGGAGGTCTTAGCCGTTGATATTGAATCCAACGGCCCCGACCACCGGATGCACAGCACACGCGAAGGAGCTCCTAGCGCACTAGGGAGGTCGTGGCCGTCAGATCTGGATCTGGCGGTCCTGAGCTCCACGAGGAGGTCCTACAGCTATCTCACTAAGGGGGAGGTCTGGACGGTTAAGATCTCCCGAGGGGAGGTCTTAACGGTCTAGATCTGAGCGGAGAGAGGACCTAAACGGTGAGCTTAACAGCGAGAGGTCTTGACGGCTAGGATCTCACCGAGGAGGTCCTAAACGGTCACGATCTCCATGGGGAGGTACTAAGAGGGTTTTTAACAGAGAGAGGTCTGGACGGCTTAGATCTCCCTAGGGAGGTCATAAACGGTCCAGATCTGAGGCGGGGAAGGTCCTAAAGCCACAGATCTAAAGGAGGAGGTTCTAGACGGTCAAGATCTCCAGGAGGAGGTCCTGAACGGCTAAGATGAAGCGAGGGAGGTCCTAGACGGTCAAGATCTCCAGGGGGGTCCTGAACGGCTAAGATGAAGCGAGGGAGGTCCTGCGGTTTCTTGATAAGGACCCGAGGTGGTCTTTTTGCAAAGAGGACCTCAGGGAGGTCTTTTGCAAAGAGGACCCCCAAGTGAAGGGTGATCCTAACGGCTGGGATTAACCTACGGAGGTCTTTAACGGCCAGGATATGATTAGGGGGAGGTCCTGGCAGCTAGAGACTTAGACTAGGAGATCTAACGGTCCAGACCAACATTGAAGAGGTTATGAGCGGCTAAGATCACCACAGGGATGTCCTAGGACTTAAGCGGTTACAGAACAAAGGATCTACGGTTAGATCTAAACACGAAGAGATCACTAAGGGCTAGGATTAAAACTAAAGAGGTCTTGGGACATAAGCTTTTACAGACAAGATCCTACGGTGCGGATCTAACACGGGGAGGTCCTGGAGGGTCACGATGACCCCGAGGAGGTCCAGTGACTTGACAAAATCACGACAAAAGTACAGAGCACCGGACTCTCGTCACCGGCTCGTCGCCGGCAGCCACGGCCACGGCGGCACGGACCCACCAGGGCAAAGCATTTTTGTCGCCGGAGACGACCTAAAATGCCGGCTAGCCGGAACGAGGTGGAGAGCAAAGTACGAGAAAAAGGAAATGGCCAAGAACCTCGCCGTGACCTAAATCAAAAGGTGCTCGAGCTCGGGGGAACAAGAAGGAACTCACCGCAGCACAGGGGAGGTCCGAGGGGTGCTGGGAAGGTCCTGGCGGCGGAGGGGCGTGCCGGTCGAGAAGACGATAATGACCGTACGGCGGCCTGAGCAAAAAGAGCAACGCTGCAACATCAAAACGAGTCCCACATAGCTCCGGGGTGCTTCCAGAGCAAGGAATCGGGAAGGGCCCTTCGCCGCAACGGGATGAAGGAGGCGATTTTCACCAAAAAGGGAAACCCAAATCGCAAAGACTCAAGACACAAACTGAAATAGGATTAGTGTCAACACTCCAGGAGACCAGAGGAAGGAGCCGGAGCAAAAGTTTGAAGAAAAGAGCCACTGGAGCACCGGCTGCACCAGGAGCTTCGAAGCTTCAGTAATGGCGGCCAAGGGTGATCTTGGCGATTGAGCTCAAGCAAGAAGAGATGGTGCCAACTGGGGGTTGCGGAAAGGTGAAAGGAGGGCAAAGAAGGGGAGCCGGGTGCTTAAGTAGCAGAGGGGAGCTCGGTCCACAACGGCTCTCTCGCACGGAGGTCCAAATACGGCCATGGGAGCCGAGCGACGGAGCGTAGAAAGAGACTTCGTGGCAAGCCCCGAGCACAATAAATGCATGCCGAGGAGCGCTTGGGAGGTGACTAGGCGCCGCTCTCCCACGACTTCACCGCACGCACACCGCACGTGGGCGAGCGGAGGAAGAAGATGACCAGCGGCGACATCGGGCCCACAGTCGCGCGGCATAGAGCGGCTCGAGTCGGTGCTGCTAGTTGGTTCGGCCGAGTCAATGACTCGAGCCCGAGCCCGGCCCGCGCTCGAGGAATAGTGCAAACCCATTAGGTTTTGATTTTTAAAGCTGAAACTTTGCGAGTTTAATTGGGATAGCAAAACAACTCCAACATTTCTAAAATTTTAACTGAGCTTGCTAACTTTAGAATTAACCTCCCATAAAATTTCCAGAGATTTTGGTGTGCTAGAGTTTCCTCAAGAAATTCTGTAGGTTATCTCCTGGTTTGACCAGGTTTGACTTGCCTCTAAACTGTTTCAAATCATTTCCAAAAATTATGAAATAATTCAGAGGCGCCACCAAGCAACCCTAGAACCCAGGAAAAATATTTCCAGAGCATTATCACAAGATTTGACAAGGTGATCTTTGCCTTGAGAGAATTGAAGGTTTTGACTTTGCATTTCCCAAAATTCCTTTGCAAGAATTTCAGAAAAGTTCGACAACAGAAGGGAGTAAGAAAAAGTTTTAATTTCTACCCATTTTATTACATTTGAAACACAAGTTGAAAATGAGGATGTTACACCTAACGCGAAAAGGCGATAAGCAAATAAGAGCGAAAAACACCAAATAAACTCCAACAGCAAAAAGGCATCCAAATCTAATGAAATTCATACAGCAGCTAGGGGATGGTTTTAGACAATTTCAGGAACAAGAATCATGCAATTTGGATTTAGTATGCAAAAGTTATAGCTAAAATACACTTTCTCAGCCTATAAAATCACTAAACTAATTAGTGGTATTGTTCATGTTGAAATTTCTAGAATGATCTAAGTCCTGAAATTTTTATAGCAGGTATATTATGACATCCTAGTGACAGCAAAGTTGAGTTTACTAAATTTGGAGTTATAGTGATTTACTTATGATTTTTTCTAGGTTGGAAATCTAATGCAAGTCATTTTACAGAAATATAACCATGATTAAAACCTATTCCATATTAAAGCACACTAACAGAGGAATTTAACAAAATTGATTTTGCACAAATTGGAATTATACAGAAAAAGATATACATTTTGCAAGTTTTATATCTATTTCTGGAATATTCAAAATGACAGAAATCAAGTTATTCTAAATACAGAATTTTCTGTTACTGAAATATGCCTAAATGTATTTTTATAATAAACTTTAGTGACAAAAGAATTTATTATAGTTGGAATCTCCTAAAAAGGAGTTAACATGAATTAGTTATGAGTTTTTAAAGTATTAATACAATTTTAAGTTGATAAATAAGTGCTTACAAAAGTAAAATCAAACTTAACAGAAATAAAACGACGTGGATGCTCGTGGGCCATTGATGCGAAATCCAACGAGTCACACGCACGAAAAACAGCGCACGCGCGCGATTCTCAAAAGGAGCCCACCGTTGGATCAAGATCCAACGGCTCACGCGGAGGGAAACATTCGGACGGTACGGTTGCCTCGGCCAGCCACAGCCGCAGATCTAGAGATGAACGGCACGGAGCGCATCTCCCTTCGGAGAGTCCGATTGCACTCGCGATCTCAGCCGCAGATCGTGAGATGGACGATCCAGAATGATAAGGGAACCGGACGGTCCGAATGCACTCCAAATCAGGGCCGTTGATCATGAGATCGACGGTCCAAGATTAGCAAAGTGCAACGCACGGGTCTTAAGTGTGCGAGGAGGATTTTACTGAGTGGGCCCACATGTCAGTGAGACATGAGGCAAAATCGGACCTATTAATGTTAAGACAGTGATAAATGACAATCATAAACATTAATGATGTTCTAAAGGTGTTGATTTAAGCCGATGGGGTTTTTTAAAGAGGCTGGGCCCACTGGTCAGTGGCGTAATGGGCCCGATTAGGACATGATTAATACTTCCCAATGATTGATAATGATTATGCATTAATTATGTCCTAATGACTGACGAAAAACGGGTGATTACGACCGACAACACTTGAGCAGGAACTACGGCTTGTCACCGACGACTCCCGCCACAGCGGCGCAACCTTAAGACTAAAATGGATTCGCAATAGGCTTGCGGACCCAAAGGTGGTGACCTCGCCGGCGGCGATGGCTCTAAACGCCGGCGAGCCGGAAAACGAAGATGGGGACTTTTACTGCTAAACGTGAAAACAGCAAAATGCTCTCCTCTAGTCCAAAGAAGCGAGTGCCAAGGCCTCTAGGGACTAATAAGAAGCTACCTTGATCGAGATGAGCTTCAAAGATGGTTGGAGAAGGTCTGACCACGATGGAGCTTGCCGGACCCGAGGAAGAAGATATGAAATTAGAGACCTGAGCCAAAATGAACACCACTGGTGGTCAAAATAGCTACAATATAGCCCATAGAAACTTCTTGAGCAAGCAATTGAGAAATGAAGCACTCACCGGAACTGAGGAAGAAAGGAGATGGTTTCGGCCGAATTTGAACAAACCCCAAATTTGTCAAATCCTAAAAATGAAAACCAAAATTAAGTGAGGGGAAATGACTAGGGCATTAAGGAGTCGAAAAGGGTACAAGAATATTTGAAGATGAACCACTAGAGCTTCATGACCCACAATGGAACTCCATGGTTCAACAATGGCGATTTGGTGTTTTTGGAGTGCTAAGCCCCAAAAATGAATGATGAGCTTAGGATGGTGTAAAGGAACACCAGGAGGGAGTTTTGGGACCTTATATAGCTAAAGGATTAGGGTTTGGCCACAATAGAGCCTCTCGGGTGAGCTAAGTCCAGGACACAACCATGGATCGAAAAGCAAAATGATGGAGATGTAGGAGTAGGTTGAGATCGTGGCCAAAAGTGCCCTGCAAGCACTTAATGCTGACGAGGAGTGGCTGTCGGGGAGCATGATTTGACCCAAGCCATGCCTCTCTCTGTTCACGCACGGCTGGAGGTTGAAGATGACCAGAGAAAAGGCTCAGGCGATTTTGAGCCCTTGGATTTTGATCGGGCGGCTGATAACACGCCATGCCACTGAGGTTCAAAACAAAAGGAAAGATCGGGAGCCCTTAGATTAGAAACGAACAGCTCAGATTGAACGAAACAATCGGAGGTTCAACACAACAGAGGGGATCGTGAGCCCCAAGATCAAGGATGGACGGCCACGATTGAATAAGTCCTCCGGAAGGTCCGAATGTTCTCAGACGATCATGATGGTTGGATCGAGATCCAACGGTTCAAATTGAATAGCGCATTCGCACAGTCCGAATGCTCCCGCGAAGCTGGGCCGTGCGATTAGGATCCAACGGCTGAGATTGGATGCGCGCTTTTAAAAGAGGCCCGGTGCAGTTAGTTGACTGGACCAAGTCATGTGGCTTGAGCCCGAGTCTGACTCGCACCCGAGGAACAATGAAATTAGTTTTTGAGATTTAAATTGAGCTGGGACTTTGAGGATTTATTTCAGATAGCAGAACAACTCCAAAAATTATGAAATTTTTACTGGAGCTTGCTAACTCAGATATTAACCTTGTGTAAAATTTTCAGAGGTTTTTCTGCTACGCATTATTCTCCAAAAATTATGCAAGGCTTTGGTTTAAGGTTTGACTAAAAGTCAAACAGGATTGACTGCCTCCTAAAAATATTCAAACAATTTCTAAAAATTGTGGAATTTTTCAGAGGGGTCATATACTATCACAGGAACTTAGGAAATGTTTTTTCCAAAGGATAATCACAAGATTTGACAAGAATGTTTTTGGAAGACAAGGTTTTGGATCAAAAAGACTTGTGGCTTTGTATTTCCATAACTTCTTACAACAATTGTTCAAAGCGTACAGGAAATACATGATGCAAGAAAAGGTTTTAATTTCTACTCATTTTCTTACATTTAAAACATAAGTCCAAAATTGGGATGTTACAAATCTCCCCCCTTACAAGAATCTCGTCCCGAGATTCCGTTTACTCGGAGAAGAAAGACGGGTAGTCTGCACGAAGGCGATCTTCCCGCTCCCAAGTGGCTTCATCTTCAGAGTGATTCGACCACTGAACCTTAAGGAACTTGATGACACAGTTCCTAGTTCTCTGTTCAGATTCCTCAAGAATACGAATAGGATGCTCATGGTAGGTCCAATTTTCTTGCACATCGAGATTTTCCAACGAAGTTTCCTCAATTGGAACACGGAGGTATTTCTTCAAGTGTGACACATGGAACACATCATGCACCTCCTCATGTGTAGCTGGCAACTCCAATCTGTATGCAACAGCTCCAACTCTCTCGACGATGCGATAAGGCCCAACATATCGAGGAGCTAACTTGCCCTTGATGCCAAAACATTGATGGCCTTTCAAAGGTGAGACTTTGAGATAAACAAAGTCATTAGGCTCAAAGCTCAACTCTCGACGACGACGATCCGCATAGCTCTTTTAACTGGACTGGGCCACGCGCAAATGCTCGCGAATCAACTGAACCTGGCTTTCGGCCTCATTTATTGAGTCTGGGCCGAAAAACTGTCGCTCACCAGTTTCTGACCAGTTCAATGGGGTTCTACATCTCCTCCCATACAATGCCTCAAAAGGTGCCATACTAAGATTAGCCCGAAAACTGTTGTTGTAGGAGAACTCTGCAAACGACAAGCACTTCTCCCACTTCTTCCCATAGGAAAGAACACAAGCACGGAGCATGTCTTCCAACACTTGGTTGACTCTCTCCGTCTAACCATCAGTTTGAGGATGATAAGCTGAACTGAAAGAAAGACGAGTACCTATAGCCTTTTGCAGACTATGCCAAAACCGTGAGGTGAAAAGAGAACCATGATCTGACACAATCGTTCGTGGCACTCCATGCAAGCACACAATGCGAGATACATAGAGATCCGCCAACTGACTGACACTAAGGTTGGTGCGCACTGGCAGAAAATGTGCTACCTTTGTCAATCGATCTATGACAACCCAGATAGCATCCTTTCCAAAAGAAGTACGGGGCAGACCGGTGATGAAATCCATAGCAACGGAATCCCACTTCCACTCGTGCATCGCAAAGGTCAAGAAGGCCTCTCACGGCGATGTTCACCTTGACACGACAAAGACACGTCGCACTCGGCAATGAACTTGACTGCCTCCTAAAAATATTCAAACAATTTCTAAAATTTGTGGAATTTTTCAGAGGGGTCATATACCGTCACAGGAACTTAGGAAAAAAATATTTCCAAAGGATGATCACAAGATTTGACAAGAATGTTTTTGAAAGACAAGGTTTTGGATCAAACAGACTTGTGGCTTTGTATTTCCATAACTTCTTACAACAATTGTTCAAAGCGTACAGGAAATACATGATGCAAGAAAAAGTTTTAATTTGTACTCATTTTCTTACATTTGAAACACAAGTCCAAAATTGGGATGTTACAAGGAGGGAGAGGAAGTGGACCGGAGGCGGAGGGGAAAAGGGGTGAACGGAGGCGCCGAGGCCGCGGCCGAGGACAGCAATCGATGATGACCGGCGGCTATGTGGGGGAGATCGAGGTCGACCCGCAGGCGCTCGCCAGAGAGGAGGCGGAGAGGATAGCTGAGGGTAGGGGAGGCACCGAAGAGGCGGCTGGGGAGGGAGATCGAGGGGCGGGGGTAGGGAGGAAGAGGGAGGGACATGGAAGGGAGGGGAAGCGATGAGGCGGCAGTTGAGGAGGTAGGACGGCGGAGGAGGGAGAGGAAGCAAATCGGAGGCGGAGGGGAAAAGGGGCGAACGGAGGTGCCGAGGCCGATGAAGACCGGCGGCTGCGTAGAGGAGACCGAGGATGACCCGTAGGCGTTCGCGAGAGAGGAGTCGGAGAGGACAGGCTGAGGAGGCAGGAGGGAGTAAGAGAGAGCAGCGGCTAGGTAGGGAGCTCAAGGGGGAGGGGGGGTGGGGAGAAAAGAGGGAGGGCGACCGAGGGGGCGTGAGCGAGGAAGAGAGAAGTAGCGGCTGGGTAGGGAGGCGAAGGGGTCGGGGGGAGGAAGAGGGAGGGCGCTGCGGCGGCGGGTGAGGGAGACCGGGGAGGAAGAGGAAAGGGGGAGATGCGGCACGGGATGACGCGAGAGAGGAGACGGAAAGGGAGAGATGGTTCGCGACGCAGCAGCTAATGGGGCGACGTGGACGCGCGAGCGACAATCATTCCCATCGAGCGCACCGGCTCGGATCGGACGGCGCTGAGCGGAGCGGAGCGCGATCTGACGGCACGTGTTTTCTTGCCGACATAGAGGGCCTGGGAGAGCCCCAATCCTAGCAGCCTTTAATGTTAGTAATACTTACTGTTTGATTTGCGCACGGATAAACAACTTGTTATAATATATTATTTACTTATTTTACAATGAAAGAATTAACAACAGTTACATATTAGTATATATATTTGCAGTGGTGGGTGAGGTTAGGGTGATAACGAACGTCGTCATCGATCTCAAACATTTCTTTTGAGGCAAATATTCGGAATGCGGTCATTGTAGATATTTCTACCTGCTTTGTAAATTTCCTCATCCATCTTGAACAGCAGCACGACTATTTTGATGCTGTGTTGCTCTTTCCCATACCATTGTGAACTGAAAATTTGAGAGACAAATTGGTGATGTTAGCACTTGAAATGGCAATAACATTACAAGAGCTAGCATGACTAATTTTATGCAGAAAGGAGCTAGAACGACCATACAATTCGCAACGCCTCGCAAACCTCACTAGTACTTGATTTGATGCCACTGCAGGCAATGTTTGCACACTCGTAAAACACATAACCTTTACAGTAATATGGATGATCGAGAGGACGATGTTAACACACTATAAAACACAAAACCTTTACAATAATGCAGATGATGAAAATCTGTCCTTGCACACTTCGAGCACAGAAGAATCGAAGGAGAGATTGATGTGCATTTATAGCCTAGTCGGACCAAGTACATGGCCATTGGCACAACTACTCGCATAGCCCAAGGTCGAGCTTGGTCCAACAGGTTTGAAGGTGGAACCGCGTATTTTAATTTTCTGTCTTGTGATAATATATCCAATTGCACCAATATTAGTGCATTACTAGTTTTGGACCCACGCGTTGCTATGGGAATACATCGTCTATTCTTTTCGTAAAATATAATATGTTTTTGGAGCAAAGACTGAGCACCTTGTTTCATTGGATTTGATGGTTGAATAAGAAGTCAATGCTAAAGATGTATCATACAATTTGGTAATGTCACCATTATTGTTCCTATTGTAGGACTGTCTAACTCTGTAGCTAGAGTTGTTCGAAATTATCAACTATGGTGAAAGTATATTGCGTGAAAGTTTCTACTAAAATATATGAGTTAGGAAGTGTGCTATGTCGTGGATGTGTGAAAAAAGTTGATGAAAGGTCTATATGCTTTCTCCTACTTTTTCATCCTCCAATGTCTCCATCATGAAGATCAAGGATAGAACCTTTACCAATGCGGTCTTCTTTCCTTCTTTCGTTTTTCATTCTATAACTTTGATTGTAGAAGTTTTTTACATGGAGGGAGATTTGAGACTATTCAGTGGCCAAAATACGATGAAAATAGAGAATAGGCTCATAGGACTAAGCTAAATTGATACAAAAATATATAGTCTTTACTCTTGCGTAATCAAAATTCATACATGAATAGAATTATAAAAGAGAAGCAAAGCGAAAAATAAAGAGAAATCTAGGAACTTCAATGCAGCTAACTTACTAACTAATTAACTATACAATATATACCAATAAATAATTAACTAAATAGCAAATAATGAATGAAAACAAGAAATCGAGCATATATTACCACCGGTCGCCTGGACAATTGAGTCTAGATCCAGTCCAACCGCAGGCTACAGCCCGTATAACATTCCAAATTAACAAAATAAGCGTAATTAATTTTAAAAGCATCATTTATGATTTTTTTTGGAATTTTTTTACAAAAATAGCATTTATTTAAGGTTTTCTAATTTTCAGCAGCTGGAAATGAATTTTTGGTATTTATAAATGCATGATACAATCTTGAAAATATTTTATTCATCTTTAAAACTATCTGTTGTGCTTCCACAAAGCTTTTCATAATTTGTGGAGTTAGTTTGTTAATTTTATTAATTCAAAATTGATTTCTGGAGTTAATGAAATAAAAAAATCCGAAAATCAGCGCTGACCATTTTCTTTAGGCTTGGCCCAGCACATTAATATTCTGGACCAATTCCGGCCCGTGCGTCATTCTGTTCTTAGCCTCCTTCCTTTTACCGCTGTCTACGCGTGAATGCGACGCTTTCTCTCCATTGATACAATCTGGACCCGGGACCCCTCCATCAGGCATCGTCTTCCACCTCGCCTCCTCGCTACTGTGCACCATGGGCACCGCGCTCGTGAGCTCTGTTGCGCAGACTTGACTTCCCCGATCGCCTCGAGCTCCCTGACCCATGTGCCCGCGTCGCGCCAAGCAGCAGCTGTGGCTCAGTCCCATCGGCGCGCTCATCAACACAGTTGCGCACGAGTATTCGAGCTTGGCCGTGAGTTTTCGTCGAGAACAACTATCGTCATCTCACTATAAAAAGGCCTTCCTGACCTCGCCTTAAGGTTCTCCCTTCCGTGCCGTTACCATTTTGCCCACTCAACAAGTTTCCCCCTCTAAGCTTCCCGGAACGCCGTCGTCGTCTCTGACTCCGGTGCACGTGCACGATGCGCTCCGCCGTGGCCGCCGTCGTTTCCACTGAGCTCTGGCCTCGACATCCGTGTCACTTTGTTTCTTTTTGGATCCTCTTCAAAACCCCTCAGTCAATTCCCTCTCTTGTGCAGTGAATCACTGGATCCGCCGCGTTGTCTTTGTCTCCGGCCGCCGCCGTCGCCCTCGCGCAGTTTCTTCTCCAGGTAAGCCTATGGCCTTGCCATGTTCATTTTCCGCTTTGCCTCACCTCCCTGATCCTTGTTTTGTGCTCTGTTTTAGCTCCCTTTTGTCGTCAAGCTCCGCCACCGTTGAAGTCGTCGCCGCCATCCTTGCTCGTCGTCGTCCCGCGGCTCCAGATCTTCTCCACCGTCACCAACCCCACCAGAGTACTCCTTGGCAGATGCTGATGCTCATGCCCTGCTTGATTTAGGTCGTCTCGATATGTTCTGTCGTCGTCACCGTAGCAGTGCCTAGCGCTGCTGCTTTTGCTCACCGTTCTTCCTGTTCCAATGACCATTGGTTTCTGCGCCACTGCCAATAGCGTCGCCTAGCTCCCGTCTACTCATCCCGCGCATGCACATGCCCCCAGCACTGCCCTCGCGCCGGCGACGTGCTCGTGGTATTAATTTTGGTATCTGTTTGAATTTGTTTTGGTATATTTTCTTTCGTGTTTCATGGCTTTTATCGATAGGATACCAACGTGCCGGCATACGAAGTTGGTCTAGATCAGGAGCAAGAATTGAACGAGCAAGACAACCAGATCATATTGAGCTCATATTTCAAATGTTATGTATATTGTTTGCTCATACTATTATGCATGCTTATTTCGGTTAAATGATTATGTTGATTGTTTATAATTTAGATATTGCAAACTGTTGCGTTACCTTTACCTTGAAATGTTGATATCTGTGCTGTCTTCACCCTAGAATTATTACCAACTATTGCTAGAATTATTAGTGGAATTTTAGGGTGGTTTATGTGTGGGCCCCGAGATCAGATCCATTCCAAGCTAAGTGATTGCACCGGAGGCACAACATTTAATAAGGAACGAAAACAAGTTCGAGTGTCTAGATATGTGTCCCATGTTAGATCCCAAAGATCAGTGGCATGCACATATCCAAACACAATTGTAACATCCCAAGTTTGGACTTGTGTTTCAAATGTAAGAAAATGAGTAGAAATTAAAACTTTTTCTTACATCATGTATTTCCTGGATGTTCTAAACAATTCTTGTACAAGAATTATGGAAATACAAAGTCACAAGTCATTTGATTCAGGTCTTGACTTTCAAAAATATTCTTGTCAAAACTCGTGATCATCTCCTGAAAATATTTTTCTTAAAGTTCTAGGGATGGTATGTGACCTCTCTGAAAATTTTTGCAATTTTTAGAAATTGTTTGAATATTTTTAGAGGACAGTCAAACCTGTTTGACTTTCAGTCAAACCCTATTCCAGAACCTTGCAGAATTTTTGGAGAAAAATTCACTGCATAAAAACCTCTGAAACATTTACACAAAGTTAATATCTAAGTTAGCAAGCTCATGTAAAAATTTCAGAATTTTAGGAGTTAATTTGCTATCCCTCAAAATTCCTCAAAGTCTGAGCTCAAATTAAAAACCCAAAATCAGGTTTCACTGTTCTCAGTGCGACGGTCTCTGCTCGAGCCACTTGACTTGGCTCAGTCAACTAACCGCACCCGAGCCCGTTTTGAAATGCGCGAGCGCTGTCAGCCGTTAGATTTCAATCGAACCACCCACGTTGCTTGATACGTTCGGACCTCCCGATTGCGCCAACTCATTTGGACCGTTGGATCAAGATCCAACCATCCAGATGAATTGGGTTGTTCGGGTCACCTGGTTATCACATTCAATCATGACCGTCCGTTTTAGATCCAACGCTCACGATCTTTCCCAGTGTTTTGAACCTTAGGGGCCTTGGGCAAATCTCAACAGTTGGATTAAAATCGGACCGCCCACAACAACCCTAACTTTTCTCTGGTCATCTTCTTCCTCGAGCCGTGCATGAATAGGGGGCGGCATAGCCGGGTCACTTTGAGTTCCCTCGTCAACTCTTCTTGGTCGGGGCAGTGAATGCGTGCGGCTCACTTTCGGCCGTAGGCATGCCCTACTCCTGCACCTCCATCACTTCTTTTGGTCCACAGATGTAACGTGAGCCAAGTTCACCCGTGAAGCTTGTTTTTGCCCAAACCCTAACTTTCTAGCTTTATAAAGTCCCCCTAAACCCCTCTTGGTACTCCTTTGCAGCACCACTTAGCTCCCCTTTGCTTGTGGAGCTCAAAACACCAAAAATACCAAAACGACCATTTTCGACCATGGAGCTCCATTGTGAATCTTGATGCTTCAGTGGTTCTTCTTCAAATCTTTTTGTACTCTTTTGAGCTCCTTATTGCCCTAATCATTTCCTCTTACTTAATTTTGGGTTTCATTCACAGGGTTTGTCAAATTTGGGGTTTGTTCACATTCGGCCGAAATCACCCCTTTTCTTCCTCAGCTCTGGTGAGTGCTTCATTTCTCAATTATTTGCTCATGAAGCTTCTCTGAGCTATAATAAGGCTATAATGATGATCTGATATCACTCATTTTGCTCAGGGCATCTTTTTCATTTCATCTTCTTCAACTCCGGCAAAGCTCCACTGTGGTCCAAGCTCCTCCGGCCATCTTTGAAGCTCATCTTGCTTAAGGTAGCTTCTTATTAGTCCCTAGACGCTGTGGCACACGCTTCTTTGGACTGTTGCGGAGCTTTCGATCATTTTTCGATTTCGGCCGATTTTGTCACCGTCATTCTTTTCCGACTCGCCGGCGTTCTGGGCCACCACCGCCGGCGAAGTTACTACCATCGGAACCGCAAGGCTATTGCGAACCCATTTTGGCAATTTACGGGCACCGCCGTGGCTGGAGCCGCCAGCGACGAGCCCATCTTTGTTGCTCGGTTTTTGCCGGACGAAACCCCTCTGTGTCGTTGCCGGTTAGGACATCATTAATGGCTTAATCATTGTTAATCGTTAGAGGTAATTAATATGTCTTAAACTGGTCCACTGTGCCACTGACAGTGGGCCCAACCATTTAACCCCCCCTGTCAGCTCTATTCAACACCTTTAGGACACCATTAATGCTTAATGATTGATAATTAGAGTTTAGCATTAAATGACCGTCGGAAATAACTCTTTGGGTCACTGTCAGGTGGGCCCGTAGGCCTAAACCGCAGTGACGGGGTCATTAGGATACAAATTTGGGTTCATTAATTGCTAATCATTATTAGCAATTAATGGCTGTCTGAATCGGCTTGATGTGCCACTGCCAGGTGGGCCCCAGCCCACTTAAACCCCCTCTGTGCGGTAGCCTTAGGATACAATTAATTGCTAATCATCACCAATCATTGGATTTGTAATTAATCACTGTCCTAAATAGCCCTCTGTATCGTTGACATGTGGGCCCGCACATTTTTAAAAAACCTCTCCGCACACTTAAACCCACATGTGTTATATGCGCGTATCGCGGACCGTTGATCTGGAGATCAACGGCCCAGATCTCCGGGAACTTTCGGGTCCCCAAACGTCTAAATCATTAGGGACCGTCTATCTTTAGATCTGCGGCTTAGATCGTGGGGCCGTTCAGACCACCCGAGCTCCCCACCACTCTGGACCGTCCATCTCGCGATCTGTGGTTGAGCTCGTTGTGCCGTTCAGGTCCCCGAACGTCCCAATCCACGTGGACCGTTGGATCTAGATCCAACGGTGAGCCCCTTTGTGGATCACGTGCGTGCGTTTTTCTTCCACGCGTGGGCCGTTAGATTCCGAATCAAGGGCCCACGCTCGTCCACGTCGTTTTATTCTTGTTAAGTTTGATTATATTTCGGTAAGCCTTTATTTATCAACTAAAAATTGTATTAAAACTTTGAAAACTCATAACTAATTCATTTTAAATCCTTTTTAGATGATTCCAACTGTATTAAATTCATGGTTCACTAAATTTTAATATAAAAATGCTTTTAGGCATTGTTCTGTGCCAGAAAATTTTGTAAATAATATTAAATTGATTTCAGCCATTTTAGAATATTCCAAAAATTGATTTGAAACTTGAAAAATGCATATCTTTTTCTGTATACCTCCAAAATGTGCAAACTCAATCTTGTTAAATTCCTCTGTTAGCATACCTTAATATGAAATAGGTTTTGATCATGATTTCATTTTTGAAAAGTAACATGTGCTAGATTTACAACTTAGAAAAATCATAAGTAATTCATTTTAACTCCAAATTGAGTAAACCCAACTTTGCTGACCTTAGGATGCCATTATCTACCTAGCATAAAAATTTCATACTTTAGATCATCCCATAAATTTATGCCATGAACAGTACTAGTAATTAATATAGTTGAATTTCTCGGCTGAGAGAAATAGTTTTAGCTATAACTTTTTCATAATTAGGTCAAATGACTTGGTTCTTGTTTCTAAATTCATTTAAAATCATGCCCTTGCTTCTGTATAAATTTCATGGATTTTGGATGATTTTTGAGTTTGAGTTTTCTTTGGTGTTCGTCGTCTTTATTGGATTTTCTCGATCTTTTGATAGGTTCCGACGTTTGTGTCGATTGCGTGTGAGTCCTCTGCAGCAAGAAAGTGGTCTACAGCAAGGCAAGCAGTGTAACATCATTTGATCATATTGCTCCTATTACTTTTAAAGTCTAATATCTTGTTTGCAAAACCTAAGTATGCATGCTCCTTTGTGTCAAGATTTATTTTAATCCCATTGCATAGTTTCCCTGAAATTTTTCACCCCCGCCACTACCCTAGGTTATTATCCTCACTGGTGAATTAGAGCCCAGTGGATGATTTATGGTCTTTTTATTATCTTTGCGATATGATGCTTAGAAATGCTTAGTTACCGATAGAATTGGGCGGTTATCGACTTAGTCGATAACCTTGATAACACAAACTTATTATGACTTTATGATTTCAGCCTTTGTGCTATGTTTATTTGTGAAAACTAAAACTAAAAACAAAATGATTTCGACTTGGGCACAATGGTAAGATGGTGTGCTTTTGGGTGTGACTAGAATGGTGCCCGGGTCAATTAAGGACCGAACATCTTGTGAGTCTCTGTTATCCAAGCAATTTTTGCGTGCTAACCACACTAGAGGGAAATGAGACCTCTCTTGACTTAGTACTTTGGCGTGTGTTAGCTCCGAGTCGCAGGAGGGCGTGTGTGTGTTGTGTTGTGGTAAAATGAGGTGGTTTGTGTGTGGGAGCATTGTAGTTGTCCGGAAGCTTTACCCCTATAGGGTAGTTGACTTTCGGCTTTACAATGTAAGCGTATGGGCTTCGGTCCATACGAGCGGCTCGTAGTTGATACACAATATTGGAAATGTCTCGTAGAACTTAGCCGTGCCGGCATACCTTTGGAAGTGTGCTTCATCTAGTGGCAAAAAGGCGGTCTGAAGTGTGGGTACATTGGTACACCCCTGTAGGGTTAAACTATTCGAATAGCCTCGTCCTATGTTATGGACACGCTTTTGTAAGCTTTTCAAGAGTTATACTACAACCTTTTAAATTAAAACTTGACATGGGTGGTACGAATGGGTAATTCGTGCTATTGTTGTGATGGCTATTGGGTTAGTCATCTCCAGGTTGTTGTTATGTTATTACTTATTGTATCGCTGTTATTTATGCAAATAAAATTCAGATTGTTAAAACTGCCTTCAAACTATTACTTATTGCCAACAAAACTTGCTTTATGCGAAAAATAACTTTGAGCCTTCTCCTTTGATTAAAGCCTGCATGTAGTAGTAACTAGGTTTATTACTCGTAAGTCTTACGAGTACATTTTTGTACTCATTTGCTTTGCATATTTGCTACAGAGAAGGTTGATCCCCAAGGGATCAACTTTGGTGAGTTTTGCTGAGGTGTGGACGACTAGCTTGGCGGCCCGGTCGGTTGCCTTGTGGGTTATGGCTAACCGGTCGACTTTTGTTTATAGCCATCTTATGGCGCTTTTGCTTCCGCTGTCACTTTGATACTTTTATGTCATTTGGTTAGTCGGCTCTGTGTAATAACTCTATATTATGTATGTCTTTTGTTAGACTTGTTGTTATGTGATGTATGGAATTGATGCATGCTTTTGTAAAGATATATGTGTGCTGCAATTCTGGGAAGCACATGCCTATCGAGGCACGGTGTATTTTGTTTGTGATGCTAGAGCGAAGGGAAGGCTAAGTATTACAAGCTAAATAAACCGAGGTCTCACAAAGTTGGTATCAGAGCCATACTGACCGTAGAAACCCCTAGCTTGGTCATCCTTAGGATATTTTGAAAACTTAGTTTCTAAATGTCAAATGATTTATGAAAATCTTAAGTAGAATCTCAGATTTTACTTGTTATCTATCTTAGCTTGCTCATCTCATCTTATTCTTGATTGAATTTGGAAAGTTGTTTTCCCTTTCATCCTCTTCCAAAAGATAGTTGTTTTATCGGTTAAATTGGTTTTGGGTAAACCATGAGAGTTATAATTTGGAGTGTTGGCTATCTTTTGGAGAAGATTAGGAGCTTCTGGAAGTGAGGATTTCGGCCAAAAGAGTGAAGGCAAAATCTGGACAGCAAGCAAGAATTTCTGGACAACCAACTTTTAATTAGTAAATAGTATTGAAAATGAGAGGTAATCCAACTAAAACTTGTAGGAATAAAAGGGTAAGAAGTTATATGAGTTAGCTAAGTATCTAACCTTTCTTTAGGTGGTTTTACCTTGCTTTTAGCTGTGATGAACCAATGGGTTATGTTCTGAAATTGCCTTCCTAAAACTGATTGCTCGTTCTTCCATACGAGTTAGTCATACTGGGGAGTTGATTTTGTAAATTGAGGTCTTGTACTGAGTTTGGGTTGTTTTTGCGCATCTCCAGTTTTCATGAATTATTGATTTCCTTGCCTTCAGTTTTCGGGTTTGTTCCTTGTCTGTCTTAGTATCTGTTCCCACCCCAACCTTTGGTTGAATCCCCTAGCTTTTTCTCACCTACCTCGTCCTTGTATGCTTTAGATGGGCAGCTGGTATCTGGTCAAGGAGACGCTTGTGGAGTACGTGGACGGGTATCCCACACTACTGCGAGATATGATGTGGCGCGCCAACTTCACCTACCAACCAGAGTATGCCATCTACCATCGGGATCGGGGACCTGGAATGGAAGAGTATCGTTGTGTGGTCAACGTCATCGCAAGACAAGTGACCGGCAGTATCAATTTTTGAGGAATATGTTCGTCAAGTGATAACAAGTTTTTGTGGGATCAAGACCATCGACTAAGTCGATAACCACCCAATTCTACCGGTAACTAAGCATTGCTAAACATCATATCGTAAAGACAAATAAAAGACCATAAATCATTCACCGGGCTCCAATTCACCGGTGAGAATAATAACCTATGGCAGTGGCAGGGGTGAATAATTTTAAGGCAACAATGCAATAGGCTTAGCTACCTCTAATCGACAAAATTAACTTTGACACAAGAAGCATGCAAACTTAGTTTTTACAAACAAGATATAAGAATTTAAAAGTAATGGGAGCAATATGATTAAATGATGTTACACTGCTTACCTTGAAAGATTTGCTCAGTTTGCTGCAGAGGCACACTCTCGTTACCAATGCACTCGTCGGCACCTAACGAAGAGCGAAAAGAACCGATAAGAACGAAGAATATCGAAAAGACTCAAAAACCAACTTTCTCTGAATGCTCTGAAAATTTTACAGCAGCAAGAGCATGATTTATAATGAATTTAGAAACAAGAACCAATTGATTTGGATTTTTAATGCAAAAGTTATGATCAAAATAATTCTGCTCAGCTTTAAAAATGCAATCTGTTACTGTTCATCATAATTAAATTATTTGGCAAAAATTTCTAGAAAGGTGGTGCAGCTAGAATTTTTATAGTAAATCAAGCACCTCATAAGATGAACAACCCAATTGGATTCATCTCATTTGGAGCTAGGATGCATTTTCTATGAATTTTTAAAGACAAGAAAATGAGCAAAAGTAAAATGCATAAGTAATCTTTTTGGAAATAGTAACATGCCCAAAACTAATTTTAATAAAAATTTCATTAACAGAGGAAGCCAACAAAGTTGGATTCACTCAAAAGGATTTACAGAGAATTAGTTATGCATTTTTCAAGTTAAATGAATTTTTGATATAGCAAATAAAGCCTAAACACAAATTAATCTATTAACACATTTCTCTGGAGTTAAACTGAGCTTTAAAACTATTTTTAGATTAAAGTTTAGTTCAAAACAGAATTATCACAACTTGAGTAAACCGAAAATAAATTTATATAAATTAGTTATGAGTTTTTGAAGTTTAATGGAATTTTTAGTTAGCAAATAATGCTTACCGGGAATTAAAACAGGCTTTTCCGAATTAAAATAACGTGGACGCACATGGGCCGTAGATCTGGAATCCAACGGTCCATGCACGCGGTCAACATAGTGACTAGATTTTCAGAGAAGCAACATACGCTTGGATCAAGAATGGACGGCTGGGATTTAACAGGAACTGTTCATGGCCCGAACGGCCTAATGAACCTCAGTCGGTGATTAAGCGATGGAGGGCTGAGATCAATATGCGGTTCGAACGATCCTAACGGCACAACGATCTTAGTCGTTAATCAAGCGATGGAGGGCTGAGATCCAAGTGCAGCTCGGGCGGTCCGAACGACACAACGATCTCAGCCGCAGATCTCAAAATGGACGGCTGACAATGATCGAGCCAATCGGCCCATGCACAGTGAATCCTGACAAGCAGGGCCCGCTGTCAGTGACTTAGAGTCACGCGCGGGGTTTTTGCGCACGCGCCCACTGGTTTCAAGATGGTGGGCCCACTGATCAGCAACCATGGGCCACACGCGGGCGTAACAGCGCGCAGGAAAATTTAATAGGGTGGCCCACATGGCAGCGACAGTGCCGCACGGAAAAAGGTTGGTTATTACAGGGTTAACCCAATGATTAGAGCAGATTAATTAATGATTAGCCTTAATGACTTGAGCACAGAGCTCGGAAGATGTTTAAAGGGCTGGCCCCACATGTAAGTGACAGATAAGGCCCGGCCTAAGACATCATTATTACAAACCAATCATTATCACTGATTAATTACTGATTAGCACTTAATGAACACGTTTTGTCCTAAACGGCCACCGCACAGTGCCGCGCTCGTTCGACAATAGACCGAGGGTGTTCCCCGGCTTGTCGCCGGCGACCCAAGGCACGACGGCGGGAACTAAGCCCTGGAATGGGTTCGCAATATCTTTGCGGACCCGATGGTGACGACCTCGACAGCGGCGGCGGCCCACAACGCCGGCAAGCCGCAGGAGAGCAAAGGTGACCACACGGTCGAAATGCGAAAATGATCAAAAGCTCCGCAACGGTTCACTTAAGTGGGTGCCATAGCTTCTAGGGGCTACTAGAAGGCTACCTGGGCACTGGTGGAGCTCGAAGGTGGCCGTGGTTGCTCCGGCGACGAAGGAGGTTGCCGGCTCCGAGGAAGAAACTGCGGAGGAGATGCCCTGAGCAAGAAGAACACGCCCGGGTCATAAAAAGGGCTTCTACAAAGCTCAAAGAAGATCTTCAAGCAGTGAATTGAAGAAAGGAGGGCTTACCGGACTTGAGGGAGAAGAGGGGCAATTTTAGCCGATTTGAACAAATCCCAAAACTTGACACTTCCTAAAAATGTCAAAACGAATAAGGTTAGGGGATTTACTCCAGGAGGTGAGAGGCACAAGCTGACGCAAAGAGAGGGGGAGGAAGGCCACTGGAACCCTAATGGTGATGAAGCTTGCTCTTGGCCGAAAATGGTGATTTGAGGACTTTTGTGGGTTGGAGCTCACTTGAGTGGAGAGGATGCTTAGCAAGCTTAAGGGGTGCTGGAAAGAGAGAATAGGAGGAGCTCGAGGCCTTATTATCGCCAGAGAGCAATGGTGGGGCGAGGGCGAGCATTAATGGTGGACTTGACCGGGAGCTTCGCCAAGGACGAAGGAGAAGGTGGGAGCAGGCACGACCGCGACTTTGGGGGAGATTCACTAACGTGCAATAATCGAAAAGTGGCAAAGAGCCGTTTAAAGGGGTCAAGGAGGTGACCCAACACTGCCATGGCGTACTGGTTCACACGCACGCACGCGGGCGTGACGAAGAAGATGACCAGGAGGCGGTGGCCTCCTCAAGTCAGTGAAAGCAAATTGGCTTAGGTCCGACCGAACCAATGGGTTGAGTCAGACCATAAGTCACAAGTCCAAACTCCCCAAGCGTCGGATTAGAAATGGACGGTTTAGATTGACTTGGATCACCCGGAGGGCTCCAAGCGCTTAAGTCAATCTGGCCTTCCGATTAGATTTGGACGGCCGAGATTGATTCTCCCGCTCGGGGGAACAAGAAATCTGGATCGTTAGATTCAGATCTAACGATTGGAAACACACGTGCCCAAGTGGCTCGAGCCCGGTGCAGTTAGTGGGCTGGGTCTAATCAAGTGGCGCGGTCGGTTTGGTTTGAAACGACCTGGCGCGAAAAGAGAAGGGGCGCACAGAGACGGTTGGATCTATATCCAACGGCTGGGAAGCGATGGGGCAAACGGAGGTCCGAAGGGCACACACGCTGAGGGCGGTCCGATGAAGATCCAGCGGCTGAAATCGGACGCGCGCGCGGGAAAGGGTTGGGCTGAGATTGCCTTCGAGATCGGACGGTTGAAAACGAATTCAACGGCTGAGAACACATGCACGTTTGAAAGGGTAGAGCCGGCGCGGGAATGGGTTGAGTTCAACCAAGAAAGGAGTTTGAGCCCGAGCTTGACTCGGACCCAACCAAGGTTTGACCAGGGTTTAAACTTGGAGCTAAAATTTTGGGGAATATTTAGAGATAGCAATTCAACTCCAAAATTTCTGAAATTTTAACTGGAGGTTGCTGACTCTGTGATAAACCTTGTATAAATTTTCCAAAGGTTTTTATGCACTGCACTTTTCTCCAGAAATTTAACAAGACTTGTTTTAGGGTTTGACCAAGGGTCAACAGGTTTGACTGCCTCCAAAAATTATCAAATAATTTCTAAAAATTACGAAATTTTTCAAAGGAGTCACACAGCATCCCCAAAACCAAGAAAAAATATTTCCAGGTGTTGAACACAAGATTCTCAACAAGGATTGAAAGAGGGGATTGACTTTAGTCAATTGGAGATTTAGGTTTTTGATTTCCCACAATTCCTGTACAAGAATTATAGAATTGTTTAAAAACTTCAAGATGCAAGAAAAGTTTTAATTTCTACTCATTTTCTTACAGTTGAAACACAGACCCAGATTTGGGCTGTTACATGTAATTAGTATTATGGGTAAATATGATATCACACGGCTATTAAATATACCCCTTATAGTCTTAAGGGTGAGGCCAATCAGGTGGTCGTAAGTTCTTCTACGACCATCCCCATAGTAGTAAGTCCTTCCATGACTATCATATGATCGTAAGTTCTTCTACGATCGCCTCTGGTCATAAGTCCTTCTACGACCAGTACCCAGTCGTAAGCTTTTCTACGACTACCCCTGGTTGTAAGTCCTTCTACGACCAGCTCTGTCATTACTTCCTCATAGTTAATTGGGTCCACTTGCCTATAGGCCCAATTGATTACGGGATCTGAGCAGCCAATATACACAATTATTCTCTAGAGTAACTGCATGTAATGCACCATTATCTCTGATTGATAACCGTCAGGCGACGTGGGGAGGTTACTACTCTGGTTATTACCACCATTATTACGGAATAATGAGGCACCTCTTGACCTGGAACGATTACCTCTTCTCTTCACGTACTATAAAAGGACTTCAGTCAGAGAGAAATGGGAGCGATTGAGAGGCAATCAGGAGCAGCATAAGCCTAAGTCTTTTCCTCTGATTGTAACCAGCATACATAATACAGTACACACAGGAGTAGGGTTGTTATTCTTGCTAGAGAAGGCTCAAACCTGTATAAAAATCCCTGTGTCTTTTATGTCTGCGTGATCAGTTGTGAAGACCCCCGAATCAAACAATATTTACGTAAGATTGGTTCTAAAACACCGACAGTTGGCACCGTCCGTGTGGATCTTCTGGTAATTCCTTGTTAACAGTTTTTCTTTTCTCTTTGATGCTTCCATGGCAGGAGAGTGGAACGAGGAGAACTGGTTCAACTTGGCCGATTACGCAGATGTCGACATGGATGCCGGTTTCGATTACGAGCCGAGTATTGAATCATCTGATGGTATTACCACCTCTGGAGATCTTTTATCAGATCTTGGAGACCACACCACCGGTGGAGTTGAGGAGGGATCCTTATCCCCCACAATGGTACACCCAGCTGAGGGACTAGTTTCCTTAGGGGGCAAGGGTCAATTCGACCACAAACAGAATTGCCCCAAGATAGACTCACAACACGACGAGAGTTTTTCCTCCGAGTATTCGAGTCCCCTTAAGGCAGTACCACCTGGCGAAACAAGTTCTAGAAGCCATCATTCCAGAGCTTCATCAGCACTTGGTGGTCCTCTCTCTCCAGCTAATCCCACAGAAGAGGGGATCAAACACGCTTTTCCTGTTCAACCATCCCATCGTGGGGCACACCTACGGATAGAGACGGTTATAACCCAGAGTTCTCCTTCCTGGAGGGGTTTACTCCAAGTCACCAGATGGTGTCTCTCGACTACTCCTCAAGCGAGGAGGCCTCGAGCGCAAGTGGAGGTCCTCAATGGGAGGTCTTCGTCATTCCCTCAATAAGGATCATTCTCCTGGAGGCAGGATTGACGATGCTTCCCAACGGGTACACACTACGTCTCCTCGTGGCAATGGCAAGAGCACCACTACTGACGAACAGGGTGAACACCTTGATGAGCGTGCGGGAAATCCTCAACATTCTTGCACTCCACTAAAACCAACTCAAGGGTCTGGTATGGGTGATCCTGAGACAACTCGACAGAGAAAAATAGTGGCCCAGAAAAATCTTCCTAGGTGCACTCATTATCAGTTAGAGGAAGCTCAAGAGCTCCAACACATCAACGACTTGCTTAAGAATCCAACTCAAGAGCTCGCTCGAGCACCAGGTTACGATCTCTTCGCCAAAGAGATCGCACGAAGGCTTCAGAACATGATGGCAAAATTCAAGCGCCCTCATCGACATCATTCCGGAAGTCGTAGCAGTACGGCTCTATCATCTGTCAGTCGTTCGACCAACTCATTGCATGGAGATCGACATGATTATCAATCACGTCGCTATCCTAACTTGAGGAAGGCTCCTCAAACATCTAAAGATCGGAAAGCTCCCAGGAGAGGTGATCGCTCACCACTCCAGGGTCGAAATCTGCGGCAGCAGATGGAATACGAGGAGTATTTCCCTCGTAAGATTGAGGCCTACTATAGGTCAAGTCCACCTGTGACTGAGTATCATCGAGTATGATCACCTGGTGACGTTAACCCTTCTTTACTACAAAGAAGGCACCAAGAAGTTATCACCAGATGCCGAGCATTTTCACCCGACATCTGAGTAGTTCGCTGGTCACCTCATTTTCGACCAGTGAACATGGAGAAATTCGATAGAACTCAAAATCCTATTGAATTCCTTCAGATCTACACAATAGCTATCCGAGCGGTAGGAGGAGGAGAGTATGTAATGGCGAATTACCTTCTGACTGTGCTCGAAGGGTCTGCTCGATCATGGCTACTAAACCAGCCACTTGAGTCGATCTATTCGTGGCAACACCTCTGCGACCTTCTGTTGGAGAACTTTTAGGGTACTTACAACCGCCCTGGAAAGGAGGACGACCTGTACCGGATGAGATAAAATGATCATGAAACTCTGCGTCAATTCATCAGGCGCTTTAGTTAGGTTCGTAATTCAATTTTGGAGGTTTCTGACTCATCTGTTATTAGAGCCTTTAAGCAGGGAGTCCATAACAGAAGGATAACGTAGGACATCGCTTTGAATCCTCCTGCCACTGTCGCCGAACTCTTCGAGATGGTCGATCGATATGCGACTGCTGTTGAAGCAGTCAAGTGGAACAACACTATTGATCGAGAGGACAATGGTCCTCAAGATGTAGGCCAAAGTGGTAAGAAGAAGGACAAAAGGCTAAGAAATCCAAGAACAAGACGAAGGGTCACAAGTCTCAAGCCTGTGGTTCTAAGGAGGTCTTAGCCGTAAGCGACAAGGAGCCACGTAACTCCAAGCAAAATTCTGATCGAGGCAAAGTTAAGCGCCCCGATCGGAAGAATGACAAACCTAGGTGGTGTCCTTTTCATAAAAAAGAAGAGCATGACCTTCACAACTGCTGAGTTTTTCTACAAAAACTCGAGGACTATTACTCTGGCAAAGGGCTGCTTCCTACTCTTGAACAGGTAGGTCAAACAAGTGGTCAAAAGGAGTTGGATGACGATGAGACGATGTCGTTTCAGGATCTATAGCACACCATCAATCACATCTATGAGGGATCATCGGCATACGAGTCAAGACGACAGCTTAAAGCTGTCGAGCGCGAGGTAAACTCAATCGTCTCTCCTCTCGTCAATAAGATGCCGAAGTGGTCGGAAGTCACCATCTCTTTTGAGAAGGGTGACTGTCCGATCCCTTCGACTCGACCAGGTCGAGTTTCGATCGTGGTCGAACCCACCATCAACAACTGTCGAGTAAATCAAGTACTCTTTTTCTTTTTACCCCTGATATCGAAGAGAAAAAGCTAGGACAAGTTTACTATGCCATTTGACAGCATTTGACTGTTGTTTCTAGACGGTAAGTAAGGCTTTTTCGTCTGAATGGTATATTCTTGCTCGAGTTAAAGAACTTGAAAATGGGAACATGGAATTGGAGTGGTAAAACCAAATGCTATTGTCCAAGGTATTTTGTCTGCAATTGGGTATATGGTATAGTTACTTGAGGATGGGCAGGCCCTAACACTGAGAAGGAAGTCGAGATGGACTCCCTAGTTAACCGCTCCACTGACCTCGTGAGTTTCATATAATATATTATTAACTAGTACTGACTACTGATGGTGCACCTTAGTTCATTCGATCTTGCATGCATTTTAACCTTTGTGACTTGATTTGTAACTTGCAGGAGCGAAATGTAGTACCCTCCTTGAAAAAGGCTTTGAATGACATTTCATTGGACAAAGATGCTGCAGTTATTGCTAAGATATTCAACACTTGTTTATCCTTGTAGGAGTATCTATGTTATTGTGCATGCGGATCTGCTTGTATGCATGATTAATCCCCATTATCAATTCTTGTTGGTATGCTTTTGCATCCAAGCTTCTAGCCGAAAATTTCCATTCTAGAAACTTCAAATCCTTAAAAAAGGGCAGCTCGCACTTCAATTTGCCAAACTCATTGGTTCCCAAAACCCAAATTAAACGATAACACTATCTTTTGAGAGATGGGAAGGAAAACAACCTTTAAAACTCAAATTAGAGCAAGATGAGATAGAAAGCTAAGATAGGTAAGGAATAAATTATGATAATTTACTTAAGCTTTCAAAAATCATTTGATATTTTGAAAATAAAGTTTCCAAAATATCCTAAAGACGACCAAGCTTGAGTTACTACGGTCAGTATGGCTCTGATACTAACTGTGTGAGGACCCTGGTTTATTCGACTTGTAATGCTTAGTCTTCCATTGACCCTAGCATCACAAATCAAATAAACCAAGCCTCGAGATATGTATACTTCCCAGAAATGCAGTATACACACCCTATTACAAAATCATGCATCAATTCCATCCATTCACGTAGAACCGAAGCACAGCAACAAACCAGAAGTTAATTAAAATAGAGAGAGTTAATACAAAAGAGAGGCCGACCGGCCAAAAAACATACAAAAACTAAGTAAATAGCGAAAGCGAAAATGTCATAAGATGGCGATAAACAAAAGCCAATTAGTGTGCCTTTAACCCGCAAGGCAACCAACCGGACCACCAAGCTAGTCGTCAAACCCGAAGCACATCTCACAAAAGTGAGGCCCTTGGGGCTCACCTTCTTCCTCTGCAACAAAAACATTAAACAAAACAACTGAGTACAATAATGTACTCGCAAGACTGACGTGTAGAGTAACAGGCCTATACATATGCTACATGCAAGCTTATTTAAGTGGAGGGGGCTCTGGACTTACTTTTAGCATAAAGTAAGTTTTCATTTGCAATAATGTAATAGATTTAAAGCAATTTGACAAACTGTTTCTAATTGTTGAAATAACAACGGTAAAATAATAATAACAACAACGAGGACAACCTGAAAGTAACTAACCCAATAGCCACCACAACAATAGCATGAACTACCCGTTCATACCACCCAACATCAAGTTTTAATTAAAAGGTTGTAGTCTAACTCTTGAAAAGCTTACCCAAGCGTGTCCATAACCTAGGACGAGGCTATTCGAATAGTTTGAACCC
Source organism: Ampelocalamus luodianensis (assembly GCA_036346255.1). NCBI lineage: Eukaryota > Viridiplantae > Streptophyta > Magnoliopsida > Poales > Poaceae > Ampelocalamus > Ampelocalamus luodianensis. The sequence goes on along the minus strand of CM070635.1, from coordinate 11,475,043 downwards.
TGCAGGGGTGTACCAATGTACCCACACTTCAGACCGCCTTTAAGCCACAATAAGCACAATTCCGAAGGTATGCCGGCACAGCTAAGTCTTACGAGACATTTTCAATATTGTGTATTCACTACGAGCCGCTCGTATGGCCAGAAAACCATACGCTTACATTGTAAAGCCGAAAAGACAACTACCCACTCAGGATAAAGCTTTTCGGACAACTACAATGCTCCCAACACCATCCCTCCTACGACCTCCTGCGACTCGGAGCCAATACACGCCAAAGTACTAAGCCAAGAGAGGTCACATACCCTCTAGTGTGGTTAGCACACACAAAATACCTGGATAACAGGTACTCACAAGATGTTCGGTCCTTAATTGACCCGAGCACCATTCTAGTCACACCAAAAAACACACCATCTTACCATTGTGCCCAAGTCGAAATCATTTTGTTTTCAGTTTTTAGTTTTCACAAGTAAACATAGCACAAAGGTTGAAACATAGTCATAATAAGTTTGTGTGATCAAGGTTATCGACTAAGTCGATAACCGCCCAATTTACCGGTAACTAAGCATTGCTAAGCATCATATCACAAAGGCAATAAAAAGACCATAAATCATTCATCGGGCTCTAATTCACCAGTGAGGATAATAACCTATGGCGGTGGTAGGGGTGAATAATTTCAGGACAACAATGCAATGAGATTAACTACCTCTAATCGATAAAATTAACTTTGACACAAAAGCATGCATACATTAAATTTGTAAACAAAATATTAGACTTGAAAATAATGGGAATGAACTGGATATGATCAAACTGCTTGCCTTGCTGGAGATGCTCAACCTGCTGCAGCGGATCACTCTCGCAAATACCGGAATCGTCACAATCTATCGATCAAGCAAAAGGACAGATAAGAACGAATAACACCGACAATAACCAAAAATTCAATTTTATCTAACATGCACAAAATTCATACAACATGTAGAGAATGATTTTATAAAATTTTAGAAACAGGAATAATTTTATTTGGAGTTAAAAAGAAATTTCTAGGAATTTTACAAAGTAAAAGACATAATTGCACAATTAAATTAATTATCAAAATTTTATGAAACAGGAACATACTTAAAACCTATTCCAGTAAAAATTACACTAAAAATTAAAATTAACAAAATTGGTTCCATTCAATTTGGAGCAAAAATGAATTAGTTATGGATTTTCTAAGTTAAAAGAATTAACAATGCAAAAGAAATTAAATTCGGAAATCCTAAAAGCATTAATTCCTTTTTCTACCGGCGCTCAGCTGACCCACGGTCACTGACTGGTGGGACCGAGCGAAAGCGCTGACCGAGTAAACTTTGACCCAGCCAGGCCGAAGGCAACATCGAAAGCGTATTATACGAATACGTCTTCGGTTTACTCAAAGCGTACTTTACAAAGTGCACAATTACTTAACCGGCCGCGAGGGCCCACATGTCAAAGGCTCAAAGGATTTAAACCAGTGCAGTTTAAAACTCTAATCACGTTTAGCCCCGGGGGCCCACGAGTCATATACACATTTAAATGAGTGTTTAAATGCTAATGACAGGGTTATCACCTAACTCACGGCGACTACATTGGAGTTCCGTGCGGCGAGGCGCGCGTGGCGTGTAGAGGATCTGGCGTGGAAGTGGTTCCCCGGGCTCGTGAGTGGCTCCACCAGGTGCGCAGCAGCCCCACGAACACGTTGGGGACGACGCAGAGTCAGATTGTCGCCGGAGTCGGGCTCGCGACGGCCGGAGGCAGAGACGATGAAGAGGCTCCCAAGGAGGAGGCGCTACGGGAGTCGAGGAGGCACGAGGAGGGTCGCTACGGGAATTCCTTGGCTCCAGGAACGTGGCGCCTAAGATAACGTCACCGAAGGAGGCCCGAGGTGGCCGGAATCGAGGCGGCGGTGCTTGACCACAACCGGAGAAGAAAGGGCCCCACGTCCTCAACGTTGCTCCAAAAGCAAATTAAAACCATAGTTCAGCTCCATGGAACATTGTGATTCTAAAGGATCAAGCGCTGAGAAGAATGGCTCACCGGAACGCCTTAACGACCACGAAGCCGAGACTACCGGAGGCGGAGACGAAGATGTTGCCCCCAACGACTCCGTGGATGAAACGAGCTCGAACTGGGAAAAATGGATGCAACGTGAAGAGAGGAACGCAGCGGCGGGGTCACTGGGTCGAGGGCGGCACTAACACGGTGGCGCTGCCTTTGACTTGAACCTCGGCCGAAACGAAGAAGAGGGCGGAGAGAGCAAAGGAGTGGAAGAGGGAGGAAATGGGTTATCCCCAGAGCTTTATGGGGACCCGGCGACACTTCAGAGATGGACACGCGTGCACGAGGTGTCACCGACGAGGTGCGTGGCACGCATGCGCGAACGCCAGCGAGCTCCGGTGATCTGCTATGAGTGTGGTGGCCCCAACCACATTCGGGCAAATTGCCCCAAGTTGGAGATGGGCAAGAACTACACGAACAAGAACTGCAACAAGAAGACTCCAGCTCATGATCAAGTACCGCAACTTCAACAAAGCAAAGAAACTCTTCCGTCGCGTCCTCACCGCCTTCCACAACTTCGACTTCAGCAACATGGAGGGCTCGACGACGATGATGGCGAGGATGATCCGCAAAAGAACACCAAGGACGATGATGACTTCACCGGGATGTGCTTGATGGGTGAAGCGAACGACATCAGCGATGATGATCTATACAGCAACTCCGATGAGGTAGGCCCCTCCTATGACCAGCTTAATGATGTGTTTCTTAAGCTAGGAAGGTTCTATGCTAGGTCTAGGGCTAAGTGTGGTGATTTGGAGAAGGAGGTAGAGAGTTTGTCACGGGAGCTTGCTTGCTTCACTTAGATCTGTTCCATCCCGTGATGATGTTGATTGTGATGTATGTTCTTCTTTGCTTGGAGATATGGAGAAATTAAGGACCTCTCATGATAGTGTGATTTCTGAGCTAGATTTGCTTAAGGTGGAGAATGTTAGTCTATTAGCTGAATTGGAGATAGCTAGAGATACTCCTTATCAGTCTTGTTCTGCTATTATTGATGCTGCTACTATTGAGACTACTATTTGCACCTCATGTGAGGTTAAGGACAATGCTATTAGAGAACTGTATACATTCCTCCTTGGTCTGCCTGAAACATGTGGTAGCTGTACTAACTTGAAAAATAATTTAAAGAATGTAGACCAGAAAATTGCTATGATGTATGATGCCTTGAGTGAGCCTGTTACTTCTTGTGCTAATTGTCCTAAGTTGACTGCTGAACTTGAATCTGTATCTAAGAAACTTCAGGACAAGTGTGATCATGATAAGAAAATGGCTCAATATGCTTCTAAGGCTCCTATTAGCTCACCATGCAACAATTGTGAAAAACTAAAATCTAAATTGATTGCTTTGGATGAAAAATGTGTGAAAAATAACTAAGGACCTACTAGAGAAGCCACGACCTGTTTGTATGTTCTATGCTGAATTGGAGGAGGAAATTGATGAAATGCATGAGACCTTTAGGAAAAGATTTGAGACCCAGATAGCTAGGGTTAGGACTACCCCGTGTGTGTCTTCTGAAGCCCTCAAGCTTGAGGCGGCCGTGCATAGGGAGAGATATGCACGTGCTATTCGATCTTCTCCTTCTGGCTCTTCATCTTCTTCTTCTCCATGTCCTTCTTATGCTTCCCTCTTTCAGGAGTGTGAGAACCTCATGAGCACTCTTGAAAAATTTGTCGGAGGCAAGAAAAAGCTTAGCCTTATCTTGGACAAATCCAAGATTTGCAAGTCAATCAAGGTTTAGGATATGATTTTCTAGAGGATGTGAGGAAACATCCACCTGCAGTCGTTAGAGCTATAAAGAAAGGTGTGATCGAGGTTGCACCCAAGTCTAGGAAGACCTATTTGAGTCTGTAGGTTTTGCCCAGGGGATTTCTGATAGTAAGGTTGCACCTCTGTAACATCCCAATCTTGGGCTTGTGTTTCAAATGTAAGAAAATCAGTAGAAATTAAAACTTTTTCTTACATCATGTATTTCCTTTTGTGCCAATCAATTCTTGTACAAGGAATTATGGAAATACATTGTCACAAGTCTAGTTGATCCAAATCTTGACATTCCAAAAACAATCTTGTCAAATTTTATGATCATCCTCTGGAAATATTTTTCCTAAGTCTCTGTGAGGGTATGTGACCCCTCTGAAAAATTTCACAATTTTTAGAAATTGTTTGAATATTTTTAGAGGCAGTCAAACCTGTTTGACTCTCAGTCAAACATTAAAACAGAGCCTTGCAGAATTTTTGGAGATTTATTCGCAGAATAAAAACCTCTGAAAATTTTACACAAGGATAATATCTGGTTAGCAAGCTCTGTAAAAATTTCATAATTTTGGAGTTAATTTGCTACCTCAAATAAATCATTCAATGTCTCTGTTCTTATTTCAAAGTCAAACTTGGTTTTATCGTTACTTGGTTCGAGTCGACTCGCTCGAGCCAATTGATTCGGTCCATCAACTAATCGCACCGAGCCACTCTTTAAAACGCGCTGGATCTCCACCGTTGGATCTATATCGCACGGCCCGCGCGCGTAACCCTTCGGACCTTCCGCTGCAAGTTTGAATGTCAACCGTTAGATTCCCATCCAACCGCTGAGATTTCCGAACCCTTCGGACCCTCGGTTGCATTTTTGAATCGAGCCGCTGGATTAAGATCCAACGCCCGCGTGTCCCTTCGTTGTAAACCGCGTTTGCGACGTGGGGCTATCTCGAGCCGCTCGCTTTCTAATCGTAAGGCTCGCATCCTCCCGATGTGTTTTAAAGCCCGGAGGCGTGGCGTTTTCGTAGCCGTCCGATTTAGATCGTGGGGCTCAATCGCCCGAGCTTTTTGCGCCGGTCTTCTTCAACCTTGAGCCGTGCGAGCACGGAGGGGTTATGGCGGTGTCATCTCATGCTTCCTACGCCGCCTAGTCAACAGTGAGGGTCGTGGAGACACTTTCGCCATGCCATGCCCTAGTGCACCAGCTTTTCTCTTTTCCTTGTCGGCCGCGCATTGTGTTCTGTGTTTTGCCGCCCGAAAGATGTGTGGTGCAAACCCTAATGCTTTCATGGCTTTATAAGCACTCTCAAGACCTCCTGGTATTTCTTTAGACCACCATCAAGCTACATTCTCAGTATTGGAGCTTAACACCTCAAAAATGGCAAACCGCCATTGTTGACCCGTGGAGCTCTTTGGGTGTTCTCGGTGTTCCAGTGGTCCTCCTTCATGTTTCTTTGCCCTAACCTTATCTATTTACTTCCTTGAACATTTCCCCTCACTTAATTTTGGATTTGATTATCAGGAATTGTCCAATTTGGGGTTTGTTCAAATTCGGCCGAATTTAGTCATCTTCTTCCTCAGCTCAGGTGAGTGCTCCATTTTCTAATTACTTGCTCATGTAGCTTCTGTGAATCATTATGAAGCTATAGTGATGCTTTGGTATCACTCATTTGGCTCAGGGTGTCGTTTTCAACCTTTCTTCTTCGGGTCCGGCGAGCTTTCAGCGTGATCAAGCATCTCCGACCATCCTTAAAGCTTCTCGTCCCTAAGGTAGCTTCTTATTAGTCCTTAGAAGCTTTAGCACCCGCATTCTAGGCTTGCAGTGGAGCTCATCGTGATTTTCGTGTTTAGCAGTAAGCTCCCGTTTTCGTTTTTCCGGCTAGCCGGCGTTCTAGTCCCTTACCGCCGGTGAGAATGCTACCTTTAGGTTCGTAGTGCTATTGCGAATCCATTTTGGTCCTTGGTGGGCGCCGCCGCGGCCAGTGTCGCCGGCGATTTGCCGTTGAAACCACTCGGGTTTTGCCGGCACAGCGCTCCCGTTTTCGTCACCTGATTAGGACACATTAATTACCAATCATTAATTATTAATTGTATCTTAATCATTGTAGTTGAGCCACTGACCAGTGGGCCCAATATCCTTAAATCGCTCTCTGGTTCAATCCCGCACTGTTCCGACATCATTAATGTTAATCATTAGTTAATTAATGTGTCGGCATTTAAATCGCTGTCGGAAATCTCTTTGGGTCGCTGACTTGTGGGCCCGAGGGGTTAAAATCAAATTTCAGAAGTCATTAGTGTTTATTTAATGTTAATCATTAATGGCATTAATTTGGTCTTAACCGCCACTCTCAGTCGCTGACAAGTGGGCCCAGTGCACTGTGCACGTGGGTTAAACCAGCGCATGGGTGACTCGAAGTCACTGACATGCGGTCCCACATGTCAACATCTCCCTTTTGAACTGCGTTCAATATCTACCGTTCATTTTTAGATCTGCGGCCCAGATCTTTGTGTGCGTTCGGACCCTCCGGATGCCTTGATCATTCTCGACCGTCGATCTTGAGATCAACGGCTGAGATCGTGTGTGCAATCGGACCTTCCGACCGCTGGTGCGCTCGACCGCCCATCTGCAGATCTGCGGTGGATTGGCCCAAGCAACCGCACCGTCCGATGCATACACTGCGTGAGCCGTTGGATCGTGATCCAACGGTGGCTCCGATTGAGTTCGCGCGCGCGCTGCTTTTCGGTCTTGCGCGTGAGCCGTAGGATTTTAGATCAAGGGTTGGGAGTTGTCCACGTCTTATTTTTTTTTATTTGGGTTGTTCAGATTTGGTAAGTATTTATTTAACAACCGAAAATGATATAAAACTTTAGAAACTCATAACTAATTCATTTTAACTGCTTTTTAGATAATTCCAACTGTAATAAATCGTGTTATCACTTTAGTTTATTATAAAAATGGATTTTAGCATGTTCCAGTAGCAGAAAATTGTGTAACTAGGAATAACTCAATTTCTGTCATTTTGAATATTCCAGAAATAGTTTTAATCTTGAAAAATGCATATCTTTTACTCAGATAAATCCAAATTGTGCAAAATCAATTTTGTTAAATTCGTCTGTTAATATACTTTCATATAAAATAGGATTTGAGCATGTTCATAATTCTGTAAAATGATTTGCATTAGATTTACAACTTAGAAAAATCATAAGTAATTATGTATAACCCCAAAATTAGTAAATCCAACTTTGCTGTTATTAGGATGTCATAATCTACCTGCTATAAAAATTTCAGACCTTAGATCATTCTGGAAAATTTCGCCATGAATAGTGTTAATTATTAATTAGATTGTTATAAAGCTGAGAAAGAGAATTCTGTTCATATCTTTTGCATGCTTAGTTCAAATTGCATGATTCTTGTTCCTGTCACTTTATAAAATCATTCCCTAGCTGTAGTGTAAATTTTATTAGATTTGGATGTGTTTTGCTGTTGGGATTTATTTGGTGTTCTTCGTTCTTATTTGCTTATCGCCTTTTAGCGTTAGGTTCAAGACAATATTATTAATCTTGATATTGAGCCACAAGAGCCATCGATCCTGCACTTCACCAGCAAAGCGGATGTAGCATTCATTTGATCATATTGTTCCTACTATTTTCAAAGTCTAATATATTGTTTGCAAATTCTATGTATGCATTGCTATGTTGTTTTAAACTATTGTCGATAGTTGGCCTACTAGATGCATTATCGTGAGGGAAATGTTTATTCCTCTACCATCAAGCCTAGGTTACTTGTCGTGATTTTGGGTTATTTGGATGGACCCTTGTCACTTAGTAGTTTACGTGTCTTTATGCTTAGCCATGCTTAGCTATCGGTAGAAATGGGCGCTTATCGACTGTCGATAACTTTGATCACACAAACTATTACTATGTGTATGTTTCACCTTGTGCCTTGTCTAAATTGCAAAACTAAACGAAAATGAAAACAATTTAGACTTGGGCACAATGGTAAGATGGTGTGATCTTTTGGGTGTGATTGGAATGGTGCCCGGTCAATTAAGGACCGAACTACTTGTGAGTATCATTATCCGAGCATTCTGTGCGTGCTAACCACACTAGAGGGATATGGGACCTCTCTTAGCCGAGTACTTTGGGCTGTGTTAATTAATGAGTCGCGTGGTGGGTTGCATATTTGATTATATGCAACATGGACACGTTTGTAGGGAGGAGAACACCCGCCGAGGCCGGTGTATCTTGCTCCACGTATGGGTCCTTGTGATCCATATTTCGTCGGCAGATCACTAAGGATTAACCCCCATACGTGCGTCTCTTGATTAGCATATTCCATTGGAAAGGGTTCAGTAGGACTTAGCCGCGCTGGCATACCAAAGGAAGTGTGCTTAATAGCTTGGCAAAAGGCGATGCAAGTGTGGGTACATTGGTACACCCTGCAGGATTAAAACTATTCGAATAGCCTCGCCCTAGGTTATGGACACGCTTGGATAAGCTTTTCAAGAGTTAGACTACAACCATTTTAAAATTAAAACTTGATGGTGGTATGAATCGTGGATTCATGCTATGTTGTGGTGACTTTGGGAAAGTCACTTCTAGGTGGATACTTGTTACTTATGTTTACTCATTGTTATTTAAATGCTTAAAAACAGATTTTACAAACTATTGTTCAATCTATTACAATATTGCAAATGAAACTTGCTTTATGCGTCCAAAGAACCATATAACCACATTCCTTTGAATACAGCTTTCATGTAGCTATGTATAGGCTTGCTACTCGTAAGTCTTGCGAGTACATTTTTGTACTCACCTGCATTGCTTGTGTTGTGCAGAGGATGATAGTGAGTCCGATGGACCTCACTTTTGTGAGTTGTCTTTGTGGCGCTTCTGGGCGATTAGCTTGGCGGCGGCTGGTTGCCCTGTGGTGTTATGTGGCTAACCGGTCGTCTTTTGGTTTAAGCCATCTTATGGCAACTTTTGCTTCCGCTGTTACTTATTTGGTACTTATGTCATTTGGCCGGTCGGCTGTGTTGTAATAACTTATAATATGTATGTCTTTTGGTAGACTTGTTATATCCTGTTGTATGGAATTGATGCATGCTTGGATTTGATGTATGTGTGCCGCTTGTTCTGGGAGGCACATGTCCATCGAGACACGGATTATTCTATTTGTGATACTAGAACCAGTGGAAGGTTAAGTATTACAAGTTTAATAAACCGGGGTCTCACAGAGCTTGGTATCAGAGCCATACTGACCGTAGAAACCCCTAGCTTGGTCGTCCCTAGTATATTTTGAAAACCTACTTTCCAAATATCAGTGCTTTCCTGAAAATCTTAAGTAAGTTCTCAGATTTTACTCCTCATCTATCTTAGTTTGCTCATCTCACCTTATTCTAAACTGACTTTGAAAGCTGAATTTTCCTCTCACCTTCCTTCAAAAGATAGTTGTTAACCGAGTAAATTGGTTTTGGGTAAACCATGAGAGTTATAAAATGAAAGTGTTGGCTGTTTTGAGAAGATTAGGAGCTGCTGGGAGCTACAAATTTCGGCCAAGAGGTGTGAAGAAGAAAATCTGGACAGCAAGCAATAAATTTCTGGACAGCTAGCATTTAGGTAGTAAAAGTGCTGAAAATGAAAGGTTAAATCCACTAAAATTTGTGGGAATAAAAGGGTAAGAAGTGATATGAGATAGCTTAGTATCTAACCTTTCTCTAGTAAATTTACCACCCTATTTCCTAGCTGTTCGAACAGCAGTGGAGTTTCTGAAATTTTTCTTCCTGAAAAATTGATTACTCGTTTTTCCATACGAGTTGGTCATAATAGGAAGATGGTTGTTATCGTTATGATCTTGCTGTAATTTTATGTGGTTACTTGAGCTTTTAAAAGGTTGTTTTGTTTAGGGTTAGTCGTTTTCTTTGTCTCTGTTCGGAGTTGTGTTTAACCTATTTTTGTGGAACAGATGACAAGAACCACCCGCAATGATCACCGGCTGGTTCAGATGAGGAGCTTCCCCTCCTCAGACCATGGTGAGGTTACGGCTCGACGAGCGGAATCGCATGGACCGGACCGGATCTTGGAGGTCATTGCGAGAACACCTCCGCTCCCGCTGCCGCCAGATCTCGAGGTGGTGGCCACCGCCTCGTGGTGGGCTTGCGGAGTTCCTCCGCACGCACCGCCACTTTCTCGACGGAGGATCCACTTGACGCGGATGATTGGTCTGCGTCTTGTTGAGCGAAAAGCTCAATATCGCCGATGCCGGGCGAGAGCGGGCACTCTTGCATCCCATCGACTTGATGTTGCGGCACTATCTTGGTGGGAGAACTTTCTCGCCATGCAGCCCGCAGCCACATTGTCTCGTGGGATGAGTTTCGACCGCTTTCGTCGGGCCCACATTCCCGATGGCCTCGATGAAGCTCAAGAAGAAGGAGTTTCTTGCGCTTAGCGGGGCGCAAGACTATCTCGGAGTATCTTTACGAGTTTAACCACTTGGCTCGTTATGCTCCGGGAGAGGTGGCCTCTGATGAGGCTAAACAGGAGAAGTTCATGGATGGTTTGTCCGAGGAGCCGCAGGACAAGCTATCTATTGTGGACTTTGTCGACTTCGGGCCTTGGTTGACAAGGCCATCGTCCGCCGAGCACAAGGCAAAGGCGCCGGGTGAGTCCCGCAGCGCAAGTGGGAGGCCCATCGGTGCCGCACGGCGGCCTCACTCGTCCCGTGTTGGGCCCGCACGATGGCTCGTGCTTTGGTTTCACCACCGCCGAGGCCGTCGGCGCCAGTTGCTCGTCCCCGCAGCCGTGTTTGACCACGCACTGCGACTCGATGCGAGTTGCGCTCCGCAACCCACCGCGATGTTACTGCCGCTGCAACAAGAAGGGCCACTATGCTAGCGATTGCCCTCGAGGATTGGAGCAGCCCTCGTCCTAATGGAGGACGCGGAATGGTCACACACCGACCGTAAGGTGATCCAAGACCAGTGTGTCGGGAGTGGTCGAGTCAACCACATCTCGGCTGAGGAGGCTCAGGAGGCACCTGACGTTGTGTTGGGTACGTTCCTTGTTAGCTATCGTCCTGCTGCAGTATTGTTTGACTCTGGAGCATCGCATTCCTTTATTTCGAGATCATTTGCTGCTGATTGTGACCTTCACTTTGTTCCTTTGGGGATTCCTTTGCTTATTCGCTCTCCGGGAGCGGAAATGAGAGCTGATCAAGAATGTCGGGGCGTCCCTATTAATATTGAAGGAGTGGAATTTTTGGCGAATCTCATCTTACTTGATTCGGCGCGCCTAGATGTGATTCTTGGTATGGATTGGTTGTCCCAACACTTGGGGCAAATCGATTGTGCCAGGAAGATGGTTTTCCTCACTAGTCCCTCAGGCGAGCAAGTTGGGATTTCACCGCAGCTGCAGGGGCCACACCTTTGTGCCCTTGAAGCTAAGCGACCATGGAGATTCGGGGCGTGCCCGATGCAGTGACTTTGTGGATGTCTTCCACGAAGATTTGCTCGTATGCCTCGATTCGAGACTTGGAGTTTGTGATTGAGTTGTTGCCCGCATCTCCGATTTCTAAGGCGCCGTACCGAATGCCTCCTAATGAGTTGGAGGAGCTTTAGAAGCAGTTAGGTGAGCTTCAAGCAAAAGGCTTCATCCGTCCTAGCTCATCCCCTTGGGGTTGTCCGGTTATTTTTGTAAAGAAGAAGGACAAGACCCTGCGTATGTGTGTGGATTACCGTCCGCTTAATGAAGTGACGGTGAAAAACAAATATCCTTTGCCTCGTATTGATGATCTCTTTGACCGCTTGATAGGGCTTGTGTGTTCTCAAGATTGACTTGAGATTGGGGTACCATCAAGTCCGGATCGTATGAGGATATTCCTAAGGCGGCGTCCACTACTCGTTATGGCCTTTACGAGTACACCGTCATGTCTTCGGTTTGACCAATGCTCGGCTTTGTTCATGAATCTTATGAACTCGGTGTTCATGGAATATTTGGATAAGTTTGTTGTGGTTTTCATTGACGACATTCTTATCTACTCCAAGAGTGAAGAAGAGCATCTTGAGCATCTGCAGTTGTATTGGGAAAGCTGCGTGAGCATCAGCGTATGCTAAGTTCGACAAGTGCGAGTTCTGGTTGAAGGAAGTGGCATTCTTGGGCCATGTTCTTTCAGCAGGTGGTGTCGCAGTAGATCCTAGCAAGGTCAGCGATGTTCTATCTTGGGGGCAGCCCAAGTCAGTCACCGATGTGAGAAGTTTCCTTGGTTTAGCGGGCTACTACCGCCGCTTTATCGAGAACTTCTCCAAAATTGCTAAGCCAATGACCGAATTGCTCAAGAAAGAAAAGAAATTCGTGTGGTCATCTGCTTGTGATTTGAGTTTTCAAGAACTCAAAAGGCGATTGACGTCAGCACCAGTGCTTGTTCTCCCTGATGTGCATAAGAGCTTTGACATTTATTGTGATGCCTCTCGGCAGGGACTCGGTTGTGTTCTTATGCAAGAAGGCAAGGTTGTGGCTTATGCATCGAGGCAGTTGAGGCCTCATGAACTCAACTATCCTACCCATGATTTGGAGTTAGCTGCAGTGGTTCATGCACTCAAGATTTGGCGGCATTACCTCATTGGTAATCGCTGTGAGGTGTATTCGATCACAAGAGCTTGAAATATTTGTTCACCCGACAGATCTGAACCTCGAGCAGAGGAGATGGTTGGAATTGATCAAGGATTATGATATGGGCATTCAAGATCACCCGGCAAGGCTAATGTTGTTGCGGATGCACTCGATGCAAGGTGTATTGCAATACCTTGTCACTTCAAGAGCAACAACCTACCCTTCTCGAAGAATTTCAGCGGCTTAATTTGGGATTGGTTGAGCATGGTTCTCTTGCTACCTTGGTTGTGCAACCGACTTTGGTGGAACAAATCAAGGCTGCCAATGACAGATGTTGGTGTGATCCAAATCAAGCGTAACATCAAGAATGGGACAGCTAAGTGCTTTTCGAGGATGAGCACGGTGTTGTGTGGTTTGGACAACGCTTGGTGGTTCCAAGGTCATGGAATTGCGGGATTTGATTCTCCACGAGGCCCATAACTCCCTTTGTCTATCCATCCCGGAGCTACCAAGATGTATCAAGATCTTCGACGAGATTCGGTGGACTCGCATGAAGCGAGATCGCGAGTTCGTGGCGAAGTGCGACGGCGTGTCTTTGTCGCGTCAAGGTGAACATCAACGCCCAGCAGCCTTCTTCGCCTTTGCGATGCGAGAATGGAAGTGGATTCCGTTGGTATGGATTTCATCACCGGTCCGCCTGCATTTTTTACGGGAAGGATGCTATCCGGGTTGTCATTGATCGATTGACAAAGGTGGCACATTTTCGCGCCAAAGCGTACCAATCTCGGTGTTAGTCACCGGCGGATCTCTATGTGTCTCGCATTGTATGTTTGCATGGTGTGCCACGAACGATTGTGTCGATCGTGGTTCTCTTTTCACCTCTCGCTTTTGGCATAATGCGCAAAAGGCGATGGGTACACGTCTTTCTTTGATTCACTTATCATCCTCAAACCGATGGTCGACGGAGAGAGTCAACCAAGTGTTGGAAGATATGCTCAGGCTCGTGTTCTTTCCTATGGAAAGAAGTGGGAGAAGTGCTTGCCGCTTTGCGAGTTCTCCTACAACAACGATTTCAAGCTAGTCTTGGCATGGCACCGTTTGAGGCTTTGTATGGGAGGAAGTGTAGAACCCCATTGAACTGGTCGGAAACTGGTGAGCGTCAGTTCTTCGGGCCAGATTCCATCAATGAGGCCGAAAGTCAGGTCCAGCTGATTCGTGAGCATTTGCGCGTGGCCCAGTCCAGGCAAAAGAGCTATGCGGATCGTCGTCGTTGGGAGTTGAGCTTTGAGCCCAATGACTTTGTTTATCTCAAGGTCTCACCCTTGAAGGGCCATCAGCGTTTTGGCATCAAGGGCAAGTTAGCTCCTCGATATGTTGGGCCTTATCGCATCATCGAGAAGATTGGAGCCGTTGCATACAGATTGGAGTTGCCAGCTTCACTTGAGGGTGTGCACGACGTGTTCCATGTGTCACACTTGAAGAAGTGCCTCCGTGTTCCAGTTGAGGAAACTCCGTTGGAAAATCTCGATGTGCAAGAAAATTTGACCTATCATGAGCATCCTGTTCGTATTCTCGAAGAATCTGAACGAAGGACAAGGAACCGTGTCATCAAGTTCCTTAAGGTTCATGGTCAAACCATTACAAGATGAGGCAACTTGGGAGCGTGAGGATCGTCTTCGTGCAGATTACCCATCCTTCTTCTCCGAGTAAACAGAATCTCGGGGCGAGATTCTTGTAAGGGGGGGAGGTTTTGTAACATCCCAATCTTGGGCTTGTGTTTCAAATGTAAGAAAATTAGTAGAAATTAAAACTTTTTCTTACATCATGTATTTCCTTTTGTGCCAATCAATTCTTGTACAAGGAATTATGGAAATACATTGTCACAAGTCTAGTTGATCCAAATCTTGACATTCCAAAAACAATCTTGTCAAATTTTATGATCATCCTCTGGAAATATTTTTCTTAAGTCTCTGTGAGGGTATGTGACCCCTCTGAAAAATTTCACAATTTTTAGAAATTGTTTGAATATTTTTAGAGGCAGTCAAACCTGTTTGACTCTCAGTCAAACATTAAAACAGAGCCTTGCGGAATTTTTGGAGATTTATTCGCAGAATAAAAACCTCTGAAAATTTTACACAAGGATAATATCTGGGTTAGCAAGCTCCTGTAAAAATTTCATAATTTTTGGAGTTAATTTGCTACCTCAAATAAATCATTCAAAGTCTCTGTTCTTATTTCAAAGTCAAACTTGGTTTTACTGTTACTTGGGTTCGAGTCAGACTCGGGCTCGAGCCAATTGATTCGGTCCAGTCAACTAACTGCACCGAGCCACTCTTTAAAACGCGCGTTGGATCTCCACCGTTGGATCTATATCGCACGGCCCGCGCGCGTGTAACCCTTCGGACCTTCCGGTTGCAAGTTTGAATGTCAACCGTTAGATTCCCATCCAACCGTTGAGATTTCCCGAACCCTTCGGACCCTCCGGTTGCATTTTTGAATCTGAGCCGTTGGATTAAGATCCAACGCCCGCGTGTCCCTTCGTTGTAAACCGCGTTTGCGACGTGGGGCTATCTGAGCCGTTCGTTTCTAATCGTAAGGCTCGCATCCTCCCCGATGTGGTTTAAAGCCCGGAGGCGTGGCGTTTTCATAGCCGTCCGATTTAGATCGTGGGGCTCTGAATCGCCCAAGCTTTTTGCGCTGGTCTTCTTCAACCTTGAGCCGTGCGAGCACAGTAGGGGTTATGGCAGTGTCATCTCATGCTTCCTACGGCCGCCCTAGTCAACAGTGAGGGTCGTGGGAGACACTTTCGGCCATGCCATGCCCTAGTGCACCAGCTTTTCTCTTTTCCTTGTCGGCCGCGCATTGTGTTCTGTGTTTTGCCGCCCGAAAGATGTGTGGTGCAAACCCTAATGCTTTCATGGCTTTATAAGCACTCTCAAGACCTCTTGGTATTTCTTTAGACCACCATCAAGCTACATTCTCAGTATTGGAGCTTAACACCTCAAAAATGGCAAACCGCCATTGTTGACCCGTGGAGCTCTTTGGGTGTTCTTGGTGTTCCAGTGGTCCTCCTTCATGTTTCTTTGCCCTAACCTTATCTATTTACTTCCTTGAACATTTCCCCTCACTTAATTTTGGATTTGATTCTCAGGAATTGTCCAATTTGGGGTTTGTTCAAATTCGGTCGAATTTGGTCATCTTCTTCCTCAGCTCAGGTGAGTGCTCCATTTTCTAATTACTTGCTCATGTAGCTTCTGTGAATCATTATGAAGCTATAGTGATGCTTTGGTATCACTCATTTGGCTCAGGGTGTCGTTTTCAACCTTTCTTCTTCGGGTCCTGCGAGCTTTCAGCGTGATCAAGCATCTCCGGCCATCCTTAAAGCTTCTCGTCCCTAAGGTAGCTTCTTATTAGTCTTTAGAAGCTTTAGCACCCGCATTCTAGGCTTGCAGTGGAGCTCATCGTGATTTTCGTGTTTAGCGAAGAAGCTCCGCTTTCTTTTTCCGCTGGCCGGCGTTCTAGTCCCTCACCGCCGGTGAGAATGCTACCTTTAGGTTCGTAGTGCTATTGCGAATCCATTTTGGTCCTTGGTGGGCGCCGCTGCGGCCAGTGTCGCCGGCGATTTGCCGTTGAAACCACTCGGGTTTTGCCGGCACAGCGCTCCCGTTTTCGTCACCTGATTAGGACACATTAATTACCAATCATTAATTATTAATTGTGTCTTAATCATTGTAGTTGAGCCACTGACCAGTGGGCCCAATATCCTTAAATCGCTCTCTGGTTCAATCCCGCACTGTTCCGACGTCATTAATGTTAATCATTGGTTAATTAATGTGTCGGCATTTAAATCGCTGTCGGAAATCTCCTTTGGGTCGCTGACTTGTGGGCCCGAGGGGTTAAAATCAAATTTCGGAAGTCATTAGTGTTTATTTAATGTTAATCATTAATGACATTAATTTGGTCTTAACCGCCACTCTCAGTCGCTGACAAGTGGGCCCAGTGCACTGTGCACGTGGGTTAAACCAGCGCATGGGTGACTCGAAGTCACTGACATGCGGTCCCACATGTCAGCATCTCCCTTTTGAACTGCGTTCAATATCTACCGTTCATTTTTAGATCTGCGGCCCAGATCTTTGTGTGCGTTCGGACCCTCCGGATGCCTTGATCATTCTCGACCGTCGATCTTGAGATCAACGGCTGAGATCGTGTGTGCAATCGGACCTTCCGACCGTTGGTGCGCTCTGGACCGTCCATCTGCAGATCTGCGGCTGGGATTGGCCCAAGCAACCGCACCGTCCGGATGCATACACTCGTGTGAGCCGTTGGATCGTGATCCAACGGTGGCTCGATTGAGTTCATGCGCGCTGCTTTTGTCGCGTGAGCCGTAGGATTTTAGATCAAGGGTTGGGAGTTGTCCACGTCTTATTTTTTTATTTGGGTTGTTCTGTATTTCGGTAAGTATTTATTTAACAACTGAAAATAATATAAAAACTTTAGAAACTCATAACTAATTCATTTTAATCGCTTTTAGATAATTCCAATGTAATAAATCGTGTTATCACTTTAGTTTATTATAAAAATGAATTTTAGCATGTTCCAGTAGCAGAAAATTGTGTAACTAGGAATAACTCGATTTCTGTCATTTTGAATATTCCAGAAATAGTTTTAATCTTGAAAAATGCATATCTTTTTCTGTATAAATCCAAATTGTGCAAAATCAATTTTGTTAAATTCGTCTGTTAATATACTTTCATATAAAATAGGATTTGAGCATGTTCATAATTCTGTAAAATGATTTGCATTAGATTTACAACTTAGAAAAATCATAAGTAATTATGTATAACCCCAAAATTAGTAAATCCAACTTTGCTGTTATTAGGATGTCATAATCTACCTGCTATAAAAATTTCAGACCTTAGATCATTCTGGAAAATTTCGCCATGAATAGTGTTAATTATTAATTAGATTGTTATAAAGCTGAGAAAGAGAATTCTGTTCATATCTTTTGCATGCTTAGTTCAAATTGCATGATTCTTGTTCCTGTCACTTTATAAAATCATTCCCTAGCTGTAGTGTAAATTTTATTAGATTTGGATGTGTTTTGCTGTTGGGATTTATTTGGTGTTCTTCGTTCTTATTTGCTTATCGCCTTTTCGCGTTAGGTTCCGAAGACAATATTATTAATCTTGATATTGAGCCACAAAGACCATCGATCCTGCACTTCACCAGAGCAAGCGGATGTAGCATTCATTTGATCATATTGTTCCTACTATTTTCAAAGTCTAATATATTGTTTGCAAATTCTATGTATGCATTGCTATGTTGTTTTAAACTATTGTCGATAGTTGGCCTACTAGATGCATTATCGAGGAAATGTTTATTCCTCTACTCTGAAGCCTAGGTTACTTGTCGTGATTTTGGGTTATTGGATGGACCCTTGTCACTTAGTAGTTTACGTGTCTTTATGCTTAGCCATGCTTAGCTATCGGTAGAAATGGGCAGTTATCGACTCGTCGATAACTTTGATCACACAAACTATTACTATGTGTATGTTTCAGCCTTGTGCCTTGTCTAAATTGCAAAACTAAAACTGAAAATGAAAACAATTTAGACTTGGGCACAATGGTAAGATGGTGTGATCTTTTGGGTGTGATTGGAATGGTGCCCGGTCAATTAAGGACCGAACTACTTGTGAGTATCTCATTATCCGAGCATTCGTGCGTGCTAACCACACTAGAGGGATATGGGACCTCTCTTAGCTGAGTACTTTGGGCTGTGTTAATTAATGAGTCGCGTGGTGGGTTGCATATTTGATTATATGCAACATGGACACGTTTGTAGGGAGGAGAACACCCGCCGAGGCCGGTGTATCTTGCTCCACATATGGGTCCTTGTGATCCATATTTCGTCGGCAGATCACTAAGGATTAACCCCCATACGTGCGTCTCTTGATTAGCATATTCCATTGGAAAGGGTTCAGAGGACTTAGCCGTGCTTGGCATACCAAAGGAAGTGTGCTTAATAGCTTGGCAAAAAGCGGTGCAAGTGTGGGTACATTGGTACACCCTGCGCAGGATTAAAACTATTCGAATAGCCTCGTCTAGGTTATGGACACGCTTGGATAAGCTTTTCAAGAGTTAGACTACAACCATTTTAAAATTAAAACTTGATGGTGGTATGAATCGTGATTCATGCTATGTTGTGGTGACTTTGGGAAAGTCACTTCTAGGTGGATACTTGTTACTTATGTTTACTCATTGTTATTTAAATGCTTAAAAACAGATTTTACAAACTATTGCTTCAATCTATTACAATATTGCAAATGAAACTTGCTTTATGCGTCCAAAGAACCATATAACCACATTCCTTTGAATACTGACTTTCATGTAGCTATGTATAGGCTTGCTACTCGTAAGTCTTGAGTACATTTTTGTACTCACCGCATTGCTTGTGTTGTGCAGAGGATGAT
Source organism: Ampelocalamus luodianensis (assembly GCA_036346255.1). Taxonomy (NCBI): domain Eukaryota; kingdom Viridiplantae; phylum Streptophyta; class Magnoliopsida; order Poales; family Poaceae; genus Ampelocalamus; species Ampelocalamus luodianensis. The sequence goes on along the minus strand of CM070635.1, from coordinate 11,456,154 downwards.
AGTGAGTCCGATGGACCTCACTTTTGTGAGTTGTCTTTGTGGCGCTATTCTGGGCGATTAGCTTGGCGACCCTGGCCGGTTGCCCTGTGGTGTTATGTGGCTAACCGGTCGTCTTTTGGTTTAAGCCATCTTATGGCAACTTTGCTTCATTGTTACTTATTTGGTACTTATGTCATTTGGCGGTCGGTACCGTGTTGTAATAACTTATAATATGTATGTCTTTTGGTAGACTTGTTATATCCTGTTGTATGGAATTGATGCATGCTTGGATTTGATGTATGTGTGCCGCTTGTTCTGGGAGGCACATGTCCATCGAGACACGGATTATTCTATTTGTGATACTAGAACCAGTGGAAGGTTAAGTATTACAAGTTTAATAAACCGGGGTCTCACAACCTCCTGCTTCGACCTCTCAGAAGGTGAAGTATCATTGCACCTTCTTTCAGAAGGATGGACATCTATTTGAGTTCTGCTTTAGGCATGCCAAGGTCGCGCAACGTGGCCGTTTTCGTACTCTTGGGGGTATTCAGGGTCAGCCCTAGACTCGAAGTGCTCCTAAGACCGACACAAGGTCTAGGGCTGTGGTTGGCTCTTATGACTCTTTTGGATTTGGGCGGCATCGAGGACTTGGTTTTCAGGCTTCTTCTGGTTTTGGTCCTCGAGTCGCTCCTGGTCAGGGTTTCCGCCGTCCTGAGGATAGACCTCGTTTTCCCAATCGAGGTAGCTATCCATGGCGTGATGAGTATACTGCTTTTGCTCTTGACTGGCCCGTCAACTATTGGAGGAGCAGTCAAACCAACCCTTCAATGGTGGTCAAACCAGACAGAGATTCGATTTCTGGTTCTATATCTTCTGGTTTTGTTAGAGGTGACTTGCGTAGTGAAGCTAGAGGTCAGTCTTTTGTTTCTTTGACTGGTTTTTCTACTCGTCGTGTGACTCAGTACTGGGTTCCTAGATCTGCTCTTATTTACCCTAGAATCGAGCCACCGATGTTTACTTCTCACTGACTCAGGTTCACCGGGCTAGGAAGATAGATGTTTGGCTTGTAGATTTATGGTATCATTTCCTTAGAGACCATGTAGAGAAGGGTAATATAGTGATCTAATTTGTTGAGAGTGACCACCAGATAGCTGACATTTTCACCAAGCCTTTAGATAGCTCGAGATTCATAGCTTTGCGGGGAGAGCTTGGGGTTGTGTGTCCTTATGGCTTACTTTAAGGGGGAGCTTACTAGGAAGTTTAGACTTCTTCCTCTCATCTTGTGGCTTTAGAAAGCTGCTTATTAGTTGCTTTCTTCTCACTAGGTTGAGTTCACTCACTTCTTATAGGTCTAGCAGGTGTTGGACCCCCTGGGTAGACAGGAAACGTGTTTACTCCCTTGTGTTTAGATGTTCAGCTAGTCCTAGAGTCATATGGGGTGGATGAGAGCGAGTCTGAGCCATGGTAATTCCACTATCCTGTATCTGCTTTTTGTTTGCCCCTTTTCTTCTTCGTTTTTGAGCTTCTTCTCTCTTACTTATAGCTTTGGTTCAAGGGGAGTTTATTTGAGTTTTTCTTGCGCTCAATTTTGACATTACTCAACCTAAACCAAAATGTCTCTGAAATTGATTCACTTGTTGAGGGGGAGCTTGGATCTTTATTTTGTTTATCATGCATATCATGTAGGCATATGTGATACACTCATTTGGATGATAAGGAGCTTTGTCTATTATTCACATTGAAATCTTGCTTCATATCATTCACACCTTGCTATCATAATGAAATACTTTGCTAGCTTGTTCATACCTAGATATGTGCCGTTTAGCTTATCAATGCTTGCTGAAATTTAAATGTCAACATGAGCTTTATTGAAAACTTGATGAAACTTGTAGCTTTCACATGCTTTTTTGATTCTTAATACTTATGCCATGTCTTTAGATAATCTGAATTTCTATTAGAGTCCCTAGAGCAACTTGGGCTTGCGCTATTTTGAATCATGTTTGAACCTTGTGTAAATTTGCTCATAGAAAAAGATGTGAGGTCAACCTCACCAAAAATAAATGAAAAATGAATATTGAAAAGATGTGAGGCCAACCTCACCAAAAAAATGAAAAATAAATATTGAAAAGGTGTGAGGTCAACCTCACCAAAAAATGAAAAATGTTAAAAATTGCAAAAGATGTAGTTCAATCCCACCATGCAAAATATGTGGTTCAATTCCACCTTGCAAACAAAAATATGAAATAAAATGAGCTTTAGGTTCTTTAACTTGTATCACGCCCAAAGTGTTAACTAGGTTGAACTCTAGGTTTTTCTTTACATCTTAGACATGGCTATGTATTTTCAGTTGAGATTATGCTAAGAACTAGCTACTTGTGTAATCATGCAAAACTTGGCCTTAATTTGTGCAAATTGCTTATCTTGCTAGCTAGTATTTGCTTTATGCTATATATTTGGTCATGAACTAGTTTATTGAGTTCTAAATTGAGATGGCTTGGTGTAATACTTTGAGCTTCATATTCATGTTGAATAATATACAAAGCTCTTTAGGTTTGCATTCCCATGCATTTCATGCATACATGTTCTCTTTTACGCTCATTGGTATTCACTAGTCTCTTGATGTCTAAATTTACAAAGGGGAGAGAAATGTAGGCAAAATGCATGCTAATTAGGTTGAAAATGAAAAATTTTAAAAAATTGACTTAATGCTAATCTCAACCATAATTGAGCTTAAATGTGCATCAAAATAATTTTCAAATGAAGTTTAGGTCATTTGCTTATCATCTCCTTCATTTGATCTTTTTTTGAGCCAAATGTCTTTGGAGCTTTTGAGCAAAGTTTGTTTCTAGTGTTGAGCTCCTTTCTATTTTGGCAACTTGGTTATGATCTTCTTTCTTCATTTCTGGACCAAGTTAGTCTCTTCGCAAACCTCTTTTCTTTTAAAACCTTCAATTTGCATTTTGATGTGGTTTGTCAACATATTCATCAAAGGAGAGATTGAGAGACCATGTGGAGGCCCTCTTCATGTTGTGATGAATATTTGACAGCATTTGGGACTTATTGATGTGTTGGACCGAAAAGGCGACTAGAGGGGGGGTGAATAGGAGCACGATCTCTTTTTCTCCCAAAATCAATTCAATACGAATCTCACTCCAATAGCTATGAAAGCTATGAAGATCAATCAATCATGCACAGCGGAAGACTTGTATTGAACCAACTCAAAACCCCAAAGTAAAATCAACACAAAACCAAAACACGAGAGGCTCAGGCGGTCGACCTCTCACGGGGCGGTCGATCCGATCCAAGCGGTCGATCACTACCTCGGTGGTCGGACCGATTTCATGGGAAGTCGACCTCTCGCTTGATGAACAAGAAAATCAGCCGACAAACCGAAACGCAAATTGATCAAACTTTTGATTCGTGCGTCCAAACTTCGTGAAACTTGACACACAACTTCCTAAGGATGTCAGGAACCTATTCCAAGCAACAATTGTGATAATTCTTGCTCAGGTTCAGACCTTTTATCATTTGAGCGAAGTTAGGTCAAAAACCGAGTCAAAACGAAAATATGATCTTAAGACTTGCACGTGGGTGATTGATGATCTTGATGATCCTAGATGTATTCTCACACGTCACAGCAAGCTAAATCACGTCAAGAAACTAAGCAATAACTCGCGGATCAAACAAAGACTCAATTCATCAAAAGAGAGAAAGAAATCACATGAACTCACTTTTGAAGAAACTTTCTTTGGATTGATTTGATCTGGTTTACAGCCACTCCATCAATGGATGACAAAGACTCAATACATGAGCACGAAATCAAATCCAACTCTCAAGAACCCTAACCTCCGCTCTTCCTCTCCCTAAGCAAATTAGGGTTTCAAAACAATAAAAAAAGGTCAAGAGGGGGTGCAGCCACCTCCCTCCTCTATTTATAGTGGAGGCTTAGGGTTTCTAATAGAGTCTCCCTAATGGGCTCCCGTTAAGGCCCAAAACAAACGGGTGACACACGCACGCCTTTTAAAGCGTCGTGTCCAGATTGTCGGCACTCGCTGTTCGCCACGTGTAGGTTGATCCAACGGCTCTCATCATGTCGGCAAGTCTCTCCCATCCGGCTCCCACCGAAACCACCATGGCACTTGCACCGACCCCGCGCCGCTTGATTCAACCGATCCGCACCGAACCGCCTGCTCGGTCACCTTTGTCCATCTTGCACCATGCTTGAGTCCAATGACTTCACCCGCATCGTCGATCGCTTTGAACCTCGGCTCTCCAAGCCTAGTCCCGATCATCCTCGCCGTTGACCGTCGTTGACCACCAAGCAACCCGCACAACAATAGACAAGCAAATCGAATTCGGGAACAAGTTCTTCACAACTTGACCCACGTTAGTCAAAACATGCATCATGCAACACATATGCCATGAAATCCACGAACTTGACCTAACAGCAACCATCGCCGCCACACGGCGGCGACTTAAGTGAAAACCGGTCGATCGCCACCTTGGCGGTCGACGCCATCGCCGGCCGGATCGCCAACGTAAGGCGGTCGACCGCCACAAAGGACTTAGCCGAAATTTCAACGCTGAAATCCGCAACCTCTCCGAAATTTAAAACGAAAGAACTTTTGACCGAAGCTCCAAAATTATGGGACCAAGTGCGAGAGAATCTCCTCACTTGCCTACACCTCTATTTTTGGCCCACCTCAAACTCCAAAGTCACTCAACTTGCCGGTCCGATCGCTCAACGACGCCGGTCGGCGCTACCAAATCGGTCGATCACGCCCGACTGGCGGTCGGATCGCCACCTGTAACACCGAGGCATGGGCGGTCCGATCGCCACCGTACGGCCCGACCGCTTGAGACCTGACAGAAACTGAACTTTGCCGAAAACTCGTGTTTCCGCAAACCTTCAACGTCATTGCCAATTGACACATCATCCTAAGATCATGAGCATATCCCCATGATATCCACATGATGAATGTTCGATAGTTGTTAAAGTTTGCAAAGTCAAGTTTTGACTTTTACCTCGGTTGCATGGGATGTTATGATGCATGTTTTCACTAATGATGGTCAAGTGCGCAGTGCTTGTGCCAAGGAAATGACTTCTTCATCTTTGTTGACTGCAGGTTGACTTGATGGCTTGGATGATCATCGACGTGGGATCGGAAGCAAGCTTGGAGAGCTTGGCGTTCAGAACGATTATGGTGGTCGAGGAGATAATTAGGTATCAAGTTCGGTCATGAAGATGGCATGAGACGGGTCCGTGGATCGGCTCAGGGTGACTTGGCAGTGTCCAAGTGTCGACGAGGCATTCCGAGGGTGTTTGAAGCCCGAGACACAAGGCGGGGACATGACAAGTCAACTAGGAGCAAAGACCGTCAAGGTGGAGCAGCGTGGTAGCTCTAGGTGGCTTATGTTGACCAAAATCAACATAAGGGCATTGATGTAATTGTACCTAGTCAAGAGGGGTATTCTAGGCAAGGGGTAGAGTTGGCTGAACCCTAAGTGGATATGAATGAGTGGAGAGAGTTAATCTTAGCCCTTGAGGTGATTCAAGGGTTGAGATTGCTCCCATAGGGCTATAAATAGAGGGGTAGAGGTATGCCTCCACCAGTAAGTCTTGGGGAAGGACTTAGGGTTTTCCTTATGCTCCTTTGAGCTTTGTCCACCATGAAGTGTGAATTTGTAATCCTTCCTCTTGAAGCAATGAAAGTTCCTCTTGAAGCAATGAAAGTTTCAAGTTCTTGTATGTTCTGAAATTTATTTTATTTCTTGTAATTTCTTGCTTTCCTTTATTGCAACTTGAGCTTTTCTTCCCCTCCTTTTACTTGCTGTAGTTATACTGGATCTAGGATGTGTAGGAGGTTGAGGAGTTCATCAATAATATGTTCCAACCCAACAAGATCCATTAGAATTCATTCTTGCTCAAGTTGTGTTTGCATTAACCATGTTCTTGAGCTGAAATTATTAGTTTTGATGCAGCTTGAACTATTTGCATGAAAGGTTGAGGCTTTGGGCATATCCTTGTAATTCCTTTTGGAATCATATCCCCAAGATCATTTCTTAGACATGTTTCAAGTTTTATCAATTTTGGATGAGTATATCTTGAGTTATTGTGGTTTCTTCGTAGCTAAGTTTCTGAAATTTTTCTTTTGATGCAACATGAACTTTGAGCAAGAAAGGTCTCTTTCTTGGGCTTTATTTTGCAATTCCTTTTGGAATCATAACCCTAAGGACCTCATCTTTGTATGGTTCAAGTTTCATCAATTTTGGTTGAATAGATCTTGAGTTCTTGAGGTTTCTTAGCGGATAAGTTTATAAAATTCCAGATTTACTGAAATTACAGATTTGATGCAACGTGATCTTGAAGCATGATAGGCCTCTCTCTTAGGCTTTATTCTGCAATTCCTTTTGGAATCATTACCCTGAGAACCTCATGTTGCTATGTTTGAAGTTTCATCAATTTTGGTTGAATAGATAATGAGTTCTTGAGGTTTCTTAGCAGCTAAGTTTCTGAAATTCCAGATTTTCTGAAATTGCTATTCGGAAATTCTTGTTCTGATTCACTCTGTTCTTAGTATACTCTTGGTGTTCTTGAACCTAGTGTCTTCCTAATAGCACTAGAGTTCAAGAGAAGAAATACTTGAGTGGGAGAAATTTAATTTGTGCCTATTCACCCCCTCTAGTCGCCATAACCGATCCTTCAGAAAAGTTGTGAAAACTCTTCCCAAGTAATATTCCGTGTTGTCTCATGTGCAACATAGAAGTTCTCCCACTATTCGGTGGCAATTCCCTCCATCCGATGGGTCGCATAGAGAACCTTCTCATGGTTGCTGCATTGAGTGATCAACAGCTTTCTTTCAATGACATGAAGCCAATCATTGGCTCCTACTGATGAAACATTCCCATACAAAGTTGGCAGGAGAGTCCTCATGAACTCTACGAGCTTGGATGTTCCATGGTAACCATGGGTAGCTGGTGCCACATTATTGTTGTTGTTGTTCGTCTGATTGTTGTTCATATTCTGCATTTGATTCATCATGGTGTATATCATCTGCGTTTGGGCGGCCATGAAAGCTCTAAAGTTTTGCAGGTCAATTGGGGGTGCTTGGGGTGGAACTGCTCCTACCTATGTATGATCATTTCCTTCTAAACCGTTCGTTCCCGAACCACTGGCAGTATTGGATTTTCGGGATTTTCCACAATTTCTTTTCTACTGGAAATCCCGAATAACGACGTCATCATGATGTAATCCCTAATTTTTAGAATTAAAAGAAAATCGGGAAAAGGGATACGGGCTGACATGTGGGGCCCACAAGTCAGAGACGTGGCTCATGGTGAACTGGGTTTACCGAGATTGGATATGGGTTTAGGGTTTGGGTGTGCCACGTACACGCTGATGCTACGATGATCAGCTGGTAGCAAGAAGGTGCGCACCAGATAGAACACGACGCGACGAACTCGAAGATGTACTCGATGACGACTAAAGCTCATCGATGGTAGCGAATTTGACGAAGAACAACGACGACGGTCGTAGGTTATTTCTTCGATTCCAGCGAAGAGGTGGCAATCTAAGGTTTGTAGCTTTAGGAAAAAGGCAGCTAGGGTTGGGGCGATGCTCGTGATGCGCATGTCGAGGCCTTAAATAGGCTATAGTGGCGGGGCCACGAAGGTGTCCGAACGCGGCACAGAGGCAAAGTCTGGAGCGCACACAGTTGAAGACGATTAACAAAGACTTGGGTGGGACCCACTTGGCAGTGGCAGAGTCTCGGGTAGAAACGCATAGCAAAAGGTGGCGCTAAGGCTGACGGGTGGGGCCAAGGCGGCACGAGCGAGCGGAGAGAGGGCGATGCTGACATGCGGGGCCCGCATGTCAGTGGGAGGCAGGGCGCACGCACGGCAGCTAGGCTACACAGTGCTGGGCTGGGGAAGAATAGAGATGGGTTTCCGCCCAAAGACTTTTCTGAGATTTTAATTAGATTTTCCATTTGAGAAAATACAGAAAATGCAAATAGCAAAAGAAAAAAATAGCAAATGAACTCTGAAAAATTAATATATCCAAGCACATAGAACCCAAATAAAATAGTTTTGACATTAATTGATGTTGGGATTAATCACATTAAATGATTTTGTTGTTGAAAGTCTATATTAAGCTTTATTAAAATTCAAATAAAATCTTGGTGAATTTCCCAAAGGCTAAACAACTGAAAAGGATTTTTTAAGCTTTAGAAAAATTGGGATGTTACAGTTAGCCAATTATGTTATGGTGGGACATCTAATGGTAAGTGGAGAATGTGTGTAGATTTCACTAATTTGAATAAAGCTTGTCTGAAGGATGATTTTCCGCTTCCTCGTATTGATCAATTGGCTGAATCTAGTGCTAGTTGTGAGATGTTAAGTTTCCTAGATCCATATTCTGGGTATCATCAGAATAGTATGTATTTAGATCATGAAGAAGCGACCGCATTCATTACCCCATTTGGAATTTTTTGCTATATAAAAATGTCATTTGGGTTAAAGAATACTGGTGCTTCCTTCCAACGCTTTATGTAAAAAAAAAACCTTTTATCCTCAGCTAGGCCGGAACTTGGAAGCCTACGTTGATGATCTGGTCATAAAAAGTATAAAACACGATCATATCTCTGACTGCAAGAAACCTTCGACAACCTCAGAAAACACTACTTGAAACTAAATCTTGAGAAGTGTGTATTCAGAGTTTCTTTAGAGAAACTACTTGGGTTCCTTGTCTCTGCCCGAGGCATTGAAGCTAATCCTAAAAAAAAATCATTATCATCAATTAGATGCGCCCTCTGACCACAAAGAAAGAAATCCATAAACTCATAGGGTGCATGGTAGCGCTAAGTCGCTTCATAGCACATCTGGGAGAAAAATGACTCCATTTCTTTGAACTTCTTAGGAAACATGAAGGTTTCGAGTGGCCTGAAGTGGCAAACAGAGCTTTCGAGGATATCAAAAGATATCTTATGAGTTCTCTAGTCTTGGTTTCTCAACCAAATGAACCACTGTCATTATACTTAGCCGCTACGCCACAAGCGGTAAGTGCAGTACAGGTCTCTAAATGTGAAAAATACTCAATGACCAGAATATTATGTAAGTGAAGTCTTACATGGTATGAAGGAGCGTTACACTCAGGTCCAAAAAAAATTGTATGCCCTCATTATCTGTTCGAGGAAACATAGGCAATATTTCTAGGTGGACAAGAATACTGTGTCATCTAGATGTCCCTTAGGAGAGATCCTCCAGAACAGGGAAGTAGTGGGGCGCATGGCTAAATGGTTGGTTGAACATTGGGAGTTTCACCTCCATTTCATCTCCCGAATGACCATTAAATCCCAGATCTTGGCAGACTTTGTCACCGAATGGATAAATCCTGAACTAGTTTAGGAACCCAAGTACAACTCCCATGACCAGTGGACAATGTAATTTGATGGGTCACTAACACTTAGTGGCACCGGGGCTAGGGTGGTCCTGGTTTCTCCAACCAGAGAGACCTTAAAATATGCTATTCAGTTAAACTTCACCGCTATTAACATTGTATGCCCTCATTATCTCTTCAGGATTTGCTGACTACTCGTCAAAGGTGATTCTCAATTAGTTGCGAATTAGGTCAAAAAATAGTATCAATGCTCTAATTCGACCATGTATCAATACTTATCGGAAGTTAGGAAGCTTGAGAAGCATTTTTCGGTCTTGAGGTTCAATACATCCCACGAAAGCATAATTTTCTCATCGACTAGTTAGCTCGACTAGCTTCTTTCCGATCACCCATCCAACAAGGAATCTTCTTGGAACAGCTCCAAAGTCATCTCTGGTTGAAGAATTAAAGATATCTCCAAGTGAGATAGCCTCTCTTGAATATGAAGATACCTGGATAAATCCCATCTATGAGTATCTTCAGAAGGGTACAACACCCGACAAAGATCTCGAGGTTAATCATCTATCCTGAAAGACCAAAATGTGTACTTTGGTCGAAGGAGTCCACTAGAAACGAGGTACTCAAGGGGCGCTCATGCGATGTATATCACATAAAGGAGTGGAACTCCTTAACAAAATACATAGAGGTATCTGTGAAACTCATGCTTTCTATAGAAACTTGGTCGATAAGGCCTTTCGATGAGGTTTCTACTGGCCAATAATCCTCCACGATGCTAAAGAACTCGTTACTATGTGTGTACAATGCTAGTTTCATAGTAGGCAAATACACCATCCAGCTCAAGCATTACAAACTATTTGCTAGGACCTAAATTTGTAATCCAGGACCATCTGTGTAAGTTGCACTATTCCTTGGATTAGTAGATAGCGTACATAGGTACATTGTTGAATCATACACATGCGTCACTCAATTTGGTGTTCCGAGTTGGATCATAACTGATAATGGCACTTAGTTTGCAATCGTGAAATTTCAAGAATTTTGTGAAGAACTAGGTACAAATGATGCTATGCCTATGTTGCCCATCCATAAAGTAATGGGGCAGTCGAAAGGGCAAATAGCCAAATCATGTAGGGAATTAAAACTCGAGTTTTCGACCAGCTTGTAAAGCGCTTGAGTGCTTGGGGTGAAAGAATTACCCTCAATACTATGGGCGATTCACACGATCGTTAGTCGAGATATAGGAGAAACACCATTTTTCTTAGTTTTTGGTGTTGAGGCTATGCTTCCACTTGAACTAAAGATTAGGTCCACAAGGGTCAAAAAGTTCAATGACCTACATCAAGAACAACTTCGTAGTGATCACATCATCCTACTCACAAAAAGAGGAACCTAGCCTTAATCCGATCGATAATCTACCAACAAGCCCTACGCAAGTACTACGATCGTAAGGTCCAGCCTCGCAGCTTTGTTGTAGGTGATTTAGTTCTAAAAAAGATCCAGACCCAGTCTAATCGGAATAGGCTCTCCCCCAAGTGGGAAGGCCCTTACACACTAGTCGAAGTCACACGACCGGGTTTGGTATGATTGGCAATGGAAGACAGTATAATTCTCTCTAATTCATGGATCATTGATTAGCTAAGGAAGTTATATGTATAAACTTTTTTTTCTGTCAATAAAGTTTATGTTTTTTATTCATTCTTTATTGTATTACATAATAACATAATGATCTAAGTTTTCAGTATTTCTCCAATCACTTTAAAACACTTAGTCTTCCTTACACTAGTCAGAAAAATATGACATCACCTAGTCGAAGTCTCTCCAATCTACATGTGATCCTGCCCACAAGAAGGAGCATCCTAGCATCGATTTGTTCCTAACTCTTACTGCTAATACAAGGAGATTAGGTTTAATAAACATGGTCGGAAGAATTTCAACAAGCTCTTTTTGCACTATTTCCTTAGTGCATTTACTTTAACTAAGCAAACAGTCGAGGGCTAGGATAAAGTTATAATCATGACTTTCATGCCTTAGTCTTTACTTTTATTTCTCATTTCTATTTTTTGTATTATGAGTTAATGTCTACTTGAAAAAGACAATTTGGAGGGAAGTGAAGATTTATATATATATTCCAAAAGATCATATGTGTCTTTACATGTACATAAAATTACAAATAACTTTGAAGGAGACACTAGTTACATCTCCAATGCGGCCTTTCTTCTAACTGGTCTCCAGTTTTTGGGCTTCCTCTTCAGTGCTTTTGATGTTGGCCTCGACTGGAGGAAAGTAGACAGTACAGTTGTACGATTTGGGTTTTAAGGATTATAGGTAGGCTACGATAACAAAAAAACAAAAAATCTACTGCGTAACCAAGGAACCTCCGCTAGTAATAAATCACGGGATTACCACTAGGCACACTGACTCATAGCGGAAGTAGAGTCAATGTAGCGAGTTGATGCAGTAGTAGTCATACTCACCGCATGTCTTCTCCTTCTGCTCCTGTGATCGTCACGAGTTGCAAATCGTCCTAGTGCTGATGCTTCGGAACAACACCTCTAAGGTATCCACACATACGGGGCAGGAACACCACGCACTAGAGTGCTAGCGTCGGCGGCGTGGTATTGGATGAGGAAGGTGTGGCTATTAGGGTTTTGGGAATTCTTCAAAAAGGATTTCTCCACTCTATGCCACTGCCCCTCTATATATAGGCATCCATGATGGGTCTTGAACTTAAGGCCCATTAGGAACTCGTGGCCTACAAGAATTTAGATCACCATCCAAATCAAATCCTTGCCCTTTAAGTGTGTGACACTATAGGTTCATGTGTAATCGGTTGTGACTACTCTTTTTCGACCACGAGTCGTTAACGATTCCTAGCAGGACATAACGATTCTCGAATACACATAGAATATATCAGACGAACCTTAATGCAATATGATCTATGACCCGGTTCTTATCACTTACGATCAGCTCATATCTAGTCACAACTAGTCCATATTTAGTTATGACTAGTTCGTAACTCCTTACGACCAGTTAATACTTAATTACGACCAGTTCGTAACTCCTTACAACCAGTTAGTGATTATGTTCGACTAGTCTACGAGCAGCTCGTATCTCCATACGACCAATTCGTGACTATGTTCGACTAGTCTACAACCAGCTCGTATCTCCATAGGACCAGCTCGTATTTGGTCGAACTGAATAATGTGCTTGTGTATTCTCTCTTTGCCTCACGGCATCTAGTTGAACTCTAGGTGAGATAATTTGTCATCCATGGACTGTTCAATACTTTCTCGATCAAGTGTCGAATAACTTCATGTAGTCGACACTTCGACCACTAGTGATATGGCTATGCACTTTCTTTATCTGACCACAATAAGGGGCCCAGAAATATCTTTCCTATTATGATAGGAGGGGCAAATCACATATCCTACCAGTCATATTCCTCTGCATGTTTCGTAGTATACCTGTACCTTTATAACTACCCAATTACGGAGTAGCGTTTGGCAATCTCTAAGTATACTATTACATATGTAGGAAACCATGCTGATCTGAGGTCTAAGGATTATACATCATCATTGTTTGAGACGAAATCATAATAATCTCAATAGTGTCTCAAGGTGGTTCAAACCAACACCATGTTCGATAACATGTGTCCATATTATTAGTTTGATATCTCCATATCTATGACTCGTGAAACATAGTCATCAACCAATACATATGCTAGTCTATTCATATGTGTTCTCATATGTTTCCGACTAGGAAACATTTAAGAATAATCATCACAGAAATACAGAATATCACAATCAAGTCACATACTTGATAATAAATATTAATTATATTATTCTAGGAACAATATAACATATTATCCAATATTATGAACATAATGAAATATAATCATCTCTATAATTGCCTCTAGGGCATATTTCCAACATGGTTCTCTCTGAACTAATAAATAATTGTCCAACATGATGCTTCCTTACGATATGAACTTCAGTCTTGATCGATAGTTACACATCATAGATAGTGAAGTGCTTACCTACTCATCGAGATCTTTTCAACAACTTCAAATATTATGCCATCTAGTCAATCATTTTTCCATTAGGTCCTTGATAACTTGGATCCATGGAACAATCTGGCTTCGACCGTTCGGGTCCATGTCCTATGATCTTTTCTTCTCTACAGCATTGCCCATGAAGAATGGGTGCCAGGGCAGTCTAAGTCCACACTCGCACTAAGCTTGGAAGATGACAATTGCCCTCTTTGTTTAGGCTTTTTGTCTGGCTTAAAAGCAAAAAAGCTCAAGCCTAAACAAAGGGGTGGCTTTTTTGTCAGGCTTATAAAAAGCTTAAGCCAATTTAAGCCTAAAAGCCATAAGCCATGGGAGAGGTGCTTTTTTTGGCTTTTGCGAAATAGAATATCTCTTTGCCACCAAACTTTGTTAAAATTACCCTCAAAATGCCATTGGTATATAATTGCAAACCGTTTTGTTTCTCCAATCGATTCCAATCTTCCCCAACCCGATGCTCCTGCTCTCGTTCCCCAACCCGACGCCACCGGCTCCCGTTCCCCCTCTCGAACGCCGCCGCCTCCCATCTTCCTCCCAACGGCGCCGCCTCCCCCTCCCGTTCCCCATCCCCATCGCCGCCGCCTTCCATCTCCCCCCTCCTGAACGCCGCCGCCGCCTCCCATCTCCCTCTATGAACGCCGTCGCCTCCCATCTGCCATCCCCATCGCCGCCGCCTCCCCTGCCCCAACTCCGCCTCCTGACGTCGTCGCCTCCCCTGCACCGACTCCGCCTCCCGACGTCGTCGCAGCCTCCCCTGCCCTAACTCCGCCTCCCAACACCGCCTTCTCCTCCGGCACAGACGTCGCCTCTCCTCCTAGAACGAAGGTGTTATTTTGTTTGGTTGACTGATATTGGCCTTTTTATATTAATTTCTTTCGTTGCGTGATGTCCAAAATAAATACACGCATGCACTACGAGCGATATCCATTTTGTTTCATATGTACAAATGCATGTATCGTCATATTTTCAGATCCCATGAAAAAAATCAGTTTAAATACATGCTTAAAAATGGCCTTTAAACCCTTAAGGGCATTTTAGACATTTTATCCTTCACACACAACTCAATAAGCCAATATCCTAAAAAAAATCTGACTACCAAACAACAAAGTTTGGCTTGAAAGCTTAGAGGCTTATAAGCTGATTAAGCCAAAAAGCTAGCTTTAAGCTATAAGCCAAAAAACCTAAGTCTAAACAAAGAGGGCCAATCTTGTCTTTCTTACCCGACAGCTACCATTCGCCCTCTACTCTCTTCCACTTCAACAAAAATCTTGGAAAATTCTTCTCGGCAATGGCTAAGATGGTCATCTTATCCATCTCGATCTTCGATTCCTCCCACTTAGACAGAGATACAAGCATTTCTTCTAGGAAATTTGCTCAAATCTAAAAGATTTGGGAGAAGAAACTTCAACTTTAAGTGGCAGTGGAGAAGGCAAGAACTCAAGGGAAATGAAACAATCGGGGAAAGTAATTTTCCTGTTTCTACTCCTTTGTTTATATCCATCGATTTGCGGTGGAAATCGTGGGTGACCGTCCACATCCTTTTTTCCATTGATGTGGTAAAAAAATATTTTTTTCACAACTTAAGTAAAAATATCATCCTTGACTAAGTTAGTTTCTAGTCAAAAGAAATACTCATCGAAAAGTTTTCCTTCCAACTACTATTATACAACATCTTCTCAAGTAAGTCATTTTCACTTGAAGTTGGAGACTAGATAATGAGGATTGAATAATCCTCAATTAATGAAGTTATTTATCTATAATATTTATTATAGATAATGGTATTCTAAATAGCCCTCCAGTATACCCTAGCCGATGATACTTGACACAACCAGGCTAGATTATGACCATTTCAGGTCACGACCACCCCTGGTCGGAAGGCCTATTAAGACTAGGTCAAAAACACGACTATCTACTGGTCGATAAGTCTCACAGACAGACTTGTGGGCACTATCTTATCGACTAGAGACTTTGTACACAATACTTGACTATGTGTGGTAGTTAATACAACATGTGCATGTATTTGTCTATGACATAACTGCACGTACCTCTATCCGTTTCTAGCAATAACCATCGACGAACGTGCAAGGAGGAAGTCTCACTCACAACAACCAACATCAACATGCGGATTCCAGCAACCGTCAAAGTGCCTTCTGATACACAACAATTGCCACCCCTTTAACGCTTTATAAGGGCAGTGCCCGCGAACAAAGGGAGAAGAGACCAACATATAGACAGAAGCCATTGATAACATTTCTTTGTTTCAGTGGCTTGTTGTACTTTGTAATCCTCATTCAATACAAGAACCCAGAAGTAGTGTTGTTATTCTCTCTAGAGAATGATTGAACCTATCTAAAAAACCATGTCTCTTTCTGTGTGATCTTGAGAGCCATGTCCCTAGCATTTACTCACACATCGATAGTAATTCGTCGATAAGTACATAGAACATATATAGTAAAAACCCAAAAAAAAACTTGAAAATCAATTTAGCTAGTTCGCTAGAAAAATTCTGAATTTTTTTTAAAGGTTGTCCTTAACTCCGCCTATGTAGTTTTCTACGTAGCCTATCCCAAGCCAGGAAAAAGGAGGAGGGTTGTGTTAGGCCTGGGCAACATAAAAATCAAGCCACCTTTTCATGGAATGAAACTCAAAATTGATAATTCATTAGGGTGTAACCGTCTCAACAACGTGACATATTGGAACCCAGGTGTGGTGATACATGAGCAAGGGCCAGGACGTCACTCCCTTAGTGACGCGCTACGTCATCACCTAGATGTAGTGGAAAATGTGCAAGGGTCTTCGCACTATACTCGACGAGTGCGAGGGGCAAGGAAGCTAGCCGAGGAGAGTTGGATCCATCTAAGTAGTTGGAATGTAGGTTCCTTAACAGGTAAGTTAAGAGAGATAGTTGATACGGCGATTAAGAGACATGTAAATATCTTGTGCGTTCAAGAGACTAAATGGATGGGTCAAAAGGCGAAGAAGGTGGAGCATACTGGCTATAAGTTGTGGTATATTGGAACAAAACGAAACAGGAATGGAGTGGGTATCTTAATTGATAAACACCTCAAGAGTGGAGTTGTCGACATGAGGAGACAAGGGGATAGGATTATCTTAGTCAAGCTAATCTTTGGCAACTTGGTTTTGAATGTTTCTAGCTCATATGCTCCACAAGTAGGTCTAGATGAGGCCGCTAAGAGGCAATTTTGGGAAGACCTAGATGATATGGTTAGAAGTGTGCCTAATAGTGAGAAGCTTTTCTTGGGAGGCGATTTCAATGGTCATGTCGGTACAACTAGTGGGGATTTCAAAGGGTGCATGAGGGTTTTGGTTATGGTGATAGGAACCAAGAGGGAGAAGATATCTTAAACTTTGCCATAGCCTATGATCTCATGATAGCTAACACCTTTTTTAGAAAGAGACATTCCCATATAGTTACCTTTAGTAGTGGTCATCATTCTAGCCAAATCAATTTTGTTCTTGTTAGGAGGGAGGACAAACGAGCCTGCATAGACTGTAAGGTTATATCTGGTGAGTGTGTTGTCCAGCAACATAAGTTGGTAGTCTCCGACTATCGTTTTAAGACACGAGTTCGACAAGCTAAGGTCACCAGAGCCATGAGGACGAAGTGGTGGAAACTCAAAGGGACGCCTCGCATGCGTTTAAGGAGAGGATGATCGCGGAAGGGATATGGAACGTGAGAGAAGTGAATAATATGTGGATAGAGATGGCATATCGCATTAGGAAGGTGGCTACGGAGATGCTTGGAGTGACTCGAGTGACAAGATGCGAACCTAAAGACACGTGGTGGTGGAACGAAGAAGCGCAAAAGGCTATTGAGGAGAAGAAGACATGCTACAAGCATATGCATCATGATAGGAGCGACGACAACATATAGAAATACAAAGCAGCCAAAAAGAAAGCAAAGAAAGAGGTGAGTGTGGCACGAGGCAAGGCCTATGAAGAAAATTACCAAAAGCTAAGTACAAAGGAGGGCGAGAAGGATATCTACAAGATGGCTAAACTTTGAGAAAGGAAGACGAGAGATTCTAACCAAGTTAAATGCATCAAAGACGACACTAATAGACTTTTGGTGAAAGATAATGATATCAAGGATAGGTGGAGAGATTACTTTGATGAGTTGTTCAATCATGACAATGACGATAGTATGATTGAACTTGATGATGCTTTTGATGACACCGATAGACGGTTTGTTTGAAGAATCCAGAAGTCAGAAGTAAGAGAGACCTTAAAAAGGATGAAAGTGGGTAAGGCGTTGGGGCCTGATAATATTCCAATCGAGGTGTGAAAATGCCTAGGAGAAGTGGCGATCGTTTGACTAACTAATTTGTTCAATAGCATTTTTAGGTCGAACAAGATGCCAAACGAGTGGCGGAGGAGCACTTTAGTACCAATTTTTAAAAATAAAGGAGATAGTGGTGGAGGAGCACTTTAGTACCAATTTTTAAAAATAAAGGAGACATTCAAAGTTGTACTAATTATAGAGGAATTAAGCTCATGAGTCACACAATGAAGCTTTGAGAGCGAGTGATCGAGCACCGTTTAAGTAAAGTGACTAGGGTGATGACAAACCAATTTGGTTTTATACCTGGGAGGTCGACCACGGAGGCGATTTTCTTGACACGACAATTGTTGGACAGGTATAGGGAACAAAAGAAGGATCTGCATATGGTGTTTATTGACTTGGAGAAAGCCTATGATAAAGTGCCAAGAAGGGTCATGTGGTGGGTGCTTCGAAGGAAAAAAGTCCCAACAAAGTATGTTACCCTAATTAAGGATATGTACCAAGATGTTGTGACTAATGTTAGAACATGTGGTGGTGATACTAGTGATTTCCCTATTAAGATAGAACTACACCAAAGGTCAGTGTTGAGCCCATACATTTTTGCCTTAGTGATGGATGAGGTCACACGGGACATACAATGAGATATCCCTTGGTGTATGCTTTTCGCTGATGATGTAGTGTTAGTTGATGAGAGTAGGATAGGTGTCGATAGGAATCTAGAGATGTGGAGGAAGACCTTAGAATCAAAGGGTTTTAGACTTAGTAGAACTAAAACTGAGTATATGAAGTGTGATTTTAGCGGTACCGGGGCAAATGATGGAGATGTTAGGTTGGACGGACAAGTAGTGCCTAGGAAGAACACGTTTCGATATTTAGGATCAATGCTACATCGAGATGGAAAGATTGATGAAGACATGAGCCACAGGATTAGAGCAAGGTGGGTGAAATGGCACCAAGCATCGAGTGTCCTGTGTAACAAAAAAAGTCCCTCAAAAGTTAAAGAGTAAGTTCTATAGGACGGCGATCAGACCTGCGATGTTATATAGAGCAGAATGTTGGTCGACTAAAAGACAATATATACAGAAGATGAGTGTAGCGGAGATGAGGATGATGTAGTGGATATGTGGCCACACAAGGTGAGATCGAATCCGTAATGAGGATATACGTGATAGGGTGGTGTAGCACCAATAGAAGAGAAGCTTGTCCAACATCGCTTGAGATGGTTTAGACATATCCAACGGAGGCCTTCTGTGGCAACGGTACGTAGTGAAATTTTAAGACATACTAAAAATATAAGAAGAGGCAGAGGTCGACCAAGACTAACGTAAGAGGAAGTAGTTAAAAGAGATTTGAGGGATTCAAATGTAGCTAAATCATTAGTTTTGGATAGAAGCGCATGGAAGTTAGCGATCCACATACCAAAACTATAAGAAGGTTTGGGGACGGTGTTTTAGGCTCTCGGCTCAGATGGTAGGATGTACGGCTTAGAGTTTTAGCCTTGTAGGGTTTTTTATCATTATTTTTATTTTTATTTTTATTTGCGAAGCTCTCGTCTCTTTGACCTTGAGGAGATTTCATTCCTAGCCTACCTCCAACTTGTTTGGGACCAAATGCTTTGTTGTTGTTGTTGTTGTTGTTGTTGTATTTTTAAGGTTGTCCTTAGTTTAGGAGACGTCGTCCTTTAAAGTTTCATGTTAGAATTCATTTTTTGTTTCGAGTAACCAAAAGGAGAAATTTCCAATAAACTATAACTTATGACGAGTACGAAACAAAAACAATTCGAGGGCATATAAGGAACAAAAGAGTTTTATGAGAAAAAGGGAAACGGGATGACGTTTCGCATGGTAAAAATAGTTTTCTTTTTTGAAAGATTAAATAGATTTCTCAATGCCATTAGGAACCCCTCCTTTTCTGTAAATTGAATCTTTAATAAATCAACAAGTATTAGTTAAACTGAATCCTTAATAAATCAACAAGTAGAAATAAAAAGGGAGCAACTTTCCATCGTACACGTATGATGGGAAGCTTCCCATCGTACACGTATGATGGGAAGCTTCCCATCATACGCTCCCAACTCTTCCCTGTAACATGTCTGACACACACATACAACCAAAAAATTCAACATATGCAACAAAATACTTCGATCTCGATAAATGGAGAGGGGGTCCATAATCTTGTCAAAATTCATTTAAAAATTAAAAGATCTCATTAGCATACATAGATATACTTGAAAAATTAGCACAGAAGTTTGGAAAAACATTAATCGATGCCATAACCTTTGCAACATTTTGAAAATACATATAAAACCCATCATGCGTCTCAAGCAACATCAGTAAACAATTTGTGCAACGATTGTAATCACCGCATGCAACAATAAATGTCGACTCCCAAGAGCTACAACATATTCAAATTCAATGGAGCACAAAAAAACACCAGTTTGCAACAAAAAAAATTGGACGATTGGGTGCTGCTACATTTAAGCCTAACCTTTGAAACATTCTGATTTCACATGTGCAACAATGAACAACACTAGATGCAACATTGAGAAATTCTTTTAAAAAATATCATTGCAAAAGTTTATTATTACAACATCAAAAAACTATAGTCCCAAGATCTCAAATCACCACTTGCAATAAAAAACATAGGGTTGCAACAAACACCCAAGTCACTGGTTGTCTGGCTTTAAAACTTGACAGCAAGCTCAGCCTTAGGCTCCCTTCATGGCACCTGCTCGCCCCACCTCCGTCACCATAGCCTGGCGAGGTAGCACCGCAGCCGTAGAGGGATGGCGCCACCACCGCCGGTGGCATTGTAGGAGGTAAGGATGACCGGGAGGAGCTGCGGGGACGGGGTGAGCTGGCAGACAGAGGATGCAGCTGCGGCCTCGGACTGCTCTAGGAAGGCCGGTTTGGTGGACGCTACGGTGGGTTACGCCGAGGAGGTGTCGGCCGAGGGGAAGAGCAGCGAAGGCTCGAGTGACGTCGGGTCCAGCAATACCGATGATGCCGCGACGAGTAGCAAGTGGTGGCTCACGATGAGTAGGAGGATAGTGGATTGGATGCTAGGCATTGTGGGTGCTCAGGTGTGAGATCATGAGGTGGTAAGGTCTAGTGCTCTATCAATTGGCTTATAGGAGGGGTAGGCTGAGAGAGATAAGATAGCATTCATAGTTGGAGAAGGAGCTACATGGAGAGAGAAGAAAGGGATGAATTGTGACATAGGTAGGTGGGAGTAATGAGATGAAGTTATTATACAGTGAAAATTGAAACACGTGAGAATCAATTAAGTTGATTATGCATAACTTTAGGAGAGGTAGCATTATCCAAATAAAAACACAGGTTTTCTTGTCCATCTTTCGTGTCCTACCTACGCCTAAAATTTGACCACTAAAATGGCAGCCGCAAGACGCTAGTTTCTTTCGCGGCAGGTGCCCATCTCCCTCTCGGTCTCCGTTTCAATGCCTATAAATTGACTTGCTCCCTTGCCCCATTCCCCAACTCCAACCAAACACACAAAGAACTCGAGCTCCAACTCGAAGCAAAACCAAGATGGTGTCCACGGCGGCTGTCATGGAGCGCGAGCGCCTGACAGCCGAGATGGCCTTCCCGCCCGCCACCGTCGAGGGCGGCGAGGAGGCGGAGGAGGAGCCGCGGGCGCCGAGCATCGTGATCAAGATCCGCCGCCGGCTCCCGGACTTCGCGCGGTCGGTCAGTCTCAAGTACGTCAAGCTCGGCCTCCTCTCCGGCGGCCTCCCGGCGCCCACGTCCTGGGCCCCGCTCGCGCTCGCGCCGCCGCTCCTTGCCACGGCGGCCTACTCGTTCTCCCGCCGCGATGTCGGCGTCAGCGTCGGCGCGCTCCACTCGCTCGACCTCCTCAGCTGCGTCGCGTGGCTCGGCGCCGCGATGCTCCTCCTCGCCGTCTGCTACCTCAAGCGGCCCCGCCCGGTGTACCTCGTTGAGTTCGCCTGCTACAAGCCCGGCAACGAGCACGAGATCTCCAAGGACGGCTTCCTGGACATGACCGAGAGCACGGGCTTCTTCAATGCTGAGGCGCTCGACTTCCAGACCAAGATCACCAAGCGCTCCGGCCTCAGCGACCGGACGTACCTGCCGCCGGGCATCCAAGCGCGGCCGCCGCGGCTATCCATGGCGGAGGCGCGGGCCGAGGCCGAGGGCGTTATGTTCGGCTGCCTGGACGCGCTGTTCGCGGCGACGGGCATCGACCCGCGCCGCGACGTGCGGGTGCTCGTCGTCAACTGCAGCCTCTTCAACCCAACGCCGTCGCTGGCGTCCATGGTCGTCAACCACTACAAGATGCGCGAGGATGTCAAGTCCTTCAACCTCGGCGGCATGGGCTGCAGCGCAGGGCTCATCGCCGTCGACCTCGCGCGCGACCTCCTCCAGGCCAACCCGGACTCGTACGCCGTCGTGCTCAGCACTGAGAACATCACGCTCAACTGGTACTTCGGCAACGACCGGTCCATGCTGCTGTCCAACTGCATCTTCCGCATGGGCGGCGCTGCGGCGCTGCTGTCCAACCGCCCCGCCGACGCCGTGCGCGCCAAGTACAGGCTCCTCCACACAGTGCGCACCCACAAGGGCGCCGCCGACGAGTGCTTCAACTGCGTGTACCAGCGCGAGGACACCGGGGGCAAGGTCGGCGTCTCCCTGGCGCGGGAGCTCATGGCCGTCGCCGGCGACGCGCTCAAGACGAACATCACCACCCTGGGCCCCCTCGTCCTCCCGCTCTCCGAGCAGCTCAAGTTCCTCCGGTCCCTCGTGCTCCGCCGCGTCCTCCGCTCCCGCGGCGTGCGGCCATACATCCCGGACTTCCGTCGCGCGTTCGAGCACTTCTGCGTGCACGCCGGCGGCCGCGCCGTGCTGGAGGAGGTGCAGCGCAGCCTCAGCCTCGACGACGCCGACATGGAGCCGAGCAAGTGCACGCTGCACCGGTTCGGCAACACCAGCAGCAGCTCGCTCTGGTACGAGCTCGCCTACGCCGAGGCCAAGGGGCGCGTCCGCCGCGGCCACCGCGTCTGGCAGATCGGCTTTGGCTCCGGATTCAAGTGCAACAGCGCCGTCTGGCGCGCGCTCCGCGACGTGCCGGCCGTGTCCCCCACCGCCGGCGCCGGCGACGAGCACAGCTGCAACCCGTGGGTGGACAGCGTGAAGAGTTACCCGCCAAAAGCATACATTTGATGATCTTTCTGATGCGAGTTAAGCTGTTCAGTTGCATGCACGAGAATTGTATGACAAAAGAACAAAAAGTTATACACATTTTTTTTCTCTTTTGCATTTCTTTTAGTGTTAGTGTGATATTGCTGGCAAATTAGGATGTGAAACTGTACTTAACTGGGAAGAAACTATAGGGAGACTGGACACAATTGAATGCTGTAACATAATTAAGCTTTGATTTTGGAAGCTGAATATGTGTAAATTTTCTTTTCTCAAGCGTATCCAGGAATGTTTTTTCCGCGAAACAGTGGTAGGTGAGATAGGCTTGACTTCTCAGCCTAATTCTCGGTTGAGTCAGCAGGTCTAACCGTCAGAGGATATTTTTGTCAACATAAAGAAAGAGTGATTTCATCATATGTCCATGGCTATGTTTATTTATACTTTTTCTTTGCTTATAAGCAAAAAAAACCTAAGCCTAAATGAATAGATGCCTTTTTTATTCAGCTTATAAAAAGTATAAGTTATTTTAAACCTATAAGCTATAGGAGATAATTTTTTTTACATAATAGAATAACCCTTTGCCACTGAAGTTCGCTGAAATTATCGGGCTCGGTGAGTCACGTGTTTCGTGCCGTTGTTGTGTGGGCATTTTATCGAACACCTCTAGTACATCTTGTAGTTGACTCGAACGTTGCCAAACCTGCCAACCTTCAGGCGATAATTAGGATGTGATGGTGTTATAGTGCTAGTTTGATTAGTTTCCTTGCTGGATTTTGTGAACTATTGAATCTATAAACGCTTATGCTCTGATTCTTCAACAAGGCTCTTGGGAGCGCAGGGTGTCTTATCTTCTTGAAAGCCACGGCCTTTGATGAATCTGCAAAAGTTGATGTGATGTTTTGGTGTCACCATTCACTATTTACTCTATAAGTAGTTGATCTGCTGTCGCATCTAGAATTCTTGATTCTATTCCATGTTCAATTATTTTAATTCTTCTCTAATTGGTTCATCCTTGTCGGTGACTTTGTATTTTTGGACTAAAACGCTGTGCATTCTATTTTGTGTCAGCCGGACGCTCTGCACAATTGTTATCTGAGGTATTATTTGGAGCTTGAGTTAGATGTGTGTTGTGTGTGCTATTGTTTACCATTGTCATCATCGCCACATTCTTTGTAAAACAGACTGTTCAAGAAATTCGGAGGCAACAACCAGATGCTTATCTTGAAGCGTTTCAACTTCCAAGTCGACTTGTCATCCTACGAGTCAATAAAGAAGTTTGAAACTTTGCTGAATCAGTGGATTCAGGATTCAAATTTGGAGCCTTCTATTCAGTTTTTGATAAATAATGCTGGGATGCTAGCGAAGTCACATAGAATTACTGAGGATGCGCTCGATGAGTTGGTGCTTGATGCTTCCCTTGAAATTATTCTTGCAAAAAAATCCTAGTGTTCTTCAGCAACATTTTTTTTCTTTATATCAGCATTACCTTTTTTTTGTCTAGTCAATTGTGTAGGTGGACCTTACTGCGTGCAAATTTCAGAATGGTGCAGACAAACTACATTGGTCCATTTATCCTGACCAACATTCTTTTACCACTGCCGAAGAAATGTTGTAACAGGGAGCAAAGATGTTATGACAGTCGGCAAGTGAGGCGTTCACCTGAGCACAAGGATGGGGTTGTTTGACGCACGGCAAACAAACTGTACTTTCTGATGGGGAGGAAGATTTATGGAAAGAAAGAGGAAGGGGGCTCACTATTGTTTGTAAGATGCTGAACTTGTTGTTCTGAATGTTTTTGTAATAGTTGTTTTGAATTGGGAAGCTGAATTTTCGCTAAGTTCAAACACATGCATAAACAAGTCCTCTAAACCCTTCAGGGCGTTCAGACTTCTTATCTTTCACACACAACTCAAGAAGCCACCAGCCCATAAAAAATCAGATTATCAAACACCTTAGCTTGGCTTAAAAGCTAAAGAGCTTATAAGCTGATTAAGTCAAAAAGTTGGCTTAAAGCTATAAGCAAAAAAACCTAAGTGTAAACAAACAGAGGCTTAAAGCTATAAGCTAAAAAAACCTAAGTGTAAACAAACAGGACCTATGTAGTGTATCTAAAAGTGTGAATTGTGAATTCCTTGGCTTGTAGACCGACGCAGGGATTTCTTGTTTATTCTTCCTATTGTATGATATGATGCCTTCTTTGACAAGGGATTTGTTGCTTCTGAAAACTTGGATAATTTCATCTCTCTGCTCAACAATTGTTTTTTCCTCTTAAAACTCAAAGTTTATGTCCTACATATCCTTATTACTTCTGTACAATTCTGCTTTCACAAGAATCAAATGTAAGTGGGTATGTTTCTCTATCGCCAATGGTTGAGAAGTTCTTCGAAGCAGCAAATTGCAGCACAAGCATTTCCACTTTCAGTCCAATTAAGCTCTCCTCTCAATTTGACCGAACCTACACATTTGTGTACATGAAAATCAACACCAAGAAGTAGCTCCATTTGTGATGATCAGGCTCATTCAGTCATTCTTAATCTCCAATATGTCACCAGTTTTCTTCGCCTGTTCTATCGTAATGGAAGTAAAAGGGACATAATATGTTCATAACATCTATTTATCAATCCAAATACTTTTCGCGTCTACTAACAATTGACTTCACCTAAATCCCGATTGTTGATTTTCAATAGAATAGTTCTTGAACATCTATTGTCTATTCTATGTGAACACACAGTATAATTGTGAAAGGGGCATATTATATGCATTCGTTGGACCGGTTTGATTTTTCCTCGAAACTGTCTCCCAATTAATCAAGGAATGAGCAATGTTCAAGATTTGAATAGTGGAAATGGTTCTTTAATTGGCTTTTTTTTAACTATCTTCGCCTAGTGGGCTTATTTGAAATGCAGGAATTTCACTAAAAACGGTACAAAATACGGCAAGTAAATTCCTCTCGCGTTCCAAACGGGAACCCTTCTCGATGATCATCAGTTCTTGGGCCCTCGCATTATTTATTCTAGTCATTCAATGGAGGTCAACTGTTGGTAGATGTTACTCGTAGCAAGTACTGGCTCATCTGCAGGGAACAACTTAAATTTGGATTTTATTGTGAACTGCTACCTCACCGGGCGAACGCTGTTGCAGTCAACACTCGACAGGAAACAACCTGTTGAATGCTGAATTCAAGGTTTGGCAATCTAGATTACAGCGTTTTCATGTGCAGTGCCAACTACTTGTGATTGGGATCCTTGTGATGGCAAATATGCTACTCTGCCATTTGGATCAATCTGAGCCTCGTAGTCGTGCCTAAATTCGACAGGGGCTAGTAATGGCTTGACACTGCAGCACCGTACGAGCGATTACTTAAATAGCGATGGCAGAAAATACATTTCCACCGACAACTACAGTATACTCCCTACGTCGAGAGAAGGGGCTGTTAGAATTGAGTCCCAACGAAAGCAACAAAATTGAGAATAATCTGGGTGTTATCGGGCTGCGTTGTAGGGGAAAGATCTAGATAAAGTAAGAGGTACCATCAAGAATAATAAGGTAATATTTAAAATCAGAGTTAATAAGAAGTGGAAATTAAATGTGCTCATCATAAATGAACTAATTGAAAAAGAGCGACACTTATTCAATTGGACCTAGCAAAAAGTAAACGCACTACTTGCCGAGTTGGCACGCATAATAGTTTGTGTGTGTGTTTTTATTACAAGAAATATAAGGAGTCTTCCCAAAGAGAGACATGGTGTGACGTCTAGGATGGCCGAGTTGAAGATGCCACCAGTTGGTTGATGTTGTCAAGGTGAGGAAGACGATGGAGGAGGTGGGTGGGGTGGCGTGGCCGAATGGATAAAGATCGTCTCCACTATTGCAGCGAAGCATCTCTCTCTCTTGGAACGAAGATCCTTGACAGAAAAACCGAAAGGGTCAAATTCGATTGAACAATAATTATTAGAGGTGAATTTGCGGATGGAAATGAGAATTTTAACAACGTGGGGAATAACAAAAATGTTGTTGAGATGGAAAGGAGAGAGGAATGTGTGGCCGACAAGGCTAATTGAGACACATTGCCAACTGTGACATAAGAGGATGAAACAAGAGGTCTAGGGTTGGAGAGAGTACCAGTCGGAAATCATGTGTGAGGAGGTGCCGGAGTCCATGACAAATCACTGATGAATGGGGACTGCATAGACATATTGTTCATAGCCGCGATGAACCCGGCCTGGTCCTAATTAGGAGAAGCACCGGTGCTAGAGGGGACAGGCAGCATTGGGAGCATGCCATGCAGCGGAGCAAATTTGGTCATGTACGCATGTTACGCTGGAGGTGACGGGCATGGGCCGAGAACACCAGTGCTGGGGACCCGCCAATGTCCACGAGACACCATATGTTGGACCTGGACAGTCCAGGGATTAAAGCCAATCCATGGATCGACGGAGGAAGATGAGGGCGCCCCGAAGTTGAGCTGAGCGGAGCCATCACTGCCATTGCTGCTGTTTTGATCACCGCCGCGGTTGGAGCATCGATGGTTATTGCGGCAGCTGTTGTTGTCGTAGCTGTTGCTGTTGTGACGGTCGCCGCGATCACCATGCTCCCTGTGGTTGCCGCGGTCACCACGGCCAATGCCATCACCTTAGGATGATCCACCATGGTGCTGGCAAAGAGAGCCGTGGTAGTGGAGAGCTTTGCGGTGTGGTTGAGATGGGTCTCTGTGAGGAGCAGGGGAAATCGGGCGTGGATGAAATTGGGGAAGGGGTTTTGCATGGGGACGATCATCGTCAAGTTAGACAACCGTTCGTTCAAGCCGTGGAGCATGTCTGAGGATGAGGCTCTCATGGTGGTGCGACCAAGGAGTGCGTCAAGGAGTGCATTGGAGAAGATCTTCATCTTGGAGACCCCCGTTTATTAAGCTTGTAATACTTAACCTTCCACTGGTTCTAGTATCACAAATAGAATAACCCGTGTCTCGATGAATATGTGCTTCCCAGAACATGCAGCACACATACATCATTCCAAAGCATGCATCAATTCCATACAACAGAATATAACAAGTCTACCAAAAGACATACATAATATAAGATATTACGTGAATGTACCGACCGCCAAATGACATAAGTATCAAATAACAGCGGAAGCAAAAGTTGCCATAAGATGGCTTAAACCAAAAGACGACCGGTTAGCCACAAAACACCACAGGGCAACCGACCGGGCCGCCAAGCTAATCGCCCCACACACTGCCACAGCACAACTCACAAAAGTGAGGCCCATCGGGCTCACCCTCTTCCTCTGCACACAACAAGCAATGCAGGTGAGTACAAAGATGTACTCGCAAGACATACGAGTAACAAGCCTACACATAGCTACATGAAAGTTGTATCAAAGGATGTTGGTTATATGGTCGTTTGGACGCATAAAGCAAGTTTCATATGCAATAATGTAATAGATTGAAAGCAATTTGACAATTCAGTTTTTAAGCATTGAAATAGCAGCGAGTAATAATAAGCATCAAGTAACCACCTAGAGGTGACTAACCCCATAGCCACCACAAATAGCATGAATCCCTGATTCATACCACCCATCAAGTTTTAATTTAAAATGTTGTAGTCTAACTCTTGAAAAGCTTACCCAAGAGTGTCCATAACCTAGGACGAGGCTATTCGAATAGATCAAACCCTGCAGGGGTGTACCAATGTACCCACACCTCAGACCGCCTTTAAGCCACATGATTAAGCACACTTCCAAAGGTATGCCGGCACGGCTAAGTCCTACGAGACATTTTCAATATTGTGTATCAACTACGAGCCGGTCGTATGGATAGAAACCCATACGCTTACATTGTAAAGCCAAAAAGACAACTACCCCTCGGGGTAAAGCTCTTTGGACAACTACAATGCTCCCACACACAATCATTTCATTTTACCACAACGCAACACACACACGCCCTCCTGCGACTCGTAGCCAACACACGCCAAAGTACTAAGTCAAGAGATGTCCCATTCCCTCTAGTGTGGTTAGCACGCACAAATTGCTTGGATAACAGGTACTCACAAGATGTTCGGTCCTTAATTGACTCGGGCACCATTCCAATTACACCCAAAAGATCACACCATCTTACCATTGTGCCCAAGTCTAAATTGTTTTATTTTTCAGTTTTAGTTTTGCAATTTAGACATAGCACAAGGCTGAAACATATATATCATAATAAGTTTGTGTGATCAAGGTTATCGACAAGTCAATAACCACCCATTTCTACCGATAGCTAAGCATGTCTAAGCACAAACTCGTAAACTACTAAGTGACAAGGATTCATCCAACGAACCCAAAATCACAGCAAAATAAATCTAGGCTCAGTAGTAGAGGATTAACATTTGCCTACTGATAATGCATCTACTAGGTGAACTATCGACAATAGTTAAAACAACATAGCAATGCATACATAGAATTTGCAAAAAAATATATTAGAATTTGAAAATAGTAGGAGCAACATGATCAAATGATGCTACATCTGCCTGCCTTGCTGGAGTGCAGGATCTGATGGCTGTGGCTCAGATTCAATATCAAGATTATCTTCGGAACCTAACGCGAAAAGGCGATAAGCAAATAAGAACGAAGAATACCGAATAAACTCCAACAGCAAAAGACATTCAAATCTAATGAAATTTGTACAGCAGCTAGGGTATGATTTTAGACAATCTTAGGAACAAAAATCATGCAATTTGGATTTAGTATGAAAAAGATATAGACAAAATACACTTTCTTAGCCTATTAATTCACTGATTTAATTACTGGTACTGTTTATGGAAAAAATTTCTAGAATGATCTAAGTTCCGAAATTTTTATGGCAGGTAGATTATGACATCCTAATGACAGCAAAGTTGAGTTTACTAAATTTGGAGTTATAATAATTTACTTATGATTTTTCTAAGTTGTAAACCTAATGCAAGTCATTTTACAGAAATAAATCCATGCTCAAAACCTATTTTATATTAAAGTATACTAACAGAAGAATCTAACAAAATTGATTTTGCACAAATTATAATTATACAGAAAAAGATATGCATTTTACAAGTTTTAATTCTATTTATGGAAAAAATCAAAATGGCAGAAATCAAGCTATTTTAGTTACACAATTTTCTGCTACTAAAATATGCCTAAATGCATTTGTATATTAAACTTAAGGGCAAAATGAATTTATTACAGTTGGAAACACCTAAAAAGGAGTTAACAAGAATTAGTTATGAGTTTTTAAAGTTTAAATACAATTTTTAGTTGACAAATAAAGACTTACAGAAATAAAATCAAACTCAACGGAAATAAAACGACGTGGACGCTCGTGGGCCGTTGATGAGAAATCCAACGAACCCACGCACGGAAAACAGTGCACGCACGCGACTCTCAAAAGGAGCCCA
Organism: Ampelocalamus luodianensis; assembly: GCA_036346255.1. Taxonomy (NCBI): domain Eukaryota; kingdom Viridiplantae; phylum Streptophyta; class Magnoliopsida; order Poales; family Poaceae; genus Ampelocalamus; species Ampelocalamus luodianensis. Next base: position 11,425,829 of record CM070635.1, on the reverse strand, counting down.
CCGTTGGATCAAGATCCAACGGCTCACGCGGAGGGATACATTCGGACGGTGCGGTTGCCTCGGCCATCCATAGCCGCAGATCGCGAGATGAACGGCTCGGAGCGCATCTCCCTTTGGAGAGTCTGATTGCACTCGCGATCGCAGCTGCAGATCTGGCGATGGACGATCCGGAATGATTAGGGAACCGGAGGGTCCGAATGCACTCCAAATCTGGGCCGTTGATCACGAGATCGACGGTGGCTATTGATCGCAATGCGAAAAGAAGCGCTGACAAGCGGGGACCACTGTCAGTGACCTCAAGACACGCACGTGGGGAGTTTAACACACGTGCATAGAGAGGGTTTAAGTGGGCGAGGGCCCACATGTCAGTGAGACAGAGGGTCAATTAGGACAGCAATTTAATTACTAAAGACCAATAATTAGTGATGATCGGTAATTAAACGTGTCCTAACGATCTTGCACAGAGGTGGATTCGAGAGATGGGGGCCCACCAGGCAGAGACACAAACTGACGGCTTAAGACACATTAATTGCTAACCAATGATTAGCAATTAATGACCCCGGATTCTGTTTTTAAGAACCCCGGACTGACGTTTAAGGCCCACGGGCCCACATGCCAGTGACACAACGAACCAGATTAGGACACCATAATTAACCCAATGATTAACAATAATTAGATCATTAATGGTGTCCTAAAGACGACCGAAAACAGGGGATAACGCCCGACAAAACCTGAGCGGGAACTACGGCTCGTCGCCGGCGACTCTGGCCATGGCGGCGCAACCTAAGGACTAAAATGGGTTCGCAATAGCCTTGCGGTCCCGATGGTGGCAACCTCGCCGGCGGCGAAGGTCTAGAACACCGGCTAGCCGGAGAATAGTGACGGAGACCACCTCGGCTAAAAGCGAAAAGCAAGAAAAGCTCCGCAGCGGTCCAGAGAAGCGAGTGCCACAGCCTCTAGGGACTAATAAGAAGCTACCTTGATCAAGAAGAGCTTCAAAGATGGCCGGGGACGGTTTGACAGAGAAAGAACCCACCGGAGTTGAAGAAGATGACACGAAAATGATCACCTGAGCAAAATGAACACCACCGGGTGGTCATAATAGCTTTAACATAGCCCAAAGAAGGTTCATGAGCAAATAATTGCAAAAAGAACCACTTACCGGAGCTGAGGAAGAAAGGGGATGGTTTCGGCCGAATTTGAACAAACCCCAAATTCGTCAACTCCTGTGAATGAAACCCAAAATTGAGTGAGGGGAAATGATTAGGATAAAAAGGAGTAGAAAAAAGTACAAGAATATTTGAAGAAGAACCACTGGAGCTTCATGATCCACAATGGAGCTCCACGAGTCAACAATGGTGACTGAGGTGTTTTTGGTGTGTTAAGCCCCAAAAATGAAGAAGGAGCTTCGGATGGTGTAAAGGAACACTAGGAAAGAGTTTCAGAACCTTTTAAAGCCAAGGATTAGGGTTTGGCAAAAAGGAGCCTCTCGGGTGAGCTAAGTCCAGGACATAGACATGGACTGAAAAGCAAAATGATGGAGATGTAGGAGTAGGGCATGCCTCTCGGCCGAAAGCATCTGCAAATACTTAATGCCGACCAGGGAGACGTTGCCCAAGGAACACAATTTGATAGCGCCATGCCCTGCACTGTTTTCGCACGGCGGGAGGTTGAAGATGACCAGAGAAAAAGCTCGGGCGATCTTGGACCCTACGATTTTGATCGGGCGGCTAATATTGCGCCACGCCTCTGATGTTTAATTCAAAAGAGGAGAACGCGAGCCCTAGGATTAGAAATGAACGGCTCAGATTGCTCCACGATGCTGAGATGGATTACGACAAAGGAGATTGCGAGCGTTGGATTTTAATCCAACGGCTCAGATTCAAACAAAACAACCGGAAGGTCCGAATGTTTTGGAGAACCTGGACGGTTGGATGAAGTTCCAACGGTTCAAAAGGGATAAAGCATCCGCACGGTCCCAAAGTCTGCACGAAGCTGGGCCGTGCGATAAGGATCCAACGGTGGAGATTCAACGCGCGCTTTTAAAGGAGGCTCGGTGCAGTTAGTTGATTGGACCAAGACAAGAGGCTCGAGCCCGAGTTGACTCGAACCCAACGCACAGTGAAACTAGGGTTTGAGTTTTAAACAGAACTGGGACTTTGGGGATTTATTTGAGATAGCAAAGCAACTCCAAAAATTATGAAATTTTTACTAGAGATTGCCAACTCAGATATTAACCTTGTATAAAATTTTCAGAGGATTTTATGCAGTGCATTATTCTCCAAAAATTTATGCAAGGCTCTGGGTTAAGGTTTGACTGAAAGTCAAATAGGTTTTGACTGCCCTCTAAAAATATTCAAACAATCTCTAAAAATTGTGAAATTTTTCAGAGGGGTCACACACCATCACAGGAACTTAGGAAGGATATTTCCAAAGGATGATCACAAGATTTGAGATGAATGTCTTTGGAGAGACAAGGTTTGGATCAAAAGACTTGTGACTTTGTATTTCCATAACTTCTTACAACAATTGTTCAAAGCACACAGGAAATACCAGATGTAAGAAAAAGTTTTAATTTCTACTCATTTTCTTACATTTGAAACTCAAGTCCAAAATTGGGATGTTACATGGTGCGACCAAGGAGTGCGTCACGGAGTGCATTGGAGAAGGTCTTCATCTTGTAGCAGTACTCGTGGTAGTCATATCACATTGGACAAGGGCATAGAATTCAGCCTCGATGAAGATGACATGGCTCAGTTTGTTATCAAGGAAAAGATCCTCAATGTTGGTCCAATCTGAGCATGCCAACTGATCGGGCTCCATGATGATGTCCAGAATCTCCTCCGAGCTGGGTGCGTAGAGCCACGAACAGATGAGGAAATCTTGTTGTTGCCAAGCGCTGTCGCCTAGGTGGTGGATCGACGATCGTGATGTGTTGAAGGAGATCATACTTGCCCAGCAGAACAGTGACGAAGGTCCTCCACTTGGAGTAGTTGGAGGCTTTGATGTCGAGACACACCGGTACAAGCATCTTGACACTGGCGGCGTGGATGCCCTGGGTGAGGGGAGGGACGATGATAACAACGAGCAAGTCGTTGGTGGCCATAGTAGCGGAGGAGGCAGTGTCTGAGGATGAGGTGCTCATGGTGATGTGACCAGGGAATCACAAGCGGAAGAAGAATAGGAGGTGAAGAACGTAGCCTATATGATACCATGTGAATGAGAGAGAATTGGATAAATGCCACACCGAATCAGGGGGCAATCATGCTTTGCATATATATATCGGTTACATGCTTGCATAGCAAGGACACAACAACCGAGATTTATATGGATGGAAAGTCATCTAGGAGATTGCTCAAGTTTCTATACAACAAACCAAATCATATCTCTAAGAAAGCAAACCAAATCATATCGCTAACAACTTTGCATCCTAGAATCTGTATCGTCAAACTAAAGTTTGACCGTTACTAGGTTTAAAGCTGTCTAGATTGACATATGAAAATTATATCATTAGACTTGTTGTTAAAAATACTTCCATAATATTATAATTTTATTAATACAACTTAATGTAAAGTTACAGAAAGTAACCGCCAAAGTCGCAACAGTGAAAAGTACAAAAACTCTGGAAAAAAAGAACTGTGGAGACAAGTAAAAGCTGTGGGTTTTTTTTTCGCAAAAGTTATGATCTTAGACATATTGATGTTAAAATTCTATAGAAATTCCACCCCACCAAAAAAACGCAGTTAACTCGCAATTACCTACAGAATAAACTTCCTAGCTCCGCCACTGAATATATATGGTACATAGTTATGCATATTAGCTATCCTATGCACGCACCTATATTTGCATACAAGACAATTCGCATCCATTCAAACAGGAGTATGCAGCTACAAACTGAGACCTCTAGTGTCTCTTTCCTGGCCTTAATCTTAGCAAACGACGAGAATAGCTTGATTAGGACATGAAACTACTAGGCGTGAGAGATCAAACCATAATCTTGACTTCTGACAGTCGATCGAGAATGATGATAATGTAGTGAGCTGACCCGGCCCATATGTAGAGGAACAAGCTGTTGCGTGTGCGTTCCTGCAAGATCCAAAGTACGATCGATCGGTTGCCGCTGGAGACATCGTGTCGTACCACACGATATGCGCAGCTGCAACACGTTCGACGTCCACCTAGTATCTTACTTGAGACGTGACAGAGCAGATTTAGCTAGGTTACACGCAACGCAAGTACGCGGCACGTTCACTTTGCGTAAACTGACCGGATCAGACGGATTAATTATCTCTCGCCTCGGTGAATTGAGGACAAGCATTTTTCTGACCGAGTGTGTGTCGTGTGACTCGATGACATATGTAGGGCCCCGCAAGCAAGCGGCTACACTGAACTTGGACGCACCTGATCGCGTGGGGGAAAATACTTGTTTTTTTTTTATGTACTAGTAATATCAATTTTCTTTATTCTTTAGTGTCAGTGATATGCCCTAGAGGTAATTACCGGGATGATTATGTCACTATTTATGTCTGTGAACATATAAATAAATGTTATTATGTTCCATGGATGGGTTGTCATCTATAAACACTAGCAACCGCCTAACTTGTTGGTGAAACTCTTTATTTATGTGTTATTATTCTAAAAGGATCACCGGTCGGATGTCACTTGTTGGGACACTAGTGATGAACATATCACCACATGTATTGGTTGATAACCACATTCCACCAGTCATAGATATGGGGATATCAAATCAGTAATATGGACACATGTTAGGGAATATGGTGTTGGATTGTCCCACTTTCAGACACTGTTGAGATTGTTATGTTTCTATGTCATCAGTTGATCTCAAGCAATGATGATGTATAATCCTTACACCTGAGATCAACATGGTTTCTTATATGTGTAATAATACAATTAGAAGTTGCCAAATGCTACTCTATAACTGGGAAGTTACGAAGGTAGCTTACATGTATACTATGAAGCATGCAGAGGAATGTGACTGGACAGATGGGATTTGCCCCTCCTATATAATGGGAGAGATATCTCTGGGCCAATTGATGTGATTAGATAAAGGAAGTGGATAGTTATGCCACGAGTGGTCGAAGAGTTGACTACTATAAGTTATCCATCACTAGATCAAAAAAGATTGAGCAATTCATGGATGACATGTATCTCACCTGGACTTCAATCCGATGTGATGAGGAAAAAGAAGAATACATGCGCAAGTCATTTAGTCCGATCGGTGATCAGTGTCCGACCAAAAGCTGACTAGTCGTAACGGTTACGGACTAGTTACGTGCTAGTCATACATGATCACAAACTAGTTTATATGTGTCATGACCGGTTGTAAAGAGTTACTACTTGGTTATGGTTAGATACAAACTGGTTGTAAAGAGTTATGAACTGGTTATGATTAACTACGGGCTAGTTGTAGATTATATTACATAATGTTTGTCCGATTTAATCTTTGTGTATGCTCAGGGGTCATTATGTCCTACTAGAGACCACTACGAACTAGTGATCGAAAAAGGGTTTCTTGGTTGTGGCTGAACATACATGAACCTATAGGGTCACATACTTAATGGTCGGGTTGTTACCATAAGGGTTAGTTATAGATACAAATCTATTTTCTTAAAGGAGTATGAGTGAGATACGATCTCTCCTCGTATTGGATTAGGATCTAGTTGAAAGCTCTATATAAGGGGAGGCGTGCATAAATGTGAAGCACATGTGAGACATGCATAACATCCAAAAATGCTAGAAACCCTAACTGCACGTTTTCGTGCTAGCACACCGGCGTGCGGTGCTCCACCCTAGGACGTGTGGATACCAGTAGAGGTGCTGCTATTACTGTGATGCTGATCGAGACGAGTAACGTTGAGCTACTGTAGGAGAAGATGACCAGTTAGATTGAATTACTACGTTGACGCGCGACTGGTTGGATCAACTACTCCAACTCTTCTTCCACGCACTGTACTACACGTTTAGTGGTAACGATCAGTGATCTCTTACTTGTGTGGTGATGAGGGCATCCCTAACACTTATACATCTTTCCCTATTGGTGGTCATACACATACTGAGGTGGACGCCATACGTGACGCTACAAATAATTCAAGTACAGAAGTGCATATTGGTCCACCGACGAGCAAGAGCTAAACTTCTAAATCAACAGTGCTTTTGTTTCTTAATGAATCTTCTATTGTCATTGATGAGAATTGGGTATTACCTCATGCAAATGTTTTGTGCATTCTCGTGTTTGAACATTGTGAAGCCTTTGGAACCAAGAGGAGGCGGAGTCAAAGCAATGGAGGAGAAGCTCACGTGGGTCAACCAAGGAGAAAAGCCCAAGAATTCAAGCCCAATTCGGATCTTCCACAAGTGCAACCGAAATTCATCTCGGAATCAACTCGAATTCAATTCGGATTCGGTTCGGGACAGCCCAACAGAGCTGTGATAAAAGGCCATAACTTTTGCATACGGAGTCCGATTGGGGTGTTCTTGGACTTGTTTGAAAGCTTATTCCAAGGCCCACACAATGGTTTTGGCCCCAGCTTCAGAAGACTTACGGTCGCGCCGCTATGGCCGAAACAATGTGACGGACTTAAGTTAGGTTTTCCTTTTTTGTGTGTTTTTAGGTCTTAGCCGAGTTAGAGTTTGATTCGGCATGTGTGGCCGGCCCTAGGCCGTGCGTGAGTCGTGGAGGGTGCCTTAAATACCCTTGCCCCTCCCTTGTATCCATTAGACCAGTTTATTCATAAGATTGAAACATAGCTATTGCTTGTTCTTTCGACCCCAGAGTTCATGCGAGGACTTTGAGAGAGGACTAGGCGATCCAATTGTTCGCTCGCAATTCAAGGTCAAGCCGTCGTTCCATTGGGAATCGGGGACTTGGCGTTCGCTGCTCGTGGTCTCGCGATGAACAACTACCCGGTGTGTTGTGGCGATTCCGAAGAGTTGAGGGTTCGTGCATTGGCGCGAGTGTTCACTAGCGACATCGTCTACTTCGCATCAACTATCCACGGTTTCTCACCGAGAAGATCGGGCCTCCCGTATCATGTGGTATCGATTCTAGGTTTACTCGGTGAGAACTTCTTTACCCGTAGTTAGATTCGTTTTCTTTCCTATCGCATAATAAACCAAAATTGCGACCAAAACCGTAGTTTAATCTGTTATTTCTTGTGCGTTTAGTTAAGTTTTCATCCATTAGAGTTTTGTTTTAGTGCTGATCCTTGTGTTTCCATTGCGTAGCTTAATCTTTATCAAAAAAAAATTGCTGATTGAACTCCCTCAATTAGCACCCAAAAACCATCATCCGATCTGTCCGTGCGCTGTCTTGCCAGCACAATCCGAGACGGTGTTGTTTCCTTATCCGAACTCCTTGGTGGGACTAGAGTCCTAATCAACCTCTAGCTCAAACACAATCCGAGTCCAATTGCTCCATCTTGAGTTTCGCCACTACATCACAAACGGCGAACCACATTTGGTGTCCTTTATATCCTTTCATCTTGAGACTAGCTATTGATATTGCATCTAGGGTCGTTCATTCAAGTTGATTACACGTTGTTTGTTTTGTGAGGGTTGCGCATCCACGGGAGCAAAGCGAGGGAAAAGAAGGAAAAGGCAGCCGCATATAGAAAGAGCCGCGGCATAAAAAAAATAAAAAAATAAACGCTAACTTTTGCATACGACCTCCGATTGGAGCGTTTCTTGATCCGTTGGAAAGGAAACAGGAAAATAGAGCCAAAAAAGAAGAAGTCTGCGAAATCTGGGGGTTTTACATCCGCGTAAGCCACCAGGCACACGTGTGCGGAAAACTTCGACCCCAAAAAAGGTCGTTTAGGGCCTCAAACGGGCCCGCAAACCGAGAAAATTCCGTTTCTCGATTTCGCTCAAAATTGATAGAGCCCCTCTGCAGGTGATTCTAAGGTACCCCGTGAAGACGGCATCCCTTTTCGAGTTGATCCGCGCATACTTTTAGCTACTACAGTACCGGGTCATCTTTTTAGCTTGTGTTTTTCAATTTTGATTGAGCAATCTTGTGCCCTAGTATATTCCTTTGCAATTGGCTAGCGTCTATCCTCAGATTTGGTGCAAAACGAGCTGGTTTCATCTCTTTTACTCGCTCGCTAGCCCATCCTTTGTTTGCATTAAGTCTCATTTATCTTTGCGTGTGCGTTCATACACTTCGCTTAAACCTGTTGAATCAGCACATAGGCAAAATACTCTAGCTTGGATCATTACTTAGCTTTACAATACCTTGAATATCAGATTGCATAGGATATACACATACCTGTCCAAGCTCCACCTACACCCGTTTGTGTACTCCCTTGCTCTTGGTTACGCTCCTACATTACCGGGTTAAGGTCGTTCGCTGTCACAACTGTCGTTTTGCCGTCCTTGATTCACTTTGGAACGGTAAGTTTGTCTTGTTTTCGTGATGCTGAGTTGCGTGCGTAGTAGCGAGAGCTTTTGTTTTACTAACCCAGATATAACCTCGTTTCTTGTTTGTGAGTTGTTGCTATGTCGTCACGAGGAGGATACACCTAATCCGAGGCGCCGGTTACGTGGGCGAGTACACTCGGTTGCGCGAGATGCTACAAAAACAACTTCAAGATGGTGACAATGGCGTGCGCGATGAACTCGGGAAGTTCGGTCGATGAACACCCTCGGGAGGAGGTCACACAATTGCGCACGCCATCAACAATAACTTCCGGAGCTACGCGCCATGTTCGCTCAACATAATCTACGTGGGGTGCGCAAGCCGATGACACGAGTGTGCACGCCCTCCGCCGTTTTGCACAATGAGACCGAGGATGAGCGTGCTATTCGTGTGGATGAGGAGCGACGGCGCGGCAGCGCGTCGCATGGCGGTGCCGCCAAACGTCGGGATGGCGCGCGCGCGCCCTCGAGCACATGGGCGTGGCCGAGGCAACGGCGGCCAGGGTGGAGGCGCACCACAGGGTGTCCACGGAGGAGGTGTGCATCGTGCACCTCGTAGCATGGCTGATGAGGCCGAGCAATGGGATGACGATTTCCCCGTCGACGACTACGATGACCGACAGCGTCACCATCGCAACAATGTGCAGCGTCGACACGACGACGCCGACGATTTTGTCGCTAAGCCCAAATTTACTCTTCCTATATTTTCAGGTGGTACAGATGTGGAGCAATACCTCACTTGGGAGCTGAAGGTGGATAAGTTGTTTCGAATGAACAACTATTCCAATGAGAAGAAGCTGTTGCTTGCTTCCAATGGCTTGGATGATTATGCTACACATTGGTGGGAGCAGTTCATTCGTAAGCGCATGGAGCGCCATGAGTTGCCGATTATCACCTGGGAGCAGATGAAGCAGCATTTGCGGGCACGCTTTGTACCTCGCCACTACAAGCGCTCACTATTTGAGAAGTTGACGGTGGCGCGACAAGGTATGAGGTCAATTGATGAATATCATAAGGAGATGGAAACTATCATGATACATGCGATGTCCGCGAGAATGAAGAACGCACCATGGCGAGATTTCTAGTGGCATGAATCATGCCGCAAGCGCATTGTCAATCACCATCCCTATAATGATATGATTGAGTTGTCGCACCAAGCACGCCGGCCGAGCGACAAGTGATCGAAGATGCACGGTTCACGCCTGCTCACGCCCTTCACCACCCAGACAGCCATATAACAATAGCCACCAAACAAGAGCACTCCGCGGAAGCAATTCGGCAATGCGCAGTTCCGCAAGTAAGAAGCTGGAGAGTACACCAGCACCGGTGCGTCGACCTGCGGCGCCCGCTGCTAGTGCGACCTCGTCTATGGGGTCAACAGGACGTTCACATGACATCATTTGCCACAAGTGCAAGGGTGTTGGCCATTTTCAGAGGGACTGCCCAAATGTCAGAACTATGCTTATCACCGAGGATGGCGGTTATGTTTCAGCTAGTGATGACGAGTCGCCTGATGCGCAACCAGTCTTGCACACTGATGACATAGAATAATGTGAGTGCGATCTTGAGTTTCCTAACACTGAGCAGTATTCCATTGTTTGCACGCCCAAGGTGCTTAGTGTGATGCCATCGTCGTCACTCGAACAGCGGTGCAATTTGTTTCAGACTTGGGCGAAGCTTGATAAGGGTAAGGTCTGCAAAGTGATCATTGATGGCGGAAGTTGTCACAATTTGGCTAGCAAGGATATGTGTCATAAGTTGGGTTTGAAGTACTTGCCGCATCCACGTCCTTATCATGTGCAATGGTTGAGCGACAAAGAGGAAGTGAAGGTGAACTATATGGTGTGAGTGACGTTTTCTATTGGGAAGTACACCGACACTGTGGACTGCGATGTTGTGCCTATGACGGTGTGTCACTTGCTCTTGGGACGGCCATGGCAATATGACCGCTGCATTGTTCACGATGGGCGTACAAATCGCTACACATTTCGATGGAATAATATGGATATCATCTTGAAGCCCCTTACACCGCAATAGATTGTGAATTCTTCAATGCAGAAAATTGAGATGCACGTTGAGACTGCCAAAGAGCGAGAGAAGAATTTAGTGATGTTAGCCACCAAATCAGAAATGAGAGAATTCAGCGAAGATCCCAATTTGGTGCACTTTGTACTATTGTACAAAGACGCCTTGCTTTCGACTAACGACTTGTCTTCTCTTCCTAGTGGTGTTGCTTGTGTTTTGCAGACTTCAATGACGTCTTTCCAAACGAGGTACCACCGGGCTACCACCAATTCGTGGGATAGAACATAAGATCGACTTGATTCCGGGAGCGTCATTGCCGAACCGACCACCGCATCGCACCAATCCCGAGGAAACAAGGAAATTCGAAACAAGTACAAGAGCTTCTCTCAAAGGGTATGTACGTGAAAGCTTAAGCCCTTGTGCTGTTCTCGTTATTTTAGTTACTAAGAAAGATGGTTCATGGCGTATGTGCGTAGATTGTCGAGCGATTAATAATATCACAATTCGATATCGTCATCCTATACCTCGCTTAGATGATATGCTAGACGAATTGAGTGGTGCTGTTATTTTCTCTAAGATAGATTTGCGCAGTAGTTACCATCAAATTAGGATGCATGAAGGGGATGAGTGGAAATCAGCATTTAAAACAAAATTTGGGTTGTATGAGTGGTTAGTCATGCCTTTTGGTTTAACTAATGCACCTAGTACATTCATGCGCTTAATGAATCATGTTTTAAGGCATTTGATTGGTAAATTTGTGGTTGTGTACTTTGATGATATTCGATTTACAATGCATGACCGAATCTGAACACATAGACCATCTTAGACAAGTTCTACAAGTTTTGCGTGAGGCTAGGTTATTCGGTAACTTAGAGAAGTGTACCTTTTGCAAAGATCGTGTCATCTTTTTGGGCTATGTTGTTTCTGCACAGTGAGTTGAAGTAGATGAGTCTAAAATTGAAGCGATTAAAAATTGGCTAACTCCTGTGAATGTAAGTCGATTAGGAGCTTTCATGGTCTCATGGTTTTTATCGGCGCTTTGTGAAGGATTTTAGCACCATAGCTGCCCCTTTGAATGAACTTACTAAAAGGGTGTTGAATTTGTGTGGGGTAGCGCAAGACAATGCTTTTGCTGAACTTAAGAAACGCTTGACCAAACACCGTTGCTTGTTTTACTGATTTCACTAAAAATTTTGAAATTGAGTGTGATGCTAGTGGATTGGGTATTGGCGGTGTTTTAATGCAAGAGGGTAGACCGGTAGCTTATTTTAGTGAGAAACCGAATGGTGCTCAATTGAATTATCCGGTCTATGACAAAGAGCTTTATGCTTTAGTGCGTGCGTTAGAAACTTGGCAACACTATTTATGGCCTAAAGAGTTTATTATTCATTCGATCATGAGGCATTAAAGTATTTAAAGGGCCAAGCAAACTTGAACCGTAGACATGCCAAATGGGTCGAATTCATTGAGTCGTTTCCTTACATTGTAAAATATAAGAAGGAAAGGAAAATGTGGTAGCCGATGCTCTCTCTAGGAAAAGTGTGCTTTTAACTCAAATAGGAGTGCAAGTTCTGGTTTAGAGAGTTTGCGTGATTTATATGCTCATGACCATGATTTTTCCGTTCCTTATGCACATTGCAAAGAGGGAAAAAGCTGGGATAAATTTCACATCCATGATGGGTTTTTGTTTCGCACTAACAAATTATGCGTTCCAGACTCCTCCGTGCGTTTGCTATTACTGCAGGAATCACATGCAGGTGGGTTGATGGGACATTTTGGACGTGAGAAGACGTTATCTATTGTGAGCGATCACTTTTATTGCCCTAAGATGAGGCGAGATGTAGAGAGGTATGTGCAACGATGCATTACTTGCCACAAAGCGAAATCAAAATTGAATCCACACGGTTTGTATACCCCTCTACCTGTTCCCAATGCACCATGGGAGGATATTAGTATGAATTTTGTTTTAGGATTGCCTAGAACTAAGAGGGGGAGTGATTCTGTTTTTGTCGTTGTGGTCGTTTTTCAAAGATGGCACACTTTATTCCGTGCCACAAAAGCGACGATGCGTCGCATATTGCTAACTTGTTTTTTAGGGAGATCGTGAGGCTACATGGCGTGCCACGCACTATTGTGTCAGATCGTGACGTGAAGTTCATGAACTACTTTTGGAAGACACTTTGGGGTAAACTGGGGACGAAGTTGTTATTCAGCACAACTTGTCATCCCCAAACTGATGGTCAAACGGAGGTGGTGAACCGCACACTTTCGATGCTACTTCGGACCATGATCAAGAAGAATCTGCGCGAGTGGGAGGATTGTTTGCCGCACGTGGAATTCGCTTATAATCGGGCCGTGCACTCCACTACGCAGTTGTGTCCTTTTGAGGTGGTGTATGGTTTCAATCCCTTTACGCCGCTTGATTTGCTGCCACTTTCAAGTCAACACCGTGTTCATATGGAGGCATCCAAGCGAGCTGAGTATGTGAAGAAATTGCATCTCAAAACAAAAGAGGAGATAGAGCGCAAGGTCAAGTCCTATGCTGAGAAGGCGAATAAGAAACGGAAGAAGATGATTTTTCAACCAGGTGATTTGGTTTGGGTGCACTACCACAAGGATCGTTTTCCAGAACGCCGTAAGTCTAAATTGCTACCACGAGGTGATGGACCTTTCAAGGTGCTTGCGAAGATCAACGACAATGCCTACAAGATAGAGCTTTCCGACGATGACTATGGCGTGAGCTCTACTTTCAATGTCGCTGATTTATCACCTTTCTTTGGTGGTGATGATCCAGCCATCCGGGGCACGCCTTTTCAAGAGGGGAGGATGATGAGGGCATCCCTAACACTTATACATCTTTCCCTATTGGTGGTCATACACATATCGAGGTGGACGCCATACGTGACGCTACAAATAATTCAAGTACAGTATGCATATTGGTCCACCGACGAGCAAGAGCTAAACTTCTAAATCAACAGTGCTTTTGTTTCTTAATGAATCTTCTATTGTCATTGATGAGAATTGGGTATTACCTCATGCAAATGTTTTGTACATTCTCGAGTTTGAACATTGTGAAGCCTTTGGAACCAAGAGGGAGGCGGAGTCAAAGCAATGGAGGAGAAGCTCACGTGGGTCAACCAAGGAGAAAAGCCCAAGAATTCAAGCCCAATTCGGATCTTCCACAAGTGCAACCGAAATTCATCTCGAATCTACTCGAATTCAATTCGGATTCGGTTCGAGACAGCCCAACAGGGCTGTAATAAAAGGCCATAACTTTTGCATACGAGTCCGATTGGGGTGTTCTTGGACTTGTTTGAAAGATTATTCCAAGGCCCACACAATGGTTTTGGCCCCAGCTTCAGAAGACTTACGGTCGCGCCGCTATGGCCGAAACAATGTGACGGACTTAAGTTAGGTTTTCCTTTTTGTGTGTTTTTAGGTCTTAGCCGAGTTAGAGTTTGATTCTGCATGTGTGGCCGGCCCTAGGCCGTGCGTGAGTCGTGAAGGGTGCCTTAAATACCCTTGCCCCTCCCTTGTATCCATTATACCAGTTTATTCATAAGATTGAAACATAGCTATTGCTTGTTCTTTCGACCCCAGAGTTCATGCGAGGACTTTGAGAGAGGACTAGGCGATCCAATTGTTCGTTCTGCAATTCAAGGTCAAACCGTCGTTCCATTGGGAATCGGGGACTTGGCGTTCGTCATTCGTGGTCTCGCGACGAACAACTACCCGGTGTGTTGTGGGCGTATTCCGAAGAGTTGAGGGTTCGTGCATTGGCGCAAGTGTTCAGCTAGCGACATCGTCTACTTCGCATCAACTATCCACGGTTTCTCACTGAGAAGATCGGGCCTCCCCCGTATCATGTGGCTTATTGGAATTTATGGTAGAAAATATTGATTTTGTGCTAGCGTAGCCTACCCATAAACCAACATTTAGGACCGCCATCTGAAAAAAATCTTTAGGGTCATCTATTTATAAAGTATTTATAAGGTATTTGATTTTATCTATCACATTTTAAACTACCTCAGACTAAAATTAGAATAAGGTGCATGCATCTCAAAGCTAATCCAATAACCAGGAAAATCAACTTAGATTATACCATGCAAAGACTTTTTATAGGATATATTGTTGTATAATCGAGGTCACATTGCCGACGAATGAAGCTATCAACTCAGAAATAATAAAAAAAATAGACAGGAACACAAGAATATAGTCCCATCCTTCTCTCTTTATTGATCTCTTTGCCCGATATGTACAATGAAAGCCCACTGCCCCCCTTTATATATATAGGAGCAGGAAGTCTCTCTTTAAGCTTGAATAAGCAATATGGGACTAAACTAACTAATGTGCTTTGTGGGCCAATAGCCCCCTAATGGGCATTTGTTTAGGTAAAGTATCCACACATAATCGAGCCTCAGAAATAGGCTGATATACAACACTCCCCCTTGGACACTTTACCAACACTATGCTCATGCCTCATTAAAAACTTTTTTCGAAAATCTAGTGGGAAAAAACGGTAAGAAGAAAAGAGTACATAGCTCACATTCTTGCGATTACACATGCTGTTTCATTAAAAACATTCGAATGAGAAAACTCATTGGGTTAAAACTCAAACAAGGAAAAAAGTGTACAACATCTATTCATCCAATAATGAACATATATGATAATCATATATCTCCCTTGAAGACAACAACTCTTTGTATCTTCTCATACCAATACCATGGACAAGTTTATCAAAACTTGGTCCTAACAAGGCCTTAGTAAACAAATCGGTAAGATTCTCATTTGATTGAATTTTTTGTATTTCTATATTCCTATTTTCCCGCTGCTAATATGGGTAGAAATGTTTAGGAAGTATATGCTTTGTCATATGCCTATTGACATAGCTATTCTTCATTTGTGCAATGCAAGCTACATTATCCTCGTGGAGGATTGTAGCAAATTTATCCACCTCTACACCACAAGAGTCTTAGATATGGTGAATTAGTCTTATAAGATATGCACTCTCGAGTTGTCTCATATAGTGCAATGATCTTAGCATGATTGTTGACGTAGAAACAATAGATTGTTTTACAAATCTCCAAGAGATAGATGTAGAACCATGTACAAAGACGTATCCAGTCTTTGACTTGGCATTGTGGAGATAAAAAAGATAGCCAACTTCTGAGTAACCCTTCAACCTTATATCTTAACCCTTGGAATAAAAGAGTCCAAGATCAGTTGTACCCCTAAGGTACCTGAGGATTCCTTTAATTCCATTCTAATGCCTATTCGTAGGCTCAGAACTATATCTTGCCAAATAATTTACTGTAAATGCAATATCAGGTCTAATATAATTGACAATGTATAACAATGGTCCAATAGCACTTAAATAAGGGGTTTCACGCACTAATGTATCATTCTCTCTTCTAGGGAGTTTCTCTAAATAGTTTGGGGTCTTTAACCTGGGCGCTCATCCCAACATATTCTTCATCATGTTTAATAAATATTCAGTACAATCTAGAGGAGAACTTAGGGAGTTTCTTTACTACTTGTTTTCGATATCCCTCTCTCTTAGTGATGAGAATGTACTCAGAACCATTCAGTTTTCTGTTTCCACATGGAAACCATTATTTCGGATATCTTTGAAACTTAGTAGAGTTATAGTTTAGTCTAGGAACAATAATACATTCTCTATGATTATTTTTGTTCCCATCGGTAGGACTATTGTGGCTCTTCCAGTACCTGCAATATTACCACAGTTGCCAACTATAGTCATAATATTGCCGGTCTTAGAACTAAAGATCTAGAAACAATTCATGTCCCTTAGGATAGTTGTGGTATAATTGTCCACAAGACAGAGTTCATGTTCCCCCTCTATTGTACATCAACTATAAGCAGGCGATAAATAATTTGCATAAAAAATATTGCATACGCATAAATGCAAACATAAGACATGCAAATGGACTGGAAATACTTTATTTATTTCATGAAATAAATATTACAATAAATAATTTTAATTTATAATAGTAATATTGCTGTCTAATTCAAGATGAACAAAATTTGGTGTCCAATTTAGTAACACCATCATAAACACACCATGAATATCCTAATCCTTTTCTAGATGAATATCCAGTAACTCGTCATCTGGTAGATGAGAATATTCGTCATCATATAGAGCATCATCTCCAGATTCCTCCTCTATTATCAGTTGATGGGTTTCATTCTTCTCTTGCTGTCCTTCTGTTGGTGCTTCTAGAAAGTGAGCTTCTACTTTATTCTAGCTTTTCTTTCTTTGAGACTCTTGATAGAGCTCCACCAAATACTTAGATGTCTTCCAACCTTTTGCCCAGTGACCCATGAGCCCACACTTATAGCATAACCTATTGTCACCTAGTGCTTTCATTGGAGACTTATAGCAGCAGCGGTATGGGTGCAAAGGCAGACGGCGGTGACCATGCCACAGTGGTATCAAGGTAGTCCCGTCTCTGTTCTTCTTTAGCGGGCTGGTGTGAAGGCGACGACAACGACACAGTATGGAGGCGATAGTGGCCACAACGCGAAGGAGTTGATTTGGTCGGCGATGAGCGATGCGGAGGCAGCACATGGCACACCTCACCTGATGGCAAGGTCCTTGCCCCATGGAGCCCGATGGCGTGAGCGGGGACGAACGATGGTGAGCCCAATCCCGGTCGGTGGTGCGACGCGGAGGCAACACCCTATCCGGTCGGGATGGCGAGATCAATCCGGCAACACTGAACCGCGAAGGCGACACCCTCTGTTCAGTTCACACCAGCAGCACTCACACGGAGGCGTGCTACCATTGCCTAGACAGTGGTTGCCAGTGGCGCGTGTGCAGAGGTGCATGGTAGGACGGCCCATCGATAGCGAATGACGAAGGTACGTGGAGGCGCACATGAATCAATCTTGGTGGAGTTGGGCGGTGCGTGTGCAAAGGTGCACGACCAGTTGGCGGTGGCGATGCCGCGTTGGCACGTACGTGGAGGCGTACGGTCGGGGGAAGGCAAGGTCAGCGCGCACGCAGAGGCGTGCGCCCGGCCGGCTAGCGGGATCGAGGACAATGAACAGTGGAATAAAAATTAATATACTTAAAGAACACTACCGGTAGAATTGAAAACATAGATCAAAACAACATACCATGAAGCCTTAGCTTAGAGTGTTATCGTGCTGATAACGTGTTTTATAATTGAGGTCATGTTGCCGATGAACGAAGCTCTGAACTCACAAATAATAAACAATATATAAAAACACAATGATGTAGTCCTATACTTATTTCATTATTGATCTCTGTACCCGTAGACTTGTATGTACAATGAGAGCCCCCTGCGCCCGTTTATATAGGAGTAGGAGGTCTCCCTTTATGCATGAATAAACAATATGACACTAAACTAACTATTTGACCTTGTGGAGTAATTATCCCCTAACGGATCTTTATTTAGGTAAAATATCCACACATAATTGGGCTTCCGAAACGGCCGTATACAGCAGAGACTCTTTTTCTTGTAGTGCCTTCTCTTTGTTCTTGTGTCTCTACGTGAGTTTTTCTTGTAGTGCCTTCTCTTTCTCATTTGATAAATTATCTCTTAATTTAATACTTGCCCACAGTTGAAGTACCTTCTCTCTGAGATATCTTTAATTGTGGATCATCGGATTGTAACTAATCGTCACTTCCAAGAACCGTAAAACGCTCAAAATCTAGACTACACAGAATACAAAAAAAAAACACTCCTGCAAAAAAAAAGGAAGAAAAAGAAGCATATGCTACTTTATGCGGTCAGGTATGCCTCAAGCAAATAAAGCTTCAGGAGAATAGAGGCTTTTCAGAATACTAGTAATCCAAAACTGAACGTTAGCGTCGTATTGCCATGATGCATTATTATTTTTCCTTTTTTCTTGTGTGTGAATCAGTGCATGTACATTGGAAAAACTATTTGATAGCTACTCTTGTATATCGCGACAAGAAGTTCGGTAATCGGAACAGTTGTAGTACGAGGAAATCTAGCTAGACTCATGCGTCCCAAGACAATTAGGCAACATTCAATCGGATACGTACGGCGACACGGAAGATACGAATTTCCAGAGAACAAGATCCCATTCAAGGCATGGACATGGTCACGGGAGAAGGGTGACTAGCAAACTGCTGTATATTCCCAGCTCCCAACAATACATATCTTCCCAACGAGTGTCAAAAAGGGAAAAATAATGGTCCGAATAATTAAGCACAGGACAAATAGTATCTAGAGCTTTCATGCTCTAAGTTTGCGTTTTTAGACCGTATTTGGAACACGGGAATTTTAATTTCGAGAAACCGAAACTTGTACTTTTACTGAACATGGAGTTTCCGAAATACGAAATTCATGTGAGAATCCCGCGTCCCATGTTAAAGGATGCATTGGCTATCGGAACGTGGGAGTTTCACAGGTGCCCAAAACATGCACCATTCGAGGAAACTGGCATAGTCTGAAAGGTAGCACAGCAGTAGTACCAATTATTCAGAGTTCAGACTACAACCACCGCATGCATATGGATTGTTGGGCCGGCGCATGGTTTCGTCACGCCAAGGCCGGCAGGCAGACAGACTGACAATCAAGCGACTCGGACGGCTGGATTCAATTAAAGTTGGCAGGCAGGTTGATGCATGGTAGCTTCGCAATTCTGCATGTTTTCAATTCGTCGACCGATTGAGAAAAACCCCGGGTCATATATGCACCGGCGAAACTGTAGCGCTAGCTGACAAGGCAGACTAGTCATGGCTGCCGTTCAGCTTGCTCCAATCCCATGTTTTCCTTGTTCCCTAGCTATTTGCTTGCAAGGATATTTAGTTTCGCCACTAAGCCTGTCCGCGTTCTGTTTCTACCATTGACTCGCTGACACTGGGTTCTAGGTTCACATTCACATGTCAGCAAGGTAACTTACTGGCGGAAATATAATTATGTTGCAAGGCAATCTAATGGCAGAATGTTGTTTTGGATGAGTCGTTATGTTATGTCTATATCTACATATATGTGTCAACATGTGTACACCCTCTAGTACAAAATTCATGGATCCACCGCTAGTACGCGGAATGGTAGGAAAATTAAGAAGATCCCAGTCCTTAATTAGCATGCACTCCTGATGGCTGATCTAGCTAGTGGTTTTGTGCTAATTAAAGAGTAAATGGGAAACAATAATAATCCTACTACTCCATGAGTACAATTTGAAAAAGAAAAATTAGAAGCTAGCTAGTCTTGTTGGACTTTTGGCAGAAGGAACAAAAGTAGTTACAGTTTGCCAACCTACTCGTCTTGGCCCAATTAATATGGAGATAAGATAATCAAGAACTCCGAATTTGGGAATTAGTACTATGCTCGAGTGCTTGGAAGGGGTTGATGGATGAACGCTCCTTGACTAGCACTAAATTGAACACATTAGTATTTTTGGTCCAGATATGTATTAATTGTTCATGTTACATAATTGAATGCAATGTATTGGCGGGGTGCTACTGGCTGCAAACTAACAAGCAGTAGATTGGATTCAGAGGAAAGACTCAACGCAACCAACCGTGTGGAGCTGAACCAAATATATATATATATATATATCTGCAATGGTTTGCCGGATATGCTACAGGACCGAGTAGTATCCAAATACAACACAACTCTGAATTGGTTACAATCTGAATCATCTCTCTAACATATGGAGAGATATATTCTATCTTTAACACCCTCCCTCAATCTCAACTATCTTAGATTGAGAGATTGTGACATAATTCTTGTAATTGCCGAACTAGGAGTGGCTTGGTGAATCCATATCCTTGGAGGGGATGAAGTGAATCTCAAGAGCCTGACGTGCTTCTCTAACAAAATGAAAATCCACTTCTATATGCTTTGTTCAAGCAAAGGAAACAGGATTTGCTGATAAATAGGTAGCACCCTAGTTGTCGCGCCAAAATGAAGGAGCTCTGGACTGAAACACACCAAGCTCACCAAGCAGAGATTGCACCCAAACTATTTTGGCAGTAGCATTCGCCAAAGATTTGTACTTAGCTTCAGTGCTAGACCGTGACACGGTAAGTTGTTTGTGTGCACTCCAAGAGATGAGATTTGAGCCAAAAAACACTGCAAAGCCTCCTGTGGATTGTCGGTCATCTAGACAACCCGCCCAATCAGCATCTAAGAACGCACTGATTATAGTTGATGGTGACTTTCATATTTGTAACCCAACACTTGATGTATATTTCAAATATCTCTTGACATATATTTCAAATAGCTTAGTATTCGCTTTACTGTTGTCCAGTGTTGCATGGTTGGGGCATGGAGGAACTAACAAACCTTATTGACCGAATAAGCAATATCAGGATGTGTCAATGTAAGATACTAAAGTGCACTAACAATGCTACGGTATCTTATTGTATCGCTTGATTGAAGTGGTTCACCTACTATCAATGAGAGTTTTTCTGTAGGTGACAAAGGAGTAGTAACTGGCTTGCATTTTTGCATTCCAACTCAGCTTAGCAGATCTAACGTATATTTGGACTGTAACAAATGGAGTGCATTATCAACCTTAGCCACCTCAATGCCTAGGAAACAATGAAGACAACCCCTACATCTTTGAGAGCAAACTCAGCTTGTAGATCACCAAGTAACTTTGTGATTTCTCCATTGACAAATCATGTGATTATTATGTCATCAACATATATAAGTAAATAAACCACAACGTCTCCATTGTTATAAATAAACAATTATGTGTCGACCTGAGATGGCTTGAACACAAGTTCTTGTAACTCAGAACTTAACCTGGAGTATCATGCACATGGTTCTTGTTTCAACCCATATATTGCTTTATCAAGTTTGCACACATAATTTTGGTGGTGCTTGTCTTCACAGCCCGGTGGTTGCCTAATATAAACTTTCTCTTCTAGAATTGTCAGGACCCGGATTTACATATCCAAAACCATTTGTGTATTCTGAACTAGTCCCAAATCAGTAGCTAGCTCACATAGGAAACATTGATGAAATACCATCTATTTATCGATTTTAACTAAAAAAAATCTCAAAATAACAAATAGTAGTAATAACTAGACCTTATGGTCAACATTTACTTAACTTGTCACACAGTGCTAAAGAAATAAATAAACTCTTGCAGCAGAACAGGAAACATGGAAAGGGCAATCAACATGCCCACAAACAATCGAGTGGAGAACGCATCCTAATCCGCAAAGCCTTCAAAGAACTCCTCTTCGTAGAACTCTTGAGTAGCTTGATACTCTTCAACTGAGCAGCAAAGTTAAAAGTTGTGTGTACATAAAGTACTCAACAAGTCATAGGGAATAGTATGCAATTAACATTCATATAAGGCTTGAACAAATGAATAGTTGTATTTTTTTTTTGAACAAAGTAGTATTGACGGTAAATACAGTAAATAGATTGAAACGCGTAATTGAAAACAATAAAAAATAAAGAAACAATTACTTTGAAACAACCAATGAACTTCCCGTTCACTTCCCAACCAAACCACCCAATGAACGTCCCAACCACTAAACGAACATCACATTCACCAAGTGAATCTCCCACTCACCTTTCGATACATTTTTATAAAGAAACTGTACCTCTCGTGTGAAATTCCCAAGCATTGTCCATAACCGGGGACATGGCTATTTAAATAGTTTTAAATCTACATATGTTGTACAACTTTACCCACATGACATAAATCAACTTATCATGTCCGTTCACACACTTCTGTAGGTGCGCGACTAAGTGATTATCACAAGGCCTTTACAAAACTCCTTCTTAACCCAATTCTGCTCGCTAAGGTTTCAACAATGAATGTCATCATGACCAGACAGGGCCCCCCTCTTATGACATTGTGAATATATGTCCATCCTGTAACTCATGCTTCCAAATTTAGAACTAAGTGGAGACATTGCTAATGTAACACCCCAGCTCCACAAGAGCCAAGAATGCTACTACAGTATCCTTACACAAAACTAAACTAAGATAATTTACTAAATTTCGACAGAGTTTCCTTTGTATTTCTACATCACATGGGTTTCAACGCTTAAAAGGGAGTTATAACGGCATCTTGTAATATTCAAGATCAACTATAAATACTCAAGATCTTACTAATCGACTGAACAAATCCTCAAACTTCCAACTAGACTACTCTTCATTATTACAAATAATCCGATACGGTAACATAAACAGGTCAAATCTTTGATCAGTAGCTTATTTAATAAGGCATGATCCGAGAATTTAGGTTCATGACAGTGTGCGTGCAAAGCATAACGCTACTCCCTCCCATGCATACTGCGCTTGAACTGGGTACCTAAAAACAACAAGAAAGCAAGAGTGAGTCCACAGACTCAGCAAGTACATAAATAAAAGACGCATAATTCAATCCATAACATCAACATCCATATATAGGAGATCAATAATAACACAACTCACATGCAAATGCAATGCTCAGGGTTCCTTTCTCTTTAACTTTCTTTGTGCATTACACCGGTAATGCAAAGTATGCAACCGTCGCCGCATACCCATGCCTGTGCGCGCACGCACAGGGACCAATTGCCCAATACTTCGCAAGTATTGGGGACCTCATGCCCACACTCCACGAGTGTGGGGATCTCAAGCTCGTCACATTCATGACGGGGACCTCAAAGATGTGCATGCTTGGTCATCACAAGACCAAGCCTCAACATGATATAAAAATGCATATGCACCATCTCTTTTCAACATCAAGCACCAATGGTGGTAACAACATTCATGAATAAAGGCAATAACAACATTCTTGAATTAAGGCGATAACAACATTCATGAATAAAGGCAATAACAACTTTCATGAATAAAGCATACCCATAGTTTGAACATTCACCATTCTAATTATGCACACTTATCAACAGCCACACGACATTAACAAGCATCAAACCCGCATTCACGTCCAAGCAATCACAAATAAGGATCAAACGATGCACTTGCCTCAACCGTGCGGGAACAAAGGATGCGAAGAGGGTGCCGCCTCCGGAACCAGTTCCCCACCTAAACATTCAATTAAGAAATGCTAAGACAGCAATAGAGGACCGCTCAAACCATAAAAGTAAACACGGACTCACAAAAGTTCCTTTAGCGCGAACCCAGCCCCAACTTCTAGATGTCGCTTTGTCCCCCCTGTGGATAGTCATGTTCTAAAATTCATATCTTTTCGTACAGGGATCCAAATTAGGTGTTCTTGGACTTCATTGAAAGGTTATCAAATTTCCCAACTAAACCTAGTTGGTGAACCTCCCTGATTCGGCCATCTAAAATCACTTTTAAGCTGTTTAACAAAACATCGATTTCACGTCAGACTTTCTGGACAGATCACTAAAACTAACATAACTTTTAGCTCGTTTATCCAAATTTCGCGTTCTTCTGCTTCCCTGTAAGCTAAGACAATTATACACAACTTTCGTTATACTGAGATCCTCTAATTCTCTCTTTAACTTATCGCACAAGTCAGATTACTAAAACCTGTCAAAATGCTAACAGATTCGCAGAACAGTCACACTAAATAATTCATAACTTCTGCTACAGAGGTCCAAATAATATGATCTAGCATTTCATCGAAAGCTATTGACGACCTCTACAACTCTCTAGGAGAATCCCAAGACTGAATCTGCACTTAACTACATCAAAATGTCCGTATAACGCGATCTGTCCTGAGGAGACAGAAATACCGACATTGCTACAACAATCAAAAGATGCATCTACTCGGGGGAAAACGGGTATTACCCTTGACGAAACACCGCCGAACGTGAATAACTCCCAGCGCAGGCCACGATCTCTCCCTCCCCCTCTCCTCTACTTCTTCTTCTCTTTCTTCTTGGCCAAACGATCTCCCGGGCGATCCTCCCTCTTCCTCTCGACACCGGCAACGGGGAAGCACTTCCTTGGCCAGCAGTAGGGGAGGACCAGCAGGGGGTGGCATGGGAGGGCAGGGACGGCGCAGGGGGAAGAGGAGGTGGGGCGGCCAAAGGGGGAGGAAGGAGGAGGGGTGCGGCCAAAAGGTGGATGGAGGGGGCGGCTAGGGTTTGGGGGGAGAAGTGGCGCCTCCCCTCCTTGGCCGGCCACCCATGAGGCCTCATGGGCCGAGGCCCAGGCCCAGGTTGCCGTACAAACGCTGATTTGCCCCTCTCTAACTGCGAAATTAATCATTTTCTATTTGGTCCTTCGTCGATTCAGATAACTCTCTCCCGATTAATTCCTTTCGTATACTTTTGGGGTATTACATTCTACCCCCCTTAAACTGAATTCGTCCTCGAATTCTAACCATGCTTACGCCAAAGTATAATCACAGCTAAAACTTACCAACAATACCACATGCCTACTGTGAGTAACTCCAGGTATTGCATGCGCATGCGAGACACCAATTCACTAGTCGCTTCACTCTCGGACTTATGGGACCACATCACCTTGACGGATATCCAAAACTAATGTCTTGCACCTCAACACTAGTCTTGACTTTTACTGGTACACTTAACACACAGGGCTCAGAGGTAAGGTTTTACTCGATGGCCAACAGCTCTAACAAAATCTCAAGCTCCCGATCTCAGGTGTTCTATCAAGACCGAAAAGTATAAGACATCACAGACTCTCGCAAGTACTCGAGACAGTACTAGCGATACGCCAATCTACAAATTCCCATGACTGAGGAACTTATCCGACACACCTTTGGTTACACTTCCTTTTTGTTACCGAAGTACACCGTTAGCACAAAATACATTGAACTCTTGTTCCAACACTCAACCGATCACTTTATCTACGTAAGCAGCATCTCTTTTAACAAGGGACGCACAAAGAACTCGCCTATCGACTCACTAATCCGAAAAACTCAATCGAAAAACAAAGGAGTCAAAATGCGTCCAACCCAAAGTCATCTTCTCTTAGAAAAACCCAACCCAAAAACAATGGATTTACCACGAAATCTTTTCCATTTTCCAAATAGGCAGTTTAGAAATAAATGCCACACAAGCCAAAAGCGAAATCAATCGAAAAAACCAGTTTAACCATTTTTTTTAACTGAAAGGAATCACACATACCGGCAAGAACCAACTCAATTTGTAATTGACATCCGTTATAACCACATAGTTCAAGTAAGAACTAAGAAAACATCTCACTATCCAAGATCGCACCCTTTACCACAATCTTTCTTTTAAGAATTTTACTTTCTCTTAGACCATAGGATCCCAAATCATCGCATAACACATTAACTCATTTCTCTTAAATTGGCAACCTCAAACCTATGCTCTACCGAACACAAAGTCCACACTTATGCAGGGAGATTCTTCCAATCCACAATATCGTACTCTAGCCAACTTCCCTACCGAATGAATTACTTGTCAAAATAATTTCCAACACAACTCAATATAGATTTCACCCACCGTCACATCCCTTAATCCGTTAAGGATGAACAATTTGAAATTCACATCACACACTCTCATATACTAGCCTCAAAGGATACTATCAATGATCATCCTACTACTCGGAATCCACTCTTATTCTACCACTTCTACACATAATCATTAGCATCCAAGGTTCTAACCTAAGAATGCAAAGCCCAAAACCAACCTCGAAGTCTCCTACAATGAATTTCTGGTATGATTCATAGGAAATCCTCAAATTCGTTTACTAAAATTTCACATAGCTCCACAATAACCTCAATCATTAACATCCACGTTTCTCACTAATGGAGTAACCGTCCCAAAGCGATTTATTTCACAGGTCTTAGACATTCTCTAATCCATACCAATCCAATTCAGTTACACAACCACAATATACCCGTTCACAAAACCCTAACTGATTGACCAAGATTCAAACATACCCAATCACTAACATCAATAAATAAATATATCCTTTGACCAAGACATCCTTAGAAATAATTTAACTCCCATAGGGTTACTTACTGAGGCCGAGTAATGCTTGACAAAAGCTCAACAATTCCTGCTATCCCACTAATTAGCATGACACTGAGGTTCCTCCACACCACTACTCTCATTAAACTTCACCACCACAACACTTCTGCACAATCATACTAAGTATCCAATTGCGATATTCTGATAAGTTTGTCAGGAGTCCATAATTCGATAATCCCAATATTCCAACATGGACAAAGGTTCTTGGATCATAATTCGTCATAGGTTCCACTAATTGTAATACTAATCACTTTTATCTCATCGACAACTTTCCATTTAAATAGAATTTTCTCTGGGTGTTGTAAATCGAAACCAATTCACTTTATACTGCTCTTCAAATAGATTGGTTCCCGAAAAATCTCAACAAATTCCAAATACTTGACCACCTCCAACCAATCACCATAATACTCTTTATAACACTAGGCAACACAACTTGGTTAATACCTTACTCAAAAGGAAGAAATAAAAAGATACAAGGTTCAACGCACAAGAAATCGTGGCTCCTCGAAGTAAGCACGAGACCAATAGAAACAGTCAAATAGTAGTGATCTCAGAAAACAAAATACGAGTCCACAGTCGAGGGCACAAGTCCCACAAGAAGGGACTTTCAACCCCCAAGAATCAAAATACAACACTGCTAAAGGAAAACCCAAGAAACACTTAAGCGGTAAGAACAGGAAGGTTGCAAATTACCACACTTAACTCCAACCTCCAATACTTATGGTACACAATTTGTTTTTTGTTAACAAAGAAGGCAATTTTCTTCGACTACAACATTGCTTGCTAACACAAACCAGAAATGCCCTTTAAAACCAAATCACATTAACCACTTAAGAACCAAACGAAACCTTCCCATACGTCACATTGCCCAATTTATTTCATCTACTATGTAAGTCAGGAACTCCCAAAAGACCACAGATGCAAGCTCCAAATATTTCCTTTAACTGTTATTACGAAAGGCAATTAACTTCTTTTCTCTCTAGAAGAATCACCACCACTACAACAGGTCAGAATCCCTTGTGGACAATCTTACTAACATCAAGAATAATCTTCTCTTAACAAGATTCGATATTGTCAACTCTTCCTTTACAAAGCCCCCAAGGCTCACCAAAAACGCTACATACCCCTTTTGTCACCTCATCTGCAAATGAATGTATACTAAATTCTTACACTCTTACTACAACAACCCCTTTTATTTTAGAGGAAACTACTACACAATTTAAAAGGTTATTCCAAAACCCTTCCATCAAAAACATACTTTTATCTACTTGTTCTACCATCACGTAAACATTGTTCATCCGTTAAATCCCATCAATTTATCTCTTAGTGATGCTCATCACCAACCATTAATAGACATTATTTGCACCTAGCAATTACTTATAATCACTACGTATCCACAAAAAGGTTACTCCTGGATTAACACCAACTAAGATAATATTCTAACTCCTTTTGAACCTAACCTTCCCAAAAAGGTTAGATTAAACCATTGAGACCTGTAAATCCAATTTACCCAAGAAGTTTACCAAATGTATCACCATTAATGATCAACTCAATTCATCAATGTCCCACACCTCTTATTAACTCTATTCATTACAATTAGGTATAGCCATACTCTTGATCACGGCTCGTCAAGAACTTCTACAAATCACTTCAAATTTATCAACTTCCTTTTCAAGGATCTTAGTTAAGATCAATCATACACACACTACAAACCTAACCTGATAATCTATATCTTTTCCATTAATTGCTTTGATTATAACCTCTCACTTAACCAAGCCAACACACCACTAAAGGGTTTAACAACTTCTTTCATAAAAGAGAACCATCAAGCTTCAACACTCCAAATACCCAAGAGAGATACATTGAGTCAAAGCCCTCATGCACTAAAGGACTTGCAGAAGAACGCTTTCATTAACTAAAAACATCACACGAATAAATAGGTCAAGTTTTTTTTTTCTCAAAGCAACTCATCAACCACAAAAAAAATAAATAATCCAAGAGAAACTCATCAATCTCAACTGGATAAAAGTAGACTAAATTCAAATTCAAGGAAGAGAACACTCTTTTAAGTATACTCCCTACCAACGCCTGTACTACGATCTCCAGTGGGGATACTTCGCTATTCCTATACCACGAACGGTGGTGTAGCCTGGTATAGCCCAGGACCACAACCACTTCTTCCACCTCTCAACATGGGTTATCCCCACACATAATAATTATATAATCCATTAATGAGCAATCATACTCAATTCATACCAGCAATCATCAGTACGATATAACGGAAACGAAAATGCAATGATATGCCCATTCCCATTCTCATGCACCAAAGTGTCAAATTTTTAAGTTCATTAACCATTACAGAATTTTAGCAATTTAAGTTGCCTAAGTTGTAAATCCAGTACCACGGACCTCATCGCTCTCTCGATACCAATCAGAACACCCCACTCCACAAGAGCCAAGAATGCTACTACAGATCCTTACACAAAACTAAACTAAGATAATTTACTAAATTTCACAGAGTTTCCTTTGTATTTCTACATCACATGGGTTTCAACAGTTAAAAGGGAGTTATAACGGCATCTGTAATATTCAAGATCAACTATAAATACTCAAGATCTTACTAATCGATGAACAAATCCTCAAACTTCCAACTAGACTACTCTTCATTATTACAAATAATCCGATACGGTAACATAAACAGTCAAATCTTTGATCGTAGCTTATTTAATAAGGCATGATCCGAGAATTTAGGTTCATGACAAGCAGTGCGTGCAAAGCATAACGCTACTCCCTCCCATGCATACTGCGCTTGAACTGGTACCTAAAAACAACAAGAAAGCAAGAGTGAGTCCACGACTCAGCAAGTACATAAATAAAAGACGCATAATTCAATCCATAACATCAACATCCATATATAGGAGATCAATAATAACACAACTCACATGCAAATGCAATGCTCGTGGTTCCTTTCTCTTTAACTTTCTTTGTGCATTACACGGTAATGCAAAGTATGCAACCGCCGCCAAGATACCCATGCTGTGGCGCGCACGCACGGGACCAATTGCCCAATACTTCGCAAGTATTGGGGACCTCATGCCCACACTCCACGAGTGTGGGGATCTCAAGCCCGTCACATTCATGACGGGGACCTCAAAGATGTGCATGCTTGGTCATCACAAGACCAAGCCTCAACATGATATAAAAATGCATATGCACCATCTCTTTTCAACATCAAGCACCAATGGTGGTAACAACATTCATGAATAAAGGCAATAACAACATTCTTGAATTAAGGCGATAACAACATTCATGAATAAAGGCAATAACAACTTTCATGAATAAAGCATACCCATAGTTTGAACATTCACCATTTTAATTATGCACACTTATCAACAGCCACACGACATTAACAAGCATCAAACCCGCATTCACGTCCAAGCAATCACAAATAAGGATCAAACGATGCACTTGCCTCAACCGTGCGGGAACAAAGGATGCGAAG
The DNA here is from genome assembly GCA_036346255.1 of Ampelocalamus luodianensis. NCBI lineage: Eukaryota > Viridiplantae > Streptophyta > Magnoliopsida > Poales > Poaceae > Ampelocalamus > Ampelocalamus luodianensis. Next base: position 11,395,938 of record CM070635.1, on the reverse strand, counting down.
AGGGTGCCGCCTCCGGAACCAGTTCCCCACCTAAACATTCAATTAAGAAATGCTAAGACAGCAATAGAGGACCGCTCAAACCATAAAAGTAAACACGGACTCACAAAAGTTCCTTTAGCGCGAACCCAGCCCCAACTTCTAGATGTCGCTTTGTCCCCCCTGTGGATAGTCATGTTCTAAAATTCATATCTTTTCGTACAGGGATCCAAATTAGGTGTTCATGGACTTCATTGAAAGGTTATCAAATTTCCCAACTAAACCTAGTTGGTGAACCTCCCTGATTCGGCCATCTAAAATCACTTTTAAGCTGTTTAACAAAACATCGATTTCACGTCAGACTTTCTGGACAGATCACTAAAACTAACATAACTTTTAGCTCGTTTATCCAAATTTCGCGTTCTTCTGCTTCCCTGTAAGCTAAGACAATTATATACAACTTTCGTTATACTGAGATCCTCTAATTCTCTCTTTAACTTATCGCACAAGTCAGATTACTAAAACCTGTCAAAATGCTAACAGATTCGCAGAACAGTCACACTAAATAATTCATAACTTCTGCTACAGAGGTCCAAATAATATGATCTAGCATTTTATCGAAAGCTATTGACGACCTCTACAACTCTCTAGGAGAATCCCAAGACTGAATCTGCACTTAACTACATCAAAATGTCCGTATAACGCGATCTGTCCTGAGGAGACAGAAATACCGACATTGCTACAACAATCAAAAGATGCATCTACTCGGGGGAAAACGGGTATTACCCTTGACGAAACACCGCCGAACGTGAAGAAATCCCAGCGCAGGCCACGATCTCTCCCTCCCCCTCTCCTCTACTTCTTCTTCTCTTTCTTCTTGGCCAAACGATCTCCCGGCGATCCTCCTCTTCCTCTCGACACCGAACAGCGGGAAGCACTTCCTTGGCCAGCGGTAGGGGAGGACCAGCAGGGGTGGCATGGGAGGCGAGGGACGGCGCAGGGGAAGAGGAGGTGGGGCGGCCAAAGGGGAGGAAGGAGGAGGGTGCGGCAAAAGGTGGATGGAGGCGGCTAGGGTTTGGGGAGAAGTGGCGCCTCCCCTCCTTGGCCGGCCACCCATGAGGCCTCATGGGCCGAGGCCCAGGCCCAGGTTGCCGTACAAACGCTGATTTGCCCCTCTCTAACTGCGAAATTAATCATTTTCTATTTGGTCCTTCGTCGATTCAGATAACTCTCTCCCGATTAATTCCTTTCGTATACTTTTGGGGTATTACAGCTAATTAGTTAGCCAGATCCATCCCATACTAGATATGAGGTTGTACGATATGGCCTAGTTCAATGGCGCACAAGATTAAGTTCTTGACAAGTTATCCAGACGAGACTACCTCATCTAAAACAATATGTCTTACGCACCTCCTTTACTACACGATCACTCGCCTGAGCATAAATCATTTTATTCAACCAAACCAATGACAATCCCTACCATGGCACAAAATTTGACAATAGCGGCGCCGCACCACAACTGATACAATAGTGACATCACACTGCAGTTGCACAACAGTGGCATCACACAAAAATTCCATATATCATTAAGTCAAATTATCAATATTAAACATGTGATCACGAACACATCGTAACTAAACAAGTCTAAGCATCTCTACGATAACCCATGTTGGTGATACAAATATATCCAACTAATAATGACCATCCTATGCTGATAAATGATTCATGGTATTCAAATAATTAATGGTGGCACAATGGCAAATAGGTGATTAACTATTCCCAAAACAGTTGATATAAAATAGCATGCAATTTGATATAAAACAATATAATTTTGAAATCATAGGTTCAAGATGATCAAAGCACTACGACTTGCCTTGGCTTTCCTCAGTTACCACATTTGGACCTTCAAAACTTGCTTCTGCCCCTGCTCCTTGAAACAAATCGTCTAAACGAGAGAGACAACAACAGAGGAAGCACAAATAAATCCAAAAGAAATTCAATTAAAATCCAAAAACATAAAAACAACTCTAAAAGAAAGAGCTCAATTTTAGATGAATTTAGGAATTTGAATGGACTGAATCTGAGTTCGAACAAAAGAGAACAGACTCTTGGAAGATTTGCCGGAAAGGAAAAAGAGGGAGAAAACACTATTATGGATTTTATAATTTCCTTTCCAAAGAAAATTCTAGATTACCGTGTCAACATGATGTCAGCAAAAAAAAAAATCAGCTGAAATTAAATTTCTAAAGGAAAAGAAATTTAATGACACTGACATGTGGGCCCATGATTTATAGACTAAGTCAACGGAGAGAAGGTCCACGGTGCACAGTGCACTAGATCTAAGAAATAGGGTCGACAGGTAAGGTCTACCTGTCTAAGACACGGTCCACTGTGGACCAAGTCCACATAGCTATGGCTTGGGGTTGGGCTCAGGAGGACATGCGAGCAACATGTGGCGCTGACGAGGACTAACACACTGGCAAGGACACTAAGGTAGCAGATGAGGTAGAAGCTGAGGTGGCAGTTACGAGCAAAATAGAGGAGCAAGGTAGGCTGTGCTGGTGCATGGCGATGGCGAAGAACGGTGGCGAGGTAGTGGTGGGTGAAAGCAAAAATGGAATACCAAGAGCGAGGCAATTGTTTGGGTGGCAGGGCGAGAACGTCGGCGAGGTAGCGACAATGGCGGTGGTGGCAGTGGAGCAGCTCGGGTGCGCGACAACTTCGGTGAAACAAGGGTGCCTGGGGAAAAAGGAGGTGAGCACGAGATCGGTGATGGCATGAGGATCACGAAGGGAAGCTCAGGGCGATCGAAGAAGGACAGAGATGGCGGCATGACGGTGACCAACAACGAATAAGAAGGGCGACGCAGACAGAGTACCATGGCGGCGGAGAGACCAAAACGATGAAGGGGATCAGATGAGGACGCTTAGGAACTGTAGGGAAACGGGTAGGCTACACTAGCGCAAATTAAAAAATTCTACCCGTAAACCAAGATCACTGCAGTTATAGATCACGGTCTTACCACTAGACGCGCACGTGCGGAAGTTGATGCAGCGCGTCGGGGCAGTGTAGTCGTACCAAGTTGACGCAGTACGTCGGGGCAGAGTAGTCGTACTACTTCCTCGTCCTCGTCGTGGCGTCCCACGTACAGCTCCTTTCTTGCGGTTCGTCCCAACGTCACAGATGCAGCGCCTTCAAAGGTATCCACACGTACGGGAGGAAGCAACGCACGCCGGACTACTAGATCCGCGCAAGCGACTAGGGCGTGGGAGGGGTGGCGGCCAGGGTTTGGGGATGTCACGAAAAACTCAACCCTCAACCAGCGCGCCCCTACCCTCCTTTTATAGACGTCCTTATAATGGGCTTCTACAAATAGAGGCCCATTAGGACTCAATGCCCAGTCTAATTCGGATCCAATCCGAATTATGCTTCAGCCCCTTAAGTGTGTGACCCTATGGTTCACATATGTTTAGACATGACGCGAGTACACATACTTGGTCAATAGTTGGTAGCGGCCTCTAGCAAGACGTGTCAACTCCTAAACATACGTAAAGATCATATCGGACGAACCATCACAACGTTATGTACATGCCAATCCCTTTGCCTCACGATATTCAATCGAGCTCCAAGTGACCACTCTTTCTCGATCCCGTGATCCGAATCCCTTACTAGGTTAACTCTTAACCTTAAGTAGCATGGCCATGCATTTCGGATCCGATCACTCGAGGCCCAGAGATATCTCTCGGTAGAGAGGGCAAATCCCATCTCGATCGACCATGCCTCGCAGATGCTTCATGACAAACCCGAAAGCTACCTTTATAACTACCCGATTCACGGAGTAGCGTTTGATAGCCCCTAAGTAGGTCGATTCACATCTCAAGTACATGCAACAATCTCGTGTCTAAGGACAAGGCGTACACATTGTGTAGAGAGAACCATAAGAATAATTACTATGTCTCATGTTGGGTCGGTCCAACCCCATGTTCTAAACATGTGTCCACATTATTGGTTTGACATCTCCATGTCTATGACACGTGAAACATGGTCATCAACCGATACATGTGCTAATCCATCATTCACGTGTGTCCTCACATGAACTCCGACTAGGGACAACTTTAGAATAACCATACAAGTAAAGAGTTTCACAAACAAGTCACATACTTGTTAATCAACACAAAGGCAATATTCAAGGAACATTTATTAAATCATGGATACAATGAAATATCATCATCAATATGATTGCCTCTAGGGCATATCTCCAACAGCCTCCCACTTGCACTAGAGTCAATCTAGAAGATATCTAATACCCATAGCTCTTGTGTGCGCTCATGCTTAGGCCAGGGAGAGGCTTCACAAAGGATCTCAAATATTCAAATCCGTGTGTATTTTGCATATATTTAAATCTCTCGATTAAGGATCTCTCGAATGAGATGAAACCGCCGCAGATATGTGTTTGTTCTTTTGGTGATTCCTCGGCTCCTTGGCTTGCGCAATGGCCCCACTTGTTATCACAAGAAAGATCCGCAGGATCGCACGCACTAGGAACCACACCTAGTTCGATTATGAACTTCCTTATCCAAACACCTTCCTTTGCCGCCTTGAAGCCGCAATGTACTCGGCCTCGTTGTAGAGTCGACAGCACATCTCTGCTTGGAACTCTTCCAACTTACCGCACCACCGTTCAAAAGGAACACAAAACCCGATTGCGATTTGTAATCATCTTTGTCGGTTTGGAAGCTTGCATCGGTGTAACCATTTACAACGAGCTCTTCCTCACCTCCGTAGACTAGGAACACATCCTTAGTTCTTCTCAAATACTTGAGGATGTTTTTAATCGCTGTCGATGACTCTCACCGGATCACCGTATCTGCTTGTAACACTTAGAGCATAGGAAACATCGGGCGAGTGCACATCATAGCATACATGATAGATCCAATGGCGAAGCATATGGAATCTTACTCATGCGATCTCGCTCATCGGTTGTCGAAGGACACCGAGTCTTGCCAAGATTTATGCCATGAGACATGGGCAAGAACCCTTTCTTTGCCTCCTCCATGTTGAACCGTTTCAACACTTTGTCAATGTAAGTACTCGCTTAATCCTATTAGCCTTTTGATCTATCTCTATGGATCTTAATACCCAAAATATATGCCGCTTCCCTAAGTCCTTCATTGAGAAACTATTTTTGGTGAGGTCTTAACGGACTCGAGCATAGGAATATCATTTCCAATCGAGAATATGTCATCTACATATAAGATTAGAAATACGAGTGAGCTCCCACTTGTCTTCTTGTAAACACAAGATTCTTCTTCGTTTTGATGAAGTCAAACCCTTTGACCACTTCATCAAAACAGATGTTCCAACTCCGAGATGCTTGCTTCAATCCATAAATGGATTTTTGAAGTTTGCATACTTTTCTAGCATTGTTTGGATCGACAAAACCCTCGGCCGTGTCATATACACGTCCTCGGTTAAATTTCCATTAAGGAAAGCCGTTTTGACATCCATCCGCCATATCTCGTAGTCGAAATATGCGGCAATAGCTAGAATGATCCGTATTGATTTAAGCATCGCTACAGTGAGAAAGTCTCATCGTAGTCAACTCCTTGAACTTGCCGAAACCTTTTTGCGACAAGTCGAGCTTTATGGATATGAACATTTCCATCCATATCAATCTTCCTTTATAGATCCATTTGCACTCTATGGTTTTAACACCATCAAAGCGGTCAACCAAATTCTAAACTTGATTGTCTCCCATGGATGCTATCTCGGATCTCATGGCACTATGCCATTTCTCGAGTCTGGTCCATCATTGCTTCCGCATAGGTCGTAGGCTCATCATTGTCTAACAATAATATATCTCGCGCATTGCGAGCCTTCCGACCTTCGTGGTGGTGGTGCTTCCTTTGCCATGGGTTCCTCAACTTGTTACGCCACATGGGCATCATTCGTCGAGTCTTCCCGATTGGTTCATCTTGAACCTCTTCAAGTACAACGTTCTTCCACTTGTCTCCCTATTGAGAAACTCTTTCTCTAGGAAAACACCACTTGAGCGACAAACACTTTGCCCTCTAGTCGGTTGTAGAAGTAATATCCAAAGGTTTCCTTCTGATATCCCACAAAAATGCATTTATCCGACTTGGGTGTTAGCTTGTCCGATCAGAGTCGCTGACAAACGCCTCACATCCCCAAATCTTTAGAAAAGACAAGCGTGACTCTTCCTACCATATCTCATATGGTGTCTTAACTACGGATTTAGACGGTACCTATTAAGTGTGAAAGCTGCTGTTTCTAGAGCGTAACCCCAAAGGATAATGGTAAATGATCGGCTCATCATCGATCGAACCATGTCCAACAAGGTCCGACACGCCGCTCGGATACCCGTTTCTTTGAGGCGTTCCGGCGGTGTTAGTCGTGGAACAATTCCGCAACTCTTGGATGATTGCTAAATTCATGACTCAAATACTCGCCACCACGATCGGATCGCGAGCCTTGATTTTCTTGGCACGTTGATTTTCAACCTAATGCGGAACTCTTTGAACTTTTCAAAAGTTTGGACTTATGCTTCATTAAGTAGACATAGCCATATCTACTAAAATCATCGATGAAAGTTATGAAGTAATGAAATCCACCTCTAGCGATCGTGCTCATTGGTCCACATACATCGGTATGTATGATTTTCAACAAGTCCGACGCCTCTCAAAAGAACCTTTGAAAGGCGATTTGGTCATCTTACCAAGCAAACAAGCTTCACATGTCTCGTATGATTCAAAATCAAACGAAGTTAGAAGACCATCGACATGGAGCTTCTTCATGCGCTTTTCACTTATGTGACCCAAACGACAATGCCAAACATAGGTGGGATTTAAATCATTAGGTCAAGTCTTTTAGCATTTATGTTAAAGATAGGCGCATCATCAAGATTTAAAATAAATAACCCATTCACAATGGGCGCAAAAGCCATAAACATTCCATTTTAGAGATCAAACAACCATTGTCTTTACTTGCAAATGAATAACCATCTCTCATCAAACATGAGGGGATAAAATGTTTCGACTCATACTAGGAACATAATAACAATTATTCAATTCCATAATAAATCTTGAAGGAAGCTGAAGTTGCATGGTGCCGACGGTCAACGCAAAGAACCCTTGCTTTATTTCCGACGCGAAAATCAACTTCACCTCTTGCGACTCCTCTACTTCTTATTAGCCCTGCATCGAGTTGCAAATGTGAGCAACGATCCGGTATCAAATACCCAAGAGTTAATAGGAGAATCATGAGAAAAAATGTCTAAAACATTTATGACAAGTGTACTATGGGTGGAAGTCTTACTTCCACCTTTTCTTGCATTCATCGGAATCCATGTACTTCTTGCGCTTTCTCTTCAGTGGCGCTTTACAATAGAAGCATACTGTCTCGACTCCAGTCTAGCATTAGGCTTAGGCGTTGGCTTGAGATCATATCTTTAACCTTGCCCTTATTCTTTGGCCATGGCTTCTTACCCTTTTCTTGAAGCTAGACTTGTTCTGCACACCATCACATGGCTAGGCCCCGCACACTTCTTAATGTCACTCTCTGCTTTTTGAGCATCCCACAAAGCTCATTAAGGCCCTTATCCGCCCATGCATATGGTAGTTCAAATGAAATGCCCATAGCTAGGTGGAAGAGACGCTAAATGAAATCGCTTGCCAACTCTTGGCCAATTGGAAAACCAAGTTTATCCAAAGTCCGATCAGTAACCAACCATTTTGATCACATGTGGGCCTACGGGTGCACCTTCGTTAACTTGCATTCCGAAAAGCCTTAGAGACATTGAACCGCTCACCTGGCACGTGTGCGAACATGTCCTTAAGCGCTATGATCATATCATACGCTTCGATCCTCAAACCGCTTTTGAAGGTCGTTCCATGCATGCAAGCATAAGACACTAATCTCAAGAGAGTCATCACATGCTTTCTTGTAGGCATTTTTAACAAAGCAGCAGACGCATTGTTAGCGTGTTCTTACGGGATTGGGGTGTCGAACGTTTTCCTTTTATCCGCCACGAGAACAATTCTCAGTTACTGGACCAATCCGAATAGTTTGTTCCATTTAATTTCTCTTTCTCAAGAATCAATCGCAAAGCAAAAGGGTGTGCGTGGTTGCTAGATGCCATTGATCTACAATAGGAAATGCAAAATACTAAGACAAATAAAACCATGATAGAGTAAATCAGTATTAAACAAATTTAATAGAATGTACTCCCACTAAAATCAACATCCTCTCTGTTGATTCTTAGCGATTCAAGATCCGCAATTAACGAGTCTACTAGTGAGCTTTTGCATCACCGCTAGGAGACAAGGTAATTCGTAAGCAACACCTTGCTAATCATATCTCTATATGACTCTTGTTGTTGGGTGACATCTCTATGCCCGGTGCCCAACCTTTATGCCCCAAGGCCCATAACCTTTATGATAACCTTGTTAAGTTCACCAATCCTTATGCATGTAAGTATCCGATACAAAACCCATCTAGTCAAGGAAAGTTGATGGTGCCTTAATTTTATAGACCCACCATCAATTTACAAGACATGGGATGGTGCAAAGTTTAATTGGGAGGGCATATGTTTAACTTAACATTTTGTGAGGATCGCTATATTTCTACCATTCAAACATGCATAGGAGTAAAACAATAGGAATAGCATTCACACGCTTGTGACTCAAGATGGCCCATTTTCTCATGGTGATCTCCATCGCCATAGAATCATCCCACCATGATGATCTCCATCTCCATGGTTCATGTGTGCCATCCTCCAAGTGATGTGTCCTCCGAGTACTACTATAAGCTATTACTCATAATAGCTAGTAATAAAATACATGGATACTAGGAATCATCACAAGTCGAAGACGCAGCCGTTAATACAATACTTTGACAACACAATGGCTCCACCGTGTTGCCGCATCCACGACACGCAGTCATGCAAATATTACAAACATGCATCACATACACATTAGGCCATACTGGTCACATACATCCTGCAAAAACAAGTTTATGCATAGAATCGCAATCTCTGGATAGGGGTCGAGGGGTTTCCCCATCAGGTTCGAAGGCGGCGCCTGCATCATTTGTCGTAAAAAAGAGATCCAATCTATGCAATTTTTACATAGGATTTTGATCGGCAAATCATATTTACCACAAATCGACTACTGTTCCGATTCGACCAATTATATTGATCTTCGCATGCCGCAACCGGTTTTACGTGTCACTGTCTACCCCGATGGCGAATCCGACCGGTAGGGGTATGTTGTTTCACGACCTTAGCAGCATGATCACGGTACATCGATTATTAATCTAGGTTCCGATTCGATCAATCATATTGATCTTCGCATGCCGCAACCGGTTTTACGTGTCACTGTCTACCCCGATGGCGAATCCACCGGTAGGGGTATGTTGTTTCACGACCTTAGCGGCATGATCACGAAACCGACCAATCCATTACGTAACTATACAATCGATCACATCGATCATACCGATTTACATATCGCCATATGCAAATCACCGAACCTATAACATGACAAAGAACCGCTCGATACCATCAGAGGGAAACGGGTAGGCTACACTAGCGCAAATTAAAAATTCTACCCGTAAACCAAGATCACTGCGATTATAGATCACGGTCTTACCACTAGACGCGCAGTGCGGAAGTTGATGCAACAAGCGTCGGGCGATGTAGTCGTACCAAGTTGATGCGATGCGTCGGGCGAGTAGTCGTACTACTTCCTCGTCCTCGTCGTGGTGTCCCACGTACAGCTCCTTTCTTGCGGTTCGTCCCAACGCCACAGATGCAGCGCCTTCAAAGGTATCCACACGTACGGGAGGAAGCGACGCACGCCGGACTACTAGATCCGCGCGAGCGACTAGGGCGTGGGAGGGGTGGCGGCTAGGGTTTGGGGATGTCACGAAAAACTCAACCCTCAACCAGCGCGCCCCTACCCTCCTTTTATAGACGTCCTTATAATGGGCTTCTACAAATAGAGGCCCATTAGGACTCAATGCCCAGTCTAATTCGGATCCAATCCGAATTAGGCTTCAACCCCTTAAGTGTGTGACCCTATGGTTCACATATGTTTAGACATGACGCGAGTACACATACTTGGTCAATAGTTGGTAGCGGCCTCTAGCAAGATGTGCCAACTCCTAAACATACGTAAAGATCATATCGGACGAACCATCACAACGTTATGTACATGCCAATCCCTTTGCCTCACGATATTCAGTCGAGCTCCAAGCTGACCACTCTTTCGATCCTGTGATCCGGAATCCCTTACTAGGTTAACTCTTAACCTTAAGTAGCATGGCCATGCATTTGGATCCGATCACTCGAGGCCCAGAGATATCTCTCTCGGTAGAGAGGGCAAATCCCATCTCGATCGACCATGCCTCGCAGCATGCTTCATGACAAACCCGAAAGCTACCTTTATAACTACCCGCCACGAGTAGCGTTTGATAGCCCCTAAGTAGGTCGATTCACATCTCAAGTACATGTGACAATCTCGTGTCTAAGGACAAGGCGTACACATTGTGTAGAGAGAACCATAAGAATAATTACTATGTCTCATGTTGGGTCGGTCCAACCCCATGTTCTAAACATGTGTCCACATTATTGGTTTGACATCTCCATGTCTATGACCTGTGAAACATGGTCATCAACCGATACATGTGCTAATCCATCATTCACGTGTGTCCTCACATGAACTCCGACTAGGGACAACTTTAGAATAACCATACAAGTAAAGAGTTTCACAAACAAGTCACATACTTGTTAATCAACACAAAGACAATATTCAAGGAACTTTTATTAAATCATGGATACAATGAAATATCATCATCAATATGATTGCCTCTAGGGCATATATCCAACAGGAACATGGTGTGATATGCACGAAAAGGCGGGAAGACTCACCGGAGGAGAGATCGGGGATAGTGGTAGCGGACGGTTTTGGCGGCAATGGTGGAGGCGGTGGTCCGAGGTTCTTCCGTGGACGACGAGGCGAGCACAGCGAAGAATGTGGAGAGGCGAACACAATGTAGGTAGAGGCACAACCGGAGGATGATGGACGACGACGGAACAAGGCGGTGAAGAGCTTCAGGCAACCGGCGACTTCTTAGCGGAAAATTAGAGCAACAACATCAAAATCGGTGACGCAAGTTGGGGCAACTAGAAGAGGAGATTGAGGCGGAGGTTTGGACGTGGGTTGGGAGGCATAAGTAGGCATTAGGAGGGAGAAACCGAGAGGAGGACGGTGGAGCTACCATGTCCGGCTTGGACACGAGTAAGAAACGGAGATGGGCAGGACAACGAAGAGGCGAAGAGAAAGGAAGGCAGTGGGCTGTGGGCTGACGCACGCCTTCGACCGAAAAAGAAAAATGGGCCAGGCACAAAGGAAAAGAGATGGTCTAAAGAGAAAAAAAATCAGCCCAAAGCAAAATCCAAAAAAAAAGAATGATTTTTGAATTTCAGAAATTGAATTAAATAAAACTGAGCTCGAAGAAATAGCAAATAAACTCCAACAATTCCTAGAAAATTCCAAAAAAATACTCTAGAACTCAAGGAACCCAAATAAAATAATTTTAAATTTAATTAAAGTTTAAATTAATCACATTGAATTGTTTTGATTTATGAAAATTCCAATTAAGCATTGACTTAACCAAGAAAATTCATATGGTTATTTTTATTTTTAAGGCTTCAAATAAACTCCAAATTTTGGATGTTACAATAATTCTATGCAAAAATGCATTCTGCACATCAAGTTGACGAAGCATCCATCCTTGAGAGGCAGCAATGGAAAGAATAAGCCGAATGGTTGCTGCTTTGACTATTGGACTAAAAGTGTTCTCATAATCAATCCCATATCACGGCTTGAATCATTTGACAACTAGCTGGGCTTTGTACCTATCAATGCTACCATTAGCTTTTTGTTTGATCTTATAGACCCACTTACAATCAATGAAGTTCTTCCCCTGTTGAGGAGGAACCAGGTGCCATGTGTGGTTTTGGACTAAGGCATGATGTTCCTCATCCATGGTGCATTGCCAGCACAAATCAGCAAGAGCAGCATCAAGCGCAGATGGACTTTTGGCACACGAATATTCTTGATTAACCTCATCACCACACCAGATGGCGCAGCCTCAGACATAGAAGATGATGATTCCACTGACCTAGTGTCACTCATAGAAGCGGAGGTGATATATGCCACAGGAGCTACCACGGCAGCTGTAGTAGGAGCTGTCGCAGGGTGAAACTGTGCTATCGCATGATGAAAATTGGTAGGTGGTAGATCTTCCGCAGGTAGGTCCAGGATAGCATCATCTGAAGGCTTATCAGTGACCGGTTGCACAAATATGTTAGATGGCAAGGAAACAACATGTTTATGAGTTAGTTGGTGATCTAAAACAATGGGTGTGGAGGAGGCCGATGGCCAACTGTGGTTGAGAGATGAGAGAAAGAAAAAAATTCCTCATCGAAGACAACATCACAAGATATGTAGACACGTCCAGTGGACACATCGAGATAGTTATGCCCTTTGTGAAGGCTACTATACCCTAGGAACACACATTGTTAAGATCGAAATTGAAGTTTCCGAGTGTTATACAGGCTCAAATGTGGCCAACACACACACATGAAGGTCTTAAGGAATGAATAATCTGGTAGTTGACCAAATAGGTGTTCAAGGGGAGAAACAAAATTGAGAACTTTGCTAGGCAGTCGATTGATAAGAAAAGTCGTAGCCAAGAAAGCCGAATCCTAGAATTTCAAGGGTATAGATGAATGTGCAAGAAGAGCTAAGCCAACTTCAATAATGTGGCAATGTTTACATTTGGCCGAACTGTTATATTGATGAGTATGAGGACATGAAACATCATGAGTAATACCAATTTGCTTGAAAAAGGAATTGAGTTTGCGATATTCTCCTCCCCAATTAGTTTGAACATGGATAATTTTCTTATTGAGCAAGCATTCAACATGTTTTTGGAACTCAAGAAAGACAAGCATGACATCAGATTTATTCTTCAAAAGATAGATTCTTGAAAATTTACTATAGTTCATCAATAAATCTCACATAGTATTTATATCCCTCAACCAATGTCGGAGCAGGTCCCAAAACATCAGAGAAAACAAGGTCTAAATGAATAGAGGGTACACGGTTTGACAAAGAGTAAGATAATTGATGACTCTTAGCCTGCTGACAAGCATCACAGACTAAAACTTTATTGGATTTATTTGAACAAGGTAAATTATGACACCTAAGAACTTGTTGAACTACTAAAAGTGAAGGATGACCAAAGCGACTATGCCATCTCTCTTGAGTAGGAGTTGTGACTGAAAAAACTTGCTTGTTATTGTGTTTCTTGTGCTGAGATTGGAGAGGATCGAAGCCCCCTTCACAATTTCCGTGAAGTAGAATTTTCTTCGTTTCCTGGTCCTTAACAAGAAATTGATTGGGATGAAATTCAATGAAGACATTGTTGTCAGAGGTGAGACGATGAATAGAAACAAGGTTTTTGGTTGCTTTCGAAATATGGAGAACTCTTTTAAGATGAAGATGTTGACTAGAGTTAGGAATGATACATTGACCAACATGACTAATAAAACATACCTATTTCATTCGCAGTCTGAACATGATCATGTCCATTGTATTTCTCCCGCACTGTTAACCTGTTGAGATCACTGGTAATATGGTCTGTAGCGCCAGAATCTATGTACTAGTTTGTGTCAACACCACATGAAGTAGTGTGGGCCGAAGCTGCAACTTTTGACGTTTGCCGCCATCTCCTTGGCTCTCATGACTGCGTCCTCCTCGGCCACGACCACGCTCACACCCTCCACGATTAACAAAGTTGGTAGAGGAGCCAGAGAATTGGGACATGGAGTTTTGCTTATATATCCAGGCGCATCTCAAAGTTGAGGAGGTGCGCATAAACGTCGTTGATGGTGAGGGCATCGGCTCTGGTTGTGATAGACTTCACCAGAGGATTGTACTCAGCATCAAGTCCTGGAAGCAAATAGGGGATAAATTCTTCATCTCCAAGAGGATGACCAATGGAGGCCATTGTATCCACCAGTGCCTTCATCTTGGCAAAGTATGTCCATGCAGAAAGATCGTTCTTGAGGGTGTTGGAGAGTTTGCATACGGATTTGTATCATCCATGCTCTGGACTGGGAAGAGAACATGCGATCCAGGGCCCTCCATACTTCTTCCACCAAGTCCAGTAGTAGCACCTGTGATAGAACTTCAGGTGAAAGTGAAGAAAGTATTGTGCTGATGATGGGTTGATCCTGCTACACCCAGGTTTGATAATTTGGATTGGGAACTTGCATCGTCTCATCTCCAAGTGTTTGCACCATAGTCATTGCCGGGGCGACACTGGAGCCATCAACGAACCCTAGTAATCGTTGACCACGAAGGTAGGGAACGATCTGTGCTTTCCACATAAGATAGTTTTCTTGAGACAACTTGATGCTAATCACACCGCTGGAACTGGAGATTGCCGCGCCGGACATCATTGAGGAAGAACTTGATGAAGACATGTCGATGTGGTAGAAGAGGTAGGCTCTGATACCATGTAAACTAACAAGCAGTAGATCAGATTGAGAGGAAAGACTCAATGCAACCAACCGTGCGGAGCCGAACCAAATATATATATGTGCAATGGTTTGCCGGATATGCTATGGGACCGAGTAGTATCCAAATACAACACAACACCGAATCGGTTACAACGGTGAGATCACCTGCTGAGCATAGTTTAAAGTCAAAACCTACTTTATGAATTAAGTTTTTTAAAAAGAAAAGAAACATTGCAGACTTGAATGCAGTCCCTAAATGTCACTACTACAAAACAGGTCATACTGGACGCCTCATCACAGACGGTTCCAAAGGAGCCATCTGTGTTGAACTTATACAGACGGTTCCCTTTGGAACCGTTTGTGACAGTGCCTCATCACAGACAGTTCTTATTACCAACCATCTGTGAAGTATCACAGACGGTTGGTCATAAGAACCGTCTGTGATGGCGTATCCATGCAAGGAAGGGATAGTGCAGCACGGTGCCCAGGTGGCGCAGGGTTACGCCAGGGTCCAGGTGGACATGGTACATGATAATTTTAGTGCCGTCCCGCTGGAAATTCGCCTGAACGACGACATCAGAACACTAGGGGATGCCGTGTACAGTTTATCCAGTGGCCCAAGAAGGACATCGCCCTGGACCCTGCAGTGCCGCCTCAACCTTTGATGACTCCACCCCAACCATCTCGACACGACCATGCCTCTCAACAGACCCAAGAAGGACATCGCTCGACCTGCGGTGCGCCTCAACCTTTGATGACTCCACCCCAACTATCTCGACACGACCATGCCTCTCCAACAGGACCCTCCATGACTACACCTCAACCTTCGCTTCAGAAGCCCCGCCTCATTGGTTCCCGTGGAGAAGACACCGAACGAACAAAAAAAGCATGCCGCCGTATCGGTTCCCGAGTTGTCTCACAGGAAGACGCGTAGCGGGCAAGTCATTCAGGACAAATCGAAATCGAAGAACATTAAGGCGCTTCCGCCTCCTAACCCTAAGAAATACTCTTTCGGAAGTTCGTTGGCGACCACCACGATGTTAGCCTCTGTTGGATTAGGTTGTCAGAGTTTGCATACCTGGTACTTGCACAAGACCAAAGAGAAAGGGTGCGCTGATGGAATCACCGTCAGATACACAGAGGAGTATTTCCTCCACGAGCCGGCCCCCTTCGTCGTGGGCTTCAACGACTTATTCGACCTATTCAACCTCAAAGCCATCGATGCCTCACTTCTACGATGCTGGACACTGTAAGTGTGTATAATCAAGTTCTACATTTACGTAATACTGATTAATATAACAACTCATTGCTTATGTATAGATACATGATTAAAAATGCCCGACGATTGCAAGAACCGGTGGGTTTCCTCGACCTACACATGGTCTCTGAGCAAACCATCTTGGCAGACGCATCCTACGTCGAGAAATACATAACGACAGGATTGCTTGCTCAAAACGACAAGGACTACATAATGGTGCCCTACAACCAGAAGTAAGTACTTCACTACTTGCTATACAAATTTCATTTGTACTTTATACGCAGCACGAACTTAGGTTTAATGACTATAGTGACATACATGACTAGGCACCACTGGATCCTTTTAGTCATTATACCAAAGAGGAATCAGGTACTATACCTTGATTCCATAGTAAAAACAAAAACCACGACTTCACCCTTGTGCAAGGAGTATTCGACAGGTGTGCTCATTTCCTCCATACATAACTCTATTGTAGTCTTCCTTCGTTTGAAATGGCCGACGTTAACCTTTTGGAAACATGTAGGTCGTTCATCTCCTATGTTGCCGAGGGAGGGCTATACAAGGGAACAAACACCACACTTAATCACAGGACGCGATTTCCGGTACGTGCTACAACACAATAATCCTATATCATACTTCGTAATAATGCGTCTCGAACTGACTATACCTATATATGTAATTCTATTTTTGCAGTGCCGCCAACAAAAAGCAGAAGAATGTGTATTCTACGTTTGCCATCATATGCATATTCTCATGAGTGCTAAGTTGAAGGATCCCAAGGTTAGTCAATCTCGCAATAATTATTTCCTAATTATAAATTTAAATATATATGCTTACTACTTTACTCTTGCTAGCTACAGGGCTTGAATATAGATTTAGATTCACTCGTTTAGAGAGAGATCTCGGATGTTCGAGGGAGGCTCTGCACCTTCATCATGACGGATATCATTAACGCCGACGAAGAGTTTCACTACTCCAACACCGCTGAACGACCTTGAAACAATTGATTCATTAATTGTAATTCACTTTGAATAGTTGTAATTCAATTGTAACTCTAGCGACAATATTTGATATATATTCGTTTCTAATTGATTTTGAGTTATAAATGATCACTTTGAATTGTCAACGATTGATTCATCTGTAATGTATCTATTTTCTGCCTGCCTGTTTTCAGTGGGTATGGCTAGCAATTCCTGAGGTTAGCCGAAAATCAAAAATAAATTAGTTAGGCTGAAAGAACTATCACAGACGGTTTGATTATTAAATTGTCTGTGATATATGGATATCACAGACGGTTCATAATTAGCACCGTCTGTGATATCCACATATCACAGACGGTTCATAATTAGCACCGCTTGTGATATCCACATATCATAGACGGTGCTAATTATGAACCGCTCGCGATATCCACATATCACAGACGGTTCATAATTAGCACTGTCTGTGATATGTGGATATCACAGACGGTTGGTAACTAGAACCGTCTGTGTTGTGACGTGTCACAGACGGTTGGTAACGGTCTGTGTTGTGACTTATCACAGACGATTTTTTAACCGTCAGTTATCATAGACGTACAAAAATACAGACGGTTTTGAACCGTCTGTGATGATGGTTCCGAACCGTCTGTGATAACGTTTTCTGTAGTAGTGTGTGTTTTGAGACTGCGTACTGGCCACTTAATCTCTCACCAATCAATCATTTTTGCTACGGTGTCTTGCCCTGTGTGTAGAGGCATATATATAATAGAAGCTTCCAAATTAAAGTCCATCTTGCCCTGTGTGTACAGGCATACATATAATTGAAGCTTCCAAATTAAAGTCCAGATCACATGTAGTAACAGTAAGCTTTACAGATATTACGTTGGTTGGCCGTCATGAATCGTGATCCACAAATGCATTTTGGTCTGATCTAGTTGGGAGTTCATACTTCATGGGCCCATGCACGCATATTTATACAATTAACTTTTGATAGCTGCACCTTGACCTAAGAACAGCTCTCGGATCAAGTCTCGACCGGTCGGTCACCAGCTTTCCAACAACAGAGACTTGAATGCCAACATACTTCACCAGCAGTACTACCGGTATACATTTCTTTCTCTCTCGATCATGGAGAAGCTTCTTATGGACTAGCTGCAGCAGCCAACTAGGGGCTTGGATTTGACCAACGTTCCTTTTCAGAGATAAGAGCCATGAAATACTTTGGAGGAATAACGACTTGCCTGCTCAAGAAACGGAGGAACGGCGACACCTGCTGGGGGGAACAACGACCATGTCCGCCAATGTCTAAAATTTTCAGAGATAAGAGCCATGCAGTACTTCGTTCTATATCTTGACATTCTAAAGTCGAATTCTATCATATTATCAATGCTTATCATTCTAGTTGAATCCGGTTAATTTGCAGTGTCAATTTAATAGATAAAAAAAACTTGAGTATTCGCCAAAACTAGGTGCTGATTGAGTACCGTCCTTGTTGGTGTTTGGTTTCTTCTGTACATGCTCTATTTGTTGTGTACTTTTAAGGTGCACTACTTACCCCTCGAGACATAAGTGAATCCTAGCCTTTCATCGTTTAAGGACAGTTTAGAGAAAAAAAAAATTGTTAACCTATTATAGCGTGTCAGTGGGTCAAAGCTAATAAAAGCAACACCATAAATGATTCCAGTAATGCCGCTCGAGGAGTGATGCTACGCGTGCAACCATAAAAGTACTTAAAAAAACTACAGTCTTCAAGATTAAGTATTTTAATCTTGAATTGAAGCTTAAAATTGCGTAAGAATACATTCATATGTACAAAGTAGAAACTAGGCATGCTTGCTTTCGAGGAAGAATATTTTATCTTGTTTCCGTATACACAATTTTGTTGCCAGGGTTTGAGTTTTATTGATTATGAATTTAAATGCATAGTAAGGCTACTAAATATTTTTATATTGTTTTGAATTTATTTTTGTGGTATTTCTTTCTTTTAAAATATTTTTTAATTGTTTGGACATATTTGAACTTCCAAATTTGTGTCCTTATACTTTTAATTTTCTGAAATACTGTTTCATTCTTAATAATTTTAAAAGTCCATCTTACGACCATCAATTATTGTTCGAGTCCGAATTTGAACGTATAACTCCATAACCATTTACTTTTCTTCCTTGAACTATCAAAATCGTTCATTTTTGAACCCTAGGGTTGGTTTCATAAGTTGTTTTCCCCACGTTGCCGCCACGTCACTGGTTTTCGTATCTAGTGGCATCCTAATCGGTAGGAGCAAATAAAAAGAGTGAATATTTATACATGGGTCCATAGTTCCCAAATGTCAGCCGTATCTACTCACGTCATTGCAACAGAGAACAATAGCAGAGAGCAGAGAGAGATGGGAGAGCTACATGAGGCAGTGGGTTAGCTGTAACATCCCAATTTTTGAGTTTTAAAAATCTTTCTGTAGTTTAGCCCTCTAGAAAAATTCACCAATTTTTGTTGAATTAATAAAGCTTAAATAGGACTATTTAAAGTCAAAATGATTTAATGTGCCTAATCTGAACATCAATTAATTCCAAAATTATTTTGTTTGAGTTCTTTGTGCTTGTAACTATTTTCCAAAATTTTCTGGGAATTTCCAAAGTTCATTTGCTATTTTTAATTTGCCATTTGCATTTTCTGTAATTTCTAAAAAGAAAAACAAAATAAAAATCTGGGAAATCTTCGTGGATCGCTTTCCTCTCCCACGGCCCATTTCCTCTCGCCTCGGCCCAGTCCACCTCGGTCCGTTCCTGTAGCCACAACACAACCCACTTTCTCTCTCTCTCTCTCTCCTGCTCATGCGCGCCCTTACCCCCACCTACGCGTCGCGTCAGCCTCGCATCGCAACTGTCGAACCCGGGAGCGAAGGATCCCGAATTCTCTGTGTTCAAACACCGGTCCAGGATTTCCAGTGTACACAGTCTCACAAAATGGATATCACATTCATATCACGAAAACATAAATGACATTAAGTAAATAATTGTTTAATACAAATGAGTCTGAACAACAGTATCAAATAACAAATGATAAACACAACGGAAACATAATAATAGAGGTGAGCCACACGATGCGCCATAGGCAATCGTCTGGATCAAGAGGCCTACTCGTCCGGATCCTCACCGTCGGGGAAGAAATCTTCTCCTGAATAAGATTTTATTCAGCAAGGATGAGCACAACTTCTGTGCTCGCAAGTTACACCCAATATTGAATTAAAATGCATGCATAAGGTAACAAGTGAGTATGGCAGGGGTTGTTTTGCATAAACAACATTTTCAGTGTAAATAATCACAGTAATTTCTAAGACAGTTTTATACTAAGACTAAAATCATATTTTAAAATGACAATATTGTAATGTGGATAACCTCCAATGATTTAGTGAAGGATCCCCTCCTAACACTTGGCTTCCCGCACAAATTTTCTTAAGGATTAACCATCCTCAGTATTTTAATAAAGCATTTAAAAATCAAAAAATAATTCTAACTTTAAGTGGCCCTGCTAGCATGTCCATGACCGCGGACGCGGCTATTCGAATAGTTTTTACTCTGCAGAGTTGGTACAACTTTACCCACACGAGGTGACATGCTCGTTATGTCGGCCAATACACGCTTCCGTAGGCGTGTGACTGAGCAATTACCATGAGGCCTTTACAATGTTTTGTCCTAGTATACTCATGCCCGCTAAGGTTTCGCCCCTTTGGACTAACCGTCCTCCGGAAGCCCCCTCTTGCGCCAAGTGGGAATAAAACGTCTAGCCGACACCCACGTAATCACATGACATAAATACACTAGAACATCACAAATTAGTTAGCAAAATTCTGCCCATACAGGACATGTGGTAGTACGATACGGCATAGCAATAAGCGACTCAAAGATCGGTCCTTAATTGACTTGGGCGTCATTCCTACTAACCACGGGCCTTAATCTTAACCAGATCAATCCCGTGCATAAACCTGCACCCACCATTCCGACCATTTCGCCCAAGTTCAAACCCATTTTGATTTTATTCTGGAATAAAACTCTATTTATAAAACCATGTGGTAAGACAATACCACAATGTCAAGTCTGTAACAAATTTGTAATAAATTTGGTTAAACCCTCCCAAAGTCTGTAAGTGTGAACTAAGCCTGGCTAAGCATATGTTTAGTTTTGATAATATTTTGCCTATGGTATCAAGGTAGTCAGCTACAATATTCAAATTGACCATACAAATGAACATGGGGTAACTATACATAAAACAGGACATTAAAGTATTTATACAAACATATGCATGCAATAAAGAATTTAAAAACTGAAAATAACTTAAAATACTGGGGGCAATATGGTCAATGGTGTAACTTGCATTCGTTGATGTCTTGGAATTCTAAATCTTCAGATTGATCGAACTTTCCGGAGTCGTCGAAGTCTAAACGTGAAAATACGACAAATTCAAATTCAAATTCAAATAAATTCAAAAACATAGATCAAAATAACTTCAAATTGAAATATTTTGGTTTAGTTAGCTAGATTATAATTTAATATAATTTTGCAATTTGAATCACCTAATTGGGAGTTCATATGCAAAAGTTATGAATTTTAGAAGTTTTAAACCTAATTCTGAAATTTAATTGATTTTTTTGAATTATTTTTCTACTGAAAAATCTATTTATTACGCAATGCTGATGTCAGCTACAGTATTTCAGAATTAAAAGAATTAAAAATAAAATTCTGACATGGGCCCCATGTGTCATAGACACGGCTTTTGTGGAATATAAGTCTACGGTGGAACGGGCGTGTGAGGCTGCGTGGCCTGCCACGCAAGCAGCCACATGGTGTAATACCCCGAATGTTTCTACGGAAGGAGAGTAAACGAAAAAGGGGTTTTTCTGTAATACTCCAACTTATTGTAATGAAGGAAGCAGTGAAAAGAGAAATTAAACTTTAGACGAGGGAAAATCTGCAATTCTTTGACAACCTGGGCTTCGGGCTTTGGCCTAGGAGGCCCATGAGGGGCCGCCACTAATAAAGGAGGGGGAAACCCTAGCCCATCACTGTAGCACGCATTGCTACAGAGTTTCACGCCGCCTTCTGATTGCCGCTACGGTCGCGCCCTCCTTGCACTCCGTTGCTCTCTCCCATTGCTGTCGGCCAAGGAGAAAGGTGGAGGGAGAGAGGAGAAGAAGAGGAGATGAGCATCTAGCGGGGGTATTTCAGCGGGCACGCGTGTCTCCAAGGGTAACGATTGCCGGTTGTTGTTGTTTGATTAGTCGTAGAAGTGAAACCGATTAAATTTGATTAGATCAAAGTCTGTCTGTTGGAAATTCAATTCTGTCCAGTAGTTTGCGCGGCTGTTTTCGCAATCTTAGAGGCCGAATCAGAGGATCCCATCAACTAAAGTATTGTAGGTTTTGTTCTTAGCTTTCGGTGGCCGTCAAGAACACTAAATTCCGACTTTCGAGTCAAAAGTTATGATAGATTTCTTATCTGCTGTCCATAATCCTGACGAGAATTAGCAGTCTCTGTATAGGTTGATATATGGCCTAGTTAGAGGGTGATTCAGAGGTCTTGCCCATAACAAATTTTGAAGGTGATATCACTAGCTTTCAGGATTGATAAAGAACACCTCATTTGGATTTATATATCAAAAGTTATGCACTTTTCATTGTGACTGTCCAGATTGTAGGTCAGTCTGTCCAGATTGTATGTCAGTTTCTATCTTTAGTTTTGACCCGTGTGCCACTTTTTGTTAAAGGCAAAATATGAATGTCGTGCCAACTAGGTTATTGTAGATAATTTCATAACCTTTTCATATTGTTAAAGAACACTCAATTCGGAGTTGTAGTTTAAAAGTTATGGATGTTTTAGCTCTGCTGTTCTATTTGCTCAGTCAGATTCTGTTCTGCTGTTTCGTTTGACAGTTAGCAATTTAGTTTGGCCGAATTGGGTTATCTCGTCAACTACAAAGTTGTAGATATATTTGTTAAACTCATGTAGGATCTGGGCTCATATCTTTTGGAGTCACAGATCATTAGTTTTGGTCTTTACCGTGCTGCTGTCCAGATGGGATTCCATGTTGCTGCTGGAATTTCAGATTTGGGTTATGACTATGTTTTGGGTGTGCAAGAGGGTATTGTAGAATATTAATTCATGTTGGGCTCTATGTTGTTCTTATTTCGGTTACTTAATTGTTTAGGCCGCGAGGCTACGGGTTTGGGAGCGCCATCGTTGCTTGCTAACGCGTCGTAACGCGGAAGGCAAGTACTTTGTTGATTTTAAGTGCTGTGATTGTGAATGTTTACATGAATATAATGTGACATATTGTGTTACCCGAGATCTTTGAATGGTTATGTTCTTTCATTATGTGGAGTATATCTTGAGAGATGGTATTATCCTGTTCATGTTCATATCATGCATCCTTTTATTCATGTTATATCCACGGGAGTGGATTGTAAGTCCCACCATTCCAATGTGGGCAGATTTGGACATTGTCATGTCCCGCCCACGGAGTGGATTGAAAGACCCATAAATTCCAAAGATGGGCACGTAAGACCCATAAATTCCAAATGGGCAGCTTTGGACACCTATATGAAACGTTCTTCATATAGGACTTGGATCCCCGCACTTTTGTTAAGGTGCGGGCTTAAGTGAACACCGACGGTGTGTCACTCGCTATACTGGGTATAAGCATGTGTGCAGTCCATCCTTGAGTACATTCATTCATGCCATGCATTCCTAAGTTTTCATTCGATGTATGCTCATATTCTCTTATGATGATGACTTGTTCATATGTGTGTTATGTCCCTTTATCAGTACTTGCTGAGTCGTGGACTCACTCTTGCGTTGTTTGTTTATTTTAGGTAACCCCTGATGTTGGCTCACTTGGGAGGGAGTAGACACGCACTACTTGTTCACATCATCCAATTCATGTTCAAGATTAAATTTAGTTCTATTTTACATTCGTAAATGATGAACTGTAATAATAAATTTATAATTGGTGAAGGAAGGATACCTTCTCCACATTGATGTTGAATTATTACTGCATGTGAACTTTCATTATCAATGAACTGAAATAAATAGATTAGATGGTGAAGGAAGGATACCTTCATCATGTCTTGGTTGTTTTGATACTATCATTAGTTGATTTTATTCAAATTCTTCCGCATTATGGATGTATGTTAGATGTTTTAGGTGACATCTTGGCTTCCGAATAGCCAGGGTGTTACACATGGACTGCCACATGGCGTCCACGCACGCATTCGTGTCGAGGTGGCGCTGAAGTGGCGCCACGGTGGCGTGCCACGTCGGCGCCGGACGGGGGCGACGCTCGGGTTCCAAGGAGCCGGCGATCGGCGGCGTCTCGCCGGCGACGAGGGGTACCAAAAGGACGAGCTAGTTCTACCTATCTCGATGCTCACCTCAGAAGCGGAAGGGCACGGTGGATGGTCGACGGCGAGCTCGAAAAGCGGCGAAGATGTTCGGGTCGTGGCGGCGGAGGAGCTCCGGCGACGTCCCGACGAAGGCGAGGTGAGCACCGGGTGCGCGAGATCCCGGCGAGTCCGATGGTGGTGATGGCGTGGACGCGGCGGCGGCGACGGCGGCACTAGAGGCGGTGGAGACTCACGGCGGCCGGCGGCGAAAACTTCAGATTATGGCGAGCTCGGGGAAAGAGAGAAGGAATGAATGGGGGCGCTGTATTGAGGAGTAGAAGGGCTTCCCGGTGCTCCCTTTTATAGGGGCCAGGGGGCATAGGGGAAGGAGATCGTGCGCGGCGGCGGTTGCGGCACTACGGCGGCGGTTGCGGCGAAAACGTGAGCGAGAAGGGGGGGGGGGTTGAGGGGAAAGTGAGGAGTGGGGGCGGAGGTAGGGCGCGGAACTCGTGCGCACATCGCACGATCTTGCGGGCGGTTGGGCGCGTGGTCGTCGGAGTTGCTCCGCGAGGAAGAAGAGGCGAGGAAGAAGAAAGCGGGCGGCGGTTGGATCGCGATCCGACGGTGCGGTGGGGAGGTGTGGCGTGGGGGTTTATCGCCCGGCCGATTCAAATCGGGCGGCTGAGATGAGTTGGGGCGAGAGAGAGGAGAGAGGGCGCGGGCGGCTGGGCTGGTGGGCCGTGCGCGCGGGGGTTTTGTGCCGAGGCCGTTGGGTTTCGGCCCAAAGCTATTTTTGATTTTTCTTTTGCTTTTCCATTTGTTTATATTCTGATAATTCATTTAGGCTTTAGAAAATAGCAAAATAATTCCAAAAATTATGGGAAAATTCACAGAAATTCCCTCACTTATTTTGAACTTAATAAAATTATTTCCATCTTTATGTTGGCTTTTAATTTTGTAAATAAATTTGTTTTGACTTGAAAATGTTTATAAAAAGCTTTTAAAATTTCAGAAAATTCGCAAAAGATACATTAGTTTTAAATTTTTCTGAAATTTAAAAATTGGGCTGTTACAAACCTACCCCCCTTAAGGGAATCTCGACCCCGAGATTCATACTTGGTCAGCAAACAGGTCGGGATAGTTGGTCTTGAGGTCTTCTTCCTTCTCCCATGTGGCTTCACTCTCTGGGTGACGGCTCCACTGCACCTTGTATGATCTGATGATTCTGCTTCTGGTAACACGTTCTGCGACATCCAGAATTTTAATTGGCCGCTCCACGTAGGTGAGATCATCTCGAAGGTCAAAGCTTTCTAGGAAGGTATGGTCTTCTAGCGCTTGCAGGCATTTCCTCAACTGGGATACATGGAAGACATTGTGCACTGCTGACAAGGCTTCTGACAGCTCAAGCTGATATGCTATTTCAGCTATTTTGGCTAGAATTTTGTATGGTCCCACAAATCTGGGTGCGAGTTTTCCTTTTGTCCGGAATCTTCTTACTCCTCTGAGTGGAGTGACTCTGAGATAGACAAAGTCTCCTACCTCAAAGTTCAAATCCCTCCGACGGTTATCGGCATAACTCTTTTGTCGGGTTTGTGCCACTCTCAGATGTTCTCTTATGGCTTTTACCTTACTTTCAGCATCTTTGATTAGCTCAGGTCCAAAGAGCTGATGTTCTCCTACTTCATCCCATAGGAGTGGTGTTCTGCACTTTCTGCCATACAAAGCTTCAAATGGAGCTATTTGCAAACTGGCTTGATAGCTATTGTTATACGAGAATTCTGCATACGGCAAATTCTTGTCCCAACTTTGTCCAAATTCCAGGGCACAGGCTCGGAGCATATCTTCGAGGACTTGATTGGTGCGTACCGTCTGGCCATCTGTCTGAGGATGATAGGCTGTACTGAAATTGAGTTTGGTCCCTAAGGCTTCATGCAGACTCTGCCATAATCTTGAGGTAAACTGGGAACCTCTGTCGGACACGATCTTCTTGGGTACTCCATGCAGACAAACAATCCTGGCCACATATAATTTTGCTAACTGGCTGCTTCTGTATGTAGTCTTCACAGGGATGAAGTTTGCTACTTTGGTCAACCGATCAATTATCACCCAGATAGAATCATATCCTGATTGGGTCCTAGACAGTCCAATGATAAAATCCATGCTAATTTCTTCCCACTTCCATTCTGGAATTGGTAGTGGCTGCAACAATCCAGCTGGTCTCTGATGTTCTGCCTTAACTCGCTGACACACATCACAGCGGGCGACGAACTCAACAATTTCTCGCTTCATGCTGACCCACCAGTATTTTTCCTTCAGATCCTGGTACATCTTGGTGCTTCCGGGGTGAATGGAGTAAGGTGATTCATGAGCCTCCTTCAGAATTGACTGTTTTAACTCTTGTTGGTTAGGTACACAAATGCAGTTCTAAAACCACATAGTTTCTTGTTCATCCTCAACGAATCCTGGAGCCTTGCCCCTTCGCATATTCTTCTTGATCTCCTTGATGTCTTCATCTTCTAGCTGTTTTTCTCTGATCTGACCTTGAAGAGTTGGTTGTACTTCCAAAGCATTCACACAACCTTGACTGACGATCTCCAAGTTTAGACGCTTCAACTCTTCATGTAGTTCCGGTTGATCCTTCTACACCATCATGGTATTACAATAGGCCTTTCTGCTCAAGGCATCTGCAACTACATTTGCTTTTCCTGGATGATAATGAACCCCAAGATCATAATCTTTTATCAACTCTAGCCATCTTCTCTACCGAAGGTTTAATTCTGCCTACGTGAAGATATATTTCAGACTCTTGTGATCCGTGAAAATCTCACAGCGATTACCAATGAGATAATGTCGCCAGATCTTCAAAGCATGCACAATCGCTGCTAACTCAAGATCATGTGTCGGATAATTCCCTTCATGTGGCCTCAACTGTCTGGATGCGTAAGCCACTACTTTACCTTCCTGCATTAACACACATCCGAGACCTTGATGGGATGCGTCACAGAAGATCTTAAAATCCTTACGGATATCAGGTAAGACTAACACTGGTGCTGAGATTAATCTCTTCTTCAGGTCTTGGAAACTTTCTTCACAAGCATCTGTCCATTCAAACTTCTTTTCCTTCTTCAGAAGTTGGGTCATGGGTCTTGCAATCTTAGAGAAATTTTCAATGAACCTGCGGTAGTAACCCGCTAGTCCAAGGAAACTTCTCACCTCGGTGACTGTCCTGGGTTGCTTCCAATCTGATACTGCTTCAACCTTGGCAGGATCTACTGCAATTCCTCCTGCTGACACAATATGTCCAAGGAATGCCACTTGACTTAGCCAAAATTCACTTTTGCTGAATTTGGCATAAAGCTGGTGCTCTCTGAGCTTGTCTAGAATCATTCTGAGATGCTTCTCATGTTCTTCTTCATCCTTCGAGTAGATGAGAATGTCGTCGATGAAAACAACCACAAACTTATCCAAGAATTCCATGAACACTTTGTTCATCATATTCATGAAGTAAGCGGGGGCGTTTGTCAAACCGAATGACATTACTATAAACTCGTACAGTCCGTATCTGGTGGTGAAGGCTGTCTTCGGAATATCTTCTAGTCTGATCTTTAGTTGGTGATAGCCAGATCTCAAATCAATCTTCGAGAAGACACTTGCTCCTTTCAGCTGATCAAACAGATCATCTATCCTGGGTAACGGGTACTTGTTCTTGATCGCCACCTCATTGAGTGATCTGTAATCAACACACATCCTCATGCTATTGTCCTTTTTCTTGACGAACGATCGGTGCTCCCAAGGTGATGAGCTGGGTCGGATGTATCCTTTGCTTCGCAATTCTTCAATTTGTTTCTTCAATTCTGCTAACTCATTGGCTGGCATTTTATAGGGTCGCTTCGATATTGGAGCTGTCCCTGGGACTAAGTCAATTAAGAACATTATGTCCCTATCCGGTGGCATGCCAAGTAGATCATCAGGAAAGACATCAGCATATTCTCGGACTACCGGTATGTCTTCAAGTTTCACTTCCTTCATGCTGGTGAGGATGGAACTTCCTTTGGTGCAGGTCTTGGACTTGAACTCGACTGAAATTCCTTCTCCATTAGTGAGAGTGATAGACCTATTGGCACAGTCTATTTGTCCATGATTCTTGGCTAGCTAGTCCATTCCAAGAATGACATCCAAACCTTGGGAATGTAAGACTATCAAGTCTGCTAGGAAGGATACTCCGGATATTTCAAGAGTAGGGTTCGGGCATAGAGAACTAGTCCTCATTTCTGAGTCCGGGGAATGGATTATCATAGGATTGGTCAAGGAAGATATAGGTAACCCATTTTTTGCCCACAAACTTATTTGATACAAATGAATGCGAAGCTCCGGAATCAAATAGAACTGAAGCTGGTATTGAATTGACAAGAAACATACCAAGAACGACATCTGGTGCTACCTGGGCTTCTTCCGCTGTGACGTGGTTCACACGTCCCTTGATAAACTGTCCTGACGGCTTTGAAATGCCGCTAGTGGCTGTGACTCCTGGTGCTGGCTTGGAAGATGCCGCTGCCTGCTGCTTCTTGGGGCATCTGTTGGCATAGTGCCCTGTTTCGTTGCAGTGGAAACAGGTCACTCCTACAGCTGAGGGAGCAGAGCTCTTTTGCTGAAATTGCCCTCCAGTTGATGCGCTGCGGAAGTTGGAGGTGTTGGGGCGCTGGTTCTGCACTGGGACTTGGGATGTGGAAGTCTGGAACTTCCCACGCTGCGGTGGCTGCGGCTGAATAAATCGAGGCTTTGGAAGACCTCCTGCATTAAACCTCTGAGCGGCCATCCTCCGCTTGCGGTTCTCCATCTCCTGATGCTTGGCCTCCTGGCGGATCGCCTTGTCCACCAACTGTTGGAAGTCGGTGAAGTTCTGGGAGATCACTTGGACAGAAATGTCATCATTAAGTCCCTCCATGAACCTCTCCTGTCGGTCCTCGTCCCGGGCTACGTCGGCTGGAGCGTAGCGAGCCAGTTGGTTGAATCGATGAAGATACTCGCTCACCGAGCGATTGCCTTGGCGAAGAGCATGGAACTCCTTTTTCTTCAATGTCATCATGCCGGCAGGGATGTGGGTATGACGGAAAGCTCTGACGAACTCGTCCCACGAGATGGCCTGGGCATTGGCGTGGGTGATGCAGAAGTTGTCCCACCACTCCGAAGCTGGTCCGTTGAGCTGGTGAGAGGCGAACAGGACCCTCTTGCGGTCGGTGCATTGCGCGATGTCCAGCTTCTTCCCGATGGCGCGAAGCCAATCGTCAGCATCCATCGGCTCGGTGTTGCTGGAGAGAAGGTTGGAGGACGCATACGCATGAACTCCGACATGGTCACCCGCTGAGGAGGGTGCGCTGGTGCCTGAGTTGCGGCGATGGCTGCTGCTGCGGCTTGGATGTTCTGAGAGTTGCTGAGCGACTGGGCCAGCAAGTCGATGAGGTGGGTCTGGTTGGCCATCATCATGCTGCCCGGCCCGGTCCTGCCGGGCGGTGGGGAGGTCTGGACAGCCGCTCCTGATGGTCGGCGTTTTCGTTGCCCTGGCCTTGGGCGCTGCCACTTCCAGTGCGGGTGGCCACCATCTGCTGAATTTTCCAAAGATTTAGGAAATAGTAGAAAGATAGCACTAAGGGGAAATAAATTTATATTAGCCCAAAAAGCACACAAATACAAGACGAAGAATCAAATTTTCCTTTTTCAAAGTAGTTCTTTATTTTATTCATTTGATTATGGCTACCACAGAAGGTTAGTAGCTCATAATTCGTAGCTAACAAACGAAACTAAGGGAAAAGCAAATATCTATGGTGTGGATGGGGTGTAGTCAGGGGAGTTGCAGGTACTGCCTTGGTCTGCCTTGTAGAGAGCTAATTCCGCTTCGCCTGCCTTTAGCTTCTCCTCCGCGGCTTCCAATCTCCCCTGAACTAGATACAACTCGTCCAGGGTATTGCCATAGGCGTAATCCATCGCCTTGGCTAATTCCACCTGATGGGTGATCTCCGGCATATCCTCATTCTCGACTGAGCTGAAAGCACTACCTAGCTGGGTGGGGATGTGCATGGGATAGTACTGGAATGCGGTATCCCGAAGGTGGGCGTCATAAGTATAGCGAAGTCGGCGGACGGTTTTTCTCGCTACGTCCTGGGCGCCGTCAGTGAAAGTCTCCCGACGCATTGGGGCGTCGAAGATGTGGAATGACGTATCTGGCGCCAAGTTAGAGTAGAGGATAACCTCCACTCTCCAGCGCTCCTGCTTTCCCACGATATACTTGTATCCTTGGTATGTGGGCCTCTTCTTGAAGCTCAAGTGCTGCATCATCTTCCACAGTATATCAGCCTATTCTCCAGCGAAGATCCTGTGGGAGATGCGGGTCGGTCTCTCGGCCATCTACAATTTTTAGAAGAGACAAGAGTTTAGAAATCTTTTAACAGAGAAAGGAAGAGTAAGACTCTGGAAGACTGATAAATAATTTTAAATTTTTGAAAATAGTCCCTAAAGGTTTTACCATTTCTACCGTGGGGCCATGACCTACAGTCGATATGGCTCTGATATCACTTTTGTCGAACCCAGGAGCGAAGGATCCCGAATTCTCTGTGTTCAAACACCGGTCCAGGATTTGCAGTGTACACAGTCTCACAAAATGGATATCACATTCATATCACGAAAACATAAATGACATTAAGTAAATAATTGTTTAATACAAATGAGTCTGAACAACAGTATCAAATAACAAATGATAAACATAGCGGAAACATAATAATAGAGGTGAGCCACACGATGCGCCACAGGCAATCCTCTGGGTCAAGAGGCCTACTCGTTCGGATCCTCACCGTCGGGGAAGAAATCTTCTCCTGAATAAGATTTATTCAGCAAGGATGAGTACAACTTTCGTGCTCGCAAGTTACACCCAATATTGAATTAAAATGCATGCATAAGGTAACAAGTGAGTATGGCAAGAGTTGTTTTGCATAAACAACATTTTCAGTGTAAATAATCATAGTAATTTCTAAGGCAGTTTTATACTAAGACTAAAATCATATTTTAAAAAGACAATATTGTAATGTGGATAACCTCCAATGATTTAGTGAAGGATCCCCTCCTAACACTTGGCTTCCCGCCCAATTTTTCTTAAGGATTAACTATCCTCAGCATTTTAATAAAGCATTTAAAAACCAAAAGCAATTCTAACTTTAAGTGGCCCTGCTAGCATGTCCATGACCGCAGACGCGGCTATTCGAATAGTTTCTACTCTGCAGAGTTGGTACAACTTTACCCACACGAGGTGACATACTCGTTATGTCGGCCAATACACGCTTCCGTAGGCGTGTGACTGAGCAATTACCATGAGGCCATTACAATGTTTTGTCCTAGTATACTCATGCCCGCTAAGGTTTTGCCCCTTTGGACTAACCGTCCTCCGGAAGCCCCCTCTTGCGCCAAGTGGGAATAAAACGTCTAGCCGACACCCACGTAATCACATGACATAAATACACTAGAACATCACAAATTAGTTAGCCAAATCCTGCCCATACAGGACATGTGGTAGTACGATACGGCATAGCAATAAGCGACTCAAAGATCGGTCCTTAATTGACTTGGGCGTCATTCCTACTAACCATGGGCCTTAATCTTAACCAGATCAATCCCGTGCATAAACCTGCACCCACCATTCCGACCATTTCGCCGAAGTCCAAACCCATTTTGATTTTATTCTAGAATAAAACTCTATTTATAAAACTATGTAGTAAGACAATACCACAATGTCAAGTGTGTAACAAATTTGTAATAAATTTGGTTAAACCCTCCAAAAGTCTGTAAGTGTGAATTAAGCCTGGCTAAGCATATGTTTAGTTTTGATAATATTTTGGCTATGGTATCAAGGTAGTTAGCTACAATATTCAAATTGGCCATACAAATGAACATGGGGTAACTATACATAAAACATGACATTAAAGTATTTATACAAACATATGCATGCAATAAAGAATTTAAAAACTGAAAATAACTTAAAATACTGGGGGCAATATGGTCAATGGTGTAACTTGCCTTCGTTGATGTCTTGGAATTCTAAATCTTCAGATTGGTCGAACTCTCCGGAGTCGTCGAAGTCTAAACGTGAAAATACGACAAATTCAAATTCAAATTCAAATAAATTCAAAAACATAGATCAAAATAACTCCAAATTGAAATATTTTGGTTTAGTTAGCTAGATTATAATTTTATATAAATTTTGCAATTTGAATCACCTAATTGGGAGTTCATATGCAAAAGTTATGAATTTTAGAAGTTTTAAACCTAATTCTGAAATTTAATTGAATTTTCCGAATTATTTTTCTACTGAAAAATCTATTTATTGCGCAATGCTGACGTCGGCTACAATATTTCAGAATTAAAAATAAAATTCTGACAGTGGGCCCTATGTGTCATAGACACGGCTTTTGTGGACTAAGTCTACGGTGGAACGGGCGTGTGAGGCTGCGTGGCCTGCCACGCAAGCAGCCACGTGGACTGCCACATGGCGGCCACACACGTATTCATGCCGAGGTGGCGCTGAAGTGGTGCCATGGTGGCGTGCCACGTCGGCGCCGGACGGGGGCGGCGCTCGGGTTCCAAGGAACCGGCGATCGGCGGCGTCTCGCCGGCGACGAGGGGTACCAAAAGAATGAGCTGGTTCTACCGATCTCGATGCTCACCTCAGAAGCGGAAGGGCACGGTGGATGGTCGACGGAGAGCTCGAAAAGCGGCGGAGATGTTCGGGTCGTGGCGGCGGAGGAGCTCCGGGGCGTCCCGACGAAGGCGAGGTGAGCACCGGGTGCGCGAGATCCCGATGAGTCCGATGGTGGTGACGGCGTGGATGCGGCGGCGGCGACGGCCGCACTAGAGGCGGCGGAGACTCACGACGGCCGGCTGCGAAAACTTCAGATTACGGTGAGCTCGGGGAAAGAGAGAAGGAATGAATGGGGGCGCTGTGTTGAGGAGTAGAAGGGCTTCCCGGTGCTCCCTTTTATAGGGGCCGGGGGGCATAGGGGAAGGAGATCGTGCGCGGAGGCGGTTGCGGCACGACGGCGGCGGTTGCGGCGAAAACGTGAGCGAGAAGGGGGGGGGGGGGGTTGAGGGGAAAGTGAGGAGTGGAGGCGGAGGTAGGGCACGGAACTCGTGCGCACATCGCACGATCTCGCGGGCGGTTGGGCGCGTGGTCGTCGGAGTTTCGGTGCGACCGAGACTGGCCGGCGGCGGTTGCTCCGCGAGGAAGAAGAGGCGAGGAAGAAGAAAGCGGGCGGCGGTTGGATCACGATCTGACGGTGCGGTGGGGAGGTGTGGCGTGGGGGTTTATCGCCCGTCCGATTCAAATCGGGCGGCTGAGATGAGTGGGGGCGAGAGAGGGGAGAGAGGGCGCGGGCGGCTGGGCTGGTGGGCCGTGCGCGCGGGGGTTTTGGGTCGAGGCCGTTGGCTTTCGGCCCAAAGCTATTTTTGATTTTTCTTTTGCTTTTCCATTTGTTTATATTCTGATAATTCATTTAGGCTTTAGAAAATAGCAAAATAATTCCAAAAATTATGGGAAAATTCACAGAAATTCCCTCACTTATTTTGAACTTAATAAAATTATTTCCAACTTTATGTTGGCTTTTAATTTTGCAAATAAATTTGTTTTTACTTTAAAATATTTATAAAAAGCTTTTAAAATTTCAGAAAATTCGCAAAAGATACATAAATTTTAAATTTTACTGAAATTTGAAAATTGGGCTGTTACAGCAACCTCCGCCACATCAGCGCCCATCCCACGTGTCGCCTCATCATCACCTCCATGTCGGCCAGGTGTTCGCCACGTGCGCTCCCACCGCCACCTCAACAACCACCCATGCCAAGCCCTAGATCCAAGTCAGCACGGACTTTGTCCATGGTTGACAAAGCCACTAACATGTGGACCCCACATGTCAGATCCCTATGTCGTGAACCTGTGAACCCGTAGACCTATGGACCAAGTCCGTGGACTTGGTCTGTAGACCGTGGGTCCACCTGTCAACTTCTGATCCTATTTTCGGGAATTTATTTAATTTTCAAAATTATTTTTCCATGTGGGCCCCACGTGTCAGTTTTCTCTCTCCTTTTTCTTTTTTCTTGAATTTCTTGGCCAACAAACTTCCATGAGCCCGTTCTTCCTTATACGAAGTCCTATTGAGCCCATTTAAGTCTCTAAATTCATCTAAATTTAAGCTCTACCTTCCTATGATTTTTACTTAATTTTTGGAGTTCATTTGTTGTGTTTTTTGAATTTATTTATGTTTTCACTTTCGTTGCAATTGACGTTGATACTTTGGGAGCGTTCGAGAAGGAGAAGTTGATCAAGCACAAGACTAGTACCAAGACTTGTTTCAAGGCAAGTTGTACTTTGACTATGTTGCACCCAGTTTTCCATTATTACTTTGATTTAAATTATTGCATGTTATTTCAATTATTATATTCTTTACTACTTTGGGATTGGCTATGCACCTATTTGCCCAACTTGATAATTGTATTGCCATGATCATTTATCACATTTGGTTAATTACTAGTTGGTATTAGCATAGCACCAACGTGGGTTGGTTAGACACGATTAGTATGCTTAGCCTTGCAATGGGTCATCGATCATTTTAAAAAATTAATCTCATACTTGACTAAGTGATTATGGAACATTTTGTAAAAACCATGTGTTATGTTGTCACCTACTGATGGCATGTGTTGCACTTAATTAAGTGGGTGAGAAAAAGATTTAGACTAACGCGAGTGGAAAGGATTTGTGGCATCGTAGACTTGTGGTTGGAAAAATGGGAATCTTGGTAACTTAGTTAGAAATTGGTGGTCTTGTCTTCATTAATTAAGGACTTTAACTTTGTGTGCCATTAAACTGAGCCTTAGTGTATGACAACATGCATGGTATGAGACATGCCTAACTTAGTAAGTTATGAAGTCTTGACATTGACTACTTGGGAGGTAGGTTAATCACTCTGTGATGGGTGTGGAGGTGTGGACTACCCGGTAAGGTCACATTTATGGGCGGTTCGCCGTCTCGAGGTCCAACGATTTGCGTTAGACCAACGAATGAGGTTGGGGTCGACTGTATGCACATCGAGAGGGTAAAGTGTACAACCTCTTGAGAGTGTTTTGTTATGATTGGTGCTAGTTATACTGGTTATATCGTGTGGGTAAAGTGTACAACCTCTGCAGAATGTTAACAATCTATTCGAATACTGCGTCTGCGGTCATGGATATGCTCGGGGATTTTACACGAGTAGATTTTTATGAAATAATTGGAAGAGACAGCTGTGTGAATTAACTCATATGGCTGTGTGAAAGAATTGATTAGGATATATGAGCTTTGTGAAATACTTATTAAATTATTATTGTTATTTATTCTAGATTACGTTTTCAATCTATTATTCGTATTAAAATGCAAGTGTTGCTTTTGCAAAAAATAACCATAGAAGTTATTTCCTTTGAAATAAGTCATCATCTATAATTGCATTATGTGGTACAACTTGTTGAGTACTTGGAGTACACATTCTTGCTGCGATCATCATTTAGCTGAAGTGGAGGAGCCTTCGCCTTCTTTTGAGGAGGAAATTCACGAAGAAGTTGATCGCTAGCCTTTGCTCCTAGTTAGTTGCCTGTGGAAAGTCGATGGGTTCCCGCTGGAGTTGTTTTCATTCTGCTGTCGTTTATTTACTTAGTTCTTAGCCCTGCATTGCTTAATAAGTGTAAACTCGATCATATGGTCACAACCATTATTTACTATTCAAATTAGTCATTTATTCTTCTATTCGCTACGTGTTGAATAATATTCATCTATGTTCTGAAGAATAAATCTAATGTCATGCCGCATACAAATTCCAAGTACATCAAATGAATGTAAAGATCATTTTTCTAAATGGAGGGTTGAATGAGGAGATTTATATGCAATAGCCCGATGGTTTTGTGGTTGAAGGGCAAGAGAAGAAAGTATGTCGATTGATTAAATCCTTGTATGGTCTAAAGCAAACTCCCAAGCAATGACAAGATAAATTTGATAGTACTATGACCTCGGTGGGCTTTTGTGTAAACGAAGCCGATAAATATGTCTACTATCAGTTTAGTGGGGGTGAAGGTGTCATTATATGTCTTTACATGGATGACATTGCTTTTTGGGACCAACATGGATGCAATCAATAAAACAATGTCTTTCCTCTCCCAGAATTTTCATATGAAAGACATGGGTGAAGCTGATGTTATCTTAAACATCAAGCTCATAAAGTGTGAGAATGGGATTATTCTTTCACAATCCCATTATGTGGACAAGGTCCTAACCAGATTTGGATTCCTGGACTGTAAGTCAGCGGCCACACCCTTTGATCCAAATGTTAAGCTACATAAAAAATATTGTACATGGAAAAAGCCAGCTTAAATATTATCAAATAATTGGATCCTTAATGTATCTAACTAGTGCAACGAGACCTGATATCTCATATGTTGTAAGCTGATTGAGTCGTTATACATCCAATCTAGGAGTGGATCATTGGATAGCACTAGAGGGTACTTAGGTACCTAAAGGGGACATCAAACTTGGGAATACATTATTATGTCCATCTGGCAGTCTTGGAAGGATTCAGTGATTCTAACTGGATCAGTGACTCAGATGATATGATGGCTACGAGCGGCTATGTATTCACTCTAGCAGGTGGGGCTGTTTCGTGGAAGTCTTTCAAACAGACTATCCTTACATGATCCACTATGGAGGCTGAGCTGGTTGCACTTGACTCAGCGGCTGTAGAGGTGGAATGGATTAGAGAACTCCTTTCTGACCTACCTGTGCTGGAAAAGCCAATTCCAGCTGTATTAATCTACTTCAATAACCAAACCGTTCTGGTTAAGGTGAAGAGTAGGAAGGACAATATGAAGTCCTCAAAACATATAAAGAGGCGACTTAAGTCGGTAAGGCATGCTAGAGAGACGGGTGTTATTTCTATGGAATACATCTAGTCTGAAAGGAACTTGGCAGATTCTTTCACCAAAGGATTGATGAGGAAGGCCACCTTTGCAACGTCAAAGGGAATGGGGCTCATACCCGTGTAAAGGCTCACATTGGTTGTAAGCTCTAGGACAACAAACTGTGTGGGATTAGACAGCACATCTAAAGGGTCTCATTAGCTGTAGTGCTCTTTCTATATGGGAGGTTGAACAATAGCTCTTAATGAATTCGATACTTATATGGCATCGGGAATCGTCCTACAGGATTCCCTGAGGAATTCACCTATTTCAGTATGATTGTGAGGTCGCGATCAAAGAAAGATAAGGGTATACTTTCTTAAGTACTCATGAGCTAGATACGGGAATATGACCGTAACAGCCCAACCCGAGAGGAAAAAGGGCAAGCCGCCCAGTACAGAATGTAACTTAGGCGAAAATTCCCATACCAAGGCATTGGATCAAGGCAAAGTCCTTCTTTATTTGTGCAAAGTTGTAGTCCTTGTTGCTAGGCTTTGGGTTCAAACCACAAGGTACCCATCATCGAACAATTGTATATTAAACAAGACTTTGAGCATCTTTTATCATATTGATAAATTGGTGGGGACTGTTGGTTATTTTGGGGTCTATATGGTAATTTCTCATTTTGAGAAAAGAAGAAATGGATAAGAAAAAGAAAACAAAGTGGGGCCCACCTATCGGTGGGAGAGAAGTCTGGATAAGGCTGGAGACCTAGTCTCTAGCCCGATCCAGAGGAACACCTCATTCGTTCGGCGTGGGGAAGAACTCCTGGCGGTGGCGACGGCAGTGTGGAAGGCTCTAGTGGCCTAGGTGCTTCAGTATCAGCCATTGGAAGCAGCCACGCCTTGCCCAGTCCAGTTCCTCTCTTTAAGTTGCCTCCTGCTCCTCTAGTTAGACCTTGAAAAAAATCAGTGAGTTTCTTCCAAAATTTGTTGTGTTCTTCCTCTCGATTTGGTTTTTCGGATTTGGGCTATTGGACCTCCTATGCTGTCGTGCATGACTCGGTGCCATCAGTGGTGAGCTCCGGACCACTCTTTGTGTGCATCCCACCAGTTACATTCTTGTGCCATCTCCTCTCTGTTGGTGCTATGTTTGGGAACCGGGAACTTGTGCACTCAGGTGGTTCGGTTTTGGCCGGCTGTGGGTTTGATCTCGGGGAGGAAGAAGAACTTCGGTTTGGTTCCTGGTGATTCGTGTTCTCGGGTGCATTTTGGCCGGTGCATTTCGACTGTTCTTGTGTGTCATATCCTTGTACCTCGGCTTCGTCTTTCGGTGTGTACTGGATTGCGAAGATTGACATTGTATCTTCGTCAACCTTGTCTGGTATTCGCAGCACAGCGAAGCAATTGTTTTCTGAGACAACATCATTTGGCATCCCTTGCCCGGTTCTTCTCGGTGGCTTTAATTGCCATCGGCTTTATGAGTATTTCAGTATTCCATTTTGATTATTTCTTTGCATATGTGATGTGCTAGTGGAAATATCAATCTGTGACTGGTTTTGTCTATGACTAGCACTGGAAGATATTGCTTGGTGTTTGTGGGCTCAATTAACTGCTCAATGATGATGCTTGTCAAATTCTGAAATTGAATTGCTAACTAAAATTAGACTTGAGCCAAATTGGATTGCTTACTGTTGTCCGTTTTATCAAGCAGTTTCGATACACTTTGTAGTTCAGATATAACTGAAAAGAGCTTAATCATTTTATTATGTAATC
Organism: Ampelocalamus luodianensis; assembly: GCA_036346255.1. Lineage (NCBI taxonomy): Eukaryota > Viridiplantae > Streptophyta > Magnoliopsida > Poales > Poaceae > Ampelocalamus > Ampelocalamus luodianensis. The sequence continues at coordinate 11,357,018 of CM070635.1, read as the reverse complement.
TTGCTGATCCATTGTGAACTATTTGCACTGTATTATTCTATTTGCCGAAAGGCTCCAGTGCCGAATCTGTGAACTTTTGCACTGTGATATTTTGTTTGTAGAAAAGTGTATGTGGTGATACTGTGATTCCATTCACATTGTTAAACAAATGATTCTCTGTTATCTGAAGGTATAATTGTTGTTTTGAGATAAATCTTAACATATAAGTAAAGCATTAGTTTGAGCTCAAAGTCTGATTTGTAGTTGTCATATTTAATTAGTGAAGAATATTGACATAAGTGTTGTGAGGGCCAAGATTATATGTTGTGCAACTCGACATCTGAGAGCAATAAACACATAATTAAATCTGAGCATTATGCTGATTTCAATTGTCTACTTGTTCTATGTTTTGAGCATATTATCCTCTTTAAATGATATGGAGGATTTACATGTTTATATGTTAATTTTGTCATTTAATTATTGTTGAAAATATGTTTTAATTATGATTAATGATGCTGAAATTAACTCTGAATATTTGCTAAAACTGCCAATTTTACAACAGTCATGCGTGTACATCAGTCCAAGACTTGTACAAGAACGAAAACGTCTTGGCTTGCATGCGATTCTTGGATCGTTACTTGCCAGTTCAACCTCCAGCCTCTTTGATATATCGGCAAGCCCACCAAGCGATCTTCTGATATATATACTAAGGTCAGGAAGAACTTGTAACAGAAAACAAATAATTTGCAACGCTAACCTGGACGGTGTTCCAGATATATTCCTTCCTACAATTGTAATTTTTTGGCCACCTTTCTTACTTTTGTAATTTGTAATTATTATTTATTAATAATAAAAAATTCGGTGGCTAAGCAGCTGGTTCTAGTTAAATTAGCTTCTGGATGTGCGACCGGTTTAATTTGAAGGGGGGAAGGGAAATTGGAGACCGAGGAGGCTGTATATCTATGGATATGATGCTTGACCACATGAGCCTCAACTGGCCCCGGGTTGGTTCAAGGAGTCCAGAAAAAAAAAACCCAAAATTTCTCAAACCAAAACTCGTCATGAATTTAAATTTTACGCTCAATAAAATACATGCGTGAATAAATGTGTGCATGTATGTGTTTTATGTACCTTTTATCAGTGTTTGTGAAAAATGCTAAGTTGGCTGATCAATCGGCTGACAGCAGAACTGTTACTAATAGTATAATCAAAGTGTTGTTAATGCCGTTGAACGATTAATCGGTCATATATAACGTTTTCTTATTAGTCGCCCTTTCTAGATCAAATACCTAAAACCGTTTACTTTTAGTCACTAGTTACAAATAAGGAAAAGTACTACTTACCCCCTAAGTATTGTTCGTCAAACCTACCACCAAGTACAATAGCAAGTATTGTGCTCTCTATAATGTATTAAAACCAGATCAAATAACCTCTTATGGTGGTTTTGCATAGCGGTTTCGCCCCGTTGGCAGGACAGACTCACACACTCAATATACATTACACTCATACCACCCGTACACACACTCGTATGCCTAGTCATCTGACCACATATCAGTTTCGTGTAGTCAGCCATTCGGCTCCTTCCTCTCGGAGTTCTCCCTCTTGAAATTCGCAACGGTGTCACGGATATCCCAAAGCAAGTTCTTCAGAAAGGGTGGGTCTCCCGATCATACCACCATAAGAACCCACAATCGTCTCCCATCTTCAAAAAAATGGAAAAAAGGAAACCAATCAAACCCCTAAACTAAACCTCATCCACCAACAAAGAACGCGACAAAGTTTCAATTTCTTACCCGAGACGCGACGCAAGTGCAATACCATCGCCCTGGGTTCGCATCACTCAATGAAATCCACCTCGGCGCCTTCTTCTTGCTGTGGCAATACGTCGCTGGCTCATATATATGCCAATGGCTTCTCTGCGTACGGCACCGGCGATCCCATGACCCTCTCCACGTGCTAAAGATGACACCCGAGATGATCTTGAGCTGCCCAAGCCCATATCCTCCATGGCCACCTGACCTCTCTCCCATGGCAAGGATGACACTGTTGGAGATATGCGTTAGAGGTAATCATAGAGATAATTATATTTTATTATATTCATAATTTATTGAATAATATGTTATCTTGTTCCAAGAATAATATTATTAATATTTACTATCAAGTATGTATCTTAATTGTGAAACTCTATATTTCTGTGATGATTATTTTTAAACATTCCTTAGTCAGAGACATATGAGGACACGTATGAATAGACTTGCATATGTATTGGTTGATGATCATATTTTACGGGTCATAGATATGGAGATATCAAACAAATAATATAGATACATGTTATTAAACATAAGGTTGGATCGATCCACTATGAGATACTACGAGAGCGTTGCTTTCTTACATGTCATTAGTTGATCTCATTTACAATACGTATATTATTTCTTTAGACTTGAGGTTGTCGCACGTTCTCGAGATGCGTAATGGCTCACTTAGGAGTTGTCAAATACTACTCCGTAACTGGGTAGTTATAAATGTAGCTTTCGGGTTTTATCATGATGCATGCAACGAGATATGGTCGATCAAGATAGGATTTGCCCCTCTATGCAACGGGAGAGATATCTCTAGGCTTCTCGAGTGATTGGATTCCAGAAATGCATAGACATACTACTCGTGGTTAAAGAGTTAACCGTAGTCGGGGAATTTGAGTCACGTGATCGAGAAAGAGTGGTCAAGCTAACCAAGGATGGCACATACTAGCCTTGAGCTTGATCGATATCATGAGGCAAAAGAAAATGCATATAAGTTTTGTTGAGGTTCATCTGATATGATCGTTACATATACTTGAGAGTTGGCATGTCTTGCTAGGGGCCGCTACCGATTAGTGGACAAGTAGGAGTACTCGGGCCATGTCCAAGTGTACGTGAACTTATTGGGTCGCATGCTTAAAGGGCTAGGATTTAATTTGGATAGTGATCCGAATTCTTGTCGGCCATGAGTTTCAAATGGGTCCCAAAGTCCGAGACCCATCATGGATGCCTATATATAGAGAGGCCACTACTATAAAAAGGCTAATACTGGACGCCTCATCATAGATGCTTTATCAAAATCTTCAGTATTAAATACAATCACAGACGATTTTGGTTTAGCGACCGTCTCTGTTACTAGCTGCGCTAAAAACCGTCTGTGAAGAGATAATATTACAGACGATTCATGTTGAAGACCGTCTGTGAGGTATCACAGACGGTTCATATTGAAGAATAGTCTGTGATATTACTAAATTCACATACGGTTATTTATTGGAACCGTCTGTAATGAGAAACAACTGGTTAGTCGATTTCGAGCAGTTCCTTGGGATTGATCTTTTAAAGTGGTCGAAGTTGATCTCCAATAGAAGAAAGCAGATGATATATAATCCGGTAGGCACATTGTTCCGTATGTGTAACTTCACTATCTTTGATGTGTAACTTCCGATCAACAGACTTGATCAAAAGTTACATATCATAGACAGTGAAGTGCATGCTCATTTGATCGTATGGATATTATTCTTCTACTAGAAGATATGTAATCTGCTAGGCACCTTATTTCTTGAATACTTCAAATCCATAGACCAAATTGACTTTCTGGCCACCTTAATTGAAGTCATCCATGGATTTGTTCTTTCCACGGTGGTCGAAAAGTCAATTTGTTCCGTGAATTTGTCTTACTAGAAGGGTATGGATATGAGAACTTTAAGAAGAAATGGAACTAAGAAAAGATGGGAAGTTTGTGAGTGATTTTTTCTTAGTTCTACTCTTCTGATGGTTATTTATAGGCCAACAACTTGTGGCAAGTTTAAACGAATAAAGACAGCAGTCCGACGGATAGGATTTATTAGAATCTGCTTAGAATAAATCGTTGGTAACCAAATCATCACCGTCTTTTCGGAATTATTTTTCATAAATACGGTTGACACTCTTTTTCCTATCTTCTCAGGGAAAGTAATTCTATCTGGACAACTCAAGCTGGAGGCCTTATCACATACGGTTTTTAATAATAACCGTCTCTGATTACATACGTCACAAATGGTTTTGAATAAAAACTGTTTGTGATAATTCCCAGATGGTTCTAAACAAGAACCGTCTGTGATTATATATGTCACAGATGGTTTTTAAATATAACCGTCTGTGATAATTTGATGATTTGGATCCCGCGCGATGCATCTCTTCATCTCGCGCACCAACGTTACGATACGTCTCTTCGTCTCACGCGCCGATGTTACAATACGTGTCTTCATGTCATGATCACGTCTCTTCGTCTCGCGCGCCGATGTTACAATGCGTCTCTTCGTCTCACGATCGCGTCTCTTTGTCTTGCACACCGGCGTTACTCTTTGTGAATGTGTGAAACTAATGCTTTACTAATATGTGAATGTGTCATATGTTCTGAATTTGCATTTATGTATATGAGAATGTTTATTATCACAAACGGTTATTTAGTGAAACCGTCTGTGATGTTTATTTATCATAGACGGTTCTACTTTAAAACCATCTGTGATGTGTATGTATCACAAATAATTCTACTTTTGAACTGTCTGTGATTAACCGTCTGTGATGTCCAATCCTATTTATATACAGACTCTAGGGTGTTCCTGAGCCCCCCACTCAAACAAATAATACATTTCTCTAACTCTCTCTCCCCTCGCCCCGTGCCCAGGCAGTCATGGGATACGGGTCCTCCTTGAGCTACGCTAGCCATAAAACAAAATTTCTACCACGCATGAAACCGCCTTCTGATGCGCCCCTCCTCCCCGAGCAAGATATCCTCCCCATCACAGCCTCATTACCACTACGAGCGCCACCTCCCGTGTTGGGATATGGGTAGGTTAGTCTAGCAACAATAGCCTACCACGTCCGGGATGCGATGATGATCGCCGTTACCACGGATGTAGTGGAAGAGATGATCGGTCCAACGTTGATCGTAGTTGATCGATCATCCAACATCCTCGCTAGTCTTCCACGGTTCCTCGCTAAGATCACGGATCGTCCTCGGCACAACAACTACCGATGAGCTACGCCTCTATGGTATCCACACGTCCGGAGAAGGAACAACCGTGCGCTAGTGTGCTAGCACCAAGTCGCACGGAAGGCTCTCTCAAGAAGATGGCGGTTTAGGGTTTTGGTGCAAACAACTCACGTGTCTCTCTTGTCACACCAAAACTAGCCTCAAGCATCTCCTTATATAGTGCCCTCGTGTCGGATCCTATCTAACACTTTTAACGAATCATATTCGTTTTGGTTTGTTCCATCCCATTAAGTGTGTGACCCGTTAGGTTTGTGTGTAATTGGTTGTGACTTGGAAAACCTTTCCGATCACGAGTCGTAGCGGTCCCTAGCAGGACATAACGATTCCCGAATACACACAAATTATATCGGACAAACCTTAATGCAATATGATCTATGACTAGGTCCTCATCACTTACGACTAGCTCTTATCTTTATACGACTAGTTCATACTTAGTCACGACTCCTTACGACTAGTAAACACCTTACGACCAATTTGTTTCCACCACTTTGTGATTTCGATCGATCGGACCAGCTCGTACGACTTGCTCTATGATCACCATCTCCATACGACTTGTCGGATCTCGGTCGAACTAAGCAACTTACTCTTGTGTATTCTCCTTTTGCCTCACGATATCGGTTTGAACTCTAGGTGAGATAGTGTGTCATCCATGGACTATTCAATACTTTCTAGATCGAGTTGTCGAGATAACTTCATGTGGTCGAACTCTTCGACCACTAGTGGCACGGCCATGCACTTTCTTTATCCGACTACTTCGAGGGGCCCAGAGACATCTCTCCCGTTATGTTAGGAGGGGCAAATCCCATATCCGACCAGTCATATCCCTTCGCATGTTTCATAGCATACCCGAAAGCTACCTTTATAACTACCCAGTTAACGAGTAGCGTTGGCAACCCCTAAGAGTGCTATTACACATGTAGGGAACCATGCTGATCTCAGGTCTAAGGATTATACATCATCATTGCTTGAGACCAACTAATGACACATAGAATCATAACAATCTCTATAGTGTCTCAAGGTGGGTCATTCCAACCCCATGTTCTCTAACATGTGTTTACATTATTGATTTGATATCCCCATATCCATGATCGGTGAAACATGATCATCAATCAATACATGTACTGGTCGTAGAGTCACTGGTGTTCCGATCAATGACATTCGACCAGGATACTTTTAGAACGACATCATATAAGTCGAAAGTGTTTCACCAACAAGTCACATACTCATTGATCTTTATAACTAATGATTCATTCAAGGAACAGAATAACATTTATTCAAGAACTCATAAACATAGACGTGATACAATCATCTCCATGATTGCCTCTAGGGCATATCACCAACAATCTCCCACTTGCACTAGAGTCAATCGTATAGGTATCGAATTCCCATAGCTCTTGTGTGCGCCTCATGCTTAGGTTGCGGGAGAGGCTTTGTCAACGGATCAGCAATATTCAAATCCGTGTGCACTTTGCATATTTTCACATCACTTCTCTCAACGATCTCACGAATAATGTGGTATCACCGAAGTATGTGCTTGGACTTTTGATGCGATCTAGGCTCCTTAGCTTGTGGAATGGCTCCACTATTATCACAATAGAGATCCATTGGACAGGAAGCACTCGAAACCACACCCAGCTCACTAATGAACTTTTTAATCCATACGACCTCTTTCGCAGCTTCCGAAGCCGCAATGTATTCAGCCTCTGTCGTGGAATCAGCAACCGTTCCCTACTTGGAACTTTTCCAGCTTATTGCTCCTCCATTTAAACAAAACACAAACCCTGATTGCGATCTGAAATCATCCTTGTCGGTTTTGAAACTAGCATCGGTGTAACCATTTACGACCAGCTCTTCCTCACCACCATATACAAGGAATGCATCCTTAGTCCTTCTTAAGTACTTAGGGATATTCTTGGATCGCTATCCAATGATATTCACCGATCCGACGATATCCGCTCGTAACACTTAGAGCATACGACACATCTGTCGTGTGCACAACATGGCATACATGATAGATCCTATAGCCAAGCATATGAAATTCTACTCATTTTGTCTTGCTCATCGGTGGTCGAAGGGCACCGAGTCTTGCTAAGATTAATACCATGTGACATGGGCAAGAAACCCTTTGGAATCTTCCAAGTTGAACCGTTTCAACACCTTGTCAATGTACATGTCTTGGCTTAATCCAATTAGCCTCTTAGATCTATCTCTATAGATTCTTATACCAAGAATATATGCTGCATCTCCTAAATCTTTCATTGAGAAACTATTTCTTAATGAAGTTTTAACAGATTCAAGCATTGGAATATCATTTCCACCAGTAGTATGTCATCCACATACAAGATCGAAACACAAGCTTGCTCCCACTAACCTTCTTGTAAACACAAGGTTCTTCTTCATTCTTGACGAAGTCAAACCCTTTGACCACCTCATCAAAACGAATGTTCCAACTCCGAGATGCTTGCTTTAATCCATAGATGGACTTCTTAAGTTTGCATACCTTTCTAGCTTCCTTTGGATCGACAAAACCCTCAGTCCGTGTCATGTACACATCCTCACTTAGGTTTCCATTTAGGAAAGCCGTTTGACATCCATCCGCCATATCTCATAATCGAAATATGCGAAAGAACAGCTAGAATGATCCTGATAGACTTAAGCATAGCGACGGAGAGAAGGTTTCATCATAATCAACACCTTGAATTTGTTTGAAACCCTTCGCAACTAATCGTGCCTTATGAATGTGAACCTTTCCATCCATATCTATCTTTTCTTAAAAATCCACTTGCACTCAATGGTTTTAACATCATCAGTGCATCAACCAAGTTCCAAACTTGATTGTCATGCATGGACTTTATTTCGGATCTCATGGCCTCAAGCCATGACTCGTAATCTGGTCTACCATCGCCTGAATAAGTATTAGGCTCATCATTATTCATTAATAAAACGTCATGCCCATACCTTATAGGCAATTGACGTGGCCTTTTAGATCTACGTGGTGATGCTTCATCTCTGTGTTTAACAACATTTTGTTCATCCCGTAGAGACTCGAGAGGAGTTGAAACATTTTGGATGTTTCCAAATTTCTTCGAGTTGCACCTTACTCCCACCGACTTTTTTGGAAAGAAACTCTTTCTCCAAGAAAACACCATTACGGGCAACAAACACTTTGTTTTCTTCCCGCTTGTAAAAGTAATATCCTTTAGTTTCCTTAGGATACCCCACAAAGAAGCACTTATCGGACTTGGGTGTGAGTTTGTCGGGCGTCAAACGTTTGACATACGCCTCACAACCCCATACCTTGAGAAAGACAAGCCGGGACACTTCCGGTCCATATCTCATATGGTGTCTTCTCTCTGCTTTTGATGGAACCCTATTTAATGTGAAAGCTGCGTTTCTAGAGCGTATCCCGCATTGCAATGGAAGAGCAGATTGGCTCATCATTGACCGAACCATGTCCAACAATGTTCGGTTCCGCGCTCGACACCCCATTCCATTGAGGCGTTCCGTGGAGTGAGTTGTGGAACAATTCCACATTTCTTTAGATGATCACCAAACTCATGGCTCAAATATTCACCTCCACGATCTGATCGTAGACATTTGATTGTCTTGCCAAGTTGATTTTGTACCTCATTTTGAAATTCCTTGAACATTTCAAAGGATTCCATATCTACTGAAATCATCAGTAAAAGTTATGAAGTACTGAAAACCACCTCCGCCGACGTGCTCATAGGTCCACATACATCCGAATGTACAAGGGCCAACAAGTCACTCGCCTTTCACCTCTGTCGTGAAAGGTGCCTTTGTCATCTTGCCAAGTAAACAAGATTCACATGTTTCAAATGATTCAAAATCAAATGAGGTTAGAAGACCATCTTTATGGAGCTTCATCATGCGCTTCGATTTATATGACCAAGTCGACAATGCCGGATAAAAGTGGGATTCATTTCATTGGGTCAAGTCTCTTAGCATTAACGTTATAGATAGGCATATCCTCAAGATTCAAAACATACAATCCATTCATCAATGGAGCATGGCAATAAAGCATATCTTCAAAATAGATTGAACAACAATTGTTCTTTATTCTGAATTCATAACCTTCTCGCTCCTAAACATGAAGCGAAAATAATGTTTTATTAAGGTGGAACATAATAACAATTATTTAGTTCCATAACTAATCTCGAAGGTAAAGCTAATGGTAAAGTTCCAATAGCTAATGCAAGAACTCTTGCTCCATTGCCTCGCCAAGATCAACATCTCCTCTCGTCAAAATTCTACTCCTTATTAGTCCTCGCATCGAATTGCAAATATGAGCAACCGATCCGGTATCTAATACCCAAGAACTGGTCTGAGAAGTGGCAAGATTAATTTGTATAACATTTATACAGAACCGAAGTCGTACTTCCTTTGTTCTTTCTCGCCAAGTACTTCTTGCAATTTCTCTTCCAATGCCCAGCCTCATGACAATGGTAACATTCTGTGTCGCTTAGGACCCGTTTAAGCTTCTTAAGCTTAGCCTTGAGACTCTCGATCTCATCTTTAGTCTTTCCTTTGCCTTTTCCTTTCCCGACTTACCCTTCTTCTTGAAGGTCTGTAGTCTTTTGAACCATCATCACATGATTGGAACTTTTCTTGATGCTTTCTCAGCACCCTTAAGCATACCATGTAACTCGGTCATTGATTTCTCCATGCCATTCATATGAAAATTCAGTATGACAGGCTCAAAGCTCGCAGGAGCGATTGGAGAATCACATCGAGCCAACTCTTGACTAAGGGAAAACCAAGCTTTTCCGTGCTCTCAATGAGACCAATCATTTTGATCACATGAGGACCGACGGATACCTTCCGATAGCCTCGCAAGAAAACAATGCCTTAGAGGTGTTGAACCTCTCGCCTTGCTTGATCCTCGAAACATACCCTTGGACTCACAATCATATTGTAAGCATCCGTGGTCTCATATTGCTTCAAGCTCGAGTTCATGGTTGCAAGCATTAGACGAGGTACATCGATCATGCGTCGTTGCAATGCTTCTCATAAGCATTCTTATCGATTCGAGTAGCATCAAGACTGGTTCCTCGAGATAGGGATTCTCTAGAACATATTCCTTCTTTTCTTGTTTGAGAACAATTCTCGATTTCTGAAACCAGTCAATAAAATTTGAACCATTCAACTTTTCCTTTTCAAGAATAGATCGCAAATTAAAGGTAGGTGCGAGAAGAAGTAGTAGGTGCCATGATCTACAACGAGAAAATATATGCAAAGATTCAAAGACTATGTTTATGAAAGATCTTCTATTAATCATATATGTCGATGGTTATGTTCGAAGCGGTCTACGACCCGCTCGTATCACCATACGACATGTCTAGACTGGTCAGATCACTATACGACCAGTGGTCGAATTTTTAACTTAACAATAGATAACAGAAGATACTCCCACTATAAACCATGTTTCCCTCAAACAACATATAGTGAGTCCAAGATCCATAAGTCATTAAGTTCTAGTGAGCTTTGACATCACTGCTAGAAACCTAGTGATTTATGGTAGGCAACCTCTTGCCAACAATATCGTATATGACTCTTGTTTGTTGGATGGCATCATGATGCCCCGGCTTCCAACACCATGCCTCAAGGCCCAAAACTATTTTGATAGCCTTGTCAAGTCAAACCAACACTATGCATGTGGGTGTCCGACACCCTCCCCATCTTATTAAGATAGTTAATGGCACCCTACTTTGGTAGACCTGCCAATTAACGATCAAAATCGTGATAGGTGCAGCAATTGGGAAGGCATCAATTTTACTTAATTTTCTCGAGGGAGACTATTCTATCATGTCAAAAACATCTAATGATAAAATAGCATAACAGGAATAAACATAAATATTCACAGATAATCAAATTAAACTGTGAAATAGTATGGCCCTTAACATGTCGATCTCCATCATCATGCTCCCTGTTCTCCGACCACCATGCTTGAAGTTTCGATCGCATTCATCTACTAAGAATTTACTCCTAAAAACTAGTAAAGAATTACATAGGATAATTTCAAGCATCACAAGTCGGTACGCAGTCCGTTATACAATAATATGATGGCTATCTCAAAGCATGACACGCAGGCCATGAAAATCCATTCATGCATCACATACACAATGGGCCATACTATTCACATCAAACTCTGCAAAAACAAGTTATGCAAGGAATCCAATTCTATCGGGCGACATGAACACATACTATCTATAACGCTCGATGCGAAAAACCAAAGACGGCGGTCCCCTTAGCCGATTAGCGGCAAGGGCTCGAAGAAGGCGGTGCCCTCTCATGGTCGAGGCGACTCTCTTAAAATTTCGAGACATGAATCTCATTCATATATCCGAGCCTTGGAAATCATCGGATTAATCATATTAACCCTGTCCCGAACCAATCTGATCCTTGCCTTGATACGACAACACCTTGCGACGTACTCCGATGGCGGAACTCCGACCGGTAGGAGTATCACGCAAGATAGTCGAAAAACAAGTCGAGCGAATCATATGGTGCTCTTAATATGTGCCTCCTCGAAAAACCCATCTTCTATCGCCGAACAACGATCGATCCTATCGACCAGTGCCTAGATCGTTTCATACATATGAACCAATCTAGGTTATCAGACCAAACCAGTAATAGATCCAATCTACTACTGCCACATATACAGTATATGCGACCGATCTAGATCAAAAACTATGCAAGATGGCTCTGATACCACTGTTGGGATACGGGTAGGCTACGCTAGCCATAAAACAAAATTTCTACCACGTAAACCAGGATGCCAAGCAAGATATATGATCACAGATCATTACCACTAGGCGCGCAGTGCAGCGAAAGTAGAGTCGGAGTAGCCTAGTCCGACGATGAACGCGCCGATGTAGTGGTCGTAGATGATCGTCCAACGTTCTCGTAGTCGATCGTCTCCTCCAGCAGCTTCCACAGTTCCTTGTGAAGATCACGGATCGTCCTCAGCGCAACAGCGACCGCAGTAGCGCCTCTACGGTATCCACACGTCCAGAGAAGGAACAACCTTACGCCGGTGTGCTAGCACCAAGTCGCACGTGAAGGCTCTCTCAAGAAGATGGCGGTTTAGGGTTTTGGTGGAAACAACTCACGTGTCTCTCTTGTCACACCAAAACTAGCCTCAAGCATCTCCTTATATAGTGCCCTGTGTCGGATCCTATCCGAACACTTTTAACGAATTGTATTCGTTCTGGTTTGTTCCATCCCATTAAGTGTGTGACCCGTTAGGTTTATGTGTAATCGGTTGTGACTCGGAAAACCTTTCCGATCATGAGTCGTAGCGGTCCCTAGCAGGACATAACGATTCCCGAATACACACAAATTATATCGGACGAACCTTAATGCAATATGATCTATGACTAGGTCCTCATCACTTACGACCGTGTCTTATCTTTATACGACCGATTCATTGCTCGGTCACGACCAGTTCGTAAACCCTTACGACCGGTTTCGACCACTCGTGATTTCGTTCGATCAGTCTACGACTTGCTCGTATCACCATACGACTTGTCTGGATCTGATCGAACTAAGCGACTTACTCCAGTATTCTCCTTTTGCCTCACGATATCTGGTTTGAACTCCAGGTGAGATAGTGTGTCATCCATGGACTGTTCAATACTTTCTCGATCGAGTTGTCGGATAACTTTACGTGGTCGAACTCTTCGACCACTAGTGGCACGCCATGCACTTTCTTCATCCGACTACTTGAGGGCCAGACATCTCTCCGTTATGTTAGGAGGGCAAATCCATATCCGACCAGTCACATCCTCCGCATGTTTCATAGCATACCCGAAAGCTACCTTTATAACTACCGCATCTGAGTAGCGTTTGGCAACCCCTAAGAGTGCTATACACATGTAGGGAACCATGCCGATCTCGTGTCTAAGGATTATACATCATCATTGCTTGAGACCAACTAATGACACATAGAATCATAACAATCTCTATAGTGTCTCAAGGTGGGTCATTCCAACCCCATGTTCTCTAACATGTGTTTACATTATTGATTTGATATCCCCATATCCATGATCGGTGAAACACGATCATCAATCAATACATGTACTGTAGAGTCACCGGTGTTCGATCAATGACATTCGACCAGGGATACTTTTAGAACGACATCATATAAGTCGAAGTGTTTCACCAACAAGTCACATACTCGTTGATCTTCAGAACTAATGATTCATTCAAGGAACAGAATAACATTTATTCAAGAACTCATAAACATAGACGTGATACAATCATCTCCATGATTGCCTCTAGGGCATATCACCAACACGTCCCCCCGAGCCCGTCGCTGTCGGACTCGATGCCGCCTCCTCCTTGAGCCTAGTGCGCCTCCTCCCTTGAGCCCGCCGCCTCCTTCCCAAGCATGAGCCGTCGCCTTCCTGAACCCAGCGCCCTTCCTCCCCCAAGCCCGGCGCACCTCCTCCCTGCCGGCTGCCTCCTCCCCGATCACGAGCTACGACCTCCTCGTGTTGGGATATGGGTAGGTTATGCTAGCAACAATTCAAAAATTCTACCACGTAAATCAGGATGCCAAGCAAGTAGATGATCACAGATCGTTACCACCAGACACGCAATACAACGGAAGAAACATTGGAGTAGCCTGGTCCAACGAAGAGCGCGTTGATGCAGTGTTTGTAGTCGATCATCCAACATCCTCGCTAGTCGATCATCTCCTCCAGCAATCAATCTGGTTCCTCGCTAAGATCGTGGATCATCCTCAAGCACAACAACTACCGCAGTAACGCTACGCCTCTATGGTATCCACACGTCTAGGGTAGGAACGCCGTACACTAGTGTGCTAGCACCAAGTCGCACGGGGAGGCTCTCTCAAGAACATGGCAGCTAGGGTTTGGAGCAACTCACGTCAACTCTTGTCGTGTGTCTCCTCTGTTACGCCCCTCTTTCCCATAGCCTCAAGCATCTCCTTATATAGTGCCTGTGACGGATCCTATCTAAACACATTTGATGAATCATATCCGTGCTGGTTTGTTCCAACCTATTAAGTATGTGACTTGTTAGGTTTATGTGGAGTTCGGTTGTGACTCGGAAACCTTTTTCAATCACAAGTCGTAGCAGTACCTAGCAGGACAAAATGATTCCCGAATACACACAAATTATATCAAACAAACCTTAATGCAATATGATCTACGACCAGGCCCTTATCACTTATGACCAGCTCGTATTTAGTTACGACTAGTTCATAATTAGTTACGACCAGTCTGTAACTCCTTACGACTAGTTTGTAACACCTTACGACCAGTTTGTATCTCCATACGACCAGTTTGTGACTATGTTCGATCAGTCTATGACCAGCTCGTAACTGTGTTTGACCAGTCTATGACCAGTTCGCATCTCCATACGACTAGTCAGTATCTGGTCGAACTAAACAACCTGCTTGTGTATTCTCCCTTTGCCTCATAACATCTGGTTGAACTCTAGGTGAGATAATTTGTCATCCATGGACTGTTCAATACTTTCTAGATCAAGTATCAGATAACTTCATGTGGTCGAATTTTTCGACCACCAGTGGCATGGCCATGCACTTTTTTTATCCGATCACATCGAGGGGCCTAGAGACATCTCTCCTGTTTTGTTAGGAGGGGCAAATCCCATATCTGACCAGTCATATTTCTCCGCATGTTTCATGGCATACCCAAAAGCTACCTTTTTAACTACCTAGTTACAGAGTAGCGTTTGACAGCCCCAAAGTGTACTATTAGACATGTAGGAATCCATGCTGATCTCAGGTCTAAGGATTATACATCATTATTTCTTGAGACCAACTGACGACACGTAGAATCATAACAATCTCAACAGTATCTCAAGATGGGTCAATCCAACACTATGTTCTCTAACATGTGTTCACATTATCGATTCGATATCCCTATATCTATGACCGGTGAAACATGGTCATCAATCAATACATGTGCTGGTCGATAGGATCACTGGTGTTCCTACTAGTGATATTTCGACCAGGGATACATTTAGAACGACATCATCATTGGTTAAAAGAGATTCACCAAAAAGTAACATACTCATTAATCTTTATAACTGATAATTCATTCAAGGAATAGAATAACACTTATTTAATAACACATAAACATAGACATGATATCATCATCTCCATGATTGCCTCTAGGGCATATCTCCAACACCCTGAGCCCGGCGCACCTCCTCCCCGAGCCCGGCACCCCTCCTCCCCTGAGTCCGGCGTGCCTCCTCCCCAATCCCGCCTCTTCCCCTCTCCCAAGCACACGTCACCTCCGTCAAGGTACCTTTGAAGTGTTTAATATGGACTTAGGTTTTCTGTTTGACATCATGATGCCCTATAAGTATTGTTCTTCCTACTTGCTCAATAGTTTGTTCAATGTAGGTTGAATTCATGAGTGGTTTGTGTTAGTTTTGCTTATATGTTGTGATATTGGATATATTCAATCTCTGTGTGATTTGTGTTCAATCATGATACCCTATAAGCATTGTTCTTGCCAATTTGTGTAGCTCCCTTCTTTGAACCTCTTTGTGATTTGTGTTACTTTTGCTTATATGTTGTGCTATTAGATATATTCAATCTGCTCTGTGTGATAGTACTAGTACAAAAATGTTTCTTGGGGAAGAGTGCTTCTTCTCCTAGTAGGTAATCCAAACTCCAGTATGACAGCAAGTACATGCAAAACAAGTATGACAACAAGTAAATTGCAAGCTTCAATAAAATTTTCTTTCTAGTGCAAACAAGTAGTTCATTTTGCAAACAAGCTAGTATCCATGGAGCTTATACACAAGGATATGTAGCATCACCAGAAAGTACTACAAAAAGCCTAAACATTGCAGTGGAGCTATTGAGTACTTACCTGAAATGCTCCCTTTGGTAACTGCAGATTAAGTGCTGGGGTGGCGTACGAAATGAGGAACCAATACACACCCATTTTTCCCTCACTCTTTCCTCTTATCCTGATCTCTTCTCTATAAAATCTCTAAGCAGTGGCTGTTTGTGCCTTTAAAATCGGCTTCATATACATATACGTACATATATATATATATAGTTAGTAGTCCCTTGTTAGCTAACTTGAGGCCTGAATTCAGCTAACTAACTCACTCCTTCAGCGTTCATTCTAAACATCCAGGTGAACCACAATCTACTGCATCGAGCCTGACACACCGGAGTGTATGATTTGCTTCATGCCAATCCTCTAAGTGCTTGTAGAATCCTCCTAAACCACGGCCTCAGAAGTAATAGCAGTAGAATTCTAGTGCTATTACTTCTGAGGCAGTGGTTTAGGAGTTTTCTACAAGCACTTGGAGGATTGGCATAAAGTAAATCACACACTCCGGTGTGTCAGGTTCAATGAAGTAGGTTGTGGTTCACTTGCACATTTAGGATGAACGCCCAAGGAGTGAGCTAGCTAGCTGAATTCAGGCCTCGAGTTAGCTAACAAGGGACTACGAACTATGTATATATATGAAGCCAATTTCAAAGGCACAAGCAGCCACTGCTTGGAGATTTTATAGAGAAACAACTATCACATATGGTTCCTTCGGACAAACCGTTTGTGATACATCATCTATCAAAGACAATTTCATGTACAAAACCATCTGTGATACATCAACTATCATAGACGGTTCTGCATTTATAACCATCTGTGATAGTCTGTATCACAGACGGTTCGAAAATCGTCTATGATGACCTCATGTCATTACTGATCCATAAAGTCAAATGGCTCACAAAACCGTCTGTGATGACATTTTTGAACCGTCTGTGATGACATTTTCTACAGTAGTGGGTGGTAGCATAGGGTTAGGGGTGAATTCAGAATTCATAAAACCCTGGTGGCCACACCTTACTCATCCAATACCACGCAGTCGGTGCTAGTAGTCTAGTGCGTAGTGTCCATACCCCGTATATGTGGATACCTTGGAGGTGTTGATGCGAAGGATCAGAACTAGGACGATCCGCAACTCGTGACGATCACAAGCAGCTGGAGGAGGAGACGTGTGGCTAGTACGACTACCATCAACACACGCTACATCGACTCTACTTCCACTACGAGTCTGCATGTGTAACGTCTTGTTTTCGGACGAGTATAGTGTTTGCTATTTTGGTTTCATTCTTCACTCTTATGTCAAATTATCAACTAATTTCAAAAAATATCTCCTAGTTTCTTTCTAGCTCGGGTTTGTGTTTCAAACCTTCCTTGAAATCCCAAATTCAAATTCCAGGTTTGAATTTCATCTTTTCGATTTTGGACCCCTTCTCAGTTTTGACCTTTCCTCTTTCTTTGGGCTCAGCCCGTGACTCCTTTGGGCCCTGGTCGCTTTTTCTTTTCCCCTTCTTGGCCCACCCACCCAATCTTCACTCGGCCCACTTCCCTCACCCGACCTTCGGCGCAGCCCAGTTCCCTTCCCCTGCCTTCTTCTCCCCTGGCTGAGCCGGCCGCAAGCCACGAGGCCGCCTGTGCCAAGCTCCCGTGCGCCTGCCACCCCGCACGCAGCTCCCTGCCACCCTCGTGCCCCGCCTTCCCTGTGCAGCATGCCTACTCCCGTGCCCAACACGCCGCTCCCGTCCTCGGCTAGTCCCATCACCCGCACGGCTGCACGACACCGCCTGCGCAACTCGTCGCTCGCGTCCCATCCCTCCATCCTTCACGTCCTCGCCACCCTTGACCGAAGCCGCCCGGTCCAGCTGTGCGCTCGCGCGTGGCATGCTCACGCACACCCGCACCTGCTCACCCTTGCTCTGTTGCATCGCCAGCGCACCATGACTGCTGCCCCGGCCTCACAAGTCGCCATGTTGCCCATCCCGCATCTTGCGCCGCCCATGCCAAGCCTCCCCAGGCTCCTCCCTACCAGGGGTATATAGCCCCGAGCCTCCTCCTTTGCTCTCCCCACGTCACCCCATCTCTGGTAAGCTCCACCCAAGAAAGAGCAGAGCGCCCCCATTGTCGGCCACACCGCCTCGCCGCCATTCTCCGCCCCGGTGAGCGCCCCTGCCGGCCAGCCCCGTCACCACGCGCCTTAGGGCCCAAGGAAGCTCACCTCCACCTTATTGCTCCTTCCCCACCATCGAGACGAGCCACCACCGCCGCCCCTTCTCCTCCGCCCTAGGTCGCCGCCGTCGGACCGCCCCGGCCACCCCCTAGCCACCCTAGCTCCATCTCCGGCTTCCCCAGGCCCTCGCGCTGTCCATGCGCGTGCCATCTCCTTCCCAGCGTCGCCGGTGTGAGGACCCCTGGGTTAAATCCGCAAGACTGAGTCTAAGCAAGGTCTTATGGACATAACTCTGGGCCTCAAGTAAATGAATTCTAAGTTAACTCCATCTAAGTGAGAAAGCTGGATTGAAACTAGAGCCCCGATGATCATGCGTACTGCTCCTCTACAAGTACTACATGATGATCCGTTCTCTAAACAATCAAAGACCACACTTAGTGAGTTAAAATGGAATTCATGAACACCGAGCATGAGGTCATGTTGGCTCCCAGGATCAGCGACCAACACACCCAAACTCACAAACAACATTGATCACATCCATACAACATTCATATATTCATAGTTCAAAAGACATACATCAATAATACTCAAGTCTACAACTATTACAAGTGGCCGATCGGCCAAATTCAAATAAGATTATAAAGTAGCAATAGAAGCAAGTAAATAAACCAAAAGTCCAGCAAAGGTATGCCCATAACCCATTGGCAACCGACTGGGAGTTAAATGATAGCACTACTCGTTAGCATCGCCTAAATCGGCGCTAACGAGCACATCGGCTCGAAGTCTTCCTCAACTGAAATCCAGTAGACAAACTGGTTGAGTACAATGTACTTGCAAGTCTTACACAAATTAAAAATATTTATGCTAGAGGTTATCCAAAAGATGGCATTAGTGGCTTAGTTTTGCAGAAAATGCAACATCTTATATCTCTAGATCATCTAGTTTGCAAAAGACATTTTGTAAACCATTGTTTCAGAAAAGAATTTCACAAGACATAGATAGTTATGTAGATCAAGCAATACCAAAGTGGCTGCCCACTTTGATAAACTAAAGTACATGAACATCCCATTCATGCCGAACAAAGTTATAACCATGCCAACTTTTAATTTTAAAGTCTATGCGATGACTCATCCAAAAACCAAGTGTTGTCCATAACCGTGGACACGGCTATTCGATTAGATTAAACTCTACAGAGGTGTACTACTTTGCCCACATGACCCGAATAGCCCGTAAGCCCCCGGATGCCTCCGGTTAATGACACACTTTCTTTGGTATGTCGGTAGGGGAGAATCGAGATACGATCATTTTCAGCAAGAAGATCCTATTGAGATAGACCACCCGTACGAGATAACTCCCAACTTAGACATAAGCATATAGCAAATGCTAAGCAGGCACGCACGTTGCATTAGAGGGGCCAGTGTAAGGTAGTTAGTATGTTGTTTGTGAGCAACATAAGTAATCGTGATCATTATTCACAGTATATATTACACTGGGTTCCTAAGGAACATAGGGATTTAACGGTCTCTATGTCCTTGCACCACCTGCGGTCTAAATCAATAAAACCTTCCCCTTACTTACCCAGATGGCACCCATATACCTCATGTGATAGCATGCTCGTTACTTGGACTGAAAGTTCAAAGCTCGGTCCTTAAGGGTCCGGATAAGACCACCACATACCCAAAACTCGTGCATAACAGCACCCACACTTACGATCACTTGTCCAGATCTAAAACCATTTAACATAACCAAGGTTTAAACCAACAACCAGATATAACAATCTGGACAAAAATAAAATTAAGAGTTGTTATGTGTTTCCAATTGAAGTATTCCGGATCTATTGCGTTATGTAGACCCGGCTAAGCATACACATATACTATGACAAGCATCTATCTTAGGCATATGTATATGGAAGATACCAAGGATAACCAACAAGTATAGGACATAGCTAACTACTCACAACATAATGATATACCGAAAATAGCATGCAAGCAATATCATTGCATTTCAAAAACTAATGTATAAAAACTGGGATCAATATGATGCAAGAAGAAAGTTCAAATGATGCTTGCCTTGTTGAAAGTCTAATTGCTCACCCTCAGTAGCGTACGAGTCAATATCAATCGCATCGGAATATATATAATTACAATACCGAATAAACACCGAGAAATACCTCAAAAATCAAAGTGCTAAAAAATGCATGATTTTTCTACAGTAGCTAAGTCATGATTTTAGAGGAATTTAGGTGGAAGAATTATTCCATTTGGATTTATCGTGTCAGAGTTATAGCAATTTGAATTTAAGTTTTCTAGAAAATTGCAATCTCTTACTGTTCACTGATTTTTAATTATTTGGTGAAACTTTGCAGATCTGTGGTGGAACAAATGATTATATGGTTAAATAGAGAATATTATTACAAGTCCAAAACAGTTGAATTTACCTCATTTGGGGTTTTATGATTTAGTTATGAATTTCTAAAGTTATCAGCTTTTTCTTTTGAAAAAAAAATAATGAAGTTAATGGATTACTTTCTGAAATAATACTCTCTGTTATAGGGACATGTTCAAAACCAATTTTAATATAGAGTTCATTAAAAATTAAAATTATCAAAATTGGCTTCACTGTTTTTGGAGTTAAAATGAGTGAGTTTTGCATTTAACAAGTTAATACAATTTTCAATGTGCAAAATAATTCATTTTTGGATTTTTGGTTTGTTCAAAAAGATCAGAGGAGGTCGTTAGGGTCGTCTGTGCAAAAATGGCCAGAGGGTGGTCTTGGAAAAATAGCCGCGAGGGAGGTCTTTAGGTGTGGTTTGTGCAAAACAACCACAAGGGAGGTCTTGGGGGTGGTCGTTGTAAAAGGACCGCGAGAAAACCCTGAGGGTTGTCTTTGTAAACCAACCACAGGGGGGTCCTGCGGGTTAAGATTGGAACAAAAGAGTTTTGAGGAGTTGAGATGAACTCAAGGGAGGTCCTAACGGTTGAGATGCGATCTAGGAGGTCCTGGATGGTCCAGATGAGGTCTAAGAGGTCCTTAAAGGTTGGGATGATCTAAAAGAGGTCTGGATGGTCAAGATGAACGCAAAGAGAGGTCCTACGGGGTGATCTGTTGCAAAAACAACCCCGAGGGAGGTCCTGAGGTTGTCTTTGCAAAACGATCACGGAGGAGGTCCACTGATGTACAACTAACAGGGTGTGGGGTCCGTATGTAAGTGACTTAATGACTTTCGTTAGGACATCATTTAAATGCCAATGATTACCGCTTAGCTCCAAATCTCCTAGCTACAGTACGTGTCCGACTATGACAACGGGACGCTCGTCCAGCGAGCTTGCTCGATGACTCGCCGGTGCTAAGCGCCACGGTGGAGCCGGCCAAGGCCCGCAATAGCTTCGCAATAGTATTGCACACATAATGGGAGTGGTCTTAGTGCTTGCGGTGGACTGTGCCGGTGGCGAGCCGGAGCTGAGTGGAGCTACAAATACGGACATGATGCATGTAACAAATGGAAGCTCCGCAGTGGCATACAAGCGAGTGCCCAAGGTCTAGGGATTAAATAAAAACTATATGGGTGGGGAAGGGTGCTTGTGGAGCTTGGAGATGGCTGGAGCACCACCGGCGCCGGAGAAGAGGATGATGACGGCACAGCTTCGAAAGGAGAACAGGTCCTGAGAAGAACTACAAAGAGGATCTTAAGAACATGCTAATGCAATGAGGAACTAGACAGGGCCTTACCAAAATGAAGTGGGAGGTGAAGAGTTGCTTAACAGCCGAAAATGGTCCAAGCTTCAATTTCACCAAATCTTGTCATGCATTGGTAAAATTGATTGAGGGAAAATCGTTCTAGTGTAAGAAGGCACAAAATGAGGCACGAGAACAATGGCAACTTACTGGAGTTGAAAATGCCAAGGGGAGGTCCTCTGGAGCGGTCTCTGAAGAACAACAAGAGCTCAATTATGAACCAGATGCTACAAGCAAAGATAGGAGCTCACATTATCAAAAATGGAGCAGGCATCAAAGGTAAGGAAAAGAGGAATCACCCGGTGAAAGCTTACCGGAGAGATGAACACGGAAAAACGTCTATTTCCTCAGCCACCGAGAGGAAAGATGAGAGAATGAGAGGGGGTGCGGGGTGACTTAAGCCCAAAAATGGACGCAGTGGAGGCGGCGTTACATGGGGGAGCTCTAGGAGTGGCCAATTGGGGCGATGGATTGACAACGTCACTGGAGCTACTCTGAGCACGTCGGAAAAGCTTGGCCACGTGGAGCTTAGCTCCTGCGCAAGGTTAGGGACGAAACTAACAGCGCGGGCCCACGACGTCAGCGTCTCATCCATGCGCACGCAAGCTAGAGAAAGATGGGAGGTCGTGGGCCATTGGATTTTGATCGAACGGTTCATGATCACCTAGGTGGTCACGACTGATATTAAGTGAAAGGAGATCGTGGGCCGTTGGAGTTCAATCGAACGGCTCACAATCTAATGTGATGTTCGGGCTGCCGAAAAGGTGGGGAGGTCTGGACCGTTGAACTTAGATCCGACGTCTCCATGTGTTGGTGCATTTAGGCGGTTGGACTGAGTTAGTTCGCTGGGTCGGACTTGAGCCCAAGGAACAGTGTCGGTTGGTTTGGGGTCTAGGGTTTGACTGAGAATTAAAATGGTTCCTCCACTTTGACCAAGGTGCTAAAAATATAAATAAATTTCCTAAAAATGTGAAATAAATCACACGGGTTCCTAGGAATGTCTAGTACCCATACAAATTATTGGAACTACTGTTCATGATATATTTTATATAATATAAATTCAAACTTAGTGTAGGTCATTAAATTGTATTTGAATTTTCAGAAGGTGGAAACCAATCCCAGAAATTTGGGAAAAATTATATCAATTCATGATAATTACTCTAGTATTTAAATAAATTATTTCCAGGAGATGTTTATAAGCTTTTGTTGTTGTTTCTATTTGCTATCCAAAATTTGAAGTCTATAATTGGTCTTTGTTTGAGATTTCCAAGTGCAATTTATGAAGTAAATGCTTGAAAATAATGATGCATGCTCATGAGATGCATGATAACCCTCTTTATTAACTTGGGGATGTGACAAACCTCCCCCCCCCCTTACAAAATATCTCGACCCCAAGATCTCGGTAGGTCAGAAGATGGATAGGAAGGTTTTACAAAAAGATACAACAACCATGGTCCGAAAACATTTCAAGTAGAAGGAAAAAGATCCGGATATTCACTTTGCAATTGATCCTCACGTTCCCATGTAGCCTCATCTTCAGTATGGTTACTCCATTGGACTTTGAGGAACTTGATGTTGCGATTTCTCGTCTTGCGCTCCTTTTCTTCAAGAAGGCGAATCGGGTGCTCCCGATAAGAGAGATCGGGTTGCAAGTTTAGTTCTTCCAACTTAGTTGCTTCAGTTGGAACACGAAGGCACTTTCTCAGTTGTGAAACATGGAACACATCATGCACATCTGAAAGTGATGGTGGCAACTCCAATTGATAGGCCACCAATCCCACTTTTGCTAGAATTCGGAATGGTCCGATGTAGCGAGGTGCCAATTTACCTTTGACTTGGAAACAATGTGTTCCTTTCATAGGAGATACTTTAAGGTAGATGTGATCATCCACATAGAAACTCAATGCGCGGCGACGACGGTTGGTGTAAGACTTTTGACAAGATTGAGCCATCCGAAGTCGCTCACAGATGGTACAAACTTGCTCTTTGGCATCCTCCACCAAGGTTGGACCATAAAATGGTCTCTCCCTAGCTTTAGACTAGTTTAAGGGTGTCCCACAAGCTCTCCCATACAATGCCTCAAAGGGTGACATTTGTATGCTTGATTGGAAGCTATTGTTGTAGGAGAACTCCGCAAATGGCAAGCATTTCTCCCAATTCTTGGTATAGGACAACACACTTGCTCGGAGAAGGTCTTCCAAGATTTGATTTACCCTCTTCGTTTGTCCATCCATCTACGGGTGGTAAGCGGAGCTAAAAGATAGGTTGGTCCCCATTGCTTGATGGAGACACTTCCAGAAGTAGGATGTGAACTGAGGACCTCGGTCTGAAATGATCTCTTTAGGCACGCCATAAAGGCTAACAACTCTGGAGATGTACAGCTCTGCTAACTTGACTCCAGTGTAGGTGGTCTTGACAGGAATGAAGTGAGCAACTTTCGTTAGACGACCGATAATCACCCATATAGAATCGGACCTAGTTTGAGTCCTTGGAAGGCTGGTGATAAAATCCATGTCAAGTTCTTCCCATTTCCACTTGGGAATAGGCAAGGGTTGTAGAGTACCTGCTGGCTTCAAATGTTCAGCCTTGACTCTTTGGTATACATCACACTCGGTAACATATTGAGCGACTTGTCGCTTCATTTGGCTCCACCAAAACCTCTTTTTCAGGTCTTGGTACATCTTGGTGCTTCTGGGGTGTAAAGAGAATTGAGAGTTGTGAGCTTTCTTGAGAATTAGCTCTCTCAAGTTGAGGTCAAGTGGCACCACTATACGGTTCCCGAACCATAGGGTACCTTGTGCATCTTCTTTGAAGCACTTGGCCTTGCCTTGCTTCGCTTGCTCTCGATTTGAGCCACTTCAAAATCGGTCTTCTGGGCTTCTCTAATCTGGTCTTCAAGTGTGAAACTCACACTAAGGGCAGCAAGAGACCCTTCTTCAATTATCTCCAGGTGTAGCCGTTGCATCGCTGCACACAAACCTTCTGAAATGGGGGTTACCGATAAACAGTTGCATTGAGATTTCCTGCTCAAAGCATTGACTACCATATTGGCTTTCCCTGGATGATAATGGAGTCCAAAATCATAATCCTTGATCAACTCAAGCCATCTTCTTTGCCTCAAGTTCAGATCGGCTTGGGTAAAAATATATTTGGGACTCTTGTGGTCGGTGTAGATCTCGCAACGATTACCGATGAGGTAATGTCGCCAAATCTTCAAGGCATGAACCACTGCTGTGAGCTCCAAATCATGAGTGGGATAATTCACCTCATGAGGTCTCAATTGCCTTGACGCATACGCCACAACTTGGCCCTCTTGCATAAGTACACAACCGAGCCCATGGCGAGATGTATCGCAGTAAATGTCAAAGTTCTTATGAATCTCAGGCAGGATGAGTACTGGAGCTTTGGTTAGACATTCTTTTAAGATATGAAAGCTCTTCTCGCATTCCTCCGACCATTCAAACTTCTTTTCCTTCTTTAGAAGCTAGGTCATTGGCCTAGCAATTTTGGAGAAGTCTTTGATGAATCTGCGGTAATATCCCGCAAGTCCAAGGAAACTGCGGACGTCGGTGACACTTTTGGGTTGCCTCTAGTTTAGCACATCTTGCACTTTACTTGGATCAACAATGACACCGCCCTTAGATAGAATATGACCCAAGAAACTGACTTCCCGTAGCCAAAATTCATATTTGCTGAATTTGGCATAGAGTTGATATTGATGAAGCTTCTCCAACACAAGTTGTAAGTGCTGCTCATGTTCTTCATCATACTTGGAGTAAATAAGAATGTCATCGATGAAAACAACAACAAACTTATCCAAATACTCCATGAAAACTGAATTCATAAGGTTCATGAAGTAAGTCGGTGCATTTGTCAAACCGAAGGACATGACAGTGTACTCGTACAGTCTGTAACAAGTAGAGAATGTCGTCTTCGGAATGTCTTCATTTCTAACCTTGATTTGATGATAGCCCAAATGCAAATCAATCTTGGAGAAGACTTGGGCTCCACTCAATTGATCGAACAAATCATCTATCCGCGGAAGCGGATACTTGTTCTTGACAGTGACTTCATTCAACGGACGGTAGTCAATACACATCCGCAAACTTTTGTCTTTCTTTTTGACAAAGATAGTTGGGCATCCCCAAGGTGAGGAGCTCGGCTAGATAAAGCCTTTATCTTGAAGTTCTTTGAGTTGCTTTTTCAATTCTTCCAACTCATTAGGAGGCATCCGATATGGCCGTTTTGAAATTGGCGTAGTACCGGGTGTAAGCTCAATGACGAACTCAACTTCACGATCAGGGGGCATGCCTGGGAGTTCTTCAAGGCATACATTTGGATATTCACATACCACTGGTACCTTCTCTAATTCATGGGAGGTACTAGCTTCTAAGGTATAGAGATGAGAACTGCCCACTAAAGGTGCAAAAACTACTTGATCGCCGTCTTCGCTTGTGACAGAAATAGATCACTGAGCACAATTAATTTGCCCCTAATTTTTGGATAGTCAATCCATCCCTAAAATCACATCAATACCCACTAAAGTTATTACTATTAGGTTGTCCAAAAAGTTAACCCTTTGAATTTCCACATTTATGCCCCTGCAGACTTGATCGATTTGGAAAACCGATCCCGGCAACTGAATCTGATAAGGTGGATGAAGTGTATGTATTTCAAATTGATTACGTGTAGGATATTCCCTTTTAATGAATGAATGAGATGCTCCTGAATCAAATAAAACTGATGCTGGGCAAGAGTTTATGAGAAGTGTACCCAAAACGACGTCCGGAGCGTCGCTAGCCTCCTCGGTAGTGACGTGGTTAACTCTGCCACATGTAGGGACTTGAGGAGGAGTAGAAGATGCCCTCAGAGGTGGTGAAGGCCTTGCTGGAGCCGGAGTTGGACCGTTGTAGACTCGCGGCATCCCACGTGGTTTTGCTAAGAACTGATGCGCGTAGTGTCCCTAGCGTCCGCAATGGAAACACATGACACTCGGCCGAACATAGCTGCTGTTCGGGGGCTGACCTCCCCCATTCTTTCGCTGCACAATTGGTTGAGGAAGCCCTCGTGCAATGGTAGACGACCCTGGTGGTGCTAGAGCTTGAGTTCGGGGCGCCTGGGGTGGTCCGGTGCACTACCGAGGGAAAC
The DNA here is from genome assembly GCA_036346255.1 of Ampelocalamus luodianensis. NCBI lineage: Eukaryota > Viridiplantae > Streptophyta > Magnoliopsida > Poales > Poaceae > Ampelocalamus > Ampelocalamus luodianensis. Next base: position 11,330,072 of record CM070635.1, on the reverse strand, counting down.
TGCTCCTTGCTGAAATTTCAGCGGCCCTCTTCCTCTTCCTTGACTCATCCACTGCTATACTCTTGTGTTCCACCACTATGGCATTGTTGACCATGTGCTAGAAGTTCCTGAAATCATGCACAGCAAGAGCTAGCTGCATCTCCTCTATCAAACCGTTCATGAAACGTCGTTAGGAGCATAGCGAGCTAGGGAGTTGAACTTGTGGAGGTACTCAGTCACACACTTCTTTCCTTGCTTAAGTGCAAGGAACTGTTGCTGCTTGATCAACATTACCCCCTTAGGAATGTGGGCTTCCCCGAATGCTGCTCGGAACTCGTTCCAAAAGGGAACGTCTCCGTCAGCCTGCATGGCGCGAAGTTGTCCCACCATGCGCTTGCAGTGCCCTCCAGCTAATAGCTGGTGAATAGAACCCTCTCAATGCCAGTGCACTGAGCGATTGCCAGCTTCTTCTCTATGGTGCGGAGCCATCCTCCGCCTCCATAGGGTCTTTGGTTCCAGAAAAAGATGGAGGATTGGTTCGTTGAAAGTCAACAAGTCCTCCATGAGCATGGTGAGAGTTGGCTCCTCCTGCAGGGATGGGAGCCGGAGATGTGTTGCGTGCGATAGCTTCCAGAATCCGAGTCTGGTCCATCCTATTCCGCTCGATCTGAGCTTAGACTTCTGCCATGGTGGGCGGGGGAGGAAGTACTTCCTCATGGTCTACAGCGGGAGGGGGTCATGGAGGTGGAGACCCCTCCTCCTGCTAAGCCCTGGAGCGAGTGCTCGGCCCTACCATCCTATCGTGACAAAGGTGGTTAGGAAAAAGGACCAAAGTTGCGCTTGCAAAGGTGTAGATTAAAATCTGGACAACAAGCACACCACTCTCATCTAAGCATTCATAAAGGTATAAAATGCATAAAAACTTAACACCAAATGGACGTACAAAGGCACTAGGACCCGTACAAGATCCATAAATTCAAATCATAGTTTTTCCAGTGCAATTACATCCATAAGGGCCCCTAGGCGAATGGTAACCGCCCGAAACAAAAAATTTTGCAAGAAAACAACAATAGTTCAATTGCTACCAACCTAATACATAGATTAGGGATACATGCTCGTGGAACACATGCTCGGACAGCGAGCTCACTACTCTAACACCTAAATATTGTTCCGGTCGAAGTTCACCGGAAACTCATCAAGGAGGTGATATCCAGGTGATCATGTGTCCTCAGGGTCCTCAGGATTGGTGAGACGTTAAGGAGATCCTTGCTCTATCACATGGCCTCCGGCAGGCTCCGCCCTATGAGTACGAGCAAAGCCCACCGACATGCGGGCTTGGCGTCTTGCCCCATAGTTGGGTACCCGTCCTCCCACTTCAGGAAGACGGTACACCGGTGGTGCTGAAGCATACGGAGAGATCTCGTTTGCGCCATATACCACATGACGGTCAATGATCCCCATGCTATACATGAGTTGTAGGTGCTCCTGGGCCACCACGAGACGTTGACGAGTCTCATACAACTCATGCATAGCGCACCTATGGATTTGGTCCATGATATGAACCAATCTTGCTAACTGCCTAACTTGGGGATCTTCCCCGAACTGGATCCGGGCAAAGGTGCCCACCTTCGCGCCACACTCTCGCATAGGAAAATGGTCGTATGGCGGTTGGGACAACTCCATCAGGTCATGACGAAGGTGGCTCATGGCCATACGAGCCACTTCCTGTAAAGCCATGGCCTCAGAAGTGCCATGTGCCTGGAAACAATACGGAATGCTCCCCGAGACTTGTCTTGTGATGATATTGATCACGGCCAGGTATTCCTCTATGCCTAGCCCTCTGTCGTGGTGGTAGATGGAGTATTGGGGTTGATACGTAAAGTTCGCTCTCCACATCATATCTCGAAGAAGCATCGGGTATCCATCCACATCCTTAGCTTGAGTTTCTTTGACAAGATATTGACGATTCATCTAAAGGCAAGAACAACAAGGTAAGTGATCTTTGCAAATTAAAGCAAGAATAAGGTGAGAAAAGATACTAAGACGATGAGGAATAAAAGATATTCCTAGCTTAACTTTCGAAAGTAATTTGATAATTTGAAAATAATCTTGACCAAGGACTTTCTAAACTTAACACCCATGCTATCTCTAACATACAGTCAGTATGGCTCTGATACCAACGCTGTGAGGACCCCTAGGGTAAATCCGCAAGACCGAGTCTAAGCAAGGTCTTATGGACATAACTCTGGGCCTCAAGTAAATGAATTCTAAGTTAACTCCATCTAAGTGAGAAAGCTGGACTAAAACTAGAGCCTCGATGATCATGCGTATTGCTCCTCTGCAAATACTACATGATGATCCGTTCTCTAAACAATCAAAGACCACACTTAGTGAGTTAAAATGGAATTCATGAATAGCGAGAATGAGGTCATGTTGGCACCCAGGATCAGCGACCAACATACCCAAACTCACATACAACATTGATCACATCCATACAACATTCATATATTCATAGTTCAAAAGACATACATCAATAATAGTCAAGTCTACAACTATTACAAGTGGCCGGCCGGCCAAATTCAAATAAGATCATAAAGTAGCAGCGAAAGCAAGTAAATAAAACAAAAGTCCAGCAAAGGTATGCTCATAACCCATCGAAACCGACTAGGAGTTAAATGATATCACTACTCGTTAGCGTCGCCTAAATCGGCGCTAACGAGCACATCGGGCTCGAAGTCTTCCTCACTTGAAAGCCAGTAGACAAACTGGCTGAGTACAAGGTACTCGCAAGTCATACACAAATTAAAAATATTTATGCTAGAGGTTATCCAAAGGATGGCATTAGTGGCATAGTTTTGCAGAAAATGCAACATCTTATATCTCTAGACCATCTAGTTTGCAAAAGTCATTTTGTAAACCATTGTTTGAGAAAAGAATGTCACAAGACATAGATAGTTATGTAGATCAAGCAATACCAAAGTGGCTGCCCACTTTGATAAACTAAAGTACATGAACATCCCATTCATGCCGAACAAAGTTATAACCATGCCAACTTTTAATTTTAAAGTCTATGCGATGACTCGTCCAAAAACCAAGTGTTGTCCATAACCGTGAACACGGCTATTTGAATAGATTAAACTTTGCAGAGGTGTACTACTTTACCCACATGACTCGACTAGCCCGTAAGACCCGGATGCCTTCGGTTAATGACACACTTCCTTTGGTATGCCGGCCGGGGAGAATCGAGATACGGTCATTTTCAACAAGAAGATCCTATTGGGATAGACCACTTGTACAACATAACTCCCAACTTAGACATAAGCATATAGCAAATGCTAAGCGGGCAGACACGTTGCATTGGAGGGGCCAGTGTAAGGTAGTTAGTTTGTTGTTTGTGAGCAACATAAGTAATCGTGGTTATTATTCATAGTATATATTACACTGGGTTCCTAAGAAACATAGGGATTTCACGGTCTCTATGTCCTTGCACCACCTGCGGTCTAAATCAATAAAACATTTCCCTTACTTAACCGGACGGCACCCATATACCGCATGTGATATCACCCTCGTTACTTGGACTGAAAGTTCAAAGCTCGGTCCTTAAGGGTCCGAACAAGACCACCACATACCCAAAACTCATGCATAACAGCACCCACACTTACGATCACTTGTCCAGACCTAAAACCATTTAACATAACCAAGGTTTAAACCAACAACCAGATATAACAATCTGGACAAAAAGAAAATTAAGAGTTGTTATGTGTTTCCCACAATTGACGAGCTATTCCGCCAATTGATCTATTGCGTTATCTAGACCCGCAATGGCTAAGCATTCACACACAACAACCATACTATCACAAGCATCTATCTTAGGCATATGTATATGGAAGATACCAAGGATAACCAACAAGTATAGGACATAGCTAACTACTCACAACATAATGATATACCGAAAATAGCATGCAAGCAATATCATTGCATTTCAAAAACTAATGTATAAAAACTGGGATCAATATGATGCAAGAAGAAAGTTCAAATGATGCTTGACTTGCTGGAAGTCTAATTGCTCGCCCTCAGTAGCGTACGGGTCAATATCAATCGCTTCGGAATCTATATAATTACAACATCGAATAAACACCGAGAAATACCTCAAAAATCAAAGTGCTAAAAAATGCATGATTTTTCTACAGTAGCTAAGTCATGATTTTAGAGGTATTTAGGTGGAAGAATTATTCCATTTGGATTTATCATGTGAGAGTTATAGCAATTTGAATGTCAGTTTTCCAGAAAATTACAATCTATTACTATTCACTGATTTTAATTATTTGGTGAAAATTTGGAGAACCATGGTGGAACAAATGATTATATGGTTAAATAGAGAATATTATTACAAGTCCAAAACAGTTGAGTTTACCTCATTTGGAGTTTTTATGATTTAGTTATGAATTTCTAAAGTTATCAGCTTTTTCTTTTGAAAAACAAATACCGAAGTTAATGGATTACTTTCCCAAATAATACTCTCTGTTATAGGGACATGTTCAAAACCAATTTAGTATAGAGTTCATTAAAAATTAAAATTATCAAAATCTGTCTTTACAAAAACGACCCCGAGGGAGGTCCTGAGGTTGTCTTTGCAAAACGACCACGGAGGAGATCCATTGATGTACAACTAACAGGGTGTGGGGTCCGTATGTAAGTGACTAAATGACTTTCGTTAGGGCATCATTTAAATGCTAATGATTACTGCTTAACTCCAAATCTCCCAGCTACAGTACATGTCCGAGTACGACAACGGGATGCTCGTCCAACGAGCTTGCCCGGCGGCTCGCCAACGCTAAGCGCCACAGCGGAGCCAGCCAAGGCCCGCAATAGCTTCGCAATAGTATTGCACACATAATGGGAGTGGTCTTAGTGCTTGCGGTGGACTATGCCGGCGGCGAGCCGAAGCTGAGCGGAGCTAAAACTACGAACATGATGTATGTAACAAATGGAAGCTCCGTAGCGGCATACAAGTTAGTTCCCGAGGTCTAGGGACTAAATAAAAACTACCTGAGCGGGGAAGGGTGCTCGTGGAGCTTGGAGTTGGCTGGAGCACCGCCGGCACCGGAGAAGAGGATGGTGACGGCACGGCTTCGCAAGGAGAACAGGTCCTGAGAAGAACCACAAAGAGTAGGTGCTCGGGATAGCTCAAAGATCTTAAGAACATGCTAATGGAGTGAGGAACTAAACAGGGCCTTAGCAAAATGAAGTGGGAGGTGAAGAGTCGCTTAACAGCAGAAAATGGTCCAAGCTTCAATTTCACCAAATCCTGTCGTGCATTGGTAAAATTGATTGAGGGAAAATCGTTCTAGTGTAAAAAGGCACAAAATGACGCATGAAAACAATGGAACTTACTGGAGTTGAAAATGCCAAGGGGAGGTCCTCTGGTGCGCTCTCTGAAGAAGAACAAGAGCTCAATTATGAACCAGATGCTACAAGCATAGATAGGAGCTCACATTATCAAAAATGGAGCGGGCATCAAAGGTAAGGAAAAGAAGAATCACCCGGTGAAAGCTTACCGGAGAGATGAACACGGAAGAACATCTCTTTCCTCAGCCACCGAGAGGAAAGATGAGAGAATGAGAGGGGGTGCGGGGTGACTTAAGCCCAAAAAAATGGACGGATTGGAGGCGGCGTTACACAGGGGAGCTCCAGGAGTGACCAACTGGGGCGGTGGATTAACGGCATCACTGGAGCTGCTCTGAGCACATCGGAAAAGCTCGGCCGTGTGGAGCTTAGCTCCTGCGCAAGGTTAGGGACGAAACTAACATCGCGGGCCCGTAGCATTAGCGTCTCATCCATGCACACACGAGCCAAAGAAAGATGGGAGGTCGTGGGCTGTTGGAGTTTGATCTAATGGTTCACGATCACCTAGGTGGTCACGACTGATATTAAGTGAAAGGAGATCGTGGGCCGTTGGATTTCGATCGAACGGCTCACGATCTAATGTGATGTTCGGGCTGCCGAAAAGGTGGGGAGGTCTGGACCATTGAACTTAGATCCGACGTGTGCATGTGTTGGTGCATTTAGGTGGTTGGGCTGAGTTAGTTCGCTGGGTCGGACTCGAGCCCAAGGAACAGTGTCGGTTTGTTTGGGGTCTAGGGTTTGATTGAGAATTAAAATGGTTCCTCCACTTTGACCAAGGTGCTAAAAATAGAAATAAATTTTCTAAAAATGTGAAATAAATCACAGGGGTTCCTAGGAATGTCTAGTGCCCATAAAAATTATTGAAAACTACTGTTCATGATATATTTTATATAATATAAATTCAAACTTAGTGTAGGTCATTAAATTGTGTTTGAATTTTTCGAAGGTTGAAACCAATCCCAAAAATTTGGGACAAATTATATCAATTCATGATAATTACTGTAGTATTTAAATAAATTATTTCTAGAAGATGTTTGTAAGCTTTTATTGCTGTTTTTATTTGGTGTCCAAAATTTGAAGTCTATAATTGATCTTTGTTTGAGATTTTTCAAGTGCAATTTATGAAGTAAATGCTTGAAAATAATGATGCATGCTCATGAGATGCATGATAATCCTCTTTGTTAACTTAGGGATGTGACAGACGGCTTGCCCGCGCCTCCGCAGTGTGTCTCCAAGCCGTGTGGGCCCCGCCGCCCTTGGCCTCGCCACCGCCGCTCCTCCCTCTCCGAAGCCGTCGCCGCCGCCACTCATGGGGACCCCAACCCCATGGGATACCGTCTTGCCGACTCGCCCGCCTCCTTACACCACCACTCGTCGGTGCCGCCACCGCCCAGCATCGCCCATCCGCCCCCTTTGCTTCCCTTTTCTCTGTGCCGAGTGAAATCAAAAGGGGAATTGTGTTCGGTTGTTTTGAATGGCCCACATGTCATGGCCTTAAGCCCTCTCCCTCACTCTTCCAAGTGGTCCCGGTCATAGTAAACTTCCCTAGACCCATGCGCATGGACTCGATCCATGTACTATTGGGTGCACCAATCCTTTCTCCCCTTTTGTTTTAATTCAAACCCAAACTTCGGAAGTCCCGTTCTCTCTCGTCGTAACTCCAAAAATTATGAAATTTGTTTCTAAAATTATGTAAATTCAAGATCTTGCTAATGGCATAGGTCTTGTTTAATTTGGAGTTCATTTGTTATTTTATTTGTATTTATTTGTTCTCTTTGCTTGTCTGTGCCTTTTTCCGATGCGCTCGTCCGATTATGATTCGAAGACACGAAGGATCTCCACTTCGATCAAGCTCCAGATTATCCAGACTCTCTTATCTTTAACCCAGACGAGTCAATACTTTGATCATATTGAGGCTACATTTTATGCAAATTATATATTTTTTAAAAATAGTAAATGCATGCTTTAATTCCTTAATCAAATGTATGTTAAAGCTTAAGGTAGTTAAATACCCATTTGATGATTAATTAATTATTGTGCCACCTTTGACAATTTGAATCCTTTAATCCTTATCACCCTAGTAACTATGTGGTAATACTAGTTATAGGTTGTACTTAAGCGACATGCTAGTCTTGCTTGAGTACCGAGACATTAAATGTCCCAATCATCATCTCTTCAAACATGAAAATGAATTTGGGCAGTCATTGTGGGTAAATGACTGAGATGGTTGAGTTGTTGTATTTCTACTCCTCAAAAACCCTAATATTGCTATTACTGTCTGGGCGGACTGTGTGATGGGTCGTATGTTGATGGGTGCTAATGCAACCCATAGAATGTTAATGTGTGAAATGATCCGCCCAGACAGCCCTAAGGACTTAATCTTGTTATGACCTCCCGTGTAAAACAAGTACAACCACAAGTCTGCAAACTGTAACTTGACTTAGTAGATTTATTGAACCTTGAAAGTCACCTCACGAGAGGAACAATAAAGGGTGCAAGCGTGAGCTTGATCACGTTTGAATGGGACACCGATAGTGAAGTGCCTTCTACAACAAGACGTGGGGTGACATCCTGCACCAACATATGGGCGTAACCCCATATAGATAAGATGACAGAAGGGCGAGATATTTTGAAAGATTATTGTGATGGTCGCTCAACTACATCACTAAGGAATCATGTGGGGTAACGAGTATGACTATCTCTTGTGGGTAAAGTGTACAACCTCTACAAAGTCTAAACTGTTTAAACAGCCGCGCCTATGGTCAAAGGCGGACATGGTAATCCCTACTCGAGTTAGTTCTATTTCAAAAACCTTTGTGGGTGGGATGAAAAGTGTGGTGGGCTCACCTAGCCCCGATGTTGGATTTTTCCCTGAGTGTTCGAACTCAGTGATGTTAGTAATTGGGGATGGACCCAATAAAAAAGAAGCATAAGGTAGAGTTTCCGACGGAAGGAACCTCTGCTGTTATAAATATTGCACAATTACTTTCTTTAATAAAAATAAAATTTGGTAAAAATACTAAGTGATAGGAATTTGTAATTATGATAATTGAACATTGCTTTAGCAAATAAAAGAACCCGAGTCATCCTTGTTTAGCCTTGCATGCATATTATTGCATTGTGTGTTGGCTCGCGAGCACAGAAGTTGAGCTCGTCCTCGCTCTCTCTCCCCCAAAACCCTCAGAAACAGGAAATCTAGAATATTACGACTACTACGAGGATTCAGAAGTTGGAGGCCCAAGAGATAATGAAGCGTAGTGTAGTCTTTAGCTGTTCTAGTCTCGCCCCAGTCCAGTTGACTCCGTCGGTACTTGCGTGCACCCAATATTATCCAAGTCTTGGTTAATATCGGACACACACGGGTTTTCCCAATTGCTTGCCTGTGGAGAGATGTGCTCTCACCCTTTCGCTTCCGATGTTGCCACTACTACAGAAAAAGCCATCACAGACGGTTCGGAACCGTCATCACATGCGGTTTTCGAACCGTCTGGAAAAATGGGTCTCTGATAACGGTGGATATCACGAGCGGTCGAGAAACTGCGTGATATGAATATCACGACGGTTTTATCAACAACCGTCAGCGAAGACAGAGTATCACGCACGGTTCTAGAAACAAAATGTTCGTGAAGTCGAATATCACGCATTTGGTTCGATGTAAAACCGCTCGTGATACTCTGTCTTCACGCACGGTTCTTTACACGAACGCTCTGTGAAGTCGATTATCACGCAGCGGTTCTTTGTAAAACCGCTCGTGATACTCTGAGTTCACGACGCTTTTTACTTAGAACCATCTGTGATATCTGTCTTCACTGCATCGCTTTTATAAAAACCGCTCGTGATAGTTCATTAAATCGACTACATTTTCACGATTTTTGGCTAGCCTCGTGAATTGCTAGCCATGCCCTCGAAACAAACATGCAAAAACAGATACATCACAGATAATCAATTGTCGACAAACTGAATCTGATCATTGCTCAAAATAAATTACAAAAGATCACATTTATTCAAGTATTGTTACAAAATAAATTGGATTACAATTGAGTCAATTGTTTGCGGTGGTTGAGAAGTGCCAGCAGGTGATGCGCTCGATCGGCAATGAGTGAAATTCTCCTGTCCTTAATTATCCTCGATATGATAAAGCCGCAGAGCTTCCCTCGAATGTCCTTGATCTCATTATCAAGGAGTCCATCTAATTCTATATTCAAGCCCTGTCGCTAGCAAGAGTAAAGTGTTATGCATATATATTTAATTTTATAATTAGAAAATAATTATTTGAAGATTCACAAACCTCGATCCTTCTTCCTAGCTCTAATGATTTGGTCCATATGATGGCAAACGTAGATTGCACATAACTCATCATTTTTTTGCTGGCGGCACTGCAAAAATAGAATTACATATATCAGTTCGAGATGCGTTATTATGAAGTATGATATAGGATTATCGATTATAGCGCGTCACCGAAATTTTGTCTGTGTGTTAGTTGGGCACTCTTTCCATCGTATATTCCTTTGTTGGCAACATAGTCGATGAACGACCTACATGATTCCAAAAATTTATCCTCGACCATTTCAAACTAATGAAGACTAAAATAGAGTTATGTATGAAGGAAATGAGCATACCCACGCGTATTCCTCCTAGAATGTTTGAAGTCGTGGTTGTTGCGGATTAGGAATCAAGGTATATCACATGGTTCCTCTTTGGTATGATGACTAAAAGGATCTAGTGGTACCTACTCATGTATGTCACTATAGTCATTAAACCTGAGTTCGTGCTGCGTATAAAGTAGAGCAAGTAGTGACACTTACCCCTGGTTGTAGGGCACCACGATGTACTTCGTGTTCTGCTGACGAAGCAATGCCTATGTTATGTATTTCTCGACGAAGGACGAGTCTGTTTGGATGGTTTGCAATGATACCACATGTGGGTCGAGGAAACCCACCGGTTCTTTCCAAATTTTTGACATTTTTCATCATGTATCCGTACATAAGAAATGAGTTGTGATATTTATCGGTATTACGTGAATGTAGAACTATATTGTATGCACTTACAGTTGTCCAACATCGAGAAGCGAGGCGCCAAGGCCAACGAGGTTGAATAGGTCATATAGGTCGTTGAAGCCCACGCGAAGTGGTTCGTCCCGTTGAAGAAATGCTTATCCTCGTATCGACGGTGATTCCATGACGCACCCTCCTTTTGGGTCCTATCCAAGTACCGTGCATGCAAAGCCCGACAAGCATATCCAAAGACGCCCTAATATCGCGTGGGAGCACAACGGTTTTCCGAGGATGTACTTATGGATATTCCCGACTTGCCGGACTTGAGGCGCCCGTCGATTTCGATTTGGTCTTAATCATTGGCGCGTCTTCTTGCGAGGCGACTCGGGACCGATACGGTGACACGCTTTTCTTGTTCCTTCGATGTCTTCCAAGGAACCAAAAGGTGGCCTTCGAGGCGAAATATGAGGTGGAGTCATGGAGGGTCCCGTTAGAGAGGAATGGTCGTGTTGAGATCGCGACACATCGGGTCCGGGACGATGTCCTTCTTGGGCCATCGGATAAAATCGCGCACGGCATCCCCTAGTGTTGTGATCTCTTCGCTCGGGCAAATCTCGGTAGGACGGCCATGAAATGTTCATGTACCATGTCCACCTCCACCGCGCGTAACCTGCGCCACCGACACCGTCTTTGCACCGCCTTCCCGGTATGGATGCACCATCCCCGCGCCTCAATAGAAATGGACCCAACTAACCTCACTACGAGCTTGCAGGCCATCGGCTCCTACAAAACGATACGCAATTAGCTAAAGTGTCCTATAGGTCTATCTTTGCTGCATTCCATAGATGTACATTACCTTGATCTCGTCTATCGGTAATTGGACATCGCCATGTCCGAGTATGCGTGGGCGACGCCACTCCGATGTCGAGCGGGACTGGCTCCCAAATTAACGGGGCGGCTTTGCATCGCTGGGCCGGTGAGGAGTTGATTCAATTGATCTGCAATGCTGCCGACTTTCCTTCAAAATATTCACCATCTGCATGCGAACCGGTCCTCACGCTCGCCTTAGACCTCTTCCTACTCCTGTACGTGCAGTAGTCGTCTGCGAATCCATGACTCCATGGTACGGTAACCCCAAGACCTCGCGTGCGACCCGGGTGTTCCTTGTTTCCCAGGGCCGTAGAGAGTATATCCTTCTCCCTGTCTACATGGAAGGAGCCTTGGGAAGTTTGGGCAGACAATTCACGCTGCAAGAAGTCATCATGTTATTATAGACACTATGAAGTTATATATGGAGTTATTAACTAGGTAGTTCGACATACTTACCAAACGTTGAGACACTTCCTCGCCTGGTTTGTGAAAGAGATGCTTCGAAGACGAGACTTTTGCCTCGCTTTTAACGGGCTAGGGAACGCGGTCCGTGACATCGAAACGCGTTGTCCTCCGGGCCGCCATTCATCATATTTTCTTGCGATCCAGTGGTGCCGAGTCCGTGCGGATGAGTGTTTCGTCCGAGAGCTTTGTGTGCGCACTTTGCTCGTTAAATTGGCGTCGTCTTCATAGAAACAAAGGTGTCCCATGTTTCTGCATCAAGAATCCGTGATTACGCCGCGAAGGCGTCGACCGTGTTCACGTTTCGTGACAAGAATGCTCTTGAACGACCTCCACGATTTATCAATCGTGAGCATCGCCGTCCGCTCCACGCGTGCCATGTCCGCTCGGGATAGTGAACTTTGTAATAGTTCTCGTCCACAGTAGCGCCTCTCGCTTCTTTCGTCGATCCTTCCACCTTGGTGTGGTGATGGGGACCCGCTTCCTTGCAAGTATCCCGCACATGGTCCGGAATCGCGCCGAGCTCTTGGGACGCAGAGGGACCCCAAACTCACTAACCTCCGTGATGACCGTCGGCCACAAGCATCTTCGATTCTCCTCGCCATCTCGCTTCGTGTCATTGTCGTCTGGGCGTCGGCGGCGGGGGAAGATGGTGCCTCACGATTCTCGGCGTCGGCACGCGGGGAAGATGGTGCCTCTGCCATCTCGCTTACTTGCTATCTATATAATTAGTTTGAGATATATTACTACCTGTGCCAGGGCGAGGTTAAGCACACCAAGAAAACAAACCGTGTATGTGAAAAATCTATTTTGGAATTGGAGATCAGCTATAGCTCAAAGTATGTGAAAACATGACAAATATATATGGTGCCATCAATATCTATATATACCAAATTAATTCCAACATAATTAATGACAACCCAAGATAATTCAACGAGTTTAAATGACCAAAATAACATGAAATCATGAAATTCTACCATGTCATCTAAACACAAAGAATATGCTTATCATAAATATCAAGAAACACCATAAATCAGCATAAAGCTCAAATTCTTGATGTTAAAGGTGCTCTCGTAAGGCTAGATGCAAAGTTCAAAAACCTTGCCATGACAAATTCTTAAGCCTAATATACTTACAAATGAATCAATTAACTAAATTCAGACTATGAGCTCTTATTATAGCTAACTAATCAGTGATGACAATAGAAATTCTTTCTGAATGTATTTAAACTACACTATCTTTCTGGCTTAGCGAAGCTAAGTAGAGTGCAAGATCACGAGAATCAATACTAGTATCAAGCAAAGCAAACAAAGAAGTGCTTCTAGAACAAAAGCAGCACAGGTTCAGTGTTCAGCTTCTGAGGCCTTTTGCCGATACAAAATCAGACTAGTATAACAGATTAGAAGCTAATCAATCCTCTCTAAACAAAATGATCCAAAGCTCTTGACTACTACCAAAAGTAATCATAGAAACACACATAGACAACAGGTAGCTACCTCAATTATAGAGCTCAAAAGACTGAATTAATTATTGAAACAATTATCAGAATATGGCTATGAACATCACAGAGCAAAACCCGAATCACTCATTTCTTTGCAATATCTTCCAGAGCTAGTCTCAAATATCAATCTCAATCACAGATCAAAAACAACTAGCATAAAGTGTATATATATGCAAAGAGACAGAGCACGTTAAGAGGCTATCACCGAGGTCGGGCGCGTTGTCGAGGTCGGGGTGCCGAGGTCGGAGCAATGGCGCAATGGAGCGGCGCCGAGGTTGGGGCGGCAGCGCGAGGTCGGGGTGCCGAGGTCGGAGCAACGCGCGCGGTCGGGAGCGCGCCGAGGTCGGGCTGCAGTGTCGAGGTCGGGCCGCGAGGTCGGGGCGGCGCGGTCGAGGCGGCGCAGTGTCGAGGTCGGAGGCGGCGTGAACGGAGCCCTAGAGGAGGCAAAGGAGCGCGCGATAAACTTCGATGGTGCGGGAGAGGAAGGGATGAGTGAGAAAACCCAGCGGTTCCCACCATATAAGAGGCTATCACAGCATTTCTTTACTAAAACCGTCTTTGATAAGTAATCATAGACGGTTCTATCTAATAATCGTCGTGATATCGTTCCATATCACATACGGTTTGTGTATTAAACCGTCGTGATTAGCTTTTATCACGAATTACCTATTGGTTTTGTCGGGATATCACGCAGCGGTTATCAAATATAACCGCTCGAGATAATCTCATATCACGCACGGTTTGTGTATTAAACGTCAGGATTCATTATCACGCATTTGGTTATATTATAGAACCGTCGTGATAGATCCAAACAATTATCAATTACAATGAACTCGTGACAAGTATATATGAATTACAATGAACATCCACATTCACATCAATATCAAAATATATGAGAGATGACAAAACTCGTGACAAGTATATATGAAGACAAGCTCATAACACATTTTACTTCAAAAACCAATTGTCGATTACGATGAACGCCCACATTGACATCAATATCAAAATATATGAGAGATTACAAGTCCATAACACATGATGTTATAGAATAAATTAATTACAATGGATTAAATTATTAATTAAAATATAGCCCTTCATGATGATCGCGCATATATAGCTAGCTTCCTCATCGGGTTCTTCGTCGAGCCCGATGCCATCTCGAAAGGAGGCAACTCGTCAAATTGATTGTATTCTTCTCGCCCACTACATTCTCAACTCCGACAATCCTTCTTTTTCCATGAAGAACTACGTGGCGCTTCTTATTTGCCGGGTCGGTTACATAGAATACTTGAACAACTTGATTAGCCAAGACGAATGGTTCGTCTTTGTATCCGACACGCTCAAGGTCCACGGTAGTGACGCCCGTGCTTGTCAACCTTCACCTGTGGAGATGGACCCAACGGCACCGAAATAGGGGATCTTGAAAAGCACGTAGTCGAGCTCTCATATCTCCTCTATTTGCCCATAGTACGAGCTCCTCGGCCGTCGATGCGAATGCATCTATCACGGACACCGCCGCTCGGATCGTGCTCTTCCTATCTCGAGCCGTCGTATAAAATGTGTACCCATTTATGTCATATCCTTGCCATGTGACAATTGTAAATTGTGGTCCTTGTGCAACCATAGCAATGTATCATCACTTGATGACCTCCCGATGATTCGCACCTTTAACCATCCGTTGAACCGACGGTTGTGCTCTCTCATGATCCAAACCTCCGACCGGTTTGGATTCTGTTGGCGTACCATGTCTTTGTGCTCGTCGATGTACGGGGACACTTCGGTCATGTGTTGCAAGACCATGAAATGGGCTTGAGCGTATGTATCCAGATCGGGAGTGATTGATTTCCTTCCGATGGTCCCGATACCATCATGTAACAGCCCAAAATCCCTAAGTTGGATTAGTTAAGCATCTATTGTGCATTGGTGAAATTTTGGACTTGTTAAAAACTTTTGTTGAAGCAAATAGGTTTCAAGTGTAGGAATATTTTAGTTGGGTTCTATATTCTTTGTCATGCTTGTTGGATTTTCTGGAATTTTTGGAGCTTAATTGGTTCCTCGCTTAATTTGCATGTTCAACTTTGAGTTTGAATTTAAAACACCAACCTAATAGATAAATAAAACAAATGGAAATGAAAGTGATAATTTAAAATCTAAACTCAGATAATTATTCTAAATATAAATGGAGGAATTAATTAAAGCACGTTTGCAATTTTCACATCAAGTAATAATAATCAATATTAAATCAAATTGCTAGAAAAATTACAATTAAAAATTTAATTATTTTGATTTTATGTTTTCACATGCATCACAAAAATCATGTCATTATGTATGCGTTATTATCATCATCCTTCTTTTCGATTCGACCGATCGTAGGTGAAACGCTGCGTGTCCCTTCTCTCCGCTCCTACTAACTCCCTTCGCTTCTCTCCTTCAAATCTCAACTAAAACTCAAAACCAAGTCATGCATGTCGTGACGCGCGATCGTCATCGCACGACCAACCCATTTCGCAACCCGTTTTGCGATGCATGGCGGTTGAGCGATTTCGCAAGAGGAGAGGATAAGTCGCGAGATAAAACACCGCGTGTTCATTCTTTCCCAACTTCTCTCCTCGCAATCACAATCAAAACCAAAAATCATGCAACGCATGTTATACCGCTGCGATCACCGTCTCAAGGGCGCTCCATTTCGCGATCGTATCTCGCATGCAAGGTCATTTGAGCAAGTTGGAAAATGTGGGAGAAAAACACCGCTATTTATTCCACTCGCTAATGTTTCTCATCGCCATCCTCTTTCCAACTCACTCAGCCATTTTTCCCAGCCAAACTCAGTTCCTCTGCCCTGCCATTTTCCTTTTTCCCTGCCATCTTCTATTTTCAACCCAAAGCCACTCATTTCCTCCCCCACCGAGCTCCCCTCCTCCTCCACTTGCCGCCATCTCCCAACCCCACCGCATCTCCTTCTCCCCGTGTCCGGCGCCCCCGACCGCCTCCATGCGCTCCTCTTCCGCGCCGCCGCGCCCTGAGCACCCGGCTCCTCCCTCCATCGCCGGCCTCAGCAACTCCGCCGCCCTCCTCCGCTTGCCGACGCCGCGCCTCGCACCTCCTCACGGCCGCCACACCCCGGCATCCCGAGCGCCGTCGCCTCCTCCCTCCGCCCGCGCCCGCTCCTCCCTCCGCCGACCGCCCGGCCGCTTACCGCACTCTCGCGCCCGACCGCCCGGCCGCTTATCGCCTCGCGCGACCGCCCCACCGTCGCCGGTTCGTGCCACGCCGCTCCCTCTGGCGCCACCAGCTGCTCCGGCTCCTTCCTTCGCCCAAGCCCTGCCCGGCTGCTCCACCGTCGCCACCTTTCGGCCGCCCCTGTTGCGCCGGCTTTGCCTCCATCGGCCCCAGCCCGCGCTCGGCTGAGCCAGCGTGCCCGAGTGCCGCGCCTTCATCACCTGCACGTCCTCCCCGGCCCCGACTGCGTCGACACCGCCTCCACCGACACTCGGCATGCCTCCGCACCTAGAGCTCACCACACCTCAAAGCATGACCGCCGCCGACCTTCCGACCGCGGCGATAAGCCAATGCCGAGTCACCTTCGGTTTCTTCTTGTTGCCCTCTACGTGTTTGTGTAAATACCTCAATGCATGTCTTTGTGTCTCTACAGGTGGAGCTCGCCTCGGCCACCCCCAGTCCATGTCATCTGTGCTCAACCGACGCTGATGCCTCCCCTCGCTGGCGCAAGAACTGTCCGAGCCACCCCTGGCTCCCCATTGCTTCCCCCTTGCGCTCTCTCAGGCTATTCTTTTCTGTATGTGCATGACAGTATTTGTATTGTTCAGTTAGGAGGATAGATGATTGTTTCACTGAGATAGTTAACATGCAGTGATATGCTTAGTACTAGAGATGAGTTTGTATGTACTTTTGTTTAGGATGAACTGTGGGTTTTATAAGCAATTGGAGGATTAGTAGAATGATCAATGGGAATAGCATCCTTTTTGCAGGCAACTAAAGATTAGTCAGTTTAGCTGGTGGTAGATTTCACTTTTTCATAGGAGTAAGGCATTGAGGTAACTGTCTGCTGAGTTTTAGGGAGCTTTCACTTATTAGCTAGTTGGTGGCTGGGATAAGTTCTTGGAGGACTCATAGTTGTATGACTTTACATAAGGTTTTAACAGCATAAGGATTTACAAGAGGTTAATCAGCTTTCTGTATTTGTATGCTTAGAAGTGTAGTCAGTTAGTGGGTTAGCTAAAGACACTAATTGGTAGGGTGATTGTTAACCAACTATGTCAATTGCAGTATATTATCAGTATTTAGTTCCTTGTGACTAATAAAGATTGCTAAGTGTCAGTCAGTTGTCTTTGGCATTAGACCTCAACCTTTTTGTGATTAGTTTAAGTAATAATCTGTCAAGTTTTTGTCCTTGGTAGTGAGCTCGGTAGAACCAAAAAGAAGACAGTAGTAGCTTGTGAATCGTATAATTAGTAAAGGAAGGCAGGTAGCTAAATCAAGTAGTTAGTAAGTACCTTTACTGTAATGTATGCTAGCTTGGTGTTCCACTTTATCGGATGATTAGTAGGATAACTGAGTCAATCCAAGCAGTGGTTTAGTTAAGTTGGTTAGGGCATAACCTTCTCCTGCAAACTCCAAATCCATTAGTATATGTCTCCAAGTTAACTTGAAATCATTATCTTTCTTTTGTATTAATTTCTTAACTGTTGAAGACTTTTTGGCATTCTGGTGTTTATTCGCTGTTTTTCGCTTTTGGCAGTTTTTATCGTTAGATGACGTTGATATCGAGAGTGATCCTCTGCAACAAGTCGAATATCTCAAACAAGGCAAAGGCAAGCAGTTTGATCATATCCACTCAATCCCATTACTTTTAAAATCTAATACTTTGTTTTACTCGTACGTATGCATGCTTTTGTGTCAATGATTAATTTTGTCGATTAGAGGTAGTTAATCCCATTGCATTGTTGCCCTGGAATTGTTCACCCCTGCCACTACCTTAGGAATATTATTCTCACTAGTGAATTAGAGCCCGGTGAATGAGTTAGGGCCTTTTATTTGTCTTTGCGATATGATGCTTAGCCATGCTTAGATACCTGTAGAATCAAGTTTATCGACATAGTCGATAACTTTGATCACACAAAAATTATTATAACGTTATGTTTCAGCATTTTTGCTATGTTACTTGTGAAAACTAAAAACTAAAAACAAAATGATTTCGACTTGGGCATAATGGTAAGTTGGTGTTCTTTTGGTGTGGTCGAATTGTGCCCGAGCCAATTAAGGACCGAACATCTTGTGAGTACTCATTATCCAGCATTTTTGCGTGCTAACCACACTAGAGTATATGGGACCTCTCTTGACTTAGTATTTTGGCGTGTATTGGCTCCGGGTCGCAGGAGGTCGTAGGAGGGATGGTGTTGGGAGCATGGTAGCTGTCCGAAAAGCTTTATCTGAGTGGGTAGTTGTCTTTTCTGGCTTTACCATGTAAGCGTATGGATTTCTATCCATACGAGCGGCTCGTAGTTAATACACAATATTGGAAAGTGTCTCGTAGGACTTAGCCGTGCAAGATACCTTCGAAGTGTGCTTTGGCTTAAAGCGGTGCAAGTGTGGGTATAGATGGTACACCCTGCAGGTTAAAACTATTCGAATAGCCTCGCCCTAGGTTATGGACACGCTTGGGTAAGCTTTTCAAGAGTTAGACTACAACATTTAATTAAAACTTGAGGGGTTGGTATGAACGGTGTTCATATTATTGTTGTGATGGCCATTGGGTTGGTCATCTCCGGGATGTATTTTTGTTACTACTTCATCAGACATTGTTATTTCAGAATAAAATTTGAATTGTTAAAACGCCTTCAAACTATTACATTATTGCAAAAGAAAATCGGCTTTATGCTAAAAATAAGTCCAGAGCCCTCCACTTAAATAAAGCTTGCATGTAGTTAAATTATAGTTCTGTTACTTTACATCGTCAGTCTTGCAGTACAAAAATAATTTTTGTACTCGGATGCTTTGCTTAATGTTTTGTTGCAGAGAAAGAAGGTGAGCCCCTAGGGCTTCCTTTTGTGAGATGCGCTGGTTTGACGACTAGCTTGGCGGCCCTGGTTGGTTGCCTTGTGGGTAAAGGCACACTAATTGGCTCTTTTATTTATCGCCATCTTATGGCTTTTGCTTCATTGTGTAGTTTGTTATTTTATCTTGTAATTTCAATCATTGTATATTATGAAGTTGATATTGTAACCTCTTGTTGTATGGAATTGATACATGATTTTGTAACGGGGTGTGTATACTGTATTTCTGGGAAGTATACATATCCTGAGGCTTGGTTTATTTGAATTGTGATGCTAGGGTCAATGGAAGGCTAAGCATTACAAGTCGAATAAACTGGGGTCCTCACACATCAAGTCTCCCCTCATGACGAGATAGAGGCACACCTATCGGATCCACCTGAGCCATATAGTCGATGCAGAACTCAATGACCTCTTTCGTTGCATAACCTTCGATGATGCTGCCCTTCGGTCGAGATTGATTCCGTACGTAGGACTTGAGAATTCCCATGTACCTCTCGAACGGGTACATATAACGTAGGAACACAGGGCCGCATATCTTTATCTCTTTCACAAGGTGAACAATGAGATGGACCATGATATCGAAAAATGACAGAGGGAAATACATCTCAAGATGACATAGAGTCGTCACCACCTCGGCCAGAGCATCTAGTCCTTGGGGATCGATGACCTTACGAGCAATTGAGTTGAAGAAATAACACACCTCAAGATTGCTACTGGACCTTGTTCGGCAAGATACTCCTAATTGCAACAGAAGCATTTGTGTCATCGACATGACAATCATGCGACTTCATACCAATTAATTTCAAATCTTGCATAGAAACAAGTTTCTTAATGTTAGCAGAGTAACGAGACGGGACTTTCACACCATGCAAGCTCGCACGATTCGGATCTCTCGGCCTTGGACAGAGTGTAGCAAGTCGGGGGAGGTACGCTCGTCTCCAGACGCTCTCTTGCGGTGCTAACTCGGTCCTTATGTTCATATCGACCAAGTCTCTCCGTGCGTTAACAC
Source organism: Ampelocalamus luodianensis (assembly GCA_036346255.1). NCBI lineage: Eukaryota > Viridiplantae > Streptophyta > Magnoliopsida > Poales > Poaceae > Ampelocalamus > Ampelocalamus luodianensis. Next base: position 11,309,777 of record CM070635.1, on the reverse strand, counting down.
CATCCTTTGTTTTGCCACTAATGTTCAAGAAGAGACCAATCAAGCTATCACATACATTCTTCTCCACATGCATGACGTCGATGCATGGCGAACTTCTAAGTGCTCCCAATAAGGCAAGTCCCAAAAATTGACCGCTTCTTCCGGATGTTCTTCTAACGGGTTCTTAATTGACGCCCTTCCCAAGCACAACATCGATATCCTTAACCATATCATAGACATCTTTCCTCTAAAAGCCCTTGAGCTGAACCGCCCTCCTTATTTCCGTCGAATTGTTTCTTCATCTTCCGGTATGGGTGACTCGGGAAGGAACCTACGGTGACGCTGATACACGCTTTGCATGAGTTGTTTAGCCATATACTCTCTGTAGCATCTAAGCGGTGCGGACAAACTTTGACTCCTTTTGTATCAAGCCCGACAGTTACCCAGGCAGGAAAATCATTGATGGTGCGAGAACAACATGGCGTGTAAAGTGAAGTTCTCTCGCTTATACGCATCCCATACCTGCACTTTCGCTCCACAGTTGTCACAAGATCTTCCAAAGAATGGTGCTAGGTACACATAAATATCATTCCAGTTTGTTTCGCCCTGGATAAGTAGTGACATCAAAATGTACTTCCGCTTCATACACGCCAAGGAGGAAGGTTGTACATGCATAGATTCACAGCCAGTGCTATGTCGATCGCTCATATTACCGAAAGGATTCATTCCATCTCAGACTCAACCCTAACCTTATGTTCCTTGGTTCTGCACCGAACTCTTCAAGCTCCGATCAAGTTTCTCCACCGAGCGTAATCAGCAGGTGTCTTAGCTTTCCATCTTTCTTACGGTCCTCCGAGTGCCAACGCACAATCTTGCCTCTTTTGAGTTCGCAAATAAACGCTTCAAACGTGGGATCACAAAGTGATACCACAACATCTTAGTAGGAGGTCCTTGCTTAAACCTAGCGTATTTTGACGCTTGTATCGGGATGCTTTCACACGGACATACATGCATGTCTGCATACTCTTTACGATAGAGGATACAATCGTTCGGACATGCATGTATTCTTTCTACTTCCATTCCCAATGGACAAAGAACCTTCTTTGCTTGGTAGGTGGTGTTGGGCAACACGTTTCTCCTAAGAATATCCGCTAGGAGACCTAACAACGCCGTGAAACTCTTATCGGACCAACCATTGCTTGCTTTTAATTTAAGCGGTTCAATCACGGTTGACAACCTTGTATATTCCGCTTGCGGCCGAGGAACAAAGGTCTCACCGAGTCCTCCATCAAGCGCCGAATTTACAAAACTCTCTCTCATCAGTAGTTCTCTTACGCATCGCGTAGCATCCGATCCAGATTGTCATCGTGTGACCTATCCTCATCAAAAGCACGTCTACATCCGCATATCGTTGACTTCCTGGCGATGTCGTTATTACTAACTTCCCGTCGCTCTTCACCGTGATCGGTCCAACATGTATACCCTTTTTGAAACCCCTTCAATCAAGTGTGCTTCTATCAGCACCGGGTTGGTAAACATCTTCGATTATCGCAATCAATGCATGGACAAGTATATATATTTTATCCCTTTTTCAACATATCTCGCTTCGCGGCTCTTCTAAAAGCAACCACGCCATTAATGTACTCTTGACTCACATGGTTCACACCATACATCCAGTTCTGCCCATCTACGCTACACATGTAACAAAATATATAGTGTCAAATTAGATTAATAAATCTCTCTCAACCGCTCTCTCTCTCCATTTCCTTCCCCTCACGTAACTTTAATATTATTCCAACTACCAAATGAAAAATATTATTCTATTCCCTTACATTCGGATACAAAAGTTTGCATCGGTTCCTAGAGTTTTGTTTGGAATAGGCGACTTCCACTTGTGAAATCGGTTCCTAGCATCAAATCTAGCCATTCGAACCGGCTAATTAAGCACGTAAATTGCGATGCTCTAAAGGGTAGAGTTTCGGATTTGTTCAAAATAGCTAATAATCGCATTCCTAATAATGGGATTAATTCCTTACTACTTTGTGTGCTTTTTTATTATTCCTTGGTGCAGTTGCGAAATCCGCACAATTCCCTCTTCACGTATGGTTACCCGATGCTATGGAAGGACCCACTCCCACTTCGACTCTTATACACGCGATGCTTAGCATATTCTACCATATCTCAATTGGGTTATAAAGAATGTTACCCTCTGAGCTCACGGCGAAAATACCAAATTGATCTATTCCGATTGCTTGTCTCCCTCCTTTCTCCTCTCCTTCTCCCTCCCTTTCTCCTCTCTTTCTCTTCTCCTTCCCTTTCTCCTCTCCTTCTCCCTCCCTTTCTCCTCTCCTTCTCCTCCTCTCTCTCTCGTGGGCGCGCGCGGGGTTTTTATCCGGTGGCGGCTCAAATGGGAATGGGCGGGGTACTCAAGGTATTTATAAGCGCGAGGATATCACGAGCGGTTCAAAATATGAACTGCTTGTGATAGGCATATATCATGCACGGTTTATAAATAAAACTGTCAGGATATTTCATGACGGTGCTTTTATCAACCGCTCGTGATACGGAGATTATCACGACGGTTTATGTACGTAATCGTCGGACATATCGCGCACGGCTCTATTAATAAACCGCTCGTGATATGGGGATTATCGCGATTTGCTCATAAATAGAATAGCTCGTGATATTTCACGCATAGATTCGGTATATAAACCGCTTGTGATAAGCATATATCACAAACGGTTACTAGTAAGAACTGCTCGTGATAGGCCGCAAAGCAAATGTCGCGCCATCAGATCCAACAACACGACGGATTCAAATTAACCCGCCTCGTGATGGGGTGTCTTCTATAGCCTGTTTTGTAGTAGTGTGCTTTCGCTTTTTGTAATGTATTCGGTATTGGCCTGTTCAGCCCTTATTGTAAAACCTGTCCCTATACGATCTATGTAAACTCTGATGTGTTAAATAATGAATGGTATGGTTTTACGTCATGTATGAATTGATTCAGTGATGTATCTGTGAGTGCTATCTACTGATCCAGGGAATAGCACGTTGTTTTCACAAAGGATTCTGGATTAAGAAATCCGGGTCCGACAGTATGTCTAATGGTAATCTCGTGATCTATTACTAGTAGAGACTCCTTAATTACATGGTAGATTTTTAAATTTATGCTAGCGTAGCCTGCCCGCCGTTCATCAGACACTTGCTTCCATATATAGCTTAAGGAGAGTTTTGGAGGGAAGGGGCATTTTGGAGGGAAAGATTTCCCCTGTTAGGGTGTGTTTGGTTGGCGGAATCCTCCAATGATTACCAGGAATCATGTAGTAATCCTATGAGATTACCTTGTTTGGTAAAACATTCAGGAATCTGAACCAGGAATTTAAGATTACCTTGGGAAACAGATTACCATCAATCTTAGGAATCTCATTCCCGTAGAAAAAGGTGTCTATCTTATATTATCAAGGGAAAGTAATCTTTGTTATTGCATTTTTTTATCATGTGCTTTTGATTCATCACAATCAAATGTTGAACTTTCAGAATTCAAAAATCCAAATTATGATTTATTTAACATTCGAATATCTGAATTACGGAATTTAAAAATCATTTTTCAAAATATGAATTTTGAAACCAAAATATCAAAAATTTGAATCTTAAATTTTGGAATCTTAAATTCAGACAATTTAAATTTGAAAATTCAAAATTTCAAGGTTGGGTTTTGAAAATCTTTTTTTCTTTCTTTCAAATTTCAAATTTTGAGAATTATATTTTATAAATCTGAATGTTGAAAGTTTCAATTTTGAGTTTCGAATTTCAAATACTGAGAATTTAAACTCCAAAACTCAAATTTAAAATTTCAAAATCCAAAATTTGAACTTTTGAATCATAAAAAAAATGAAATTCCAAATGTTGGGATTTTAAAATATAAAATTCAAAATTTATAGATGTTAACCTCCATGGTTTGAAATTATGATAAAGACTAATATGTAGTTTCCTTCCAATCAACCAAACGTTGGAATCTTATATTACTGGTAATGTGTTTATCAGTAACCAAATTGAGAGGAATATTAGATTACAGGGAATATGAGATTACACGTACCAAACGCACCCTTAGTGCGAGAACCAAGCGGTTGTGTGGGCTTTCTCCGAGTCCGAAGCGGAGAAGGCGCCAACGTGTCCTGCCACTGTGGCGAAACCACTATGCAAAACCAACGCACGAGAGGTTATTTGACTGGTTTTAATACACTAGGGGCACAACTGATTTTTTTAAAATAATCTAATTTTTATTATAAATTACAAATTTATTCTATCATTTTTTTTATTACATGAATATACTTGTGTCGCCTAACGGTTGGGCGATTGTCTCCAGTTGCCCAACCGTTGGGCGATAGGATGCAGTCGCCCAACCATTAGGCGACAGCTGGCAGTCGCCCAACCGATGGGCGACAGGGGGCTCTCCTGTATTTTTTTTAAATAATATTTTATTAAAGAATTAATTACAAATATATGTAGTCGCTATAAAAAATTACAAAAATATGGAACCTATCGCTAGTTGAGCGTCAATGGAGGTACCTCTCACCAGTCGCAATATCACTTATCTTTCCGTTTACGAATCGTTCATACCTCAAACGTTCTCGATTAATTCTCCAAAAATTAATCGTAGTACAACAACATACTACGATGACAAAGTGTTATTGCGAGTCTAACATATTTGATACCGTACGAAGGCAACTGATATTACAATAAGAACACAATGTTTCATCGAACAGGGGGGTTACATGGCATGCAGGACAACGAACCGAGGACGGTACACGCATGCCTTTAGGGAAATAGAAATACATGGGATATGTGGACGAATAGGGTAGAACTACTGAGTGGAACGGGGCCATTTGCCCTTGTTGGCCAGCTCGACGTTATACTCATCGCCTTGCGCCTTAGCTCTCGCCGCGATGGCCCTCTTCTACTCCCTCTCGGCCTCCCGTCGCCTGGCATGCTCACGCTCCTGCTCCTCGCGCTGCCTGTCCAGCCTACGTTACTCTGCCTGCTCAGCTTTCACCTCTTTGAGGCGCCTTTCATGTGTCTCGATGTCCTCCTTAGCCCAACTCTTCCGTGTCAGCAACCACCACATGTCGTAGGGGTGGATCTTGTCATCGATCCACTGGAGGAAGTCGCGTAGTGGTGGCGGAGACTGCAATGGGTAAAGATAGTTAGTTACGCCGTTACGGAAGGAAAATGAGCATTGTACCCCAACATACGGTTTCATTACCGGCTGGCTATCGGTGTAGTCCACGGCGTAGTTTGGGCAGCACCAATAGCGCTGGCCAATGGTCCACTCATCGGTTGATTTGACGCACTTACAAGCGTCCCGACACCAGCATAGGGGTGGAGCCACCCCTATCGGGGGCCCTTCCGGAGGGCGTTCCACGGGCATTGGTGGGGGGCCACGGCTCGACCCAGAATCATTGGGCGTACTACGAGGCAGCTTCCTCACATCCACTAGTTCAGGAAAAGTTTGGTGTGTGAAAGGCTGCTGACTAGCGGCATGATGGCGAGCGGCGGTCTCATGGGGAGACACCCAGTCCTTCAAAAGTTGACGGATTTTCTCCCATTCCTTCTCCTTGTCCATGTTTTCTACTTGGTGGTGCTGGTGTGGACTTGTTGGATGAGTTGCGCTTTATTTATAGCTAGAGCGGACGGAGTGGTAGCCGGGTCTGAAAAGCTACCTCGGCTGGTAATGTCCTTAGAAAAAGCTAGGTCGTCGGGTTACATCGTCCAGAAAAAGCTGGCTCGTTGGGTCACATCGTCCTGAAAAGCTATCTCATCTGGTCATGTCCTCAGAAAAAGCTGGGTCGTCTGGTCACATCGTCCTGAAAAGCTATCTCGTCTGGTCATATCCTCAGAAAAAGCTGGGTCGTCTGGTCACATCGTCCTGAAAAGCTATCTCGTCTGGTCATGTCCTCAGAAAAAGCTGGGTCGTCTGTCACGTCGTCTTGAAAAGCTATCTCGTCTGGTCATGTCCTCAGAAAAAGCTGGGTCGTCGGGTTACATCGTCCTGAAAAGCTACCTCGTCTGGTAATGTCCTCAGAAAAAGCTGGGTCGTCGGGTTACATCGGCCTGAAAAACTATCTCGTCTGGTCATGTCCTCAGAAAAAGATGGGTCGTCAGGTTACATCGTCCTAAAAAACCTGGCTCGTTGGGTCACATCATCCAGAAAAAGCTGGCTCGTTGGGTAACACAAGAACGCAAAGGTATTACATGCATCACATACGCAAAAATAATACATGCATCACATACGCAAAAGTATTACATGCATCACATATGAAGTGGAAAATTTAAGTATGACATAACGAACAAATGTACCCCAAGCATCCCCTCCCCCTACTAGCCCCCGTCAACTGTCTACTAGCCCCCTACTAGGCCCCGCCAACCACACCCCAAATCCCTTCCTCCATCACCACGCCCACTCCACCTCCGTGTCCTCCCCTACGGCTCGCTTGGCCCTCTCCTCTGTTGGGTGTGGGGCCTCGGCCCCGACAGGGAAAGACGGTCTGGAGCCCTGGTCTGACGAGGACCGAGAGGCGAAGGGGTGGACAGAAGCGGCTGCTGTGTGGGTACTAGCGCACTGGCGAGCTGTGACGCGGAGAGAACCTCAGCCGAAGTGGGCTGCGGTGCCGGGTCGTCGTCCACCGAGAAGTCGTGGGCTTCCACGAAGCCTGGGGAGGACCCTCCGTCATAGGGAATTGGACCTGCACAGTAAAGTATTGTTAGTTAATTAAGAAAAACACGATGCGTGTCGACAAACGGAGATGTTACGTACTCTCAGCTACCGCCATAGCACGCGAGAAGGCATCCGTAGGGAAGTATGGCACGCCGTACGCGCCCTGTGTGTACTGAGTGTGGAAGGCGAAGGGGTGTGGAGGACCGACGTAGTGCGACGCTGCCGGTGTACGGGTTGTGCCCAGGCGGACCCTCCAGCCTCCTCAGGCCTCGGCGGACAGGGTCTGCTCGAGCATCCGGCCTCGTCAGGGCGTGTCGGTGTCGGACGTGGTCTAACTGACCCTCTCGCCTGCTGGGCTGCTGCTGGACGGGACGACGCAGGCGGACGTAACGACTGTCGACCAGGCAACCCGCTGGTATCAACATCCGGGAGCCTGGTGCACGACAACAGGCCGAAAATACGTGTGGCTTGATCAGCCACACGACGGATAGCCTGGACCGTCTCCTCGCGTGTGCCCTCGACACCGTCCGTCAACCTCTGAAGCCATGAGCGACAGTCCGTCGTAATCTCAGCAGCGATGCTCGCCTGCATCGAAAACAAGACCTGGTGAAAACTGTAATGGCAGAGGCTTTGACTGAAGTTTTTGAAGTAGGATGTAACGTACCGCGCGGTGGATGTCCTACGCGAAATGCACAGCGTATGTGTCTGTCGGTGCCGGGACACGCGGTGCGACCTCATCTGCAACAAGTACGAGCCTAGTACGTGTCCGAGGAGCATACCAGTGGAGGTACACGTCATAGGTCATAGGGTCGTAAGGGGTGTCCTCCTGCACACGGTCCTGTAGCGCGGCGTCCCACTGCCCCACCCAGTCGTTCATCCTAACACCCCAGTTCGTACCGCGGCGAACTCCCTTCCTACTGAACCTGCAAGACGTGACATGTAGTTAGAAGTCATGCGTAGTAGATGACAGCAAAAAACAGGGCATGTATGCCGATTACTCACGCGTGCACGCTGTTGGGCACTCGCCGTCGAACTGGTACTGGAACCTCCTGCCGTAGGCCGAACTGGCGCATCACTCGATGTGCCGCGTAGTCCTCAACAAAGACGTCGAAGACGAGCGCCCTGTGGGTGAGCCAGTACTCCCAGTCGCGCAGGCACAGCGAGGAAAGCCCGTGAGGACTACGCTCGTCCAAGAGACCGAAACTCCAGTCTGATCCGTGAGCCATACCTGCAAAACAAATTGAAGTTAGGAAATACGTGGAAATATAACATCGAATGTAAAATAGGAGTAAATTTGTCTTGTAAACAAAGAAACCAATAAGTACTAGGGCACCTAGATAATACTTTCAAAATTAGATAGTAGCGGAGGCGATTACATAAACAATACAAAGTACACATGACAATACAAATTATATTATAGCAGAACAGTTACATAAACAATACAAAGTAGATAGTGGCAGAACAGTTACATAAATAATACAAAGTACACACAGTCCCACTTTGCACCATGCAAGAAGTGGTGCCGCAAACCATGGCAGTGCCTACTCCTCAGCTGGTGCCTTGCATCGTTTGGCTGTGTGGCCCTCCTGGCCGTAGAGTCCACAGCGTTGACCCAACGCCCTGGCTTGTGCTTCGTCCATATCATTGGTAATACGCCGACTCTGCCGACGACCCTTGTCACCCTTCAGCATGCCAATATCCAGAATCCAGATCCTGTTTGCAATGTCCAAGGTGGCGAAGTTACCCACAACCCTGCACCACCCTGTCCTTCAAGAAGTACTCGGACACAAAGTTCAACGAGTCCATGTGCACAATCCCGCATGTGGCGAGGACATGGGAGCATGGCTTGTGTAATAGCTTCGATTTGTTGCATGTACAGCTAGGTTCGTTCACATGATCTCCAAGCCATACCTCCTGCGTGACAAGAGAACGAGCCGTCCCAAATCCGGCTCTATCCTAGAGGAGCACGTCGAAATGATGCTCCGTATTGCCCATCACGTGCACCGTGTGCGACTGGCCCTTCTCTGTCTTCGCATGTATGTATGCCGTAATCTTTGAGCAGTACGGTGTTTGAGGGTTGGTGGCATGAAGTGTGGCATTTGAATGTCTCTCCCTGAAATACCCGATTGTGCTGTGCAGAACACCTTCCACGATGGCGACGAGGGGGCTGAGAACGGAGGCCCCTAAGAACCCAATTGTACACCTCCACAAGGTTAGTCGTCATTATACCATACCTCGCCCCGTCGGTGTCGTGCAGCAATGACCACTTCTCCAATGGCACGCCCTCGATCTAGTGCGAGAAGCACTCTATGTTCCTCCGCCTCGCTCCAGCAGGTTCAGACTCTGGTCCGTGGTTCCTCCCGTCCACGTGTTTCCTGCTGTGTTCATCCAGTAGCATCCATAAGGCGTCAAATTTTCGCTGCTGGTTCTGCATAGCCAGCCTCTTGAATAGCTTCATCAGCGGTTGCTTCGGGAACTTCTTAAAGAAGTTCGCCCCTAAGTGCCGAATGCACCATCTACTCCTCATATCCGACCAAGGGAACGGCTCCTCGGGGTCTTCTTGAAGTTTTCTTATGGCCTTCAGCATCCCGGCGTGGCGATCATGGATCACGCACACACTAGGACGACCTCCAACAACTCCCACCCTTAGATGTCGAAGGAACCACAACCAGCTGTCGTAATTCTCACCTTCGACGAATGCGATGGCCAATGGAAGAATTTGATTATTCCCGTCAACGCCTATGGCTGTTAGGATTTGCCCCTTGTATTTTCCAGTCAAAAAGGTCCCGTCAACTGAGATCACAGGCAGCATATGCCTAAAAGCCTCGATGCAGGGACCGAAGGCTAAGAAGGCCCTTTGCAATATTAAAAAACCTCGCGGTTTTTTAGATGGCATGTCCTTTACAGCAGTGTACGTTCCCGGGTTTCTCTCCTGCAACACCCCCAGCATACGAGGAAGGTTGTCGTACGCCACCTCAAAAGATCCAAACCGTCTTTCCAAAGCCTTTTGCTTCGCACGCGACGCCTTTGCGTAGCTAATCTTGTACTTGAATTTATTATCGATAGCCACCATAATGTGCTTGGCCTCCACATCCTTCTTCTCTACTATCTCTCCATACATCAAATTGGCTACGAAGGTCGACGTTAGGTTACGATGTCTGGACAAAACAGTGTTGAGCATGCAGGAGTGCGCCTCTACCTTCGAGACAATCCAGTGTGTCTCATACTTTGGTCTATGTGCGTGCACTCGCCAAGGACAACTAGCTTGCTCGCACTTCACAGTGTACTGCTCCTGGCTAGATTTGATGACCCGAAACGTCTGCTGCATGGACATAGCCCACAACTTAATGGCATCTTGCAAGGATGTCTTATCAGCAAACATTGATTGCAACCGAACCTCAGTAGCATGGTACTCCTACGGCGATTTGTGCTCGTCATGCGTAGTTACACCCTCAACGTCAAATCTATTCCATTCCTGGGGGATGGGAGCTCCGTCCTCATCGGAACTATCCTCGTCGTCCTCGTGTAGAGCTTCCTCTTCAGCCAAGGCCATCCGGTCATCGCAATCCATTTGACGCAATATGTACTCCATTTGCTCTCCTTCATCAGCCTGTCCTGTAGGCTCACCATGCGGTGACCGATTTTCTTCTTCTGTATCTACCGCGTCGGGCTCATCACAAGCGACATCCTCCGAACCCTTCCTAACGCCGCCCTCCACCTCCTTTTCTTCACCAACATGCTGAGCACCCGAGCTGCTCCCACCACCAGGACGATATCCGACGACGGGTCCCTGCACAGCTTCTTTTGGGCATGGTTGCACAAGCACTACACACTCATATCCACGGCGCCTACAGCCTTCTATAAAGCCCTTCCACACAGCCGTGCGCATCAGTGTTCTCAACTCTCATCTAATGTCCGTGGGAGACCAGCTCCAAAGCCCTTGTATGACGACGCTGCACACCTCAGGGTCCAAGGAGAAGCTACGGGTGAGCCAGTACATCACATCTGCGATTTTTGCATTCTCGCCGTCTGGGTGTACAAGAGTGGTTTGAGAAAAACTACTCAAGTCAACACCGCACGGACCTTCACGAACGGTGCCAAGACCGTAATGCTCTTTCAATGTAGTGGGTACAGGCATGACTTACTGTATATGTCTGCAAATATTTTTGATATTGCAACAAGTCAGATCGCAATGCACGACATGCAAGCACTGCTACATTGTATTTTACATTTGTAAGGCTCTTCGTCTATCGTCGACAACTACACTACATCATGATCAAGACCCCGTTCATTCCTTAAGGCAGAGGCCACAATGAACATGCAGTACAATATTCGGATTCAACCTAAAAACTGAGCTATTCCATAGAAGTCATCATCTAATTCTGACGCTAACTTGCAATCCGAAATGCTACAAGTGGCGTTCCAGTCTTCTACAGAGCTAATTAACCTCTGCTAATTTATTCATACTAATTTACCTCTACTAATTTGTTCATACACCTAATTCATCGTCCTCATGCGCTCGGTCACACATTATTTATCCAATGATAGTCGGTCATGCGTGCACCAACACAACTTTAATATTTCTCATAAACATCAATTATACTCTCCTACGGGCTAGTTTTTGTCTCTAACTACAGTTTTCTATCGCTGCTACTTACAAACAAATGAATAACATTTCGATTTTCTAATTTTTCCCTCTAACTTTAATTTCCTACAGGTGTTACTTATACTTCTATTTTTAACTACATCAACTATTTTTCTATCGCTACTATTTACATACAAATTAACTACGTTTTTATTTTCTAATTTTTTCCACTACCTAAAATCCTAATGTTTTTTCTCAACCTAAAATCTCTTACAGATACTACTATTTAAACTATAGAAACTAATTACTTACTAAAAAATATATAATACAAAATCAAAATACTTACCTCACAAAGAAAATCTTCTTCTCCCTCCCTCTCTCCCTTTCTTCTCCCTCCCTCTCTCTTTCTCTCTTCTTTCTTCCTTCTTTCTTCTTTCCTTCTTCGCAACCGCAGGCTCGGGCGCCGGGGGGACCGCGCGCGGGCCTTATAAAGCCATCCAGTCGCCCAACGGTTCGGCGACTGGAGGCACCTATCGCTCAACGGTTGGGCAACTGCATTCATTGCCCAACGGTTGGGCGACCGCATTTATGGGGCGCCCAACGGTTGGGCGACTGGAGACAATCGCCCAACCGTTAGGCGACACGAGTATATTCATGTAATAAAAAAAACGATAGAATAAATTTGTAATTTATAATAAAAATTAGATTATTTTAAAAAAATTCCACAACACATGGTTTTGTACTTGGAGGGGTAGGTTAGACAAACCACCATACTTCAAAGGTAAGTATACTTTATCCTTACAATAAATCAGTATGTAATGGTGTTCGGAGTATGCAACATATATAGAGATGAAGTATACATTATGGAATGTAGATTATAGGAAATGTGTTTGTGTAGTGATAATTTACCACAATATTGGTAAATAAAATGTCTTGAGTAATTTTCAAATATAAATATATATTATTAGGAGCGCATATGGTCCGTTAAATTTTGATTAATCAGTTTGTACCCATTGGCCCGGGAAACGTATACCGTTTTATCACAACAATACTATTTTTTTTCCACCATACACGTGCCGCGGTGAGAGCGAAAAAGAACAAGATAGAATAGGAGACAAAAAAGGTTAAGAAAACATTGTTTAGTTAGAAGTTGTTTCTACCAAAGCCATCCTCATAAAACATTAATGTACACTTTCTCAAAAAAAAATGATGTATACTTCTCATAAAAAAATGTATAATCTTTTTTAAGATCCTTTTCATTGTTAGGGCAAACCGGGCTTCCGACAGGCTTCCAAAGTTAGTATCGAGCTCGGCCTTTGCCAGCTGGGACCTAAGAACAATGACATTTCTTCCTTTTTCTTTTTGAGAGGAAAAGAACAATGACTTAGCCCAGCCCAGCCCGGCCCACAAAAGTTAACTTTCGACCCATCAGTATTGGTCTAACAGAAATGTAGAGCCTTTGACGAACCCAGGCTGACATTTTTCCTTTGTTCTACAAGTTTATCTACTGCTGAACATCATAGCGTCATTCGTGTAACATTTGGATATATAATTAAAAAAAATTGTAGTGTCAAATGAAATTGACTCGTATTGTAAAACAAATACGAATATAATATGCCTAAATAGGTGCCGAATCGAATATAAAAACGGATAATATCCAGATTCGGCAGGTACCAGCAACTAACTACATACTATGTATCTTTTGCATCCGACCTCTAAATTGGGCATATTACATGCTTTTTTTAGCCGAACTTGATACGTGTATTTTGGCATATAAATATTATGTGCTAAAACAGAGAAAAGGGAGCACAAATATTACTATAAAACTGGTGTCAACAAACTCTTTTCGTTAAACTTATTACGTTGTAGGATATTCAGATCTGACCAATTTGAGTACATACTTGATTCGTATTCCTTACAATATTCAATTTGTATTCGAACATATTTAAATTTGTATTCGTAATTCATTTAAAAAATACGAATAGAGACATGAGAAGACCACTCTTTGATTCATATTCGATCTGATGACACACCTGTGTACATGTAATAGATATCATACGGTACAACCATTGCCATGCATCTATATAGCTTTTAACAGCACAACACACCGAGGGAAAGCAACACCGCGCATTGACATAGATATAGTTCAGGGTCTAACATGACATCTAGTACCATGCCATTGTGAAATTTAATAGCGGTCGGATCGGGCAAATCAAAGGCCAAGATCATCAACTGCCATCCGACACATACCCGTTACCATACCCGCATGCTGCTCCACCTGAACTGAAGTCGCTTATCAAGTTACCATACCCGTTACATCACGGCGACCAATTGTCTGAATAAATTTTTGCCTGGAATGCCTGACCAGTCCTACACTTATTTACCCCGAGAAGACTCAGAGAGTGACGGCAATCGACACGCTCTTCTCTTCTCCCATCCGACACAATTGACACGTTCTTCTCTCCATCACCAAAACGAGCAGACGTACGTGCAGGAGAGCCTGCCATGGGCACACCATGAATTAACTAAATAATGCTGCACAAGCTTCGTTTCTGCGTAACGTATATAAGCACACCAAGATCAGTGACATGAACCATAGTAAGTTACCAACAAAGAGTACAAATCAATCCAATTCCATTATCTCCAACCTCTTCCCCTTCACTTCAAGTTTTGTTTTGGGAAGATACATACATCACTACTGTCCTCATGGCTCCTACTAGAGTGAGCGCATTGGTGCTGTTCTTGTTCATGTTCTCGACCGTTCTCTCGCCGGCGGAGCGCCGGGAGGTGGTGGAGGCCGCACGGGCGGCCGACGCGCGCCGCCCTCGGAGGAGCGGCGGACGGGACAGCAAGGCGATCGACCAGGGGATTGGCTACTTCCTGATGGCTCTAGCCCTTGTTCTTACCTATATTCTTCACTGAGAGCAACTCAGTTTTGCCCTGGATGCAGGAGAGGGATTTGTCTGGTTTCAGTTATGTGCTCTTGTAGACTAATGTAGATTTTCGACAAATGTTTCTTTACCTTGTTTGTACTATATTTTTTTTTATCAGATGATTCATTTTATGCACAACAGTGTCCTCATAGAAATGGCCGGCCAGAGATACAGGTTAGACTAACATTGAGGGCTTGTTTGGATGTTAGGGGGCAAAATCCCAGGGAAGAAAATCCTTGAGGGGGATTTTGAGGGTATATAGAATCCCCCTCAACCTCAGGGAAAATCTTTCCGCCTGGGAATAAAATCCCTGTTGCCGTTTGGGAATAACAGGGATAAAAATCCTGCCATGAAAAAAAATCAAAAAAATTGTAAAATTCAGAAACAATAGCTATAGTGTATTTGAGTTATCAGCAAAAACACACGTCTCGACTACATGCCAAATATATAATAAGCAAAAATAAAATGAAACAGGGGCCAACTTTAGGCCTTCGTTCTTTTCCTTGTTTGTTCATTCTGGGTTGTAACCAACACCTATCAAGATAAATACAAATTCCTTCCACAGACTCACTGCAATCAGCACTCAACAGCTCAGCTGCGACAAGCAACCAGCTACTGCTCTTCCTTATTTGCAGTTGAATACAACACAATCGACAACATCACCAAGCTCACCCCATTCTATGCCTCGGCTCAAGAAATATCAATTATCTGGAAAAAATATCTAGGTGCATTACTTATTATTGTTACTTCCACAACTTGACAGAATTGTCGTGGCTCGCAGAAGCCACCATCCCAGTTACTTGTGATTGCGCCAACGCCACAATTTGACCTTCATGAGCCTGCACTGTAATGCTTTGGTTCTTTACCATGTTCCATAGCTCCAGAGACTGAATCATTAGAATGCTGATGAGAAACTTATATAGCAAATAAGCAACAAAGAAGAGAGTCACCAAAATTGATGTGATCTGTGGATATCATGGGGATATGTTCATGACCTTAGGATGATGTGACAATTGGCAATGACGTTGAAGGTTTGCGGAAACAAGCGTTTTCGACAAAGTTCAAGTTCTGTCAGGCCTCAGGCGGTCTGACCGGCCATGGTGGCGGTCAGATCGGCCGTAGTTCGGGTCAAACTCCGGGTTGAAAGACTGGCGGTCGGACCGACCAGGAAAGCGGTCCGACCGGCCAGTGTGGCGGTCTGACCGGCTACCGCTGAGCGGTCAGACCGGCCATGTAAGTGGCTGTGGATTTTTGAGCTGGGCTAAAAATAGAGGGTGTAGCCAAGAGAGGAGGTTCTACTGCTCTTGGTCCTATAATTTTTGGAGCCTCCAGACAAAAGTTCTATTCGTTTGAAATTTTCAGAGAGGTTGCGGATTTTCAAGCTGGAATTTGGCTAAGTCATGGACTGGTGGTCAGACCGGCCTTTGGCTGGCGGTCTGACCGGCAAGGGGAGCGGTCCGACTGGCCATGCTGGCGGTCTGACCGGTTTTGACTTAAGTCGCTGGCCTTCTAGGCAGCGATGTGTTGGTTGTTAGGTCAATCTCATGGGTTTCAGTGCATATGTGTTGCATGATGCATGTTTTGACTAACGTGGGTCAAGTTGTGAAGAACTTATTCCCAGTTTCGATTTGCTTGTCTATTGTTGTGCAGGTTGCTTGGTGGTCAATGACGGTCAACGGCGAGGATGATCGGGACTAGGCTTGGAGAGCTAAGGTTCAGAACGATCGACGATGCCGGGTGAAGTAATTGGACTCAGCATGGTGCAAGATGGACAAAGGTGACCGAACGGGCAGTTCGGTGCGACTGGTTGGATCAAGCGGCGCGGGGGTCGGTGCAAGTGCCATGATGGTTTCAGTGGGAGCCGGATGGGAGAGACTTGCCGACATGAAGAGAGCCGTTGGATCAACCTATACGTGGCGAAGTATGCGAGTGCTTCGCGCAATCCGGATTCGGTCTTCGGAGAAGGTCCGAGAAGGGGTATTTTGGTAATTTTACCAAATACCACCTTGGTGACCTTTTGCTAACCCGCGGCGCAAGACGGTACGTGGAGAAGCGGATTAGGTCAAGAGGAGATGAAGACGACGCTTTAAAATACGTGCGTGTGTGACCCGTTTATTTTGGGCCTTAACGGGAGCCCATTAGGGAAGCTCTTCTAGAAAGTCTAGGCCTCCACTATAAATAGAGAAGGGAGGTGGTTGCACCCCCTCACCCCTTTCATTACTTGAAAACCCTAGTTTTTGTTTGTGTGCTTAGGGAGTTGATAGTTGGAGGTTAGGGTTCTAGAGAGTTGGATTTGATTTCGTGCTCATGTATTGAGTCTTTGTCCTCCATTGATGGAGTGGCTGTAAACCAATACCATATCAAATCAATCCAAAGAAAGTTCTATCAAAGTTGAGTTCATTTGCTTTCTTTCTCTCTATTTGGTGATTTTGAGTCTTTCTTTGATCCGCGAGTTTTTGGTTGGTTTCTTGTCGTGATCTAACTTGCTGCATCATGTGGCAACCCATCTAGGGTCTTCTTGATCATCAATCACCCACGAGCAAGTCTCTAGATCATATTTCAATTTTTGCCCGGTTTTTGAACCACCTTCACTCAATTGAAGAAAGGTCTGAACTTTGGCAAGGATCTTCACGATCGTTGCTTGGAATAGGTTCCTGACATCCTTGGGAAGGTGTTTGTCAAGTTTCACGAAGTTTGAACGCACGAATCAAAAGTTAGACCAATTTACGTTTTGGTTTTTCGGGCTGTTTTCACTATTCTTGAACTAGAGGTGTGACCTCCCGAGGGAGTGGTCCAACTGCTGGGATCGGTCCGACCGCTAGGCCAACCGGTCAGACCGCCCCCGTGAGAGGTCAGACCGCCCGAGAATTGTTGATTTGAGTTTCTGAAGATTTTGCTTCGGGGCTTTGATTGGATTCAATACAAATCTACCGCTGTGCTTGATTGATTGATCTTCATAGCTTTCATAGCTATTGGAGTGAGATTCGTATTGAATTCGATTTAGGAGAAAAAGAGATCGTGCTCCTATTCACCCCCCCTCTAGTCGCCTTTTCGGTCCAACAAGTGGTATCAGAGCCCGGTTAGTTCAATCTTGATCTTAACCGGTCACTGAACTTGACGATGGATAAGTACTCCTGTAAACCGCATATCTTCGATGGGCACGACTATGCCTTTTGGAAGAACCGCATGCGTGTTTTTCTTCAGAGCGAAGGACGAGGTGTATGGGAGGCTGTTCGAGCTCCGCTTATCATGCCTGAGGTTGCTACGGCGGCTTCTGAAGCCCTCTTGGCTAACGACCATAAGGCAAAGAACTTTCTGTATGGTGGGCTTGGTAGACAAGAGTATGATAGGATTTGCAATCTCGAGACCGAACATGAGATTTGGAAGACTCTCGAAACCTATCATGAGGGTTCTTCCCAAATCAAGCAAGTGCGTCAGACGGTCTATAAAAAGGAATATAACAAATTCGAGATGCGTCCTGGAAAAAGCATCGATGACATTTTCAGTCGCTT
Source organism: Ampelocalamus luodianensis (assembly GCA_036346255.1). Classification (NCBI taxonomy): domain Eukaryota; kingdom Viridiplantae; phylum Streptophyta; class Magnoliopsida; order Poales; family Poaceae; genus Ampelocalamus; species Ampelocalamus luodianensis. Next base: position 11,292,053 of record CM070635.1, on the reverse strand, counting down.
TAACACAGTGATAAATCAGATGAAGGCTATTGGTATTGAATATACCCAATCTGAAAATGTCACCCATCTCCTGGCTGCAATCAACACCAGGGAGTGGGAGATAAAGGCTACCGCCATTCGGGAAAATGTCAACTTCTCTGATCTGACTTTGGATTTGCTCTATAGCAAGCTCAAGACTCATGAGATCCAGAAGGGTGACCATTCTAAGAAGGATAACATGGCTTTGATAGCAGACCCGGTCAAGAGAGCCTCTAATGGGTCGTTTGAATCTTCTTCTGGAATTTCTCTTGCTTCTTTATCTGCTATCCAAGAAGAGGATCTTGAAAATATTCCTGAGCCCGAGATGGCACTTTTGATTAAGAAGTTCACACGGGCCTACAACAATATGAGAAACAAAAAGAGAGGCAGCCCTGTGACTTGTTATGAGTGTGGAGAGCTTAATCACATCCGGGTAAATTGCCCCAAGCTGGAAGGGAAGAGCAACCACAAGGATGAAAAGCCAGCTTGGAAGAAGCCTCAGGGACGCAAGTCTAAGTTTGATGATGCCAAGCTCAGGAAGGCTGCTCACCGGGTTCTTGCCGCTCTTGGAGAACGATCCTTGAGCGATGTGGACTCCGGGAGCGAGGAGGACAAGGAGGAGGAGCTCCCTCAAGACAAGAAGGGAAAGGCCAAGGACTTCACAGGCATGTGTTTCATGGCTGACTCCAACGACATCGATGACAACAATGAGGTATCTCTCTCCTATGATGTTCTTTTTGCTAGATGCGAAACTGTCTATGAGCAAATGCTAGGTCAGGATAAAACCTTAAAATTCATCATGACTAGGAATGAGGAGTTAGAGTCACAAGTAGATAAACTCACATTAGAACTTGTGAATGCTAAGAGTCTTGAATCTGATGAATGCTCATCCTACCATGCCTTACATTCTGAATTGGCTAAACTGCAATCTGCTCATGATATTGCTTTACAACAACTTGAAAATGCTAGGACTGAGCTAGTTGAAGTTAAATCTGCTCCTTGCGAAAAATGCTTAGAGTCTAGCAAGTTGGTTGTTTCTGATGTGGTTGAATCTAGTTTTTGCTCTGTCTGCTTAGAACGTGAACGTGAATTACATGATGTTGTAGAAGCAGCTAGAGCTAAATATGCCAAGCTTAAGGACAATATTAATTCTGCTACTTGTGCTTCATGTGAAGCTCTTAAGCTTGAAGTTGCTCTTTATAAGAAGAGGTTTAACGCTAAAACTTGTGATTCATGTGTTAACTTTGGAAAAGAAATTGCTTACCTTAAGGACACATTAGAAAGATTCTCTAAAGGTAAGAAACAGTTAAACATGATTTTTGACAAGTCAAAAACTCCTTATAAGAAGTAAGGGTTAGGATACAACTTTACCCAGGACAAATCTAGTGGCATTCAAATTTTAAAAAATGGCTTAGTTGAATTTGATACCCAACCTGCAAAGATCACTTTCAAATCTGCAGGTTTTGCCCAACCATCTGTTCAGTCAAAAGGTGCTTCTCCCAGTGGTACCAAGTACCATTGCACCTATTGCAAGAAGGATGGACATTTGGTTGAGTTTTGTTGGCGTAGGTTGAAAAATGCTAGGAGAAATCTTGCTAGAATGTCATCTCATCAACCTAGAGATTTTATGAGAAATGGTCATTTAGAAAAGAAGAAACCTGGATTAGGATTTATTGCACATGCTCATCATCATCATGTTCCTAAACAGGATAATTCTCATGTTCGTGTAACCATTGCTCATAACACACACTCAAATAGAATCAAGGATAGCACTTCTGCTTTGCATAATACTTGCAGACGTGTGTCTCAGTACTGGGTTCCCAAGTCATGTTTAACTAACCCCATTATTGAGACACATCGTTCTTCTGTGCCTTGATTTTCAGGATCGCCGCGGAAGGAAGGACATGTGGTTCGTCGACTCCGGCTGTTCACGCCACATGATCGGAGACTCAAAATGGTTCACCTCCTTCACGCGGTCGACAGGTGATGTCTTCATCACCTTTGGAGACAATACTCAAGGGCGGATTGAAGGAACGGGATCAATCAGGGTGAACGACAACTTCATCCTAAAGGGCGTCGCCCTTGTGGACAAGCTCAGGTTTAATTTACTCTCTGTCTCACAGCTTCTTGATGATGGCTATGAGACTATATTTAAGAAAAATGCTTGTCGGGTGCTTGATTCAGCTGGTGAGCTCATTTTTGGGATTTATAGAGCTGCTAGAATCTTTGGAGCTGATTTTTCTGAATCTCTTGCTGGTTCTCTTAAATGTTTGATTACACCTTCTTCTGAGTTCTGGCTTTGGCACCGACGTTTGGGGCACATTGGTTTTGATCATCTGACGCGAGTTAGCAACCTTGATCTCATGAGAGGTTTGCCCAAACTCAAAGTCATCAAGGATGTCAGATGTACGCCCTGTAGGCATGGCAAGCAAGTTGCCGCCTCACACCCTTCAGTGACTATGGTCATAACTGACGGACCGGGACAGTTGCTTCATATGGATACTGTTGGTCCTGCTAGGGTTCGGTCAATTGGTGGCCAATGGTACATTCTTGTCATAGTCGATGATTTTTTGAGATACACTTGGGTGTTCTTTCTTGCTTCGAAGGATGAAGCTTTTGGTCATTATCATGATCTTGTTCTTCGTTTGGCTTTCTGAACTTCCGGGTGCCTTGAGAGCGATTCGCAGTGACAATGGCACGGAGTTCAAGAATGCTTCTTTTGCTTCTTTTTGTGTTGAGCGCGGAATTGAGCATCAGTTCTCTTCTCCACATGTCCCTCAACAGAATGGCGTTGTGGAAAGGAAGAACAGAACTTTAGTCGAGATGGCTAGGACGATGCTAGATGAGTATAGCACACCGAGGAGGTTTTGGGCCGAAGCTATTACTACAGCTTGCCATATTGCAAATCGTGTCTTCTTGAGATCGTCTTTGGGCAAATCTCCTTATGAGCTTCGATTTGGTAGAAAACCCTCTGTTTCTCACTTTCGAGTTTTTGGAGCAAAGTGTTTCATTCTCAAGACAGGAAACCTAGATAAATTTGAATCAAGGACTTTTGATGGTTTATTTCTGGGTTATCCTGCACATTCAAGGGGTTTTCGGGTTTTTAATGTTGAAACTAACCTTGTTCAGGAGACATGCAATGTCACTTTTGATGAGACTAGCCCTGGAGCTAGATTCGATGTTTCAGGTGACTTACAGGTGACAGAGAGTATTTTTGTTGAAGAAGGTGAGGATGAGCTTGATACTGCTCCTCCACCTGTTGTTGATGTTCCTGTCCAAGCTCCAGAACCTGCTACGACTACTTCACCTTCAGTTGAGGCTCGTGCTGCATCTTCATCATCATCAGTACCTGAGGAGGTCGAAGAGATGATGTCTCCCCCGGGCGCTCCACTTCACATTCAGAGGCGTCATCCTCCGGATCAGATGATCGGTAATCTTCATGAGCGAGTCACTCGCTCCAGGTATCACGATCCGAGTCTCTACTTCCATTCTGCGTTTGTTGCTTCTTTCGAACCCCGCGATATATCACATGCATTATCTGATTCTAGCTGGGTTAATGCCATGCATAAGGAGTTAGAGAATTTTGAGAGGAACAAGGTATGGAACCTAATAGAGCCTCCTAGTGGTCATAATGTGATAGGAACCCGTTGGGTGTTCAAAAATAAACAAAATGAGGATGGTTCTGTGGTTAGAAACAAGGCTAGGTTGGTAGCTCAGGGTTTTAGCCAAGTTGAGGGGTTAGATTTTGATGAGACATTTGCTCCTATTGCTAGATTGGAAGCCATTCGGATTCTGCTTGCATTTGCTGCTTCTAAAGGCTTTAGATTATATCAGATGGATGTTAAGAGTGCTTTTTTGAATGGTTTTATAGAGGAGGAAGTGTATGTTAGGAAAACCCCAGGCTTTGAGAATCCCAAGCATCCACATCATGTCTTTAAGCTATCCAAAGCCTTGTATAGTCTTAAGCAAGCCCCTAGAGCCTGGTATGATAGACTTAAGACCTTTCTGCTTAAGAATAACTTTGAGATGGGAAAGGTAGACAAGACCCTATTCATTCTTAGACGTGGCAATGACTTCCTGCTTGCTCAGATTTATGTAGATGATATTATCTTTGGTGGTTCTTCTCATGCTCTTGTTTCCAGTTTTTCTGAGACCATGTCCAAGGAATTTGAGATGAGTATGATGGGAGAACTCAATTACTTTCTGGGGCTTCTGGGGCTTCAAATCAAACAATGCAAGGAAGGGATCTTCATCCATCAGATGAAGTACACCAAGGATCTGCTCAAGCGTTTCGAGATGGGTGACTGCAAGCCGATTGCCACTCCCATGGCGACTTCGACTGTTCTGGATCCAGATGAGGAAGGAGAAGCTGTGGATCAACATGAGTACCGCAGCATGATCGGCTCCCTCCTATACCTGACAGCCTCAAGACCGGACATCCACTTCGCGGTCTGCCTCTGTGCGAGGTTTCAGGCGTCTCCGAGGACTTCCCATCGCTAAGCCGTTAAGCGCATCTTCAGGTATTTATATTCTACCCTCCAGTATGGCATTTGGTATTCCTGTTCTTCTTCTTTGTCCATTCGGGGGTTTTCTGATCTGATTTTGCGGGCTGACGGCTAGATAGGAAGAGTACCTCAGGCACTTGTCACTTCTTAGGCACTTCTCTTGTCTCTTGGTCTTCTAGGAAGCAGTCTTCTGTTGCACAATCCACTGCTGAAGCTGAATATGTAGCTGTTGCTAGTTGCTGTAGTCAAATTTTGTGGATGGTGTCCACTCTTAAGGACTTTGGGTTGGCTTTTGATAGTGTTCCTCTTTTCTGTGATAACACTTCTGCTATAAATATTGCTAAAAACCCTGTACAACACTCTAGGACCAAGCACATAGACATTCGCTATCACTTTCTTAGAGATCATGTCGAGAAGGGTGATATTGTGCTGCATTTCGTGGAGTCCGAGGCTCAGTTGGCTGATATCCTCACCAAGCCTTTAGATACAACTAGGTTTGCCACCTTGAGAAGTGAGTTAGGGGTAATTTATCACTACAGGTTGGTTTGAGGGGGAGTTGGCTTTCTTCTGAACTTTCCTTGTTCATCTGAGTTTTTCTGATCTTTTCTGATACCTTCTTCTAATGGTATTTTCTTCTGATCTTTTTGCTCTTTTTAGGTTTTTTTAAGTCTTTTGTGCATCTCATTGTATCATATTGTATTCATATGAAAATCACAAAAAGATGTATTGTAATATAAGCTTTTCTGCTTGTCTTTTAAAATTGATGAAGCTTTGCTTATTACCCTCTTGAGCTTTAGTATTTCAATTCTACTCGATGCCATGTCTAGTTCTTTGACTTGCTAGAATTATCATGCTTTCACATGTGTAGTTAAGCCTTTGCTGAATGAGCTAGAACTTTAAGACAACTTGAACTAAAAACTGCAATTTGTGGATCTTTTAGCTAGTTGCGCAATTAGTGCTCCTTTTGTGAGATTGGACCTGTCAAAATTGTTGTGTTAGCTCTTGAATCTAGTATTGTTTACTTGAGCTTCTTGTTCTTTTAAGAATCTAAATCTGCTCTTGTGAAAAATAAAAAATCAAATTTAAAGATTGTCTTGTGCTTAAAATGCGCCAAACTACTCTCACAAGACTGCATGTCATGGACATGAACTTGGAGATAGTTTGATGATCCAGACGATCTCATTGGGACTGCTTGTCAAAACTGACATGAACCTCAAGATTTGTCGCCCTGCTAGAAGCTTAGGAAGAGTTTGTGGATGGCTCCTAGTCCAGGATCTTCTTCACTAAGATATACCTTTAATCAACTTCAATATTCATTGCAAATGAAAAACTGTTGAAAAATGGGCATTTGAAAAAAATTGAGCAAAATGATTCAATTCAGGACCTGTTTGTCTTTTAATGTGGTCATTGTTAGCTTTTTGATCTCACATTGACATTTTGACATGGCCAGTATCATCTTAGGATCCCTGTTTATGAACTTGCTAGATTTGAAGCTTTGCTTAAAATGCTAAAATTCATTGCTTTATATTGAGCCTTCTAGCTTTAGCTTTGTTATATATGTCTTATCATGATCTTACTAGTGCATTCAGGCTGATATGTTGTTTGTGCAATATTAGAAATGCTAGCTTGTTCTTTTGGGTAATCTCCAAAGCTTCTTGTAATCAAAAAAATAAAAAATACAAAAATATGAAGCCACTCCATTGCATTTCATGCATGCTCCTTCTTATGTTTTTCCCTCATTCTGCATTTATTATCTCTGGACGAGAGGAAGGCGTGATTCCTTGATGACTCTATTGTCAAAGGGGGAGAAGATATTTCGAGATGTATAAAAGGAAGAAGATATAAAAGTGTTAAAAAGGGGGAGAAAATTGGAGAATTTGAAATTTTCTGCAGTCTGAGGATCATAGTGAGGGGGAGTTTCATATTTGCATTCGTTTGATCGTATTGCCATTTCTGAACTTCAATTGCAATTCTTAAGCCTCACGATGATCAAAGGTCATATCGAACAATTGTTCTTTCATATGGACTTTAAGTGAGATTTTGACTCTTTCTGGAAAATGAAGCTTTCTCGCTTTCTTTTGCCTTATCTCACTTGCCTATACTATTCTGAAGCCAGCTTGGTCATTTCCATTGCTCTCTCTTGCATATGGACCAAGTTGTGCCTTTGCGCGAAAACATCGAGTTTTTACTTTTCAAACCTCAAAATTTGCTTTTGTTGGAAATTGCCAATGTGTTCATCAAGGGGGAGATTGTGGATATCATGGGGATATGCTCATGACCTTAGGATGATGTGACAATTGGCAATGACGTTGAAGGTTTGCGGAAACAAGCATTTTCGACAAAGTTCAAGTTCTGTCAGGCCTCAGGCGGTCAGACCGGCCATGGTGGCGGTCAGACCGACCGTGGTTCGGGTCAAGCTCCGAGTTGAAAGATCGCGGTCGATCGCCGTGGAGGCGGTCCGACCGGCGGTGTGGTTCGACCGCCATCTCGAGGCGGTCGACCGCCATGTAAGTGGTCAGGATTTTGAGTGGGCCAAAAATAGAGGGTGTAGGCAAGAGAGGAGGTTCTACTGCTCTTGGCCCCATAATTTTTGGAGCCTCCAGACAAAAGTTCTATTCGTTTGAAATTTCCAGAGAGGTTGCGGATTTCCAAGCTGGAATTTGGCTAAGTCATGGACTGGCGGTCAGACCGGCCTTTGGCTGGTGGTCTGAACCGGCAAGGGGAGCGGTCCGACCGGCCATGCTGGCGGTCTGACCGGTTTTGACTTAAGTCGCTGGCCTTCTAGGCAGTGATTTGTTGGTTGTTAGGTCAATCTTATGGGTTTCAGTGCATATGTGTTGCATGATGCATGTTTTGACTAACGTGGGTCAAGTTGTGAAGAACTTGTTCTCGGTTTCGATTTGCTTGTCTATTGTTGTGCAGGTTGCTTGGTGGTCAACGATGGTCAACGGCGAGGATGAACGGGACTAGGCTTGGAGAGCTGAGGTTCAGAACGATCGACGATGCCGGGTGAAGTCATTGGACTCAAGCATGGTGCAAGATGGAGAAAGGTGACCGAACGGGCAGTTCGGTGCGACTGGTTGGATCAAGCGGTGCGGGGGTCGGTGCAAGTGCCATGGTGGTTTCGGTGGGAGCCGGATGGGAGAGACTTGCCGACATGAAGAGAGCCGTTGGATCAACCTACACGTGGCGAAGTATGCGAGTGCTTCGCGCAATCTGGACTCGGTCTTCGGAGAAGGTCCGAGAAGGGGTATTTTAGTAATTTTACCAAATACCTTCTTGGTGACCTTTTGCTAACCCGCGGCGCAAGACGGTGCGTGGAGAAGCAGATTCGGTCAAGAGGAAATGGAGATGGCGCTTTAAAATGTGTGCATGTGTGACCCGTTTGTTTTGGGCCTTAACGGGAGCCCATTAGGGAAGCTCTTCTAGAAGGTCTAGGTCTCCACTATAAATAGAGAAGGGAGGTGGCTGCACCCCCTCAACCCTTTCATTACTTGAAAACCCTAGTTTTTGCTTGTGTGCTTAGGGAGTTGATAGTTGGAGGTTAGGGTTCTAGAGAGTTGGATTTGATTTCGTGCTCATGTATTGAGTCTTTGTCCTCCATTGATGGAGTGGTCAGAAACCAATACCATATCAAATCAATCCAAAGAAAGTTCTATCAAAGATGAGTTCATTTGCTTTCTTTCTCTCTATTTGGTGATTTTGAGTCTTTCTTTGATCCGCGAGTTTTTGGTTGGTTTCTTGCCGTAATCTAACTTGCTGCATCATGTGGGAACCCATCTAGGGTCTTCTTGATCATCAATCACCCACGAGCAAGTCTCTAGATCATATTTTGATTTTTGCTCGGTTTTTTAACCACCTTCACTCAATTGAAGAAAGGTCTAAACTTTGGCAAGGATCTTCACGATCGTTGCTTGGAATAGGTTCCTGATATCCTTGGGAAGGTGTGTGTCAAGTTTCACGAAGTTTGAACGCACGAATCAAAAGTTAGACCAATTTGCGTTTTGGTTTTTCGGGCTGTTTTCACTATTCTTGAACTAGAGGTGTGACCTCCCGAGGGAGCGGTCCGACCGCTGGGATCGGTTCGACCGCTAGACCAACCGGTCTGACCACCCCCGTGAGAGGTCAGACTGCCCGAGAATTGTTGATTTGAGTTTCTGAAGATTTTACTTCGGGGCTTTGATTGGATTCAATACAAATCTACTGCTGTGCTTGATTGATTGATCTTCATAGCTTTCATAGCTATTGGAGAGAGATTCGTATTAAATTCGATTTTGGAGAAAAAGAGATCATGCTCCTATTCACCCCCCTCGAGTCGCTTTTTCGGTCCAACATGATCAGTAAGATTCCAACATAAGTTGACTATGCCTTGAGAAAGGATAATGTTATAGCTAACAACACTCAGATATCACAAGACACGTTAACAAGCTTCTGCTAGCATCTTCTTGTTAAATAATCTGCTAGCTGCCCAACACCAGCCGTACTGTGTGCTATAACTGAAGATATCAAAGTTTACTGGTAAAAACATACAAGAACATACACTTCCTCAAAACAAATAAAATGAATTCAATAGAAGTGATTAAAACTCAATGGAAGAGCCAATACTACCTGGTAACCTCCAATCACCAAGAGATTCGTATAGCTTGGGTGGAACACACAAGAATGGAACTTGTTTCCATTTGAGCTGACCTCATGAATGCACTCTCCTCATGGTATTGACCAGACCTTAACTAGATCCTGACTGAGACGAAAGGTGCTCCTCGGTGTTGTCCCAGCACACTGACTGCACATCTGTGCTATGGCCCTGAGATCATAAATCGACCAGCATCTGTCAAACTCCAATAACAGGTCAGCACTAATTGTTCGCAAGAAAAAAAAAAGAACTCAAAGCTGAATTAAAGCAATGACTGAGATCAACACAAATCAATGACTCAGATCAGCACAAACCGAGAACTATCGGATATGACACCATTCAAACAGCTCAAGGATATGATATTCACCAGCAACAGATCAACGACATCATCCTAGAACAAATCAATGACTGAGATCAACACAACTCAGATCTATAGAAAAGAACTGGGCACATTTTGTCTAGTTTCAGTTCCATGCTCTTGTAGACTAATATAGATTTTCGACAAATGCTTCTTTACCTTGTTTGTACTATATATTTTTTATCAGATGATTCATTTTATGCACAACAGTGTCCTCATGGAAATGGCCAGCTAGAGATACAAGTTAGACCAACACTGAATGATACGATGATGTACCACAAGAAATACAAAGTAACCCTCTCCGTTCTTCTCTGAGAGATGTTTTTGGCATTTTACGCTCTGCAACTCCGTTATCCTTTTTTAATTGGTCATATTTGGATCATTTATTAGAGAAAAATATCCTATCAATATGCAATTAAGAATCTGAGCCAAATTTGAGAGCGTCAAATATTGTAAAATTCGTGATTTTAGCAAATATTCAGAAATAATTCTAGCAACAATTACAACAATTAAAACATATTTCTAGCAGCATATAAATAACAAAATGGACATATAAACATGTAATATATTCATGTCAAATAAACAGGATCATATGATCAAAAGATAGGACTCAAAAACATATAAAATCAGCATAATGCTCAAATTTAAATATTTGTTCATTGCTCTCAGATGTCGAGTTGCACAAGACGCAATTTTGGCCCTCACGGCACTTGTGGCAAAAATTTAATCACAAATGGAATATAACAATCACTTTTAAATAAATTAGGCCTTGAGTTAAAAATAAAATCTTCATAGTCTAATCAGTCATGTTTATAGAAATCATCAATTCTAACTTCACTGGACGCCAAGCAATTGGCTCTAATTCTCAACATATCAATTGACAATAATGTATAACAATGACCGAAAAAATGGATCGCAGCGAACTGAAGACAGAATCGAATGAACCACAGTGAATCACAGTAAACAGAAAGTGTGAGTGAATGGATCACAGTGGACAGCAAGCATATAACCGAATGAACCAATTGCACTGGACAATAGAAAATAACAAGTAATCTTCTAGCTCAAGACCAATTTGTACTCAATTATCACATTCAATCTCTAATTGAGAAAGTACCAAATGGCCCTCAAAATACAATAGTCCCAAGCAATTTATCAATTTGATAAAAGATGCTGAAAATCTTGTTTAATATACAGTTGTTCGACGATGGGTACCTTGTGGATTTGAATCCAAAGCCTAGCAATAAGGACTACGACTCAGCACAGACAAAGGAGGACTTCACCTTGATCCAATGCCTTGGTGTGAGATTTTTCTCCCAAGTTACATTTTGTACTGGGAGGCTTGCCCCTTTTTCCTCTCAGGTTGGGACATTACGGTCATATCCCCGTATCTCTTTCATGATTACTTAAGAAAGTATACCCTTATCTTTCTTTGAACGTGACCTCATGGGCATACTCACGTAGGTGAATTCTTTAGGGAATCTGTAGGGCGATTCCCGATGGTATATATGTATCGAATTCATTAATAGTTATTGTTCAACCTCCCATACAGAAAGAGCATTGCAGCTAATGGAACCCTTAGATGTGCTCTCTAATCCCACACAGTTTGTTGTCTTAGAGCCTATAGTTCATGGGATCTCTTGGATAGATTACCACCAATGTGGGCCTTTACAAGGGTATGAGCCCCCATTCCCTTTGACACGATGGCCTTCCGCGCTATTTCTTTGGTGAAAGGATCTACCAAGTTCCTTTTAGACTAGTTGTATTCCAAAAAATAACACCCGTCTCTCTGGCATACCTTACCTACTTAAGTCATCTCTTTATATGTTTTGAGGACTTCATATTGTCCTTCATACTCTTTGCCTTAACCAAAATGGTTTGGTTATCGCAGTAGGTTAATATAGCTGGAATTGGCTCTTCCAGCACTGGTAGGTCAGAAAGGAGTTCTCTAATCCATTCCGCCTCTATAGTCATTGAGTCAAGTGCTACCAACTCAGTCTCCATGGCAGACCGTGTAAGGATAGTCTGTTTAGAAGACTTCCACGAAACAGCCCCACCTGCTAGAGAGAAAACATAGCCACTTGTGGGATTTATATCATCCGAGACGCTAATCCAATTAGAATCACTGAATCCCTCTAAGACTGTCGGATGGCTAGAATAATATATTCCCAAGGTTGTGGTCCTTTCAGGTACATAAGTACCCTCTCTAGTGCTATCCAATAATCATCTGCTGGATTGGTCGTATAATGACTCAATTTGCTTACAACATATGAGATGTCAGATCTAGTTGCACTAGTCAGATACATTAAGGATCAAATTATTTGAGAATATTTAAGCTGATCTTTTCCGTGTCCAGTGTTTTTATATAGCTTAGCATTTAGATCATAGGGTGTGGATACTGACTTATAGTCCATGAACCCAAATCTGGTTAGGATCTTGTCCACATAATGGGACTGTGAAAGAATAATTTCAATCTCACCCTTTATCAGCTTGATGTTTAAGATAACATCAGCTTCACCTAGGTCTTTCATATCAAACTTCTGGGAGAGGAAAGACTTCGTTTTATTGTTTGCATCCATGTTGGTCACAAAAAGCAATATGTCATCCACGTATAGACAAAGAATGACACCTTCGCCCCCACTAAACCGATAGTAAACATAGTTATCACCTTTATTTACACAAAAGCCAACCGATATTATAGTACTATCAAAGTTCACACTACTACAGAAAAAGTCTTCACAGATGGTTCAAAAACATCATCACAGACGGTTTCGTAAGCCGTCTGAGTCTATGGGTCAGTAATGACATGAGTCATCACAAACGGTTATTCAAACCATCTATGATGCATACTGTCACAGACGGTTATTAACTCAGAACTGTCTGTGATAGGTAACTATCACACGGTTTGTAGATAAAACCGTCTGTGACAGGGAACTATCACAGACGGTTTGTAGATGAAACCGTCTGTGATGACTTTTCTCTATAGACGGTTTGTATGTGAAACCGTCTGTGATACGTATCACAGACGGTCCCATAATAGAACCGTCATCCTTTTGTCTATTTCAGAAAGAGACAATCTTATTTTTCATGATTTAATTTGTATAGTTTATATTTAAACCTAGAATAGGTCATTATATTAAGTTTAAATTTTCTGTAGGTGAAATATTGTTCCAAAAATTTGGTAAAAATTATATTAATTCATGATAATTATTCTAGTATTTGAATAAATTGGTTCCAAATGATGATCATAAGTTTTTATTTTTATTTTTTTTTAGGGAGTTGCTTTAGGTTAAGGTTTAATCTTATGATATATCATTGATGGTACAGAACAACATGGCATATAAAGAGAAGTTCTCTCGTTGATTTTTGATAAATACATAAATGCAAATTAAAAATTCAGAACATTTGACACATTCTGATATAGATAAATGCAAATTAACATATACATAAAACAGCTAATTATTTTACGGCAAGTAGTCCAACACCTCTACAAAGAATTTGGCATACTCGTGCCTAATCCTGAAGTCATCGCTGTAGAAGACGACGTAGTCGTCCTAACCTGACACGCCGCAGCGGGTGCTCGTGCATCGGTGACCGTCCTCCGACAGCGCCCTCACCCGGCCTAGCGGTGGCCCAGCCATCCTCCCCCACACCGCCGCCTGGATCATGTCCACGGCGAGCCTCTGGCACCGCCTGCACTCCCAGTTGGTCGTCTTGGCCGTCTCGCACCCGTCGCCAGCCGGCTCGCCCTCGACCTGCCTGATGCACTGCTTCCTAACATCGCGCATCTCGCTTGCCGTGTAGGGGAGGAGGCCGAGCACGTAGGGCGTGGCCTTGTGGCCGGCGACGGCGTCGGCTGCCCGTTTAAGGAACACGAGGTTGCGCTGCATGTCTTGGGGCGCGAAGACAAGCACGAGGCCGACAATGAAGCAGGCCTCTGGGTTGCCGACGCCGGCCAGGTGGTTGACGACGGTAAGGTAGTGCTCGTTGTTCGCCACTTCATCGTCTCCTCCTGCTCTAGCGCCACGCGCATCCCCACGACTCGCGCCTTGGACGCCTTGTACATGGCCTTGCAACTAAAATTTAAGACGATATATAATCTTAATACAAGAATTAATTAATGGATATTGGACACAAAACGAAATCATCACGAGAACAGAATACGTATTTGGCTCATAGGCTGCAGAGGTCAGCCATGGGCTGCGGAGAGCTCACGGCCACGAGGCTGACGATGTGGACGACGACCTCGTCAGGAAGATGAAGGACGACGATCGCTGACCTCCTCGCCCGCTTGGTCCTCGCCGTCATGCTCCGCGTGCTCACCATGGTGTACTATTTAATACCATGCGTGCTTACCATGGTGCACGATAATCCACTCTTATAAAACGTCAAAGAGACACATTTACATCGGTGTGGGAGACGAAGAGATGCATCGGCGCCCGTTAGCGTGTGAGACCAAGAGACGCATGCATAACGCGCGGGAGTCGAAACATTTGATTATCACAGATGGTTCTGATAAAAAACCATTTGTGAAGTATACCATTATCACAGACAGTTAGTTAAAAGAACCATCTTGGAAGTTTCATAGACGGTTGTTTGTTACAAACCGTCTGTGATAATGGTTTACTTCACAGACTATCACAGACGGTTATTTTTATGAACCGTTTGTGATACTTCACAGACGATTTTAAACACGAACCGTCTGTGATATTTTCTCTTCACATACGGTTTTTAGCGCATCCATTTACACAAACGGTCTCTAAACCAAAATCGTCTGTGATTTCATGTAATACAGATGGTTTTGGCCAACCGACTGTGATGAGGCGTCCAGTATTAGCCTTTTTGTAGTAGTGTCACATGCCATTGTTTGAGAGCTTGATTTAGACCAGACAATGACTTAATCAAGCTACATACTTTCTTCTCTTGCCCTTCAACCACAAAACCATCAGGCTGTGGCATATAAATCTCCCCATCCAACTCTTCATTTTGGAAAGCAATCTTTACATCCATTTGATGTACTTGGAGTTTATATGCGGCTGCTAGTGCTAAAAGAACCTGAATTGTAGGCAAACGAGCAACAATAGAGTATGTGTCAAAGTAGTCTTTACCCTCTTTTTGCGTTAAACCCTTAGCCACTGAACGGGCCTTGTTCTTTTCTATAGTACAATCAGGTTTTTACTTTCTTTTAAAGATCCATTTGCAGCCCACTGACTTGTACCCAGATGGGATGTCCACAACCTCCCATGTTCCTTTAGCTATGATGGAATCTATCTTACTATGGATTGTGTCCTTCCAGCAATCCACATCTGGGGATGCATATACCTCTGAAAAAGTTCATGGTTCATCATCCACGAGATAGGTGACATAGTTATCGCCAAGATACTTTTTAGTCCTCTGCCTCTTATTCCTCCTCAACTCCAATTCAAGAGTGGTGTTATCCACATTTGGAAGAACAGAGTGTTAATCTAAACCAGTAGATTTAATGTCTTCATTTGGTCTCATAGGGAACATGTGTTCAAGAAAAGTAGCATCATGAGATTCTATCATTACATTTGTAGCGATGTCACTCACCTTGGAATTGACCAATAGAAATCTATGAGCCATGCTATTTTTAGCATACCCTAGAAAGACACAATCAACAGTCTTAGGACCAAGTTTCTTTTCTTCGGTAATGGCACATGCACTTTTGCAAGGCATCCCTAAGTCCGAAGAAATGATAATTAGGTTTTCTTCCCTTCTATCCTTCATAAGGTGTTTCCTCTTGATTTTGAGGCGAAATCATATTGAGTACATGTGGATATCATGGGGATATACTCACAATCTTAGGATGATGATACAATTGGCAATAGCGTTGAAGGTTTGTTGAAACACTCGTTTTCAGCAAAGTTCAGGAAAAACGGTACTACCGCAAGTGAGGAAGCGGTACTACCGTATCACGGTATGGCTGCAAGTGTGGAGCGGTTCTACCACAGGTCAAGTGTCTGAATGGGTGTTTCGATTAGATGGTTTAAATAGTGGTCCGATCGTTCCCGAGGCAGATCGGACGGTCCAAACGAGTGGTCCGAACGTTCTGGAAATCGGTTTGATCGCAAGTTTGTTGGTGGTACTACCGTAGTGCGGTAATACTGGATGTTACTTGGCGGTATGTTTTTTTCTAGATAATATGTTTTTGGGAGTCTTGGTCTTCTTTGAGAATCGGTAAGACCGTAGTTATGGAGTGGTATTACCGCAGTGCGGTAGTACCGTTGCTTACATAGCGGTATGACCGATTTTGTTCTGTTCGTCGGCCAACTTTGTGGCTATGGTTGTAAGTTAGGTCAAGTTCATGGGTTTCAGTGCATATGTGTTGCATGATGCATGTTTTGACTAACATGGGTCAAATTGCGAAGAACTTATTCCTAGAATCGATTTCTTGGTCTATTGTTCTGCAGGAACCTTGGAGGTCAACGACGATCAACGGCGAGGATGATGGGGACTAGGATTGGAGAGCTGAGGTCCAAGACGATCAAGGATGCCAGGTGAAGTCAGAAGACTCAAGCATGACATAAAATGGACAAGGATGACCGAACATGAAGTTCGGTGTGACGGGTTGTAGCAAGCGACGCGGGGGTCGGTGCAAGTGCTATAGTGGTTTTGGTGGGAGCCGGATGGGAGAGACTTACCGGCATGATGAGAGCCGTTGATCAACCTACATATGGTGAAGTTTGCGATTGCTTCATGAAGATTGGACTTGGTCTTTGGAGAAGGATCGAAAAGGGGTATTTTGGTAGGCGGTGCAAGAAGAGACGGTTTAGGTCAAGAGAAGATGAATACGGTGCTTTGAGAAGCGTGTGTGAGTGAAACCCATTTATGTGTGGGCTTAACGGGTGCCCATTAGGGTTTTCTTTCTAGAAGCTAGCCTCCACTATAAATAGGAGAGGGTGCTGGTTGTGCACCTTCTAACCCTTGTTTTTGAGAAACCCTAGTTTGTGTTTAGGGAGAAGAGAGGAAAGTGGAGAGGTTAGGGTTCTAGAGAGTTGGATTGATTATGTTCTCAAGTCTTGAGCTTTTGTCCTCCATGATGGAGTGGCTGTAAACGAACTTCAATCTCCAATCAATCCAAGCAAGATTCATTAAGATGACTCTCTCCTTATTCTCGCTCTTTCTTTGGTGATTTTTGGTTTCTGATGATCCCCTTGTTTTTCTTTGATTTCTTATGGCAATCTTGCTTGTTGTGACATGTGGGAGTGTATCGTCTTGATCATCATTTACCCACGAGCAAGTTTTTGGATCTAAGTTTGATTTCGGCTCAGTTTTAGAGCAACCTTTATTCAAAAGAAAAAAAAGGTCAGAACTTTGGCAATGATCTACACGATCTTTGATTGGAATAGGTTCCTGACATCTTAGAGAATCAAAAGTTGTGCCAATTTTGGATTTTGTTTTCAGGCTGTTTTTCCTATTCTTCGTCTGATTTTACTCTTCATCTGGTACTATCGCTACTGTTCATCCGTAGTACCGATTTTTGATAGTACTGCTACTATTCACTGGTTCTACTGGTACTGTTCATCAGCACTATTCGCAGTTGCTGTTTATTATCGTATTTTTGTGTTTTTGGTTGCGTGCTTCGGGGTTTTGATTGGATTCAAAACAAGACTTCTGCTATGCTTGAATATTGATCTTCATAATTTTTATAGCTATTGTAGTAAAAATTGAGTTGAATCCTATCAAGGTGAAAAATTAGGCCGAGCTCCGATTCACCCCCCCCTCTGTCGTCGTTTCGGTCCAACATTACATAATTAGCTGTGAGAACTGCTTCACCCCACTAATAGTCCGATATACCAGAACTTTGTAGCATGGTATTAACCAAGTCACAAAGAGTTCAATTCTTCCTTTCGGCTATTCCATTCGATTGGGGTGAGTATGGTAGAGTGATTTCATGAATTATTCCACTTTCTTCACAGTATTGAGAGAATTCATTTGAAATGTATTCACCACATCGGTTTGACCTTAACAATTTGATTTTATTTTCTAGTTGATTTTCCACTTCAGCTTTAAAGATCTTAAAATGTTCTAGTGCTTAATCTTTCGACTTAAATAAGTAAATGTAGCAATACTTAGTCGCATCATCTATGAGAGTTAGAAAATATCGTTTGCCACCTTTAGTCAATATTTCATTCATCTCACAAACATCAGAATGAATTAGCTTAAGTCGGGAGGTGCTCCACCCTTCAACGCAAGGAAAAGGTTTTTGGGGTTGCTTTGCTTAGACACACACATCACACTTGGAGCCCTTCTCATAATTATAGCTTTGAATTAAACTCATTTTGCTTAACCGCACAATAGCTTCAAAGTTAACATGACATAAATAAGAATGCCAAACATCATGAACTTTATTGCAATGGGAAAAACTCAAAGTGTTTGCATTATTAAAATCCATAATAGACAAGCGAAACATACCTCCGCTATCATAGCCTTTGCTCACAAAATTACTAAATTAGGTCAACATGACCTTATTAAAATCAAACACAAGTTTTATTCCTTGTGTACAAAGCATAGACCCACTCGTCAAATTGCAAGTCATTGCAGGCACGTACAACACGTCTTTCAGGATGTGTATTTTGCCTGAAGTGAGCTTCAAGAAAACATGTTCAATCCAACGTACTGTAGCAATAGCTCCGTTCCCCACAAGGACGGATCCACCACCTTCACCCTAGAATGAAGAGAAACAAGATAGATCAACACATATATGTTTAGTAGCACATATTGTACTAATAAATAGATAGACTTGCCATGAACGCCTGAGATACATACCCTTCTGAACTAGACCTAGCTAGTGTGACATTCACTTCAGCCTTATGACCTTTATGCTAACCAGGAGAAGAACCGTTGCCCTTACGATTGCGGCAATGGTTAGCTTTATGACAAACCACTCCACAAACAAAGCAAACAATTTCATCATTCTTCTTCTTCATTTTCTTTCCTTTGAGCTTGTTCTGAGTCTGATTCTTAAACTTCTATTTCCCAAAGCTTCCAGCATTCTTGACCTCCACCTGATGAGCCTGAACTTGAGCTTTTCATGTATCGTCATTAGGTCCTGCACGCTCTTCGACATTAATAGCAGTTGACAACAAGGTAGTCAGAGTCGAGATCCTGAGTTGGATCGATTTGCCTTTGGTAGGATCAAAATCGTAGTATCGAATCGTAGAATCGGCGATTCTATAGAATTGTAAAAATACACATATTTAACATCTATACTATAAGTTTGTATGATTCTTATATGGTTTCCTACTTGTATGTTCCTTAAAAGCAACTAGACATACTCTAGGAATAAAAATAGCTTATCATTATCAAGCTCAAGATGGCTCATGCCATAATATAGATATTTGTATTAGTATTACCACACTGATACAATATTTTGCATGGTCCTTGTTTATTTATAGTTTCATTATCAGAAATTAATATCAACAAATTTTACTCTAAAACAAAATATCAGTAAAGCCGGGCCTTAAAAAATTTGCAAAATTTTTTTTACTCTAAGTCTCTACGAGTAGGATCGGCAGTGAGATTTAGATCGACTGGCTGTCGTGGGTTCATAGAATCGTAAGACTCTAAGAGTAAGATCACGATCCTAACTAACTTGGTTGATAGCTCATTAAGAGTCAAACATTCCTTTATATGTCTACGAGCAGTCACAAAGTCACGTCACGAGGACGGTAACTTAGCCATGATGATATTTAATTAAAACATCTCTAGTAGGATGCAGTCGTACTAACTTAAGTCACGTATACAGAGTTGTAGCTCATGAAGCTGCTCCATCACCAACCGCCCCTCAACCATCTTAAAGTTCAAGTAGGTAGCAGTTATGAATGACTCATTCCCATTATCCTCTTCATAATATTTCTCATCAAGTTCATCCCAAAGTTACTTAGCTTCATTGATGTTAACGTACACGTCGAACAGCCAGTTGGATAGGATGGCTAACAAACGAGCTAAGGCTGAATTGTTCGCATCCTCCCACTGTGACATAGCAGAGGTTTCCAATGGGGACATTGGAGGATTTGAAATAACCTAGAAAAGTTTGAGGTCAGTTAGCCATAGATTTCACTTATCCTGCCAACGTTTAAAGTAGGCACTATCGAATACTTCCAGCTTAACGACATCAGACGAGGAAACCATTTCTTCAATTATTGGTTTTCTGAATTGTTGTAAAATTAGCTGTTTTAGCAAATATCCAGAAATAATTCTAGCAGCAATTAGGATACTTAAAGCATATTTCGAGCAGCATATAAATGACAGAAATAACATATAAACATGTAATACATTCATGTCAAATAAACAAGATAATATGCTCAAAAGATACGACTCGAAAACAGACAAAATCAGCATAATACTCAGATTTAAATGTTTGTTTATTGCTCTCAGATGTCGAGTTGGACAAGATACAATCATGTCCCTCACGACATTTGTGTCAAACATTTAATCATTAATGGAATATGACAATTACTTTGAAATAAATTAGGCCATGGGCTCAATATAAAATCTTTCTAGTCTAATCAGTCATGTTCATGTAAATCATCAATTCTGACTTCACTAGACAGCAAGCAATTGACTCTAATTCTCAATATATCAATTGACAATAATGTATAACAGTGACCGAAAAAATGGATCATATTGAATTGAACACAGAACCGAATGAATCACAGTAAATAAAAAGTGTGACTGAATGAATCACAGTGGACGACAAGCATATAATCGAAAGAACTAATTGCACTAGACAATAGAAAACAACAAGTAATCTTCTAGCTCAAGACCAATTTATACTCAATTGTTACATTCAATCTCAATTTAACATCAATTCATCATCGAGCATTAACCGAGCCCACAACATCACTAAGCAAAGTCTCCCAATGCTAGACAATAACACAAATATAATTCAACTAGCACAGCGCACTTAGCAAAGTATTGCCAAACTAAAAAGATCAAATTCACAGTGTGGATGGCACTCAAAGCCAATGAGTAGAACTGGGCAAGACATGCAAAATGCTCTGTCTTAGAAAACCAATCTCCCCGCTGT
Source organism: Ampelocalamus luodianensis (assembly GCA_036346255.1). NCBI lineage: Eukaryota > Viridiplantae > Streptophyta > Magnoliopsida > Poales > Poaceae > Ampelocalamus > Ampelocalamus luodianensis. Next base: position 11,271,489 of record CM070635.1, on the reverse strand, counting down.
GCCGCGAAGAACGGACGAGGTTGACAAAGATATAATGCCAATTCACAAATCAAGACACACCAGCGTGCGAAGTCAAGGTATATAGAGTGCCACAAAATACCCAATCAAGATGCACTGGTCGAATGCACCCACTCAGCACCAAACACCAAAATCAGAGCCATCTTCCACACAAGATCAAGCCAAAGACGGTCGGTTCCCACCTCCAATCGGTGCACGTCCAAGCCCCTCACCGCAAACTCAATAGAGAGAGGAATAGGGGTGCACAAGGAGGATAAGCCGGTCCAAACCACCGACGGCACCGGGTCCAACCAGGCGGCATAACGCCTCTAAAAGCACCAAAATCCGAAGCCAAATCGGGGAAGAAGAAGAACCAAAAGAGGGAATTGCTCACTGATTTTGGGTGAAGAAAAGAGAGGACAGAGCCACCTTAAGAAGGAGGAGGAGGGGACCCGCGCGGTGGCAGCCAACGGTCGGCGCTCGAAGCGCACGGGCTGCTTGTGCCTCCAGCGCCGCCCCAACCGCCACACTCGATGAGATAGGGTTGTAAACTGTGTCTCCAACTTTATCTCATCCACTTCTTCTCACCGACAGGTGGGTCCCACTCCTTTTTAAATTTTCTTTTTCCATTTATTCTTTTCTCTAATTGAGAAATTACCAAATTACCCTCAAAATACAACATCAAGTATGATACCGCCTCCTTGTTTCATCCTACCTTTTCACCAGGTTCCACATGTATTTTTGAACTCTTTTTTTTTTCTGATGCAGTTCTCCTGCGGCGCCCTCCAAAAAATACCGCCTCCTTGTTTCTCTTCTGTGTATCATTATTTCATTTTAGAGGCAAATTAGAGTGGGGAAATTTTACGATGCATTCTACTGCTTGTAACTGGCGATAGTATCAATCAAATATGTCCATTAATTTCTTTAGGGTATTATGGACTTTTTGTGTTGCTCGAAGATCAAAACTATTACATCCAATGAAGATGATTAGATCCATAATGATTGGAGGCCCTAAACAGTACGAGGCCCGCCCTATCACAACATCAATGTCATGCGTGTGTCTCGTTTCTAAAATCATAGCATACGTTGTTTAAGTACCAGGGCATTAAATCATGAACTTTGTTTTGGGTAGTCATTAGGGGTAAATGACTGGTATATTTGAGATAACCTAGTTTTATACTTCTAAAAACCCTAATAACTCGTTGTTACCACATTTGGACGAATGGTATGATGGTGGGTGCTGATGTAGCACGAGAATTGGTGGTATGTGGTATGAACTGCCCAAATGACTGTAAGAACTTAATCCTGTGATGACTCCCAATGTAAAATAGTACAACCACTAGTCTAATAATGGTGTCGACCTAACTAAATAATGTGTATCCACCAGTGCGAGTTGCATCACTGGAGTGACCCACAAGCCGTGTCACTAGCATAATTCGTCGTGGACATGGGTCGGGATGCTGGCGTAAGCCACCGTGTGGCGCAAGTGGGGGTCTGGGTATAGTTGATGTGAGGTGTAGTAGACGTAACCATCCACAGGTGAAACCTTAGCGAGTGTAATTAACACTGAGAGATGTATTGTAAAGGCCTTGTGATGATCTCTTATTGATTCACATATCTAATGAAACGTATGTTCATACTGATCGAGAGAATAGTGCAGTGGAAGCACAAAGAATTCTAGATTGATAAAATCCGGGTCCGACACCCAGCCCGGCCCACGAAAGTTCACTTTTGACCCATCAGTATTGGTCCAACAGAAATGTAGAGACCCAGGCTGACATTTTTCCTTTGTTCTACTAGTCTATCTACTGCTGAACATCATAGCGGCATTCGTGTAACATTTGGATATATAATCAAAAAATACTTTCGGTATGTACATGTAGGATGTCAAACGGATCCGGATAATCCATTTAATCCAGCATCCGTATTCGGATGGTAACGAATGTGATAAGTGGAAATGGAATCGTATTGTGAAACGAATATGAATATGATAAGCGGAAAGGAATTAAAATGGTGTCAACAAACTCTGTTAGTTAAACTTATTATGTTGTAGGATATTTAGATCCGACCGAATTGAGTATGTACTCGATTTGTATTAATTCCTTGCAATATTCAATTAGTATTCGAACATATTTAAATTTGTATTCGTATTCATTTAAAAATACAAATAGAGACATAGGAATACCGCTGTTCGATTCATATTCGATCCGCTGACACCCCTGTGTATATGTAATAGACATCATACGGTACAACCATTACCATGCATCCTGTATAGCTTTTAATAGCACAACACACCAAGGGAAAGCAACAGCTCGCATTGATATGAATCATATAGTTCAGGGTCTAACATGACATCTAATAGCGGTCGGATCGGGCAAATCAAAGGCCAAGATCATCAACGGCCAGTGACCAGCATCCTGTTCCACCAGAACTGAAGTCGCTTATCAAGTTACCATACCCGTTCACATCACGGCGACCGATTGTCTGAATAAAATTTTGCCTGGAAGGCCTGACCAGTCCTAGACTTCTTTACCCCGAGAAGACTCAGAGAGTGACGGCAATTGACACGCTCTTCTCTTCTCCCATCCGACACAATTCACACGTTCTTCTCTTCTCCCATCACCAAAACGAGCAGACGTACGTGCAGGAGTGGCTGCCATGGGCACACCATGAATTAACTAAATAATGCTGCATAAGCTTAGTTTCTGCATAACGTATATAAGCACACCAAGATCAGTGACATGAACCATACCAATGTACCAACAAAGAGTGCAAATCAATCCAATTCCATTATCTCCAACCTCTTCCCCTTCACTTCAAGTTTTGTTTTGGGAGGATACATACATCTCTACTGTCCTCATGGCTCCTACTAGAGTGACCGCATTGGTGCTGTTCTTGTTCATGTTCTCGACCGTTCTGTCGCCGGCGGAGCGCCGGGAGGTGGTGGAGGCCGCGCGGGCGGCCGACGCGCGCCGCCCTCGGAGGAGCGACGGACGGGACGGCAAGGCGATCGACCAGGGGATTGGCTACTTCCTGATGGCTCTAGCCCTCGTTCTTACCTATATTCTTCACTGAGAACAACTCGGTTTTGCTCTGGATGCCGGGGAGGGATTTGTTCGGTTTCAGTTATGTGCTCTTGTAGAAAATTGTAGATTTTCGACAAATGTTTCTTTACCTTGTTTGTACTACATTTTTTTTTTGTCAGATGATTCATTTTATGCACAACAGTGTCCTCATGGAAATGGCCAGCTAGAGATACAAGTTAGACTAACACTGAATGATATGATGATTTACCACAAGATGTACAAATTAACCCTCTCCGTTCTTCTCTGATAGATGTTTTTGCCATTTTACGCTCTGCAACTACGTTATCCTTTTTTAATTGGTCACATTTGGATCATTTATCAGAGAAAAATATCCTATCAATATGCAATCGAGAATCTGTGCTAAATTTGAGAGCGTCAAATGTTGTAAAATTCACGGTTTTAGCAAAGATTCAGAAATAATTCCAGCAGCAATTACGATAATTAAACCATATTTCCAGCAGCATATAAATGACAGAATGGACATATAAACATGTAATATATTCATGTCAAATAAACAGGATAATATGCACAGAAGATAGGACCTGAAAACATACAAAATTAGCATAATTCTCAGATTTAAATGTTTGTTCGTTGCACTCAGATGTCAAGTTGCACAAGATGCAATTTTGGCCCACACGGCACTTGTGTCAAAAATTTGATCACAAATGGAATATGACAATCACTTTTAAATAAATTAGGCCTTGAGTTAAAAATAAAATCTTCATAGTCTAATCAGTCATGTTTATGGAAATCATCAATTCTGACTTCACTGGACGCCAAGTAATTGGCTCTAATTCTCAACATATCAATTGACAATAATGTATAACAGTGACCGAAAAAATGCATCGTAGTGAACTGATGACATAAACGAATGAACCACAGTGAATCACAGTAAACAGAAAGTGTGAGTGAATGGATCACAGTGGACAGCAAGCATATAACCGTATGAACCAACTGCACTGGACAATAGAAAATAACAAGTAATCTTCTAGCTCAAAACCAATCTGTACTCAATTGTCACATTCAATCTCAATTTGACATCAATTCATTATCGAGCATTAACCGAGCCCACAACATTAGTAAGCAAAGTCTCCCAATGCTAGACAATAACACAAATGTAATTCAACTAGCACGCCGCACTTAGCAAAGTAACGCAAAACTGAAAAATATCAAACTCACAGTGCAGATGGCACTCAAAGCCATCGAGTAGAACCAGGCAAGACATGCGAAATGCGTTGTCTCAGAAAACCAATCGCCTCGTTGTGCCATGAAGAACATATGAGGTGGACGGAGAAACAATGCCAATTCACAAACTGAGACACACCAGTGTGCAAAGTTGAGGTACAGAGAATGTCGCACAAGAGCCAATCAAAATACACCGGCCGAAAGCACCCACTGAGCACCAAACACCAAAACTGAAGCCCTTCTTCCACCCAAGATCAAGCCAAAGCTAGCCAGTTCCCACCTCCAATCGACATAGGTCCAGACCCCTCACTGCAAACTCAACAGAGAAGTGGATGCAAGAGAGGAACAGGGGTCCAACCACGGTGGCGCAACGGCTCTCAAGGCCCCAAAATCTAAAGCCAAATATTGCAAGAAGAAGAACCAAATGGGGGAATTGCTCACTAATTTCGAGTGAAGAAAAGAGAGGAAGGAGCTGTCTTAAGAAGTAGGAGAAGGGGAGCCACGCAGTGGTAGCCAACGGCCGGCACCCGAAGCGCACGGGCCACCCATGCCTCCAGCGCTGTTGCCGCTCGTGAGAGAACCACCCCAACCACCACGCACAATGAGATAGGGTTAGAGACTAAGTCTCCAACCTTATCTCATCCACTTCCTCTCACCGACAGGTGGGCCCCACTCCTTTTTTATTTTCTTTTTTCCATTTCTTCTTTTTCTCTACTTGAAAAAAATACCAAATGGCCCTTAAAATACAACAGTCCCAACCAATTTATCAATTTGATAAAAGATGCTGAAAATCTTGTTTAATATATAGTTGTTCGACGATGCGTACCTTGTGGGTTTGAATCCAAAGCCTAGCAACAAGGACTACGACTCGGCACAGACAAAGGAGGACTTCACCTTGATCCAATGCCATGGTGTGAGATTTTTTGCCCAAGTTACATTCTGTACTCGGAGGCTTGCCCCTTTTTCCTCTCAGGTTGGGATGTTACAGTCATGTCCCCGTATCTCCTTCATGAGTACTTAAGAAAGTATACCCTTACCTTTCTTTGAACGCGACCTCACGAACATACTCACGTAGGTGAATTCTTTAGGGAATCCTGTAGGACGATTCCCGATGGTATATAGGTATCAAATTCATTAGGAGTTATTGCTCAACCTCCCATACAGAAAAAGCACTCCAGCTAATGGGACCCTTAGATGTGATCTCTAATCCTACATAGTTTGTTGTCCTAGATCCTATAGTTCATAGAATCTCTGGTCTACTAGGATCGGTTACCACCAATGTGGGCCTTTACAAGGGTATGAGCCCCATTCCCTTTGTCGCTACAAAGATGGCCTTCTGCGCCATTCCTTTGGTGAAAGGATCTACAAAGTTTCTTTTAGACTGGTTGTATTCTAAAAAATAACACTCATCTCTCTAGCATACCTTACCGACTTAAGTCATCTCTTTATATGTTTTGAGGACTTCATATTGTCCTTCATACACTTTGCCTTAACCAAAATGGTTTGGTTATCGCAGTAGGTTAATATAGCTAGAATTGTGTAACACCCCAGCTCAACATTGAGCCTGGAATGCTACTAAAATTAAATTAAACTAAGCTAAACTAAGACCAATTACAAAATCTCGACAAAACCTCCTTTGTATAGTCGTCTATACCGAGGTTCCAACAATTGATCAAGGCATTTAACATTATAATCATAATCAGGTGCATTCAAGCGTGTAGAATAATATCATAAACATAACCAAAACTTTCTATTCTCATTATTACGAGCTTAACTCAAACTCAAACTATCCATAGCTTCTAACGGGTAAACATAACATTTAACAATAATTTCATAATCCAATTCACTCATGCATAAGAGATAATCATAGGAATGTAATCAAATTAACACTATTCTCACAACCATAATCAGAATCATAAAACAACCATGGGTATTTCTCAACAATCTATTTATTCTTATATGAAGCTAAATGACAATTGTTTTAATGTTGTGAGGTAGTGCGTGCTTTCCAATTCATCTACTCCCTCCCATGCATGCCAGTCTTGCCAGTTGTACCTAAAACACATCAAAGCAAGAGTGAGCCCAACGACTCAGCAAGTACCAACAAGGCTAAGCAAGTTAACATTCATAGCATCACTAATCCAAGATAAACAATGCACCAGAGTAAAGCCTTCATGCTCATGTGAATGCAACCAATGCAATGCACCTTTTTATCTTTATCTCTTTTCGCATTTTACCGTGTCTGCGGGTATACAACCGTCATTGTGTGCCCTTGCTCGTGCCCTCGGCACAGGGACCAAAAGCCTATACACCACATGTATAGGGACCTTGCCCATCATCCGAATGATGGGGACCTCTTTGCTCATAGCCCACATTGCACCAATGTGGGGACCTCAAGCCCGTCAATACATGACGGGACCTCAACGAAATGCATGCTTGGTCACCACGCGACCAAGCTTCAAAGATGATCTCAATATGCACATGCACAACATCTATTCATCATCAATATACCCAGACATTAACAACGGACATAAATAGAGCATAATCATACTTGGAGCATTCACCAATCTCAATATAAACATCATGCCAAAGAACCTTACTTCGCTATCATATATCAAAAACATGCATGTAAGACCAAGTCTCCAACACGATTGGAACATGCAATTGCTCCATGCCCACGTCTTTCATATACACGAATTTAACATGTACATAACAACATGTATGATTTAGCAACGCTCAAGGGAAACATTAACCATAGCTTGCATTCATCAAGATAAAAGGAAAACTCATTATGCTAACATTCGTGCAAGGCTACAACAAGCAATCACCACAATCATATCATACAACCGAAAATACGCTTATAACCCGAATACTTGCCTCAACCGTGCAAAACGGCGACGCGAAGTGGGTGCTGCCCTTGGGATCTCGCTGCCACCTGGACAAGAAGATAACCCCAAACTAAGAATAACATACTGGACCAAAATCATACGTCACATTACAATCGAAATCGCTAATCTTCTTATCACGTCTAGCTTTTCTAATTTCTAGCGATCGGTCACTGCGGACAGCAGACTTCAAAAATTCATAACTTTCTGCTCAGGAGTCCAAATAGGTTGATCTTGGACAATCCGAAAAGGTAATTGAAATGTCTAAATAAACTTAGTTGGGGAGACCCTCTGATTCGGCCATCTACCAGACCTACCAATCTATTTAATCAGAGCAAACATTTCACGTCGGGTTTCTGGACAGCGACAAAGAAACTATCATAACTTTCTCTACAATCGTCCAAATTCAGTGATCTTTAGTTTTCTGAAAGCTAAGAGGATTAGCCTCATTTTTCGTTATGGTGAGACCCTCTGGAAACCCCTCTAAATACGCGCTTCTATCAGGTTAACTAACACTAGCAAATCTGCTTCTCTCCAGAAACACAGAAGTACTAATAAATTCATAACTTTGGCTACCGAAGTCCAAATGACTTGATTCTTGCCGGAAATGAAAGGTAACTACGATAGCTACAACTTTCTAGGAGACACCCAGACCCAAATCTGCCTCTAACTTAATCAAAACCGACAAACTTCCCTGCTGCAGAATAGCGACGAACTGGCATCCGAACATTAGACAACTAGAAAACGACCTAAAACAAAGAACCATGGGTTACCCTTGCCAAACGAAGAGAACACACAGCGGGACGAAGACCACCACGATTCCGCTGGATCCCTTCTTCTCCCTCTTCTTCCCTTCTCTTCTTCCCTCTCTTCTTCCCCTTCTTTCTCTTCTTTCTCCTTCTTCTTCCTCCTTGGCCGGCTGCAAGGAGCTCCTACTCCACCTTGGACAGCAGCAATGGAGGTGATGGGGAGATGGGGAGGGCGCAAGGGAGGGTGGAAGGGAGGTGGAGAGGTGGGGAGGTGGGGAGAGGGGGCGGCCGGTTGCAAGTGGGAGGAAAGGGGAGGGGGGGAAGGGCTAGGGTTTTGGGGAGGAGCCCCCTGGCCGGCCACTTAGATGGGCCTTGGCCCAGCCCAAGTTGCCGCCAAAAGCTCTTTCCCCCTCTAAAACTGCAAAGACGACAATCAAACCAATTAGTCCCTCCCGTCGCTCCGCTTGATTCTTCCCGAATAATCGATCTCTCCGAAATAAAATTATTCTTCCTTGATTCAAATCTTAACTCACTTTCGGATATTACATTCTACCCCCTTAATGTGATTCGACCCGAATCTAAACGCCAATCTTCCCGAAAGAAAACCACGACTAGAACTTAACAATGATACCAATGCGATCAACTCTTACTAAACTCGCCACGTGAGACTTCAACTCTCAAGTGACCTCTCTCCAAATGAAGAGACCACAACCCGGGGACGTAAATCGACGTGCAGATCGACACTCCACTCGACATTCCGGTACACTCACCGGACAAGACTCGAGGTAAGACCTCACTCGATGGTTAACGGCGCAATCGAAACCTCAAACTCGGATCTCCTGTATTCACTCAACACCGAACATACACGACGTTACGTACTCGCGTGACGGACTCGAGACGATCCCCGGCGATACGCCAACTAGCTTAAAATAACCCAATGTATCTTGGGTTAAACCTCCCAAAGATATCAACCACACGACATGCACATAGAACACAGAACTCGTGTTCCACCGCTCAATTATACTCCTCACTAAAGCAAAAATCACCTCCTTTAACCGAAACACACAACAACAAAACTCTTCCTAAACACACTCTTTACCAAAGAAAGCTCAACGAAAATGAAGAACTCTCAACGCAACCAAACGTTACCAACTCGGTACTAAAAGGAGTCAAATTCAAAATCGATGATTTATCACGAAAATCTTTCCACCTTCAATTAGAAAATTTGCAAATAAACACCACGATCGCTAAAAGAGAAACCACTCAATTAACCAAATCCATCATTTCTTTTATTCTTTCTCAACCGATAAGAATCATATATACCAAAATCGAGTCAAACTCAACTTACGAAAGATATTGGTCAACAACACAAAACTCAAACGAGAATCGAGAAACAATTCACTCCTTTGAGGAAGTATCAAATTCTCAGATCTCTTTTAAGAATAAAAATCTCTCTCAACTTTGGAGTTTCAGTTCATCACAAAACACACTAACTCATCTTTCTTAACTTTACATTCTCAATGTTACACTCAAGTTGAAATACATCATCCACAATTCGTATAAAGGCTCTATCGACGCCAAAACCTTATCTCAACAACTCCTCTATCTACATGATTAATTTGACAGATGACTTCCAATGCATCTCAAAATAGATTACACACGCAATCACATCTCCTCAATGTTTTAGAAATAAACAACTTGGAATTCACACTCTCACAGTCATATACTTTCTCTAAAAGGGCTCTATCAATGATTATCTCACTGTTCGAAACCCACCCTTAATCTACCTCCTCTACACATAATCATTGGGTGCCCCAAGTCCTAGCATAAAATTGCAAAGCCCAAATTAAACTCCAAGATTCCTACAACGAACTTCTCATATAAAAGATAGGGAAATCCTCGATTAAATCCAGTAAATCCCATAATTCCAACATACTCTCTCATTAACATCATCATGAAAATATTTTCTTGACCAGTTTACCTTTACAAAGATTATAACCCTCGTAAGGTTACTCATTTAAAGCCAAATCACTCTTGACGTTACTCAATATTTTCCATTATCCCATTAATTAACTTGGCGATTTGATTACTTTGTAACCCCACTCTCATTAAACCACATCATCAAGAATAACTTTCATAGCCTCGCAATACTACCAAATTGCGATACTCTAATAAATTGATCCGCACTTCCATACTTGCTAATTCTAATGCTCGGTCAAAAGAACACCAAATCTTGGACTACAACTTGTTATAGGTCCTACTAGTTGCGACAACGAAATCATGTAGCTCCAAAGACAAATATTCTTTTCAACTCAATTCCTCTCCAAGGATTATTCCAATAAATCGATTTATTACTCCAAGCCTCTCAGACGACTTGACACCTAAGGGTTCATCAAACCATCTACTAGGCCACCACTATCTAGATGCCAAGACACCACCTACGAGACTTTACAATACAGATCGGTTAACCCTTTCTTAGAAGAAGAGGCAAATAGAAATAAGTTTCAGCCCAAAAGAAAACGTTACCACTTACAGTGAGTTACAAGATCAAGAGAAACAATCGATAAAACTGTTCTCAAAACCAAAAGATATGATCAAAGTTGAGGCGCACGTCCCACAATCGAGAGAATATCAAACCTCGATTTAGAATAAAACACTGCTTTTAGAATTCGGAAAAAACTCTTATGGGCAAGAACAAAAGTTTTAGACAAACTTCAATATTCTTGCAAGTTATGAAACTTTACTTAAATCTCAAATACTTCCACTTTACTCGATTTTCGTTGGTTATAGCATCACCATGGCATTTCCGACAAAGAGTAATTGAAGATCACAACACCTATTCCACTTAGGAACTAATAAAACCTCTCAACACGTCACTTTGCTCTAAACAAATTCAGCTATCACATCAACATGAGGTCCGAAAGATCACAAATGCGAACTAGAAACATATTCAATTAATTAACATCGTGAGCGGTCCAGGTCCTTTATACAAAATATTCAATATTATCATCATAATCCCTTCGACAATCACACTAGTAATGTAACAATACACTCTTAGCGAGACTCATCATAGCCTCTTATCCCATCATAAATTTCTCCAAAGGAAACACAAGCCACAAGGTTGAAACAACCTATTTTAACTAGTTCATACTATCAAATGATACTTTCGCAAAGCACACTATCGAGGCCACTTACTCAATCACCCACTCAACCATTAGTGTTACTCACACCGCTCCAACTGTCATTAACAATCACAATTGTATGAATCATGTATACAAATAGGGTCCTACTTACTTTGTAGTCGCGTAACCATCTGTAAACACAAAGTCAACATTTAATAATCTCATCGCTGCATAAATGAGGTTTCACAACATGCTACCTCAACGTTCGTCTAATCTAATATACATGTTTTTAATCTAGCAATTTTGTATGATCATCAAGTAACTAGTTTACTAAAATTTCCAATCGATATCCTCTAAAGCATCGTTCAAACACATTCTTAACATAACCATCACTAATGGGTAAGCTAATTCATAGAGATACATTACTCCATGCTATCCAATAAATCTACCTGATTCCACAATCCTAACAATCAGACCAATTCATCAAAATACCACACCTCTTAACAACTCCATTGATTCCAACTAAATATTGTCATACTTATAGTCATAACTCATCAAGAACCACTAAAGGACAACCTCCACTTATTCAACTTTCTTTGATAAGGACCTTAGTTAAGATCGATCATGCACAAACTACGAACTTAACTTGAAACTCATAACACAACCATTAATATTCAACGCTCAAAATACCCAAAAGAGATACGTTGAGTCAAAGCCTTCATGAACTAAAGGACTTACAAAAGAAACTTTCATTAACCAAAACATCAAGCGAATAAAATAGGTCAAGATTTCCAATAAGAAAACAAAACTCCCTACAAAAGTCAATCTTGACAATTAGCAAAATTCACCAATCGCGAGAATAACTCAACGGCCGGAAAAACAATAATTGATTTACGGGGCAAATTAAGTCAAAGGAAACACACCAAACATTTCAAAGAAACCCAACAATCGCAACCGGTTAAGAGTTGACCAAATTCAAATTCAGGGAAGAGAGCAACTCTTCTAAAGATTCTAGCTATCGACACTGTGATCGAGATATCCGGGGTAGCACTTCTCTATACCCACTCCACGAACGGTGGTGTAACCTGGTAAAGCCCAGGGTCACAACCACGACCTTAACCTCTCAACAACGACTAATCCCACTCATAATAATCATAATAATTAATTAATAAGCAGCCAAACTCAATTCATATCAGCAATAATCAAAACGATATAACGGAAACGTAAATGCAAAGATTGACCCATCCCCATCCTACTGTGCTCAGTGTGTCAAACTTTTAAGTTGATTAACATTAGCAATTTTTTTTTATATCTAGTCACCACGGACCTACAGCCCGCTCTGATACCAACTGTAACACCCCAGCTCAACATTGAGCCTGGAATGCTACTAAAATTAAATTAAACTAAGCTAAACTAAGACCAATTACAAAATCTCGACAAAACCTCCTTTGTATAGTCGTCTATACCGAGGTTCCAACAATTGATCAAGGCATTTAACATTATAATCATAATCAGGTGCATTCAAGCGTGTAGAATAATATCATAAACATAACCAAAACTTTCTATTCTCATTATTACGCTTAACTCAAACTCAAACTATCCATAGCTTCTAACGGGTAAACATAACATTTAACAATAATTTCATAATCCAATTCACTCATGCATAAGAGATAATCATAGGAATGTAATCAAATTAACACTATTCTCACAACCATAATCGAATCATAAAACAACCATGGGTATTTCTCAGTGATCTATTTATTCTTATATGAAGCTAAATGACAATTGTTTTAATGTTGTGAGGTAGTGCGTGCTTTCCAATTCATCTACTCCTCCCATGCATGCAGTCTTGCGGTTGTACCTAAAACACATCAAAGCAAGAGTGAGCCCAACGACTCAAACAAGTACCAACAAGGCTAAGCAAGTTAACATTCATAGTATCAATAATCCAAGATAAACAATGCACCGAGTAAAGCCTTCATGCTCATGTGAATGCAACCAATGCAATGCACCTTTTTATCTTTATCTCTTTCGCATTTTACCGTAATGCGGGTATACAACCGTCATTGTGTACCCTTGCTCGTGCCTCCGCACAGGGGACCAAAAGCCTATACACCACATGTATAGGGACCTTTGCCCATCATCCGAATGATGGGGACCTCTTTACTCATAGCCCACATTGCACCAATGTGGGACCTCAAGCCCGTCAATACATGACGGGACCTCAACGAAATGCATGCTTGGTCACCACGCGACCAAGCTTCAAAGATGATCTCAATATGCACATGCACAACATCTATTCATCATCAATATACCCGAGACATTAACAACGGACATAAATAGAGCATAATCATACTTGGAGCATTCACCAATCTCAATATAAACATCATGCCAAAGAACCTTACTTCGCTATCATATATCAAAAACATGCATGTAAGACCAATCATATATCAAAAACATGCATGTAAGACCAAGTCTCAACACGATTGGAACATGCAATTGCTCCATGCCCACGTCTTTCATATACACGAATTTAACATGTACATAACAACATGTATGATTTAGCAACGCTCAAGGAAACATTAACCATAGCTTGCATTCATCAAGATAAAAGGAAAACTCATTATGCTAACATTCGTGCAAGGCTACAACAAGCAATCACCACAATCATATCATACAACCGAAAATACGCTATAACCCGAATACTTGCCTCAACGTGCAGCAGCGGGACGTAACACCCCAGGACAGCAGACTTCAAAAATTCATAACTTTCTGCTCAGGAGTCAAATAGGTTGATCTTGGACAATCCGAAAAGGTAATTGAAATGTCTAAATAAACTTAGTTGGGGAGACCCTCTGATTCGGCCATCTACCAGACCTACCAATCTATTTAATCAGAGCAAACATTTCACGTCGGGTTTCTGGACAGCGACAAAGAAACTATCATAACTTTCTCTACGATCGTCCAAATTCAGTGATCTTTAGTTTTCCTGAAAGCTAAGAGGATTAGCCTCATTTTCATTATGGTGAGACCCTCTGGAAACCCCTCTAAATACGCGCTTCTATCAGGTTAACTAACACTAGCAAATCTGCTTTTCTCCAGAAACACAGAAGTACTAATAAATTCATAACTTTGGCTACCGAAGTCCAAATGACTTGATTCTTGTCGGCAATGAAAGGTAACTACGATAGCTACAACTTTCTAGGAGACACCCAGACCCAAATCTTCCTCTAACTTAATCAAAACCGACAAACTTCCCTGCTGCAGAATAGCGACGGACTGGCATCCGAAAATTAGACAACTAGAAAACGACCTAAAACAAAGGACCATGGGTTACCCTTGCCGAAACGAAGAGAACACACAGCGGGGACGAAGACCACCACGATTCCCCCCTGGCGGCCACCCCACATGGGCCTTGGCCCAGGCCCAAGTTATGGATTTTCCCCCTCTAAAACTGCAGACCTCCCAACCCAAAAAGTCCCTCCCGATCCTTCCCGAATAATCGATCTCTCCGAAACCAAAATTTAATCTTCCTCGATTCAAAACTTAACTCACTTTGCATTCTACCCATAACGATTCGACCCGAATCTCTAGCACAAGAGAACCGAGGTGAACACTTAACAAACAATGGATACACACGAAGTGAATAATTCGGATAAATCTCGCGCATGCGAGATTCCAATTCCCATGTAGCTTCCTCGATCTGCTGTGACCAAAGTACCTTAACATACTTCAAGGTCTTGTTCCTTAGTGCCTTCTCTGACTTTTCCAATATTCTTACTGGCTTGGACTCGAAGGACAGATCTTGTTCAATGGTTAAAGGTTCCAATGAAATGTGATGTTACGGATCTCATAAGTACTTCCTCAACATGGATACATGAAACACGTTGTGCACACCCTCATGGACTCCGGGAGGTCCAGGCGGTATGCCAACTTCCCAATCCGGGCCAGGATGGCGAATGGACCAATGTACCTCGGGCTAAGCTTCCCTTTGGTACCAAATCTTACCACTCCTTTTGTGGGTGACACCCTCAAGAGTACCTGGTCACCCACTTCAAATTCTAAGTCCCGTCTCCTTACATCTGCATAGCTTTTCTGCCTGCTCTGAGCCGCTAATAAGTTCTGCCTCACCAGGCCACTCGTTCCACCGTCTTTTGTACCCAATCTGGCCCCGAGCGCCTTCTCACCCTGACTTCAGCCAAAGGGGTGATCTACACTACGTCCATACAAAACCTCAAGCGGAGCGGCCTTTATGCTGGGTGATAAGCGTTATTATAAGCAAATTCGCCAAAGGCAAGCGATCTTCCAGCTACCCTTCCAAGATAGGACACGGGTTCTCAACATATCCTCCAAGGTCCGAATAGTGCGCTCTGTTTGTCCATCATGCGAGGATGAAAAGCGGTACTCAAGCGGAGTTGTGTGCCCAAAGCATTCTGCAAACTCTCCCAAAACTTGGATACAAACTTAGCATCCACGTCGAAATGATGGTTTTGGCACTCCATGCAATCTCACAATCTCGTACATAGATAGGGCCAAATCACTAGTGAGTTAGTCGAGCAGACAGAATAAAATGTGCGAGACTTGCTGAATCGGTCCACTATAACCCAAATTGCATCCTTACCTCGCGGCGGCGAAGTATAACAACAAAATCCATAGAGATATCATCCCATGGCCATTGGGGTACCTCAAAGGTTGTAATAATCCAGGCGGACGTTTATGTTCACCTTTACTGTGACAAACACCACAGAAGCTACATAATTGGCAATATCCACCTTCATTCTTTTCCACCGTAAATTCCGCTTCAAATCACGGTACATCTTCGTCTCCCTGGATGAGCGATTATCACGAGTGCGATGTGCCTCCTTTAAAATGTCATCCTTAACTCCACGCTTTACGTGGCGAAGTGGGTGCTGCCCTTGGGATCTCGCTGCCACCTGGACAAGAAGATAACCCCAAACTAAGAATAACATACTGGACCAAAATCATACGTCACATTACAATCGAAATCGCTAATCTTCTTATCACGTCTAGCTTTTCTAATTTCTAGCGATCGGTCACTGCGGACAGCAGACTTCAAAAATTCATAACTTTCTGCTCAGGAGTCCAAATAGGTTGATCTTGGACAATCCGAAAAGGTAATTGAAATGTCTAAATAAACTTAGTTGGGAGACCCTCTGATTCGGCCATCTACCAGACCTACCAATCTATTTAATCAGAGCAAACATTTCACGTCGGGTTTCTGGACAGCGACAAAGAAACTATCATAACTTTCTCTACGATCGTCCAAATTCAGTGATCTTTAGTTTTCCTGAAAGCTAAGAGGATTAGCCTCATTTTTCATTATGGTGAGACCCTCTGGAAACCCCTCTAAATACGCGCTTCTATCAGGTTAACTAACACTAGCAAATCTGCTTTTCTCCAGAAACACAGAAGTACTAATAAATTCATAACTTTGGCTACCGAAGTCCAAATGACTTGATTCTTGTCGGCAATGAAAGGTAACTACGATAGCTACAACTTTCTAGGAGACACCCAGACCCAAATCTTCCTCTAACTTAATCAAAACCGACAAACTTCCCTGCTGCAGAATAGCGACGGACTGGCATCCGAAAATTAGACAACTAGAAAACGACCTAAAACAAAGGACCATGGGTTACCCTTGCCGAAACGAAGAGAACACACAGCGGGGACGAAGACCACCACGATTCCTCTGCGGATCCCTTCTTCTCCCTCTTCTTCCCTTCTCTTCTTCCCCTCTCTTCTTCCCCTTCTTTCTCTTCTTTTCTCCTTCTTCTTCCTCCTTGGCCGGCTGCAAGGGAGCTCCTACTCCACCTTGGACAGCAGCAATGGAGGTGATGGGGGAGATGGGGAGGGCTCAAGGGAGGGTGGAAGGGGAGGTGGAGAGGTGGGGAGGTGGGGAGAGGGGGTGGCCGGTTGCAAGTGGGAGGGGAAAGGGGAGGAGGGGAAGGGCTAGGGTTTTGGGGAGGAGCCCCCTGGTGGCCACTTAGATGGGCCTTGGCCCAGCCCAAGTTGCCGCCAAAAGCTCTTTCCCCCCTCTAAAACTGCAGCACTGACAATCAAACCAATTAGTCCCTCCCGTCGTTCCGTTTGATTCTTCCCCGAATAATCGATCTCTCCCGAAATAAAATTATTCTTCCTTGATTCAAATCTTAACTCACTTTCGGGATATTACAAATTGGCTCTTCCAGCACCGTCATAAACAGTTATTAACTCAAAATCGTCTGTGATAGTTGACTATCACAGACGGTTGGTAGATGAAACCGTTTGTGATAGTTGGCTATCACAGACGGTTGGTAGATGAAACCGTCTATGAGAACTGATGTATCACAGACGGTTTGTAGATGAAACCATCTATGAGAACTGATGTATCGCAGACGGTATTTCCTAAGAAACTATTTGTGATATTCTTTTGTATTGCTAAATCTATTTTTGTTTATTGGTTAGCCTCAGGAAATGCTAACCATACCATCTGAAACAAGCTGAAACACAGAAAGTACATGTATACATCAAATTCACATTCATTTCAGAAACAAGCACATCCAATTCACATTCAATTTAGAAACAAGCATATCCGATTCACAAATCAATTAACTAAAATTAACTATTCATGTACATTTACACACATGTACTATTAAGTTCAATCTTATCCCAATCAAGTTAAACCTACATTGTGGAACTTCCCATCTGGATTTATGACCACACAGTTAAAAAATGCCGCAAACTATCCCTGAATGTTTATGAGCTGGCGCTATTCCAATGCAGTTTTATCGATGCTCGCAACCTGTCGCTAGGAATATTAAATTCGTGCATATATAAATCGATAAGTATGAAATAATTATTACACGATTGACAAACCTGAGGATCATTGGTCATTGCGGAACTGACAAGTAGTGCCATGTTGTGGCCAACATAGTATCCACAGGTGTTACCCAGCGACTGCTGGTGGCACTGCAAAAATAGAATTAGTTAGTTCGAGAGGCATTACTACCAAGCGTTATATAAGATTAATGTGTACTAGCGAATACCGAGAATTTTAGATCGTGTCGCAAGGCCCCTCCCTTGCATTTCCCTCCAGAAGCATAGCACACTATGATCTCTAGCATACCTTACCTTTGAGGACTTCATATTGTTCTTCATACTCTTTGCCTTAGCCAAAATGGTTTGGTTATCGCAGTAGGTTAATATAGCTGTAATTGGCTCTTCCAGGACCGGTAGGTCAGAAAGGAGTTCTCTAATCCATTCCACCTCTACAGTCATTGAGTCAAGTGCTACCAACTCAGCCTCCATGGTGGACCATGTAAGGATAGTCTGCTTAGAAGATTTCCATGAAACAGCCCCACCTACTAGAGAGAAAACATAGCCACTTGTGACCTCTATATCATCCGAGTCATTAATCCAGTTAGAATCACGGAACCCTTCTAAGACTATCAGATGGCTAGAATAATATATTCCCAAGTTTGTGGTCCCCTTCAGGTACATAAGTACCCTCTCTAGTGCTATCCAATGATCATCTCCTAGATTGGCCATATAACGTCTCAATCTGCTTACAACATATGAGATGTCAGGTCTCGTTGCACTAGTAAGATACATTAAGGATCCAATTATTTGAGAATATTTAAGTTGGTCTTTTCCATGTCGAGTGTTTTTATGCAGCTTGCCATTTGGATCATAGGGTGTGGATACTAACTTACAGTCCATGAACCCAAATCTGGTTAGGATCTTGTCCACATAATGGGATTGTGAAAGAATAATTTCAATCTCACCCTTTATCAGCTTGATGTTTAAGATAACATCAGCTTCACCTAGGTCTTTCATATCAAACTTCTAGGAGAGGAAAGACTTCATTTTATTGGTTGCATCCATGTTGGTCCCAAAAAGCAATATGTCATCCATGTATAGACAAAGAATGACACCTTCGCCCCCATTAAATCGATAGTAAACACATTTATCGGCTTCATTTACACAAAAGCCGACTGATGTCATAGTACTATCAAATTTCTCATGCCATTGTTTGGGAACTAGCTTTAGACCATACAATGACTTAATCAAGTTACATACTTTCTTCTCATGCCTTTCAACCACAAAACCATTGGACTGCGGTGTATAAATCTCCTCATCCAACTCTCCATTTAGGAAAACGGCTTTTACATCCATTTGATGTACTTGGAGTTTATATGCGGATGCTAGTGCTAAAAGCACCTGAATTGTAGGCAAATGAGCAACAAGAGAGTATCAAAGTAGTCTTCATCCTCTTTTTGCGTTAAACCCATAGCCACTAAACGGGCCTTGTACTTTTCTATAGTACCACTAACCCGGATGTGCAGCCCACTGGCTAGTACCCAGATGGGAGGTCCATAACCTCCCATGTTCCTTTAGCTATGATGGAAGCCATCTCGCTATGGATTGTCTCCTTCTAGTAATCCACATCCGGGGATGCATATACCTCTGAAAAAGTTTGTGGTTCATCATCCATGAGATAGGTGACATAGTTATTGCCAAGAAACTTTTTAGTCCTCTGCCTCTTATTCCTCCTCAACTCTAATTCAAGAGTAGTGTTATCCACATTAGGAAGAACAGAGTGTTCATCTAAACCAGTAGGGTTAATGACTTCATTTGGTCTCATAAGGAACACATGTTCAACGAAAGTAGCATCACGAGATTCCATCATTACATTTGTAGCGATGTCACTCACCCCAGAATTGACCAATAGAAATCTATAAGTCATGCTATTTTTAGCATACCCCAGAAAAACACAATCAACAGTCTTAGGATCAAGTTTCCTTTTCTTCGGTAATGGCACATGCACTTTTGCAAGGCATCTCCAAGTCCAAAGAAATGATAAATTAGGTTTTCTTCCCATCCATCCTTCATAATGTGTTTCCTCTTTATTTCGAGGCGAAACCATATTGAGGACATAAGTAGCTGTGAGAACTACTTCACCCCACCAAAAGTCCGATATACCATAACTTTGTAGCATGGTATTAACCAAGTCACAAAGAGTTCAGTTTTTCCTTTCGACTATTACATTCGATTGGGGTGAGTATGGTGGAGTGATTTCATGAATTATTCCGCTTTCTTCACACTATTGAGAGAATTCATTTGAAACTTATTCACCACATCAATCCGACCTTAACCATTTCATTTTCTTTTCTAGTTCATTTTCCACTTCAGCTTTAAAGATCTTAAAATGTTCTAGTACTTCATCTTTCGACTTAAGTAAGCAAATGTAGCAATACTTAGTCGCATAATCTATGAGAGTTAGAAAATACCATTTCCCACCTTTAGTCAATATTTCATTCATCTCACAAAGATCAGAATGAATTAACTCAAGTTGTGAGGTGCTCTGCCCTTGAACGCAATGAAAAGATTTTCAGGGTTGCTTTGCTTGCACACACACTTCACACTTGGAGCCCTTCTCATAATTATAGCTTTGAATTAAACTCATTTTGCTTAACCGCACAATGGCTTCAAAGTTAACATGACATAAACGAGGATGCCAAACATCATGAACTTTATTGTAATGGGAAACATTCAAAATGTTTGCATTATTGAAATCCATAATGGACAAGCGGAACATGCCTCTATTATCATAGCCTTTGCCCATAAAATTACTAAATTTGGTCAACACGACCTTATTGAACTCAAACACAAGTTTTATTCCTTGCATATAAAGCATAGAGCCACTCATTAGATTGCAAGTCATTGCAAGCACATACAACACGTCTTTCAGGATGAGTGTTTTGCCTCAAGTGAGCTTCAACAAAACCTATTCAATCCCACATACTGTAGTAGCAGCTCCGTTCCCCATTAGGACGGATCCACCACCTTCACCCTAGAATGAAGAGAAACAAGATTGATCAGCACATATATGTCTAGTAGCACATGTCGCACTAGTCAATAGATGGATTTGCCATAAAGGCCTGAAGTACATACCCTTCTAAACTAGACCTACCTAGTGCGACATTCACTTCAGTCTTATGACCTTTATGCTGAACAGGAGAAGGACCATTGCTCTTACGATTGTGGTAATGGTTAGTTTTATGACTAACCACTCCACAAACAAAGCAGACAATTTTATACTTCTTCTTCATTTTCTTTCCTTTGTGCTTGTTCTGGGTCTGTTCTTAAACTTCTGTTTCCCAAAGCTTCCAGCAATCTTGACCTCCACCTAATGAGCTTGAACTTGAGCCTTTCATGTACCGTCATTAGGTCTTGCACGCTCTTCGACATTAATTGCAGCTGACAGCTCATTAAGCGTCAAACACTCCTTTATATGTCTACGAGTAGTCACAAAGTCACGCCACGAGGGTGGTAACTTAGGCATGATGATATTTAATTGAAACTTCTCTGGTAGGATGCAGTCGTACTGACTTAAGTCACGTATATGGAGTTGTAGCTCATGAAGAGGCTCCATTACTCATCGCCCTTCAACCATCTTGAAGTTCAAGTAGGTAGCAGTTATGAATGACTCATTCCCATTATCCTCTTCAAAATATTTCTCATCAAGTTCATCCCAGAGTTGCTTAGCTTGTTTGAAGTTAGCGTACACATAGAACAACTAGTTGGATAGGATGGCTAACAAACGAGATAAGGTCAAATTGTTCACATCCTCCCACCGTGACATAGCAGCGGTTTCCAATGGGAACATTGGAGGATTTGAAATAACCTAGAAAAGTCTAAGGTCAGTTAGCCATAGTTTTGTTTTAGCCTGCAACGTTTAAACTAGGCACTGTCGAATACTTCCAGCTTAATGACATTAGACGAGTAAGCCATTTCTTCAATTATTGGTTTTATGAATTGTTGTAACACTAGTGAATTTAGCAAATATCCATAAATAATTCTAGCAGCAATTACGATAAATAAAGCACATTTCCAGCAGCATATAAATGACAAAAATAACATATAAATGTGTAATACATTCATGTCGAATAAACAGGATAATTTGCTCAAAAGACAGGACTCCAAAACACACAAAATCAGCATAATGATTAGATTTAAATGTTTGTTTATTGCTCTCAGTTGTCGAGTTGCGCAAGATGCAATCTTGGCCCTCATGACACTTCTGTCAAAATTTTAATCACAAATGGAATATGACAATTACTTTGAAATAAATTAGGCTTTGAGCTCAAAATAAAATCTTACTAGTCTAATTAGTCATGTTCATATAAATCATGAATTCTGACTTCACTAGATAGCAAGCAATTGACTCTAATTCTCAATATATCAATTGACAATAATGTATAAGAGTGATAAAAAAAATGGATCATAGTGAACTGAACACAGAACCGAATGAATCATAGTAAACAAAAAGTGTCACTAAATGAATCACAGTGGATAACAAGCATATAATCGCATGAAGTAATTGCACTGGACAATAGAAAACAGCAAGTAATCTTCTAGCTCAAGACCAATTTATACTAAATTGTCACATTCAATCTCAATTTGGCATCAATTCATCATCGAGCATTAACCAAGCCCACAATATCACCAAGCAAAGTCTCCCAGTGAAAAACAATAACACAAATATAGTTCAACTAGCACGACGCACTTAGCAAAGTAATGCAAAACTGAAAAAGATCAAACTCATGGTGTGGATGGCACTCGAAGACATCGAGTAGAACCAGGCAAGGCATGCGAAATGCGTTGTCTCAGAAAACCAATCACCCCACTGTGCCGCAAAGAATGGACGAGGTTGATGGAGATATAATGCCAATTCACAAACTGGGACACACCAGTGTGCGAAGTCGAGGTACAGAGAGCGCAGCACAAGAGCCAATCAAGATGCACCAGCCGAATGCACCCACGAAGCACCAACCACCAAAATCGAAGCCCTTCTTCCACACAAGATCAAGCCAAAGACAGCCGGTTCTCACCTCCAACCGGCGTAAGTCCAGGCCCCTCACCGCAAACTCGACAGAGAGAGGAATAGGGGTGCGCAAGGAGGACAAGCCGGTCCTCACCACTGATGGCGCTGGGTCCAACCATGACAGCACAAAGGCTCTGAAAGCCCCAAAATCCAAAGCCAAATCGGGGAAGAAGAAGAATCAAAAGAGGGAATTGCACACTGATTTTGGGTGAAGAAAAGAGAGGATGGAGCCACCTTAAGAAGGAGGAGAAGGGGAGCCAAGCAGTGGCAGCCAACGGTCAGTGCTCGAAGCGCACAGGCCGCCCTAGCCACCACACTCGATGAGATAGGGTTGGAGACTGAGTCTCCAACCTTATCTCATCCACTTCTTCTCACCAACCGGTCGGCCCCACTCTTTTTTATTTTCTTTTTCCATTTCTTCTTTTTTTCTAATTGAGAATTACCAAATGACACTCAAAATACAACATCAAGTATGATACTGCCTCCTTGTTTTATCCTGCTTTTTCACCAGGTTCCACATGTATTTTTGAACTCTTTTTCTTTTTTTTGCGATAATATTTTTGAACTCTTTTTTTCTGATGCAGTTCTCCTACGATGCCCTCAGAAAAATACTGCCTCCTTGTTTCTCTTCCATGTATCATTATTTCATTTTAGAGGCAATTAGAGTAGGGAAATTTTACGATGCATTCTACTACAAGTAAAGGGCGATAGTATCAATCAAATCTGTCCATTAATTTATTAAGGGTATTATGGACTTTGTTTGTTACTCAAAGATCAAAACTATTACATCCAATGAACATGATTAGATCCATAATGATTGGAGGCCCTAACCAGTACGAGGCCCGCCCTATCACAACATCAATGTCATGCGTGCGTCTCGTTTCTAAAATCATTGCATATGTTGTTTAAGTACCAGGGCATTAAATCATGAACTTTGTTTTGGGCAGTCATTGGGGTAAAATGACTGGTATATTTGAGATAACCAAGTTTTATACTTCTAAAAACCCTAATAACTTGTTGTTACCACATCTGGGCAGATGGTATGATAGTGAGTGCTGACGTAGCACGAGAATTGGTGGTATGTGGTATGAACCGTGCAGATGACTCTAAGAACTTAATTCTGTGATGACCTCCCAATGTAAAACAGTGCAACCACAAGTCTAATAATGGTGTCGACCTTGCTAAATAATCTGTATCCACCTGTGCGAGTTGCACCACTAGAGTGACCCACGAGCTGTGTCACTAGTGTAAGCCGTTGTGGACATGGGTCGAGATGCTGACATAAGCCGCCGTGTGGCGCAAGAGGGGATCTGGGTATGATTGACATGAGGTGTAGCAGATGTAACCACCCTCAGGTGAAACCTTAGCAGGTGTAACTAACACTGGGGGATGTATTGTAAAGGCCTTGTGATGATCTCTTCTTGATTCACATATCTAATGAAACGTATGTACATATGAAGATGATTATCTCTTGTGAGTAAAGTGTACAGTCTCTGTAGGGTATGAACTGTTCGAATAGCTATGCCCACGTTCAAAGGCGGGTATGGGAACTTGCTCGAGTGAGTGTCTATTTCTAAAAACTTTGTGGGTGGGTTGAAAACTCATCGGGTGGATGCCACCCTAATTTTGGATTTTCCTGGGCGAACGTAAAACAGTGTTGATAATGGGCAGATGTAACCCAAAACTATCATACGGTGGGGGTAACCATGCGCCGTAACAGGTGGATGTATCGTGCACTACTATTATTATTGTATTCTCTCAAACAACATTATAAAATCTGATTTGTTAAAAATGATAGGTCTCAGGAATTTCCTACAATTGTATTTCAAACTGATGGTGTTTCTGCACATAAAGGAACCCCAAGCCTCCCTTGACAACCTTGTATCTTGACGAGGATCTGATAATCCTCATTTTGTTATTTATCCTTAATCATATAATATGGGTAAATATGACGTCACACGGTATACCCCTTACTGTTGTAAGGGAGAAGTTAGCCAGGTGGTCGTAAGTTCTTCTACGACCACCCCTATAGTCGTAAATATGTCTACGACTACTACGTAATTATAAGTTCTCCTACGATTACCTTTGGTTGTAAGTCTTTCTATGACCAGTATCCAGTCGTAAGTTTTTCTACGACTACCCCCTGGTCGTAAGTCCTACTACGATCAGTCTTGCCACGACTTCTCCACAGATAACTTGGTCCACTCGCCAGTAGGCCCTATTAATCGTGAGATCTGAGCAGTCAAGATATGTAGTTATACCTGGAATGACTGCAGATAACTCACCATTATCTCTAATTGATAACCGTCGGGCAACATGGGGAGGTTACTACTCCGGTAATTACTCTCATTATTACGGAGTAATGAGCGCCTCATGACCTGGAACGACTACTGCCTTCATAGCATACTATAAATAGGCATCTTTTAGAGGTAAGGACGAGGAGCTTTTTAGGGGAAAAAGGGGACAAGTCTTTTCCCTAATTGTAACCAAGATACCAAATACAACACACATAGGATTAGGTTTATTATTCTTGCCGGAGAAGGCCTGAACCTGTATAAAAATTTCCGTGTCTCCTTTGTCTGCATGATCAATTATGGAGACCCCCTGAATCAAATAATATTTACGTAAGATCGGTTCTAAAATACCGACAGTTGGGTCCACTCGCCAGTAGGCCTATTAATCGTGAGATCTGAGCAGTCAAGATATCTAGTTATACTTGGAATAACTGCAGATAACTCACCATTATCTCTAATTGATAACCGTCGGGCAACATGGGGAGGTTACTACTCTGGTAATTACTCTTATTATTTCAGAGTAATGAGCACCTCATGACCTGGAACGACTACCGCCTTCACAACATACTATAAATAGGCATCTTTTAGAGGTAAAGAGGGGGAGCTTTTTGGGGGGAAAAGGGGACAAGTCTTTTCCCTAATTGTAACCAAGATACCAAATACAGCACACACAGGATTAGGGTTATTATTCTCGCCGGAGAAGGCCCGAGCCTGTATAAAAATTTCCGTGTCTCCTTTGTCTGCGTGATCAATTGTAGAGACCCCCCCGAATCACATAATCTTTACGTAAGATTGGTTCTAAAACACAAACAGTTGGCGCCGACCGTGGGGATCTTCTGGTAATTCCTTGTCAACAGTTCTTTCTTTTCTCTTTGATGCTACCATGGTAGGAGAATGGAACTAGGAGAATTGGTTCGACTTGGCCGATTACGCAGACATCGACATGGATGTCGGTTTCAACTACGAGCCGAGTATCGAATCATCTGACGGTATTGCCGCCTCTAGAGATCTTCTATCAGATCTCGGAGACCGCATCACCGCCGGAGTTAAGGAGGGATCCTCATCCCCCACAACAATGCTCCCAACTGAGAAACCAGCTTCCTCAGGGGGCAAGGGTCAACACGACCACAAACAGGACTGCCCCAGGACAGACTCACAACACGACGAGAGTTTTTCCTCTAAGTGTTCGAGTCCCCCTAAGGCAGTACGACTTGGCGAGACAAGTTCTGGAAGCCATCATTCCAGAGCTCCATCGGCACCTAATGATCCTCTTTCTCTGGATAATTCCACATAGAAGAGGATTGAGCACGCTTTTCCTCCAAGTTCAACCATCCCGTCGCAGGACACGCCTGCAGACGGAGACGGTTATAACCCGGAGTTCCCCTACTTAGAGGGGTTTGGTGTCACTCGACTACTCCTCAAGCAAGGAGGCCTCGAGCACAAGTGGAAGTCATCCACAGGAGGTTTTCGTCATTCCCCCTGATAAGAATCATTCTCCCAGAGGCAGGATTGACGATGCTCCCCGACGGGCACACACTACGTCCCCTCATGGCAATGGCAAGGGCACCACCACTGGCAAATGAGACGAACACTTTAATGAACGTACGAGACATACTCAACATTCTCGCACTTCATTAAAACCAACTCAAGAGTCTGATATGGGCGATTCTGAGACAACTCGACGAAGAAAAATAGCGGCTCAGAAAAATCTCCCCGAGCGCTCTTATTTTCAGTCAAAGGAAGCTGAGGAGCTCCAGCACATCAACGACTTGCTTGAAAATCCGACCCAAGAGCTCACTCGAGCACCAGGATACAATCTCTTTGCAGAAGAGATCACACAAAGGCTTCGGAACATGATGGCAAAACTCGAGCAACCTCGTCAACAGCAACACGGAGGTCGTAGCAGTACGACTCCATCTTTTGCCAGCCGTTCAGATAACTCGTCATATGGGAGACGACATGGTCCTCGATCACGTCGCTCTCTCGATCCGAGGAAGGCTCGTTGGACATCTGGAGACCGACAAGCCCCCAGGAGAGGTGATCTTTCGCCACTTCAGGGACGAAATGTGCGGCAGCAAACGGAATACGAGGAGTATTTCCCTCGTAAGACGGAGGTCTATCATAGGTCCAACCCACCTGTGACTGGGTATCGTCGAGTATGATTACTCGGTGACGCTAACCCTTATTTTCTGCAAAGAAGGAGGCAAGAAGTTATCTCAGGATGTCGAGCGTTTTCACCCGATCTTCGAGCAGTTCGTTGGCCACCTCGTTTTCGGTCAGCGAACATAGAGAAATTCGATGGAACCCAAAATCCCATTGAATTCCTCCAGATCTACACAACCGCTATCCGAGCAGCGGGAGGAGGAGAGCACGTAATGGCAAATTACCTTCCGACTGTGCTCGAAGAATCAACTCGATCATGGCTCTTAAACAAGCCTTTGGAATCGATCTACTCGTGGCAGCACCTCTGCGACCTTTTGCTGGCGAACTTCCAAGGCACCTACAACTGCCTTGGAAAGGAGGACGACTTGCACCGGATAAGACAGAACGATCATGAAACTCTGTGTTAATTCATCAAGCGCTTTAGTCAGGTTCGAAATTCTATTCCAGAAGTTTCTAACTCGTCTGTGATCAGGGCTTTCAAGCAAGGAGTCCGCAGCAGAAGAATAACAGAGGACATTTCTTTACATCCTCCCACCACTGTCGCCGAGCTCTTCAAGATGGTCGATATATACGCGACTGCTGTTGAAGCAGTCGAGTGGAATAACACTATCGATCGTGAAGATAATATCCCTCAGGAGGCAGGCGAAAGTGGCAAGAAAAAGGATAAAAATGCTAAAAAATCCAAGAACAAGGCAAAGAGACACAAATCCCCAGCTGTCGATTCTAAGGAGGTCTTGGCCGTAAGCGACAAAGAGCCACGCAACCCCAAGCAGAATTCTGATCGAGGTAAAGGTAAGCGCCAAGATCGGAAGAATGACAAACCCAGGTGGTGTCCTTTTCACAAAAAAGAAGGGCATGACCTTCGTAACTACCAAGTTTTTCTACGAAAACTCGAAGACTATTACTCTGGCAAAGGGCCACTTCCTACTCTTGAACAGGTAGGTCAAACAAGTGGATGCAAGGAGTTGGATGACAAGGACGAGATGCCGTTCCAGGATCCACAACATACCATCGATCACATCTATGGAGGATCATCGGCATATGAGTCACGAACACAGCTAAAAGCTGTCGAGCGCGAGGTAAACACAATCGACTCACCCCTCGTCAATAAATTACCAAAGTGGTCGGAGGTCACCATTACTTTCGAGAAAGGTGATTGCCTGATCCCTTCGACTAGACCAGGTCGGTTCCCGATCGTGGTCGAACCCACCATCAACAATTGTCGAGTAAATCGAGTTTTAGTTGATGGTGGAAGCTCGTTAAACATACTGTTTACGAGTACTCTAGATGAGATGCAGGTACCCAGGACAAAGGTAAGGCTGGTACGATATTCTTTCCATGGAATCGTACCGGGGTCTTCGGCCAAACCAATTAGCCAAGTGTCTCTTCCTTTAACGTCACCAAGCAATTTCAGAACAGAGAAGATCTCTTTTGATGTGGTCGATTTCGATACAGCATATAAATGCCATACTCGGACGACCAACTTTGACAAAATTCTTAATAGCTACTCATTATGGGTATCAATGTCTTAAGATGCCAGGTCCCAAAGGAGTAATCACAATATATTGTGACAAGAAGATGGCGCACTCCTGCGACTGTCGTCCCCTCGAGATGGTTGGACAAATACCAACTCGAGACGAAAGTCAGCCTTCGACTAGCAAGTCGAAGCCTAAAGCTGCACCAAAGCCGAACGACCAAGTCAAAAAAGTTCCTCAGGACACGGAGGAGCCCTCCAAGACTATTCGCATTGGGGATTCTTCCGACCCCAAATAGGAAGACGCCCTCATCATTTTCCTTCGAGCAAACGCAGATGTCTTCGCGTGGCAAGCATCTGACGTGCCCGGAGTCCCTAGGAAAGTGATTGAGCACAGGCTAGCCTTACGGCCTGATAAAGTACCCATAAAACAGAAGTTACATAGATTTGCCCCTGATCGACGAGATGTTATTAGGTCAGAATTGGACAAGTTGCTTAAAGCAGGCTTCATAAGAGAAGTCAACCACCCGGAGTGGTTGGCCAACCCTGTAATGGTTAGAAAGTCAAACGACAAATGGCGTATGTGCGTAGACTTTACTGACCTTAATAAAGCTTGTCCAAAAGATAATTTCCCTTTACCTCGTATCGATCAGTTGGTTGACTCTACTGCGGAATGTGAAATATTGAGCTTCTGGATGCATATTCTGGATACCACCAAATCAATATGTGTCGAGAAGATGAAGAGAAGACCGCATTCATTACACCATTTGGAATATTTTGCTACGTCAAAATACCATTCGGTTTAAAGAATGCTGGCGCTTCTTTTCAGCGTTTGATGCAAACGACTTTTGCCCCTCAACTAGGCCGAAACTTGGAAGCCTATGTTGATGATCTAGTCGTAAAAAGCAGCAAACGGCTTAATCATATCACAGACTTGCAGGAAACATTCGACAACCTCAGAAAACACCATTTGAAGCTCAATCCCGAGAAGTGTGTGTTCGGAGTCTCGTCATGGAAATTGCTTGGATTCCTTGTCAATGCACAAGGAATCGAAGCAAATCCTGAAAAGATAAAGGCCATCATGCAGATGCGTCCTCCGATCACGAAAAAAGAAATCCAGAAACTCACAGGATGCATGGCGGCATTAAGTCGTTTCATCGCACGTCTGGGAGAAAAAGGACTGCCTTTCTTTAAACTTCTAAGGAAGCATGAAGGCTTCGAGTGGTCAGAAGAGGGTAACACAGCCTTTGAGGAGGTCAAGAGGTATCTTACGAGTGCTCCTGTTCTAGTTTCTCCGAAACCAGGAGAGACACTCTTAATTTGTCTAGCTGCCACGCCACAAGCAGTGAGCGCAGTACTGGTTGTAGAACGTGAAAACGTACAACGACCAGTTTACCACGTTAGTGAAGTTTTACACGGGCCTAAGGAGCGTTACCCTCAGGTTCAAAAACTTCTATATGCCCTCCTCATATCTTTGAGGAAACTGCGATATTATTTTCAGGCGCACAAACTAGCTGTGTCGTCTGAGATTCCCTTGGGAGCGATCCTCCAAAATAGGGAAATAGTGGGACGCATTGCAAAATGGTCAGTCGAACTTGGGGAGTTCGACATCCATTTCGTGTCCCGAACGGCCATTAAATCCCAGATCTTGGCAAACTTTATCGCTGAATGGACAAATCCTGAACCTCTTCAGGATCCCCAGTACGATTCCCACGATCAGTGGACGATGTACTTTGACGGGTCGCTTACAATAAGTGGCTCAGGGGCTGGGGTGGTCCTGAAATCTCCTACCGGAGAGACCTTAAAGTATACCATACAATTAAACTTTCAGGCCACTAACAACGTGGTAGATTACGAAAGTTTGCTAGCTGGCATACGAGCCGCAAAAGTGCTCTCGATTCGTCGACTACTCATGAGAGGAGACTCTCAGCTAGTCGTGAATCAAGTCGGAAAAGAGTACCAGTGCTCTAATCCGACTATGTCTCGGTACTTATCGGAAGTTAAAAAATTAGAAAAGCATTTTTTGGGCTTTGAGGTACAATTCATCCCTCGAAAGGATAATTTCCTCGCAGACCAACTTGCTCGTATAGCTTCTTCCCGATCCACAGTACCAAAACGAGTTTTTCTGGAGCAACTTCAGTAGCCGTCCCTAGTTGAATAACTAGAGAAGCATCCTATCGAAACAGCCTCTCTAGAGTACGAAGATACCTGGATGACTCCCATCTACAAGTATCTTCAGACGGGTTCCATACCCGAGGACGATCTCGAAGCAGATCGACTATCCCGAAAGGCTAAAATGTATACTTTGGTCGAAGGTGTCCTCTATAAAATAGGAACTCAAGGAGTGCTCATGCGATGCATTCTGCAGAGCGAAGGATTAAAATTCCTTCACTACATACACGGAGGCATCGGTGGGACTCATGCTTCTTACAGAACGCTGGCGGTAAAGCCTTTCGACAAGGTTTTTATTGGCCAACGGCCCTCTACGATGCCAAGGAGTTGGTCAAAAAAATGTGTACAGTGCCAGTTTCATAGCAGGCAAATACACCAACCAGCTCAGGCGTTACAAACAATCCCTCTGTCTTGGCCTTTTGCGACTTGGGGTCTCGATATCCTAGGATCGTTACCCAGAGCTCCAGGTGGATTCGAATTCCTTTTGTGGCTATTGACACGTTCATAAAATGGATAGAAGCTGAGCCTGTGACTGGGATAATAACGGAAGCAGTGAAAAGGTTCATGATGAGATGCGTGATAACTCGATTTGGAGTACCAAGTCGAATCATCACACATAATGGCAAACAATTTTCGAGCGCAAAATTTCAGGAATTTTGCGATGAGTTGGGAACCCAATTGTGTTATGCTTCTGTTGCTCACCCCCAAAGCAACGGGGTGGTCGAAAGAGCGAATGGCCAGATAATAAAGGGAATTAAGACCCGAGTCTTCGACCAGCTTGTCAAACGCTCGGGAGCTTGGGTACAAGAATTACCTTCAGTATTATGGTCAATTCGTACGACAGCTAGTCGGGCTACAGGAGAAACGCCTTTCTTTCTAGTTTTTGGTGCCGAAGCCATGCTCTCACCAGAACTAAAGATCAGGTCCACGCAAGTCGAAAATTTTAACGATTCCACCCAAGCACAGCTTCGAGCGGATGACATCAACTTGCTCAAGGAAAAGAGGAACCAGGCTCTAATCCGTTCAGCAGACTACCAACAAGCCCTGTGCAGATACTACGATCATAAGGTCCAACCTCGCAGCCTTGCTGTAGGTGACTTGGTATTGAGGCTTATCCAATCCCAGTCTAATCGGAATAAACTTTCCCCCAAGTGGGAAGGCCCTTACACTGTGGTCGAAGTTACGTGTCCAGGTTCGGTACAACTTGCAATGAAGGATGGCCGCATTCTCTCAAACTCTTGGAACATCGACCAGTTACGCTAGTTTTACGTGTAACAAACCTCTACGACAATAAAGTATCAGGTTCTTTCTATCTTTATTGTCTTTCTTTGAATTTTACTTTTATAATTTTTTCAACCATTCTTCATACGCTCATTTCCTCTTTACACTAGTCGGAGAAAGGACATAACAACTAGTCGAAGTCTCTCCTCTTTGCATGTGGTCCTGCCCGCTAGAAGGAGCTTCCTAGTATCACCTTGTTCCTAACTTTTGCTACCAATACAAAGTTTTTTGGGCTCAGAAACATAGTCAAAAAAAATTTAAGCAAATTCATGTCACCTTAGTTTATTTATTCATTTTGGAAAATACTCTAAGAAGAGCGCACTTTTGCGATTCATTCGGCCACTTCTGGTAAACTCGATCGGTTTTAACTGGTCGGAGGAAGAAACACACCTAGTTGAAGCTTCTCCTTTCTGCACGTGGTCCTGCCCACTAGAATGAACTTCCTAGCGTCGTCCCATTTCCTACTCTCGCTACCAGGACAAACTTATCGGGTACATCGAAAAAGGTCAAATGAATTTTTTAAGATACTCTAGATGTTTGTTTTACTCAAGTTGTCGTAATTGATTTGATTAATCTAGTTGGAGATGGTAACATCACCTAGTCGAAGCATTTTCTTTCTGCACGTGGTCTTGCCCACTAGAGAGAACTTCCTAGCGTCGATCCGTTTCCACTCTTTCGACTAGTGCAAGATAATCGATACCCGAGAGCTATAAGTCGAACAAACCTCTCTGTTTTCAGAAACCCTTTCTTTACTATCTCCTTAGTTTATTTCGATAAACTAAGTAAATAGTTGGGGGCTAGGATAAAGTTATAAACATGACTTCATTTCTTAGTCTTAGTCTCTTTTTCCGAGTTATCATCTTACGAGTTACTAACTACTCTACAAGATGATTCGCAGGGAAAAGGAAGGAGAAAGGAGGAATCGCACATATCTGGTCTGATTATTTCTTCCTTTTCATTATCTTACGAGTTACTAACTACTCTACGAGATAATTTGCAGGAAAGAAGAAATGATCATATATTTGTACATCACCAAAATGGCTTATCTTTACAGATCCCTATTACAGACTACTCTGACAAAGGAGATTCTATTTGTATCTCCTCCGCGACCTTCTCGCCGACTGACTGCATCTCCTCGATTAACCGTTCTGCTTCAGGTTCGGTACAGTCGAAGTCGGCTTCAACAGAATGAGGGTTAAAGTTGGGGTCACGGGCTTTAAGCTTTGCTAAAACAAAGCTTACAGCTCCTTTGACCGCTTCCCTTATCGAGTCATTCTGGTTGGTCTTCAGAGTAGACACCAACTCTTGCAAAGTACCGACTTGCTCCCCAATAGCACTCGTATGAGCAGCTATCATGCCATCGCGAGATGCGACCTTTCCAGCACGAAGCCCATCGAGTACATTGTTCAAAAGCGAAATATTGTCTTGAAGATTGATCTTCATCGACTTCATCTCCTCCTGGGTGCAAGTCGAAGCCTCGTGGAGTTGTTTTATTTCAAATAATCGCTCTGAAAGGAGTAAGAATTGGTTAGATAAAACGATTCTACGAGAAGAAAAAATGATTTAATAGCAGGTAAAGTTTTACTAACCCGCTAATTGAGAACCTAACTTCTCAATTTCTTGATCCTTCTCTTTCGTGATGCGGGAGATCTTACGAACGACTAAGGACTTTTCCTGGACCTCGACCCGAAGAGTCCCCACCTCAGCCTGAAGGGCCTTATTTTTGAGTTCTTTTTCTGTAAAGAAATGAGGAGTTAGGAGGATAAAGATCAAGAAAGTAAGCAGTCATAACTTCACGTACTGTTTATTTTTTCCTACAACCCTTGAGTCGTAGAGTTGGCCTCCTGAAGCTTCTCCAGAGGTTTAGTGACCTCATCCCTTAACTTTTTCATCTCGGCCTTTTCGAAGTCGAAAGAATCTGCTAAGGTCTTTTCGTCATTCTTGAATCTGGAAAAGGCAAAGATAGATATGAATACATAGACGAGCAGTCGTAAGTATTTCTGCGACTGATGCGCGATCGTAAGTTTTTCTACGATTACTCCTGGTCGTAAGTTTTTCTACGACTAGTACTAAGTCGTAAGGTTTTTCTACGACAACCCCCAGAAGTACTGAACAAGTAATCAGTTTGTAAAACGATTACGAGTATCGGTTACTCACCACCTCTCTGCTTGTTCGCAGAGTACTGCTTTTTCTTGTCGTAATTTGACAAGTTGCCGATTGTA
Organism: Ampelocalamus luodianensis; assembly: GCA_036346255.1. Taxonomy (NCBI): domain Eukaryota; kingdom Viridiplantae; phylum Streptophyta; class Magnoliopsida; order Poales; family Poaceae; genus Ampelocalamus; species Ampelocalamus luodianensis. Next base: position 11,236,972 of record CM070635.1, on the reverse strand, counting down.
TTCGCAAATTGTAGCAACTTGTTCCACGGCTCTCTGCAGGAGAGAAAGACAATAAGAAACAGGGATAAAACCACGAATATAAGTATCGATGAATACTTACATTCATACTTGACCAAGCAAACATGGAGACTATCCGTGACGGATCTTTCAACCCATCCATCTCCTCGACTCATTTCCACCAAACCCCTTCGAGACGTTCGTTATCGAAGACATCCCCACAATTGGGAATGTTGCTGGGGTGAGGAACTCGATCGCCAGATTGGTAGGCAGAAGATCCTATGATAGAATCAGGGCCAAAGAAATCAGAGCAAAAGTTAAAGTACTCTTCTTCCTCTGATTCGGTAATGGAAGCACCGCCCGGAGGACCGGAAGGAACGTCCTCGACAACCTCCTTACCGGCACGGTGGTGGAACTCTCACCACCACCGACACCCGATGTCTCCCTCGTGGCCTCCCTCGTCTCCACTTCCATCCTTACGACTACCTCGGTGGTCGTAGCGACTTCAGCAGCGACGACTTCCTCCACCACGGGAATAGTAGCTAGAGCTTCAGCTATTACCGCAGTCACATCTTCGCAGGCTGAAGAGGTGGCAGCGGGCTTCTCAATAGAAGCATCCCTGGGGGCTGAAGGAGTTGGGCTAAGATCACAAAACAAAAAGTAAGTCAACTTGTGAAAAACAAAGGGTAAATGATGTTCTTACACTTCTGTTTTCTACATACCTCTGCGCGCTGGATCTAACCCGGAACTTGGGAGCAACCTTCCTAACGGAAGGTTTCTTCGACTTCTTCACGACCAATGTGGGTCGAGAATCGATCAAAGGAACGGGAGTCTCCTCTTCCTGACTCCCCGAGTGGCTGAGATCTGTCCCAACCACCTTAAGAACACTGCTACCCTCGACTTCAGGTTCTACTAGAGCAGTAGTTTGCTTCACAAAAGATATAAAGCTCTTTTAGTTCTCCTTTTCTAGCTGCCTTATAAAGCCACGAGAAGCAGAAACTGCGAAAGTCTTGTTGTCGTAATAGAAGGGTACCTTGACCTTGGGGGCTTTGCGCTTAAGGGCAAAGGCAGCTTCCTCTGCTTTCTTCCTCGCCACAGCCATGTCTATAGCGAATTTAGCAAAAGGAGCAGGAGGAGCCAAACTTGAGCCACCCTTGTCGTCGATCTTTACAAGTCGACGCTTTTTGGTTGGAGGGGATTTTGCTGACTCTGCCTGCGCTGTCGCCCCAATGACCACCAAATCGACTTCCTCGTCGTTTTGGCGGTCTTCCAATGCCTACTTTCTGTTGAAAATCAGAAAAAGAAAGTGGTCGTAAGTTTTTCTACGATCACTAACTAGTCGTAAGATCTTCTACGACCAGCCCACAAGTCGTAAGTTTTTCTACGACAAATCCTTTAGTCGTAAATCGTTTTACGACAATAGGTCCCTAAAGACGAAGATGATTCTTGATTACCTTTAGGCACTCCACCTTTTCCTCTGCGGTTAAAACCACAAGAATTTGGGGAACTGCCACATTGGACGGACTCTTCTCACAGATAAGCCTGACGTGAGCGTCAATTTCTGCCTGTGGAAGATCTATTTGGACAAACGACACAATCAACAGACCATATCAAGGTTAGCCAAGGCCAAAGTCAAAAAGTGAGCTTTCCACTTACCATCCTTGTAATCCCTGGTCGGGTCTTCTTTCCCTGAGTACCTCCACACAGGAGGGACTCGTTTCTTCAGGGGGCTAATGCGGCGTGTGATGAAGTCCTTCACCACGTGCCATCCGGTAAGCCCCCCTATCTTCAAGTCTTTGATGGCTTGAATGTAGGGGGCGATCTGGTCAAGATTACTGGGAGTTGAATCCCAGGAAGGGAACCTCTCGGCGGCTTTTTCGGCAAACTTCTGGCTTGACCACTTCTTCCTTGGTAACTTCCCAGTAAAACCACTTCTTCTTTCACCTCGGCCACGACGACCGGGAGAACATCTGAATATACTCCTTCGACTTCCCGTCATGGAGCTTTAGACCACAACTCCCAGCAATTCTGGCTTGACAAGCCATCCCGTAGTAATACTGGAAAAGCTTGAGATCCGATGGAATCTCCAGGTATGCCTCACACAAATACACGAATACACTCAGCATTGTGATGGAATTAGGACCAAGGTTCACTAATTCCACCCCAAAGTGCTCGAGCGCAAGTGTGAGGAAGGGGTGAGAAGGCAATCGGAGGTCACACTCACAATACGCCTGGAAGACTAGGATTTGACCGTTCTCACCCGACGGCCAGTGTTGTCCATTCTCCGCAATCCACTTCACGAGTAACTCCTCGGGAATTTTTTCGGCGGCAACCAAGGCATTCATCTTCGCGTCGTCCATTTCTGATTCAACCCACTCGGAGATGATCCTAGTCATCTTTTCTCAAGGAGGAAAGAGTTGGATTTGGGAAAGCTTCAAGAAAGCGCACAGTGTCGTTGGCGGCGGAAGAGGCAAGAGCTCGATGAACAGTCAGGATGAATTGGGGAAAAGGTAAGAACCCTAAGTTCATCCCTGCGGTTGATTTTATAACTGCATGCCCAAAGTAAAACGCTGTGGAAGCCCAACAGTTCCCACCGCTTCGGAAATTGCTCCAACGACAGATCTTTCAAATCTGCCTGTTTGAGAGAACCGAGGCTTTTTTCACACCTCAAGCGAAATTACCTTCTTGCCTAAGTATATTTCTGGACAAAAGAAATACCACTCGAAAAAGCTCTGCTTCCGATCGCCGAAACCATGATTACTTTATAGTCGTAAGATTTTTTACGAATACCTCGTAGTCATGAGATTTATCGGCTAAATTCCTCGACCAAGTATATTTTGGGTCGAATGAGAACACGTGTTGAAGAGTTTTTCCTTCAACCTTTACCTCACGACCACCTAGTGGTCGTAAGAGCATTTATGACTCCTTTCGCAAGTAAGTTATTTTCACTTGAAGCTGGGGGGCTAGATGACGAGGATCTGATAATCCTCATTTTGTTATTTATCCTTAATCATATAATATGGGTAAATATGACGTCACACGGTATACCCCTTACTGTTGTAAGGGAGAAGTTAGCCAGGTGGTCGTAAGTTCTTCTATGACCACCCCCATAGTCATAAGTATGTCTACGACTACCACGTAATCGTAAGTTCTCCTGCGATTACCTTCGGTTATAAGTTTTTCTACGACCAGTATCTAGTCGTAAGTTTTTGTGAGGACCCCAATTTATTTGGCTTGTAATGCTTAACCAACCGCCTGGTCCTAGCATCACAAATCAAATAAACTGAGCCTCGAGATATGTATACTTCCCAGAAAGCAGTATACACACCTCACCACAAAATTATGCATCAACTCCATTCCAAACATAGAGTCCAAACATCACACTACAAGCAGAAAGTAACAACAGTAGAGTTATTACAGACAATGGCCGACCTGGCCAAAAGATACACAAATAACCAAGACAGACTGCGGAAGCAAAAGTGCCATAAGATGGCTATAAACAAAGCCAATCAGTGTGCCTTCAACCCACAAGGCATCTGACCGGACCGCCAAGCCTAGTCGTCAAACACGGCGGCAAAGACAACTCACGTAAGTGAGGCCCTTGGGGCTCACCTTCTTCCTCTGCAACAAAACATTAAGCAAAGCCAATGAGTACAAAGATTGTCTTTGTACTCGCAAGACTGACGTGTGAACTAGCAGACCTGTTCATATGCTACATGCAGGCTTATCTGGTGGAGGCCATATGTTTCATTTGCATAAAGCCAACTTTATTTGCAATAATGTAATACAGTTTAAAGGCAAGTTTGTAATTCATTTTTACTGTTGAAATAACTGCGAAATAAAGATAGATACAAGTAACCACCTAAAAGTGACTATCCCAATAGTCACCACCACATAGCACGAATCCCCAGATTCGTACCACCCATCAAGTTTTAATTTAAATGTTGTAGTCTAGTTCTTACGGGGCGTATCCGAGCGTGTCCATAACCTAGGACGAGGCTATTCGAATAGTTTTAACCCTGCAGGGGTGTACCAATGTACCCACACTTCAGACCGCCTTTAAGCCAAAGCACACTTCCGAAGGTATGCTGGCATGGCTAAGTCCTACGAGACTTTTTCCAATATTGTGTATTAACTACGAGCCGCTCGTATGGATAGAAATCCATACGCTTACATGGTAAAGCCGAAAAGACAACTACCCACTCAGGATAAAGCTTTTCGGACAACTACCATGCTCCCACCTCCATCCCTCCTGCGACCTCCTGCGACCCGGAGCCAATACACGCTAAAGTACTAGGTCAAGAGAGGTCCCATATACTCTAGTGTGGTTAGCACGCAAAATGCTCAGTACGGTGGCGCAAGTAACTCGGTCCTTAACTGACTCGGGCACCATTCCAGTCACACCCAACAGATCACACCAAACATACCATTGTGCCCAAGTCCAAATCATTTTGTTTTCATTTTTAGTTTTCACAAATAACATAGCAAAATGCTGAATCATAAAGTTTTAATAATTTTTGTGTGATCAAGGCTACCGACTAAAGTCGATAACCGCCCAGTTCTACCGATAGCTAAGCATGTCTAAGCAATTTGTCCCGGATCTACTAAGTGAAAAGAGATCATCCAGCGATCTCTAATCACAGCAAATAACCTAGGCTCAGGTAGTAGAGATCAATATTTTGCCTACAAGATATGCATCTACGGATTTAACTAATCAATTTAACACAAATTAAGCAATGCATACATACAGCTGAAACAAAATATTAGACTTTAAAATACTGGGATTATCATGATCAAACTGCTTGCCTGGCTGCTGCTGCTCAATAGGCTCAACCTGTTGCAGAGGATCACTCTCGATAAAACCGGAACCGTTGCAATCTATCGATCGAGCAAAAGCAACGAATAAGAACAAATAACACCGATAAAACTCAAACATGCAACAACAACAAAACATACCAAAATTTACACAGCAGCTAAAACAAGATTTATCAAAATTTTAGAAACAGAGAGCAATTCATTTTGATTTGTTATGAATTTTCTAGGAATTTTCTAAGCTAACAATACACATAAAGTATCATTTAATTCTTTAACAAAATTTAAGAACAGAAACATATCTAAAACCTATCCTGATAATTAGTACACTAAAAAAAGAAAATTTACAAAATTGGATTTACTGGATTTGGACAAAAATTGAGATAGATATGAATTTTCTAATTTGTAATATACATAATACACCATTTAATCAACTATCAGATTTTTGATACAGAGACAAAGCTGAAACCATTTTTAGTAAATAGCACATTTAAAATGAAAATTAACATAACTGGTTTCATGCGATTTGAAGAAAAATTGAATTAGTTATGAATTTTCTAAATTTAAAAGAATTAACAGTGCATGAGAAATCTATTTCAGATAAACTAAAACATTTAATCCTTTTCCTACCGACAGCGAGCTAGCCACGACCATCGACGGGCGGGCCCATGAGCAACGGCGACCAGGTCAAACTTGACCCAGCCGCGCCAACGGCGACGTCGAAGGCGTATTCTAAGAATACGTCTTTGGCTTATCAAAATGCAATCCTAACAAATACGCACAGAGAAATACGTTTCCCGACAGAGAAAACGTATCACTAGAGTTACACAACCACTAACTGACAGCATGGACCCACAAGGCAGCGACTCACAGCAAAAACATAACGGTTGGATTAAGATTTCTAACCGCGATTAACTCGGGAGGGCCCACAAGACAGCGACTCACTAAACAGGGATTAGAGCTTAAGCTAAACGACACCGGCGGCTCACTGGCGTTCACGGGGACGGCGGCGCGGGCGCACAATTGATCTTGTGAACCAGAAGGCCTCAGGGCGAGTGAGTTATACCTTCAGGTTCACCACGACCTCGCGAACTCGATGACGGTGACGCGGAGTCCGATGGTCGCCGGAGATGGGCTCGCGACGGTCGAGGCGGAGAAGAAGGTGCGGCTCCCACGGCGAGGATGCTACAAGCTTCTAGAAGACTTCGGAAGGTGCGCTTAAGCTTCGCCTCGACACCAGGATCAATAAGCACAAGATAACGCCGACGAAGAGGGACCGAGGCGGCCGGAATTGCCACGGCGGCGGATCACCGTGCGCGAGGAAGAAACGCCCGTACACCCTCCACGATGCACCAAAGACAAAAACGAGCCCACCGTTAGACTCAGTGGAGGATTGCGATCACGAGGGACCAAGTGACGAGGCTAGAGACTCACCAGAGCACTAGCAAGCTCGCGGGGCCGAGATCACCGGAAGCGGAGACGACGACACCGCCCCTGGCGATTCACAGGACGACAAGGACCCGGGATGGGCAAAATGGGTGCGGCGAGGAGAGTGGATCACGATGGTACGGTCGCGGGCTCGAGAGAGGCACTAACACGGCGGCGCTGCCTTCGGCTTCAACTCCGGCCGAGACAAAGAAATGGGCGGAGAAAGCACGAGGAAGCAAGGGAGAAAAAGTGGGTGAGCTCAGGGGCTTTATGAAGTCGCGGCGATGCCTCCCAGCCGGACACGATGGCATAAAGGTGGCAGCGACGAGGTACGTGGCGCGCATGCGATCGCCAGCGAGCTCCGGTGAGACGCGGAGAAGACGAGGGCGATACTGACAAGGGGGGCCCACTCGTCAGCGACGGCGACGAAGCGCGCGAGTCGGACCAAGTGTGGTTCAACGATTTGGTCTGACTCGATCAAGAAGATGTCGACCGTTCGATCTAGAATGGACGGCCGAGATCAGTGTAAGCATTCGGACAGGTCGACGAGACAAGCAATGTGGACCGTGCGATCTCCATCGGACGGCTGATAGCCCTCGGGCTCACGCGGTGCTGTTAGGAGGTGCGATCAAACCGAGTGACACGGTCGGACTTGAACTCAAGTGGGGTTTGAGCCCGAGGAACAGTGATTTCAGATTTGAATTAAAAGGCAGAGAAGGTTTGGGGAATTTGTAGAGGTAGCTCCCGAGCTCCAAAAATTCTGAAATTTTTATGGGAGCTTACAGGGACAGAGGACAACCTTGTGTAATTTTTCCAGGAATTTTCATGCACTAGATTTCTCCCAAGAAAATTCACAAGCTGCTGTCCAGAGGTTTGACCAGATTTCTAAACTGGTTTGACTAGGCTATATGAAATAGCAAACAAAATCTAAAAATTGTGAAATTTTTCAGGGAGGTAACTAGGATGGTCAAGATGATAGGAAAAATATTTTCAGAGGATGATCACAAGTTTTAAGGCTAAGAATTTGTTGACAACAATTTCCATTCACAAGAATTAAATCTTAGAATTGGAAATTGTTTAGGGAAAATTTGGAAAACTTCCAAATGACTTCAAGATACATCAAAAGTTTTTATTTCTCCTCAAAATTTTACATTTGGAACACAAACCCTAACTTAGGGCTGTTACAGTTTTTCTACGACTAACCCCTGGTCGTAAGTCTTGCCACGACTTCTTCATAGATAACTGGGTCCACTCGCCAGTAGGCCCTATTAATCGTGAGATATGAGCAGTCAAGATATGTAGTTATACCTGGAATAACTGCAGATAACTCACAAATATCTCTAATTAATAACCGTCGGGCAACATGGGAAGGTTACTATTTCGGTAATTACTCTCATTATTACGGTGTAATGAGCGCCTCATGATCTCGAACGACTACCGCCTTCACAGCATACTTTAAATAAGCATCTTTTAGAGGTAAGGAGGAGGAGCTTTTTGGGGGGAAAAGGGGACAAGTCTTTTCCCTAATTGTAACCAAGATACCAAATACAACACACACAAGATTAGGGTTATTATTCTCGCCGGAGAAGGCCCGAACCTGTATAAAAATTCCCATGTCTTCTTTGTCTGCGCGATCAATTGTGGAGACCCCCCGAATCAAATAATTTTTACGTTAGATCGGTTCTAAAACACCGACATATCTATTATGATTGCATTCTATGTGGTGGCTTGCTGAGTACCTTTGTACTCATTCTTGCTCAACTACTATGATTCAGTCAGTAAGACAGACAGAGTCAAGCCCTGGTGTCATCTAAAGGAGTCGACAGATCTGGAAGATGATGAGGCCAATAACTAGGTTGCGAATCCCAGTTGGCTGCATGTGGATGTGTCCTGAGGGTCGCACATGTGTGAAGTTTTCCATTTTCGCTACTGCTTTTTAATGATTTCGACCTGATCGGCCATGAGTAAGTACGCCTTTATATTTACGTTTCTGTATGATATGTATTTGATGTTTAGTAATATAACTGTGAGCACGACCTACTGATCCATGGAATTACATAGCCTTTATATTTAAGTTTCCATATGATATGTATTTGATGTTCAGTAATAGTGCGATGGAATCACAGAGGATTCCGAATTGATAAAATATGGGTCCGACACCCAGGCCGACCAACAACTTTCGACCCATCAGTATTGGTCCAACAGAAATGTAGAGCCTTTGACGAACCCAGGCTGACATTTTTCCTTTGTTCTACTAGTCTATCTACTGCAGAACATCATAGCGGCATTCGTGTAACATTTGGATATATAATCAAAAAATACTTTCGGTATGTACATGTAGGGTGTCAAATGAATCCGGATAATCCATTTAATCCGGCATCCGTACTCGGATGGTAGGGAATGTGATAAGAGGAAATGGAGTCGTATTGTAAAACGAATACGAATAAGATATGCTAAATAGGTGCCGAATCGAATATAAATACGGATAATATCTGGATTTGGCACACGTACCAGCAACTAACTACATACTATATATCTTTTGCATCCGACCTCCAAATTAAGCTTATTATATATACATTTCGATTGTCTCTTGCTCAACTTGCTCCCCCACCCCCCAAATGAAGCTCTTTGCATGCTCTTTTTAGCCGAACTCGATACGTTTATTTTGGCAAATTAATGATTATGTGCTAAACGAGAGAGAAGGGAGCACAAATATTACGATAAAAATAGTGTCAACAAACTCTTTTAGTTAAACTTATAATGTTGTAGGATATTCGGATCCGACTGAATTGAGTACATACTCGATTCGTATTAATTCCTTACAATATTCAATAGTATTCGAACATATTTAAATTTGTATTTGTATTCATTTAAAAAATATGAATAGACACATAGGAAGACCACTTTCGATTCATATTCGATCCATTAACACTCATATGTACATGTAATAGACATCATACGGTACAACCATTGCCATGCATCCTGTATAGCTTTTAACAGCACAACACACCAAGGGAAAGCAACAGCGCGCATTGATATGGATCATATAGTTCAGGGTCTAACATGACATCTAGTACATTGCCATTGCGACATTTTATAGCGGTCGGATCGGGCAAATCAAAGGCCAAGATCATCGACGGCCAGTGACCAGCATGCTGTTCCATCAGAACTGAAGTCGCTTATCAAGTTACCATACCCGTTCACATCACGGCGACCAATTGTCTGAATAAAATTTTGCCTGGAATGCCTGACCAGTCCTACACTTCTTTACCCCGAGAAGACTCGCTCAGAGAGTGACGGCACCATCCGACACAACTCACACGTTCTCTTCTCTTCTCCCATCACCAAAACGAGCAGACGTACGTGCAGGAGAGGCTGCCATGGGCACACCATGAATTAACTAAATAATGCTGCATAAGCTTAGTTTCTGCATAACGTATATAAGTACACCAAGATCAGTGACATGAACCATACCAAGTTACCAACAAAGAGTGCAAATCAATCCAATTCCATTATCTCCAACCTCTTCCCCTTCACTTCAAGTTTTGTTTTGGGAGGATACATACATCTCTACTGTCCTCATGGCTCCTACTAGAGTGACCGCATTGGTGCTGTTCTTGTTCATGTTCTCGACCGTTCTCTCGCCGGCGGAGCGCCGGGAGGTGGTGGAGGCCGCGCGGGCGGCCGACGCGCGCCGCCCTCGGAGGAGCGACGGACGGGACGGCAAGGCGATCGACCAGGGGATTGGCTACTTCCTGATGGCTCTAGCCCTCGTTCTTACCTATATTCTTCACTGAGAACTACTCGGTTTTGCTCTGGATGCAGGGGAGGGATTTGTTCGGTTTCAGTTATGTGCTCTTGTAGAAAATTGTAGATTTTCGACAAATGTTTCTTTACCTTGTTTGTACTACATTTTTTTTATCAGATGATTCATTTTATGCACAACAGTGTCCTCATGGAAATGACCAGCTAGAGATACAAGTTAGACTAACACTGAGTGATACGATGATTTACCACAAGATGTACAAAGTAACCCTCTCTGTTCTTCTCTGAGAGATGTTTTTGACATTTTACGCTCTGCAACTCCGTTATCCTTTTTTAATTGGTCATATTTGGATCATTTATTAGTATGCAATCGAGAATCTGTGCTAAATTTGGGAGCGTCAAATGTTGTAAAAGTCGCGGTTTTAGCAAAGATTCAGAAATAATTCCAGCAGCCATTAAAGCATATTTCCCGCAGCATATAAATGACAGAATGAACATATAAACATGTAATATATTCATGTCAAATAAACAGGATAATATGCACAAAAGATAGGACTTGAAAATATACAAAATCAGCATAATTCCGGATTTAAATGTTTGTTCATTGCACTCAGATGTCGAGTTGCACAAGATGCAATTTTGGCCCTCACGGCACTTGTGTCAAAAATTAAATCACAAATGTAATATGACAATCACTTTTAAATAAATTAGGCCTTGAGTTAAAAATAAATTCTTCATAGACTAATCAGTCATGTTTATGGAAATCATCAATTCTGACTTCACTAGACACCAAACAATTGGCTCTAATTCTCAAGATATCAATTGACAATAATGTATAACAGTGACCGAAAAAATGGATCGTAGTGAACTGAAGACATAATCTAATGAACTACAGTGAATCACAATAACAGAAAGTGTGAGTGAATGGATCATAGTGGACAGCAAGCATATAACCGAATGAACCAATTGCACTGGACAATAGAAAATAACAAGTAATTTTCTAGCTCAAGACCAATTTGTACTCAATTGTCACATTCAATCTCAATTTGACATCAATTCATTATCGAGCATTAATCGAGCCCACAACATTAGTAAGCAAAGTCTCCCAGTGCTAGACAATAACACAAATGTAATTCAACTAGCACGCCGCACTTAGCAAAGTAATGCAAAACTGAAAAATATCAAACTCACGGTGCAGATGGCACTCAAAGCCATCGAGTAGAACTAGGCAAGGCACACAAAATGCGCTGTCTCAGAAAATCAATCGCCACGTTGTGTCACGAAGAACCGACAAGGTTGACGGAGAAACAATGCCAATTCACAAACCGGGACACACCAGTGTGTGAAGTCGAGGTACAGAGAATGTCACACAAGAGCCAATCAAGATACATCGGCCAAAAGCACCTAGTGAGCACCAAACACCAAAACTGAAGCCCTTCTTCCACCCAAGATCAAGCCAAAGCTAGCCAGTTCCCACCTCCAATCGACATAGGTCCAGGCCCCTCACTACAAACTCAACAGAGAAGCGGATGCAAGAGAGGAACAGGGGTCCAACCACGGTGGCGCAACGGCTCTCAAAGCCCCAAAATCTAAAGCCAAATCTTGGAAGAAGAAGAACCAAATGGGGGAATTGCTCACTGATCTCAGGTGAAGAAAACAGAGGAAGGAGTCATCTTAAGAAGAAGAAGAAGGGGAGCCACGCGGTGGTAGCCATCGGCCGGTGCCCAAAGCGCACGGGCCACCCACGCCTCCAGTGCCATCGCCGCTCATAAGAGAGCCACCCCAGCCACCATGCACAATGAGATAGGGTTAGAGACTAAGTCTCCAACTTTATCACATCCACTTCCTCTGACCGACAGGTGGGCCCCACTCCTTTTTTATTTTCTTTTTTTCCATTTCTTCTTTTTCTCTACTTGAGAAAATACCAAATGGCCCTTAAAATACAACAGTCCTAGCCAATTTATCAATTTGATAAAAGATGCTAAAAATCTTGTTTAATATACAGTTGTTCGACGATGGGTACCTTGTGGGTTTGAACCCACAGCCTAGCAACAAGGACTACGACTCAGCACAAACAAAGGAGGACTTCACCATGATCCAATGCCTTGGTGTGAGATTTTTTGCCCAAGTTACATTCTATACTCGGAGGCTTGCCGCTTTTTCCTCTCAGGTTGGGACGTTACGGTCATGTCCCCGTATCTCCTTCATGAGTACTTAAGAAAGTATACCCTTATCTTTCTTTGAACGCGACCTCACGAGCATACTCACGTAGGTGAATTCTTTAGGGAATCCTGTAGGACGATTCCCGATGGTATATAGGTATCAAATTCATTAAGAATTATTGCTCAACCTCCCATACAGAAAGAGCACCACAGCTAATGGGACCCTTAGATGTGCTCTCTAATCATACACGGTTTGTTGTCCTAGAGCCTATAGTTCACGGAATCTTTGGTCTACTAGGATCGGTTACCACCAATGTGGGCCTTTACAAGGGTATGAGCCCTATTCCCTTTGACGCTGCAAAGATGGCCTTCCGCGCCATTTCTTTGGTGAAAGGATCTACCAAGTTCCTTTTAGACTGGTTGTATTCTAAAAAATAACGCCCATCTCTCTAGCATACCTTACCGACTTAAATCATCTCTTTATATGTTTTGAGGACTTCATATTGTCCTTCATACTCTTTGCCTTAAACAAAATGGTTTGGTTATCGCAGTAGATTAATATAGCTAGAACTGGCTCTTGCAGCACCGGTAGGTTAGAAAGGAGTTCTCTAATCCATTCCGCCTCTACAGTCGTTGAGTCAAGTGCTACCAAATCAGCCTCCATGGCGGACACTACTATAGAAAAGGTCTTCATAGACGATTTCATGAGCCGTCTGAGTTTATGGGTCAGAAATGACATGCGGTCATCACAGACGGTTTTCGAACTGTCTGTGATGCAGACTATCACAAACGGTTATTCACTCAAAACCGTCTATGATAGTTGATATGCGGTCATCACAGATGGTTGGTAGATAAAACCGTCTGTGATAGTTCACTATCACAGACGGTTGGTAGATGAAACCATCTGTGAGAATTGATGTATCACAGATGGTTTGTAGATGAAATCGTCTGTGAGAATTGATGTATCACAGACGATATTTCCTAAGGAACTATTTGTGATATTCTTTTGTATTGCTAAATCTATTTTTGTTTATTGGCTAGCCTCAGGAAATGCTAGCTATGCCATCTGAAACAAGCTGAAACACAACAAGTACATGTATACATCAAATTTACATTCAATTTAGAGACAAGCACATCCAATTCACATTTAATTTAGAAAAAAGCACATCTAATTCACAAATCAATTAACTAAAATTAACCATTCATATACATTTACACACATGTACCATTAAGTTTAATCTTATCCCAATCAAGTTCAATCTAGATTGTGGAACTTCCCATCTGGATTTATGACCTAACAGTTAAAAAATGTCGCAAACTATCCTTGAATGTTTATGAGCTGGCGCTGTTCCAACGCAGTTTTATCGATGCTCGCAGCCTGTCACAAAGAGGATTAAATTCATGCATATATAAATCGATAAGTATGAAATAATTATTACAAGATTGACAAACCTGAGGATCATTGGTCATCGTGGAACCGACGAGTAGTGCCATGTTGTGGCAAACATAGTATCCACAGGTGTTGCCCGACAACTGCTGGTGGCACTGCCAGATCGCTAGAATAATATATTCCCAAGTTTGTGGTCCCCTTCAGGTACATAAGTACCCTCTCTAGTGCTATCCAATGATCATCTCCTAAATTGGCCATATAATGACTCAATCTACTTACAACATATGAGATGTCATGTAACACCCCAGGATCCACATTACCCTGGAATGCTACTTAACCACTCTACAGCTAGCCAATAATTTCAAGACAAAATTAATTCGGCAGCAACTCTAGACAAGAAGCACTAAGCGGAAGCATAAAACAACTAAGGGAATAAAGATAACGGTGACAAGTTCAATAATTAAACAACCTCTAGCAGATTAAACCAAGTGTAGTCCACAAATTCATCAATAATAATTCGACAGAACACTCGCGAAAAGCTAGTCATTAGGCTAATTTCCTCTCAACTTTATTACAGCATGAATCTATGAATTGAGTGCATTATTGTAGTGCCGCTCTACCCATCCCAGGAATGCTTAAGAATCACCTGAAAGGGGGAAAGAAACAACAAGGGTGAGATAAAATCTCAGCAAGCAAACTGTTTAACAGGCTATTCAGACTACAAACAAATATACAACATCATTAAAGTATCCATATGTCCACATCCATAATGTGAATCCACATTCATTTACAAGCTAATTTAACTACAAAGATATTAAGCATCAATATCCAATTCCCATAATGACCACAATTATAGCCTCAACCATATTTACTACCAATGATAGTAAAATATCAACAATTGAATCTTGATCAACTGCTTCATATTATTCACCACTACCACTACCAATGACAATAAAGTATTAACATGTTTTACCTCATAACTTTACTATTTCTCGCATCCACAACTGCTATCAACAATTACCACAAGAGAGAAGAATCTCATGCCACAATCACAACCTCTACCATACCACAAGGGATGAACCCCATTCCACCACCACAACCACATTACTCATACCACAAGAGACTCTCATGAGTCAATTTCCACATTGCAACTATGAAGTTGCGTTTGTTTGCAAAATAACTTCACCTCAATATATTGCATAAGTATGCAAATGATCTTTCCACAATGTAATGCATATGCATGCTATGCTCCATTGCACCTTTACCCAATAAGGTAAAAGTGTACATCGTGCTACGGCAATGCACGATGTTGTACCGGTACGGTCGCGGCTATAAGCGGCGACATCCACAATGCAAATGTTATGACATGTCATGAATGATATGATTATCATAAACCACAAGAATTTAACCACGAATGTCAACAACATACTCATCATGAATACTTCCTCATAATCCACATGTGTCTCATTAAGCACAATACCATTGTGTCATAAAACCATTACCACATAACCCCCACTCGATTCACCAAGATCAAAATCAGTCGATCTAAAGGGAATTCTACCACATAGACCACAACATGATCATCATGAATGTAACCACAAGGAATTATCAACATGTCCACCTTGAGTTTATTTTTATATTCCGCATTTGGCTCATTAAGCAAATTACCACAATACTACCCAAACTCATCCAAACATAGCAATTGATTAATATCTTGCTACCACATTCATACTTAGAAAACATGTAACCATGGCATATCGTTTAACATTACGTCAATCATGCATAGTGCAAGTAGTAAGAACAACGGGTTAAACCGTAGCACAACCGCTACATTTACTTGCCTTCCACGATGCGACGCGTTAGCCAGCAAAGATGATACTCCTAAACCTGAGGCTTCACCTCCTAAACAGGTAAAATAATTTCAATTAAGACATAATATACTCAGCGCTACTAATCGGCATTCTACATCGCTTACTTGACGACTCAAAACGAGTTTACAAAGCTGAAACTGAATAACAACGTTTCCTGCCATATACCGTTTCTGGACAGCGGCACGGTAATTGACATAACTCAAGAACTGGAAGTCAAAAAGAGGTAAACCCAATTTCTGTAGATTCTTAACTGACTCATAAACAATACTCTAGTTGACACGATAATCCAATTCGGCCAAAATATTAGGCTAACCATTGTTTGAACTTTCAGTACAGAAACTGCCTACACAAACGAACAGCAAAACTAAAATGACCATAACTTTTAATAGGTAACTCCGAATTGATCGTTCTTTATCAATCTGAAAAGGTTATCGAATTATCTACAATAACCTAGTTGTGTGAACTTTCAGATTCCACCAATTTCCCTTTCATATTTTAGGAAATATCCAGACAGATTATTCTCGTCAGATTTCTGGCAGCAGATACTAAATCGACCATAACTTTTGACTCAGACCTCGGAATCGAGTGATCTTCGCGGCTACTGAAATATAACGACATAACCCACATAACTCTAGGAGATGGAATCTTAAAATTGAGCCTCTAAATACACGAAAATCCCCACGCAAGGTACTGGTCAGAATCGAATCTTCTGCAGCCCAACATTTAACCAACAATTCTAATCGGTTTCGCATCTACTATGGATCAAACAGCGGGGAAGGCATCTCGTTACCCTTGTAGAACCGCTAGAATTTTCTGAACCAATCCCACACAAGATCTTCTTCTCCTTCTTCTCTTCCTCTCTTTCTCCTTCTTGCGCAAGGGGCAGCCTAGACGAAGGGAGTCGCGAGGAGCAGCACTGGGCAGAGGAGGCGCAAGGGAGAGGGAGGAATCGGCCAAGGGAAGGGGAAGGGGCGGCTGCAAGTGGGAGGAGGGAAAAGGGGAGGAGGGGCGGCTAGGGTTTGGGGAGGGTGGCACCTCCCCCCCTTTGGCCGGCCAAAACTAGGCTAGATGGGCCAAGGCCCAGGCCCAAGTGGATGAGAACAAGCGGAAAAGCCCCTCTCTAAACTTGATTTGACGAATTCTGAAAATAAACTCTTCCCCGATTAAATAATTCTCTACCGATTAAATTTAATTAACCCGATTCTTGACTTCTCACACTTCCGGAGTATTACATGTCAGGTCTCGTTGCACTAGTCAGATACATTAAGGATCCAATTATTTGAGAATATTTAAGTTGGTTTTTTCCATGTCCAGTGTTTTTATGTAGCTTGCCATTTGGATCATAGGGTGTGGATACTGACTTATAGTCCATGAACCCAAATCTGGTTAGGACCTTGTCCACATAATGGGATTGTGAAAGAATAATTTCAATCTCACCCTTTATTAACTTGATGTTTAAGATAATATCAGCTTTACCTAGGTCTTTCATATCAAAATTCTGAGAGAGGAAAGACTTTGTTTTATTGATTGCATCCATGTTGGGCCTAAAAAGCAATATGTCATCCACGTATAAACAAAGAATGATAGATTCGCCCCCACTAAACTGATAGTAGACACATTTATTGATTTCGTTTACACAAAAGACGACTGATGTCATAGTACTATCAAATTTCTCATGCCATTGTTTGGGAACTAGCTTTAGACCATACAATTACTTAATCAAGTTACATACTTTCTTCTCTTGCCTTTCAACCACAAAACCATCGGGTTGCAGCGTATAAATCTCCTCATCCAACTCTCCATTTAGGAAAGCGGCCTTTACATCCATTTAATGTACTTGGAGTTTATATATGGCTGCTAGTGCTAAAAGCACATGAATTGTAGGCAAACGAGCAACAAGAGAGTATATGTCGAAGTAGTCTTCACCCTCTTTTTGCGTTAAATCCTTAGCCACTAAATGGGCCTTGTACTTTCCTATAGTACCATCAGGTCTTCGCTTTCTTTTAAAGATCCATTTGCAGCCCACTAGTTTGTACCAAGATGGGAGGTCCATAACCTCCCATGTTCCTTTAGCTATAATGGCATCCATCTCGCTATGGATTGTCTCCTTCTAGTAATCCACATCCGGGGATGCATATGCCTTTGAAAAAGTTCGTGGTTCATCATCCACGAGATAGGTGACATAGTTATCGCCAAGAGACTTTTTAGTCCTTTGTCTCTTATTCCTCCTCAACACTAATTTAAGAGTGGTGTTATCCACATTAGGAAGAACAAAGTGTTCATCTAAACCAGTAGGGTTAATGACTTCATTTGGTCTCATATGGAACACATGTTCAACGAAAGTAGCATCACGAGATTCCATCATTACATTTGTAGCGATGTCACTCACCTCGGAATTGACCAATAGAAATCTATAAGCCGTGCTATTTTTAGCATACCCCAGAAAGACACAATCAACAGTCTTAGGACCAAGTTTCCTTTTCTTCGATAATGGCACATGCACTTTTGTAAGGCATCCCCATGTCCAAAGAAATGATAAATTAGGTTTTCTTCCTATCCATCCTTCATAAGGTGTTTCCTCTTGATTTCGAGGCGAAACCATATTGAGGACATAATTAGCTGTGAGAACTACTTCACCCCACCAATAGTCCGATATACCAGAACTTTGTAGTATGGCATTAACTAAGTCACAAAGAGTAGTTCAGTTCTTCCTTTCAGTTATTCCATTCGATTGGGGTGAGTATGGTGGAGAGATTTCATGAATTATTCCGCTTTCTTCACAGTATTGAGAGAATTCATTTGAAACGTATTCACCACATCAATATGACCTTAACCATTTCATTTTCTTTTCTTGTTCATTTTCCACTTTAGCTTTAAAGATCTTAAAATGTTCTAGTACTTCATCTTTTGACTTAAGTAAGCAAATGTAGTAATACTTAGTCGCATCATCTATGAGAGTTAGAAAATATTGTTTCCCATGTTTAGTCAATATTTCATTCATCTCACAAAGATCAGAATTAATAAGCTCAAGTCGTGTGGTGCTCTGCCCTTGAATGCAATGAAAACATTTTCAGGGTTGCTTTGCTTGCACACACACTTCACACTTGGAGCCCTTCTCATAATTATAGCTTTGAATTAAACTCATTTTGCTTAACCGCACAATGGCTTCAAAGTTAACATGACATAAACGAGGATGCCAAACACCATGAACTTTATTGCAATGGGAAACATTCAAAATATTTGCATTATTGAAATCCATAATAGACAAGCGGAACATGCCTCCGTTATCATAGCCTTTGCCCACAAAATTTCTAAATTTGTTCAACACGACCTTATTGAACTGAAACACAAGTTTTATTCCTTGCATACAAAGCATAGACCCACTCATCATATTGCAAGTCATTACAAGCACATACAACACGTCTTTCAGGATGAGTGTTTTGCCCGAAGTGAGCTTCAACAAAACCTGTTCAATCCCACGTACTATAGTAGCAGCTCTGTTCCCCATTAGGACGGATCCACCACCTTCACCCTAGAATGAAGAGAAACAAGATTGATCAGCACATATATGACTAGTAGAACATGTCGCACTAATCAATAGATAGACTTGCCATAAAGGCCTGAGGTAGATACCCTTCTGAACTAGACCTAGCTAGTGCGGCATTCACTTCAACCTTATGACCTTTATGCTGACCAGGAGAAGGACCATTGCTCTTAAAATTGCAGAAATGGTTAGTTTTATGACCAACCACTACACAAAGCAGACAATTTTATCCTTCTTCTTCATTTTCTTTCCTTTGTGCTTGTTCTGGGTCTGATTCTTAAACTTTTGTTTCCCAAAGCTTCCAGCATTCTTGACCTCCACCTGATGAGCCTAAACTTGAGCCTTTCATGTACCGTCATTAGGTCCTGCACGCTCTTCAACATTAATTGCAGTTGACAGCTCATTAAGAATCACATGCTCCTTTATATGTCTACGAGCAGTCACAAAGTCACGCCACGAGGGCGGTAACTTAGCCATGATGATATTTAATTGAAACTTCTCTGGTAGGATGCAGTCGTACGTAAGTCACGTATATGGTGTTGTAGCTCATGAAGCTTCTCCATTACCGATTGCCCTTCAACCATGTTAAAGTTCAAGTAGGTAGCAGTTATGAATGACTCATTCCCATTATCCTCTTCAAAATATTTTTGATCAAGTTCGTCCCAGAGTTGCTTAGCTTATTTGAAGTTAGCGTACACGTAGAAAAACTAGTTGGATTGGATGGCTAGCAAACAAGCTAAGGTCGAATTGTTCGCATCCTCCCACCGTGACATAGCAGCAGTTTCCAATGGGAACATTGGAGGATTTGAAATAAACCAGAAAAGTCTGAGGTCAGTTAGCCATAGTTTTGTTTTAGCCTGCAACGTTTAAAGTAGGCACTGTCGAATACTTCCAGCTTAACGACATCAGACGAGGAGGCCATTTCTTCAATTATTGGTTTTATAAATTGTTGTAAAATTAGCGATTTTAGTAAATATCCAGAAATAATTCCAGCAGCAATTACGATAAATAAAGCACATTTCCAGCAGCATATAAATGACAGAAATAACATATAAACGTGTAATACATTGATATCAAATAAACAGGATAATATGCTCAAAAGATAGGACTCAAAAACACACAAAATCAGCATAATGCTTAGATTTAAATGTTTGTTTATTGCTCTCAGTTGTCGAGTTGCACAAGATGCAATCTTGGCCCTCACGACACTTGTGTCAAAAATTTAATCACAAATGGAATATGACAATTACTTCGAAATAAATTAGGCTTTGAGCTCAAAATAAAATCTTACTAATCTAATTAGTCATGTTCATGTAAATCATCAATTCTGACTTCACTAGATAACAAGCAATTGACTCTAATTCTCAATATATCAATTGACAATAATGTATAACAATGACCGAAAAAATGGATCATAGTGAACTTTACATAGAACCGAATGAATCATAGTAAACAAAAAGTGTGACTGAATGAATCATAGTGGATAACAAGCATATAATCAAATGAAGTAATTGCGCTGGACAATAGAAAACAGCAAGTAATCTTCTAGCTCAAGACCAATTTATACTCAATTGTCACATTCAATCTCAATTTGACATCAATTCATCATTGAGCATTAACCGAGCCCACAACATCACCAAGCAAAGTTTCCCAATGCTAGACAATAACACAAATATAGTTCAACTAGCACGACGCACTTAGCAAAGTAACGCAAAAATGAAAAAGATCAAACTCATGGTGTGGATGGCACTCAAAGACATCGAGTAGAACCGGGCAAGGCATGCGAAATGCATTGTTTCAGAAAACCAATCACCCCGCTGTGCCGCAAAGAATGGATGAGGTTGACGGGGATATAATACCAATTCACAAACCGGGACACACCCGTGTGCGAAGTCGAGGTACAGAGAGTGCAGCACAAGAGCGAATCAAGATGCACCGGCCGAATGCACCCACGGAGCACTAAGCACCAAAATCAAAGGCCTTCTTCCACACAAGATCAAGCCAAAGACGGCCAGTTCCCACCTCCAACCGGCATAAGTCCAGGCCCCTCACCGCAAACTCAACAGAGAGAGGAATAGGGGTGAGCAAGGAGGATAAGCCTATCCTCACCATTGACAGCATCGAGTCCAACCACGGCGGCGCAAAGGCTCTGAAAGCCCCAAAATCCGAAGCCAAATCGGGGAAGAAGAAGAATCAAAAGAGGGAATTGCACACTGATTTTGGGTCAAGAAAAGAGAGGATAGAGCCACCTTAAGAAGGAGGAGGAGGAGGGGAGCCGCGCGGTGGTAGCCAACGGTCAGCGCTCGAAGCAAACTGGCCGCCCTGGCCACCACACTCGATGAGATAGGGTTGGAGACTGAGTCTCCAACCTTATCTCCTCCACTTCTTCTCACCAACCGGTCGGCGCCCCACTTTTTTATTTTCTTTTTCCATTTCTTCTTTTCTCTAATTGAGAAATTACCAAATGACCCTCAAAATACAATATCAAGTATGATACTGTCTCCTTGTTTTATCCTGCTTTTTCACCAGGTTCCACATGTATTTTTGAACTCTTTTTATTTTTTTTTGCGAGAATATTTTTGAACTCTTTTTTTTTCCTGATGCAGTTCTCCTACAATGCCCTCAGAAAAATACTATCTCCTTGTTTCTCTTCCGTGTATCATTATTTTATTTTAGAGGCAAATTAGCGTAAGGAAATTTTACAATGCATTCTACTACTAGTAAAGGGCGATAGTATCAATCAAATCTGTTCATTAATTTCTTAAGGGTATTATGGACTTTGCTAGTTGCTCGAAGATCAAAACTATTACATCCAATGAACATGATTAGATCCATAATGATTGGAGGCCCTAACCAGTACGAGGCCCGCCCTATCACAACATCAATGTCATGCGTGCGTCTCGTTTCTAAAATCATAACATATGTTGTTTAAGTACCAAGGCATTAAGTCATGAACTTTGTTTTGGGTAGTCATTGGGGGTAAATGACTGGTATATTTGAGATAACCTAGTTTTATACTTCTAAAAACCCTGATAACTTGTTGTTACCACATCTGGACGGATGGTATGATGGTGAGTGCTGACGTAGCACGAGAATTGGTGGTATGTGGTATAAACCGCCCAGATGACTCTAAGAACTTAATCATGTGATGACCTCTCAATGTAAAACAGTGCAACCATAAGTCTAATAATGGTGTCAACTTGGCTAGATAATATGTATCCACCTGTGCGAGTTGCACCACTAGAGTGACCCACGAGCTATGTCACTGGCGTAAGCCGTCATGGACATGGGTCGAGATGCTAACGTACGCCGTCGTGTGGCGCAAGAGGGGGTCGGGTATGGTTGACGTGAGGTGTAGTAGATGTAACCACCCTCAGGTGAAACTTTAGCGGGTGTAACTAACACTGGGGGATGTATTGTAAAGGTCTTGTGATGATCTCTCCTTGATTCACATATCTAATGAAACGTATGTACATATCAAGATGATTATCTAATGTAGGTAAAGTGTACAGTCTCTGTAGGGTATGAGTTGTTCGAATAGCTATGCCCACGGTCAAGGGCGGGTATGGGAACTTGCTCGAGTTAGTGTCTATTTCTAAAAACTTTGTGGGTGGGTTGAAAACTCATCGGGTGGATGCCACCTTGATTTTGGATTTTCCTGGGTGAATGTAATCCAGTGTTGATAAATGGCAGATGTAACCCAAAACTAGCATACGGTGGAGGTAACCATGCGCCGTAATAGGTGGATGTACCGTGCACTACTATTATTACTGCATTCTCTCAAACAACATTATAAAATCTGATTTGGTAAAAATGATAGGTCTTAGGAATTTCCTACAATTGTATTTCAAACTGATGGTGTTTTCGCACATAAAGGAACCCCAACCCTCCCTTGACAGCCTTGTATCTATTATGATTGCATTCTGTGTGGTGGCTTGCTGAGTACCTTTGTACTCATTCTTGCTCAATTACTATGATTCAGTCAGTAAGACGGACAGAGTCAAGCCCTGGTGTCATCTAAAGGAGTCGACAGAGCTGGAAGATGATGAGGCCAATAACTAGGTTGCGAACCCCAGTTGGCTGCCTGTGGATGTGTCCTGTGGGTCGCATCTGTGTGAAGTTTTCCATTTTTGCTACTGCTTTTTAATGATTTCGACTGATCGCCATGAGTAAGTACGCCTTTATATTTACGTTTACGTATGATATGTATTTGATGTTTAGTAATATAATGTGAGCACGACCTACTAATCCATGGAATTACATAGCCTTTATATTTAAGTTTCCATATGATATGTATTTGATGTTCATTCGAATTGATAAAATGTCCGACACGACCAACAACTAGTGCGATGGAATCACGAACCAGAGACATTCCTTTGACTAGTTGATAAAATTTGGATATATAATCAAAAATACTTTTGGTCATGTAGGGTGTCAAGCGACGACCACCCATCAAATGTGATAAGAGGAAATGGAGTCGTATTGTAAAGCGAATACGAATATGATATGCTAAATAGATGCCAACAACTTCCGATCCATCTAACTACATACTATATATCATTGCATCCGATCTCCAAATTAGGTCCAACTACAACTACCCATAAAATAAAATTCTAAGCTCATACCCATAAAATAAAATTCTAAGCTCATAGACGGTTTATCTTAGAAGTTGAAAATGATTGTCTTGGACCTGAATAACAAGAAGCAAAGGGGAGATTAAAAATAAGCAAAATTGAAGCTTCAGAGTACTGGAGTATACATTAAAGGTATTAAAAGAGTAGCAACTGTTGGCCAATTAAATGGCATTGAACAAGTGAGATGTATATAAAACTAATGAAAAGCTAAATATCAACATTACCTGAAATTTACACTATAAATTCTAATTCAACTTTCAATGAAAATGATGAAAAATAAAAGCATGGCCTTATTGGAAACGACATAGGGAAGAATTCAATTATGTTATTCATCCCTATGATCATGAACATGACAGTGGATAATTGTGACAAAATGCATGAACAGTATGACAAATCCATATGGAAACCTAAAACGACTATAGTGGTCTATCTCAAAGCCTATCTTCGATGAATCGATTTTGTCTGCCGGTATCACATTTCAATGCCATGATCAATTGACAGACAAATCTCATACAATTCCAGATGAGGGGGGGGGTTGGGAGTTAGTTCACTTGGTCTCAATTTGTAAGTAAAATGAGCAGTAATTAACATATCTTTGAACAATGCTGCGACGGAACAGTGGTGTTGAATTTGTGATCCTAACTATAACCAACAAAATTACAGAACAATAATTGATGCAAATATCAGAGTATAAGAGTAATGATTACCTCTTCAGTGATCACCTCTCCACCATTTCCTCTTCTCCCTTCTCCTTCTCCTCCCCCTCCGACATCGGCAGCTCCACCTCCTGGTTCTTCAGCTGCGCGAGAGGTGTCTCGGCCTTGCGATAGTCCCACACCAGCCTCTGGCCCCTCCACTGCGTGCTCTGCATCGCCCTCAGCTCCACCATCATCTCCACCTCTCGTGTCCTCTCCCTCTCCGCCGCCTCCCGTGTCATCGCCTCCGACTGCGGCTGCGCTGCCACTGCAGGCTCTGCCCCAAGTCCGGCCTGCAAGTGGAGGATCTCGATTCCGACCGCTTCAGCACCACGCTGCGTTTTGCCAATCGTGCTCCATCTGCTTCAACAACCTAAACCCGATGTTGCCCTCTAGGATGGCCTCCACAAGCCCAGACATGGTACGGGCGTCCTCCTCCCGCTGCTTCCTCTTGTGCTCCTGCTGTCGCCACTCCTGCCACAACATCCCCTTAGAGCGCTTCACCTGCCCCTGCCGCTGCGCCTACGCAATAGGTGCCGGAGCCTGCTTCCGGCGCCCAAGGCTCCTTGAGGGGGATTCGGGGCTCGAAGGGAGGAGGGAGGAAGTTGGACAGGTCACCCATGTAGTCCTTGTTGGCGTTGTGGGGAGTGGTTGGGGAAGCGTCGTTGTAGATTTGAGCAAAATAAAACACATTAAAATAAGGCATAGAGTACTGGTAATTAAGCAAACTTAAAGGAAACAGGTAATATGAAGATTCACAGGAAGATATGCCAAATGCTTACAAGTGCTTCTCAGGTGAATACAATGCCTCCATTCCAAAGCAGCACACAGGTACTATTTCAGGCAATTTTTCCTTTGAAGTGCTAGCACATCTGTGCAGAGACAGTTAGAAACTGGCATGCTTATTTAGTTATTTATTATAGTAGCCAACAAACGTTCATAGGTTGGAGGAAAAAAAATAAAGAACTCACTTTGAACTTTTGGATGTGTTCACTTGTCCAATCGTTGATACTCTCTTGCGTTTTGATTTGCAATCCGGACAGAATAATCGGTATTTTCTAAATCCTACAAAAAGAATGCTCAGTCAATAAAGCCTATTCATAGAAGCATTACATATAGATATCAATAAATAGGACTTCAAGCTATCAATACCAAAACAAAATGAACAAATAACCTCCATGTTGTTGCATGTCTAGTCACATTCTACGTGAACCCAAATCTCACAATCATCACAACAAACCTACCAAGATGTGCATTGCAGGTTAGTGCCTAGAACAATCAAGAGAACATAGAATATAACATCACCAAAGTACATATCCTTCCAGGCTCTTACCCAATTTCCACCATGTGTGTGGTGACAAATTTTCTTGCATATGCCACAGTATTGCTTCGGCTGCAAAAGCTGCAGGCATAACAATGTTTACACACGTAAGGCACCAAAAGAAAAGAAATGAATTAATGGAACACGCAAAAACATTTATCTCACAAGTCACAAGCCAGACGCATACCTTTTCACAATGCCTACAGAGTAATTGTCCTCCATCTTGCTTCTTTTTCTTTGAAATCTTGGATGGAAGGTGATTACCACAACTATCATAGCATGCTGATGATTTACCAACAACCTGCAATACAGTATAGATTATATTGCAGCATAGCTGAGAAGTAATAAATGAAACAACTACAAGCTCAAATTTTACAATTTCACCACATCCAGTTACCTGGGCCTCAGATTGACACTCTTGCTCATTATTAGAACTAGTCCCTTCCTGTATGCCATCAGCGGCAGACTGGTCATTGAAAGATTTCTCCAGTGAGCACCCCCATCCAGCTGGAGCTCAAAAAAGGCACGCTCAGCAAGGAAAGCCTCCTCAATTGCTGAACGGAATTTGCTTGGCTTGAGCTTATACAAGGATGTCCCTGAAACCTGGCAGAAGAGAGAGAAACTTCAGACAACCCAAGTAAGGAAAGCATGTTCACCTCCACATGCCAGAAGTTTACCTATCTAAGTAGTCCACAAAGGAAAA
Source organism: Ampelocalamus luodianensis (assembly GCA_036346255.1). Classification (NCBI taxonomy): domain Eukaryota; kingdom Viridiplantae; phylum Streptophyta; class Magnoliopsida; order Poales; family Poaceae; genus Ampelocalamus; species Ampelocalamus luodianensis. The sequence goes on along the minus strand of CM070635.1, from coordinate 11,210,650 downwards.
GATTATCCCTTGCTTAACCCATCCATAGTCCTGCAAAGAAATGTGGCAATGTGAGCCCACACGGAACAAAAACAGAAAGGAACTGTTTGGTCCAAGTCCTCATATATTACCCTGATCAGTTGCATCTCATGCAAGTGTGAAACAAAGGCAGTATTTATAGGAGCTCTGAAATTTTCATGTTGAAGTTGTGAGTTTCATGAACCATACAAACAACAACAAAAAACACCCTACAATGCTTAACCAGGAAATTGTGATTAATTACCCTGCCATGGCCGCCAGCAGGGTACCTAAAGAACATGACACAGAGGGCACCGGGAATGCAGGAGTTGAGCACGACCTCCGGAGCTTGCAGCAGCAGGTCAATCACCAGCTCAGGCCACACCGGGCACTTCTTCCCCGACTTCGCCCACACGACGTCTCTGAGCATGAAATCCTCCCTCCTCTCGCCGCCCTCCCTCTTCGGCTTGCACTCCACCACCACAGGCCTCCCCTCCAACCCACCATTCCCGCCGGCGTTGCTCGCGGACGTAACCACACTGTCCTGAAAGCACCAAAGCTGCTGGTCTTGCTGATATTCCGACACGCCCAGTACAGATCCTCCTCCGTCTGCCCCAGTGGGTCCTCGCAGGTCCACACCACGGTCTCCACGGCCCCAAAGGCAGAGCATTGGGAGCGACGGCGCGCACCTCCACATCGTACACCTCCCCGTCCCCGTCCCCGCCCACCTCCACCCCCGCTGCCCTAGCCCTGCAAGCCTTCTTCGCGGGCAGCGGCACCCTAGAGTCCCTGAACCACGACGGGACCACCACAGAGGCGAAGCGAGGCGGGAGGAGGGCATCGCAGGGGCGGTGTAGCGACGGCACAAAGCGGGGGGCTGGGAGGAGAGGGACAGCGGGGACCGGTCGACGGCTGGTGGCGGAGGCGATGAGGTGGAGGAGGGGAGAGACGGCGAGGGGAGAGGAGAGACGGGGAGCGAGGCGCAAAGCAGTGGTGGTTACGCAGAAGAAGTGGGCGGGGGCACGCTCGTGAGTGGGTGTGTCGCCCATGAGTGGGTGGGGAGGGGGATGATCAACTGCTGGCGCGGAGTAACCCGGTGATCCGGTGCGAAATGATCTGAGCCGTTGGTTGGTCGTCAATTGAACGGATGACAAAGAGAGTAGAGGACGGACCGTCACCAACTCGTATTTTTAAGTAGTAGAGATACATTTCGATTGTCTCTTGCTCAACTTGCTCCCCCCCCCCCCCAAAATGAAGCTCTTTGCATGCTCTTTTTAGCCGAACTCGATATGTTTATTTTGGCGATTAATGATTATGCGCTAAACGAGAGAGAAGGGAGCACAAATATTACGATAAAAATAGTGTCAACAAACTCTTTTAGTTAAACTTATAATATTGTAGGATATTCGTATCCGACCGAATTGAGTACATACTCGATTCGTATTAATTCCTTACAATATTCAATTAGTATTCGAACATATTTAAATTTGTATTTGTATTCATTTAAAAAATATGAATAGAGACATAAGAAGACCACTGTTCGATTCATATTCGATCCGTTGACACCCCTATGTACATGTAATAGACATCATACGGTATAACCATTGCCAGGCATCCTGTATAGCTTTTAACAGCACAACACACCAAGGGAAAGCAACAGCGCGCATTGATATGGATCATATAGTTCAGGGTCTAACATGACATCTAGTACCTTGCCATTGCGACATTTAATAGCGGTCGGATCGGGCAAATCAAAGGCCAAGATCATCGACGGCCAGTGACCAGCATGCTGTTCCACTAGAACTGAAGTCGCTTATCAAGTTACCATACCCGTTCACATCACGGCGACCAATTGTCTGAATAAAATTTTGCCTGGAATGCCTGACCAGTCCTACACTTCTTTACCCCGAGAAGACTCGCTCAGAGAGTGACCGCACCATCCGACACAATTCACACGTTCTCTTCTCTTCTCTTCTCCCATCACCAAAACGAGCAGACGTACGTGCAGGAGAGGCTGCCATGGGCACACCATGAATTAACTAAATAATGCTGCATAACCTTAGTTTCTGCATAACGTATATAAGCACACCAAGATCAGTGACATGAACCATACCAAGTTACCAACAAAGAGTGCAAATCAATCCAATTCCATTATCTCCAACCTCTTCCCCTTCAAGTTTTGTTTTGGGAGGATACATACATCTCTACTGTCCGCATGGCTCCTACTAGAGTGAGCGCATTCGTGCTGTTCTTGTTCATGTTCTCGACGGTTCTCTCGCCGGCGGAGCGCCGGGAGGTGGTGGAGGCCGCGCGGGCGGCCGACGCGCGCCGCCCTTGGAGGAGCGGCGGACGGCACGGCAAGGCGATCGACCAGGGGATTGGCTACTTTCTGATGGCTCTAGCTCTTGTTCTTACCTATGTTCTTCACTGAGAACAACTCGGTTTTGCCCTGGATGCAGTTATGTGCTCTTGTAGACTAATGTAGATTTTCGAAAAATGTTTATTTACCTTGTTTGTACTATATTTTTTTATCAGATGATTCATTTTATGCACAACAGTGTCCTCATGGAAATGGCCAGCTAGAGATACAAGTTAGACTAACACTGAATGATATGATGATGTACCACAAGATGTACAAAGTAACCCTCTCCGTCCTTCTCTCAGATGTTTTTGACATTTTACGCTCTGCAACTCCGTTATCCTTCTTTAATTGGTCATATTTGGATCATTTATCAGAGAAAAATATCCTATCAATATGCAATCGAGAATCTGTGCTAAATTTCAGAGTGTCAAATGTTGTAAAATTTGCGGTTTTAGTAAATATTCAAAAATAATTCCAACAGTAATTATGGTAATTAAAGCATATTTCCAACAGCACATAAATGACATATAAATATGTAATATATTCATGTCAAATAAACAGGATAATATAGTCAAAATATAGGACTCGAAAACATACAAAATCAACATAATGCTCAGATTTAAATGTTTATGTATTGCTCTCAGATGTCGAGTTGCACAAGATGGAATCTTGGCCCTCACGACACTTGTATCAAAAATTTAAGGGAGCTACTAGCAGTCGTACGTCCGATTTAGAGGCTAGCGCCGTACGCAGCGTTTGGGTGCAACATAATAGATAGGCAAAGACTCACCAATCAGAATACGAAGGTAGCAGACTCCGGCCAGGTTCTTTATATTTGGGTTTGGGCTGGATCCGGAGTTCCGGACTTGGTATGGGTCTTAACTAGGCAAGAAATTGATCGGCTAATTAAGTGAACCACGCAACCATAATTCCTACAAAATTCATTTGTCTACAAAATTGACAAACCACGAGTACTATGAGACATCTTACCCAGTATAAAACCTACATACGTTGAAAATTGGTGCAAAATTGCAAAACAACAAAATATGATTCATAAATCAAAAGTTACATTGTTGCAACATTCTAAATACACAGATGGAACAATCAAAATTCTTGGTTGCAACAAATCACGAAACTATACAACAAGAAAAATCATATCACTTGCAACCATTCACATTAGGTGTTACAACACTCCACTCCGACACAATCGTAACATTTTTGCAACATTGATCAATTTTGAAATACAATATCCCCGGACAACGGTTGCAACATCCTAGGACAATGGTTGCAACATCCCCGGACAACGGTTACAACATCTCGAGACAACGGTTACAACATCATCGAACAATGGTTGTAACATCATAAATTGAACGTCCGAGTGCTAATATCACCCCTAAATGGATAATGCTCATGCATATACGTCCGAAGCGAGCCAGTGCATCGGACACGGTTGCAACATCCTAGGACAATGGTTACAACATCCCCCGGACACGGTTGCAATATCCCCGAACAACTGTTGCAACATCTCCGGACAACGATTGCAACATAACAAATCAAAACAAAAGCATATGGAGAGAGAAAAACACGTTGAAAAAAATTGCATATACTTTTGTTTTAATTTGTGATGTTGCAACCGTTGTCCAGAGATGTTGCATCCGTTGTCTAGGGATGTTGCAACCATGTCCGGGGGATGTATTTAGAAATTTTTGTAACGTGTTTTTCTCTCTCCATATGCTTTTGTTTTGATTTGTGATGTTGCAACCGTTGTTCGGAGATGTGTTGCAACCATTATCCGGCGATGTTGCAACCATTATCCGGGGATGTTGCAACCATTGTTCGATGATGTTGCAACTGTTGTGCGGGGATGTTGCAACCATTGTGCAAAGATGTTGCATTTTCGGACCGTACGGTGGGACCTATTCCTATTGGCCACGCGCATCTTCTAATTAATCAAGTAACTGAGGGGTGTGGAGCCACTATTGAGGACATCAATTAACCAGATGGGAATTAATGGTTTTGATCAACCATCGTTACTTTAATCCAACGGTGGCCGAACCGTACGATAAAAATCTCAGCGTCGGACGTACGAGCCGTAGCAGCGTCCAACAAAAAAAATATTGCAAACGTCGAAATTTTTTCAAGCGTTTTAACATCGTAATTTGTTTGTTTGGGTTTTTGGAAATGTTGTGATTTCTTAAGTCTCCGTGGTTGTCCGGAGATGTTGCAACTATTGTCCTAAGATGTTACAACCATTGTCTGAGGATGTTGCAACCATTGTCCTAGGATATTGCAACCGTTGTTCGGAGATGTTGCAACCGTGTCTGGAGGATGTTGCAACCGTGTCCGAGGGATCTATGCAGACGGGCGTACGGAGAGAACATGGCCGGGCGTACGATCTGATGTTCTTTACAGAATTTTGCCTTGCCTGTTTGTTGCACCGTCTTTTCATTTGCATGTCAGAATGTGCATGTGCACTATTGTCTACATCGATGTTGGGTTAATAGCTTAGCTTATATTTCCATGCTAGCGTGTCTATGTGTGCTGTGCTTGGCGATGACATGCACTTTACATGCCTAGATTGGGTGCAACTTGGGCTCGTACGTCCGATTAAATCATTCTCTCCGTACACCCGGCCATGTTCTTGAGTACATGCAAATCAAACGATGGAAAAACGAACAACAGAGCGTCAAATCTGTAAAGTGCATGTCATCGCCAAGCACAACACACATAGACACGCTAGCATGGAAATATAAGCTAAGCTATAAACCCAACATTGATGTAGACAACAGTGCACATGCACATTCTGACATGCAAATGAAAAGACAGAGCAACAAACAGACAAGGCAAAATTCTGTAAAGAACATCAGATCGTACGCCCCACTATGTTCTCTCCGTACGTCCGTCTGCATACATCCCTCGGATACGGTTGCAATATCCTAGGACAATGATTGCAACATCCTTCAAACACGGTTGCAACATCTCCGGACAATGGTTGCAACATTCTCGGACAATGATTGCAACATCTTAGGACAATGGTTGCAACATCCCCAGACAACCACGGAGACTTGAGAAATTACAACATTTCCAAAAACCCAAACAAACAAATTACGATGTTAAAACGCTCGCAATTTTTTTTTCGACGGTCCCAACATTTTTTTGTTGGACGCTGCTACGGCTCGTACGTCCGATGCCGAGATTTTCATCGTACGGTTTGGCCACCGTTGGATTAAAGTAACGAAGGTTGATCAAAACCATTGACTCCCATCTGATTAATTGATGTCCTCAATAGTGGCCCCATACCCCTCAGTTACTTGATTAATTAGAAGATGCGCGTGGCCTATAGGAATAGGTCCCACTGTACGGTCCGAAAATGCAACATGTCTAGATAATGGTTGCAACATCCCCGCACAACGGTTGTAACATCATCGGACAATGGTTGCAATATCCCCGGACAACGATTGCAATATCCGAGGAAAATAGTTGTAACATCTCCGAACAACAGTTGCAACATCATAAATCAAAAAACAAAGCATATGGAAAATAACGCATTGGAAAAAATTGCAATATTACCGTGAACAATATGCAATATTTTTTCTACGGATGCAACACTTTTTTTTCTACAGATGCAACACTTACAACATCTCCCAGACAACGGTTACAACATCCTAGGACAATGGTTACAACATCTCCGGAGATGAGATATGTGTGTGTGTGTGTGTGTGTGTGTGTGTGTGAGTAGCTGTCTATAGATAAATAAAAAAGACAATCAATTGTAGAATCTGTCTTTAGTACTGTCTATAAATGATATGGATGGATACTTGCCTATAGCGTTCTAGATGCCCTATGTACATGAATGTCTCGGTGAAACATTCAATTTGGTTTGCGTCTTGTCTGGAGCGATGCATTACGTACTTAATTAGTTGTGGATAAAGAAGAGTTGGACCAGGGGAATACTAGAACTAGAAAACAAGCAAAGTTACGTAACGAGCCAAGAGCGAGGCGTCCGGACTATTTTCTTCCTATCGGACGTATGCCTCCAAACATTATCCAAAATTTAATCACAAATGGAATATGACAATTACTTTTAAATAAATTAGGCTTTGAGCTAAAAATAAAATCTTAATAGTCTAATTAGTCATGCTTACGAAAATCATCAATTCTGATTTCACTGGACACCAATCAATTGGCTCTAATTCTCAATATATCAATTGACAATAATGTATAACAGTGACCGGAAAAATGGATCACTATCAACTGAAGACAGAACCGAATAAATCATAGTGAATCACAGTAAACAGAAAGTGTGACTGAATGGATCGCAGTGGACAGCAAGCATATAACCGAATGAACCAATTGCACTAGACACTAGAAAACAGCTAGTAATCTCCTAGCTCAAGACCAATTTATACTAAATTGTCACATTCAATCTCAATTTGGCATCAATTCAAAGTCTCCCGGTCCTAGACAATAACACCAAGCAAAGTCTTCCAGTGCTAGACAATAACACAAATATAATTCAACTAGCACGGCGTACTTAGCAACGTAATGCAAAACTCAAAAATATCAAACTCACGATGCGGATGGCACTTAAAGCCATCGAGTAGAACCGAGAAATGCACGCGAAATGCACTATCTCAGAAAGCCAATCGCCTCGCTGTGCCACGACGAACGGATGAGGTTGATGGAGATACAATGCCAATTAATAAATAGGGACACACTAGTGTGTGAAGTCGAGATATAAAGAATGTCGTACAAGAGCCAATCAAGATGCACCGGCCGAATGCACCCACAGAGCACCAACACCAAAACCAAAGCCCTTCTTCCACACAAGATCAAGCCAAAAATGGCCGGTTCCCACCTCCAATTGGCGCAAGTCCAAGCCCATCACCGCAAACTCAACAGAGAAGACGATGCAAGAGAGGAACAGGGGTGCGCAAGGAGGAGAAGTCGGTCCTCATCATCGACGGCGCCGGGTCCAACCACGACGGTGCAACGGCTCTCAAAGCCCCAAAATATGAAGCCAAATTGTGGAAGAAGAAGAACCAAAAGAGGGAATTGCTCACTAATTTCGGGTGAAGAAAAGAGAGAAAGGAGCTGGCTTAAGAAGGAGGAGGAGGGGAGCCGCGCGGTGGTAGCCAACGGCCAACGCCCGAAGCGCATGGGCCACCCGCTCCTCCAGCGCCGCCCCAGCCGCCACACTTGATGAGATAGTGTTGGAGACTGAGTCTTCAACGTTATCTCATCCACTTCTTCTCACCGACAGGTGGGTCCCACTCTTTTTTATTTTATTTTTTCATTTCTTCTTTTCTCTAATTGAGAAATTACCAAATGACCCTCAAAATATAACATCAAATATGATACTGCCTCCTTGTTTTATCCTGCTTTTTCAGCTGGTGCCACATGTATTTTTTAACTCCTTTTCTTTTCCTTTTTTGCGAGAATATTTTTGAACTCTTTTTTTTTTTTGTGATGCAGTCTCCTGCGGCGCCTCGGAAAAATACTGCCTCCGTTGCTTCTCTTCCATTTATCATTATTTCATTTTAAAGGCAAATTAGAGTAGGAAAATTTTACGATGCATTCTACTGCTAGTAAAGGATGATAGTATCAATTAAATCTATCCATTAATTTCTTAAGGGTATTATGGACCTTGTTTGTTGCTCAAAGATCAAAACTAATACCTCCAATGAAGATAATTAGATCCGTAATGATTGGACTGCCCGCCGTTAGGCCCTAACCCATACGAGGCCCTCCCTATCACAACATCAATGTCATGCGTGCGTCTCGTTTCTAAAATCATAGCATACGTTGTGGAAAACTGCAGAGTCTTGCGTCTCCAATCTGCCTGCCTATCAGCGTCGTCCATCCATAATTACCAATTGGCATCGGTTAATTCATCCATAACGTACCTATGGATGCATTGTTTCACATTTTCATCGTTAATGTATAACCAACACCCAACAATTTGGTAAGTGTTTGTTACGTAGTCTCGGTCAGATTAATTATTGTGCCTACTAAAATAATCAAGTTTAATTGCAATTTTACCCCTAGGAGAATGACAATTCCATATATTTGGCGGTGAAGTACAACTAATTTTTGTTGAATATATGAGCATTTTCGAATTACTTTAATCCAAAAATGTACCAGATAAATCATGGAGAATACTGTAGCCATTTTCACAAAACAGGATGACAAGAACACTATAGATATACGAATTCTAAAAGGACATAAACTAGCATACTTATCTCAATGTTCAAAGGACAGAAACTAGCATACATATCTCAATGTTCAAGACAACAACAGATAATAAAACTAAATAAACAACAAGTGCGATATAGGCATACCCAGATCCAGCGGAAGGAGTAACAGAAGTAGAAGTAGAGTTCTTGGTGAGGTCGTCATTAGTCATGGCATAGTGGTAGTAGTTGTGCAGTTGATGTAGATATAGGAGAGAACTTTGTGGATGTCGTGGTAGTAGTCGCGCAGATGTAGACGTAACAAAAAATCAGTTGAAGCGAGCAGTCGTGTGAACGCTCCCTAAAAACCTTATTCGTCCTCGTAGTTGCAAGCCTTCGAGGACGGGGTTTTGGAGGTCTGCTCTCCCGGTGCGACCGTACACGCGCCTCGTCGGGATGGAGAACGCCGGAGACAACAACAAAAACGTAGAGTACTGTCTAAGTCTTTCGTGTGGCCTGCGCACACGCGCACACATGCACGCCCGACGCGGCACGGCGGGGCGATCGGCCGAGCGAGCGAGCGCGCGCGTGTATTGGCTCTCTCCAATTCCATAAGGGGGCTACCACGTTCCACCATTTTAAGGTGGTGTAACTCTCATTCAATTCTCCATATGAGACTAGACAGTTTTAGCACATGCACATGGACCTTTGAGATTTTTCAGGAATTAATTAGAATTAAAATTGGGCTAGCCCGTATTAATTCCAACAATCCCTCACCAGATCCCAAGGGCACATGTTGGATCTGTGGGGGATTGTTGGAATTAATACGGGCTAGCCCAATTTTAATTCTAATTAATTCCTAGAAAATCCCAAAGGCCCATGTGCATGTGCTAAAACTGTTTAGTCTCATATGGAGAATTGAATGGGAGTTACACCACTTTAAAAGGTGGAACGTGGTAGCCTCCTTGTGGAATTGGAGAGTGCCAATACACGTGCGCGCTCGCTCGCTCGTCTCGCCACGCCTCGCTTCGTTGAGCCGTGCGGTGCCGTGCGTGCGTGTGCGCGTGTGCGCAGGCATGTCAGGTGCGGGTGCATTTTTCTTTATCTATTCGAAAAACGAAACGCACCGACTCGCAATAAATGGTATTAACGAATGGCTGGCAGTAACGATGCAGTTACTAGTGAATAACGGCTGCGGTTACTATTGAGTAATGGCTGCAGGTTACTATTAACTAATGGCTGCAGTTAACACTGTTCTGGCATCTTCGTTTTTTTACTATTTTAGAATAACAGAGCACTGGTTCTGAGACTGATCTCTATACGAAAGACTTAGACAGTACTCTACTTTTTTTGTTGTTGTCTCTGGCGATCTCCATCCCGACGAGGCGCGTGTACAGTCGCACCGGGAGAGCAGGCCTCCGAAACCCCGTCCTCGAAGGCTTGCACGAGCGAGGACGAATAAGGTTTTGGGGAGCGTTCGCGCGACTGCTCACTTTATCTAATTTTCTGCTAGGTATAAACCTACGCGACTACTACCACGACATCCACAAAGTTCTCTCCTACATCTACATCAACAGCACAACTACTACCACTACGCCATGACTAACGACGACCTCACCAAGAACTCTGCTTCTACTTCTATTACTCCTTCCGCTAGATTTGGGTATGCCTATATCGCACTTATTGTTTACTTAGTTTTATTATCTGTTGTTGTCTTAAATATTGAGATAAGTATGCTAGTTTCTGTCCTTTGAACAATGAGATAGGTATGTTAGTTTCTGTCCTTTTAGAAATTTGTATATCTATAGTGTTCTTATCTTCCTGTTTTGTGAAAATAGCTACAGTATTCTCCATGATTTATCTAGTACATTTCTGGATTAAAGTAATTCGAAAAATACTTATATATTCAACAATTCTAACTAATATGGCCCATTAGACTAAGCAGAATAGAGGGTTCATATTAATTGATGGGTACCATAAGAGCTCGAGACATTTTGTGGTTAAAAAAGGTGATGTCTAGGCAATAATTGAAGGGAGTGTCTATACAACATGCGACTGATTTTTTCTTGAAAATCAGTCACTTTTTGAGCCATCAGATGAAGATCCAATGCTCCAGATATCACCCCCACCTCTATATCCCTAATCTAATCTCACTTCTCACCCTCTCTCCCTCTCTCTCACCAATCACATAGCACTAAAATTGAAAGATGTATAGCAGTTCTCATAATTGAATACTTTGTTTTGTTGACTCGGATCCTCGTGCCGTTCGGTTTAGATTCGATTTCAATCTAACTGCCCTCCTGTAACATGCATGCATGCTGTTGCATCGCAGCCCTGCCCAGCCCCACCTCCCACGATCTATTTGTCACGCAAGGAGTTAACGGGCCGGGTTATACTTCCTGATACGGTTTTGTGGGCCAGTTGCTATTTTTTTTGACAAATTAGTTCGGACTGCTTGTTGTTAGTGTATCTCTCTCTCTCTGTGTGTACAGCCCAACTTGTTTTGTTTTCTCCAACAAAAGTTACGGCCTAAAAAAAACAAATATGTTGATTGTTGGGCCTAAAGAGAGAGAGTAGTTTGGGCGAAAAAAAGCAAACATAGTTAAACCCCACTTCAAAGAAATCATGGCTTCAATATGAAGAAAACCGCAGTTCGATATAGGAGGACAGATGATCATCGACTAAAGACTTGTTCATCTAGAATCTTTAATATAAAAGTTAAGTACTTGTGTATTTTATCCATGAGTTATTAATAAAAATCAAAGCATCTTAAAAAAGGGGGAAAAACGGGGGCATGACCCTCCCGCAAAAGAGGACACGGTATGACCGCAGCATGTTGGTGGATTACACCCTAACACCCCTATCTTACATGTAGGGGAAAACTACATTAGTTTTTACGTAACATGATCCATTTTTATATAAGATTAAAACATTTTATATATTTATTAAAATATGTAAACTAGTAAAAATGTAAGTAAATTATTTTTTGAATTTTATATACTACTTTTAATGTAAAATTTCAGGCTTGTTGTCTTGAGAGCACTTAATTCATTCAAACTACGTACAAGTGTGGAGGTAAAAAAACACAAAATACAAAATCACCAGTCCAATAATAATCCATGACGCTTATTTAAACCCCACTGTAGAACAAAAAAAGACTAGGATAGATAAAACAAAAAACATGGTCCCGAAGCTAGAACCAATTTTAGTTTACACATAAATATTATATAAATTACTTAACTTAATATATGTAATTTTAGTTTTACTTTGTTGTAATAATTCATCTGCTTAAATAGATTGCTACTCTTTTACACAGATATGTAGTTCATATATAGGTTGACACTTGGCACATTCATGGGACACATGCATATTTGCCTTGCAGTAGACAAATAGACTTACGAGCAACTACTTTTTTTTTATAGAAAATTAGCTCGATACCATCGTAAAGAAATACAAATTAGAAAATGTCATCGCATGTGAAGCTGACAAGTGGGCCCTAAGACCACATGCTAGTGACACATCGATGATATTTTCCAACTCAAACGATCTTTGTGATGGCACGAAGCAATTTGCCTTTTTTTTAAACTCATGCAACTACTTCATTTCATAGTAGTCTAGAACCAAAACCAATTCATTTACATTAAATTTATGTAAATATATAATTAAAAAATAATTTAAAAACATGTAGATTGTATCTCTTGTTAGTAACATTCCATAAAAAGTACATATCTAACTTTGCATGGTGTGAACATAAATAAAATCTAGAGTCGATTCAATGCCTAACAAATGCGAATATTAATTCCAAACATATTCCAAAACTTAATGGATTTGAGCTCTAAAATGCCTACCGGGTCGTACAGACACCACCGATATAACTTGAGCGCTCTGTGATCACATCAATGCCTAATCCCTAATGAATCCTGCCACAGCATCCAACGGTCACAAATTTGAGTGCTCCGGATGTAAAAAGACACCTAAGTGTTACTTAGCAAACCCCTTAGTGGTTGTTTGGATTACAAATATTAGAAATAAGTTTTCAAAAAACTGGTTTTAGTAGGTTTTTTTTTTTAGGAAAACATGTTTTAAGTAGTTATTCTGTTAGAGTGAGTTTATGGATTACTTTGTTTGGATTAGAAAAACTAAAACCAGTTTTTACTCATACAATGTTTGGTTGAGATATTTGATAAAATGAACTTTTAGTATGCGTCAGTTCATGCTTTAACACGATAGCTCCCAACCATTAGATCAACTCCCTTATATCATCTACGGACTGTTCGATCGAGCAACTTTCCAACATTTCCAACACATCTTCCCCTTCTCTCTCCATTTATTACTGTCACCACTCACCAGTCACCAACCCAGACACATGGTACACCAAGTCTACTTTCCTATCTACTCTCTCTTCATGCCCACCACAGTCACAGAGCACATTGATCAACCTCCTCAACTTCTTCTAGACTCCAAGCAGTAGCAATGTCCGTGGGAAAGGCGTTACCGCGCCGAGTTGGTCGAGCGACAGGCGCGACGTGCAGGAGGCGAGGAGGCCGAACCCCCTCCGCGCGCGTGCTCCGCCTCATCCCCTACATCGGCCCTGCCGTCCTGGACACCCCCGGCGTCTACGGCGACGACCGCTACTTCTTCTGCAGTGCCCGCGAGAGGGAGGCGGCGGAATGCTGCGTCGGGTACTACGACGCCGAGCCGAACGAGTGCGACGGCAAGGAGGGCAGCGACGGTGGCGCAGACGAGTAGCTGCTCGAGTGGGCGACGATGGAGGAGAGCTGCGCGGGCACCGCCGACGCGGCGGAGGAGGGCGAAGAGAGCAATTCCGGGGTGGACGTGAAGGCGGAGGAGTTCATCGCCAAGTTCTACTCGTAGATGAAGCTGCAGAGGCAGATCTCCTGGCTACAGTACAACAAGATGATGAAGAGGAGCCTCTGCTATTGTTTGACATTGAGTTGTTAGGAATGTGGATACACAAAACTCGTTTTCTGAAAAACATGATGGAGTCGTTTTCCACAAAACTAGTATTTTGAGTTTTAGCAAAAACCAGTTTTTGTTACGTTGGTTTTATCCTCTCCTGCCAAACATGTTTTTAGGTTGTTAGGTGCTTAAACGTGTTTAGCAAAATCTAGTTTTGATAAAACTCGAGATCCAAACAAACCCTTAAAAAGTGTTCCTCCACGCGAAGAGCTCTCCGAGTCCGACTCTATCTCCGACCGTCCACGAATCCTAGTCGGACTCGGACTCGCAGCCGTCCGATGGCCATATATTATGCCCTCGCAGGCGCAGCCGCGTTGCCATTCGCTTCGATTCTCTCGCAGTCTCGCTCCCTCCACGTCTCGGTGCACCAAGAATTGAACGCGCCTCATGGCGGCTGCGGATGCGGATGCGGCTGCGGCACGCAAGAGCCCGGCGCCCCAAGACGCTTCCTCCGCGGCTGCCGGAAAGAAGCGGCCGCGGGTCCTGTTCAGCAGCATCGACGACTACGAGAAGCTGGAGGTGATCGGGGAGGGCACGTACGGCGTCGTGTACAAGGCGCGGGACCGCCGCACCGGCCAGACCGTGGCGGTGAAGTGGGTCCTCGGAGAGGGTGAGGGCGGCCACGGCACGCCCGACCTCCGAGCCGTCGGCTGCGAGGCCAGCTGCCTCGCCGCGTGCCGCGGCCACCCGTCCGTCGTGCAGATCCTGGACGTCGCCGCGGACGCCAGGACGGGGGACGTGTTCCTCGTCATGGAGTTCGTCGGCCCCTGCCTCCGCGACTTCATCGACGCGCCCTTCTCCGTGGCCGAGACCCGCGTGCTGATGCGGCAGCTCCTCGGCGGCGCCAAGGCGATGCACGGCGCCGGCGTGATCCACCGCGACGTCAAGCCGGAGAACATCCTCGTCGGCCCGGATGGCGCGCTCAAGATCTGTGACTTCGGGATGGCGACGCCGGCGAAGCCGGCCGGGACGCCGTACGGGGTTGGGGAGGCGAGCGTCGGTACGCTGTGGTACCGCTCGCCGGAGCAGCTCGTGGGAAGCCGGTGCTACGGGCCGGCCGTGGACGTGTGGGCGCTGGGGTGCGTGATGGTCGAGCTCCTGACTGGCGCGCCCGTGTTCGGGTCGGACACGGAGGAGGACCTGCTCGCCGAGGTGTCTCACATGCGAGACGAGATCAGGTCGACGGGGTCGCCAGGCTTCGAGGGCCTGCCGGAGCTGTCGCAGGCAGGGCGTGAGGTCCTGGCCGGCCTGCTGGCCTTCTACCCCAACGAGCGGCTTACGGCGGCGGAAGCGCTCGAGCACCGGTGGTTCACGGAGGAGGCGGAGACGCAGAGTCACCTGCCATCGCAGCAGACAGCTGGGCTTACCTCGGAGTCTTAGCTTCATAGGAGTAGTGCTGTCAAGGACTGTGACAATTCTTTTGTTTGTTGTAAGCTTAATTGGCCTTGAAGCAAAGCATTGTCACTCCCTTCTCATGTGTTGAAAAAAAATTCTTGACAGTTTGGTTCTTCCATAATGGAGCTCTGTATGCATATACCCAAACAATCATGAATCGAAAACTACAGTTTGCTTCTTTCATCATGGAGCTCTGTATGCATATACCCAAACAATCATGGAGCGAAAATTGAAGAGTGATGATCACCACCATCCGGCATATAGTTGACATATATGTAATTTCAGTTAAGTTTTTTGTAGATCAATGTAAATTTGGGACATGCCACTATCAAGTTGGTCTTAACAAAATGTTGTATCTGCTACATTTCAGTGCATAGCAGCGCTCAAAGTGAACTGGACAAAGCTATTCGTCCATCTTCATTATGCATGTATCAGCAATCTCATGATATAACGGAAAGCTCTTGCATTTTGCATCCTGTCTATCACCACCACATCCCTCACGAAGGATACCAAGTGCATTACTGCCATCAAATTAACGCATTACAGAACTTGGAGTAAAAGATATGCACAAAAGTAAGATCGAGAAAGAACATAAGCCAGGTACACTGTAGGATCAGCTGATTAAATGATGAATCACTCTAAAAAAAATGATGAATCGGCTCAGCACAAATGTGCTACGCAGGAATATTAAAGGCACAAATGAACAACCAAAGTCAATCAAGCTCGAATGGGCCGTATACGCATCAAATATCTGAAATGATCTCATAGGGGTCGAGTTTGTTGTACTAATCAACAGTAAAGTTTTGCAGTATCACATAAGTAAGCCAACTACCATTCCGGTTGGTTAATGTCTAAAGAAATCACTGAAGATAACATCCCGGAATTAATTGGATAATTTCTGCAAGTGAACGTCACATTTGACAAGACCATAGAAGTTGATATTCCACATTTACCACATCACCAGACCCAAGATTGACAAACCTGCATGAGTAAGTTGTTTCTGCATCATGACAACAGACAAAGAACCTAGGTACCTGCATAACCAACAGTCTCATCAGCCGAGCTGATTTTGGCTACTCGTGGGAGCAAAAGTCATAGCAAACAATATTCAACCAGTTCAAACAATACACATCAACTTCACCAACATGTAATTTCATGCCTGAGATGTAACTCGAATTATTTCAATATTATTTTATAAAATCAAGATTAGAAAGAGAAACAAGATAACGGCAATAGAAAAACAGTTTCTACTCGAATTTTATTGTTCACCACTCAAACTGTTCTCATGTCCTTGCAACATCTTAGTAACAAGTAACCGTGTAGGGATAAAATGTTTGATAGACTGTCAGAGATGAAAACGGAACCACCGAGCCTATCAGTCATGTACAGTACATTTACATATCATATTAATACAAGGGGCACAAGCAGTCGATACAGTTGATTTCTAAGTATACTAAAAAAACCAGCTATTTGATCCCATCACGTTGCAAAACCAGATCACTTAACCCTATGGTTGTTTTGGGGTGGTTTTGCCTATGTGGCACTGGGTGAGGCCGGTTTCGCCACATGGGTGGTTGAACTAGCGCGGGAATAATCTTTTTAAAAGATATATATTTTAATAATAACCCCTCCCAATTTTATTTTCAAATCCGACCCTTTTCACCACTCCAAAGCCCGTGGCGTGACATATCACGCCACGCCAAGTCGTCTATGCCACAACAGAGTACTCGGCGTGGCAAATGGTCATCGTAGCCATGACAGCATCCACGGGACTGTCCACGTTAGCTGGCTTGCCTGGTGTGGCAGATGTGTACTGCCACTCCAAGGTTTTTGATCAAATAGGAGGGGGTGCAATCTTGATGTACTCCGGGTGGTGTTAAGGGTTGCCATGATAGCCTGACAGGCATGGCAGTTATATTTTGCCACACCGAGGCCAGCAGTGTGGCATTGATTGCATGGCAACAAGGCAGACCAGATAGTTGCCAATATTTGCAAGAACAAGTCATTTGCTCTAAGTTGACTGTGTATTTCATTCTGCCCATCTCTCTAACCTCAAATCCTTCCTTCCCATTCCAGAGGACAACACATTGAGCAGACCTTGTGATATTCAGTTTGAGTTTCCTGAATAAGTTTGGACAGATTGTTCCTTGCCACTTATCTGATCTAGTTCTATTCTCTTGAATCCTGACCATCACTCTACATCTAATGGCCTCTAGAATTAACAAGATTGGTAGAAACCTTGATTCCACAATGGAGTTATTGAAGGAATCACACATGTTATTATCAACAGAATCACACTTGGACCCTAGCTGAAAAAATGCCCTGCTCCAGTGGGTTGGGTCAGTGATCATCATGTCCTTTGCACCTTGAGGTGTATGCTGTGCTAGCTTTGCTCTGTAGTAGTTGAACATGGTCCTTGGTGAAGCCTTAGCACATCTCCAGAATTTCATTTGTAGCTTTTGATCTGAGTGTTTCTTCTTTCAGTTAGCATATATGTGCCTAGCACACATCCTATGCTCTGACTTTGGCACTAGGTCACTTATGGCATTGAGAAGTCCCTTTTGCTGATCTGATATGAAGACTCATCCTTCACCTTGGCCATTGATGTTAAGATCCTTGATAATAAGTGCAACAAACCAGAACCATAAGCTATTTGTTTCTTTTTCTACAACAGCCTATGCTATAGGGTACATTTGGTTGTTGGCATCCCTACCAATAGCACACAATAACTCTCCATTGCAAGCACCCTTGAAAAAACACCCATCTAAGCCTACTACCCTTCTACATCCAGTAATAAATCCCTTTTTGCAAGCATCTAAGCAAACATAGATCCTCTGGAAGACATGCTTCACCAGAATTTCTGGGTCAAGGACAACAGCCACTGTGCTACCAGGGTTGCTTCTCATTAGTTCTAGTTGGTAATCAAATACCCTAGTGTACTCACCTTTGTGTGCATCCATCATCTTCTGCATGACCATCCACTTAGCTCTCTTGCACTTTGCCAAACTTACATCAGCCATCATATCCTACAGAATATAGCAATAAACTTGTTAGGACAAAACAAAGGATAAAGCAACATGCACATATATGTGGACTAATTGCCATACCTTAAGAATTGTCTGCTTAATGTTCTCAAGCTTCCATGTTGGATTAGCCTTGATGACATTACCATATTTGTCTGCAATCACCTTAGCTGTCACTAGCTTATTGTCCCTTCTTGGAGGGCAGTGGTGCTCATCTACAAATGTGCAAACTTGGAACCAATTGCACTTTGTGGTCTTTGACCCATAAATCAGCCACCCACATCCAGGCCATGAACACTTGGCTCTGATCCTGTTCTTCTCATCCTTGTCAAACTTCAAGTGATTACGGTTCTTTAGACCATACTTGATCAAAGCTTTCTTAAATTGCTCTCTGCTTCTGAATACCATCCCAACTGAGAATACTGGAACATCAGCTTTGTTGCCAAACCTTGGCCAGCTGCTCTTCTTCCTCTGCACATGCTCACCACCTTGTCCATCACTCACTTCCTCATATGAGTGTAACATCTTAATTTTGGACTTGTGTTTCAAATGTAAGAAAATGAGTAGAAATTAAAACTTTTTCTTACATCATGTATTTCCTGTATGTTCTAAACAATTCTTGTACAACAATTATGGAAATACAAAGTCACAAGTCTTTTGATCCAAAACTTTGTCTTCCAAAAACAATCTTGCCAAATCTTTTGATCATCTCCTAAAAATATTTCTCCTAAGTTCTAGGGATGGTATGTGACCCCTCTGAAAAAATTCACAATTTTTAGAAATTGTTTGAATATTTTTAGAGGGCAGTCAAACCTGTTTGACTTTCAGTCAAAACCCTAAACCAGAACCTTGCAGAATTTTTGGAGAAAAATGAACTGTATAAAAACCTCTGAAAATTTTACACAAGGTTAAGATAGCAAGCTGCTGTAAAAATTTCAGAATTTTTGGAGTTAATTTGTTATCCCTAAAAATTCCTCAAAGTCTCAGCTAAAATTAAAAACCCAAAACCAGGTTTCACTGTTCCTCGGGTGCGGACCAGTCTCGGGCTCGAGCCACTTGACTTGGCTCAGTCAACTAACCGCACCCGAGCCCGTTTTAAAATGCGCGGGCTCTGTCAGCCGTTAGATTTCAATCGAACCGCCCACGTTGCTTGATACGTTCGGACCTCGCGATCGCGCCAACTCATTTGGACCGTTGGATCAAGATCCAACCGTCCAGATGAATTGGGTTGTTCGGGTCACCCAGTTGTCACCTTCAATCGTGACCGTCCATACTAAATCCAACGCTTACGATCTCCTCTTTTGTTTTAAACATCAGGAGCTTTGGAACAAATCTAACCGTTCATTTTTAATCGGACCGCTCGCGATCACCCTAGCTTCTCTAGTCATCTTCTTCCTCGCGCCGTGTGTGAACAGAGAGAGAGGCATGTCCTGGTCTTTTCGTGCTCCCTCGTCAACGCCTACTTGTCGAGGCAGGGCTGCGCGTCAGTGCTTTCGGCTCAAAGTCGTGCCTCACACTGCTCCCCCTCGTTTCCAGTTTGTCGCGGTTGGAGCTCTACCGTAGCTCACCGTGGGGGGCCCTCTCTCTTTGTGCCGAGCTCATTAGCTTCAAAAAGCCTCCGAGCTCCTCTTTTGGACCTCTTCTACTTCCCCAACTCACCCTCTGTGTGTTGAGCTCAAAAACCCCTGAAAACCCCAAATCGCCATTGTTGACCCATGGAGCTCCATTGTGGATCTTGGGTGCTCCAGTGGTTCATCTTCAATTCTTCTTGTACCCTTTTTAACTCCTTAACCACCTATGCATTTCCCCTAACTCAATTTTAGGTTTCATTCACAGGAATTGACCAATTTTGAGTTTGGATCATTTCGGCCGATTTTACCCCTCTTTCTTCTCCAGCTCCGGTAAGGGCTTCTTTTCTCAATTAATTGCTCTTGGAGCTTCTCTGAGCTATAATAAAGCTATAATGATGATCCGGTATCACTCATTTTGCTCAGGACATCTTTTTCATATCATCTTCTTCGACTCCGGCGAGCTTCTCCGCTGTCAAAGCCTCTCCGGCCATCTTTGAAGCACTTCTTGGTTAAGGTAGCTTCTAATTAGTCCCTAGATGCTGTGGCACCGGCTTCTTTGGACAATGCGGAGCTTTTTGTGCATTTTCGCTTTCAGCCGTTTTGGTCACCGTTGCTCTTTTTCGGCTCGCCAGTGTTATGGGCCGCCGCCGCCGTCGAGGTCCTCGCCATTGGGTGCACAACGTTATTGCGAATCCATTTTGGTACTTTGTGGGCGCCGCCGTGGCCGGAACCGCCGGCGACAAGCCGTTCTTTGCTGCTCGGTTTTTGCCGGACGGGAGTCCCTCTCTGTGTCGTTGCCGGTTAAGACAATCATTAATGGCTAATGATTGTTAATCACTGTTAATGATTAGTTAGCAATAAATCGATGTCCGAAAGAATCGCTTGGGCCACTAACAGTGGGCCCAGCCACTTAACACCCCCCCCCGCTGGCGCTGTTCAACACTGTTAGGGCATCATTAATAATTAATCATTGATAATTAGTATTAGCATTAATGGATTGTCGGAAATGACTCTTGTGTCACTGACATGTGGGCCCGTAGGCCTAAAACCGCAGTGACAAGGTCATTAAGACAAAGATTGGGTTTAATTAATTGCTAATCATAGGCATCAATTAATGTGTCCTAAATCATCCTAATGTGTCACTGCGATGTGGGCCCCCGCCCGCTTAAACCCTCTCCTGCGATATTTATTAGGACACCATTAATGCTAATAATCACTAATCATTGGATTCGGTAATTAATGGTTGTCTTAATCTGGCTCTATGTGTCGCTGACAAGTGGGCCCACGCATTTAAAACTCCCCGCGCACTTGAAAACTCACACGTGTTTTATGCACGTATCGTGGACCGTCGATTTCAAGATCTGTGGCCCAGATCTCCTGGGACTTTCGCATCCCCGAACGTTCCATGACACTAAGGACTGTCGATCTTGCGATCAACGGCCGAGATCGATGTGCGGTTCGGGTGACTATCGTTCGGGTCACCCGAACCGCACATGGACCTAAGCCGCCCATCTTTGGATCTACTGCTCAGATCGCGGGGACGTTCGGACCGCCGAAGGACGTGAAGCTCAGAGCCCTCCATCGCAAGATCTACGGCCGTGGTTGATCGAGGCGTTCGCGTCACCCGAACGGCCCAATCCACGTGGACCGTTGGATCTAGATCCAACGGTGAGCTCCTTTTTTATCGCGCGCGTGCGCTATTCTCCATGCGCGTGGGCTGTTGGATTCCGAATCAAGGGCCCACGTTCGTCCACGTCGATTTATTTTTGATAAGCTTTGTTTTATTTCGGTAAATCTTTATTTATCAACTAAAAATTGTATTAAAACTTTAGAAATTCATATCTAATTCATTTTAAATCCTTTTTTAGATGTTTCCAACTGCATTAAATTCATATTTAATTAAAGTTTAATCTAAAAATTCTTTTAGACATGTTTTTGTAGTAGAAAATTTTATAAACAATATTAAATTGTTTCTGCCATTATTTAATATTCCAAAAATTGAATTAAAACTTGTAAAATGCATATCTTTTTCTGTATAACTCTAATCTGGGCAAAATCAAGCTTGAAAAATTCCTATGTTAATATACTTTAATATGAAGTAGGTTTTGATCATATTTATATTTCTGAAACATGATATGTGCTAGTTTTGCAATTTAGAAAAATCATAAATAATTCATTGTAACTCCAAATTAGGTAAACTCAACTTTGTTGTTCTTAGGATATCAATATCTACCTTCTGTAAAAATTTTAGATTCCAGATCATTCTAGAAATTTTTGCCATAAACAGTTAAACAGTACCAGTAATTAATTTAATTGAATTAACAGACTGAGGGACATTGTTCTAGCTATAACTTTTTCACAATTACTCCAAATGACTTGATTGTTGTTTCTAAACTCTTTTAAAATCATGTCCTTGCTGCTATATAAATTTCATAGGATTTGGATGACTTTTGCTTTTGAGTTTCTTTTGGTGTTCTTCATTTTTATTGGATTTTCTCGTTCTTTCGATAGGTTCCGACGATTGTGCTGATTTCGTGAGTGAACCTCTGCAGCAAGAAAGTGATCTCCAGCAAGGCAAGCAGTGTAATATCATTTGATCATATTGCCCCTACTACTTTTAAATTTTAATATCTTGTTTGCAAAAACTAAGTATACATGCTTCTTTGTGTCAAGATTTATTTTCTCGATTAGAGGTAGTTAATCCCATTGCATTGTTGCCCTGAAATTATTCACCCCTGCCACTACCATAGGTTATTATCCTCACCGGTGAATTAGAGCCCGGTGAATGATTTAGGGTCTTTTTATTAACTTTGCGATATGATGCTTAGCAATGCTTAGTTACCGATAGAATTGGGCGGTTATCGACTTAGTCGATAACTTTGATCACACAAACTTATTATGACTTTATGGTTCAGTTTTGTGCTATGTTTATTTATGAAAACTAAAAATGAAAATAAAATGATTTGGACTTGGGCACAATGGTATGTTGGTGTGCTTTTAGGTGTGACTGGAATGGTGCCCGAGTCAACAAGGACAGAACATCTTGTTACACTAAACCAAGCAATTGTGTGTGCTGACCACACTAGAGGGTATGGGACCTCTCTTGACTTAGTACTTTGGGGGGTGTTAATTAATGAGTCGCGTGGTGGGTTGTATATTTAACTATATGCAACATGGACATGTTTGTGGGGAGGAGAGCACCCGCCGAGGCCGGTGTATCCTACTATACATATGGGTCCTTGTGATCCATATTTCGCCGGCAGATCACTAAGGGTTAACCCCCATACGTGCGACTCTTGATTAGCATTTTCCATTGGAAAGCGTCTCGTAGGACTTAGCCGTGCTGGCATACCAAAGGAAGTGTGCTTAATAGCTTGGCAAAAATACGGTCTGAAGTGTGGTTACATTGGTACACCCCTGTAGGGTTTTGAACTATTTGAATAGCCTCGTCCTAGGTTATGGACACGTTTGGCGAGGTCTTTCAAGAGTTAGACTACAACCTTTTAAATTAAAACTTGGCAAGGGTGGTACGAATGAGTAATTCGTGCTATGGTTGTGATGGCTATTGGGTTAGTCATCTCTAGGATGTCTTTATGTTATTACTTATTGTCTTGCTGTTATTTAATGCAAATAAAATTCAGATTGTCCAAAATTGCCTTCAAACTATTACTTATTGCAAATAAAACTTGCTTTATGCTGAAAATTTACCTTGAGCCTTCTCCTTTGAATAAAGTCTGCATGTAGTAGTAACTAGGTTTGTTGCCCGTAAGTCTTGCGAGTACATCTTTGTACTCATTTGTTTTGCTTAATTGTTGTAGAGGAAGAAGGTTGATCCCCAATGGATCAACTTTGGTGAGTTTTACTGCGGTGTGGACGACTAGCTTGGAGGCCCGGTTGGTTGCCTTATGGGTTATGGCTAACCGGTCGTATTTTGGTTAAAGCCATCTCATGGCACCTTTTGCTTCCGCTGTTATGGATACTTTGATGTCTTTTGGCCAGCCGGCTCTTTTGTAATAACTTTATATTATGTATGTCTTTTGTTAGACTTGTTATAATATGATGTATGGAATTGATGCATGCTTTTGTAAAGATGTATATGTGCTGCATTTCTGGGAAGCACATGTCCATCGAGGCACGGGTTATTTTGTTTGTGATGCTAGGGCCAATGGAAGGCTAAGTATTACAAGCTTAATAAACTAGGGTCTCACAATGAGTACTCATCACTTGAATCACAGTAAGTTGTCTCATAGCTTGCATCCAAGTTTGGCTGCTCTTCTTCCTCTTCAGTTTGGCTGATTTCAGTTGTATCCAATTTCTTAGCCATAACTTCCCTCTTGAATGCCTTGGCAAGCTTCCTCATTTTCTCTGTTTCAGATTCTTCTGCAGAGCTATTATCACTCTTGTTGTAGGACCGGAAAGGCGACTAGAGGGGGGTGAATAGGAGCTTAACCAAATTTTTCTTTTTAAATATTAGATTCAACACAAATTTCACTCCTATAGCTATGAGAGCTATGAAGATCAATAGAAAACCACAGTGGAAGACTTATGTTGAATTTCCTTCAAACCCCGAAGAAACAATCGAAACACAATTTTTCACTTGATGAACGGTGTTGATGAGCAGAGCGGTCGACCGCTACGGAGGCGGTCGATCAGATGCGGACGGTCGATCCGCTACGAGGCGGTCGACCGGTGAATAGTAAAATCAACACGAACGCGAATTTCAGCACTATTTCAAAACCGAAAATCGATCTAACTTTTGATCTACACGCCAAACTTGACCAAATTTGGAAAACAACTTCCCAATGATATCGGAACCTATTCCAAGTGACGATCGAAAGATCTACTTCAAAGTTTTGATCTTTTCAGTTTTACCGAAGGAAGGTTCAAAACCGAGCAAAAACGAAAAACACGATCTAAACTTTGCTCGTGGGAGATTGATGATCTTGATGATCCTAGATGTATTCCCACACATCACAGCAAGATAGAAGTGGGCAAGAGATCAACCAAAAACCAAAAGATCAAAGATTGACTCAAAATCATAAAATGAGAAGGAAAAACACAAAGAGACACATCTTTGGATAATCATCCATGGATTGAATCATGATGTTGCTGGTTACAGCCACTCCCTCAAGGAGGACAAGAGCTCAATCCATGAGCACACAATCAACTCATCTCCCTAGAACCCTAAGCCTCTCTCTTTCTCTCTAAGTCCCTAAACCAAACTAGGGTTTGCAAATGAAGTGCTTGAGATGGCTTGTCCAGCACACCCCCTATTTATAGAGAGGCCTTGCTTCTAGAAGAGTTTCTCTAATGGGCTCCGTTAAGGCCCAACATGAACGGGACACTTACGCACGCTTTTTAAAGCGCTGAAACCATTATCTCTTGACCTAAACCACTTCATCTTGCGACGTCCCGCGCCGTGGTTTAGCCAACCGTCACAAAGCCGGTATTTGGTGAAATTACCAAAATACCCCTTCTCGATCCTTCTCCATGGACCGAGTCCAATTCTGTCGAAGCAGTCGCTTGCTCCGCCACGTGTAGGTTGATCAACGGCTCTCATCATGTCGGCAAGTCTCTCCCGTCCAGATTCCTCCGGAACCACCAAGGCACTTGCACCGACCCCCGCGCCGCTTGATCAACCCGTCGCACCGAACTACCCGTTCGGTCATCCTCGTCCATTCTGCGCCACGCTTGAGCCACTTGACCTCACCCGACATCCATGATCGTTCTGGACCTCAGCTCTCCAAGCTTAGTCCCGATCCTCTCGCCGTTGACCGTCATTGACCTTCAAAACACCTGCACAGCAATAGACAGAGAAATCGTCTCCGGGAACAAGTTCTTCACAACTTGACCCACGTTAGTGAAACCATGCAATATGCAACACATATACAAGGATAAACATGGATATGACTTAACTCAAAACCAATTAGCCAATCAAATCAACATTCAGCACAAAACCGGTCAGACCGCCATTCAATGGCGGTCGACCGCTCTGTCGATCGACCGCTTCGGCGCCAGTCGGACCGCTGAACTCAACGATCTTGGGACATTTGCCGAAAACACGAGAAATAGCAAACCAAAAGTGTAATTGTCAATTGTAACATCATCCTAATATCGTGCACATATCCTCATGATATCCACACTTGTCTACCTAATCACTGTTAGAGCTGTCACTTTCATCACCCATTATTGCAGCAGCTTCCTTTCCTTTACTACTAACAACCTGAGATTCCTTCGCAGGTGATCTATAAAAGGACCTAAACCTCTGCAGGTCTCTGTCATTGCTTCCTTTTATTGGTGTAACTGCAGGGTGGTGCTCCACATTAGGCACCACCATTATGTCATTGTGTCCTGCAATCTCAGCCAGATTTTCATGCTCCCAGTCACTTTCATCGTCGCTATCATCATATCCAGCAACCAAGGTTTCTTCAACATAGATATCCACCACCCCACCTTCAATTATGCAATCAGACATAGTTTTGCAAGATTTGTCATCTACCAAAAGTCTGAGGCCATTACTCAATCCTAAACCAGGGAACAACCAATGTAAAAATGTATCATCAGTGATTGTAACATGATCTCTGAGATGACCTTTGATCTCTGGCAACGAAACCTTGTCGCGCTCTATAAAAGACATCCCCACATCTCCACCCACGTAGTTGAAAACCATCCCAAAATTCAGGAATTCCCCATTAAAATGAAACTTCACCCCAAGAAGGTCGAGATTATCCATCCCGCGACCCTAATCCTGCACAATTCCCAAAAGAACCCTACAACTGACAGGGCGAAATCCATCAGCTCAAGAACCCTAAAACCGAGAAATCCAACACCTAAAAGAACCCTAAAACCAAGAAATCTAATATCTAAAAGAACCCTAGAACCGCTTCTCAAGCCCCAAAAGAACCATAGAACCATAAATCCATCCCCTAAAAGACCCCTATAACCGCTTCTATAGCCCCTAAAAAAACCCTAGAACCGCGAAATGTTATACATTCTAGCCGACGAAAACAAATAGGGGTTTCAAACTCACCTCGACGTTCGTTCCGAAGAGAGGGAGTGATGGATTCAATAGCAACCAAGAATCACTGCGATGCCATCTTCTCCGAGCGGGGATTAAATCGCCGTCAAGAAAGGGGAACTGCTCGGGTGGAAGAAACGCGAAGGGGAATTGTGCCAAAGACCTCATAAACACCCCCCCTGCCAGCTCATCTAGCCCACACATCGCCCACGCAGCGGCCGACGTGGCGAAACCGAGCTGCGCGCACGCCACGTGGGCAAAACCGCTGCATGAAACAGCCAGAGGAGGTTTCTTGCCTGGTTTTGCAACTAAGAGGTGTCAAAGAGCCGATTTTTTAATACAGAGAGTCACTTGTCTACATGCCAATACTTGAGGGGTAGAATGGACTTCTTCCTTAAATCAACGGCTGGATTAGCACTGGTCAGTAGGTCAACGAAAGTCAAATACTTTTCCATTTCCTCGGTGAGCTGTCCCACCCGCGTAAGCGGGACGCGCACTCAATCTCTCGAAATCCGCGTCGAACTCGGAGGGAGAGAGAGAGACGCGTTGCCAGCCGTCCGATGCCCATAAGATCTCTAGGGCACGCCCTCCCCGCCGCACAATTCGTTTTCCCTCTTAGCTCTGTTTCTTCCCCTCCACTCCACCGCCTCTCTCTCGTCTGCTCCCGACGCGCTCATGGCGGCGGCGGATCGCAAGCGCCCGGCGCCCGGCGCCTCCTCCCCCGCGGCAGCAGGAAAGAAGCGTCCGCGGTACTCGTTCGGGAGCATCGACGACTACGAGATGCTCGAGGTTCTTGGCGAGGGCGCGTACGGCGTGGTGCGCAAGGCGCGCGACCGCCGCACCGGCAAGAAGGTGGCGGTCAAGTGCGTCAGCGGCGCTTCCGACCACCGCGAGATATTCCGTGAGGCAGGCTGCCAAGCCGCGTGCCGCGGCCACCGTTCGATCGTCGAGATCAAGGACGTCGCCGAGGACGCAAAGACAGGGGACAAGTTCCTCGTCATGGAATTCGTCGGCCCAAGCCTTCGCGAGCAGATCTGGAGGGCGCGATCCGAGGAGCTGACGCGCGTGATGATGCGGAATCTGGTGGGCGCGGCCAAGAAGATGCACGACGCCGGCATCATCCACCGGGACATCAAGCCAGAGAACGTCCTCGTCAGCGCCGCCGGAGAGCTCAAGATTTGTGATTTTGGGATGGCGACACCGGTGAAGCCGGCCGGAAAGCCGTACGAGGAGGGGCATGTCGGCACGATGATCTACAGCTCGCCCGAGCAGCTCACGGGCAGCCGGTACTACGGCACCGCCGTGGACATGTGGGCTCTCGGGTGCGTGATGGCCGAGCTCCTCACCGGCGAGCCCCTGTTCGACGTGACAACAGAGGATGAGCTGCTCACCGAGGTGTTCGACCTGCGAGACCAGCTTGCAGAGCATGGGCCGTCGGCGTTCCAGGGCCTGTCGCAGGCCGGGAGCGAGGTCCTGGCCGGCCTGCTGGCGTTCCACCCTGACGAGCGTCTCACGGCGGCGGAAGCGCTAGAGCACCGGTGGTTCGCGGAGGAGGCAAAGTCCCCTGCCGTCGCGGGAGCAGAGCACCCTGGCTTTGTGCCTTTGTTTGCTTAGCTTGCTACTTGTTAGTTCGACGACTCTGATGATTGCATTGCGGTGTCCCGAGTACTTAGCTGATTCTTGTAATCGTATTCATCCGTTTATTTGCTGTAAGCTTATTTAGTTGGTAGGAAGCAATCCATTGCTGCTTTCTCCTCGTCATTCATTTGTTCAAAAAATCTTGTAATAATAACATGGAAGTTAATCGAATGACATATTCCTAGCTGTGATTGTGAGTGCTAATATGTTGAATAATTTTTGTGTCCTTGCTTGTTCAATCATGCAACTCTGCATCTAGATAGAGAAACAGTAAGGCTGGAGAAATGGCAATGAAGTATCTGTCAGATTGGGAGCTGTTGGTTGACAAAACAGATACAAGTGTTCGATTTCTGGTTGACAATGTTAGAACGGCACTATAGCAAGAAGTTGTAAAAAAGAAGTATTTGGGAGAGAGAATTTTTTGCCCAGGTGAAGCATAAGCCAAGTGACTGGAGTTGTTAAGCTAAGACACTGTAGAAAAGATAGTCAGGGACAGTAAAAAGGCAAGTTTCTGGAAAGAGGTACCACATCAGGCCTCAGGTTCTGTTTGAGCAAAGGAGATGTCTGGCAGGTGTTCTGCGTGATCAACATCAGGATCTGTTGGAGTTGGACAGTTGTGCTGATGTGATGTTGAGAATTGAGCTGGATAAACTAGTGTGGTAATTGATCCCAGTGTAAACATTTGGTGATATTTTCCCTCCACTTGCTGGATATGCTGCATCAGATTGCTGCACCTGAATGTAGTTAACAACAACCTCGCAATCTGACGCTAGGCTCACATGTTGGCATCCTCGTTTTAAGTTGTCAATTCAAGTGCTACTCTACATGCCTCATGTTCAGTCCTGACCTGTTGATGAATTGCTCTTACAGCTGTGAACCTTTCCTTGATTGTCCCCAACGATAGTGCCAATTTTTCCTTTGCATGTCTTCTCATTAACAGCTGCGTGCCTGCGTCCACGTTAATTTTAGTTAATAGTTTAACCTGCTTGAGGAAACAATCTGACTGAAGAAGGTATCTTCTCCTTCGATGATTCACTTTAGGACTAGCTAATTACCTGATGAATCACTCTAAAGATAACTGATGAATGATCAGCTCAGTGCAAATGTGCTATTCAGTAATATTAAAGGCAAAATTGAACAACCAAAGGTAAATAACCTCGAATTGGCTGTATACAAATTGAAATTGCTCAAATAGCTTGATTGTGCTTGACTTTGTTGTACTGTCAACATTAAGGTTTCACAGTATCACACAAAATGAGCCAAGTAACCTACAATCTCATCAGCCAGCTGATTTTGGGTACTCATGGAGCAAAAGTCATAGCAAACAATATTCAACCAGTTCAAACAATACACATCAGCTTCACCAACATGTAATTTCATGCCTGAGATGTAACTCGAATTATTTCAATATTATTCTATAAAATCAAGATTAGAAAGAGAAACAAGATAACGGCAATAGAAAAACAGTTTCTACTGGTTGTAACTCGAATTTTATTGTTCACCACTTAAACTGTTCTCATGTCCGTGCATCATCTTAGTAACAAGTAACCGTGTAGGGAAATGAAAACGGAACCACCGAGCTTATCAGTCATGTACAATACATTTATATATCATATTAATACAAGGGGCACAAGCAGTAGATACAGTTGATTTCTAAGTATACTAAAAAACCGGCTATTTGATCACCTCATGTTGCAAAACCAGGTCACTTAACCCTATGATTGTTTTGGGGTGATTTTGCCTACGTGGCACTGGGTGAGGCCAGTTTCGCCACATGAGTGGTTGAACTGGCACAGGAATAATCTTTTTTGAATATATATATTTTAATAATAACCCCTTCCTAATTTTATTTCCAAATTCGACCATTTTCGCCACTCCAAAGCCCATGGCGTCGCATGCCGCGCCACACCAAGTCGTCTATGCCACACCAGGGTACTCGGCATGGCAAATGGTGATTGTAGCCACGACAACGTTCACGGGAGTGTCCACGTTGGCTGCCATGCCTGGCGTGGCAGATGTGTACCGCCATGCCAATGTTTGTTATCAAACAGGAGGGGTGCAATCTTGATGTACTCCGGGTGGTGTTAAGGGTTGCCACGATAGCCTAACAGGCGTGGCAGTTATACTTTGCCACGCTGTGGCCAACAGTGTGGTATTGCTCCTATTCCTTTTGTGAATCTTTTTATTTGTTTGAGTATTATTTTAATCTTTTGGATGATTGTCGTGTTCGTTTATGATATATGTTTTGGACTAAAAGAAACACATGTTGGAAGTATGATCATATGCTTTAGAAGACAGAGAAAATTAAAACCACCAGAATCAGATAGATTTTTTTTTATTATGTGATCAATTGGACAAATATTACGTAAGCTTATGTTCGAGTGAGAATAGAGCAACGAAGATAAGATTTCAAGCCCAACATAACACTTTGATAATGAAGATGTGAATTACATAGCGCACAGGGTTTGGTTAGGTGCATATGTGTTGCCTCGCTACTCTTATGGTACAAATGACAACATGCACGAACCATGAACCCGAACTACAATTGACATACATGTGTGCCTTTTGGAATCAAAAACACTCGATGGATGGTAAACAAGTCTGGCTTGCGGACATATGTCCTACCCCGCTTGCAGGCGCGCCCTTCACGCGGGCCTCCTAGTACTCGGCTATAAGATCTTTTTGGGCATGTCATTGTCCAGAATAATATTTGGTGTAATAGGGGCATTATGGACCATCGGTGTCTTTCTCTTGTCTTCCCTACTCCTGGTTGAGGGAGGTATCCAACGACTAAACACCTCAGGCGCAATTGTATAACTCAGCATGTATTTTTGCTAAATAAATGCCTTGTCGTACTTCTCTGAGTCGTCGATCCATTGGAAGAAATAGCATCGCTCCTCCGGCTGCCATGCATGGATGAAGTTACCGATTTGTAAAATGTGACATGCAATATGAAATATGGGGAGACATCATGTACGCGGTAATCCTCGCACATGTAGTAAGCATGGGTGGCTGTCCTCGAGCCTTTCGCTGCTACGACATCGTCCCATCCACGCATCAGTGCTTGTTGTCACCGCTCTGCTCAGTTGCCACATTGTCCCCGAACTGTGTAGACCACCTCACTAGCTATCTTACACTCCTCCCTCTATAAAATCCATGGCTAAGCGCGTTATCTTGCTCGCCCACTCCTCCTCTGCATTTCCCGTGCTTTCCCCCTCTTCTTCGTCTCAGGTGGAGAAGAAATTTCCCTCCATCCTTGTCGCCAGCCTGGAGTGGACAACTTCGCTTCCACTGTCAATCTCCTTCCTCGCTCTATTCTCGAGTGAGTCCTTTCATTTCCATAGACTTATTCACCTTGCGAACCTGGTAGGCTAGTCAAAGTAGTGTTTAGTTGACCGTTGAGCCGCCGCACTGTAGCACCTCGCTGTGCTGATGAAGGCCACCGTGGAGAGCTCATTGTGTCGCCTCATCTTGAGCACCATTAGCACCAATAGAGTTGCCTAGACCCGTAGATGCTAAACTGTGCTTCAGTGTGAAGATTCTAGTCTCGCTTTATAATCGCCCGTGTGCACAGTACCATCACAACCGACCTTGCCATAGCGTCGACATCTCAGTCATTCTCCCGTCGTGCCAACACAACCATTAGGATCGTCGGGTGTAACATCCCAAGGTTCTCTTACCAAAAATAAAATTAATAAAGTTA
The DNA here is from genome assembly GCA_036346255.1 of Ampelocalamus luodianensis. NCBI lineage: Eukaryota > Viridiplantae > Streptophyta > Magnoliopsida > Poales > Poaceae > Ampelocalamus > Ampelocalamus luodianensis. The sequence goes on along the minus strand of CM070635.1, from coordinate 11,178,790 downwards.
TTATTTTCTTGGAAGTTCTGAGTTTTAAAAGAGAGTTATTGCTTTTTCTTGAATTTCCTATATTTAAAAAGTCAAAAAAATAAAACTTGTTGAGTTTTATGGCCCTTCTTTGGATTTAAAGTTGAAAAGAAAAATTTAAGTAATTTCTAGAATTTTAAAAGCTTTTTCCTATCTATTTCAAAGCCAAAATAAATTATCTACAAAATATATATCCAAATATAAGTTGGGAATATTTTAGTTAAATCCAAAATGCCTTAGAAGGTTTTTGTGGATTTTCTCATAAGTTTTGGAATTATTTTGCTATTTTCTAAAGACTTTTGAATTATCAAGATTATTTGTTACATGAAGCTAGCTCCGTTCGTTTGTTGTTGTTACAAGAAGCGCATGGAGGTGGGCTGATGGGACACTTTGGCGTGAAGAAAACAGAGGATATACTTGCTGATCATTTCTTTTGGCCAAAGATGAGACAGGATGTCGAGCGCTACGTTGCTCGCTTCACTACATGTCAAAGAGCTAAATCACGACTTAATCCTCATGGTTTATATATGCCTCTACCTGTTCATAGCGTTCCGTGGAAAGATATTTCAATGGACTTTGTTTTAGGATTGCCTAGAACAAAAAAGGAGGACGATAGTATATTCGTGGTTGTTGGAAGATTTGTTAAGATTGCCCACTTTATACCATGTCATAAGAGCAATGATGCTACCCATATTGCTGATTTATTCTTTCGTGAAGTTGTTCGCTTGCATGTTGTGCCAAATACTATAGTTTCAGATCGTGATGCTAAATTTCTTAGCCACTTTTGGAGAACTTTATGGGCTAAATTGGGGATTAAGATGTTATTTTGTACTATTATCCCCAAACTGATGGACAAACGAAGTTGTAAATAGAACTTCATCTATAATGTTTTGGGTTATGTTGAAAAAGAATTTAAAAATATGAGAAGAATGCTTGCCTCATATTGTGTTTGCTTATAATCGTTCATTACATTCTACTACAAAGATGTGCTCTTTTGATGTTGTTTATGGTTTTGTGTCTCGTGCTCCTATTGATTTAATGCATATTTCATCTTCGGATAAATTGAACTTTGATACTAAACAACATGCTGAATTGGTTTTAAAAATGCATGAGACAACTAAGGAGAATATAGAGTACATGAATGCTAAATATAAACTTGCTGGTAGTCAGATGAGAAAACATTTAACTTTTCAACCAGGAGATCTTGTTTGGTTACACTTGAGAAAATATAGGTTCCCTAAATTGAGAAAGTCAAAATTGATGCCTCAAACTGATGGTCCTTTCAAAGTGTTAGAAAAGATTATTGTTAATGCATACAAGCTCGGCCTGCCTGCAAATTTTGGGTTAGTCCCACATTTAACATTGCAGATTTGAAGACATACTTGGAAGAAGAGGATGAGTTTGAGTCAAGGACGACTCAAATGCAAGAAGGGGAGGAAACTCTTGATGGAAAGGTGGAGTGCCCGATCTTTCGATGAGATTGATAACTATCGATTTTGGTGAAGGTGACTCTCACGATCCGACTACAACCGTACGACGACGCTTGCGCCTTAGCAATCGTTGAACCAACTCTGAGATGTTATTGACTTTGCTGGCAGCGCGATCAACCTGAACACGAGGTTCAATTTCTGCGAGCAATCAAAGAACCAGCAAGAATAAAATATAGGCAATCTGTTATTGTGAATAGGATTGTAGCATTTATGGTATTGAAAACAAAGATGGGATCTCGAAGGCTGTCTTGACAGGTGGTCGACCGACACAACTGAAGAACAGAAGTTTGCACAATAACTAAACCTAAACTCAACGAAATCCGAGTTCTAGCATAGGGAGGCAGCGGATCCTATATGGGAAGACGACCAGGGGTGGCGGCCAGGGAAGTGGACACACGCCCCTAGGGTTACAAGGCCCATGGGCCCAAGAGGAGGTGGCGCAACACCCTTTTGACTCGGGCTCAAAAATAGATGCAAATTGTTTTGTTGATTGTGGCCAGCTCGGCTAGAATTTGAAGATGAGGTTATATTCATTGGAAAGTAGACTTGATAAGCTTTCAATCAAGTCCAAGAACGTCCCAAACGGAGTCCGTATGAAGAAGTCAGTAGTCCGAACTCGAATCTAGAACGAGCCCAACTCGAACTCTTACTTGGCTCGGACCCAAAGTGACTTGGTGACCTCTATTATGCCTTTCATGCTTGTCCATGACTCTACATACCTCTCCTTGGTCCTTTCTCATATTTCTAAGCACAATTAAATCACTTGCATTAGGTAGCGGTCTATTCTCAGTAATATATAAACCTATAAACGTATTCACCTGGTGATTAAGTTCGCGAGCACGAGCTCGAGTAATTGGTCCTTGTAACACTAGTTGTGGATCAGTTGTGTGCGTAGCCGCGGTTGTATCCATATTAGGGATGTCCTCATCACAACCTCTGTAGAGTGTAAATCTATTTGAATAGCTGTGTCCACGGTCATAGACATGCTGAGCAAAGCCTTTTGCGGATTAGACTTTGGTTTTATTTTCAAAATATTTTGTAAAACAGTTTATGACATGGATGGGTGTCCATGAGAAAAACTTATGAGTTGAAGCCCCGAGTTGGTGCCAATGTTTAGGTTATTGTTAGGTTGGTGCCTACACTAGCTTTATTATTTCAGTTAAAACTCAATTTTAAATATTATAAAACTTAAGCTTTTGAACTTAGTATTGTATTTAAAATATCAAATGCTATTTTTGCGCAAATAACCTTATAAGCATTCCTTTGATAATATCCATGCATGCATTAACTCTGTTATTGGGTGTAACTTGCAAGCACAGAAGTTGTGTTCATCCTTACTTAATGCAAATAAATTTCAGAGGAGATGAACTTCGTTATCGGTGTGGATCTCGATGACTAGGCCACTACCCCAGTCGATTGCCTGTGGCAGATCAGTTGGACTCCACTACTTCTTCTTCGTCTTTTGCTGTATTTTTTATTGTTGGCTTGTGCGCCTTTCTTGTAATCAACTCTGATATTTATTAATAAACTTGTGCGATTTATGAATGTTACTATATCTGTTTACTGTGTGAACTAGCTACTGATCATGGAACTAGTTCAAAAATACACAAAGGATTTAGGGGTGTTTCTCCCGGGTTTGACAAAAGTGGTATTAGAGCCATATCGACTGTAGGTCATGACCTAGTTAGAATGGTCGTTAGTCGAAAAACTTCAAAACTTATTTTACATAACAAGAAAAATAAATTGTTCTCTCCTCATCTTGGTCATCTATCTATCTTTAGCTTCTTCATAGCAATTCTTTCTTACCTAATTCTCGCTTCGCCATTTTATAATGTTAAATGGATCCTCTTTCCCTTGAAAATTTCTATAGATGGTCGACGCAATTATTAACCATTACGTTCAAGACCACAAGACATGAAACCATCAAAGAAGTGTCGTCATCTCTACCATTCAAGAACAACATGCAAGACTCACTGTAGATCGTTTTGTCAGACCGGCCATGTAGTCTAAGTTGCCAAGACTCATTCTATGTATTGAGTCGCTTCACCAAATTAAAGAGTCTCGATCTAGTAGAGCGTTGTATAAAGCTACTAAGTTTTCCTGAAAAGCTTTTGAGTTGGTTCTTGTTAGGACCCAAAAATGCACTTCTGGACCCTCTGTGTATTCCACACTAGTCCAGGATCACGCTAGTACACACAGTGTTAACAATGATGAATATCGATCCACACAAGCGATTAATAGCATAAACAAGTAATTTGAATAACAAATAATAGTTTTGACCTTATGATCGAGTTTACATTTATTAAGCCACGTAGGGCTAACAATAAATAAATCAGCAACGGAACAAAATAACTTCAGCGTAGATCCCATCAATTCACCACAAGCAACCGACTGGGATCTAGACCCTAACGATCATCAACCTTTGTTGAACTCCTCGAAAGCAGGCAAAGATGACTCCTCTTCTGTAGATTTGTTTGCAGAGCAAACATGAGTACACAACCATACTCGCAAGACATACCATAGAATGCAATTTATAGATGCAGGCTTATTCCAAAGGAAATCGCTTCTGTGATTATTTTGCAGAAATGCAACATTTGCGATTGAATACAATAATAGATTGAAAGCATGATTCAAAACAAATGGACAATAATAACTTAACAGTTTTTTTTCACAAAGAACACAAAGCTAATCAGTTTAATTCACACAGCCACATGACTTAGATCACATAGCTGTCCATTCCCAATATTTTATGAAAAACTACTCCTTGTGTGAAATCCCTAAGCATGTCCATGACCGCGGACGCGGCTATTCGAATAGATTGATTAAACACTCTGTAGAGGTTGTACACGTTACCCACATGATACGATCAGTGTATCTAACACTAATCATAACAAAACATTTCAGAAACTTCAACTCAAGTATTCACACTCCCAGTGTGCTTAACCGCTATACCAAAATCCAACACAGTTCTTTGACATAACACATACTGTTGGACAGGGATGCGGCGAACCGTCCCGCGATGCGACTACCTGGTAGTACACACCTCCATCCATTCCAACACAGCCTAACCTACTTTCTGAGTGATCAATGTCAAGAATCCATAACTTACGAAGTTAGACCCGTCCCATGGCAGACATGTGGTTGTACAGTAAGACTCTGTTCAATGGCGCACAAAGTTAAGTCCTTAATTGACCAAGGCAAGACTTCCAATTTCTAACTATGCCACGAAGATTATCATTCCCATCCAACACAGATCCACCATAACAAAACACAACCACTTACCTCAGTCGAAATCTTTTCCCACCCTGTTGGTTAAGTGCAACATATGCCATCAACGAGTAATAGCACATAGTACACATAAAGTTTTATCACATAATTCCATAATCACTTAATCAAGTTTATAATTGCAACTCTCATTATATGATGACTCGTAGCATGGCTAAGCAATCTACTCAAACTAACCAACCCACGGTTGTCCTATAGTATTACCAACTAATAATGAACCAATCTAGGGTGACAAAAGATTACGACATAACAATAAGTAAGGTGGATATAACAACTTGGATTGATAACTACACCCAAAAGCATTTAAATAAATACTTAAAGTAGAATGCAATAATTTGAAACAATATAGTTTTGAAAACTGGGATTCAACATGATCAAAGGTATGACTTGCCTTGGAAAAGGTCTAGGTACTGATCTTGATCTCGAGGGACTCCTTTTTCAACAAAGCTTCTCGAAGTATCGACGTCTACTCGCAAACGAAACAAATAAACAAATAAATAAATAATAGAGGCAAAACAAACTCCAAAAATATTATATAAATTATAAATTACTTAACTTAATATATGTAATTTTAGTTTTACTTTGTTGTAATAATTCATCTGCTTAAATAGATTGCTACTCTTTTACACAGATATGTAGCTCATATGTAGGTTGACACTTGGTACATTTATAGGACACATGCATATTTGCCTTGCAGTAGACAGGTAGACTTACAAGCAACTACTTTTTTTTAGAAAATTTGCTCGATACCATCGCAAAGAAATACAAATTAGAAAATACCATCGCATGTGAAGCTGACAAGTGAGTCCTAGGACCACATGCTACTGACACATCGATGGTATTTTCCAACTCAAATGATCTTTGTGATGGCACGAAGCAATTCGCCCTTTTTTAAACTCATGTAACTACTTCATTTCATAGTAGTCTAGAACCAAAATTAATTCATTTACATTAAATTTATGTAAATATATAATAAAAAATAATTTAAAAAATATTCCATAAAAAGTACATATCTAAGAGCATCTATAATAGTTTATTTCTTATCTTGTTACTAAGAGAAGATAGAGTACTCAATCTAATAAAAAGAAACAAGTTTTTCAATAGATTATTTTTGAGCTTGTGTCTAAGACTTTTATTGCTACAAGTGTGCATGATTCTTGATGATCAGTAATGAAGTACAACTTTGTGGCCTATATGTTTTGACTTATTTATCATATTAATAATAAAGTTGGGTTGCACAAGTGATCTGGTGGATATTTTACTTAGAGACAGTGGGACTCACAAAACGCGTTTTTAAGTAACCAGTAAGTCTCCAATAGAATATTTGGTTGTTTCTGGTGTCTTGGTATTAACAATTTGCTGGTTTCTTTATCTAAAAACAACATCACCTTCTCTTCTCATCTTCTCTTCTCCACATCACCTAAATACTGATGTGACAACCCCTTAGTAACAAGTGACGTGGACATACTCTAACTTTGCATGGTGTGAACATAAATAAAATCTAGAGTTGATTCGACTGTTTGTACTGACTAGATGGACCTAAATGCATGGGACGGAGGATATAACAACACGACAACCAATGCGAATATTAATTCCAAACATATTCCAAAACTTAATGGATTTGAGCTCTGAAATGCCTACCGGGTCGTACAAACACCACATCAATGCCTAATCCCTAATAAATCCTGCCACAGCATCCAATGATTATTGGACATTATAGTAAGGGAAACGTTATTAGGCAGATGTCCGATCGGCACAATTTATATCGGACGCTCCACTCATACGGGCAAACAAACGATTAACAAACAATGGAAAGAGAAGACGAGGCCATTAACAAACAATGGCTAGCACGTAGGTCTCATAACTAAACGTGAGTAATCCTGAGGTCGAGAGTTCGAGGCTCTCCCACCCCAATAAATGACTTGAGTTATGATGAAATGCTCTTGTGACACATGGGTCGTCAACATCTCCATCTGATCACCAGATGGTTTGAGCTAATTTCAAATCTAACGAATACGATCGCACCGGCGCCAATCCTCTTCTAGGTGCTGCCACACCCACACGACAGCAATATCTCCTTGGTTAATTCCTTTTTTTCTTAGGGAAAGGTTGGTGTACTTCCAGGTGTTCTCAGTAAGGATGTTGTAACCGTTGTCTGTGGATGTTGTAACCGTTGTTCGGGGATGTTGCAACTATGGTCATAGGATATTGCAACCGTTGTCCGGGGATGTTGCAACCTTTGTCCGGGGATGTTGCAACCATGGTCTTATGATGTTGCAACCGTTGCCTGGAGATGTTGCAACCATTGTTCTAGGATGTTGCAACCGTTGTCCAGAGATGTTGCAACCATTGTCCTAGGATGTTGCAACCATGGTCTTAGAATGTTGCAACCCTTGTCGGGGGATGTTGCAACCATTGTCCGGGGATGTTGTAACCATTGTCCTAGGATGTTGCAACCATTGTCAGGGGGTGTTGCAACTATTGTCTTATGATGTTACAACTGTTGTCCGTTATCCGGGGATGTTGCAACCGTTGTCCAGGGATGTTGCAAGTGTTGTCCGGAGATGTTGTAACTATTGTCCTATGATGTTGCAACCGTTGTCCAGAGATGTTATAATCGTGTCCGGGAGATGTTGCATGCAATGGCGTAATTTTTTATATATATATTTTTGTGTTCACATTCTAGATATCTAAATACACGTATGACGTACGCTTGGTCACTAAATACTATTTGCCGTTAGACAACATATGATCACCAATCATGGCGCTTGTTCGAGTCTGCATGCAAGTTCACACCTCTTAAGCTAATGACGAGATCAAACAAAAGTGAGTCCTGGGCTCTAGAGAGAGAGCACCCAACATGGCCCAAGGCATTTTGTCCGCAGCTAGGTCAAGGCGAAGACCCACAAAAAAATTGTCAGCCACTGCGACGCAAAGCGATTACATTAACACCGTTCTGTTTCCACGTGGGAGCCGTGCATCAAACTGAAGCTCCCTGCAGTTGTTGCAGCCCGTTCTCTCCCCGGTGAAGGATGTTGGGCCTCTGCGCTTGTGCATTAGTTAGTGTGAGGACCCTAGTTTATTTGGCTTGTAATGCTTAACCGCCAAATGGTCATAGCATCACAAATCAAATAAACTAAGCCTCGAGATATGTATACTTCCCAGAATTGCAGGATACACACCTATTTTCACAAAATCATGTATCAATCCCATACAAGACATATAATCCAAACAACTCATTACTAAACAATATCCAAATAGCATAAGTTATTACAAAAGAGGGGCCGACCGGCCAAATGACAAGTAAAAGATTAATTAGACAGCGGAAGCAAAAGTGCCATAAGATGGCGATAAACAAAAGCCAATTGGCGTGCCCTTATACCCACAAGGCAACCAACCGGTCCGCCAAGCTAATCGTCCCAGAAACCGCTCGTCTCACAAAAGTGAGGCCCTTGGGGCTCACTTTCTTCCTCTGCAACAAAACAATTAAGCATAGCATCTGAGTACAAAAATTGTTTTTGTACTCGCAAGACTGACGTGTGAGATAACAGAACTATAATTAATTACATGCAAGCTTTATTTAAGTGGATGAGGCTCTGGACTTGTTTTCAGCATAAAGTAAGTTTTCATTTGCAATAAGGTAATAGATTCAAAGCAAGTTTGCAATTAACTTTCACTGTTCAAATAAAAGAGAGACAAGTATAACAATAGATAGATGACATCAACAAACTAGAAGTGACTAACCCATTAGTCACCACAAGAATAGCATGAAGTACCCCTTCATACCACCCATGTCAAGTTTAAGTTTTAAAAGGTTGTAGTCTAGTTCTTGCACGACCTTACCAAGCATGTCCATAACCTAGGACGAGGCTATTCGAATAGTTTTATCCCTGCAGGGGTGTACCAATGTACCCACACGATAGACCGCCTTTCCACCAGCCACGGTTAGCACACTTCCTTTGGTATGCAGGCATGGCTAAGTCTAACAAGACGCTTTCCAATGGACGATGCTAATTAAGAGCCGCAACCCACGGGAGAAAGACACATTAGACAGCCTAACCGGTCTGCTAATGCTCCCCTCCAAGCACCACAAATACACACACACAGGAACACACCCACCGACCAGCTCATAATTAACACCTCCCAAAGTACTTAGTCAAGAGAGGCCCCATAACCCCTCGTGTGGTTAGCACGCAATAAGCGCTTGGCTTAGTGACACAAGTAACTCGGTCCTTGGGGACTTAGGCACCATTCCAAACACACCCAACAGATCACACCAACATACCATTGTGCCCAAGTCAAGTTATAATTGTTGCTTTCAGTTTTGATTTGCAAATTGGTATAACACAAGGGTTGGACATAATGGAATAATAATAGCTTTAGTGTGATCAAGATCACCGACTCAGTCGATGATCGCCCAATACTACCGATAACTAGGCATGACTAAGCAATATTTATTCGCAAATCTACTAAGTGACAAGGGTTCATCCAACGAGCTCTAATCACAGCAAATAACCTAGGCTCAGGTAGTAAAGGATAATCATTTACCTACAGATTATGCAACTAAAGGTTTAACTAATCAATTTAACACAAAATAGCAATGCATACATACAAGTTAAACAAAGTATTACACTTTAAAAGTAATGGGATTAAGTGAGAAATGATCAAACTTCTTGCCTTGCTGGACTTGTTCATATTGCTGCAGAGGCTCACTCTCAAGATCGATACACTCGTCGGCACCTAACGAAAAAGGCGAATAAAAACCGATAAGAACGAAGAACACCGAAAAAACTCAAAAATCAACTTTCTCCAAATGCTCTAAAATTTTTACAGCAGCAAGAACATGATTTATAATGAATTCAGAAACAAGAATCAACTCATTTGGACATTCTGAGCAAAAGTTATAAGCAAAACAATTCTGCTAGGCTAGAAAATGCAATTTGTTACTATTTGTTGTAATTAAATCGTTTGGCAAAAATTTCTGGAAATGTGGTGCACTTGAAATTTTTACAGTAAACCTAGCACCTCACAAGATGAAGAACCCAATTGGACTCATCTCATTTGGAGCTATAATGCACTTTCTATTAATTTTCAAAGACATGAAAATGAGCATCATACAATTATATTTGCAATTTCTTTAACAACAGAGACATGCCTAAGACTAATTTTCACCGCAAGTTCATCATTAGAGGAAGCCAACAAAATTGGATTCACTCCATTTGAAGTTACAGAGAAATACTTATGCATTTTTGAAGTTTAATCAATTTTGATGCACAAATAAACCTAACCTAGAGTCATTTTATTAACAAAACATTTTCTGGGACAGAAACATGGCTCAACTATTTTTGTATTAAAGTACCTTTAAAATGGAAACTAACAAAATTTGAATCAACCATTTTGGAGCTAAAATGATTAGTTATGCATTTTAGAAGTTAAACCCATTTTGATTCGAAATAAAGCATTTGAATTTACATATACATTAATACTTTCTTACACCGATACCTATTCTAGCGCAGAGACCGACCAGCGGGTCCAGTGAATAGTGCTATTTTCTATTTTCTAACTGATTTCCGATTAAGCCTGACGGGTGGGACCCGCCTGTCATTCTCTCGGTCCACAACACAGTGCATGAACTCTTGGTCCACGGCCGGTCTACGAGTCCGCGACTGTGCACTTACGATCTCGGGCCCACAGGTAAGCGACACGGAGCTACACCTAAACACGTGATTCCGACAAAGATCTACACTTAAATGCTAATCATCGCGATTTACTTCTAATGATGATGCTACGTTGATGTCGGCTCGCGCGACAACAGAGTCTTGCTCCGCTCGCTTGCCGGCGATTTGCGCGCGGTGGTCCATGGCGATGCAAGGTGAGGGTCGAATAGCATCGCAATAGTCTTGCGCTTCTCGCGCGACGGCGACCTCTCGGTGGCGATGGCGGCGCGACGGCGGGCGGAGGAGCTACGGCTAAACATGGCATCATGCGAAAAGGGACGCCGCGACAAACTAGCGCACGCATGGGCGGCGGGAGGGCTCGGGAACTCACCACGATGACCGGAGGTGGAGAGGTTGCGGAGTTGCGCTGGCGACGAAGAAGGTGACGGCGGCGATGAGGTTCCCCGAGGATGCGATGGCTCGGGCTAAAAGGGGAGAAAAGAGAGGTCAAGAGAGCTCAAGCTAGACCCAAGTAAGGTGTCAGAGCGAGGAATTGATGGATAGCTTACCACACCGGAGATGAGGAAGAAAGGGAAGCTTTTAGGCGAAAGGAAAATCCTCAAATCCCAAGAGCTCCTGTGAGTAATCCGACAAATTGAGTGAGGGGTTTTACTCCTTATAGTCTAGAACACGTGACACGGAAAGAATTGGGAACAACTCACCGGTGACCAAGTTTGCACCAAGATGGCTTTCAGGGCGCGCTCTGAGACCGCCGAGAGCACGAACTCGGTTAGGAACCTACAAGCAACACCAAGGCCTCCAGTGAGCAAAAATGGAAAGGGTACACTCAGAGGAAGCTAGGGGATGCAAAGGACTGGAGCTTACCCGAGAGGACTGCTCTCAAGAGCTTCCCTCTCCTCAGCCACCGGGAGGAGAAGTGAGGAGTTGAGAGACATGGAGGGGGTATTATCCTTGGGAGAGTGACGGAGCGGAGGCGGCGTGATGAGGCGAAGCCCTGGGAGTGGTCGGAGCGGGCGGTGGATTGACGGCGTGAAGATGCGCGGCGAGCTCGGCGCGGCGTGGCGGCGCTCTGTCCGCGCCAACGGAGGAAGAAGAAGAAGGCGGCGGGCGGGCCAGCGATGCGATGACACAGCGCGCGGCGCGATCGTGATGAGAGGGTCGCGCGACTGTTGGATCAAGATCTAACGGACGATAGCACGCGCGAGGATTTATAACCTAAACGAACCGGTACGCACTCGTGGCCGTTGATGCGCGATCGAACGATCGACAGCGAGAACCACGTTCGGACGGGAGGGATGGTCGCGAGATCTGGCCCGTTGATTTCGCATCGGCGGCCCGTGTGCGAAGGGTTAGCGCGCGCAGCTAGGCGGTCTGGTCAAGCCGAGAGGCGCGCCGGTTTTGAGTCGGAGTTGGGCTCGAGCCCGATAAATAGTGATTTCCTGATTTTGGTTTTAAAAGGCCGAGAAGGTTAGGGAATTTTTAGAGGTAGCTCTGAAGCTCCAAAAATTCGGAAATTTTTATGTGAACCTAATGGGACAGTGAACAACCTTGTTTAATTTTTCTAGGATTTTTCATGCACTACATTTTTCTCCAGAAAATCCACAAGTTGCTGCCCAGGGGTTTGACCAGAATTTATTCTGGTTTAACTTGCTCTTTTGAAGTAGTAAATAAAATCTAAAAATCATAAGATTTTTCAGAGAGGTTCCCAATATGGCCAAGATGATAGGAAAAATATTTCCAGAGGTTGATCACAAGATTTGGTTTGAAAATTTTTAATGACAACAATTTCTATCAAAGAAACTTTGCTCTTTTCAAAAAGGAATTTTTGGGGGATAATTCTAGAAAATTCCAAATGACTTCATGAGGCAACAAAAGTTTTAAATTATCCTCCCAAATTACAATTAACACATAAATCATTGTTTGGGATGTTACAAATCTCCCCCCTTACAAAAATCTCGTCCCGAGATTTGATTCACTCGGAAAAGAAAGAAGGGTAATCTGCACGTAGGCGATCTTCTCGCTCCCAAGTTGCTTCATCCTCGGAATGATTCGCCCACTGAACTTTAAGAAATTTGATGGAACGGTTTCTTGTCCTCCGCTCAGCTTCATCAAGGATGCGATAAGGACGCTCGCGGTAGGTCAAGTCTTCCTGTACATCGAGACCTTCCAAAGGAGCTTCCTCAGTGGGGATACGGAGACACTTCTTCAGTTGGGACACATGGAACACATCATGTACCCCCTCAAGTGTCGCTGGCAACTCGAGCCTGTAGGCAACAGCTCCCACTTTCTCGATAATGCGATAAGGTCCAACATATCGGGGAGCCAATTTGCCCTTGATGCCGAAACGCCGATGACCCTTCAAAGGTGAGACTTTGAGATAAACAAAGTCATTAGGCTGGAAACTCAACTCACGGCGACGACGATCAGCATAGCTCTTTTATGCGGGTGGGCGTGCGCAAGTCTTTGGCGGATCACCAACGACTTTCGGCCTCATTGATCAAATTTGGACCGAAGAACTGTCTTTCACCGGTTTCTGACCAGTTCAAAGGGGTTCTACATTTTCTCCCATATAATGCCTCAAATGGTGCCATGCCCGGACTAGCTTGAAAGCTATTGTTGTAAGAAAACTTCGGCCAATGGCGAGCACTTCTCCCAATCATCCCCATAGGAAAGAACACAAGCACGTAGCATGTCTTCCAACACTTGGTTGACTCTTTCTGTCTGACCATCAGTTTGAGGGTGATAAGCTGAGCTGAAGGAAAGACGGGTCCCCATAGCCTTTTGTAGACTGTGCCAGAACCGAGAAGTGAAAAGAGAACCACGATCTGACACAATCGTTCGTGGCACACCATGCAAACTCACAATACGGGCTATGTAGAGATCTGCCAACAGACCCACTCGAAGGTCAGACCTGACAGGAATGAAATGAGCCACTTTAGTCAACCGGTCAATGACAACCCAGATAGCATCATTCTTCTTCGGGGATCGGGGATCGGGGTAGACCAGTGATGAAGTCCATCCCAATCGAGTCCCACTTCCACTCTGGAATTGGCAAGGGCTGTAGCAGTCCGGCTGGGCGCTGATGCTCGGCCTTGACACGGCGACACACGTCGCACTCGGCAACGAATTTGGCAATCTCTCTCTTCATTCGGGTCCACCAAAACCTCTGCCGAAGATCTTGATACATCTTTGTGGCCCCGGGGTGAATAGACAAAGGGGAATCATGGGCTTCACGAAGAATCAATTCCCGCAATTCCATGTCCTTGGGAACCACAAGACGCTGTCCAAACCATACAACACTCTGCTCATCCTCTGAAAAACACCTAGCTGTCCCATTCTGGATGTTCTGCTTGATTTGACTCACACCCTCATTAGATTGCTGCGCGGCTTTGATTCGATCCACCAAGGTTGGTTGCACAACCAAAGTAGCAAGAGAACCGTGCTCAATAAAACCCAAATTGAGCCGCTGAAATTCTGCAAGAAGGGCAGGCTGTTGCTTTTGGATCATCAAAGTATTGCAATACACCTTCCGACTAAGCGCATCTGCAACTACATTGGCCTTGCCCGGATGATATTGAATACCCATGTCATAATCTTTGATCAATTCCAACCATCTTCTTTGCCTGAGGTTCAGATCTGGCTGAGTGAATAAGTACTTCAAGCTCTTGTGATCAGAATACACCTCACAATGGTTGCCAATCAGGTAATGACGCCAAATCTTGAGCGCATGCACCACAGCGGCTAACTCCATGTCATGGGTGGGATAGTTGAGTTCATGAGGCCTCAACTGCCTAGATGCATAAGCCACTACCCTGCCATCCTGCATGAGCACACAACCGAGTCCCTGACGAGAGGCATCGCAAAAGATGTCGAAACTCTTATGGACATCGGGAAGAACAAGCACTGGGGCTGAAGTCAATCGCTTCTTGAGTTCATGAAAACTCTCATCACAAGCAGGGACCATATAAATTTCTTGTCCTTCTTTAGCAATTCAGGTCATCGGCTTGGCAATCTTGGAGAAATTCTCAATAAGCGATGGTAATAACCCGCCAAACCAAGAAAACTCCGCACATCGGTGGTGACTTGGTGGCCCCAAGATAACACATCGCTGACCTTGCTAGGATCCACGGCTACTCCTCCTACGAAAGAACATGACCCAAAATGCCACTTCTTTCAACGAACTTGCACTTGCTGAACTTGGCATACGGTGATGTTCACGCAGCTTTCCCAATACAATCTTGGATGTTGGCATGCTCTTCTTCATTCTTGGAGTAGATAAGGATGTCATCAATGAATACCACCACAAACTTATCCAGATACTCCATGAATACTGAGTTCATAAGATTCATGAATAAAGCAGGAGCATTGGTCAAACCAAAAGACATTACGGTGTACTCGTAAAGACCGTAACGAGTAGTGGCGATCTTGGGATATCTTCAGCCCTAATCCGGACTTGATGATATCCCAGCCTCAAGTCGATCTTGGAAAAGACCTGAGCTCCAGTCAACTGGTCAAATAGATCATCAATGCGAGGCAAAGGATATTTGTTCTTCACCGTCACTTCATTAAGCAGACGGTAATCAACGCACATGCGCAAGGTCTTATCCTTCTTCTTCACAAAAATCGCAGGACAACCCCAGGGTGATGAGCTAGGACGAATAAATCCTTTTGCTTGAAGCTCTCCCAGTTGCTTCTTCAATTCCACCAATTCATTCGGAGGCATCCGATATGGCGCCTTCGAAACGGGAGCGGTACCGGGCAGCAATTCAATGACAAACTCTAAGTCTCGAATCGGAGGCATCCCGGGCAGATCTTCTGGAAAAACATCTGCAAAGTCACATACTGTAGGAACATCATGAACCTCCAATGCTGGCTCCGCTTCAAGTGCACAAAGATGCGACCCTTGCAGCTGTGGTGAAAACCCGACCTGCACACCTGAGGGGCTAGTAAGAAAGACCATCCTCCTGGCACAATCGATTTGCCCCATGTGTTGGGACAACCAATCCATGCCAAGAATCACATCCAAGCTCGCAGAGTTGAGTAGGATAAGATTCACCCAGAATTCCACGCCGTTGACTTCAATAGGAACATCCCGACATTCTTGGTCAGCTCTCATTTCCGAGCCCGGAGAGCGAATAAGCAAGGGAACCCCCAAAGAGACAAAGTGAAGTCCACAGACAGCAGCAAAAGATCTCGAAATAAAAGAATGCGAAGCTCCTGAATCAAATAATACTGCAGCTGGATGAGAATTAACAAGAAGCGTACCCAACACCACGTCAGGTGCCTCCTGTGCCTCCTCTACCGAGATATGATTGACTTGGCCACTCCCCACGCCGTGGATGGCGGGGACAATCTTCTGATCCTGGGAAGGTCCACCTCCATGCCCGCGTCCTCCATTAGGACGAGGGGCTGCTCCATTCTTCTTAGGGCAGTTGTTTGCATAATGCCCCTTCTGATTGCAAGAAAAGCAAGTGACCCGGCGGCCGGTGCGGGGCCAACCTGCTGGTTCGCAGGTGCACGTGATTGGGGCACGGCCTGCGGATGACGAGGAACTGGCGCCGACGACCTCGGCGGTGGTGAAGCCAAAGAACGGGCCCCTGGTGTGGACCCAGCACGGGGACGGGAGAGGCCGGCCTGCGCAGATCGCTGGGCCTCCCACTTGCGCTTGCGGGACTCGCCCAGCGCTCTCGCCTTATGCTCGGCGACGATGGCCTTATCCACCAAGGCCTGGAAGTCCGCAAAGTCCACGATGGAGAGCTTGTCCTGCAGCTCCTCAGTCAAACCCTCCATGAACTTCTCCTGCTTGGCCTCATCAGTGGCCACCTCAGCAGGAGCATACCTCGCCAAGTGATTAAACTCATGGAGGTACTCAGTCACAGACTTGCGCCCCTGTTTGAGCGCAAGAAACTCCTTCTTCTTCAGCTTCATAAGTCCGGCGGGAACATGAGCCCGACGGAAAGCGGCGTGAAACTCCGCCCACGTGACCACGTGTCCAGCGGGCTGCATGGCGAGGAAGTTCTCCCACCATGAGAGTGCCACGCCCTCCAGCTGATGGGACGCGAAAAGTGCCTTTTCTGCTCTCCGGCATCGGCGGCGCCGAGCTTCGCTCAACCAGGTGCAACCAATCGTCGGCGTCCATCGGGTCCTCAGACCGGGAGAACGTGGGCGGCTGCGTGCGAAGGAACTCCGCGAGTCCCCCGCGTGACTGATGCCCACTGCCTCCAGATCCAGAGGCACCGGAGGAAACAGAGGTGTTCCTCGCGATGACCTCCAACACTCTGCGGTCCTCCGAACGGTTGCGTTCAATCTGCATAAGGACCTCAGCCATGGTCGGAGGAGGGGGAAGCTCCTCATCCGGACCAGCTGACTGACCTTGGCCGCTGCGAGTACGACCGGCCATCCTGCTACACGGAAGTTAGGTTAATGCGAACCCGATAAATAAGACTTAAAGAGAGCAACTAACCTATAACTTGAGGAATGAAATATCACGCAAACGAAAGCCCAAAAACAGCAAGGACATACACTTTAAAAAGCTTCCAAAAAGACTTCCAAAACAGCGAGGAATCACAAGAATAAAGGTCAACTTCCCAACCTAACTAACCCGTATTGAATGAACGAGTAATTAGTTGAGAAGACAAAATTTCAGCATACTTCAACAAGTTGAACACTACTCAAGAACAAAGTTAGGGCGACAAAAATAGTGTTAGATACTTAGCTAACTAGTATCACATCTTACCCTTTTATTCCCACAAGTTTCAGTTGTATTACCCTCTCATTTTCAGTCCTATTTACTACTTAACAGCTAGCTGCCCATATTTCCTTTCTTCCTTGCCTAGCCGCAATCTTCAACTCCAAAAGCTTTTCTTCTCTACCAAAAGACAGCTACTTATCAGTTTATAACTCTCATGATTCTCCCAAATCGTTTTACCCGACAATTAACTACCTTTTGAAAGGAAGGAGAGGAAAGCAATTTTTAAAACTCAAATTAGAGCAAGATAAGAGTAGAAAGCTAAGATAGATAAGGAGGAAAATTTGAGAATCTACTTAGGTTTTCATAAACCATTTGTTACTTTGAAAATAAGCTTTCCCAAAATAACCTAAGGACGATGAAGCTTGGGTTACTACGGTCAGTATGGCTCTGATACCAACTTTGAGAGGACCCTAGTTTATTTGGCTTGTAATGCTTAACCGCCAAATGGTCATAGCATCACAAATCAAATAAACTAAACCTCGAGATATGTATACTTCCCAGAATTGCAGGATACACACCTCTTTTCACAAAATCATGTATCAATCCCATACAAGACATATAATCCAAACAACTCATTACTAAACAATATCCAAATAGCATAAGTTATTACAAAAGAGGGGCCGACCGGCCAAATGACAAGTAAAAGATTAATTAGACAGCGGAAGCAAAAGTGCCATAAGATGGCGATAAACAAAAGCCAATTGGCGTGCCCTTATACCCACAAGGCAACCAACCGGTCCGCCAAGCTAATCGTCCCAGAAACCGCTCGTCTCACAAAAGTGAGGCCCTTGGGGCTCACTTTCTTCCTCTGCAACAAAACAATTAAGCATAGCATCTGAGTACAAAAATTGTTTTTGTACTGCAAGACCGACGTGTGAGATAACGAACTATAATTAATTACATGCAAGCTTTATTTAAGTGGATGAGGCTCGGACTTGTTTTGACATAAAGCAAGTTTTCATTTGCAATAAGGTAATAGATTCAAAGCAAGTTTGCAATTAACTTTCACTGTTCAAATAAAAGAGAGACAAGTATAACAATAGATAGATGACATCAACAAACTAGAAGTGACTAACTCATTAGTCACCACAACAATAGCATGAAGTACCCCTTCATACCACCCATGTCAAGTTTAAGTTTTAAAAGGTTGTAGTCTAGTTCTTGCACGACCTTACCAAGCATGTCCATAACCTAGGGCGAGGCTATTCGAATAGTTTTATCCTGCGGGGTGTACCAATGTACCCACACGATAGACCGCCTTTCCACCACCACGGTTAGCACACTTCCTT
Organism: Ampelocalamus luodianensis; assembly: GCA_036346255.1. Lineage (NCBI taxonomy): Eukaryota > Viridiplantae > Streptophyta > Magnoliopsida > Poales > Poaceae > Ampelocalamus > Ampelocalamus luodianensis. Next base: position 11,160,279 of record CM070635.1, on the reverse strand, counting down.
TGGTATGCGAGCATGGCTAAGTCTAATAAGACGCTTTCCAATGGACGATGCTAATTAAGAGCCGCAACCCACGGGAGAAAGACACATTAGACAGCCTAACCGGTCTGCTAATGCTCCCCTCCAAGCACCACAAATACACACACACAGGAACACACCCACCGACCAGCTCATAATTAACACCTCCCAAAGTACTTAGTCAAGAGAGGCCCCATAACCCCTCGTGTGGTTAGCACGCAATAAGCGCTTGGCTTAGTGACACAAGTAACTCGGTCCTTGGGGACTTAGGCACCATTCCAAACACACCCAACAGATCACACCAACATACCATTGTGCCCAAGTCAAGTTATAATTGTTGCTTTCAGTTTTGATTTGCAAATTGGTATAACACAAGGGTTGGACATAATGGAATAATAATAGCTTTAGTGTGATTGTAACACCCTGGCTATCCGGAAGCCAAGATGTCACCTAAAACATCTAACATACATCCATAATGCGGAAGAATTTGAAACAAGTATATCAACTAAAGACAGCATTAAGTTAAACAGGATATGATGAAGGTATCCTTCCTTCACCTTTTAAGTTATTTAATTCCGATCATCAATAAAGAAGGTTCACACGCAGTAATAAATCAACATCCATGTGGAGAAGGTATCCTTCCTTCACCAATTATAATTTAATTATTACAGTTCATCATCAACGAATGTAAGATAAAACTAAATTTAATCTTGAACATGAATAGGATGATGTGAATGAGTAGTGCGTGTCTACTCCCTCCCAAGTGAGCCAACATCGGGGTTACCTAAAATAAACAAACAACGCAAGAGTGAGTCCATGACTCAAAAGTCTGATGAAAGAGAAAGAACACATATACAAACAGGACATCACCATTTAAGAATGCGAACCTTGCATCGAGTGAACACTTATGAAAACATGAAATGAATGAATGTAATCAGGATGGACTGCACACATGCATATACAGTATAGTGAGTGACACACCCGTCGGTGTTCACTTAAGCCCGCACCTTAACAAAAGTGCGGGGATCCAAGTCCTATATGAAGAACGTTTCATATAGGTGTCCAAAGCTTCCCATCTTGGAATTGATGGGTCTTACGTGCCCATACTGGAATTGATGGGTCTTTCAATCCACTCCGTGGGCGGGACATGACAATGTCCAAAATTGCCCACATTGGAATGGTGGGACTTACAATCCACTCCCGTGGACATAACATGAATAAAAGGATGCATGATATGAACATGAACAGTGATAATACCATCTCTCAAGATATACTCCACATCATGAAAGAACATAACCAATTCAGCATCTCGGGTAACACAATATGTCACACTATATTCATGAAAACATTCACAATCATAACACTCAAAAGCAACAAAGTACTTGCCTTCGGCGTTGCGGCGTTAGCGAGCAACGATGGCGCTCCCAAACCGGTAGCCTCGTGGCCTAAACAATTAAATAACCGAAATAAGAACAACATAGAATCCAACCGAATTAATAGTCTACAATACCCCCTTGAACTCCCAAGGAATCACCATAAAACCTAATCTGAAAAACAGGCTGCAACCCAAAAACGTGTCGGGACAGCAACACGAAAATGACAGTAGTTAATGACGTGGGACTCGAAATGAGATGAGTCCAGATCCTACCTCATCTTAACGAACATATCTATAACATTCAAGTTGATGAGATTTCCCAATTCGGCCAATAAACTTCTCTAATAAAGAAAACAAAACAACAGCACAGCTTCTGTCTGAACAAACAGGACAGCAATACTAAAACAACCATAACTTTTAATCTACAACTCCGAATTGAGCGTTCTTTAACAATCTGAAAAGGTTATGAAATTACCTACAATAAACTAGTTGGCACAACATTCAAATTTTTCCTTTAACAAAAAGTGGCACACGGGTCAAAACTAAAGATAGAAACTGACATACAATCTGGACAGACTGACATACAATCTGGACAGTCACAAAGAAAAGTGCATAACTTTTGATCTATAACTCCAAATGAAGTGTTCTTTATCAATCCTGAAAGCTAGTGATATCACCTTCAAAATTTGTTATGGGCAAGACCTCTGAATCACCTTCTAACTAGGCCATAAATCAACCTATACAGAGACTGCTAATTCTCGTCAGGATTCTGGACAGCAGATAGTAAATCTATCATAACTTTTGACTCGAAAGTCGGAATTCAGTGTTCTTGGCGGCCACCGAAAGCTAAGATCAATATCTACAAAACTCTAGGAGATGGACAACCCAAATTCGGCCTCTAAGACCACGAAACAGGCCACGCAACATTCAGGACAGAACTGAAATTCTAACGGCAGCAATTCAATCCAATCAAACTAATCGAATTCGCATCTAAAACAACCTAAACAGCGAGGGAAATCGATCATTACACTTGTAGAACCATCGGAGATCGCTGATCAAATCCCACGAAGAAATTCTCCTTCAATCCTCTCTTCCTTCCTCTTCTTCTTCTTCCACGGTCGGCCACAAGCAGCAGGAAAGATGGCGCCGGGAGAGGAGGAGCAGCAAGCGGTGAGGCATCAGAGCACACCGCTATCAGAGCACGGGCTACTGTAGCACGGCGGCTACTGTAGCAAATGGGGCTAGGGTTTGGTCCCCTCCCCTCCCCTTGCCTTCTAATGGGCTGCCGGCCCACTCATGGGCCTTGGGCCACTATGGCTGGCTCCCCTCTTCTCGAATATGGGTTGGCGGCCCATACTTCTCCTAAAATTCTGAATTTTAACTTATTTCCTCTCTAATCTTACAGCATTCGATATCGAATAATCGGGTATTACATTCTACCCCCCTTAAATAGGATTCGACCCGAATCCTCACACCGACCTCCGCGAAAGGTCAGTTGCAACTAAAAATTAATAACAGGTAACATGTACTCGATATGAACAAATCTGAATAATGCTCGTGCATGCGAGCCTCCAGCTCCTAAGTGGCCTCTTTCTCGGACTGAGGACACCACAACATCTTGACGCAAATCGACGTCTGTCTTAACACTCGTCCCGACACTTCCAGCTATACTCATCGGACGAGACTCGAAGGTAAGATCCTACTCGATGGTCAACGTTGTTAACGAATAACAAACTCCGGATCTCCCAGGTACTCACTCCACACCAAATGAAACCAAAAGTGAGTACAACGTGTAGGAATCCGAGACGGTCTTAGCGAAACGACAGCTATCGAAAACAACCCAATGAACCTGGGGTTAACCTTCTCCTTGAAGTCGAACCACACAACAAGCACATAGAGCACGGAAATCTTGTTCCACCTCTCCATTGAACTCTTCACCGAACAAGGATCACCCTCTTTTAACCGGAAACATACAATCGAATTCTTTTTAAGCAAACTCTTTTACCGGCAAAACACATCTGAATAAGAAAAATTCACATCACAACTATACGTTACCAACTGAGTACTGAAGAGTAAAATCCGTAAATCGAATTTCATCAAGAAAACCTTTCCACTTTCCAAGTGGCAAATTGCGAATAAACGTCCACGAAAGCCAAAGGATATCACTTGAACGCTCAAACCAAAAACTTCTTTTGTTTTGCTGAATTGGAAAGAAGCAAACATGCCAACACAACACCAACTCACCATGCGAAGACACCACCAACAACATAAAGCTCAAATGAGTAACAAGAAAACGCTTCAATACCCAAGGTAACATCCTTTTTTCAATTCCTCTTTAGGAATAAAATTTCTCTCGGACATTGGAATTGAATTCATCGCATACCACAGGGCTCAAACCTCTTAATTTAACAACCTCAAATTAGGCTTAAACCGAAATACATCATCCACACCTTTGTGGAGAGACTCTATTGATTCCACCAACTCTGGACCACTCCTTCAACTGATGACATTAATTTGATAGAAGGCACCAAAGCCCTCAAAACCCATGCAATCTCATCACCTCCAACTTTCAAGAATATCACATCGAATTTTCAAGACACCCGCTCATGAACTACAACAAAAGGGTTCTATCGACAATCATTCCACTACTCGAGTACTCAGTTTTCTATCTCCTCTACACACCAATCTTTGGGTGACCAAAAGTTTAGTATGAAAACGGAAAGCCCAAATTTAACCTCCGAGACCTCTACAACGAATTCCTCTTATAACAAATAGTGAAATCATCGGATTAAATCTCTATGATCCCCACAATTCGATATACTCACTCATTGACATCATCAGAATCACTCATTCCACATCGCGATACTTTCAATAGTGTTATCAGTATAAAATTGATTACGATTTCCATACATTTGATAATCCCCAACATTTCAACATGAACCAAGGTTCTAGAACTACACTATACCATAGGTCCTACTTAGTCGAACAATATACGATTTTACCTCGAAACCAAACATTCCATCTGAATCAACTTCCCTCCAAGAGATTCAGTCAAAACCAACTCATCTTCTATTACTACTCCAATAGTGGGTAGCAAAACTCACCCCTACAATCACTTAACCACCACCAAACAAACAACAACTTACGAGTTGTAAAACTTTACAGCACAAAACGGTTGATCCTTTCTCAAAAGAAAGAGGCGAATAAGAACAAATTTCACCACACAGGAAAATGTTACTGCTCACAGTGAGCACAAAACCAAAAGAAATAATCTGTAATAAAGATCCGGAAAACGAAAGTTGAGTTCACAATGAGGGCACGCATCCCTCGAAAAGGAATAGCAAATAACCACTAATAAGAAAAAAAATGACATTGCGATTGAAACTCGACAACTCTTGAGTAAAAAGAGTAAAAGTTTATGAACAATTCGAATAACTACAAGTTACAAAACTTGACTCAAATTCTCAAATATTCCTCTGCACTCTTTCCTTAACACCGAAATTAATTCTTTGACTAACATCGCTTTGCCACAACGCACAAGATAAGATCTTTAGTCCAAACCACAAGGACTAATTAAGAACCAATGAAATTCTTCCATACGTCATATTTGTTCGTAACAGTTCAACTACACAAGAAACATGAGATCCAAATAATCTCAGCCACCAAACTCGAGACATTTCCAATTACAGGATTTCGAAACGCAAGTAGATTATTCTCCTCTTAAAGGAACCAACATAAGTTCTTTGATTGCAACCTCACGTTGCCAACTCGGACAAAGAGCCTTTAAAATTAAATCACACAAATCTCTTAAGAAGCAACAGACAATCCAATACCTTAATTTATTTAAAATAATTTCAGCTACCGGATGATTCATGGGCTCAAAGAAAATATCACGAAAGCTAAACTTGAATTATTCTCATTCGAACGATATCACCAAAGGCGATCAAATTACTATGGGTATTAACATCAATTTCACAACAACAATTAGAAAACACTTCAAAAGACCCACGTGAAAAGAATGAATTGATTCTTTCTCAAAAGAAGAGACAAATGGAAACGATTTTCACCAACTAGAAAACTCATCCACCACTCGTGACCGAACACGGACCAAGGAAGAAACCAATTAAGCAATGAACTTATAGAACATAAGTGGAGTCCACATTGAACACTTAAGCCTCACAAGAAGAGAATATCGAACCTTAACAGATAAGAACAAATAAGTACTCAAATCAAAGCACTTGCATTATCAAGAACCATTATAACTTTGCAACATATCGCTACTCGATAAACTTCATTTACCACATAAAGCTTGAACCCCCAAAGGATCATGAACACAAAACTTAAAATTTGATCATTTAGGAAATATCACCATAGGTGATCAAATTACTATAAGAGTTAACCTCATTCTCCCATTTTGACGATTCAAAAACATCGACAACATATACTAGTACCAAGAATCATCAAACTTTATTACTCCATCCTAAAACTTCCCAAAGGGAACACAAACAAAAGGTTGAAACAAATTTATTATAACAAGACTATGCTAAGCAATAACAATATCACAAGGCACGATATCAAAGACTACTTACGAAATTCGTCTACTCCACTTGTGGGTGTTGCTCTACACCTTCTTTAGCGCTCAAAAACAAATGATGATTGTATTAATCATGTATGAACATACGGTACTAATTCCATTTGCAAACATATAACCATATATAAACATAGAAATCATTTCAAAACATGATTAAAGATTCACTAACATAATTTTCTATAAACAAGGTTTCGAATCGATACACCACACCCATCCGGTCCTTTATACAAGTTTCAACAATTTTAGCATACCATGGAATAGATAAATCTAGCTCTTATGTAAGATCTATAGGTTACGAACAGATATGGACAGTCTTTATTTAACATACAAATGTATCAAATACAAGGATATTTCAAATTAATCAATTTCACCTTCATAGATGGTAGTTAAGAATAACCGATTTGCACCATTCTAATAACCCAACTTGATAACTCATATCGTAACAATCTATTCGCTTAGTTATAACTTCTCATTTTAAGCATGACAAGACATCACAAAATGATTCTAACACCTTCTCACAAAGAAAAGAGAGACTTCAAACCTCAACGCTCAAGTAATCCAAAAGAAACGCATAAAGCCAAAGCTTTCCCGCAAACGAACTTACAGCAGAAACTCTCACTAACCAAGCTATCAAACGAGTAAATGAGTCATTCTTTTTCAATGAGAAAGAAGGAGCAACCAAGAAAACATCAATCTTGCCAATTGACAACGATCATAAGTAGTAAAAGCAACTCAACGAATAAAAGCAATAATTGTTTGAGAGAACCAAGAGGGATCTATGGAAAACCATAACTATCATGGACCACAAACCCGGAGAAATTCATCAACCACCACAGACAAGAATTGCCAAATTCGAAATGAAAGAAGAGAACAACTTTCTAAAGTAACTCATACTTAGTACACAAACGATGATACTGGGTAACTACTCCTCTAACCACATATCGCGAACAGTGGTGTAACTCGTGAATCCCGAGTAACAACCACGACCTCCACTTCTTATCATCCGTTAACAACACGCTTCACCAAAATACTCAATTATGAATATGCAGGATCATCTCACGACAATCAAAGTATTAGTTCATAGATAATGAATATCATAGTAGATCATAGATTAACAACAAGAAAGATAATACAAAAGCAACTCAACAATTGCTCAACGAATGAAACATAACAATAGAAATGCGGAAGCAATAGATTCCCAACCCCACCTCATCGTACAAGGTGTCATTTTAATGTTCTTCTATTAACCACGGACCTAAAGCCCGCTCGATACCAACTGTAACACCACGCTATCCGAAGCCAAGATGTCACCTAAAACATCTAACATACATCCATAATGCGGAAGAATTTGAAACAAGTATATCAACTAAAGACAAGATTAAGTTAAACAGATATGATGAAGGTATCCTTCCTTCACCTTTTAAGTTATTTAATTCGATCATCAATAAAGAAGGTTCACACGCAGTAATAAATCAACATCCATGTGGAGAAGGTATCCTTCCTTCACCAATTATAATTTAATTATTACAGTTCATCATCAACGAATGTAAGATAAAACTAAATTTAATCTTGAACATGAATAGGATGATGTGAACGAGTAGTGCGTGTCTACTCCCTCCCAAGTGAGCCAACATCAGGGGTTACCTAAAATAAACAAACAACGCAAGAGTGAGTCCATGACTCAGCAAGTACAGTGAAAGAGAAAGAACACATATACAAACAGACATCACCATTTAAGAATGCGAACCTTGCATCGAGTGAACACTTATGAAAACATGAAATGAATGAATGTAATCAAGGATGGACTGCACACATGCATATACCGGTATAGTGAGTGACACACCCGTCGGTGTTCACTTAAGCCCGCACCTTAACAAAAGTGCGGGGATCCAAGTCCTATATGAAGAACGTTTCATATAGGTGTCCAAAGCGCCCATACCGGAATTGATGGGTCTTACGTGCCCATACTTGGAATTGATGGGTCTTTCAATCCACTCCGTGGGCGGGACATGACAATGTCCAAAATTGCCCACATTGGAATGGTGGGACTTACAATCCACTCCCGTGGACATAACATGAATAAAAGGATGCATGATATGAACATGAACAGTGATAATACCATCTCTCAGTATATACTCCACATCATGAAAGAACATAACCAATTCAGCATCTCGGGTAACACAATATGTCACACTATATTCATGAAAACATTCACAATCATAACACTCAAAAGCAACAAAGTACTTGCCTTCCGCGTTGCGACGCGTTAGCAGGCAACGATGGCGCTCCCAAACCGGTAGCCTCGTGGCCTAAACAATTAAATAACCGAAATAAGAACAACATAGAATCCAACCCGAATTAATAGTCTACAATACCCCCCTTGAACTCCCAAGGAATCACCATAAAACCTAATCTGAAAAACAGGCTGCAACCCAAAAACGTGTCGGGACAGCAACACGAAAATGACAGTAGTTAATGACGTGGGACTCGAAATGAGATGAGTCCAGATCCTACCTCATCTTAACGAACATATCTATAACATTCAAGTTGATGAGATTTCCCAATTCGGCCAATAAACTTCTCTAATAAAGAAAACAAAACAGCAGCACAGCTTCTGTCTGAACAAACAGGACAGCAATACTAAAACAACCATAACTTTTAATCTACAACTCCGAATTGAGCGTTCTTTAACAATCTGAAAAGGTTATGAAATTACCTACAATAAACTAGTTGGCACAACATTCAAATTTTTCCTTTAACAAAAAGTGGCACACGGGTCAAAACTAAAGATAGAAACTGACATACAATCTGGACAGACTGACATACAATCTGGACAGTCACAAAGAAAAGTGCATAACTTTTGATCTATAACTCCAAATGAAGTGTTCTTTATCAATCCTGAAAGCTAGTGATATCACCTTCAAAATTTGTTATGGGCAAGACCTCTGAATCACCTTCTAACTAGGCCATAAATCAACCTATACAGAGACTGCTAATTCTCGTCAGGATTCTGGACAGCAGATAGTAAATCTATCATAACTTTTGACTCGAAAGTCGGAATTCAGTGTTCTTGGCGGCCACCGAAAGCTAAGATCAATATCTACAAAACTCTAGGAGATGGACAACCCAAATTCGGCCTCTACGATCACGAAACAGGCCACGCAACATTCAGGACAGAACTGAAATTCTAACGGCAGCAATTCAATCCAATCAAACTAATCGAATTCGCATCTAAAACAACCTAAACAGCGAGGGAAATCGATCATTACACTTGTAGAACCATCGGAGATCGCTGATCAAATCCCACGAAGAAATTCTCCTTCAATCCTCTCTTCCTTCCTCTTCTTCTTCTTCCCACGGTCGGCCACAAGCAGCAGGAAAGATGGCGCCGGGGAGAGGAGGAGCAGCAAGCGGTGAGGCACTGTAGCACACCGCTATCAGTAGCACGGGCTACTGTAGCACGGTGGCTACTGTAGCAAATGGGGCTAGGGTTTGGTCCCCTCCTCCCCTTGCCTTCTAATGGGCTGCCGCCCACTCATGGGCCTTGGGCCACTATGGTCGCTCCTCTTCTCGAATATGGGTTGGCGGCCCATACTTCTCCTAAAATTCTGAATTTTAACTTATTTCCTCTCTAATCTTACAGCATTCGATATCGAATAATCGGGTATTACAGTGATCAAGATCACCGACTCAGTCGATGATCGCCCAATACTACCGATAACTAGGCATGACTAAGCAATATTTATTCGCAAATCTACTAAGTGACAAGGGCTCATCCAACGAGCTCTAATCACAGCAAATAACCTAGGCTCAGGTAGTAAAGGATAATCATTTACCTACAGATTATGCAACGAAAGGTTTAACTAATCAATTTAACACAAAATAGCAATGCATACATACAAGTTAAACAAAGTATTAGACTTTAAAAGTAATGGGATTAAGTGAGAAATGATCAAACTGCTTGCCTTGCTGGACTTGTTCAGATTGCTGCAGAGGCTCACTCTCAAGATCGATACACTCGTCGGCACCTAACGAAAAAGGCGAATAAAAACCGATAAGAACGAAGAACACCGAAAAAACTCAAAAATCAACTTTCTCCAAATGCTCTAAAATTTTTACAGCAGCAAGAACATGATTTATAATGAATTCAGAAACAAGAATCAACTCATTTGGACATTCTGAGCAAAAGTTATAAGCAAAACAATTCTGCTAGGCTAGAAAATGCAATTTGTTACTATTTGTTGTAATTAAATCGTTTGGCAAAAATTTCTGGAAATGTGGTGCACTTGAAATTTTTACAGTAAACCTAGCACCTCACAAGATGAAGAACCCAATTGGACTCATCTCATTTGGAGCTATAATGCACTTTCTATTAATTTTCAAAGACATGAAAATGAGCATCATACAATTATATTTGCAATTTCTTTAACAACAGAGACATGCCTAAGACTAATTTTCACCGCAAGTTCATCATCAGAGGAAGCCAACAAAATTGGATTCACTCCATTTGAAGTTACAGAGAAATACTTATGCATTTTTGAAGTTTAATCAATTTTCAGTGCACAAATAAACCTAACCTAGAGTCATTTTATTAACAAAACATTTTCTGGGACAGAAACATGACTCAACTATTTTTGTATTAAAGTACCTTTAAAATGGAAACTAACAAAATTTGAATCAACCATTTTGGAGCTAAAATGAATTAGTTATGCATTTTAGAAGTTAAACCCATTTTTCAGTTCAGAAATAAAGCATTTCGGAATTTACATATACATTAATACTTTCTTACACCGATACCTATTCTAGCCGCAGAGACTGACCAGCGGGGTCCAGTGAATAGTGCTATTTTCTATTTTCTAACTGATTTCCGATTAAGCCTGACGGGTGGGACCCGCCTGTCATTCTCTCGGTCCACAACACAGTGCATGAACTCTTGGTCCACGACCGGTCTACGAGTCCGCGACTGCGCACTTACGATCTCGGGCCCACATGTAAGCGACACGGAGCTACACCTAAACACGTGATTCCGACAAAGATCTACACTTAAATGCTAATCATCGCGATTTACTTCTAATGATGATGCTACAGTGACTGTCGGCTCGCCCGACAACAGAGCTGCTGCTCCCGCTCGCTTGCCCGGCGATTTGCCGCCGCGGTGGTCCATGGCAGTGCAAGGTGAGGGTCGGAATAGCGTCGCAATAGTCTTGCGCTTCTACTGGCACCGACGGCGACCTCTACGGTGGCCAGTAGCGGCGGCGCGACGGCGAGGGGCGGAGGGGAGCTACGGCTAAACATGGCATCATGCGAAAAAGGGACGCCCGCGACAAACTAGCGCACGCATGGGCGACAGGAGGGCTCCAGGAACTCACCACGATGACCCGGAGGTGGAGAGGTTGCCGGAGTTGCGCTGGCGACGAAGAAGGTGACGGCGGCGATGAGGTTCCCCGAGGATGCGATGGCTCGGGCTAAAAGGGGAGAAAAGAGAGGTCAAGAGAGCTCAAGCTAGACCCAAGTAAGGTGTTAGAGCGAGGAATTGATGGATGGCTTACCACACCGGAGATGAGGAAGAAAGGGAAGCTTTTCGGCCGAAAAGGAAAATCCTCAAATCCCAAGAGCTCCCACGAGAATCCGACAAATTGAGTGAGGGTTTTACTCTTATAGTCTAGAACACGTGACACGGAAAGAATTGGGAACAACTCACCGCGACCAAGTTTGCACCAAGATGGCTTTCGGGCGCTCAGAGACCGCCGAGAGCACGAACTCGGTTAGGAACCTACAAGCAACACCAAGGCCTCCGGTGAGCAAAATGGAAAGGGTACACTCGGAGGAAGCTAGGGGATGCAAAGGACTGGAGCTTACAGAGAGGACTGCTCAAGAGCTTCCTCTCCTCGACCACCGGGAGGAGAAGTGAGGAGTTGAGAGACATGGAGGGTATTATCCTTGGGAGAGTGACGGAGCGGAGGCGGCGTGATGAGCGAAGCCACAGGAGTGGTCGGGCGGGCGGTGGATTGACGGCGTGAAGATGCGCGGGCGAGCTTCGGCGCGGACGTGGCGGCGCTCTCGTCACGCCAACGGGAGGAAGAAGAAGAAGCTGACAGGGCGGGCCCGCGATGCAGTGACACAGCGCGGTGGCGCGATCGTGATGAGAGGGGTCGCGGCGGACTGTTGGATCAAGATCTAACGGACGACAGCACTCGCGAGGATTTATAACCTAAACGAACGATGCGCACTGTGGCGTTGATGCGCGATCGAGCGATCGGCGGCAAGAACCACGTTCGGACGGGAGGGATGGTCGCGAGATCTGGCCCGTTGATTTCGCATCTGACGGCCCGTGTGTGAAGGGGTTAGGCGCGGCGCAGCTAGGCGGTCTGGTCAAGCCGAGAGGCGCGCCGGTTTTGAGTCGGAGTTGGGCTCGAGCCCGATAAATAGTGATTTCCTGATTTTGGTTTTAAAAGGCCGAGAAGGTTAGGGAATTTTTAGAGGTAGCTCTGAAGCTCCAAAAATTCGGAAAATTTTATGTGAACCTACTGGGACAGTGAAAAACCTTGTGTAATTTTTCTAGGATTTTTCATGCACTACATTTTTCTCCAGAAAATCCACAAGTTGCTGCCCAGGGGTTTGACCAGAATTTATTCTGGTTTGACTTGCTCTTTTGAAGTAGCAAATAAAATCTAAAAATCATAAGATTTTTCAGAGAGGTTCCCAATATGGCTAAGATGATAGGAAAAATATTTCCAGAGGATGATCACAAGATTTGGTTTGAAAATTTTTAATGACAACAATTTCTATCAAAGAAACTTGGCTCTTTTCAAAAAGGAATTTTTGGGGGATAATTCTAGAAAATTCCAAATGACTTCATGAGGCAACAAAAGTTTTAAATTATCCTCCCAAATTACAATTAACACATAAATCATTGTTTGGGATGTTACAGTTAGCTAGCTGGGCTAATCTACTGGGGGCGTACGGCGGGAATGTTTTAATCGGACGTACAACCCCTAGTTGCCCCCTTATAGTAAGGGAGAGACTAGGAGTCGTACGTCCGATTTAATCAGCCTCTCCGTACGCCTAGCAAGTTAATTAAGCCATTTTTTCTCGCTCGAGTCATTGGCGAATCGTCTCTCCCTCTCTTTAATGCGCCAGAGGAGGGTGCACGCAAATTGTGATCGCCCCACCGCCGCATGTCCAAATTCCTAGGTCCAAAAAATCAAATGACTGTCTAAAAAATAAGTAAATAAAATTTAATTTTTTAGCCATTTTTTTATGGTGGAAAAGGTACACTGCACTCATCTCTCTCGCAGCACAAACTCGACCAATAAAATCAAAACAAAGCATATGGAAAAAAAACGTATTGCAAAAATCTTACAATATCACCGTAAATAATATGCAACATTGTTTTCCTATGGATGCAACATTTTTTTGAACGAACCACAACAATTTTTTTTTATATAGATGCAACATTGCAAAGAAGTATGTCGCGGCATGCAACATCTCTAGGACGCGACTGCCACATCCTCGGATAACAGTTGCAACATCATAGAACAATGGTTGCAACATCTCCGGACAACGGTTGCAACATCCTACGACAACGGTTGCAACATCCCCGGACAATGGCTGCAACATCTCCGGACAACGGCTGCAACATCACCGGACAACGGTTGCAACATCCTAGGACAATAGCCCTCACGTCGATGTCGATGACCTCCCGCACGCGGTGCGCTCGTCCTCCTCGCCCCCGGAGGAGTCATAGATGGTGGCACCATATATACCCTTTGTAAACCACATGGGAAGAGAATGACTCACGAAAATCCACGGTGTGGGTATAAATTGACATTAATTCTAGAACGTTAGCCTATTTGAATGTAGCCCAAGGCGTGATGAAATACTAGATCTGTCAGCGGTGTATGCACACGCATTGTGTTAGTGGGGTCCTAAGTCTCACACAGTTGTTAGTTTGTTTACTGTATGGAATTACATGTGTATGTGTAGCGGTCTGAGTCATTCTCTCTCTTGTATGCAAGTGTGGGTGTGTATGTAGCCACAGGAGCGAGTCAAAGTCCGGCATTTAAGGCTGCATGTAACAATATGTAACTATACGTACCTTGCATGTGGTGGATTGAGTGTCCGATAGAGCGTCTGATTGTTTCCATGCGCTCGGACGTCTGTTTCTTATCGTTTCCCTTATAGTAAGCAGGTTTATTTACATCCTGACAAGCATGGGCAGTGGCAGCAAAGCAGGATTCCTCCACGCGAAGAGCTCTCCGAGTCCGACTCGATCTCCGACCGTCCACGAATCCTAGTCGGACTCGGACTCGCAGCCGTCCGATGGCCATATATTATGCCCTCGCAGGCGCAGCCGCGTTGCCATTCGCTTCGATTCTCTCGCAGTCTCGCTCCCTCCACGTCTCGGTGCGCCAAGAATTGAACGCGCCTCATGGCGGCTGCGGATGCGGCACGCAAGAGCCCGGCGCCCGAAGACGCTTCCTCCGCGGCTGCCGGAAAGAAGCGGCCTCGGGTCCTGTTCAACAGCATCGACGACTACGAGAAGCTGGAGGTGCTCGGGGAGGGCACATACGGCGTCGTGTACAAGGCGCGGGACCGCCGCACCGGCGAGACGGTGGCGGTGAAGTGGGTCCTCGGAGAGGGTGAGGGCGGCCACGGCACGCCCGACCTCCGAGCGGTCGGCCGCGAGGCCGGCTGCCTCGCCGCGTGCCGCGGCCACCCGTCCGTCGTGCAGATCCTGGACGTCGCCGCGGATGCCAGGACAGGGGACGTGTTCCTCGTCATGGAGTTCGTTGGCCCCTGCCTCCGCGACTTCATCGACGCGCCCTTCTCCGTGGCCCAGACCCGCGTGCTGATGCGGCAGCTCCTGGGCGGCGCCAAGGCGATGCACGGCGCCGGCGTGATCCACCGCGACGTCAAGCCGGAGAACATCCTCGTCGGCCCGGACGGCTCGCTCAAGATCTGCGACTTCGGGATGGCGACGCCAGCGAAGCCGGCCGGGACGCCGTACGGGGTTGGGGAGGCGAGCGTCGGTACGCTGTGGTACCGCTCGCCGGAGCAGCTCGTGGGAAGCCGGTACTACGGGCCGGTCGTGGACGTGTGGGCGCTGGGGTGCGTGATGGTCGAGCTCCTGACCGGCGCACCCGTGTTCGGGTCGGACACGGAGGAGGACCTGCTCGCCGAGGTGTCTCACATGCGAGACGAGATCAGCTCGACGGGGTCGCCAGGCTTCGAGGGTCTGCCGGAGCTGTCGCAGGCAGGGCGCGAGGTCCTGGCCGGCCTGCTGGCCTTCTACCCCAACGAGCGGCTTACGGCGGCGGAAGCGCTCGAGCACCGGTGGTTCACGGAGGAGGCGGAGACGCAGAGCCACCTGCCGTCGCAGCAGACAGCTGGGCAGGCTTACCTCGGAGTCTTAGCTTCATAGGAGTAGAACTGTCAAGGACTGTGACAATTCTTTTGTTTGTTGTAAGCTTAATTGGCTTGAAGCAAAGCATTGTCACTCCCTTCTCATGTGTTGAAAAAAAAAATTCTTAACAGTTTGCTTCTTCCATCATGGAGCTCTGTATGCATACATATACCCAAACAATCATGAAACGAAAACTACAGTTTGCTTCTTCCATCATGGAGCTATGTATGCATATGCCCAAACAATCATGGAACGAAAACTGGAGTGACGGTCACCACCGTCCGACATATAATTGACATATATGTAATTTCAGTTAAGTTTTTTGTAGATCAATGTAAATTTGGGACATGCCACTATCAAGTTGGTCTTAACAAAATGTTGTATCTGCTTCATTTGAGTGCATAGCAGCGCTCCCAAGTGAACTGGACAAAGCTATTCGTCCATCTTCATTATGCATGTATCAGCAATCTCATGATGTAACGGAAAGCTTTTGCATTTTGCATCCTGTATCACCACCACATCCCTCATGAAGGATAGCAAGTGCATTACTGCCATCAAATTAACGCATTACAGAACTTGGTGTAAAAGATATGCACAAAAGTAAGATCGAGAAAGAACATAAGCCAGGTACACTGTAGGATCAGCTGATTAAATGATGAATCACTCTAAAGAAATGATGAATCGGCTCAGCACAAATGTGCTACGCAGGAATATTAAAGGCACAAATGAACCACCAAAGTCAATCAAGCTCGAATGGGCCGTATACGCATCAAATATCTGAAATGATCTGATAGGGGTCGAGTTTGTTGTACTAATCAACAGTAAAGTTTTGCAGTATCACATAAATAGAGCCAACTAACATTCCGGTTGGTTAATGTCTATAGAAATCACCGAAGATAACATCCCGGAATTAATTGGATAATTTCTGCAAGTGAACGTCACATTTGACTAGTCCATAGAAGTTGATATTCCACATTTACCACATCACCAGACACAAGATTGAAGAACCTGCATGAGTAAGTTGTTTCTGCATCATGACAGCAGACAAAGAACCTAGGTACCTAATAACCAACAATCTCATCACCGAGCTGATTTTGGCTACTCATGGGAGCAAAAGTCATAGCAAACAATATTCAACCAGTTCAAACTGTACACATCAACTTCACCAACATGTAATTTCATGCCTGAGATGTAACTCGAATTATTTCAATATTATTTTATAAAACCAAGATTAGAAAGAGAAACAAGATAACGGCAATAGAAAAACAGTTTCTACTGGTTGTAACTCGAATTTTATTGTTCACCACTTAAACTGTTCTCATGTCCTTGCAACATCTTAGTAACAAGTAACTGTGTAGGGATAAAATGTTTGATAGACTGTCAGAGATGAAAACTGAACCACCAAGCCTATCAGTCATGTACATGAAGAAACACAGGTAGGCTACACTAGCACAAATTCAAAAATCTACCGCACAACTAAGAAACCTCCGCTAATAATAGATCACAGGATTACCACTAGACGCGTAGATTCGCAGCGGAAGAAGATTCAATGTAGCATGTTGGTGCGGTTGTAGTCATACTAGTCTCGTGCCTCCTCCAAGTGCTCCTCGTGGCCGTCACAAATTGCGGATCGTCCTAGCGTTGAAGCCTCGCAGCAACGCCTCCAAGGTATCCACATGTACGGGGCAGGAACACCACGCGTCGGAGTGTTAGCGCCGACTGCGCGGTTTTGGGCGAAGGAGGTGTGGTGGCTAGGGTTTTGGGAATTCTGAAAAATCACACTTGACCCTGTGCCACCTCCCCTCTATATATAGACATCCATGATGGGTCTCGAACTTGAGGCCCATTAGGAACTCGTGACCCATAAGAATTCGGATCACCATCCAAAACGTGTCCCGGCCCTTTAAGCGTGCGACCCTACAGTTTCACGTACACTTGGACATGGCCCGAGTACTCCTACTCGTCCACTAATCGGTAGTGGCCCCTAGCAGGACATGCCGACTCCCGAGTATACGTAAAGATCACATCGGATGAACCTCAACAAATCGCATATATATTTCCCTTTGCCTCACGATATCGGTCAAACTCAAGACGAGTACATGCCATCCTTGTTAGTTAGCTCGACCACTCTTTCTCGATCACGTGATTCAAAATCCTCGACTATGGTTAACTCTTTAACCACGAATAGCATGGCCATGCATTTCTGGAATTCGATCACTCGAAAGGCCTAGAGATATCTCTCCTGTTGCGTGGAGGAGCAAATCCTATCTTGATCGACCATGCCTCGACGCATGTATCATGACAAACCCGAAAGCTACTTTTATAACTACCCAGTTACGGAGTAGCGTTTGGCAACCCCTAAGTAAGTCACTATACATCTTGAGTGCATGCGACGATCTCAAGTCTAAGGATATAGCATACGCATTGTAAATGAGACCAACTGATTGTAGGGATACAGGTAGGCTACGCTAGCAGCAATTCAAAATTTCTACCACGTAAACCAGGATGTCAAGCAAGTTAGATGATCACAGATCATTACCACCAGACACGTAGTGCAGCGAAAGAAGAGTCGGAGCAGCCTGGTCCAACGAAGAGCGTGTCGATGAAGTGGTCGTAGTCGATTGCCCAACGTCCTCGTAGACGATCGTCTCCTCCAGCAACCTCCAACGTTCCTAGTGAAGATCACGGATCGTCCTCAGCGCAACAGTAACTGCAGTAGCGCCTCTACGGTATCCACACGTTTAGAGAAGGAACAGCCGTACGTCGGTGTGCTAGCACCAAGTTGCATCGCAGAGTTTTCAGGAAGATGGCGGCTAGGGTTTCAATGGAACAACTCATGTGTGTCACTTGCCCACGATAGCCTCAAGCATATCCTTATATAGTGCCTCGTGACGGATCCTATTCGAACACGTTTGACGAATCGTATTCGCACTAGTTTGTTCCAACTCATTAAATGTGTGACCCATTAGGTTTATGTGTAATCGGTTGTGACTCGGAATCCCTTTTCAACCACGAGTCGTAGCGGTACCTAGTAGGACATAACGATTCCCGAATACACACAAATTATATCGGATGAACCTTAATGCAATATGATCTACGACTAGGTCCTTATCACTTTCGACCAGGTCCTATCTCTATACGACCAGTTTGCACTCAGTCATGACCAGTTCGTAACTCCTTACGACCAGGTTTCGACCACTCTATGATTTTGTTCGACCAGTCTACGACTAGTTCATATCTCCAAACGACTAGTCTGTAACTGATCGAACTAAGCGACCTACTATAGTATTCTCCCTTTGCCCCACGATATCTGGTTGAACTCCAGCTGAGATATTATGTCATCCATGGACTATTCAATACATTCTCGATCGAGTTGTCAGATAACCTTATGTGGTTGAACACTTCGACCACTAGTGGCATGGCCATGCACTTTCTTTATCCGACCACTTCGAGGGGCCCAGAGACAACTCTCCCGTTATGTTAGGAGGGGCAAATCTTATATCCGACTAGTCACATTCCTCTCCATGTTTCATAGCATACCCGAAATCTACCTTTATAACTACCCAGTTACGAGTAGCGTTTGGCAACCCCTAAGAATGATATTACACATGTAGGGAACCATGCTGATCTCAGGTCTAAGGATTATACATCATCATTACTTGAGGCCAACTAATGGCACATAGAATCATAACAATCTCAATAGTGTCTCAAGGTGGGTCAATCCAACTCGATGTTCTCTAACATGTGTTCACATTATTGATTCGATATCCCTATATCCATGACCGGTGAAACATGGTCATCAATCAATACATGTGTTGGTCGTAGAGTCACTAGTGTTCCGACCAGTGACATTCGACTAGGGATACTTTTAGAACGACATCATATAAATTAAAGAGTTTCACCAACAAGTCACATACTCGTTGATCTTCAGAACTAACAATTCATTCAAGGGATAGAATAATATTTATTCAATAACTCATAAACATAGACTTGATACAATTATCTCTATGATTGCCTCTAGGGCATATCACCAACAATCTCCCACTTGCACTAGAGTCAATCATATAGGTATCGAATACCCATAGCTCTTGTGTACGCCTTATGCTTAGGTTGCGGGAGAGGTTTTGTCAACGGATCAACAATATTCAAATCCGTGTGCACTTTGCATATCTTCACATCACCTCTCTCAACGATCTCATGAATAATGTGATATCGCCAAAGTATGTGCTTGGACTTTTGATGTGATCTAGGCTTCTTTGTTTGTGCAATGGCTCCACTATTATCACAATAAAGATCCATTGGACTGACTCGAAACCAAACCTAGTTCATTAATAAACTTTTTAATCCATACAGCCTCTTTTGCAGCTTCCGAAGCCGCAATGCACTCAGCCTCTGTTGTAAAATCAGCAACTGTTCCCTACTTGGAACTCTTCCAGCTTACTGCTCCTCCATTCAAACAAAACACAAACCCTGATTGCGATCTGAAATCATCCTTGTCGGTTTGGAAGCTATCATCGGTGTAACCATTTACGACTAGCTCTTCCTCACCACCAAATACAAGGAATGCATCCTTAGTTCTTCTTAAGTACTTAAAGATATTCTTGACAGCTATCCAGTGACCTTCACCTGGATCTGACTGATATCTACTCGTAACACTTAGAGCATACGACACTTCTGGTCGTGTACACAGCATGGCATACATGATATATCCGATAGCCGAAGCATATGGAATTCTACTCATTTTATCTCGCTCATCAGTGGTCGTAGGACACTGAGTCCTGCTAAGATTAATACCATGTGACATGGGCAAGAAACCCTTCTTGGAATCTTGCAATTTGAACTGTTTCAACACCTTATCAATCAATGTACATATCTTGGCTTAATCCAATTAGCCTCTTAGAGCTATCCCTATAGATCCTTATACCAAGAATATATGCTGCATCTCCTAAATCTTTCATTAAGAAACTATTTATTAATAAATATTTAACAGATTCAAGCATTGGAATATCATTTCCGACCAGTAGTATGTCATCCACATACAAGATCAGAAACACAAGCTTGCTCCCACTAACCTTTTTGTAAATACAAGGTTCTTCTTCGTTCTTGATGAAGTCAAACCCTTTGACTACTTAATCAAAACAAATGTTTCAACTCCAAGATGCTTACTTTAATCCATAGATGAACTTCTTAAGCTTGCATACCTTTCTAGCTTCCTTTGGATCGACAAAACCCTCAAGATGTGTCATGTACACATCCTCACTTAGGTTTTCATTTACGAAAGCCGTTTTGACATCCATCTACCGTATCTCATAATCGAAATATGCAGCAATAGCTAGAATGATCCAGATAGACTTAAGCATAGCGACAAGAGAGAAGGTTTCATCATAATCAACACCTTGAATTTGTCTGAAACCCTTCGCAACCAGTCGTGCCTTATGAATGTGAACAGTTCTATCCATATCTATCTTTTTCTTAAAAATCCACCTGCACTCAATGGTTTTAACACCATCAGGTGTATCAACCAAGTTTCAAACTTGATTGTCATGCATGGATTTTATTTTGGATCTCATAGCCTCAAGCCATGACTCAGAGTCTGGGTCTACCATCATTTCCGAATAAGTATTAGGCTCATCATTATTCAATAATAAAACGCCATGCCCATACCTTACAAGCAATTGACATGGCCTTTTAGATCTACGTGGGGTTGATGCTTCATCTACAAGTTCAACAATATTTTATTCATCCTGTAGAGGTTCAGCAGGAGTTGAAATATTTTCAGATGTTTCCCGAATTTCTTCGAGTTGTACCTTGCTCCCACTGACTCCTTTGGAAAGAAACTCTTTCTCTAAGACGACACCATTGCGGGCAATAAACACTTTGTTTTCATTCCGCTTATAAAAGTAATATCCTTTAGTTTTCTTAGGATACCCCACAAAGAAGCACTTATCAGACTTGGGTGTGAGTTTATCAAACGTCAAACGTTTGACATATGCCTCACAACCCTATACCTTGAGAAAAGACAAACCGGGACACTTCCCGGTCCATATCTCATATGGTGTCTTCTCTACTGTTTTTGATGGAACCTTATTTAAAGTGAAAGTCGTCGTTTCTAGAGCGTATCCCCAGAACTGCAATAGAAGATCAGATTGGCTCATCATTGACCGAACCATGTCCAACAATATTCGGTTCCGTCGTTCAGACACCCTATTCCATTGAGGCATTCCCGGCGGAGTGAGTTGTGGAACAATTCTACACTTCTTTAGATAATCACCAAACTCATGGCTTAAATATTCACCTCCATGATCAGATCGCAGACATTTGATTGTCTTGCCAAGTTGATTTTGTACCTCATTCTGAAATTCCTTTAACATTTCAAAGGATTCCGACTTATGTCTCATCAAGTAGACATAGTCATATCTGCTGAAATCATCAGTAAAAGTTATGAAGTACTGAAAACCACCTTTGGCTGAAGTGCTTATTGGTCCACATACATCCAAATGTACAAGGACCAACATGTCACTTGCCCTTTCACCTCTGGTAGTGAAAGGTGCCTTTGTCATCTTGCCAAGCAAACAAGATTCATATGTTTCAAATGATTCAAAATCAAATGAGGTTGGAAGACCATCTTTATGGAGCTTCATCATGCGCTTCTCATTTATATGACCTAGTCGACAATGCCAGAAAAAAGTGGGATTCATTTCATTTGGTCGAAGTCTCTTAGCATTAACATTATAAATAGACATATTCTCAAAATTCAAAACATACAATCCATTCACCAATGGAGCATGGCCATAAAGCATATCTTTAAAATAAATTGAACAACAATTGTTCTTTATTCTGAATTCATAACCTTCTGCTCCTAAACATGAAGCAAAAATAATATTTTTGCTTAAGGCTGGAACATAATAACAATTATTTAGTTCCATAACTAATCCTGAAGGTAAAGCTAATGCTAGAGTGCCAATAGCTAATGCAGCAACTCTTGCACCATTGCCCACGCGAAGATCAACGTCTCCTCTTGCCAAGCTTCTACTCCTTATCAGTTCCTACATCGATTTGCAAATATGAGCAACCGATCCGATATCAAATACCCAAGAACTAGTCGGAGAAGTGGCAAGATTAATTTGTATAACATTTATACCTGAACTCAGAGTCATACTTCCTTTGTTCTTTTTCGTTTCTGCCAAGTACTTCTTACAATTTCTCTTCCAATGCCCAGTCTCATGACAATGGCAACATTCTGTGTCAGGCTTAGGACCCAGTTTAAGCTTCTTAAGCTTAGCCTTGAGATTCTCGATCTCATCTTTAGTGTTTCCTTTGCCTTTTTCCTTTCCCGACATACCCTTCTTCTTGAAGGTTGTAGTCTTTTGAACCATCATCACATGATTGAAGCTTTTCTTGATGCTCTCCTCAGCACCCTTAAGCATACCATGTAACTCGGTCATTGATTTCTCTATGCCATTCATATGAAAATTCAGTATGGCAGGCTCAAAGCTCGCAGGGAGCGATTGGAGAATCAAATCAGTAGTCAACTCTTGGCTAAGGGGGGAAAACCAAGCTTTTTCAAGCTCTCAATGAGACCAATCATTTTGATCACATAAGGATTGACCGGATTACCTTCTGCCAGCCTGTAAGAAAACAATGCCTTAGAGGTGTTGAACCTCTCTGCCCTTACTTGATCCTGAAACATAGCCTTCAGACTCACAATCATATTGTAAGCATCCATGGTCTCATATTGCTTCTAAAGCTCGAAGTTCATAGTTGCAAGCATTAGGTAGTGCACATCGATTGCGTCATTACAATGCTTCTCGTAAGCATTCTTTTCAGCTCGAGTAGCATCAGCATTTGGTTCCTCGGGATAGGAACTCTCTAGAGCATATTCATTCTTTTCTTGTTTGAGAACAATTCTCATATTACCAAACCAGTCAATGAAATTTGAACCATTCAACTTTTCCTTTTTAAGAATAGATCGCAAATTAAAGGTAGGTGCAGAAGAAGTAGTAGGTTTCATGATCTACAACAGAAAATATATGCAAAGATTCAGCACTATGTTTATAAAAGATCTTCTATTAATTACTCATGTCGGTGGTTATGTTCGACCAGTCTACGACCTGCTCTTATTACCATACGACTTGTCTGGACCTGGTCGTATCACCATACGACCAGTGGTCGAACTCAACTAACAATGGATAATAAAAGATTCTCCTATTATAAACCATGTTTCCCTCAAACAACATATAGTGAGTTCAAGATCCACAAATCATTAAGTCCTACTGAGCTTTGGTATCGCTGCTAGAAACTTAGTGATTTTAGGTAAGCAACTCTTTGCTAATCATATCACATATGACTCTTGTTTGATCGGAGACATCACATGTACTTCTGATCAACACTATGCCCCAAGGTCCAAAACAGTTTTGATAGCCTTGTTAAGTAAAACCAATACTATGCATACGGGTGTCCGACACCAACCCCATCTTATTAAGATAGTTAGTGGCACCCTACTTTGGTAGACCTGTCAATTAACGATCAAAATTGTGATAGTTGCAGCAATTGAAAAGGCATCAATTTTACTTAATTTTTCCTGAGGGATACTACTCTATTATATCAAAACATCTAATGATAAAACATGATCAAATAGCATAACAGGAATAAACACAAACATTCACAATAATCAAATTAAACTGTGAAATAGTATGGCCTTTAACATGTCGATCTCCATCAGCATGCTTCCTGTTCTCCGACCACCATGCTTGAAGTCTCTGATTGCATTCATCTACTAAATAATTACTCCTAAGAGCTAGTAATGAATTACATGGGATAATTTTAAGCATCTCATGTCGGTACGTAGGCTGTTATACAATAATATAACAATATTTGGAGTGGAAAATGCTAGAAGGCCAATCATTGGAGTGACAAATACTCAATTTTCTTGAGATCAAAAGCACATCTCACAATATTTCATACATACTTAGCCTGGGGACAAGTGAAAAGAAGATGATCTATGCTTTCATCTGTCCCACAAAACTAACATTTCTTATCTCCTTTCCATCCCCTGTGAATTAGGTTGCTCTGGTCAAAATGCTCTTCTTAAGCACTAACCAGACAAAATTATCGCTTAGGAATTCACAGAAAAAAATGGTGCTTCGAGTTTCATTACACCTACAGATACCTACATCCTTCTCGGCGCTAATGACGGGGGTGAAGTCACTGGAAGACTGAATAACATCAGCTTCTTTTAACATTTTTTGAAGTTTTCTAATTGATGATTTGGACGTTATGGTGAAAACGTTATGCAGCTTTATTCATCAGGTTCTACTAGTACAGCAAGGTTTCCAAAAAGGAGGAGGCTTTTGAAGCCATTCAAGAACACTATCAGCTAGTTTCACTATAATGCGCATATCAACACTTACTGATCTTTTCTCATGCTTCACCTCCACTTACTGGATCTTCACAGTATGGCGTAAAATTGAGCCAAGTACCATTCCAGTTGTCTAATGTCTATAGAAATCACTAATTATAACATCCCTGAATTAACTGAGCAATTTCTGCAAGTTAATATCGTATTTGACAAGCACGTAGAAGTTCATATTCCACATTGACCACATCACCAGAATTTTAGGACTCCGGTAAAACGGTAAACATAAATGTGCTACTGTCTCCTTGTTTCTCTTCCCATAGAAAATCACGGCTAGATCACTGGAAATTAAAAAAGGACATAAACCAGCATTCGCACCCAAATTCTACAATGACTTCCTGGAAACTTGGAATTATAAAACATTGGTCGTTTTCCAGTTTTCGCTGAAGTATCTAGGGATACTATGATTGTAAAACATTTGGTTGATTATTTCTTTTTTTAGGGACTCTGATTGTCTGATTGATCCTAATAATCTATCAGGTAAGAATATGGAGACAAGATAGTGTTAGGGACGTGGGTCAAGGGGCCACGGCCCATTAGGGGCTGCGCAGGCAGCAGCATGGAATCCATAGCATGCATGCATATCTTCGTATTAGAAATAGTTAGATACATATCTTTATATTTGGATAGTATAGATATTATCTTGTCTTTAGTGATTGGTAGAATTAGATTATGTTACTTTCTATATTTCTACAGGTAACCTCTTCTATATAAAGAGAGGAGCCACACTATTCATAAGCGAGCAATGAGAATATAATAGTCTAAGTCTCAATGCCCTTCGTCTCTCTAATATATAATATCTTTCTCCCCTAGCAGTCGACGTCATTCGGTTATCCTTCCGGTGATGTTTATCCCTATGATCTACGGATCATAATAGATAGGAAGTACAAAATCCAACTTGGAATGGACAATGCTCAAACACTCATTAATTCTGTTGATAGCAGTACGACACCTCACTTTAGGTAGACTAATGAAGATGCCTTACACAAAATTGACAAGGAAATAAAACAGTTTTTTATTCTTTTTCTTTCAGGACTCTCCTGACACGCGAAAATATTAAAATCAACGGCTGCTGCTCCGTCAAATTAAATCAACGGCTGGATTAGCATTGGTCAATAGGTCAACGAAAGTCAAATACTTTTCCGTTTCCTCAGTGAGCTGTCCCACTCCCACCCGCGTAAGCGGGACGCGCACTCAATCTCTCGAAATCCGTGTCGAACTCGGAGGGAGAGAGAGAGACGCGTTGCCAGCCGTCCGATGCCCATAAGATCTCTAGGGCACGCCCTCCCCGCCGCACAATTCGTTTTCCCTCTTAGCTCTGTTTCTTCCCCTCCACTCCACCGCCTCTCTCTCGTCTGCTCCCGACGCGCTCATGGCGGCGGCGGATCGCAAGCGCCCGGCGCCCGGCGCCTCCTCCCCCGAGGCAGAAGGAAAGAAGCGTCCGCGGTACTCGTTCGGGAGCATCGACGACTACGAGATGCTCGAGGTTCTTGGCGAGGGCGCGTACGGCGTGGTGCGCAAGGCGCGCGACCGCCGCACCGGCAAGAAGGTGGCGGTCAAGTGCGTCAGCGGCGCTTCCGACCACCGCGAGATATTCCGTGAGGCAGGCTGCCAAGCCGCGTGCCGCGGCCACCGTTCGATCGTCGAGATCAAGGACGTCGCCGAGGACGCAAAGACAGGGGACAAGTTCCTCGTCATGGAATTCGTCGGCCCAAGCCTTCGCGAGCAGATCTGGAGGGCGCGATCCGAGGAGCTGACGCGCGTGATGATGCGGAATCTGGTGGGCGCGGCCAAGAAGATGCACGACGCCGGCATCATCCACCGGGACATCAAGCCAGAGAACGTCCTCGTCAGCGCCGCCGGAGAGCTCAAGATTTGTGATTTTGGGATGGCGACACCGGTGAAGCCGGCCGGAAAGCCGTACGAGGAGGGACATGTCGGCACGATGATCTACAGCTCGCCCGAGCAGCTCACGGGCAGCCGGTACTACGGCACCGCCGTGGACATGTGGGCTCTCGGGTGCTTGATGGCCGAGCTCCTCACCGGCGAGCCCCTGTTCGACGTGACAACAGAGGATGAGCTGCTCACCGAGGTGTTCGACCTGCGAGACCAGCTCGCAGAGCATGGGCCGGCGGCGTTCCAGGGCCTGTCGGAGGCCGGGAGCGAGGTCCTGGCCGGCCTGCTGGCGTTCCACCCTGACGAGCGTCTCACGGCGGCGGAAGCGCTGGAGCACCGGTGGTTCGCGGAGGAGGCAAAGTCCCCTGCCGTCGCGGGAGCAGAGCACCCTGGCTTTGTGCCTTTGTTTGCTTAGCTTGCTACTTGTTAGTTCGACGACTCTGATGATTGCATTGCGGTGTCCCGAGTACTTAGCTGATTCTTGTAATCGTATTCTTCCGTTTATTTCCTGTAAGCTTATTTAGTTGGTAGGAAGCAATCCATTGCTGCTTCCTCCTCGTCATTCATTTGTTCAAAAAATCTTGTAATAATAACATGGAAGTTAATCGAAATACATATTCCTAGCTGTGATTGTGAGTGCTAATATGTTGAATAATTTTTGTGTCCTTGCTTGTTTAATCATGCAACTCTGCATCTAGATAGAGAAACAGTAAGGCTGGAGATATGGCAATGAAGTATTTGTCAAATTGGGAGTTGTTGGTTGACAAAACAGATACAAGTGTTCGATTTCTGGTTGACAATGTTAGAACGGCACTATAGCAAGAAGTTGTAAAAAAGAAGTATTTGGGAGAGAGAATTTTTTGCCCAGGTGAAGCATAAGCCAAGTGACTGGAGTTGTTAAGCTAAGACACTGTAGAAAAGATAGTCAGGGACAGCAAAAAGGCAAGTTTCTGGAATGAGGTACCAGATCAGGTCTCAGGTTCTGTTTGAGCAAAGGAGATGTCTGTGTTGATTTGTGATCCAAATTCTATACATCAATTAGGCCAGCTTCTGGACGGAGCGTAGCGGAGGCCCGTCGCCGGAGGCTTAGGGCCGGAGTCCTACTGAGCTTTGGCATCACTGCTAGAAACTTAGTGATTTTAGATAAGCAACCCTTTGCTAATCATATCACATATGACTCTTGTTTGATCGGAGGCATCACATGTACTTCTGACCAACACTATGCTCCAAGGCCCAAAATAGTTTTGATAGCCTTGTTAAGTAAAACCAACACTATGCATACGGGTGTCTGACACCAACCCCATCTTATTAAGATAGTTAGTGGCGCCCTACATTGGTAGACCTGTCAATTAACAATCAAAATTGTGATAGGTGCAGCAATTAGAAAGACATCAATTTTACTTAATTTTCCTAAGGGATACTACTCTATCATATCAAAACATCTAATGATAAAACATGATCAAATAGCATAAAAGAAATAAACACAAACATTCACAGATAATCAAATTAAACTGTGAAATAGTATGGCCTTTAACATGTCGATCTCCATCAGCATGCTTCCTGTTCTCCGACCACCATGCTTGAAGTCTTCGATTGCATTCATCTACTAAGTAATTACTCCTAAGAGCTAGTAATGAATTTCATGGGATAGTTTCAAGCATCTCATGTCGGTACATAGGATATTATACAATAATATGTAGCTCGATGGCTATCTCACAGCATGACACGCAGGCCATGAAAATTCATTCATGCATCATATACATAATGGGCCATACTATTCACATCAAACCCTGCAAAAACGAGCTATGCATAGAATCCAATTCTATCGGGTGACATGAACATATATTATCTATAACGCATGGTATGAATACCCAGCATGGCGGTCCCAGCACGACTGATTGAGGGCAGCGCTCTTGAAATTTTTTCCCAATCATGAATCTTATTCACATATCTGAGCCTTGGAAATCATCGGATTAATCATATTAACTCTATTCCGAACCAATCTGATCACTGCCTTGATACGACCACACACTGCGACATACTCCGGTAGGAGTATCATGCAAGGAAGTCGAAAAACAAGTCGAGTAAATCATCTGGTGCTCTTAACTTGTGCCTCCTTGAAAAACACATCTACTATCGCCGAACATTGATCAATCCTATCGACCAGTGCCTAGATCGTTTCATCCATATGAACCAATCTAGGTTATCAGACCAAACCAATAATAGATCCAATCTACTACTGCCACATATCCAGTATATGCGACCGGTCTAGATAAAAAACTATGCAGGATGGCTCTAGTACCACTGTAGGGATACAGGTAGGCTACGCTAGCAACAATTAAAAAAATTTACCACATAAACCAGGATGCCAAGCAAGTTAGATGATCACATATCATTACCACCAGACGCGCAGTGCAGCAGAAGAAGAGTCGGAGCAGCCTTGTCCAACGAAGAGCGCGTCGATGAAGTGGTCATAGTCGATCGCCCAACGTCCTCGTAGACGATCGTCTCCTCCAGCAGCTTCCAATGTTCCTAGTGAAGATCACGGATCGTCCTCAGTGCAACAACAACCGCAAGTAGCGCCTCTATGGTATCCACACGTCCAGAGAAGGAAAAGCCGTACGCCAGTGTGCTAGCACCAAGTCGCATCGCAGAGCTCTCAGGAAGATGGCGGCTAGGGTTTCGGTGAAACAACTCACGTGTGTCACTTGCCCACGATAGCCTCAAGCATCTCCTTATATAGTGCCCGTGACGGATCCTATCTGAACACGTTTGACGAATTGTATTCGTACTAGTTTGTTCCAACCCGTTAAGTGTGTGACCTGTTAGGTTTATGTGTAATCGGTTGTGACTCGGAAACCCTTTCCGACCACGAGTCGTAGCAGTACCTAGCAGGACATAACGATTCCCGAATGCACACAAATTATATTGGACAAACCTTAATGCAATATAATCTACGACTAGGTCCTCATCACTTACGACCAGGTCCTATCTCTATACGACCAGTTCGCATTCGGTCACGACCACTTCGTAACTCCTTACGACCAGGTTTCGACCACTCTGTGATTTCATTCGACTAGTCTACGACTAGCTCGTATCTCCATACGACTAGTATGTAACTGATCGAACCAAGCAACCTACTCTAGTATTCTCCCTTTGCCTCACGATATCTATTTGAACTCCAGGTGAGATATTATGTCATCCATGGACTGTTCAATACTTTCTCGATCGAGTTGTCGGATAACCTTATGTTATCAAACACTTCAACCACTAGTGGCATGGTCATGCACTTTCTTTATCCGACCACTTCGAGGGGCCCAGAGACATCTCTCCTGTTATGTTAGGAGGGGCAAATCCCATATCCGACCAGTCACATCCCTCCGCATGTTTCATAGCATACCCCCGAAGCTACCTTTATAGCTATCCAGTTACGAGTAGCGTTTGGCAACCCCTAAGAGTGCTATTACACATGTAGGGAACTATGCTGATCTCAGGTCTAAGGATTATACATCATCATTGCTTGAAACCAACTAATGACACATAGAATCATAACAATCTCAATAGTATCTCAAGGTGGGTCAATCCAACTCCATGTTCTCTAACATGTGTTCACATTATTGATTCGATATCCCCATATCCATGACCAGTGAAACATGATCATCAATCAATACATGTGTTAGTCGTAGAGTCACTGGTGTTTCGACCAGTGACATTCGACCAGGGATACTTTTATAACAACATCATATAAGTTAAAGAGATTCACCAACAAGTCACATACTCGTTGATCTTCAGAACTAACGATTTATTCAAGGAACAGAATAACATTTATTCAATAACTCATCAACATAGACGTAATGCAATCATCTCTATGATTGTCTCTAGGGCATATCACCAACAGTACATACATTTATATATCATATTAATACAATGGCACAAGTAGTAGATATAGTTGATTTCTAAGTATGCTAAAAAACTGGCTATTTGATCCCCTCACGTTGCAAAACCAACTCACTTAATCCTATAGTTGTTTTGGGGTGGTTTTGCCTACGTGGCACTAGGTGAGGCCGGTTTCACCACATCGGTGGTTGAACTGGAGTGGAAATAATCTTTTTTTAAAAAATATATATTTTAATAATAACCCCTCCCCAATTTTATTTCCAAATCCGACCCTTTTCGCCACTCCAAAGCCTGTGGCGTGGCATGTCACGCCACGCCAAGTCGTCTATGCCACACCAGAGTACTCGGCGTGGCAAATGGTGATCGTAGCCACGACAATGTCCACGGGAGTGTCCACATTGGCTGGCATGCCTGGCATGGCAGATGTGTACTGCCACGTGTGAGACCCCGGTTTATTAAACTTGTAATACTTAACCTTCCACTGGTTCTAGTATCACAAATAGAATAATCCGTGTCTCGATGAACATGTGCCTCCCAGAACAAGCAGCACACATACATCATACCAAAGCATGCATCAATTCCATACAACAGAATATAACAAGTCTACCAAAAGACATACATAATATAAGTTATTATAGAACAGCCGACCGGCCAAATGACAAAGTACCAAATAAGTAACAGCGGAAGCAAAAGTTGCCATAAGATGGCTTAAACCAAAAGACGACCGGATAGCCACAAAACACCACAGGGCAACCGACCGGGCCGCCAAGCTAATCGCCCCTTAAACTGCCACAGCACAACTCACAAAAGTGAGGTCCATCGGACTCACTATCATCCTCTGCACAACACAAGCAATGCAGGTGAGTACAAAAATGTACTCGCAAGACTTACGAGTAACAAGCCTATACATAGCTACATGAAAGCTGTATTCAAAGGAATGTGGTTATATGGTTCTTTGGACGCACAAAGCAAGTTTTATTTACAATATTGTAATAGGTTGAACAATGAGTTTGTAAAATCTGTTTTAAGCATTTAAATAACAGAGTAAACATAAGTAACAAGTATCCACCTAGAAGTGACTTTCCCAAAAGCCACCACAACATAGCATGAATCACGATTCATACCACCATCAAGTTTTAATTTTAAAAGGTTGTAGTCTAACTCTTGAAAGACTTCCCAAGCGTGTCCATAACCTAGGACAAGGCTATTCGAATAGTTTTAATCCTGCAGGTGTACCAATGTACCCACACTTGCACCGCCTTTTGCCAAGCTATTAAGCACACTTCCTTTGGTATGCCAAGACGGCTAAGTCCTACGAACCCTTTCCAATGGAATATGCTAATCAAGAGACGCACGTATGGGGTTAATCCTTAGTGATCTGCCGACGAAATATGGATCACAAGGACCCATACGTGGAGCAAGATACACCGCCTCGCGGGTGTTCCCCTCCCTACAAACGTGTCCACGTTGCATATAATCAAATATGCAACCCACCACGCGACTCATTAATTAACACAGCCCAAAGTACTCAGCTAAGAGAGGTCCCATATCCCTCTAGTGTGGTTAGCACGCACAAATGCTTGGTTTGGTGTAACAAGTAGCTCGGTCCTTAATTGACCCGGGCACCACTCCAATCACACCCAAAAGATCACACCATCTTACCATTGTGCCCAAGTCTAAATTGTTTCATTTTCAGTTTTAGTTTTGCAATTTAGACAAAGCACAAGTCTGAAGTATACAGATTATAATAGTTTGTGTGATCAAGGTTATCGACAAGTCGATAACCGCCCATTTCTACCGATAACTAAGCATGGCTAAGCATAATGACACGTAAACTACTAAGTGACAAGGGTTCATCCAGCAAACCCAAAATCACAGCAAGTAATCCTAGGCTCAGTAGTAGAGGATTAAGCATTTCCTACTGATTATGCAACTACTAGGCCAACTATCGTCAATAGTTTAAAACAACATAGCAATGCATACATAGAATTTGCAAACAATATATTAGAATTTGAAAATAGTAGGAACAATATGATCAAATGAATGCTACATCTGCTTGCCTTGCTTTGAGTGCAGATCGATGGTCTGCTGTGGCTCAATATCAGCAATAAAATTATCTTCGGAACCTAACGCGAAAAGGCGATAAGCAAATAAGAACGAAGAACACCAAATAAACTCCAACAGCAAAACACATCCAAATCTAATAAAATTTACACAACAGCTAGGGAAAGATTTCAGATAGTGATAGGAACAAGAATCATGCAATTTGGACTAAGCATGCAAAAGATATGGACAAAATGCTCTTTCTCAGCCTTACAGCAACCTAATTAATAATTAGCACTGTTCATGACGAAATTTTCCAGAATGATCTAAGGTCTGAAATTTTTATAGTAGGTAGATTATGACATCCTAATAACAGCAAAGTTGGTTTTACTAAATTTGGAGTTATACATATTTACTTATGATTTTTCTAAGTTGCAAATCTAATGCAAGTCATTTTACAGAATTATGAACATGCCCAAATCTTATTCCATATGAAATTATACTAACAGATGAATTTAACAAAATTGATTTTGCACAATTTGGATTTATACAGAAAAAATATGCATTTTACAAGATTAAATCCTTTTTTGGAATATTCAAAGTGACAGAAATCAAGCTATTTCTAGTTATACAATTTTCTGCTACTGGGATATGCTTAAATCCATTTTTATAATAAACTTAAGTAATAACAAAATTTATTACAGTTGGAATTATCTAAAAAGCAGTTAAAATGAATTAGTTATGAGTTTCTAAAGTTTTTATATCATTTTCAGTTGTTAAATAACTATTTACCGAAATACAGACAAACTCAAATACTAGAATAAGACGTGGACAATTTCCAACCCTCGATCTAAAATCCTACGGCTCACGCGCGCCGGAAACAGCGCACGCGCGCGAAACCTAATCGGAGCCCACCGTTGGATCACGATCCAACGGCGCACACGAGTGTATGCATCCGGACGGTGCGGTTGCTTGGGCCAATCCCAGCCGCAGATCTGCAGATGGACGGTCCAGAGCGCACCAACGGTCGGAAGGTCCGATTGCATACAAGATCCCAGCCGTTGATCGCAAGATCGACGGTCGAGAGTGATCAAGGCACCCGGAGGGTCCGAATGCACTCACGATCTCGGCCGCAGATCTGAAAACGAACGGTGGCTAATGATCGAAGTTCAAAAGAGAGATGCTGACACGTGGGACCGCATGTCAGTGACTTCGAGTCACAACCGCGAACGTTTAACCCACGTGCACAGTGCACTGGGCCCACATGTCAACGACTAAGAGGTGATTTAGGACAGAATTAACGCTTCTAATGATTATCATTAAATAGACGCTAATGACTTCTGAAATTTGATTTTAACCCCTCGGGCCCACAAGTCAGCGACCCAAAGGTGAATTCCGACAGTGATTAATGCCGACATATTAATTAACCAATGATTAAGCATTAATGATGACGGAACAGTGCGGGATTGCGCCAGCGGGTGATTTAGGGATGTTGGGCCCACTGATCAGTGGCTCAACGACAACGGTTAAGACACAATTAATTAACTAATGATTGGCAATTAATGCGCCCTAACCAAAAGACGAAAACGGGAGTTCTGTGCCGGCAAAATACCGAGCGACTTTCACGGCTCGTCGCGGCGACACCAAGGCGGGCGCCAACCAAGCACTAAATGGAACCGCAATAGCACTACGAACCTAATGGTGGCATTCTCGCCGGGTGAGGACTAGAACGCCGGCTAGCAGGAAAAATGAAAAAGGAGCTTTCTTGCTAAGCACGAAAACACAATGAGCTCCGCGGTCCAAGGAAGCGGGTGCGAGCTTCTAAGACTAATAAGAAGCTACCTTGATGAAGGGAAGCTTCAAAGATGGCGGAGATGCTTGATCACGGTGGAAGCTCACGGACTTGGAGAAGAAGGATTGAAAATGACACCACGAGCCAAATGAGTGATACCAAAGCATCAATATAGCTTCATTAAGGTCCACGAAGCTACATGAGCAAGTAATTAGAAAATGGAGCACTCACAGAATGAGGAAGAAGATGACCACTTTGGCCGAATTTGAACAAACCCCAAATTGGACAATTCACGAGAATCAAATCCAAAATTAAGTGAGGGAAATGTTCAAGATAGAAAAGAGATAAGGATAGGGCAAAGAAACATGAAGGAGAACCACTTGGAACACCAAGAACACCAATGGAGCTCTTGGTCAACAATGGCGACTTGCCATTTTGAGGTGTTAAGCTCCAATACGTGAATGGAGCTTGATGGTGGTCTAAAGAAACTCCAGGAGGTGATTTGGGTGCTTATAAAGCCTTGGAGGCATTAGGGTTTACACCACAAGCCTTTCGGGCGGCAAAGCACAGAGCACAAGGTGCGGCTGACAAGGATAAAGGATGGTAGACGTGCAATAGGGCATGGCATGGCCGAAGGTGTCTCCCACGACCTCCACTGTTGACTAGGGCGGCCGTAGGAAGCATGACAAGACACTGTCATCACTCTCCCTACTGTTCATGCACGGCTAGAGGTTGAAGATGACCAGAGGAAAGGCTCGGGCGTTTTCCAGCCGTTGGATTAGACGCGGCCGGCTGAGATCACGCCACGCCTCCCAGGTTTAAATCACAACGAAGGAGATGAGCGAGCGTTGGATCTTAATACAACGGCTCTGATTTAAACTAACAACCGGAGGGTCCGAAGGTTTCGGAGGATCTGAGCGGTTGGATGGAGATCTAACGGTCGACATTCGCGCATGCAACCGGAAGGTCCGAATGTTTACACGCGCACGGGCCGCGCGATCGAAATCCAACGGACGAGATCCAAGGCGCGTTTTTAAAGAGAGGCTCGGTGCAGTTAGTTGACTGGACCGAGTCAATTGGCTCGAGCCCGAGTCTGACTCGAACCCAAAGCACAGTGAGACTAGGTTTTGACTTGAACCAAGAACAGAGGCTTTTGAGGATTTATTTGAGGTAGCAAAACAACTCCAAAAATTATGAAATTTTTACAGGAGCTTGCTAACTCAGATATTAACCTTGTGTAAAATTTTTAGAGGTTTTCATGCCGTGAATAAATCTCCAAAAATTCTGCAAGGCTCTATTTTAATGTTTGACTGAGAGTCAAACAGGTTTGACTGCCTCTAAAAATATTCAAACAATTTCTAAAAATTGTGAAATTTTTCAGAGGGGCTACATACCATCCCAAGAACTTAGGAAAAATATTTCCAGAGGATGATCCCAAAATTTGACAAGATTGTTTTTGGGATGTCATAGTTTGGATCAAATAGACTTGTGACATTGTATTTCCATAACTTCTTACAACAGATGTTCAAAGCTCACAGGAAATACATGATGTAAGAAAAAGTTTTAATTTCTACTGATTTTCTTACATTTGAAACACAAGTCCAAAGATGGGATGTTACACCACGCCAAGGTTTGTTATCAAACAGGAGGGGTGCAATCTTGATGTACTCCGGGTGGTGTTAAGGGTTGCCATGATAGCCTGACAGGTGTGGCAGTTATACTTTGCCATGCCGAGGCTAGCAGTGTGGCGCTGCTCCTATTCCTTTTGTGAATCTTTTTATTTGTTTGAGTATTATTTTAATCTTTTGGACGATTGTCGTGTTCGTTTATGATATATGTTTTGAACTAAAAGAAACACATGTTAGAAGTATGATCATATGCTTTAGAAGACAGAGAAAATTAGAAGTATGCACAACGCGAGGGAGGAAGCCAAGCAAGGGAAGCAGCACAGCGGCGGCAGCCTCCACATGGCCGAAGGCGACGGCAAAGTGGAGGGCATGCTGCTCCAACGAGGGGTCATCGAGGCAGTTGGGCGACACCACCAGCGGCGGCCACCGAGTGGTCCATCCTGCGCGCTCGGCTCGTGTTGGATCATTCGGATTGGGAGCGGGGCGAGGCTGCCTGTGGCGTGGGCTCCGGCTCCGGCTGAGGGCCTTCGTGGTGGAGTTGGCCATGTACTCCGTGGTGGAGTGGGAGGAAGATGAAGGGGGAAGAAGAAGAGGTTTAAAATGGTCATAAGTGGCAAATAATGAACCAACCGTTCTTTAGAGTGGTAAATTCTAGATTACAATATTTGGAGTGAAAAATGCTAGAAGGCCAATCTTTGGAGTGACAAATACTCAATTTTCTCGAGAAGAAACACATAGGGTAGCAGTATGCAGATCAAAAGCACATCTCACAATATTCCATACATACTTAGCCTAGGGACAAGTGAAAAGAAGATGATCTATGCTTTCATCTGTCCCACAAAACTGACATTTCTTATCTCCTTTCCATCCCCTGTCAATTAGGTTGCTTTGGTCAAAATGCTCTTCTTAAGCACTAACCAGACAAAATTATCGCTTAGGAATTCACGGAAAAAAATGGTGCTTCGAGTTTCATTACACCTACAGATACCTACATCCTTACTGGCAGCTAACAGATAGGGTGAAGTCACTGAAAGACTGAATAACATCAGCTTCTTTTAACATTTTTTGAAGTTTTCTAATTGATGATTTGGAGGTTATGGTGAAAATGTTATGCAGCTTTATTCATCAGGTTCTACTAGTACAGCAAGGTTTCCAAAAAGGAGGAGGCTTATGAAGCCATTCAAGAACACTATCAGCTAGTTTCGCTATTCTGCGCGTATCAACATTTACTGATCTTTTCTCATGCTTCACCTCCACTTACTGGATCTTCACAGTATGGCATTGTTGGACCGAAAAGGCGACTAGAGGGGGGGTGAATAGGAGCACGATCTCTTTTTCTCCCTAATTGAATTCAATACGAATCTCACTCCAATAGCTATAAAGCTATGAAGATCAATCAATCATGCACAGCGGAAGACTTGTATTGAATCCAATCAAAACCCCGAAGCAAAA
This sequence comes from Ampelocalamus luodianensis, assembly GCA_036346255.1. Lineage (NCBI taxonomy): Eukaryota > Viridiplantae > Streptophyta > Magnoliopsida > Poales > Poaceae > Ampelocalamus > Ampelocalamus luodianensis. The sequence goes on along the minus strand of CM070635.1, from coordinate 11,122,769 downwards.
TCTTCAAAAACATAAAAACTCAAAACCTAAATGAGTTGGGCGGTCTGACCTCCAACTAGAAATCGGTCTGACCTTTGGAAATCGGTCAGACCTCTCAATACATGGCGGTCAGACCTCCAGGCCAATGAATAGTGAAATCAGCCCGAAAAACCAAAACGCAAATTGATCTAACTTTTGATTCGTGCGTCCAAACTTCGTGAAACTTGACACACACCTTCCTAAGGATGTCAGAACCTATTCCAAGCAACGATCGTGAAGATCCTTGCCAAAGTTCAGACCTTTTCCCGTTTGAGTGAAGGTGGGTCAAAACCGAGTCAAGAACGAAATATGATCTAGAAACTTGCTCGTGGGTGATTGATGACTAAGATGACCCTAGATGGGTTTCCACATGTTGCAGAAAGTTAGATCATAGCAAGAAACCAACCAAAACTCGAGGATCAAAGAAAGACTCAAAATCACCAAATAGAGAGAAAGAAGGCAAATGAACTCATCTTTGAGAGAACTTTCTTTGGATTGATTTGATATGGTATTGGTTTACACCACTCCATCAATGGAGGACAAAGACTCAATACATGAGCACGAAATCAAATCCAACTCTCTAGAACCCTAACCTCCAACTATCAACTCCCTAAGCACACAAGCAAAAACTAGGATTTTCAAGTAATGAAAGGGTTGAGGGGTGCAGCCACCTCCTCCTCTATTTATAGTGGAGGCCTAGACCTTCTAGAAGAGTTTCCTAATGGGCTCCGTTAAGGCCCAAAACAAGCGGGTCACACACGCACGCATTTTAAAGCGTCGTCTTCATCTCCTCTTGACCTAATCCGCTTCTCCACGCACCGCCTTGCGCGGGGTTAGCAAAGGTCACCAAGGCGGTATTTGGTAAGATTACCAAAATACCCTTCTCGGTCCTTCTCCAAGACCGAGTCCAGTTGTCGGCACTCGCTGTTCGCCACGTGTAGGTTGATCCAACGGCTCTCATCATGTCGGCAAGTCTCTCCCATCCGGCTCCCACCGAAACCACCATGGCACTTGCACCGACCCGCGCCGCTTGATTCAACGATCACCGAATCGCCTGTTCGGTCACCTTTGTCCATCTTGCACCATACTTGAGTCCAATGACTTCACCCGCATCGCCGATCGTTCGAACCTCGGCTCTCCAAGCCTAGTCCCGATCATCCTCGCCGTTGACCGTCGTTGACCACCAAGCAACTTTGCACAACAATAGATAAACAAATCGAAGCCGGAACAAGTTCTTCACAACTTGACCCACGTTAGTCAAAACATGCATCATGCAACACATATGCACCGAAACCCATGAGATTGACCTAACAAGCAACCATCGCCGCCACACGGCCAACGAGTTAAGTGAAAACCGGTCGGACCGCCACCCTTGGCGGCTCGACGCCATCGCCGGCCCGACCGCCAACGAAGGCGGTCGACCGCCACCGTGGACTTAGCCAAAATTTCAACTCAAATCCGCAACCTCTCGAAATTTCAAGCGAATAGAACTTTTGTCCGGAGACTCCAAAATTATGGGACCAAGAGTAGTAGAACCTTCTCTCTTGCCTACACCCTCTATTTTTGGCCTAGCTCCAAAATCAAACTTCACTTAATGACTGGTTCGACCGCTCGCCAGGTTTGTCGATCGCACACCGCCGGTCCGACCGCCTCCTGGGCCGGTCAGACCGCCAGCTGCTCACCAGCAAATCAGCCCAAGACAGGACCGGTCTGACCGCCACCATGGCCGGTCAGACCGCCTGAGACCTGACAGAAACTGAACTTTGCCGAAAACTTGTGTTTTCGCAAACCTTCAACGTCATTGCCAATTGTCACATCATCCTAAGATCATGAGAATATCCCCATGATATCCACAATCTCCCCCTTGATGAACACATTGGCAATTTCCAACAAATGCAAATTTTGAGGTTTGAAAAGTAAAAACTCGACGTTTTCGCGCAAAGGCACAACTTGGTCCATATGCAAGAGAAAGCAATGGAAATGACCAAGCTGGCTTCAGAATAGTATAGGCAAGTGAGATAAGGCAAAAGAAAGCGAGAAAGCTTCCTTTTTCAGAAAGAGTCAAAATCTCACTTAAGGTCCATATGAAAGAACAATTGTTCGATATGACCTTTGATCATTGTGAGGCTCAAGAATTGCAATTCACGTTCAGAAAGAGCAATAAGACCATAAGAATGCAAATAAGAAACTCCCCCTCACTATGATCCTCAAATTTCAGAAAACTTCAAGTTCTCCAATTTTCTCCCTCTTTTTAATACTTTTAAATCCTCTCCCCTTTACACATTTTGAAATATCTTCTCCCCCTTTGACAATGGAGTCATCAAGGAATCACGCCTTCCTCTCGTCCAGAGATAACAAATGCAGAATGAGGAAAAAGCATAAGAAGGAGCATGCATAAAATGCAATGGAGTGGCTTCATATTTTTGTATTGGTCAAATTTGGATTACAAGAAGCTTTGGAGATTACCCAAAAGAACAAGCTAGCATTTCTAATATTGCACAAACAACATATCAGCCTGAATGCGCTAGCAAAATCATGATAAGACATATATAACAAAGCTAAAGCTAGAAGGCTCAATATAAAGCAATGAATTTTAGCATTTTAAGCAAAGCGTCAAATCTAGCAAGTTCATCAACAGGGATCCTAAGATGATACTGGCCATGTCAAAATGTCAATGTGATATCAAAAAGCTAACAATGACCACATTAAGAGACAAACAGTTACGAATTGAATCATTTTGCTCAATTGGTCTCAAACGCCCATTTTTCAACGGTTTTTCATTTGCAATGAATATTGAAATTGATGAAAGGTATATCTTAGTGAAGAAGATCCTGGACTAGGAGCCATCCACAAACTCTTCCTAAGCTTCTACCAGGGCAACAAATCTTGAGGTTCATGTCAGATTTGACAAGCAGTCCCCAGGAGATCGTCTGGATCATCAAACTACCTCCAAGTTCATGTCTATGACATGCAGTCTCGTGAGAGTAGTTTGGCACATTTTAAGCATAAGACAATCTTTAAATTTGATTTTTCATGTTTCACCAGAGCAGATTTAGATTCTTAAGAGAACAAGAAGCTCAAGTAAAGATCAATACTAGATTCAAGATCTAACACAGCAATTTTGACAGGGCCAATGTCACAAAAGGAGCACTAATTGCGCAACTAGCTAAAACATCTACAAATTGCAGTTTTTAGTTCAAGTTGTCTTAAAGTTACGCTCATTCAAAGAAAGACTTAGCTACACATGTGAAAGCATGATAATTCTAGCAAGTCAAAGAACTAGACATGGCATTGAGCAGAATTGAAACACTAAAGCTCAAAAGGGTAATAAGCAAAGCTTCATCAATTTTAAAAGACAAGCATAAAAGCTTATATTACAATGCATCTTTTTTGGTTTTTCATATAAATGCAGTATGATACAATGAGATGCATAAAAGACTTAAAAAGCCTAAAAAGATCAAAAAGAAAATACCACTAGAAGAAGGTATCGAAAAGATCGTAAAAGCTCGGATGAACAAGGAAAGTTCGAATGAGAGCCAACTCCCCCTCAAACCAACCCGTAGGGATAAATTACCCCTAACTCACTTCTCAAGGTGGCAAACCTAGTTGGGTCTAAAGGCTTGGTGAGGATATCAGCTAACTGAGCCTCGGACTCCACGAAATGCAGTACAATATCACCCTTCTCGACATGATCTCTAAGAAAGTGATAGCGAATGTCTATGTGCTTGGTCCTAGAGTGTTGCATGGGGTTTTTAGCAATGTTTATAGTAGAAGTGTTATCACGAGAAAGAGGAACACTATCAAATGCCAACCCAAAATCCTTAAGAGTGGACACCATCCACAAGATCGACTACAAAGAACTAGCAAAGGCTACATATTCAAATTTCAGCGATGGATTGTGCAATGTAAGATTGTTTCCTAGAAGACCAAGAGACAAGAGAAGTGCCTAAAAGTGACAAGTGCTCGAGGTACTCTTCCTATCTAGCCGACACCCGCAAAATCGAATCGAAAACCCCGAATGGACAAGGACGAAGAGCAGGAAAACCAAATGCCATATTGGAGGGTAGAGTGTAAATACACAAGATGCGCTTAACGGCTTGGCGATGGGAAGTCCTCGGAGACGCTGAAACCTCGCATGCAGGCAAACCGCGAAGTGGATGTCCGGTCTTGAGGCCGTCAGTGCGGGAGGAGCCGATCATGCTGCGGTACTCGCGTTGATCCACGGCTTCTCCTTCCTCATCCGATCCGAGCGATCGAAGTCGCCATGGGAGTGGCGATCGGCTTGCGATCACCCATCTCAAGCGCTTGAGCGGATCCTTGGTGTACTTCGTCGATGGATGAAGATCCCTTCCTTGCATTGCTTGATTTGAAGCCCTGAAGTAATTGAGTTCTCCCATCATACTCATCTCAAATTCCTGGACATGGTCTCAGAAAAACTAGAAACAAGAGCATGAGAAGAACCACCAAAGATAATATCATCTACATAAATCTAAGCAAGCAAGAAGTCATTGCCACGCCTAAGGATGAACAGAGTCTTGTCTACCTTACCCATCTCAAAATCATTCTTAAGCAGAAAGGTCTTAAGTCTATCATACCAGGCTCTAGGGGCTTGCTTAAGACCATACAAGGCTTTGGATAGCTTAAAAACATGATGTGGATGTTTGGGGTTCTCAAAGCCTGGGGGTTGCCTAACATACACTTCCTCTTCTATAAAACCATTCAAAAAGGCACTCTTAACATCCATCTGATATAATCTAAAGCCCTTAGAAGCAGCAAATGCAAGCAGAATGCGAATGGCTTCCAATCTAGCAACAGGAGCAAATGTCTCATCAAAATCTAACCCCTCAACTTGGCTAAAACCCTGAGCTACCAACCTAGCCTTGTTTCTAACCACAGAACCGTCCTCATTTTGTTTATTTTTGAACACCCAACGGGTTCCTATCACATTATGACCACTAGGAGGCTCTACTAGGTTCCAGACCTTGTTCCTCTCAAAATTCTCTAACTCTTCATGCATGGCATTAACCCAGCTAGAATCAGATAATGCATGTGATATATTGCGGGGTTCAAAGAAGCAACAAATGCGAATGAGAGTAGAGACTCGGATCGTGATACAGGCGAGTGACTCGCTCATGAAGACTACCAATCATCTGATCCGGAGGATGACGCCTCTGAATGTGAAGTGGAGCGCCCGGGGGAGATAATATCTCCTCAACCTCCGCAGGTACTGCTGATGAAGAAGATGCGGCCGAGAGCCTCAATTGGAGGTGAAGCGATCAGAGCGAGTTCTGAACTTGGGCAGAGCCTCAACAAAGGCAGTGGAGGACAAGTATCGCCGTCATCATCTTCCTCCACAAAAATACTTTCACACACTGTATCACCGAAGCGTCGGATCTAGCTCGGGGCTAGTCTCATCAAAAGTGACATTGCATGTCTCTGGACAATGTTAGTTTCAACATTAAAACCCGAAACCCTCGAATGTGCAGGATAACCTGAAATAAACCATCAAAAGTCCTTGATTCAAATTTATCTAGGTTTCTGTCTTGAGAATGAAACACTTAGCTCCAAAAACTCAAAATGAGAAACAGAGGGTTTTCTACCAAATCAAGCTCATATGAAGTCTTGCCCAAAGAAGGTCTTAAGAAGACACGGTTTGAAATATGGCAAGTCAGTAGCAATAGCTTCGCCCAAAATCTCCTCGGTGTGCTATACTCATCTAGCATCGTCCTAGCCATCTCGACTAAGGTTCTGTTTTTCCTTTCCACAACGCCATTCTCGTTGAGGGACGTGTGGAGAAGAGAATTGATGCTCAATTCGCTCGGCACAAAAAGAGGCAAACGAGGCATTCTTGAACTCCGTGCCATTGTCATCTGCGGATCGCTCTCAAGGCACCAGAAAGTTCAGAAGCCAAACGAAGAACAAGATCACGATAATGACCAAAAGCTTCATCCTTCGAAGCAAGAAAGAACACCCAAGTGTATCTCGAGAAATCATCAACTATGACAAGAATGTACCACTTGCCACCAATTGATCGAACCCTAGCAGGACCAACAGTATCCATATGAAGCAACTGTCCCGGTCCGTCAGTCATGACCAAAGTCACTGAAGGGTGTTAGGCGGCAACTTGCTTGCCATGCCTACAGGGCGCACATACAGCATCCTTGACGGCTTTGAGTTTAGGCAAACCTCTCATGAGATCAAGGTTGCTAACTCGCGTTAGATGGTCAAAACCAATGTGCCCCAAACGTCGGTGCCAAAGCCAGAACTCAGAAGAAGGTGTAAACAAACATTTAAGAGAACCAAAGAAGAGATTCGTAAAAATCAGCTCCAAAGATCCTAGCAACTCTATAAATCCCAAAAACGAGCTCACCAAAGAATCAAGCACCCGACAAGTATTTTTCTTAAATATAGTCTCATAGCCATCATCAAGAAGTCGTGAGACAGAGAGTAAGTTAAACTCGAGCTTGTCCACAAGGCGACGCCCTTTAGGATGAAATTGTCGCTCACCCCGATTGATCCGTTCCTTCAATCCGCCCTTGAGTATTGTCTCCAAAGGTGATGAGGACATCACCTATCGATCAGCGTGAAGGAGGTGAACCATTTTGAGTCTCCGGTCATGTGGCATGAACAGTCGGAGTCGACGAACCACGTGTCCTTCCTTCCGCGGCGATCCTGAAAATCAAGGCACAAAAGATCGATGTGTCTCAATACTGGGGTTAGTTAAACATGACTTGGGAACCCAAGATCGAGACACACGCCTCGCAGTAGTATGCAAAGCGATGCTATCCTTGATTCTATTTGAAATTCAGTTATGAGCAATGGTAACTCTAACATGAGAATTATCCTGTCTAGGAGCATGAGAATGATTAACATGTGAAGCAAATCCTAGACCAGGTTTCTTCCTCTCTAAATTACCATGTCTCACAAAAGCTCTAGGTTGATTAGATGACATTCTAGCAATATTTTTCTTAGCATTTTTCAACCTACGCCAACAGAACTCAACCAAATGTCCATCCTTCTTGCAATAGGTGCAATGGTACTTGGTACCACTGGGAGAAGCACCTTTTGACTGAACAGATGGTTGGGTAAAACCTGCAGATTTGAAAATAATCTTGGCAGGTTGGGTATCGAATTCAACTAAGCTATTTTTCAATATTTGAATGCCCTTAGATTTTTCATGTGTAAAGTTGTATCCTAACCCCTGGTTCTTATAAGGAGTCTTTGACTGATCAAGGATCATGTTTAACTGTTTCTTTCCTTTAGAAAATTTTTCTAATGTATCATTAAGGTAAGCAATTTCTTTTCTAAAGTTAACACATGAATCACAAGTTTTAGCCATAGACCTCTTCTTATAACTAGCAACCTCAAGCTTAAGAGCTGGACATAAAGCACATGTAGAAGTCTCAATCTGTCCTTAAGCTTGGCATATTTAGCTCTAATCGCTTCTAAGATATCTTTGACTTCATTTTCACGTTCTAAGCGAAAGTGCAAAGCTAGATTTCACATTACGAAGCATCCAACTTGTCGGACTCGAGCATTTATCACAAGGAGTAGATTTAAATTCAATTAGCTCGGTTCTAGCATTTTCAAGTTGATGCAAGGTAACATCATGAGCAGATTGCAATTTAGAGAATTGAGTGCGAACATGGCAAGATGAACATTCATCAGATTCAAGAGTCTTAGCATTTACAAGTTCTAGAGTTAAATTATCCACTTGTGACTCTAAGTCCTTGTTCTTAGCCATAGTAGTTTTTAAAGCCTTATCCTCACTCAAGAGTTGCTCAAAGAGATTATCACATCTAGCAGAAAGATCATCATAGGAAGGAGGTACCTCATTGTCATTGATGTCGACGGAGTCGGCCATGAAGCACATGCCGGTAAAATCTTTAGCCTTCCCTTTGTTCTTGTCTTGAGGAAGCTCCTCCTCTTTGTCCTCCTCACTTCCGGAGTCCACATCGCTCAAGGATTGTTCTCCAAGAGCGGCAAAGACCCGATGAACAACCTTCTTAAGCTTGGCAGCATCAAACTTGGACTTGTACCCTTGAGGCTTCTTCCAAGCTGGCTTCTCTTCCTTGTGGTTGCTCTTGCCTTTCAGCTTAGGGCAATTTGCCCGGATATGATAGAGCTCTCCACACTCATAACAAGTCACAGGCCGCCTCTCTTTTGTTCCTCATATTGTTGTAGGCCCTTGTGAACTTCTTAATCAAAAGTGCCATCTCGGGCTCAGGAATACTTTCAAGATCCTCTTCTTGGATTGCAGATAAAGAAGCAAGAGAAATTCCAGAAGAAGACTCAAACGACCCATCGAGGCTCTCTTGAGCGGTCTCACACTAAAGCCATGTTACCCTTCTTAGAATGGTCGACTTTCGGATCTCATGAGTCCCGAGCTTGCTATAGAGCAGCTCCAAGGTCGATCGTAGAAGTTGACATTTTCTGAATGGCGGTAGCCTTTATCTCCCACTCCCGGTGTTGATTGCAGCCGGAGATGGATGGCATTTTCGCATCGTAAATTCAATACCAACACCTTCATCCGATTTATCAACGTGTTAAAGCGATCGAAAATGTCATCGATGCTCTCACCAGACGCATCTCGAATTTGTTATATTCTCTTTTATAGACTCTGACGCACTTGTTTGATTTGGGAAGAACCTCATGATAGGTTTCGAGGTCTTCCAAATCTCATGTGCATCTCGAGATTGCAAATCCTATCATATTCTGTCTACCAAGCCCACCATACGAGAAATTCTTTGCCTTACGGTCACTAGCCAAGAGGGCTTGAGGCCGGCGTAGCAACCTCAGGTAAGATGAGCGGATCACGAACAGCCTCCCAAATACCCCGTGGTTCGCTCTCAAGAAAGACACGCATGCGGTTCTTCCAAAAAGCATAGTCGTGCCCATTGAAGATATGCGGTTTGGAGGAGTACTTATCCATCGCCAAGTTCAGTGACCGGTTAAGATCAAGATTGAACTAACCGGGCTCTGATACCACTTGTTGGACCGAAAAGGCGACTAGAGGGGGGGTGAATAGGAGCACGATCTCTTTTTCTCCCTAATTGAATTCAATACGAATCTCACTCCAATAGCTATAAAGCTATGAAGATCAATCAATCATGCACAGCGGAAGACTTGTATTGAATCCAATCAAAACCCCGAAGCAAAATCTTCAAAAACATAAAAACTCAAAACCTAAATGAGTTGGGCGGTCTGACCTCCAACTAGAAATCGGTCTGACCTTTGGAAATCGGTCAGACCTCTCAATACATGGCGGTCAGACCTCCAGGCCAATGAATAGTGAAATCAGCCCGAAAAATCAAAACGCAAATTGATCTAACTTTTGATTCGTGCGTCCAAACTTCGTGAAACTTGACACACACCTTCCTAAGGATGTCAGGAACCTATTCCAAGCAACGATCGTGAAGATCCTTGCCAAAGTTCAGACCTTTTCCCGCTTGAGTGAAGGTGGGTCAAAAACCGAGTCAAGAACGAAATATGATCTAGAAACTTGCTCGTGGGTGATTGATGACTAAGATGACCCTAGATGGGTTTCCACATGTTGCAACAAGTTAGATCATAGCAAGAAACCAACCAAAACTCGAGGATCAAAGAAAGACTCAAAATCACCAAATAGAGAGAAAGAAGGCAAATGAACTCATCTTTGAGAGAACTTTCTTTGGATTGATTTGATATGGTATTGGTTTACAGCCACTCCATCAATGGAGGACAAAGACTCAATACATGAGCACGAAATCAAATCCAACTCTCTAGAACCCTAACCTCCAACTATCAACTCCCTAAGCACACAAGCAAAAACTAGGATTTTCAAGTAATGAAAGGGTTGAGGGGGTGCAGCCACCTCCCTCCTCTATTTATAGTGGAGGCCTAGACCTTCTAGAAGAGTTTCCTAATGGGCTCCGTTAAGGCCCAAAACAAACGGGTCACACACGCACGCATTTTAAAGCGTCGTCTTCATCTCCTCTTGACCTAATCCGCTTCTCCACGCACCGCCTTGCGCCGCGGGTTAGCAAAAGGTCACCAAGGCGGTATTTGGTAAGATTACCAAAATACCCTTCTCGGTCCTTCTCCAAGACCGAGTCCAGATGTCTGGCACTCGCTGCTCGCCACGTGTAGGTTGATCCAACGGCTCTCATCATGTCGGCAAGTCTCTCCCATCCGGCTCCCACCGAAACCACCATGGCACTTGCACCGACCCTGCGCCGCTTGATTCAACGGGCCGCACCGAACCGCCTGTTCGGTCACCTTTGTCCATCTTGCACCATACTTGAGTCCAATGACTTCACCCGGCATCGCCGATCGTTCGAACCTCGCCTCTCAAGCCTAGTCCCGATCATCCTCGCCGTTGACCGTCGTTGACCACCAAGCAACCTCGCACAACAATAGACAAACAAATCGAAACCGGGAACAAGTTCTTCACAACTTGACCCACGTTAGTCAAAACATGCATCATGCAACACATATGCACCAAACCCATGAGATTGACCTAACAAGCAACCATCGCCGCCACACGGGCCGACGAGTTAAGTGAAAACCGGCCGACCGCCACCCTTGGCGGTCGACCGCATCGCCGGCCCGATCGCCAACGTAAGGCGGCCGACCGCCACCGTGGACTTAGCCAAAATTTCAACTCAAAATCCGCAACCTCTCTCGAAATTTCAAACGAATAGAACTTTTGTCCGAGACTCCAAAATTATGGGACCAAGAGTAGTAGAACCTTCTCTCTTGCCTACACCTCTATTTTTGGCCTAGCTCCAAAATCCAAACTTCACTTAATGACCGGTCGACCGCCAGGTGACCCGATCGACACACATCGCCGGTCCGACCGCCTCCTGGGCCGGTCAGACCGCCAGCTGCTCACCAGCAAATCAGCCCAAGACAGGACCGGTCTGACCGCCACCATGGCCGGTCAGACCGCCTGAGACCTGACAGAAACTGAACTTTGCCGAAAACTTGTGTTTTCGCAAACCTTCAACGTCATTGCCAATTGTCACATCATCCTAAGATCATGAGCATATCCCCATGATATCCACAGGCATAAAATTGAGCCAAGTACCATTCCAGTTGTTTAATGTCTATAGAAATCACTAATTATAACAGCCCTGAATTAACTGAGCAATTTCTGCAAGTTAATATCGTATTTGACAAGCACGTAGAAGTTCATATTCCACATTGACCACATCACCAGAATTCTAGGACTGGTAAAACGGTAAACATAAATGTGCTACTGTCTCCTTGTTTCTCTTCCCATAGAAAATCACGGCTAGATCACTGGAAATTGAAAAAGGACATAAACCAAATTCGCACCAAATTCTACAATGACTTCTCGAAACTTGGAATTGTAAAACATTGGTCGCTTTCCGCTTTCACAAGTATCTAGGGATACTATGATTGTAAAACATTCGGTTGATTATTTCTTTTTTTAGGGACTCTGATTGTCTGATTGATCCTAATAATCTATCAGGTAAGAATATGGAGATAAGATAGTGTTAGAGACGTGGGTCAGGGGGCCACGGCCCATTAGGGGCTGCGCAGGCAGCAGCATGGAATCCATAGCATGCATGCATATCTTCGTATTAGAAATAGTTAGATACATATCTTTATATTTGGATAGTGTAGATATTATCTTGTCTTTAGTGATTGGTTGAATTAGATTATGTTACTTTCTATATTTCTACGGGTAACCTCATCTATATAAAGAGAGGAGCCACACTATTCATAAGCGAGCAATGAGAATATAATAGTCTAAGTCTCAATCCCCTTCGTCTCCCTAATATATAATATCTTTCTCCTCTAGCAGTCGACGTCATTTGGCTATCCTTCCAGTAATGTTTATCCCTATGATCTACGAATCATAATAGATAGGAAGTACAAAATCCAACTAGGAATGGGCAATGCTCAAACACTCATTAATTCTGTTGATAGCAGTATGACACATCACTTTAGGTAGACTAATGAATAGGGGTGAAAACGGATCGGATAGTTTCCGACCGATCCGGACAAAAACGGATTCGGAATGTCTCGGATCGGATTTTCTCGGATAGTTTTCGGATCGGAAACGAATTCGGTTTTTTTTGCCGAAAACGGAAACGAATACGGTAGACATGCTATCCGACGGATACGGAAACGAATTCGGATTATCCGGATAAGACGGAGTCCGGATATCCGGATTTCGGCCCAAAAGTGGATTTCAGCCCAAAAGAGAAAAGGGGATTTTAATTGATTTTTGAATTTCAGAAAATGCAACAAATCAAATAGTCTTTTAGAAAATAACAAATAGAGTTCAAAAATCCTATAAAAATCAGAGAAATTCGTTGAATTATTTTTAACTTAATAAAATTAATTCTAACTTAAAGTTGGTTTTTATTTTTGTATATAAATTATTTTAAATTTCTAAAAATAGGGATAACCTTTTAAAATCCGAAAATTCAATAAATTAATTAAAATTTTCTTTTCACTTTAAATCCAATAAAATCCTAAAATCAATAAATTTTATTTTTACATTAAAAGTAGAAAAATAAATAATTGACTTTATTTTATTGTTTTTTTTTCCTTTTTAACCAGAAAAACTCTTTTAAATCTTAGAAAATCCAATAAAATAATAAATTTATTAATTTTATTTTTGGTAACATACTTTGGGATGTTAGAGTCATTTGCGTATAGATTAACCATCTAGTCTAATCAATGTTAGTGTGAACTAAATTTTATGTATATGATGAACTAAGTGTGAATGCATGATGACTTTGTAAGTTATGACTTATGAGCTAAATATGGTAAACTAAGTGTTGTATTTGTGATGAACTAGTTAATGTAACTTACTAGTGCCAATGTTATGTGTGGTTGCTAAAAAAATAATTCATGAATATTTACATCAAATAAATTAGTTATATGTTTTCGTTAATTTCTGGCATACAATTTAAGGGGTTTTCATGTTCCGAAAAATATATGTGACCGTATTCGTTTTGATTCGTATTCGCTCCGTATTCATATTCGATACTATCCGTATCCGTATTCGTATCCGGGGTATTCGTATTCGTATCCGGATCCGAAAAATAATATGAAAACAAATATGGCAAAGTCATTATCCGTCCGTTTCCGATCCGTTTTTACCCCTACTAATGAAGATGCCTTACACAAAATTGACAAGGAAATAAAACAGTTTTTTATTCTTTTTCTTTCAGGACTCTAATATCAACATTTCACAGAACCAAGGGGACTGCGAGAAGGCGTTGGGGTTTTTCTGGTCTCGGGTGTTTAAAGATATTAAAATCAACGGCTGCTGCTCCGTCAAATTAAATCAACGGCTGGATTAGCACTGGTCAATAGGTCAACGAAAGTCAAATACTTTTCCGTTTCCTCAGTGAGCTGTCCCACCCGCGTAAGCGGGACGCGCACTCAATCTCCCCAAACCCGCGTCGAACTCGGAGGGAGAGAGAGAGAGAGACGCGTTGCCAGCCGTCCGATGCCCATAAGACCTCTAGGGCACGCCCTCCCCGCCGCACAATTCGTTTTCCCTCTTTGCTCTGTTTCTTCCCCTCCACTCCGCCTCTCTCTCGTCTGCTCCCGACGCGCTCATGGCGGCGGCGGATCGCAAGCGCCCGGCGCCCGGCGCCTCCTCCCCCGCGGCAGAAGGAAAGAAGCGTCCGCGGTACTCGTTCGGGAGAATCGACGACTACGAGATGCTCGAGGTTCTTGGCGAGGGCGCGTACGGCGTGGTGCGCAAGGCGCGCGACCGCCGCACCGGCAAGAAGGTGGCGGTCAAGTGCGTCAGCGGCGCTTCCGACCACCGCAAGATATTCCGTGAGGCAGGCTGCCAAGCCGCGTGCCGCGGTCATCGTTCGATCGTCGAAATCAAGGACGTCGCCGAGGACGCAAAGACAGGGGACAAGTTCCTCGTCATGGAATTCGTCGGCCCAAGCCTTCGCGAGCAGATCTGGAGGGCGCGATCCGAGGAGCTGACGCGCGTGATGATGCGGAACCTGGTGGGCGCGGCCAAGAAGATGCATGACGCCGGCATCATCCACCGGGACATCAAGCCAGAGAACGTCCTCGTCAGCGCCGCCGGAGTGCTCAAGATTTGTGATTTTGGGATGGCGACGCCGGTGAAGCCGGCCGGAAAGCCGTACGAGGAGGGGCATGTCGGCACGATGATCTACAGCTCGCCCGAGCAGCTCACGCGCAGCCGGTACTACGGCACCGCCGTGGACATGTGGGCTCTCGGGTGCGTGATGGCCGAGCTCCTCACCGGCGAGCCCCTGTTCGACGTGACAACAGAGGATGAGCTGCTCACCGAGGTGTTCGACCTGCGAGACCAGCTCGCAGAGCATGGGCCGTCGGCGTTCCAGGGCCTGTCGGAGGCCGGGAGCGAGGTCCTGGCCGGCCTGCTGGCGTTCCACCCAGACGAGCGGCTCACGGCGGCGGAAGCGCTGGAGCACCGATGGTTCGCGGAGGAGGCAAAGTCCCCTGCCGTCGCGGGTGCAGAGCACCCTGGCTTTGTGCCTTTGTTTGCTTAGCTTGCTACTTGTTAGTTCGAGGACTCTGATGATTGGAAGCTTGCTACTTGTCTGCTGTAAGCTTATTTAGTTGGCCGGAAGCAATCCATTGCTGCTTCCTCCTCATCATTCATTTGTTCAAAAAATCTTGTAATAATAACATGGAAGTTAATCGAAAGACATATTCCTAGCTGTGATTGTGAGTGCTAATATGTTGATTAATTTTAGTGTCCTTGCTTGTTCAATCATGCAACTCTGCATCTAGATAGAGAAACAGTAAGGCTGGAGATATGACAATGAAGTATTTGTCAGATTGGGAGTTGTTGGTTGACAAAACAGATACAAATGTTGGATTTCTGGTTGACAATGTTAGAACGGCACTATAGCAAGAAGTTGTAAAAAAGAAGTATTTGGGAGAGAATTTTTTGCCCAGGTGAAGCATAAGCCAAGTGACTGGAGTTGTTAAGCTAAGACACTGTAGAAAAGATAGTCTGTTTGACCATCGAATTGAGGATGAAAAGCTGAACTAAGGTTGAGTTTGGTGCCGGACAAACGAAAGAGTTCAGACCAAAAATTACTCGTGAATATCGGATCACGATCACTCACAATAGAACAAGGAATCCCATGTAAACGTACTACCTCGTCAAAGAACACACGAGCCACTGAAGTTGCTGTATATGGATGGGTGAGTGGAATAAAATGGGCATATT
The DNA here is from genome assembly GCA_036346255.1 of Ampelocalamus luodianensis. Lineage (NCBI taxonomy): Eukaryota > Viridiplantae > Streptophyta > Magnoliopsida > Poales > Poaceae > Ampelocalamus > Ampelocalamus luodianensis. Next base: position 11,107,537 of record CM070635.1, on the reverse strand, counting down.
TGGAAAAGCGATCAATAATAGTTAAAATGACTGACTTCCCATGAACACGTGGTAATCCTTCCACAAAATCTATGCCAATATCCTCCGAAATACGGAATGGTACCGGCAAGGGCTGAAGCAGACCGGCGGGATGCAAATTCTCGGATTTGTTACGTTGACATACGGCACATGAGCGAACAAAATCTTGGACCAACTTGCGATCATGGTAGACATGGAAGTCAGTACGGAGACGGTGTAACGTCTTTTGAACTCCCTCGTGACCAGCCATATGAGATAATTGTAGAATGGTCTATAGCACCGAAGATGAGTGCAGAACATGCACACGCGTTTTGTAAAGAACCAACCCATCCACCACTGACCAAGGTGATGCAATACTGCCGTTGATAATCTGATCATGGAGTGTAACTAAATCAGGGTTGTGGATTGTCTCTTGCCGAAGATCATTAAAAATGTCGAACTGTGGTGTAGACAATACGAAAAGAGCTCCGTCCTCTTGATGACGTTGCGAGAGGGCATCGGCAACGATGTTGGAACGGCCCGGCTTAAATTCCACATAAAAATCATAGCCAAATAACTTACTCACTCAGTGGTGTTGAGGAATAGTTGAAAGGCGTTGATCTAGTAAAAATTTAAGGCTATAATGGTCTGTGCGTACAAGAAACCGATGGCCCCAAAGATACGGTCGCCAATGACGAACTGCCTAAACCAATCCAATTAGCTCACGTTCATATGCCGCTAAACCAGCGTGTCGTGAAACCAAATGTCGACTGAAAAAAGCAATCGGACCGTGGTCTTGATGAAGAATGGCACCAATACCCGAACCAGAAGCGTCACATTCGATAATGAAATCAGCCCCCAAAATCACGAAGTTGTAATACCGGAGCGGTGGATAACGCGTCTTGCAATTTATGAAAAGCACAGGTGGCATCTTCAGTCCATAAGAATGCCGCCTTTTTCAGAAGACGTGTAAGAGGTTCGGCAATGGCACCAAAATTCTTAATAAATTTACGGTAATATCCCGCTATACCGAGAAAGCCACGGAGTGCCCGAACAGAACGAGGTGTAGGCCAAGCACGGACTGCCTTAACCTTAGATTCGTCCATCGCAACTCCTTCGACTGAAATGACATGCCCCAAATAAGCCGCGATCCTCTCTCCGAAAAAACATTTGGATCGTTTAAGGAACAACTGATGCCCATTGAGGAGACGAAGAACCACCCTGACATGTCGTAGATGGTCTGCCCAAGTCTGACTATAAATCAAGATATCATCAAAGAAAACCAACACAAAGCGACGTAAATAGGGTCGGAGAATACTGTTCATTAATGCCTGAAATGTGGCCGGCGCGTTTGTCAATCCAAACGGCATGACGAGAAACTCAAATAAGCCTTCATGTGTGCGGAACTTGATCTTGATGATAACCTGACCGGAGATCAAGCTTGGTGAAAAAGTTGGCACCACGAAGCTCATCTAGAAGCTCATCCACCACGGGAATTGAAAATTTATCCTTGACCGTCTTTTCGTTGAGGGCTCGATAGTCAATGCAAAAACGCCAGGAACCATCCTGCTTCTTAACTAGGAGTACTGGTGAGGAAAAAGCCGAGGTACTAGGGCGAATAATACCTTGCCGTAACATCACCCCACACTGACGCTCAAGTTCGTCTTTAAGAAGCTGAGGATAACGGTACCGACGAACTGATACTGGAGGAGTCCCAGGCAATAGATGAATATGATGGTCCCGTGCTCTTGTAGGAGGTAACGTCGTCGGTTCAAGAAATAACTCAGTAAATTCAGACAACAGGGTGTCCATCATCTCGGCCCCATTGATTTGGAATGTCTGCGCAGCTGCCGTTGGTGCGTCCAAACCACACCATTGCACTTTGCGATAATGACGCCAAAAGGACATCGTTAAGGCCTCAAAGTCCCACAATATTGGACCCAAGGTACGTAGCCATTGAATACCCAGGACAACATCAAAACCATCCAGTGGAAGAGAATAGCAATCAAATTGAAATTCTTCAGTTGCAATCTTCAGTGCTATGTCCGGACAGAATCCCCCGCTAGGAACGCGATCACCATTGGCAACCAACACACGCATGCCAGGGCACGGCTGGACAGAAACACAGGCGCGATGCGCTGCCGCCGGGCTAATGAAATTATGAGTAGACCCTGAATCAAGAAGCGCCAAGAGCGATGTCGTTCCGACTATCACCCGAAGTTGCATAGTATTAGTCGTATGCGGCTTGATTCCGACCAAAGCATAGAGCGAGATGCCTGGTTCTTCTGAACTCTCCTCAGTGCCCGAACCATCTTCACTATCAGAATTGCCACTTGGAGGTAACAACAAGAACAGCCTTTTTGCAACGATGATTAGGAGTGAATTTTTCCTCACAATTGTAGCATAATCCCGTTGCACGTCGCTGCTCCATCTCCTCAGGTGTTAAATAACGGTGACGCATGTTACAGCGAGGTTGCTCTGAACTTGCGCTCGACTTCAGTGCCGACAAGATGGGTAGGGCGGGTTGGGCTAACGATTTGTTGTAGTTAATGTTCTCGCGGGCGTTGTCATTGGCCGGAGTGATTGCAATGGTGCTACTTGACCCATGACTTGCGCTCGCCGTTCATATGCCCGTGCCAACGCCATAGCCATCTGAAGGCTAGCCGAGTTTTGTAGTTCAACATCAGTGCGGATTGGTTCCCGTAGGCCTGGAGTAAACAACTGAACCTGTTGTCTTGGCTGTAAATTGTCAGCGCGACAAAGAATGGCTAAGAACTTAGCTTGATATTCCTCGACAGTCCCGAGTTGTGTCAATTCTTTGAGTTCGCCCAAAGGATTGTGGCGTATGGACGGTCCAAACCGCAGATTGAGGTATTCTTTGAAGTTACGCCAGTTTGGTTCTCCTTCATCTCGCTCAAGCTGAAAATACCACTGCTGCGCAACGCCGAGGAGATGATACGATGCAAGCCATACCTTCTCATTTTCTGGCATCTTCTGTCTGCAAAAAAATTGTTTGCATCTTTGTAACCATCCAAGAGGATCTTCGGTTCCTTCATACTTTGGAAATTCAATCCGATGGAAACGAGGTGGTTTGTCGGCCAACTGCCAACCCCCATTGACATGGCTGGTAGCGCCCGAGACTATGCCAGTCGGAGTTGGAAGCAGACCATCCCCATGGTTTTCCAGAATAGCGAGACGGTCATCGATCTCCTCAAACTGACTGGCTTGCCAGTCGAAGTGCTCTTTCATCTGATTCCATTGAGTTGTTACTGTTGCGGTCAGGGTTGCAATTTGCTCGTGTAAAGCTTCCATCGCCGCTTGATCGGTAGCCATATGCTCTGATACCAAGTTGTCACCACCTGTTCCTGATCGCAGTGAATACTGATGATGAACGAGTGATTTCGGCCCAGGACGAGGCTTCTCGGGCGCCGTAGCGACAATTAGATGAACGATGCAGAATAATACGATAAGGCAAGTAGAGGAACTAGAAGGAGGAGGACAAGATAGATTGGATATTGGACTCTGGTTACTTTACAGAGCACACATATCTCTTGTTAAATAGACTTGGTTGTTTACAATCGATTCCAATACTAACTCGTATTCCGAGTCAAACTCTACGGACAAATATACCGAATCAAACTATACTGTCTAACTTAACTCAACTTACTTGTAGGATCGTTAATGACAATCAGAGAGGGGTGAATGATTGTAATCCACAGTGGAAGCTTTTTTCTCAAATCTCACAGTAAGAACACAAAGAAAGAGAAACAGGAATATCGTTTTCAATCTACAGTGCACTACTAATTTTTATTTGTTTTTCTCTGTGCTTGTATAACATGCATGCAAATCGATAACAGAGATGTTGCTTGCTTCCTGTTCCTTTGCTTCCGGATGTTTCTACCTTCTTGCTAGTTAATAGCCTTGAGATGAATGCCTTCTATGTTCTTTTGTAACCCTCCTGATACAGGGGTGTGTGTGTGTTATAATTTATAAGCAAGAGACAAGAGCGGCACGAGGCATATGCAAGCACGGGCTCCTACGCAGCGACAGGCGTCAAGGACCGATGAGATGCCGGCTGTGTTGGACAGAGCGGACAGTGCAGTCTTGATGGCGACATCCTTCACAGCGTGCAGATCGACGAAAAGAAAACCGGCTGCGTCTTGACAAACAGTGACGCTCGTGCGACGTCTTAGCTTTGCTACGGACGCGGAGGATCATGAACACATCAAGCCGAGCAAAGCCTCCCTGTCGACACCTCAATCAAGAAAACAAGACGACGTTGCCGCTTATACCTTGTCGCGCCTGCCCACAAAGCCTGCACTCTGCAGTGCGCTCGCCTGCAGCCTGCTCACCTAATCCACAAAATTCTCACGTACTAGCACCTCCAAAACGTGGCCTGCATATGTGCACAATCACTAGCACAACACCTACACATGCAGCACACAACCATGAAAACACACAAGAACAAAAGCAACTATGTGATGGAGTTCTCACGCACATATGCAAAAACAGCAATCAAGCCAGCCCCTTCACATGAACAGCCGCGTCCGAGAAAAACGATCAGCAGCCAAAAGGAAACCTTGTCCTATGCCGCCGCCGCCAGGGCCCGTCCACAACGTAATATCCCAAAAAAAACTAATCCCTTACAAATCACCCCTTTTCTCAAGCTGCCGCACGCATCTATATACCAGCCGCAACTAGCACATTTACGTACACATTAAGCTAACCAAACCTCCTCACGTGTAGCCTCAATTAGTACATCTTCTATGCAGCCCATCATGCATGTGGCCCAGCTCATCATGCATGCCACTATTAGTACTTAATCTCCCTACAGCCTCACGTACAAATACTTCCGAAACATGGCCAGCCTATGTGTACCACCGCTGCTAGCACTTGACCTCCTGCCGAGATCTCCGACCGCATAAATCACCTCTTGCCAAAAATACCTCTTCTCAGCTTTCCAAATTTTGAACACTCCAAAATTATCACGTGTCGTAGCCTCCGGACCGCACCTCCGTAGCTCCAACACGCATCATCCATCTTTGATCTCCACACGTCCCAACTCGAGCTCGACCATCTCCTCCAGCATCCTCGACCCTCTGGACCATAACTTCGCACCAAGTCACCTCCCGGTCACCGCCATAGACTACGATCGCTTCCGAGTTACCTGCACATGCAAATACCAACACAACATATTTTCCGACACAAGTTTTTTCCAACTTGACCGACATTAGTTCACACACGAGCCACACGCCTCAAATAACATCAATAAACAACATTATCAATTGTTCATCAATTAAACTATACTAGACCTAGCCACATGGTCTAACAATCTCCCCCTTGATGAATACATTGACAATACTTCAAAATCAAGAATTGAATTTTTGAAAGAAGAATTTGCGAAAAGAAAGTTTCAAAGCTGCAAAGCAAACACTTCAAAACCACAGCCGAAAAACTCCCCCCTCAACACAAGGGAACCAAATTTCTCCATTTTTTTAATTTCTTTCATTTTTCTCCCCCTTTGGCAATGTAATCATCAAGAACTTTAGAGAAAGAATAATTCTAAGAGAAAGGAGCAAGCAGAGTAAAAATCAAGAAGCTTTGTACATTATCCAAGTCACTTTGCATTGATTTAAGAAAGTAACCAAGCCATCTTTTTTAGTAGAGCTATTAGGATCATATAAAGTCATATACCATATAGCAACGTCAAAACAAGTCTTTAGAATGATTAAGCAATTTAAATTAATGTCAGGCATCTCAACAATGACCAAACCGATTATAGAGAGTACAATGAGATATTACAATGAAAAGTTAAAGCCTAAAAGTGAAGCAAACTTTAAATCTATATAAGCTAGCAGTCTCATGTAGTAACCTATTGTTCCACACTCAATTCTTTAAGCATGTGGCATGCTTGGAGCATACTTTTTTTCACTGATGACATGCTTAAAGCATACTTCTTTTCATTTGAGTACTTTCTTTTTATTATATAGATACATATATATGTATGGCATGCTTGAAGCATACATCTTTTTATTTGTGCACTTTCCTTTTTTATAGAGATACATATATATGTATGGCATACTTGAAGCATACATCTTTTTATTTAAGCATTTTTTTTATTTTTATATAACATGCCAAATTAAGTGAGCACAAAAAGATTGCAATAAGAAACAAACAAGTCTCAGCCAAGATTTAAAATAAGACTCACAATCAAGCTAATCCTTTTCGTTGAACATCGCAAAGTAATAACTATAATCAATCTAGTCAAAGTATTCCACCATGTCATGCTTTAATTCAAAAGTGGCAAATTAATTAAAACCAGTCATGATCAAAGCTACACAGCACATGAGTAAATATGATAATGAGAGCTCTACAACTCATTTGATTTCAATGGCTTGGACTTGATGAATTGTTTAACAAGCATAATAAACAAAGCTTCTGAAATTTAAACAATAAGCTCCCCTTCAAAATAATCCCATAGGATGCAACACACCCAACTCACTTCGCAAAAGAGCAAATCGTGCAAAAACAAGTGGTTTAAAAAAACAATCTATAATTGAAACTCAACAAGGTGAAGAGCAACATCACCTTTCCACATGGTCTCTCAGAAAGTGAAATCTCTTAGAAGCCATCAAAGAAAGTGAAGAACCATCAAGTCTTCCAATCAAGCATTGATGTAAAAGCTTGGAACCAAATAAAGCTTATATTCTCTAGCCTCGTCAGCTGTTCTTACATCACATCACAGGAAACATCGGTCTCACAGTACTAGGGTTAGTGAAATAAGATTTAGGAATCCAGTACTGAGATACACGATGAACAGGTGCAGCAAAACTAGAACCAGAAACATGTGTGCGTGAGCGATTAGAACGCCAAAAAGAAGCCTGTCTAACAGCCCCTTGAAATGCAGGCAATGCTGAATAAAAATTATTTGAATTATAACCCAAACTAGCATGTGAAACAGACTTAAAATCATCATAAAAGTTCTCTAAAAACCTAGGAACAACAAAAGAATATGCACGTTTTTGTCTTAAAGCATTCAATATTTCCTTTTTCTCTTTCTTAACACGCCTAAAGCAAAATTCATGCAAGTGTCCATCTCTACCACAATAGGTGTAATGAAATTTAACATAATTAGAATTTTTTTGAGATGATGAGCTAGCACCTACAACATTAGTAGAAGAGCTTTGCACAAAACCAGCATATTTACACACAGTTTGTTTTGATTCAGACTTTACTTCAAATTTTCCAGATCCAAGAAACTTAACAACTGTAGGAGGATTATTCTTGGCATGCTCAACAAAATTAAATCCTAGACTATGATTTTTAACACTCACTTTTGATTTGTCTAAAATCATATTCAAAATTTTCTTGCCAAAAGAAAATCTTTCTAAAGTGTCCTTAAGATACTCAATTTCTTTAGCTAGAGTAGGACAAGCAGTGCATGTGACAACTTCATTCACAATCTTCTTAGAAGCACTAGACTGAGCCAACCTTTCTTTTTCAGCAAAATTATTAAGTTGTCTAGTCAAAGCTTCTATTTCTATGATGAGTTTAGGACAGTTAAAACAAGAAGCTATCTCATGATAGAGCATCTGTTGAATTATCTCCTGTAATGAATTAAGTCTAGATTCTAGTAACCCACAATTAGAGCAAGTTTTAATTTGAGCATTCGAAGTACTTGACTCTAAACATGTAGGAGAACTAAACTTGAGTTTTTCAATTTCACCATTTGCAAGTTTTAACTTTTCATCACAAGAATCATGTGTCAATCTTAGTTCATCAAGTTTATCAGTTACATCCTCAAGTTGAACCAAAGTTGATGCATTAATTGTTCTAGCAGTCTCCAGCTCAGAGTGTAAAACTTGACAAGACTCACAAGATTCATCATCAGGAATAGAAGCTCTAAGTCTATTAATTTCAGAATTTAAGCTTTCAATAAGACTATTATTTTCTTTTAGTTTCTTTTTAGTCTTTTTCAATTCAATAGCAAGTTTAATCAAACCGTCTTCAAGCTCATCATATGATGGTCTTACTTCATCAGGATCACTGTCATCGTCGTCATCGTTGTCATTTCTTGCCATGAAGCACATGCCCATGAAGTCGTCGTTGTTCTTCTTCTTAACTTTAGCATCATTATTGTCGTGGTCATCATCATCGCAACTCTCATTTTCCACATCACTCAGATCAAGAAGCTTGATAGCCAAAAGTAACTTTTTAGCCAATTTTCGACGAAAATTGTCACCCTTGGTGTTATTGTTTTTGGATGGCCGATGACGGTAATTCTTGTCATCCTTGATCACCTCCCCCTTGATCTTGGGATAATCCACCTTAATGTGACCTAGCTCGTCACACTCATAGCACCTAATCGAACTTAACACACCACCTCGCTTCCTCATCCTTATATTATTGAGTGCCTTGTATGCCCGTGAGGAGATCGACACCAAATCCTCTTCAGGGAGTTGTTCGAACTGTTCATCTGAAAAATAAGATAAAGCAGACAAAGAAAAAGAACTTAATGAAGCAGCCTGCACGGGGTTAGTCATAAGTGCTAAAGATGAAGATTTATCAATCTTAGATGGCAAAGCTTCCATCTCATAGGTTTTCAATCTAGAGAAAAGATCATCCATGGTTAAAGTATCTAGATCAATAGTTTGATTGATAGTTGTGACAACCATCAACCACTCAAGACCTAAAGATCTCAAAATTTTAGTTGCATTATCTTCATCAGTACACAACAGGCTAAACAAACCTCCTCACGTATAGCCTCAATTAGTACGTCTTCTATGCAGCCCATCATGCATGTGGCCCAGCCCATCATGCATGCCACTATTAGTACTTAATCTCCCTACAGTCTCACGTACAAATACTTCCTAAACATGGCCAGCTTATGTGTACCACCGCTGCTAGCACTTGACCTCCTGCCGAGATCTCCGACCGCATAAATCACCTCTTGCCAAAAATACCTCTTCTTAGCTTTCCAAATTTTGGACACCCCAAAATTATCACGTGTCGTAGCCTCTGGACCGTACCTCCGTAGCTCCAATATGCATCATCCATCTTTGATCTCCACGTGTCCCAACTCGAGCTCAACCGTCTATCCAGCATCCTCGACCCTCTAGACCATGACTTCACACCAAGTCAGCTCCCGGTCACCGCCGTAGACTACGATCGCCTCCGAGTTACCTGCACATGCAAAGACCAACACAACATATTTTTTCGACACAAGTTTTTTCCAACTTGACCGATATTAGTTCACACACGCGCCACACGCCTCAAATAACATCAATAAGCAACATTGTCAATTATTCATCAATTAAACTATACTAGACCTAGCCACATGGTCTAATAGGACTCATATACCGAATCAAACTATACTGCCTAACTTAACTCAACTTACCCTTTAGCAAAACCTTTCCTAACTCAGAAAATCTAACTTGCTGTAGTAGCAGTCGGTAACTGTTCTGGTTGTCGCCGACGTCGCGTGTAGACGTTTCCCCACATGACACAGGGACGGTAAAAAGGCAAGTTTCTGGAATGAGGTACCATATCAGGCCTCGGGTTCTGTTTGAGAAAAGGAGATGTCTGGCAGGTGTTCTGTGTGATCAACATCAGGAGCTATTGGAGTTGGACAGTTGTGCTGATGTGATGTTGCGAATTGAGCTGGATAAGCTAGTGTGGGTAATTGATCCGAGTGTAAACATTTGGTGATATTTTCCCTCCACTTGCTGGATATGCTGCATCAGATTGTTGCACCTGAATGTTGTCAACAACAACCTCGCAATCCGACGCTAGGCTCACATGTTGGTATCCTCGTTTTAAGTGCCAATTCAAGTGCTACTCTACATGCCTCATGTTCAGTCTTGATCTGTCAAGGAATTGCTCTTGCAGCAGTGAACCTTTCCTTGATTGTTGTAACATCCGCAATTTAATTAATGATGATTAGTATGCATCTTATCAGCATGCATGACATTTTGGAATCATTTGCATCATTTATTGCACTTGGAAAATCTAAATCAAAAATTAAACATACACTTTAAATTTAAACTCCAAATAAAAATAGGAACATAAAAATTTGATCATCATCTGAAAATAATTTATTCAAATACTAGAATAATTATCATGATTTAATATAATTTTTTCCAAAATTATGGGACTGGTTTAAACCCTAAGAAAATTCAAACTCATTACAAAGACCTATTCTAAGTCTTAATTGGAATTATACAAATTAAATCATGAACAATGGGTTTTAAAATTTTATATGGCTATTATATCATCCCAGGAAACCCTGTGAATTAATTCGAATTTATAGAATTTTATTTCTATATTTAAAGCCTTAGTCAAACCTGTTGTTTATTTGGTCAAATCTGGAATCCTAAAAACCCAACACTATTCACATGGCTCGGGCTTTTCACTGTTCCGACCCGAGCCATCTGGTCTAACCTAACCCACTCGTCGAGTCAGACCCAACCGACCCGAGTGAGCTGACCGGACCGCACCGCCTAACTGCACCGCGCCCGAACCCGAGCCGCACCGCGCCACCTTGTATCACTGACTGCCCAGGCCCACTCGTCACGTTCATCTTCCTCTCGTTGGCGCGCCCGCAGGAACAACATGCCACGTCGCAGCCGCGCTCTGCTCTCGCCCCAGTCACGGCGTGCATCCACTGCCTCTTCGGACCACTCATGGAGCTTCACTGCGTAACGCCGCTTCCATCTCGGCTATCTCCTAATGATAATACCCCTCCTTGCCCTCTAGTTCTTGTCACTTCTCCTCTCGGAGCTGAGGAGGAGGAAGCTCCCTTGAGCTCCATTCTCGGGTAAGCCTCGACTGGGTCATTCCTCTCGGCTCTACACTCAATGCCTCCTCCATTTTGGCTAACCCCAGCCTTTGACTTGGTTTGTAGCCTTGGTTTCATCATGGAGCTCTCGCCGGTTCCAGAGCGCGCCCACGGCTACCCTATTTAGCCATCTTCACCTCAGTGAGCTCTTTCCCATTTCTTTGCGCGTCACTTCTTGTGCTAGGCTATAAGGAGTAAAACCCCTCACTCAATTTTGAAGTTTCCCTATTTTCGGCCGACAACACTGTTCATCGTCCATTTGTTAATTTGGTGAGCTTTTGTCCAATTCCTTTTGATGTAACCATCTACTAGCTTCACCCAACCTTACACGACCTCCATTTTTTAGTCTTGTGGCCCAGGGAGTCCTTTCCTCGTGGAGCTTGCCACCGTCGTCACCATTGCCGTGGCCAGCCCACCACCAATCTCCTCTAGCCTCCCAACGGCTCTGGTAAGGTTCAGTGGACCCCTAGATAGCTTATGCATGTATTAATTCAGCCAATGTGTCATCGGGTTGTCGCATGCACTGTGAGGACCCGAGTATTTAACTAGTAATACTTAACCTCCATATGGTTCTAGCATTACTAATCAAATATCCAAAGCCTCGATGGACATGTGCTTCCCAGAATTGCAGCACATGCTCATCATCACAAAATTATACATCATTTCCATACAACATTAATACTAAGTTCAACAACGACATACATAAAGTAAAGTTATTACAAAAGAGCCGACCGGCCAAATGACACGATATACAAGAATGACAGCGGAAGCAAAAGCGCCATAAGATGGCTAAGAACAAAAGTCGATCGGTTAGCCAACACAACCCACAAGGCAACCGACCGGGCCGCCAAGCTAGTCTTCCCGCAAGCTACCACAACAAAACTCACAAAAGTGAGGCCCTTCAAGCTCACCTTCTTCCTCTGCAACAAATACATTTAAGCAAGATAACTGAGTACACAAAGGTACTCGCAAGACTGACGTGTGGAATAGCAGACCTATTCATATGCTACATGCAGACTCATTTAAGTGGAGGTTATATGTCTCATTTTGCACAAAGCCAACTTTATTTGCAATAATGTAATACATTTAAAAACAAGTTTGCAAATCTGTTTTGATGTTGAATATAACAGCGAACTAATAATAAGTACAAGTAACCACCTAGAAGTGACTATCCCAACAGCCACCACAACATAGCACGAATCCCCGATTCGTACCACCCATCAAGTTTTAATTAAAAAGATTGTAGTCTAACTCTTGAAAGACCTTGCCAAGCGTGTCCATAACCTAGGACGAGGCTATTCGAATAGTTTTAACCCTGCAGGGGTGTACCAATGTACCCACACTCCAGACCGCCTTTAAGCCACAAAGCACACTTCCGAAGGTATGGCGGCACGACTAAGTCCTACGAGACATTTTCCAATATTGTGTATCAACCAGGAGTCGCTCGTATGGATAGAAACCCATACGCTTACATTGCAAGCCGAAGGACTACAAATCCCATCACGGGTGAAGTCTTTCGGACACTACAATGCTCCCAACACCATCCCTCCTGCGACTCCCTGCGACCCGAAGCCAATACACGCTAAAGTACTAAGTCAAGAGAGGTCCCATACCCTCTAGTGTGGTTAGCACGCTAAAATGCTTGGTTTAGTGCAACAAGATGTTCGGTCCTTGTTGACCCGGGCACCATTCCAGTCACACCCAAAATCACACCAACATACCATTGTGCCCAAGTCTAAATTATTTTATTTTTAGTTTTTAATTTTCACAAGTAAACATGGCACAAAGCTGAAATCATAAGTGATAATAAGTTTTATGTGACCAAGGTTATCGACAAGTCAATAACCGCCCATTTCTACCGGAAGCTAAGCATGGCTAAGCAATTAATCCGCAAAACTACTAAGTGACAAGAACTCATCCATGAACTATAAATCACAGCAATACCTAGGCTCATGGTAGTAGAGGATAATCATTTGCCTAAGGAAATGCATCTACTAGGTAAACTAACGAAAATAGTTTAACACAAACTAGCAATGCATACATAGAATTTGCAAACAACATAAATACTTCAAAATACAGGGATTAACATGATCAAACTGCTTGCCTTGCTGCAATTGTTCTTGCTGTAGAGGAGGATCCTCAGGTTCAATATAATCTTCGGAACCTAACGCAAAAAGGCGATAAAACCAATAAGAACGAGGAACACCAAACAAAACTCAACAGCAAAAGACATCCAAATCCCATGAAATTTATACAGCAGTAAGAGGTTGATTTTAGACAATTTTAGAAACAAGAATCACTCCATTTGAACTTAGCATGAAAAAGTTATGGCTAAACTAAGATCTCTCAGCCCATAAATTCTCTAAATTAATTACTGGTACTGTTCATGGCGAAAATTTCTATAATGATCTGGAACCCAAAATTTTTATGGTAGGTAGCTAAGGTCATCCTAAGAACAGCAAAGTTGAGTATACTAAATTTGGAGTTGTAATGATTTACTTATGATTTTTCTAAGTTGCAAAACTAGCATAATGCACTTTCCAGAAATATAAACATGTGCAAAACCTATTTCATATTAAAGTATGCTAACAGAGGGATTTTCTGGTATCAATTTTATATATTTAGGATTTACAGGGAATTACTTGTGTCTTTTACAACATTAAATGAATTTTTAAATGCTACCAATAAGGTTAAATCTATTAACATATTTTTCTGGTGCTGATTTAGGCCTACAACCATTTTTAGATTAAAGTTTAGTTAATAACAAATTTATCAAAGTTGGAACCATTCAATTTGCGGTATCTGAGAAAAGATATGCATTTTCCCAGTTTTAATTCAATTTCTGGAATATCTAAAATGGCTGAAATCAAGTTATTATTGACTACAGAATTTTCTACCACAGAAACATAGCTAAAAGCATTTTTATATTAAACTTTAGTGAAATACAAATTTATTACAGTTGGATTCATTTAAAAAGGATCTAAAATGATTTAGTTATGAATTTCTAAAGTGTTTAAACTATTTTCAGTTGACAAATAACTATTTACCGAAATAAAACAACACTTAACAGAAGGGAATCGACGTGGACAACTATGGGCCCTTGATTTGGAATCTAACGGCGCGCGCGAGGGGTGCGCGAGAGCGACTCGAAAGGCCCAATCCATCACGACCGTCGATCAAGAATCGGAGGGTCCATAATGAGTGCGGTTCGGGCGACTCGAACAGCACACGAACCACAGCCGTCGATCATGAGATGAACGACACACAAGGATGGGAGGATTGGGTGATTCGATCGGCCCAATTGATCTGGACCGTAGATCGCAGAATGGACGGTGGACTTAGATCGAAGTTCAAAATGAAGCGCTGACATGTGGGGCCGCATGTCAGTGACTGTGAGTCACACACGCGAGCGAAGGAGGTCCTGAACGGTTGGGATATACACGAGGGAGGTCCTGGGCGGTCAAGATCTCGCGGGGGAGGTCCTGAACGGTTGGGAATTACACGAGGGAGGCCCTGGGCGGTCAAGATCTCGCAGGGGAGGTCCTGAACGGTTCAGATTAAAGCGGAGGGAGGTCCGGAGGTTTTCTTTATAAAAAACCAGGGGTGGTCTTGTACAAAGAGGACCCCAATGGTGGTCTTAGGGGTGGTTTTCATAAAAGGACTATGGGGAGGTCTTTTTCGCACGGGGAAGATCTAAACGGCTAGGATCCAACCAGGGTGGTCCTAGACGGTTAGGATCGACTCTAAGGGGAGGTCCTTGCACTTATAGTTTCCGCAGACAAAGATCCAACGGCCTAGAGCTAACCTAGGAGGTCTTTAACGGCCGAGATTGATCCAAGGAGATCCTGTGACTAAGCGCTTTTACCGACAAAGGCTCTACGGTCCAGATCTAATCGTGAGGAGGTCCTGGACGGCTGAGATTTGGCGGAGGGTGGTCCAAGACTTACTATTTTTACGGACATAAATCTAATGCTCAGATCTAAACCTAGGGAGGTCATGGACGGCCACGATTAACCCGAGGAGGTCTGGTGACTTGACAAAATCACGACAAAGTACAGAGCTCAACGTTGAGCTCGCCGGCACGTCACCGACGACCAAAGCCACGGCGGCGCTAACTGACTAAGCCAAAATGTTCGCAATACTATTGCGAACCTAATGCGAACATCCTCGACGGCGGAGCAAGCCTAGAACGCCGGCGAGCCAGAGGAGGGCGGAGGACCAGTTTTCGGCAAAAACCGAAAACGGCGAAAACAAACGCCACGAGCTAAACTAGCTAGACCTTAAGCTCTAAGGGACTAATGTGAACTTACCCGAGTGCAGGGGAGGATCGAGGGAAATCGGAGGAGACCCAGCGGCGGAGCAGTTCACCGGAGCTGGAGAGGATGACGACGACAACGTGCTCTGAGCCAACAGAGGCAACAGGAAAGGTTAGGATAGCTTCGCGATGACCAAGGGGTGGTCAAGGAGCAAGAAATTGCACAGGGGACACTCACCAGAGTTGGGAACGATGAAGTTCCACCTACGGCCGTGAAACCCGAAAATCCAAATCCAACTGCTCCTGGGGAGGCAAACCAAAAATGGGATTAGGGCACAGCTTGACGACGACCAGAGGTGCTCAGAGGGGTAAATATTAGGGCAAGAGATCCACTGAGACACTGCCAGCCGTGAAGAGCTCCGAAGCTCGAAAATGGCGGGGGTGAGAGGCACTCGGTGGTTTTGCACACAACTAACAACGAGAGGGAGCTGGGGTGACTGGGAGTGTGAAGGGGCTAGAGGAGGACCTCAGAGGTGCTCTAGTAGCTTGAAAGCCAACGGAGCACGAGGACTAGGGCTTTAATGGCGACGGGACAAAAGGTGCTGCCGCGCGAGAAAACGAGGAGGGGAGCAGTGCGGTCGATCTTTGCTCCTCACATGGGCAAAAGCGGGGCTCAGAGCCGTTGCCGGGCCCCACAAGTTGACCACACGCTGCCCTGCTCACCTGCACACGCTCACGCTCGCTGTACGGCGAGAAGAGGAAGAAGAACAGCGGAGGGACTCGGGGAGGTCGTGAGCCCTTCGATCGAAATCGGACGGTCCAGAGCACCCGAGATCGCCCAAGACTAAGAAACGGTGGGGAGGTCGTGGACGTTGGATCTCAATCCAACGGCCAGAGCATACGCACCCAAAGTTGCTTATGGACTTGGCTTGACCGAGACGGGTGACTGGGCTTTGACTCGAGCCCGAGTCTGGCTCGCACCCGAGGAACAGTGAATCCCAGATTTGGGATTTTAAAATGAGCTGAGACTTTGGGGATTTATTAGAGGTAGCAAATCAACTCCAAAAATTATGAAATTTTTACAGGAGCTTTCTAACTGAGTTATTGACCTTGTGTAAATTTTGTAGAGGTTTTTGTGCTATACTGTTTCCTCCAAAAATTCCACAAGGTGCTGGTCCACAGTTTGACCAGAATTTAATTGGGTTTGACTGACCTCCAAAAATATTCAAACAATTTCTAAAAATTGTGAAATTTTTCAGAGAGGTCACATACCATCCCAAGAACTTAGGATAAATATTTCCAGGAGATGATCACAAGATGGAACAAGAGTGTCTAAGAAGAATAAGATGTGGGCTAAAATGACTGGTGATTTTTGTATTCCCATGACTTCTTTACAACAAAGGTCCAGGCCATACAGGAAATACAAGATGTAAGAAAAGTTTTTAATTTCCCCTCATTTTCTTACATTTGAAACACAAGTCTAAAACTTGGGATGTTACATGCACGTTAGCCGTAGGGGTGCCGCCGCTCGCCGTCAGCTAACCGCCGGTGCAGGCCATCTCAACCGCCGCCATCGCCACCAAGAGGTTCACAAGGTTACCAGGAACCCGTTCCTATAGCCTTACTTCGTGCCCTCAAGGACCACAGCACCAACGTGCAGGTGAGCAACCGCGCGGCTGTGCGAGAGAGCGTGGCACGCTCCGACCGGTTACTGTAGCCTATCATTAGAGTTTAATTGCAATCATTAATATTTAATACATGATCTTTGTCGACCAAGCTTATTAGCTGCTGAGTTCTTTGCATTTAGTCTCTATGACATGCGGGCCCCGCACTTTAAGTGCATAGTAACCTAGGCGGTGAACCCGTGGACCAAGCTCTTAGCTCTTGGTCCATGCACTATGCTTGTAGACCGAGTCGGTGACAAGTCTACATGCAAGCTTTATTTAAGTGGATGAGGCTTTGGACTTATTTTCAAGATAAAGCAAGTTTTCATTTACAATAAGGTAATAGATTCAAAGCAAGTTTGCAATTAACTTTTATTGTTCAAATAAAAGAGAGACAATAATAACATAGATAGAGAACAACACCAACCTAGAAGTGACTAACCCATAGTCACCACAACAATAGCATGAAGTACCCCTTCATACCACCCATGTCAAGTTTAAGTTTTTAAAAGGTTGTAGTCTAGTTCTTGTGGGAAATAACCAAGCGTGTCCATAACCTAGGGCGAGGCTATTCGAATAGTTTTAACCTGCGAGGGTGTACCAATGTACCCACACGATAGACCGCCTTTCCACCACCCACAGTTAGCACACTTCCTTTGGTATGCAGGCATGGCTAAGTCTAACAAGACGCTTTCCAATGGACGATGCTAATTAAGAGCCGCAACCCACGGGAGAAAGACACATTAAACAGCCTAACCGGTCTGCTAATGCTCCCCTCCAACACCACAAACACACACACAGGAACACACCCACCGACCAGCTCATAATTAACACCTCCCAAAGTACTTAGTCAAGAGAGGTTCCATATCCCCCTCGTGTGGTTAGCACGCACTAATTGCTTGGATCAATGGCACAAGTAACTCGGTCCTTAGGGACTTAGGCACCATTCGATCACACCAACAGATCACCCAACATACCATTGTGCCCAAGCCAAGATATAATTTTTGTTTTCAGTTTTGATTTGCAAAATGGTAAAACACAAGGTTGGACATAATGGAATAATATAAGTATTTGTGTGATCAAGATCACCGACTAAGTCGATGATCGCCCAATACTACCGATACTAGGCATGGCTAAGCAATATTTATTCGAAATCTACTAAGTGACAAGAGCTCATCCAACGAACTCTAATCACAGCAAATAACCTAGGCTTAGGTAGTAGAGGATATTGATTTACCTACAGATTATGCAACTAGAGGTCTAACTAATCAATTTAACAACAAAATAGCAATGCATACATAAAGTTTAAACAAAGTATTAGACTTTAAAAGTAATGGGATTGAATGGGAAATGATCAAACGCTTGCACGCTTGCTGTTGCTCAATTGGTTGCGGAGGGTCGTTCTCGGGGTTACCGCAAATATCGAATCCTAAGCGAAAGAACGAAAACAACCAATAAGACGAGCAACACTTAAATGAAAAAGCAAGCAACAATTATCCAAATGCGACGAAATTTACACACAAGGTAGAATATGGATATACCTAGACATAGAAACTGGAAAAACCTAATTTGGATTTGTGGTGCAAAAGATATTCCCTAAAAACCTATTTTCGGCCATAATTAGCACAGAGCAAAAATATTTTCTAGGAAGATCTTGAAGCTGAAATTTTTATGGTAGCTACCTACTGGTTTAGTGGTAACCCATATAAAATTTCAGGTCATTTGAAGTTATAAAGAATTAGTTATGATTTTTCTAAGTTCTAAAACTAGGACATCATTTATATCAGTAGCAAAGACCACTAGCAAACTGGTCCTTCACTAAAGTTCATCCCAAAGGAAATTAACAAAATTTAGTTCGCTCTATTTGGACTTACAGAGAACAAGTTATGGATTTTCTAAGTTTTATAGCATTTTAGAATATTTACTTAGAGGTTTGAAAAGGCTAAAATCGATTCACAACATTTCGGTTCTTAACGGGGCCTAGAAACATTTCTATATTAATCTCTAGCTTAAAGGAAAATTAATACTACTAAATTCACCCAAAAGGATTTATAATGAAAAGATATGAATTTCTAAAGTTTTAACAACATTTTTCAGTAGAAAGATAAAGCTCACCGAGGAATTTTATATCCTCAACGAAAAGAAAAGGCGTGGCTCAAAGTGGGCGATTAAAGATCCGACGCCTACGCGCGACGGCCGATTCAACATGCGCCACGCCGCACCGTTGGATTTGATTCCAACGATCCGGATCATTCGACCTTCGGACGGTCAATTGCTCGCACAACACGGACCGTTGATCAAGCGATGAAGGGTCGGGATGGAGGAGCCTTCGGACGATCCAATTGCTCCCGATCCGACCACAGATCCAATATCGAGCGGTGAGGTTGATTGGGCCGTTTATGATTTGAACAGGCTACTGCGACAACAGGGCCCACCGTGTCGACTCAAGTCACATGACGGGTTCAAGCGCACAGCGCGCAGGAGGGTTTGAAAATGGCGGGCCACAGTGTCGATGGCCGTGGGCCACGCCACGTGGTTTAGCGCGCGGGGATTAAAATGTGCGGGCCCACCGTAGCGGCGAGGAGGTGGGTTTAAGAAGCTAATGATTACTAACCCATGATTAACAATGATTATCATTAATGAACGCCATTACTGTGTCCGAACGATATTACGACACTGCCGTTTTCGTCCGACAACAAAACCGAGGCACCCTCGGCTTGTCGCCGGCGACCCAAGCACGGCGGTGGAAACTAAGTGCCAAATGGAACCGCAATAGCATAACGCACACACGGGACCATCCACACCGTCGGTGGTGGCCCGAACGGCGTGAGTCGGCGGTGGCGCCGGTGACCAAGCGGCGAAATGCGAAACGCTCAAAGCTCCGCAAGTCCGGTAGCGGATGCCACAGCTTCTAGGGACTACTAGAAGGCTACCTGAGGGGTGCGGAGGTGCCGAGGAGGTCGGAGCAGCTCGGCGACGAAGAGCGGCGCCGGCACCGAAGAGGAAAAAGTGGAGATGACGGCCTGAGCAAAATGGGGGAGACCGGGTCATCACAACACCTTCATAATAGCTCAGAGATGCCACATGAGCAAGGAATTAGAAAAAGAAGCTCCTTACCGGAGAGGAGGAAGAAGGGGGTGATTCGGTTTGCAGAAGCAATTCCCCAAATTGAGCTGCTCCTGTGAAAGCAAACTACAATTAAGTTAGGGGTTTTGCTCCAAGAAGTAAGGGACACAAACCGAAGCAAGAAGAAGGGAAGAAAAGCCACTGGAGCGCGGTTGCACGATGAGCTCCCACCCAACAATGGCGGCGAAAGGGTTACGGAGATTTGGGCTCAAGCAAGCAAAGAGAGTGCGTTTGGAGCTCAAGGGTGTAAAGAAAACTACGAAGGTCTTGAGGGCTTAAGTAGCGAGGAACGAAGAGAGCGGCGCACACGCTCCGGATGGTCTTCGGTCCACAAAGCGAGCGTCGCGATCGCCGGGCGACGGGAGCGGTAAGCTCGGCGACTCCGAGGGCGTGCGGCGACGTGCATTTAATGCGCTGCGAGGAGCCGTTTAAAGGGCTCAAGGAGGTGACAAGGCACCCTCCCTCTCACCGCCATGGCGTGTGCACGCGCACGCCGCGCCTTAAGGAGGAAGATGACCGACGCGAAGCGGCCCACCGGCCACGGCACAAAGCGGCTCGAGTCAAAGTGTTTTAGTGGGTTGAGCCCAACCCATTAGATCTTGGCCGCCGGATGAGATTTGAGCGGTCACGATGCGATCGCTAATTGTAAAGACCGAAGTGAACTGCAGTGCGGTCGTGGCCGGTTGGATCGAATCCAACGGTGAGAATCACATGGCAACCGGAGTTGTCAGAATGCCTACGAATGAGAGCCGTCCGATGGAGATCTAACGGTGATGACGCGCGCCAGCTTCGACCGCGCGGTGCGATTAGTTGGCTCGGTCGAGTCAAGTGACTCAAGCCGAGCGACTCGAGTCAATGAACAGTACAACCCGATTAAGGTTTGATTTTTAAACCTGGAACTTTGGGATTTAATTGAGGCATCAAATCAACTCCAAAATTTATGAAATTTTAACTGGAGCTTCCTGACTTAAGGATTAACCTTCCTAAAATTTCCATAGGTTTTTGTGCACTGGGATTTTCTCAAAAATTTCCAGAAGGTTAAGACAGAGGTTTGACCAGGTTTGACTTGCCTCTAAAATATTTCAATTAATTTCCAAAAATTATGAAATAATTCAGAGGTGTTACCAAGCCACCCTAGAACCAGGAAAATTATTTCCAAGGGTTTGACAAAGATTTGACCAAGGAGGTTGTTGACTTGATAATTGAGGCTTTTGATTTTGAATTTCCCAAAATTCCTTTACAAGAATTTGAAAAGTTTCAAGAGTAAAGGATGAAGGAAAAGTTTTAATTTACCCTCAATTTCTTACATTTGAAACACAAGCCAAAATTTGGGATGTTACACATCGCTTCGCACGAGCATGGTTGTGGCATCTTATCGGGTCCTTCCTTTTCCCCAATGGCACCAGCAGTGCCATCTCCTGGATATACCTACCCATGTTGGTCGATTTGCACATGGCAGGGGCGTACAGTTGGGGTTTTGCTGCCTTGCTCGGCTTGTACAGCCACTTGTGTGACGCGTGTCGCTCACGGAGTGCCGACGGCAACTTGGGTGGCTGCGCATACCTGCTGCAAGTGTGCATGTTGGAGCGTTTGCTCGTGGATAGATCCGCTCGTGCTACCTTGTAGGTTCGAACAAATTTTGTTTTTCCATATTCTTTCTCGTTCAATAAAATACGACTGAACTCCATCTCCTTGCAGGCATGGCCCCTTGATGAGCCTTCGTCACTTCCAACCGTAGCCTACCGTGGAGCTCCATCATTCCACCTACTGACCATCCGAGGTCGCGATACCTCGGCTACACAAACGAGCTCGACACAATCACTCAGGACCAGGTACAGTTCCCTCAGTTAATTTGCATGCTGTTAATTTTGTTCTAACTATGACTTCATCACTAATGTTTTAAATCTTGCGCAGGTCACATGGACACATGCTTGTGTGAGATTGCACCATAGTAGTTCGCTTCAATATATTGTTTGTATAAATTTTACTCAGTTTTTTCCCTTGTAGATGGTTCACCGCCGATGCCGATGAATGGCAACTAGAATGAACTGTGCCATGGCGGCCGGACATGTTGTTCAACCAAGCCTTGTTTGGAGTGGCTCGTCGTGTGCTACAACATCACGGGCAACGACATGTACTTTGGTTGCACAACAAGACGAAGAGCAAGAGGATGACGACGATGTGGATGCCAGGTTGCCCGACGAGATGCCATGAAGGATGAACTAAAGTCTATGAGCACTAATAATGTATGGGACTTAGTAAAAATTCCTGACGGAGTCAAAACAGTAGGATGTAAATGGGTCTACAAAACCAAGCATGACTTTAAGGGAAATGTCGGAAGGTTCAAAGCAAGGCTTGTAGCAAAAGCTTCTCACAAAGAGAGGGGATTAACTATAATGATACTTTCTCTCCTGTCTCAACTAAAGATTCATTCAGAATCATTATGGCACTTATAGCTCATTATGATATAGAGCTGCATCAGATGGATGTTAAGACATCATTCTTTAATGGCGACTTGCAAGAAAACGTTTACATGGCTCAACCGGAAGGTTTTTTCGTGGAAGGCAAGGAGTATATGGGTTGTCGACTTAAGAAATCGATTTATGGCTTAAAGCAAGCGTCGAGGCAGTGGTACCTTAAATTTGATAATATCATAAGGAATTTTGGTTTTAAGAAAAATAAAGTTGATAACTGCATATATGTTAAGTTCAAGGGGAGTAAATTCACCATCTTAGTGCTTATGTGGATGACATCTTATTGGCCAGCAGTGATAAGGATATGCTGTTTGAGACCAAGAGATTTCTTTCATCTAATTTTGATATGAAGGATCTTGGTGATGCCTCTTACGTTCTTGGCATTGAGATTCATCGAGATAGGTCCAAAGAAGTATTAGGTTTATCTCAGAAGACATACATTGACAGAGTGCTGAAGAAATATAATATGCATAAGTGCTTTGGCTCGCCTACTCCTATTGTTAAGGGCGATAAGTTTGGGACATTTTAGTGTCCAAGGAACCAATATGAAACTGATTAGAAGAAGTCGGTTCCTTATGCTTCAGCTGTCAGAAGCATCATGTATGCTCAAGTATGCACGCGCCCTGATTTAGCTTTTGTAACCGGGATGCTTGGCACTTTGGCAGATATCAGTTAAATCCAAGATCGGACCACTGGAAGGCCATTAAGAAAGTTGTGCGCTATATGCAAGCTACTAAGCATTTCATGCTCACATATAAGAATTCTGATAACCTTGAAGTTGTTGGTTATTCAGATTCAGATTTTGCGGGATTTGTTGATACTAAGAAATCCACGTCAGGCTATATCTTCACACTCGCTGGAGGATCTATCTCGTGGAAAAGCTCCAAACAAACCCTTACGACATCTTCAACGATGAGAGCTGAGTTTGTGGCATATTATGAGCCCACCGGGCAAGCTGTATGGCTTAAAAACTTTATTCCCGGACTTAGAGTGGTAGATATCATCTCTAAACCACTCACCTTATACTGCGATAACAAACCCGCAATCTTTTATGCGAGTAACAATAAGTCAAGTGGTGCTGACAAACACATTGACATTAAGTACCATGTTGTGAAAGACAGAATTCAGGATCAAACCATTAGTATCAAACATATTAGTACTAAGTTAATGCTTGCGGATCCGCTTACTAAATGCTTATCACCCAATATTTTTTGTGATCATGTTGCTAGTATGGGTTTATTGAAAAGCCTCCGATTCTGGATAAAAGGACCTTAAAGCAAACCAACTCACATTAAGTATAATGAATATCCATTTTGAAATGGGATAGTACACTATAGGTTATGGGGTTGTATGACACTTCATTGGCCATGCGACGCATTACCTTGGTATGTTGTTTTATTGAGAATAAGCTTATGATGTTAGCCTTACAATCAAAGGGGAGAATGTTGGGTTGATTTCGGCTAACCACCACCGAGATTCAGGGGGCCACGCCCCACTCATGCCTTGATAAGGGGCACAAATGACCTGTTGGTTTTGGTCCCGTTTCACCGAGCGCAACAACAACTTTTAGGGGACGCAGCAAGCTTTGGATACTCATGGTTCTTGGCTATGATGCACCCAACAGACCCGATCTCTCTCGAGCGTTGTGGTGGGCGAAGACCGCAAGCCATCGTCGTTACCGCGACAAAGCCGCCTCGCCCACGCCACCTCTACGGCAACTGACGCCTCTGCAACCCTAATGGCATCTTCAGGTTCGGGTAAGCAATCTCGCTTCCGCTCTAAGGATTAGGTCGGGTGTTCATCACTGATTCTAGGGTTAATGTCATCTATATCTTGTTCAACCTTAGATTATGCCCAACAAACGCATGGTAGCCTAACTGGAGCATGCGCGCCAGAGCAGAAGACGACGATCGCGCTCCTAACGACTCAGTGGGGGAAATTGGCAAGAAAGGGGTGAAATGGAAACGACATGGAGAATAGTGCTCACGGTAAGGTTAAGGAGGGATTTTGTAGGGACGTGACCTAGTTCATTTCCACGAGTTTGCGTGGCCAAGCCCGGTTTGTCACACGAAGTAGCAAGGTCAAGGCGATGCGACTGGGCGACTGCAGAGACTTGGAGCGACGCGCAAAGTGGAAAAGGGAGCTCGAAGAGGCGCGAAGTCAACTCTGCCAGAACTTCACAGATGAAGCAATGGCGTTTAGGGCGCACTGTTGCACAAAAGCGAGTTGGGAGACGACTCCTGACGGGTGGGTGCCGGGCCCATGCGTTAGCGATTGGGGGCAAAGGCAACGAGAGATAAGGCGTAATCTATAAAATAAACTATCGTCTGAACAAAGCAGAACAAGGAAGGCGACTTTGGTCAGGATGGTGCACGGACCATAGATGGGCCGGTAGTGGGAATAGTATGGGGCCTTGGCGGAGGTTTTAGACCTTAAGCCTTTAGATAATTTAAATTCATTTTTCAATTGTTTCAATGCAGAAATATTGTTTGATTTATTAAAATTAGCAAAAGACTTCCAACATTTCCAGAAAACTTCACACATGCATTTTGAATTGTTTTGAACTTATATAAAATATTCTAAACTCTCGATCACTTTTAATCTGCAAAATTCATTTTAGGCTGCTGAAAAATTAGGAAAAACTTTTAATATTCCAAAAATTGTATTTCAGCTCAGAAAATTATCAAACTGCCTTAAAAATTCTGAAACGTTTTTTAGAGGCATGTTAGACTATTTATAACTCAAATACATTAATTACATATTTCAATAATGTTTTATTTATTTTAGAAAATTAGTTTTTAGCATTAGAAATTTAGGGAAAACTTCAAATAAATGCTATTTTAAAATAATGCTCAAAATTTCATAGGTGAGTATTTTAATTTCTTTATACAGATTGTGAAATTTTGGGATGTTACAATAACTTTGCAATAAAACTAGTAATTGTTCTCTGAAAATAATTATGATTAGTGAACATACGAAACTATCATTTTCAGCTAAAAATAAAAATTAGGATTAGTGAACAAACAAAGGTATCATTCTCAGCATACAAAACATTTTTTATTAGTTATCAGGACAAAACTATTATTCCAAAAAGTGAAAAACTTTAAAAGTAGTGGGCTCTAGTAAACTATTATTCTAAGTAGGCAAAATATTACAATTAGATGGAGCCTAAAAACTACTCTGCAATAGTGAACTAGGAGGAAGTTGTAAAATGCTATGCAGCCATGCACAGAGATAACACTTAGATCAGAAAACTAATATATACTGGTGAAGAATATAGGAGAATGCACAGGAAAAATGGGAATGCTAAAAAAAAAATACAAAACTGTTATAATTATTTATCTGAGACAAGTACTTTTTACAGATAATGAATTTCAGTAAGTTGAATTTATCAACTTCATAACTTTAACAATCCTAAATGAAATTGGACAAAACAAATCTATGTTTGTGATCTTACAGCATAAATCAATCCTAAAAAAATACTAAGAAAAATCTCAGACAAAAATATGACAGTGACTTTGGTACATATGTAAGTAAATTATGCACTCTGCATACGTTTTTTTTCCACCATCAATTTTTTTTTTAAAAAAAAAGGAACATTTTCCCCTACATTCACACCAGAACTCCCTGCCACCTCTCTCCCCCTTAAGATCGGAAGGGGAACTTAGCAACTTGCCGCAGAAAATAGAGCGTGGACAAGATGATCCTTAACACATCCCCTGGTACCAAGGGGTTGTTTGGTTTGGTGCCCATGAGAACCAAAGTATATCAAGCCAAATTTTGGTAACGTTGACTAGATTTAGTCTCCTTTTAGTTTCATGACAAGTTTTTTTTGTAAGATTTTGTTCACAATAATTCTCTAATTTATATCTAGTGACAAACTTTACCAAATTCCGAACGACCAATTTGGCCGCCCTGATTTTGGTAACGTTTCATATGCAATTTTGGTTCTCAAACCAAACAAGCCCCGAGTCCAGTTGAACACCAGCGACTAGACTGATGTAGCCTCTCGCTTCTCTTCCCTCTGAGTTCTATCTATATATCTAAAAAAACAAACAGAACTGATGGCGCATGTGATCGAGTAAGATAGCAACAATTTCTCACATTTATGGTCGTCGCCAGTGAAGATGGCGCGGTTGTCCCGTATTTCTGATTTCTCCACCCCGCACTCTCCTCCCTCATTCCCCTCTCTTTCACACACACACACACACAAAAGTACTGATAGGCGCCAGTGTCGAGGGAAAAGCAAAAATAACTCAAATGGAGTTGTCTTCTCAAATGTGCCCAAAATGGAGCCGCATCCTCTGCCGTGCTATTCAAAAGGCACGAACGGCATGACAGGAAGGGCCCTTGGATGCAAAACTGAGGCACCAGATCAGCATGGGCGACATATCGATGTCTTTCGATTAAACTTCCAATACCGTCTGGTATGGCCCGCATGTACAATTTTACCATCTAAAATGATAAAAAGTAGCCTTGCTTTCTATAGTGGCCGTGATATCGGTCAATATCGGTCATACCGGCTCAATACTGGTGATACCGCTTTCGATACCAGATAATGCCGATCATACCGATAGATTTGAAAATATCGTCTATTGAACTTATTGTAGTATATGTTATATTTAATCCTACAACTATGTATGTGAAGTAATATTAGAAGTGAAAGTTAGTGTACATACAACTAAACATATATGTACTTATAAATATATATTATTATATTAAACTCCGGAACGGTACACCGGTATGAACTGATACCGGAATTTATCATTCCAAGAATCAAACCAGACAAGTATGCTTTCAATTTCTCACGAGATAATCGGAGTTTCCCTTCCAACTCAATCTTAGCCGTCCAGAACTTGATCTGATGGTTGAGAGGAACCGAATGGCACCTCTATGCGGCTCTGCCTTTCCGCCGAAAAGCAGAGGATGCCGTTACGTCCAAACTGGATCTAGGTCCTTAACCCGTTAATCCACGCGAGCTCTGCTAGAATCCAATTAGGTACTCAGTAATCTCAAGGGGATCCGATACTCCAGAATTTGAATGATTTTTCAAACAAAGCAACCAGTTGATAACTACTTCATCTATTCTTTTTTACTTGACACAGTTGACTTCTTACGGTTTTCGAGATGTGATTTTGACCATAATTTTTTATAACTTTTACATTAAGATTTATTAATAAAATTATAATATTATGAAAATATTTTTAACGATAATTCTAATGATATAATTTTTATATAGCCAATTTAGATAGTTTTAAACCTATTGACGGTCAAACTTTAGAAAGTTTGACCGTGAAATTGAAGTTTGACCGTGAAAAATTAATTGTGTCAAGTAAAAAAAGAACGGAAGGAGTAACACATACCGTTTTTTAATCCTGATCATGCTCCCGCGGAGTGACGTCCATCCAACTCAATTCACACGTCCTCTCCCGTCGCCAACACGAGTACGCGCAGCCGGCCAAGACCATCATATACAGGGGCGGATTGTAGAGGACACCGTATGCATAGATACGCATCCTACAGTATAAGCTCAGTGACTTATACATATAGGTATAAGCTCAGTGACTTATACATATAGGTATAAGCTCAGTGACTTTACCCATATGTGTTGATATATACGGAGAACTCAAATCGATTTTATTCTAGATCCTCCACCGATCATATACCGTGATTTATATAACTAATGTACAATCTTTTGATCTCACAGCTCACTCTAAGTCTCGTAACGCATACGTATATAAACCCCTCAGCGGTGACATGAATTTCACCAGAACAAGCTGATTCATCTCCTCTCTTCGATCACATCACAAGCTTGCCATTAGTACAGTAGTATTATCTCTTCCACGTATATGGCTTCTTCACCTAGCAGAGTGCATGCGTTGGTGTTCTTGAAAATGTTCTCGACGGTTCTTTCGCCGGCGGCGTGCAGAGAGGTGGCGGAGACGGCGCGGACGGCAAACTCGCAGCGCCGCCGGAGGAACGGCGGACCGGACGGCAAGACGATCGACCAAGGGATTGGCTACTTTTTTATGGCTCTAGCCCTTGCTCGCGCCTATCTTCTTCACTGAAGATGAGCTTAACTCGCTGCCGCAACAGAGGATCGAATTGAAGGATACAGCCGTTTCCTGGTAGATAACTGTACAATTCTTTCACAGATCAATGTAAAATTTTGAAACGTTCATTCTTTAATGGAGCCCTTAAAACAAACTATGCATTTGCTACTTTTTTTTTCCTATTTTAGTTATGTACAAAGAATTTTTACAGCTGAATAAGAGTTTGACCAATCATATTCTAGAGATCACTGTAATATTTTTCCCTCTGATATACATATTACTGTGAAATTGGGATATTGCATACAAAATTTTACAAGAAACATTCATTCAGGCGCATAACAGCGTCCTCGAAACAAACTGTACAGCTGCCTTTTCCATTTCAGCTATGTACATAGACAATTGATCTCACAATGTTATTCAAAACTTCTGCACATTCTTACTTTTCCATCCTCATCAAGATGTTCACCACCTCCCTCATGGTTGGCCTTGACTGGCAGGCCACCTGCGTGCAGGAAATTGCCAGATCAAGCAAATCCAATGCCTTTGCCTGCTCATTTTCTGGCCAGTACATGATCTCCTCATCGAGGCAGCTCATGATGCTGCGGTGATCTGCCCACTTCAGGTTTGATCTCATCCATGTTACAATGTCCATACCATCTCCAAATGCAGAATCCACAGGCATCTTCCTGCAAAGGAGCTCGAGTAGCACTACTCCATAGCTGTAGACATCACTCTTCTCAGTTAATCTTGTGGAATATCCATGCTCTGGGAAATAAATGGCAACACATGTCAAGTCCTGAAGTTTCCGACAGAGTGATCTTACAGACTTAACTGAAAAAGAAACGGTACCTGGAGCAATGTAGCCGAGGGTGCCAACAATGACAGACACTGTCGCGTCTGTGTCCTCATCACCAACGATCTTCCCCATGCCAAAGTCTGTGAGCTTGGGTACTAGCTCAGCGTCCATCAGTATGTTGCTTGACTTGACATCCCTATGAACAATCATGGGCACACAGTCAAGGTGCAGATAGGAGAGGCCTTGTGCTACGCCGAGGGCGATCTGATGCCGGACCATCCAGTCGAGGGCTACTAGAGGCTTCCTTTTGTGCAATAGCTCGAAGAGTGTTCCCTCCGGCATGTACTCGTAGAGGATTAGGCCGATGTTTCCACGGATGCAGTACCCGGCCATCCTGACAATGTTTCTGTGTTTGACCGTATTCAGAATCTTCATCTCAATGGGGAATTTGCACTGGGACAGATCAACTGTCTTGACAGCCCACTGCTTTCCAAGTTTGCACTCCGTCCGGTAGACCGTGCCGTGTCGGCCTCTTCCAATGACATGCTTCTCACTCCAGTTGTCAGTGGCCCGGAGAATGTCTTCATAGGTCAAGTGATCTGGCAATTCCTCCGTTGAGTCCAGGCCACGGATTGAGACACGTTTGGCTGATAAGCATTGGGACCTCTTCAGAATGTAATGAATAGCAAACAGACCAGCAACCGTAACGGCGAGAGATGAAAGTAGGAATGCCACAATAATCTGTGCGTTCCTGCTTCTATTTTCACAGATTGATTCTTGGAGCAAGGTGCATTGTCAGGCTGTAAGCACAATTGAGGTTCCCAAAAACCTTCAGGCAACTGCGCTGCGAGCTTAGCCCAGCCAGCAGGGAGCTGACCGGATAGATCATTGAACGACACGTTCACAACCGAAAGAGAGATCATGCTGCTCAGCTGCGATGGAATTGAACCAGACAATGAGTTCTTCGACAAGTCGAGCACTTCCAGATACTGAAGGTTGCCAAGGCTGCTTGGGATTTGGCTGCTCAATCTGTTCTTGCTAATGTTCAGAGTTTTAGAGATGTGGTGAAGGTTTCCTAAGCTGCGTGGGATGGCTCCTTCAAAAAAATTGTCACCAAGCTGCAGCTCAAGGAGGGCCTGTGTTGCGGTGAAGGAATCCGGTATTGTCCCAGTGAGGTTGTTTCCGCCGAGTAGAAGATTTTGTAGGCTACCGAGTGTTGTGATCTCAGCTGGTAAACTTCCGTTGAGAAGGTTATCTCCAAGATCTAAAAAGACAAGTCTCTTGCAATTTCCCAATTGGTGTGGTATCAGTCCAGTCAGCCTGTTTGACGACATGCGCAGAGTTCCAAGATTGTTTAGAGCGCCGAGCTCGTGAGGAATGGACCAGAGAAGTTGTTGCCAGAGATCAAGCATTGTGAGGTTACGCCATGAACCGAGTACGCTTGGTATCCTGCCTTCAAGCAGATTGCCTCCCATGTTGATGTATGACACCCTTTATTCGTGCCCAAATCCACAGGTAAGCTCCCACTGATCTGGTTGTTGTTCAGATTGACCCTGTACAGAGACTGACATTTAGCTATCTCACTGGGAAAGGCCCCATCAAACCGGTTGTATCCAAGATTAAGAATGGCGAGCTGGCCTCCCATGCACAGACCAGACGGAATTGCGCCATGGAAGCGGTTGCCAGTGAAGTCAACACGAAGAAGTCCCGGAGTTGTGTTCAACCCCAGGGCTTGTGGCAGCTCGCCGGTGAAGTTGTTACTGTACAAGGTGATCTCTCTTAGATTCCTCATGTGATTGATCTCTGAATGTATCTCACCACTTAGACTGTTGTTGTTGAGATACAACTCCACCATGTTAGCCAATCGCCACAATGCTGGAGGAACTTGGCCATGGAGCAAGTTATTGAATAGATACAGCTTTTGCAGCCGGCTGAGCTCTGCAATCTCTGGCGGAATCGTCCCAGAAAGGCTATTGTTCTGGAGCTCAAGGTCCACCAATTCCCGGCATTTCCCAATTTCCGGTGGAATTCTCCCAGTAATGGCATTGTCCGCGATTGAGAACATCTGCAATCTGCTCAATTTGCCAATGAACGGCGGAATTGAGCCGGTGAACCGGTTGCCGTCTAAGTAGAGCATTGTCAAGGATTGAGACTGCCCAATTGCCTTGAGGACAGCCCCGGTGAACCCATTATTTGACACCACCAATTCTTCCAGGTTCACAAGCTCACTGATGCTTGCCGGCAACTCCCCCGTGAACGCATTGTCGCCCAGGTACAGCTTTTGCAAATTTGGCATGGAGGCAAAGAAATCGGGCACCTTGCCACCGATTTTGTTGTAGGGTAGAAACAAGACGGTGAGGTTGCCGCAGTTCCCGAGGCTGCGGGGGAGCCCCCCGGCGAGCTGGTTGAAGTAGAGGCTCAGGTAGACGAGCCCGCACCGTGCCGGGAACTCCGGCATTGGACCGGACAGGTTGTTGCTGTTCAGGTCCAAGTAGGTGAGCTTGGGGAGCGCGGCGAGCTCCGGCAGGATGGTGCCGGAGAGGGAATTGCCGCTGAGGTCGAGGTACTCAAGAACCGACGAGGAAGGGAGGTTGGCGGGGATCTCCCCGGTGAGCGCGTTGGTGCTGAGGTCGACCTTCCTGAGCCGGCGCGAGAAGAGGAACTCCGGGGGGACGGCGCCGGTGAGGAGGTTGAAGCTGAGGACCAGCGTGGTGACGGCGGAGCACGCGGCGAGCGCAGCGGGAACGGTGCCGGTGAGGTGGTTCCGGCTGAGGTCGAGCACGGCGAGCGCCGGGAGCGCGCAGAGACGCGGCGCGGACGCGGCGAGCGAGCCCGACAGACCCACGCCGGAGAGGTTGAGAGCGGCGACGGCGCCGGCGGCGGAGCACGTGACGCCAAGAAACGCGCAGTGGGGGCTTTGGGCGGCGGCGTGGCCCCGCCATGTCGGGAGGAGCACGCGCCGGGAGGCCGGCGGGAGGGAGGCGAGGAAGGAGAGCAGTACGGCCGCAGAGTCGTCGGCGGCGGAGGCGTTCGACGGCGGCGGCGGCGTAATGGAGGTAACCAACGGGAAGAGGACGAGGAGGAGGAGCAAGAAGGGGACATTCGACATGTGAGGGAGCTGTAGCTTCTTGGCTTTTGGGTCGTTCCGTCGGGCGGTGGAGTGAAGTGGCGTGTGCGCGCGCGAGGACGAGGGGGAGGTGGTGGTGGAACGGAGTTCGGGCGTGCGGTTCCGTGCGGGTGGAAATGGAGATGGGTGGTGCTTTCAAGGGAGGAGGAGAACAAACAATGACAGTGGTGGTGGTGACTTTTTTGGCGGCAAAGCATCGAGGAGTGGGCCTGGACGCTGAGATCGGCTGCGGCGGGGGGGAGGAAGCCACTGTGCTGCGTGCGCCTGCGGTCCGTGGCATCGTGGCTCCTGGATACGCGGGTGGGTAGGGTTGTTGAGGCTCCCGTTTGACTCGTAAATTCAGCCAAAACAGATTAATGCATGCATGAATAAAAAATCAGAAAGACGCCAAAATGAAACAGATTGACTTCTCAGGAATAAACAAACAGAAATAGTAGAAAATGCTATTGCGTTCCGAACGGAATCGACGGGATAGCATCTCACCGTTGGATCCAAACATTGCAGCGTCTCAGGAACCGTTAGATGGCTACGACCTTATCTATTTGCTCAACTCCCTTCCCGATTCCTCTTCTCCACACGATCCTCTCCCTTACGCAGAGGGGAAAAAAATTCTATAAGACCTGATCCACAATTCCATCTCAGTAAGCTAGTTTTACCGTGTGACATATGTATTTACCAATATCAAAATACACAGTCCTATAATCCCTATTCCCTATTAACGATTCCAAAGGATTCTTTCACCCGTGTCTTGCTTTAAATTCTCTTGGAATATAGATTATGGGGTTGTGTGCTTTGAGATTAGCAAATACACGTGTCACGCGGTGAAGTTGGTCTACTGAGATAGAGTTGTAGACCAGGTCCTATAGGATTTTTTTTCCGACGCAAAGCGAGCGGACACTAGGCGAGCAATTGCTATAGCAGCCGAGGGGAAGCGCGTGATGAGCTGTGGGCGGTAGGCGTGACGACACGCAAGCTTAGCGATGAGTAATGGGCAAGCGTGGTCGTAGCCACAGCGACTATGGATGGTTTGGAGCGACAGCGTGCGGTGGCGATCGCAGACGAGTGTGGCGATGAAAGTTGGTACGGACGCCTTTGAGCCTAGGTGCGCCCTGAAACTTGCCTGAAATTCTACGCAACTCGCTTAGATTTTTAAAACTTGCGTGAACCCTATCTATACCTTGATTTTCATCGATGTTTCATTTGTTTCTATTGAATTTTTTGAAATTTCTTTCGAAACTCTGATGAAACCATATGAAACTTGCTTTAACAAAGATGAAATGATTGAAACTTTTCTTAAACTTCTTAAGAGTTACAATTTTTTTTTATGAAACTTAATTGAAACCATTATGAAACTTCATTAAAATATCTTAAACCATATTGAAACTTTCGCGAAACGCACTGAAACCTGCTTGAAACATCGAACTTGAAACATGAAACATTTTTTAATGTTTTTCACAAAACGAGTTGAAACGTGCTTGAAATATCAAACTTGAAACCTGAGACCTTTATGAAAATAAACCTCGTGAAAGTCTTTAAAACTGTTATACCGTTGGAAGCACCTATTGTCTATGCCCTGAAATCGCAAAACATTGTTTACGATTCGGATCCTTTTGTCTATGCCCTCTCGTTAATACTTGGGCTTGTTTGGGATCCCGGGCCACGTACGTGGAAGTTGAACTAAATTCCATGCCCAATCCAAATAATGCCTTGTAGAAGTTTCTAACTACGAATACCACATTGGAGAGGAAACTCTCTTGGATTTTTGTCCAAAATTTCGAAAGGACATGAAAAAATACGTACTCACATGAGCGAGGAACGAGCATTTGTTTGTCCTTCGACTGTTCATGGATGGTCGGTCAGTGACTCGATCCGGGCTCGAGCCTTGATTTTTGGCCTAAAGATCTGGCCCGAAGCCTGAAAAGGCGTGACAAATGCAACAAAAATAATAATAAACTATTTTTAATTTTATAAATAAATTAAATATTAATTTTTATTTTAAAACAAAAATAATATTATTTTATTGAAAAACATAGCTTTCAAGCCGAGCTGGGTTTGAACCTGCTCATTCAAGGTTGGGCTTTTTTAGGCATGATCCGGTCCAAGGTTTGAACAGGTCTAGCCCTTACCATGTGTTAGACCATGTGCTAGGTCTAGTATATTTTAGTTGATGAATAATTGACAATGTTGATTACTGATGTTAATTGAGACGTGTGACGTGTTGTGTGAACTTATGTCGGTCAAGTTGGGAAGAACTTGTGCTGAGAAAAGATTGTGTTTTGATCTTTGCATGTACAGGGTAACTCGGAGGCGATCGTGGTTTACGGCGAGGATCAGGAGATGGTTTGGTGAGAAGTTATGGTCCAAAGTGCGGTCCAGAGGCTACGACATATAATATAAGTTGGAAAAACCTATGTGTGTTACGTAAAGGTTGCAGGTTCCTTATTTGTTAGAATTGGATTGGACCACATGGTCTCAGAGATGAGATTATGGTTTGATCCCTAGGCTACAAATAGAGATGGGTGAGGTGCTAATTCTGGGGCTTTTACATATGTTATTTTCGTTCTAGAGTTTGAGGGATGCTCAAAAAGCACTTTATAACCATAAATATGATCCAACAACAAAAATTAGATTTATTTCAGAAGAAAAAGGCTGGCGGCGGAGAAATCGTTTTGATACTCGGTTGACTGCTCCGTTATCGAAGACGACTCGGAGGTGGCTTGCATCTTCGCAGGGATTTCTTCACGGACTCGCGTACACCTGCGCGGAATTTCTTCGAGAGGACCGGTGTGGTGGCCACGTGCGGCGCAAAAAGCTTGACGTTTTCGGCTTTGCGCAGTGTGTTCCTTTGTCCCTCGATCGGCAAGCGCTTTTATGTTTCGGGCAACAGCAGAGCTAGGCGCAGCGTCTCCCTCGTCCTCGGCCGGCGTAACCATCCCGCGCGACGCGATTTCCTCGGTGGACGCATACGCACAGACGACTTGGTTCGATCCGCCTCGAATCGAGGCTATTGTGCAGCACCTGGAGACACGCATACGCACAAGGACAGAGAAACAGGAAGCACACGCAGAACAACAAAGCAACGCACAGGAGAGAGAAAGCTATGGTTTTTGTTTTCACATATTGCAAGCAACCCTGTACCGTTTGATACATTACCTAGCGTTGCTATAGTGCACGTGTATCTTGCTACAGTATCAAAAAAAATTATTTTTCTCTTGTTTGCTGTTTTTTTGGTTTTCATGTTCTTGCTGTATTAGCAAGTTGAACAATCAGAAAACAGTAGATCTGAGAAAAAAGCTTTCACTAGGGATTACAATCATTCACCATCTCTGGTTGCTATTAACGATCCTACACAATGTTAGCATACCATGTTAATTTTATGTGCCATGTACTATACCATGTCATCAAATCGACACTGCTTACCTATGCATCTCAGCTGAAAATACCAATAGGATAACTAGATCTCTTGTTGTGCACTCATTTTTTGAAAGAGAACATGGAGGCAAGGGCGAAGCTAGGCCTCGGACCTCCCGGGTAATGGCCCGAGGCTCAGCGAAAAAATGCCAAATAAATGTATTAAATCTGACCTCAAGTAAACACGCTGGGCCAGCCCGAGGCCTAGGCCGACACTGGCTCCACCCCTCATGGAGGAGGCACATCCCACTCGCGTCACATACACACACATTAGGAAATTTATGGTGGCTTTAGGGCCTCAAAGAGTGCGCACATGTGTTTATTTACTGAACACACACATGTGTATGCTCTAGATAAATAAGACATACCGTGCCGACGTTAGGGATCGAATGGGTAGAGACGAACACCCTTGCTTTTACCACGAGCGCACTCGCCTGTCCTTTATGCACTCCTTTTTGTTTGTTCTACATTTGTATGATTTGTTTTTGGTTAATTCAAATTGGGGAAAGAAGGGCTACCACCCAAGTTGTCTCCATGGCTCTCAGCCACCTACGAATACCACTGGATCATCACCTACCAAATTGCAGCAACACTATTATACTATCATTACTACATTAGATGATTATATAGTAAAGTTAGCTCTTGAATATTATACTATTATTACTGCATAAAATGATTATATAATAAATTTAGCTTTTGAAAACAGGTCGTTGCCACTGCATCTAATGGTGTCACTCCTACCACACTAATTTGTGTTGTTGTCCCACCTTTTTGCCGACCATAGGGTTTGCCACCACAGATGAAGATTTAACTCGTCTGAGCAATTTTTTTTTAAGGAAATAGCATCACCAAATTAACCGTGATTGAATTTAACTCTCTAAATTCGTATAGAGAACACCGATTGTCAACACACACAAAAAAAAAAAAAACTCGCAAAGGACTCTCTCCCAAGAGTTAAATGAAACCTCTTCCAAGGAAAAACCTAACAGAGTCAAGCATAAACACATTCGTCACTATGTCCTTACAAAATCAAAAGATAACCTCGTGAAATCTTGTGATGGAGCACAAGATAACTTTTTTAAGAGCTAAAAAAACAATTGTTGTGCTCATCATTTCTATTTTCACCATTGTTGACAGGTGTAAGATTCTCAAATCCATTTTTGCACTACAAAGATGGTTCGTGCATGTGGTGGAGCAGCTAGTGCTAATTCCGAAATTGACACGAATTTATTTAGAAAGATTTCCTATACAGCTGGCACTTTGGAACAATTTCCCAGTAACTAATTTTCCTGCAGAGAGTGACTTCCATCATCTGATTTTTTTTTTTTAAAAAAAAAGGATCCATCATCTGAGTTAACCTCATGAGAGGTGCTTAAATGCTCTCCAAAAAGTGAAAACCATGTTCAATTTTTTTAGTGTTTAGCTAGCTAGTTTTTTCTTCCTAAATAACAGAAAATATGGGAGTAAATAGGAAATAAAAAAACCATGTGAAATATGGAAGAATCAACACCAAATCCATGTCCAGAGCCAATTCTTCCGCAAAAAATCATAAAAATTCAAGAAAGTTACGACAGTAATTTTTTTGCAAGGGAACAGTAAATTATTTTAACCATAGATGACCATATCATTGCAACAGCTCAAATCAAACTAATACAATAATATTATATCAAAGAGTAACAAGTCTCCATTAGATGCAATAAAGAAGGGAAGAACATTTCATCATAAGGTTACGAGAGACTGATATCAAATTCTCAATGGTCGTGTACCATGCTGTGTCAAACACAATTAAGGTTCAAAACTCAGAAAGGAGTAAGCTCTAAGCCTCTGACACAATTTAGGCCTCACATGATCCGGAGGTGATGATTGCTCAACCAAAACATCAGGATTCAAAGAAGTAAAAATAGAGATCCAAGAGACAAAGGCATCATACATCTTCAATCAGTTTCAGTCAAAGGGTATTCAAAGACTTCTTTGCAGAGAAAGCCTGATGTAGCTTGTATTTGTTGTTGTTGTGCATCTTTGGGTCCAAGAAGACCTGCCGGACAAGTTTGCCTAAACTCATTATATCCGAGGGACAATAGAAGCTAGGAACTCATCCAACTGTTTGTACAAGATGATGTATGTAAAGATTATGTTACTGAGGGCAAAAGAAAGAAAGAAAGAACTCTGAAAGACAAAGCTGAAAGTAGCAAAAAATAAGAAGTTACACTAGAAAATAACAAGCACAAAACATCTTATGCCCCCTCTTTTTGAAATAGCAGCTGACTGCTATATTTTCTTGAAGAAGGCAGAGAATTTGTGTGTACTTTTTGCTGTCACATCTTACTCTAATACATACATATATAAACTCCAGATTGGTAACATGAATTGCACCAGAGCAACCTGATCCATCTCCTGTGTGGAGATCATGGGTAGATGCTCCTAATTTTAGTGTGATTGAACAATTGGTAATGATGTTGAGGTGTTTGGAAACCCTCGTTTTAGCGAAGTTCAAGCCGAGTGTCAAGCTCTAGCGGTTAGACTGGCCCAGTGGGCGGTCGGACTAGCCAGTGGCTAGTAGTTGGACTGTCCAGTGGCTGGCGGTCTGACCATCTTTGGGCTGACGGTTTGAGCGGCCAGGGCTCGACGGTTAGACCGGTCAAAAGTGACGGTTTAACCGGTTGAAAGTTGAAAAGTGGACTTTTTGGAATTGGCCAAAAATCTCTTGTGTAGGAAGATGAGGTGATTCGTTTGTACTAGGTCTCATTGAAAATAGAGATATGAGGAAAAACTAGATAGAGTTTGAAATTTCTAGAGAGAGTATAGTCTGGACAAGGGAAAAATTCCAGTGGGTCGGCCAAATCTGCATTTGCAGGTCAAACCGATGGGGCGATTTGTAATGGCGGCGATCGAACCGACCAAGAGCGGCGGTCTGACCGGCTAGAGTGGTTTCGTGCGCCGCGAAGGCTATGAAGTTTGTGAGTTAGGCCAAAGTTATAGGATTCAATGCATAGGTATTGCATGATACATGTTTTGGTTAACATGGGTCAAGTTACGAAGAATTTATGTGCGAAATTGATTTCTTAGTCTATTGTTGTGCAGGTGGCTTGGAGTCAACAATAGTCAACAACGAGGATGATCGGTCCAGGGGCGGATCTGGGCCTCTTGCTGGGTATGCTATAGCCCGAGGCTAAGACCAAAAGTCCATGGAAGCCCCCTTAAGAAATTGCCAAATATTCAAAGGAATAGAAGGCATAGACCAGGAACAGTCGGCCTAGCTCGAGGCATGGCCCATCGCTGGCTTCGCCCCTTATTGGGACTAGGCTAAGAGAGTTGAGGTCCAGAACGATTGAAGATGTCGAGTGTAGTGGTTATCCTTAAGTATGGTGCAAGATGGACAAGAGTGATTGAACAGGGAGTTTGGTGCAACGGGGTGCATCAAGTGGCTTGAGGGTCGGTGCAAGTACCACGGTGGTTCCAGTAAGAGCCGGATATGAGAGACTTGTCAATATGAAGAGAGCTATGAGACCCCGGTTTATTTAGCTTGTAATACTTAGCCTTCCATTAGCCCTAGTATCACAAACAAAATACACTGTGTCCCGATGGACATGTGCTTCCCAGAAATTGCAGCACACATACATCATACAAAAGCATGCATCATTTCCACACATGATAATATAACAAGTCTAGCAAAATACATACATAATAATAAGTTATTACAGAACAGCCGACCGACCAAATGACATAAGTATTAAGTATCAGCGAAAGCAAAAGGTGTCATAAGATGGCTTTAAACCAAAATACGACCGGTTAGTCACATAACACCACAGGGCAACCGACCGGGCCACCAAGCTAATCGCCCCACACACTGCCACAGCACAACTCACAAAAGTGAGGCCCTTCGGGCTCACCTTCTTCCTCTGTACACAACAAGCAATGCAGATGAGTACAATAATATACTCGTAAGACTTACGAGTAACAAGCCTATACATAGCTACATGAGAGCTGAATTCAAAGGAAATGGTTCTATGGTTATTTGGACGCATAAAGCAATTTTCATTTGCAATAATGTAATAGATTGAAAGCAATTTAACAAATCAGTTTTTAAGCATTGAAATAATAACGAGTAACAATAATTATCAAGTAATCACCTAGAAGTGACTTACCCAATAGCCACCACACATAGCATGAATCCCTGATTCATACCACCCATCAAGTTTTAATTTAAAATGTTGTAGTCTAACTCTTGAAAGACTTCCCCAAGTGTGTCCATAACCTAGGACGAGGCTATTCGAATAGTTTTAAACCCTGCAGGGGTGTACCAATGTACCCACACTTCAGACCGCCTTTAAGCCGCAAGATTAGCACACTTCTAAAGGTATGCCAGCACGGCTAAGTCCTACGAGACATTTTCAATATTGTGAATCAACTACGAGTCGCTCGTATGGATAGAAACCTATACGCTTACATTGTAAAACCAAAAAGACAACTACCCCTCGGGGTAAAGCTTTTTGGACAACTACAATGCTCCCACACATAACCACCTCATTTTACCACGACGCGACACACACACGCCCTCTTGCGACTCGTAGCCAACACACGCCAAAGTACTAAGTCAAGAGAGGTCTCATACCCTCTAGTGTGATTAGCACGCAAGAATGCTTGGTTTAGTGTAACAAGATGTTCAGTCCTTGTTGACTCGGGCACCATTCCAGTCACACCCAAAAATCACACCATCTTACTAATGTGCCCAAGTCCAAATTGTTTTATTTTTCAGTTTCAGTTTTGCAATTTAAACATAGCACAAAGCTGAAATATAGAGATCATAATAATTTTGTGTGATCAAGGTTATCGACAAGTCGATAACCGCCTATTTCTACCGATAGCTAAGCATATCTAAGCAATAAACTCGTAAACTACTAAGTGACAAGGGTTCATCCAACGAACCCAAAATCACAGCAAGATAAACCTAGGCTCAGTAGTAGAGGATAAACATTTGCCTACTGGTAAATGCATCTACTAGGTGAACTATCGACAATAGTTAAAACAACATAACAATGCATACGTAGAATTTGCAAACAATATATTAGAATTTGAAAATAGTAGGAACCACATGATCAAATGATGCTACATCTGCTTGCCTTCTTTGGAGTGCAGTCGATGGTCTGTGGCTCGAATCAATATCAATATTATCTTCGGAACCTAACGCGAAAAGGCGATAAACCAATAAGAACGAAGAACACCAAATAGACTTCAACAGCAAAACGGCATCCAAATCTTATGAAATTTATACAGCGGCTAGGGGATGATTTTAGACAATTTTAGGATCAAGAATCATGCAATTTGTATTTAGTATGCAAAAGTTATAGCCAAAATATACTCTCTCAGCCTATTAATTCACTAAATTAATTACTGGTACTATTCATGGCGAAAATTTCTGAAATGATCTAAGTCCTGAAATTTTTATAGCAGATAGATTATGACATCCTAATGACAGCAAAGTTGAGTTTATTAAATTTGGAGTTGTAATGATTTACTTATGATTTTTCTAAGTTGTAAACTTAGTGCATGTCATTTTACAGAAACATAACCATGATCAAAACCTATTCCATATTAAAGTACACTAACAGAGGAATTTAACAAAATTGATTTTGTATAAATTGGAATTATACATAAAAATATATGCATTTTACAAGGTTTAATTCATTTTCTGGAATATTCTAAAATGGCTGATATCAAGTTATTATTGTCTATAAAACTTTCTGCTACAGAAACATGTCTAAAGATATTTTTATATTAAACTTTAGTTAATAAAGAATTTAACCTCACTGGAATCATTTAAAAAGGATTTGGATTGAATTAGTTATGAATTTTTAAAGTTTAATACAATTTTTAGTTGATAAATAAAGACTTACCGAAATCAAACAGATCTTAACTAATAATAAAAGACGTGGACGCTTGTGGGCCTTTGATCTAAAATCCTACGCCCATGCATGGGAAATAACGCCTGCGATCTCAAAGGCCCAGCGATGGATCAAGATCTAACGGTCCCGCGTGGATGGAGACATTCGGAGCCGAATGTCTCAATCAACCACGCCGTAGATCCGGAGATGGAGGCCCAGAGCGCGGCGCATTTGGAAGCCCGAATGCACCCACGATCTCAGCCGCAGATCGTGAGATGGACGGCTCTGCGTGATTGGGACATCCGGAGGCCCGAGTGTTCCTCAGATCTGGGCTGTTGATCACGAGATCGACGGTCCACGATTACCCAAGCGCAACGCACTCACGCGTGGGTTTAAAAGCGCGGAGGAGTTTAATGGCGGGCCACATGACGGTGAGACAAAGAACCGACTTAAGACATACTAATTATCCCTAATGATTGACAATTACTAGATCATTAATGGGTCCTAATGACGACAAAGCAGCGATCGCGACAAAACCAGCGGGATCTGACTGATCGCGGCGACTCGACCACGGCGGCGCCTACCAAGTATCAAAATAGATTCACAATAGGCTTGCGGATCCATCGGTGGTGGCCTCGCCGTGGCGCACGGTCCTAAACGCCGTGGCCGAAAGCGAAGATGGGGCTTTGCGCCAAAGAAAATAGCAAAGGCTACCTTAGCAGAAGAGCTTCAAAGATGGCGGAGGAACTTTGACAAAAAAGGAACCCGCCGAAGTTGAAGGAGATGATATGAAAATGACAACCTGAGCAAAATAAACACCACCGGGTGGTCAAAATAGCTACAATATAGCCCATATAAGCTTCATGAGCAAATAATTGAGAGATGGAGCACTCACTGGAGCTGAGAAAGAAATGGGATGGTTTCGGCCGAATTTGAACAAACCCCAAATTTGTCAAATCCTAAAAATGAACCCAAAAATTAAGTGAGGGGAAATGATTAGGGTATTAAGGAGTTGAAAAGGGTACAAGAATATTTGAAGAAGAACCACTGGAGCTTCATGATCCACAATGGAGCTCCACGGGTCAACAATGGTGATTTGGTGTTTTTGGTGTATTAAGCTCTAAAAATGAAAAAGAAGCTAAGAGTGGTGTAAAGGGACACCAGGAGTGGATTTTGGGACCTTTATAAAGCTTGGAAAACTAGGGTTTGGCAAAAAAAAAGCCTCTCGGGTGAGCTAAGCCCATGACACAACCATGGACCGAAAAGAAGAAGTGATGGGGATGTAGGAGTAGGGTGAGATCGTGGCCGAAAGTACCATACAATCCCTAAATGTCGACTAGGAGTGGCTGTCGGGGGGAGCACGAGTTGACAAGGCCATGCCTCCCTCTATTCACGCACGGCTGGAGGTTGAAGATGACCAGAGAAAAGGCTCGGCGATTTTGAGCCCTTGGTTTTGATCGGACGACGATATCGCACCACGCTCCGAGGTTTAAAACAAAGGAAGAGATTGTGAGCGTTGGATTTTAATCCAACGGCTCGGATCGAACGAAACAATCGGAGGCCGAATGTCTCACGCGGCGAGGCGGTCGATTTAAATCCAACGGCTAAGGTCGCGAGGTTCTGAAGTTTA
Source organism: Ampelocalamus luodianensis (assembly GCA_036346255.1). Lineage (NCBI taxonomy): Eukaryota > Viridiplantae > Streptophyta > Magnoliopsida > Poales > Poaceae > Ampelocalamus > Ampelocalamus luodianensis. Next base: position 11,064,285 of record CM070635.1, on the reverse strand, counting down.
ATAAGCGAGAAAGATCGTGAACCCTTAGATCGAAATGAACGCCACGATTAAATGTGCTCTTGGGGCGAGCGTTCTCAAGCGATCGGGGCGGTTGGATCAAGATCCAATGGTTCAAAGGATCGGCGCATTCGCGGTCGAATGTTCTCATAAACCTAGGCGTGCGATAAGGATCCGGCGGCTGAGATTGGATCGCGCTTTTAAAAGAAGGTGCAGTGCGATTAGTTGATGGACCAAGACAAGTGGCTCGAGCAGAGTCGACTTGTACAGGAATAGTGAAAACAGGTTTTGGGTTTTAAATTGAGCTAGGACTTTGAGGATTTATTTGAGACAGCAAAACAACTCCAAAAATTCTGAAATTTTTACTGGAGCTTGTTAACTCAGATATTAACCTTTTGTAAAATTTTCAGAGGTTTTTATGTAGTGAAAATTCCTCCAAAAATTTCTGCAAGGTTCTGGAATAGGGTTTGACTGAAAGTCAAACAGGTTTGAGTGCCTCCTAAAAATATTCAAACAATTTCTAAAAATTGTGAAATTTTTCAGAGGGGTCACACACCATCCCAGGAACTTAGAAAAAATATTTCCAAAGGATGATCACAAGATTTGATAAGAATATTTTTGAAAGATAAGGTTTTGGATCAAAAGACTTGTGACTTTGTATTTCTATAATTCTTGTACAGGAATTGTTTAGAACATACAGGAAATACATGATGTAAGAAAAAGTTTTAATTTCTACTCATTTTCTTATATTTGAAACACAAGTCCAAAATTGGAATGTTACAAGAGCCATTGATCAATCTACACCTGGCAAAGCATTGGATTGTTTCACATTGATTGGACTCGGCCTTTGCAGAAGGATCGAGAAGGGGTATTTTGGTATCTTCGCCAAAATACTAGTATGGTGACCTTGGAGAAACCATGACACAAAACAACGTAAAGGAGAGACGGTTTAGGCCAAGAAAAGGTGGATTTCGGAATAGGTTCCTAATCTTCTTGATGAGTTATGGCTGAAATCTCAAGGTATTTGGATCTCAGAATCAAAACTTAGGTCAATTTGAGATCGTCTCGGGATGCTGACCCACAACTGGCGTTCAGACCGTGCCCCAGGCGGTCAAACTGGCGAGTTCTTAGCGGTCATACCGGCTAGGAGATTTTGACCACGGGGTTTTCTAGTTTCAACGCAAGACTTCTGCTTTGTTCTTGCGTCACTGATCTTCATAGCTTCTATAGCTATTGGAGTGGAGAAGAAGTTGAATACCGAGGCGATGAAAAAGAGTATGTGCTCCTATTCACCTCGCTCCCCTCTAATCGCCTTTTCGGTCTAACAAGTGATATCTGCCAGGACCCAAATTTATACATACGAAACCCTTCGTGTATTCTAAACTAGTCCCGGATTAGTAGCTAGCTCACATAGGAAACATCGATGAAATACCATCTATTTATCAATTTGACTAAAAAGATATCAAAATAACAAATAATAATAATAACTAGACCTTATGGTCAATATTTACTTAACTTGCCACGTAGGGTTAAAGAAACAAATAAACTCTTACAGCAGAACAGAAAAACATGGAAAGGCTAATCAACATGCTCACAGGCAAACAAATGAAGAACACATCCTAATCCACAAAGTCTTTATAGTACTCCTTCTCGAAGAACTCTTGGCCAGTTTGATACTCTTCAACTAAGCAGCAAAGTTTGAAGTCGTGAGTACATAAAGTACTCAGCAAGTCGTAGAAAATAGTATGCATTTGATATTCATGCAAGGCTTGAACAAAGAATTAGCTGTACGGTTTTATGATAAGGTTTTTTCTCTAAACCTAGCCTCTACTATAAAAGGGAAGAGTATAAGATTTGCACTAAATCGTCTCAAGTCTAGGAAACCCTAATTTGTGATTTGGAGAAGTGGAGATAAAGGGTGCTAGGGTTTGAGGGAAATGGATTGATTGAGATCTCAGGTATTGAGCTTTTGTGCTCCATAGTGGAGTTGTTGTAAACCAACAATACTTTGAATCAATCCAAGCAAGCTTTTCCTATAGATGAGTTCTATCTTGTTATTGCTCTCTCTTTGATGCCTTTTGGGATTTTATGTTCCTAGGATTTTGATTGGGTCTTGTGTTGTGATCTAGCTTGCTAGGACTTTTGTGAATTGATCTCAGGTCATCTTGACTATCTTCCATCCACGAGCAAGGTTTCGGATCAAAGTTCGTTTTTTTTTCTGGTTTTCGTGCCTTCTTTATCTCGATCAAGAAATTTGTGGAATCTTATCTTCGATCATCCTGATCGTTGATTGAAATATGTTTATGACCTTCTTGATAAGCTATAGTTGAAATCTCAGGGGATTTGGATCTCAGAATAAAATGCGAGGTCGATTTGAGATCGTCTCGGGCTACTGATCCAATAGTTGGCGGTCAGACCGTGCCCCAGGCGGTCAGACCGGCCCATCGGCGGTCAGACTGTCTAGTTCTTAGCGATTAGACCACCCAGGAGGTTTTGACGCGAGCCTTCCGCTATGTTCTTATGTCTATGATCTTCATAACTTCCATAATTATTGGAGTGAATAAGAAGTTGAATATCGAGGTAATGAAAAAGAGTATGTGCTCCTATTCAGCCTTCCACCCCCTCTAGTCACCTTTTCGGTCCAACATCTTGTCTTTTCTTTTTTGAACAAGTTCCATCTCCTATCTTCGCACCCCAAACTTCTGCATCATTCCACTAGTATTATGTCTTCCCTATGGCTTTTCGTAGAGTATGCATTGGTGGTGTTCCTTCATGTTTTCAATGGCATTTGTTAGGCTGTGTGCAGAGAGGCGGCAGAGGCAGCACAGCTGGCCAACTCATGTCATAATAAGAGGAATGGCGAAAGATGGCAAGGCAACCGGCAAGGTGTCAACTTCTTGACGATTCCATTTATGAAAGACATGTTACTGTAAAACACTATGAGAGTTTAAGAAAGATTGGAGAAATCCCACACACTGAATCGTGGCGGGTGCATTCCTTATATAGTTGACAGATATACAACAATACCGGTACTAGTTGCCAAGTCTCTGAAGCGACGTTACAACGTGGACCAAGTACAACATGAAAGTAGGAAGAATTACAACAACCTAGACTACGTCTTTAGGTTCTTTAACAGCCCCTCTCAATCTCGTCCGATCTCTGTGAGATTGAGATTGTCACATAGAACTGCAAGGTGTTAAGCCATCACTGGTTTTGTTGGAATGTCTGCTACTTGATCCCTGCTTGGAATAAACTGAATATCCAGAGCTTTGTGAGCCACCTTTCACGGACAAAGTGAAAAACCGCTTGATGTGGTTTGTTCTAGCATGAAACACGGATTGGCTGAAAGATATGGAGCTCCCAAATTGTCACACCACAACCATGGTGCTCTTGATACATTCCATGTTCTCCAAGTAGAGACTACACCCAAATGATTTCAAAAGTGGTATTGTCAAGAGCTTTATATTCCGATTTCATGCTTGATCTAGACACCGTCGCTTGCTTCCAGGAGCTCAGGAGATGAGGTTGTTACCAAAGTAAACAGCAAAACCACTTGTGGATCGTGTGTCATCCGGGCAACCAGCCTAGTCAACATCAAAAAAGGTGCTGACTAACTATGAAGATGACTTGATGATCGACAAACCAGTAGTGGGTGTGAATTTCATATACCTCAATATCCTTTTTACTGCTCCCTGGTGTGTGGTTGCAGGTTCATGCAAGAACTGACAGACTCCGTTTACTGAAAATGCAATGTCGATTCAAGTGAAAATCAAGTATTGTAATGCACCCACAACACTTCTATATTTGAAGGCTTCTTCCGCTGGCAAGGGATCCCCTTTTGTTCATGTCAGTTTCTCTGAAATTGACATTGGAGATGTTACTGTTTTGCACTTGTCCATTCTTGCTTTCTTCAGTAGGTCTGCAATGTACTTGGACTGTGTGAGAAGTACGCCCTTCTGTGTTTTTCTTACTTCTGTACCCAGAATGTACTGAGTATCTCCTAGATCTTTGATTGCAAAATCCTTCTAAAGATGTTGCAGTAGCTCGGTGATGGCATGGCTTGACGATCCAGTGATGATAATATTGTTAACATATATCAAGATATACACTGTTGTGTTTCCATTTTTGTAAATGAACAAAGAGGTGTTTGCATGTGGCGGTTTAAAACCCAACTTCTGTAACTTTGAACTAAGGCGTGCATACCAGAGGAGCTTGTTTGAGCTCGTATAGTGCTTTGCTCAGTTCACAGACATAACCTTTATGTTGTGGATGCTCGTAACTAGGTGGTTGCTTCATGCAGACTTCCTCCTCTAGAATGCTGTGAAGAAACACATTTTGGACGTCCAATTGTCTTAAACTCCACCCTCTCGAGATTGCAAGGGAAAGAATGAGACGAATTGTTGAAGACTTTACCACCGGGCTAAATGTATCTTTCATAGTCTATGTCATATCTTTGCTCGAAACCCTTTGCCACTAGTCGTGCTTTGAATCTATGAACCGAGCCATCTGATTTTCTTTTGAGTTTGAAGATCCACTTACAGTCAATGAGATTCATTCCTTGTCGTGGTGCTACAAGCTACCATGTATAATTTCTTCTCAGTGCATGATACTCTTCATCCATTGCCTATTTCCACCTTGCATCTTGAAGTGCTTCTTTGTGATCTGATGGCTCTGTTGTGGCTGCTCCAACATATTTGATCGTGCCATCAGTGTACACCTTGGGTTGCTGAATATTATGCTTGAGTCTTGTGCGCACGAGATGTTGTGGTGCATCGGATGCAGGCGACTCAGCAGTGGCGTCAGTAGGTGACATGGTAGCCGTGGCAGCTGAATTCGCTGTCGTGCAGCTTCGGTAGCTGAAAAATCCAGATCAACATCAATATGTTTAGTGGCCCTGGAGGCATTGTCAGTGTCGGCAACGGCATGACCTTCATAGTAGCAACAGTAGGAACAGATGGCACCATAGAGGGATTAGATGTTTCAGATAAATGACCATTAACCACACGATCACCCCCATGTTCAGAATTGCCCGTAGAGGGAGAACTGGACAGAGGCAATGAAGGAAGCAGGATTTGGTCAGCAAATCGAATGAAGCCCGAGGAGGGTGACATTTTTTAGAAAGGGAAAATGGTTTCATCAAATGTTACACCCGGGAGATGTAAACTTTGCCGGTAGAGGGATCTAGGCACTTGTAGCCCTTGTGTAAGTTGTTGTAGCCTAAGAAAACACGTTGTGTGTATCTGAATTGAAGCTTATGACGGTTGTAAGGCTGGAGATAGGGCCAGCAGGCCCAACTGAGGGTTTTGAGAAGAGAATAGTTTGGCTTAGCATTGAACAATCGTTCCATGGGTGTGACTGGCTGGATTACTGTCTGGAAAGCTTCATCCTAGAATTTAACGAGCATGTGAGCTTGAGCAAGAAGGGAAGCACATCTTCAACAATGTGCTTGTGCTTTCTCTCGACAGCTCCATTTTGTTGGTGCGTGTGAGGACACGACACGCGATGGGCAATGTCGATTTGATCAAGAAAGGAATGTAATTTCTGATATTCACCACCCGAGTAAGACTGAACACAAAGGATCTTTTTATTAAGAATTCGCTAAAAATGAGTTTGAAACTGAACAAAAACTTTGTAGACAACATATTTGTTCTCAAGGGTTGAAGTCTATTAAGTTTAGAAGGACTCTTTTTGGGGACAACCTGTTGCTGTGGCAGCAGCTTTCTTTTGACTGCAGTGAGGTGAAATTAGGATCAGATTGCGATAAGTTAGTTTGGTTGTTGAATTCGTCTGGTGTTTTTTCTGTGAAGTCCTTTTATAGTGCATTGAGAAATCAGAACTTTGTTTTTCCTTTTCGTTTCATTTGGGGTGTGAGGTTGCCTTTGAGAGTTAAGATTTTTTTGTAGTTAGTCCTTAAGGGAAGGATTTTAACTAAAGATAATCTTTTGCATAGAGGTTGGACTGGGGAGAAATCTTGTGTTTTCTGTGGTTTGGATGAATCTATTGATCATCTTTTCTTGTTTTGCCCTTTGTCTAGATTCATTTGGAACATTGTGTGTTGTGCCTTTAGTTTTCCTTGCCCTCCAGCTAATATCCAACAGTTATTAAGAAACTAGACTGGTTGTTTATCTAGGAGGTCAAGAAGATTGGTCATTGTAGGTATAGATGCCATCTTGTGGAGTATTTGGAGATTTCGAAATTTGGCCTGTTTTCAGCATAAGTGGCCCCAGGAACCAGTTTATGTGTTGTTTGATGTTTGTCGGTGGATTTGTCTTTGGAATAAATTACAGAAGGAGGAAGATCAGGAAGTGCTAGTCAGGGGCGCAAAGATTCTTGAACAAGTGGCGATGGAAGTTTTTGGAGCGAGAAGAAGATGGACTCCGTGGATCAAGAAATTGAAGACTAAAGTGGATCTTGTTGACGATTAGAAGCGCTTGTTTGATCGGCCGTTGTCTGAGAGTTTTGTGGCGATCCCTTTCTTTTACGTATTAGCGGCGTTCAAGAGCATTTTGTCTTTGATGTGCTAGCTGTTACCTCTTTCTTAGCTGTTTTAGTAGTTGTTGTTTTCAGCTTTTCGTGTTTTGTTGGATAGCAGCTGTTTGTTGCTTCCTGCTCTCTTTTGTTTTTTTTTTGTTCTGGAGGACCTTAGGAACTTGTAGAAATTTGGTTTCTGTTAATAGAAACTGGGGTGTTCACGCCCTTTTATCAACAAAAAAAGCCACATAAACTTGCTGAAGTCGTCTATAAAGCTCACGTAGTACTTGTACCCCCCCCCCCCTACAGAAGTATATGCTGGTCCCTATACATCAGAGAATACAAGTTCAAGAGGTGAGTTTGACATTATTATTTGACACAGAGAAAGGAAGCTGTCGGGATCAAAATATGCAAACTTGGACCCTCAGTGTGTACTGCACTAGTCCAGGATCACGCTAGTGCACACAGTGGCAACATCGATGATATCATTCTATATGCAAACATAACTAAGAAATAGACGATTATCAATAATGATCAGAGTAACAGCCTTAAGGTCAAAGCATACAATTAATGCCTTAAAGGACGAATATCTTAAATAAGTTGCAGTAGAAGGAAACAAAATAACTTCAGTGAAGCCCATCCATATGTCAACAGACAATCGACTAGGGTAGCGCGATCTAGTTCTCCACGATCCTTGAAGTTGACCTCGTTGACCAACGACAAATCGATGTAGCCTTCTTCAACTGAACAAAATTGTTTATAGCAAGAATAAGTACATAAAGTACTCAGCAAATTGCACCACAGAATGCAATTATAGATAATGTCTTATTCCAAAGGATATGGATTCAACGATTATTTTGCAAAAAACAACATTTGCATTTGAATATAAATAATAGATTGAAAGAGAAATTTAAAACAAATAAACAATAATAGTTTAACAAGTATTTTCACTAAGACCACATAGCCTAAATAATTTCTTTCACACAACCACATGAGTTGAACCATACAGTTGTTCCCTTTCCCACTTGTTTTTATGAAAATCTACCTCTCGTGTGAAATCCCCGAGCATGTCCATGGTCGAGGACGTGGCTATTCGAATATATTGTTAACACTCTGCAGAGATTGTACATTTTACCCACAAGATACAATTAACTTATCATGTCTACCATGACTCACCGTACGGAAGTAGCGATTGAGCAATAATAACAAAACATTTCCAAAACTTTATCTCGACAATTGACCCTCCCGATGTGCATACTATCGGCACCAACCCTTACATAGTGCTTTGGGCCGACGCACACCATTGGACCTGAAGACGGCGAACCACCCATAAATGTGACCTTACAGAGTAGTCCACACCTCCACCCATCATAGAGCACTTAACCTACTATTTGAGTAGTCAATGTCAAGACTCCATAACTTACTAAGTTAGGTATGTCCCCTACCAGGCATGTGGTCATACAGTACGACTCAATTCAATGGCGTACAAAGTTAAGTCCTTAATTGACCAAACTGAGACTGCCAATTTCTAACTAAATCATCACAATTCACATTTCTCAATCACAAAGCTCCACCATATCACAAAGTCTTTCTACTCGTCTCAGTCTAAATCTTCTCACCCTATTTGTTAAGTGTAACACATGCCATCAATGAGCGACAACATACAACACACTGTCTTTCTACAAAGTTGTTCCATAATCACTTAGCCAAGTTTATCTTTGATCTTCTACTTCCTTGACATTTAGCTCATCCGGACGATTTTGGAATGCCAACGTCTAACGAGAGAGAAAGCACAAAATGAAAAAAATAAAAAGATAAATTAAATAAACTTCAAATTGAAATTTAATGGTACTAGAAGGTAGGACTTGATTTTATATGAATTTAGAAACCTGAATGAGTTCAATTGGAGTTCTTATGAGGAAGAACGAGCTCTCGAAAGTTTGATCGAAAAGAAAAATGCTGAAATAGAAAAGGGAGAGAGAAACTAACAGGTGAGGCTGAGGGAATATTCTTGAGAATCTTCATTTTCAGAATTATGGAAATAGATTGAGTGTATGACATGTGGGGCCCACTAGGATTTATGGATTTTCAAGAATTAAAAGAATTCCAGGAAAAGGAAGAGTGGTTGACAGGTGGGTCATTGGTCCATAGACCAAGTCCATGGATGTGTGCTGGTCCACGGTGGACCGGGTCCATGCGCTAGGGTTGACCAAGGTTGACTAACATGCGGGGCCCTCATGTAAGTGAGTGACTCATGGTGGACTAAGTTTGTGTGGTTTTGGGTTTAGAGTGATGCACTGTTGGTGGCTTAGGTGGCAGCGATGCTTGCGTGGCGTGCACATGGCGACGATGTGGTGGCCACGGAGGACAGAGAGGTGAGGTGGTGCTGATGTGGACCAGCGTGGCATGGCGGCACAGTGGCGCACGGAATCCGAGGGTTCGCTAGTGCTAGCGGCCACAGCGAAGGCGATGGAAGGGCAAAATAGGGAGAGGAGATCGAGGCAAAGTCGGCGACGCATACACGGAGAGTGGAGTTGATTGGAGTTCGCGAGTGGTGATGCTAACTCGGTTACGGTGGCGACATGGTTCGGGTGGCTCTCTGAGGAAGAGGACACACACACACACATGGTAGAACGTGCCGTCGGGATGTAGAAGATGGTGAAGATGGAGGTGGGGCATCATCGAAGTGACGTGGAATGGCCGGTGAAGGACGGTGGTCGGAGAAGAAAGAGAAGGAAGAGATCTTCGCTCTCAGTGAATGAATGTTGACACTAAGAGGAGAAAAGATAGATCAGGGGATGGGACGCAAGGTGACGTGGAAGGAATCGGGAGGAACTTACCGGAGTAACGAGGAAAGTGACAGGATAGTTTTCAGTGTGGCGGGTGTGGCCGGAGGTGGAGAAGACTAAGCTGGAGCCGGTGAATGAAGGCTCGGGAGCACCGGTTTGTGGGTGCAAACAACGGAGGAGGACTATGCGACATCGATGACGCGGATGGAACGGCTTGGGGTGCTTCAATGGAGGAGAACAGGCGCGGCAAGGAGGCGGCCGGTTGCGAAGAATAAGGCCTGAGCGGCGGCGCTAGGTAGCTTTCTGGGCAGCGGCAGCTAGGACGTCGAAGGCAACAGGAGGAGGCGCACAGGGCGGCAGCTTTATAGCATTAGGAGGCGTGCGGGAGGAGGACATCGAGATGGCGGTGGCGGCGATCTCTAGGACGCGCACACGAGAGATGCTGTCCAGGAAGCACACGCACAACAGCTCCGGCAAGCGGGACCAGCGCGCTAGGGCGGTTGGCGAGTAGGTCTGGGCTAAGGTGGGTAAGGAGGCGGGGATGGGCCGGGGTGAAGGAGATTGGCCGGAGAGAGAAAAGAGGAATGGGCCGAGGCAATTCAGCCCACAAGGATTTTTAGAAATAGAAATTGATTTAGGAATTTAGAAAAAAAGCTAAAATTCAAATAAGTTCAAATAAATACCAAATAAACTCGGAAAAATCCAAGAATTTTTTTTGGAACACATGGAACACAACTAACACTGTTTTTCATTTAATTAAAGTTTATATTAGTCAAATTAAATAGTTTTAATTTCAAAAATTCCCAATTAAACTACATTAATTCAAGAAAAATTGGTGAAATTTTGTTTAGTGACCTAATCTACACAAAATATTTTTGAAAACATAAATTTTGGAATGTTCCAGAAGCTGATGACTTTTGTCTTGTTGGCGGGCATCACACACAAAGCCTTGACTATTGCTACTAGAACAAGGAAGATTGTTGAGCTGATGACTCTCACCATACTGCCATCCTGCTGTCCTTGGCCTCATTGGAATGATCAAAACGATGATAGCATTTGAGTGACACATGTCCAACCTTCCCACAGACCTGACACAACGGTTTGGTGGTGGTGTTGTTGCCAGACGCTTGTCCCTGACGAACACGTCCATCACGACCACGGCCATCGCCGATGCTGTCGCCACCACGGCGGGGCCTCACCCACCACGTATCCACGCATGGCAGAGTTCGTTGAGGAACCGATCTGAACAGCTAAGTTGTGCTGATCCAGCCGCATCTCAAAGGATAACAGATGAGCATACACATCGTTGATCCCAAGAGGATCTGACTGGGTTGTGAGCGAGGTCACAATCGGGTCAATCTGCGTCAAGCTCGGTGAAAAGATAGGAGTAGAACTCCTCATCGGGTAGCACTTGGCCAGCAGCTGCAAAGGAGTCTGTTAGGGCCTTCACTTTGTTGAAGTAGCTTGTCATGGAGAGGTCCGTCTTCTCGATGTTGGGAAGTTGTCGGCGAATCTGCATGATCTTGGCTCTGGACAGGGATGCAAACATGTGTTCCAAAGCCTTCTACCGGCGCGAAAACTTTAGGGGAGAGAGAGGAAAGCAGGGTGCTGAGAACTAACTGGTCATGTTGGATCCAGGCTTGATACACCGGGTTCACAGCTAGCACAGGGTCGCCGCCTGATTCAAGCGTTTGGGTGATCATCTTCTTTGGTGCAGTGGCAGATCAATATCCCAGGAGTTGTTGGCTCCAGAGAAAAGGCAGCAGTTGCGCCTTCCAAAGCAGATAGTTGTCTTGGTTCAACTTGACATGGATCAAGCTACCAAAGGAGGGCGTCGGGAGGAGGCCGGCGAAGCTTGATCCCGATGATGCACTCATGGCGCTGGTGGTGGAACTAGAAGTAGACATGACGTGATGGTAGAGGAGAAGGCTCTGATACCATGTAAAACACTATTAGAGTTTAGGAGAGATTCGAGAAATCCTGCACACCGAATCGTGGACGGGTTCATTCCTTATATTGTTGACAGATCTACAACAATTGACTCAACAATACCGGCACTAGTCGCCAAGTCTCTGAAGCGCACGTTACAACGTGAAGCAAGTACAACACGAAAGTAGGAAGAATTACAACAACCTAGACTACCTCTTCAGGTTCTTTAACAGTTACTGTAAATTTTTTATATCACTTTGTCAAGGTCTTACAAAATTTTGCAAGAAATATTCATAGCGCACTTGAAATAAAACTGCACAATCGCATTTCCATTTTAGGTATGTTCGAAGACGATCGGCGCCATGATGCTATTGAAAGATCTGCAGATGATTACTTCGATATTCTCATCAAGATGTTCACCACCTCCCTCATGGATGGCCTTGACTGGCATGGCACCTCCGTGCAGGAGATCGCCAGATCCAACAAGTCCAGTGCCTTCACCTGCTCATCTTCAGGCCAGTACATGATCTCCTCATCCAGGAAGCCCATGACGCTGCAGTGATCTGCATGCTTCAGGTTTGTTCTCATCCATGTCACAATGTCAACACCATCTCCAAATGCAGGATCCACAGGCATCTTCCTGGTTAGGAGCTCGAGAAGCACTACTCCATAACTGTAGACGTCACTCTTCTCGGTTAATCTGGTGGAGTATCCATGCTCTGGGTGCAAATGACGACATGTGTTAACCCTGAAATTTACGAAAATAAAATATCTTACAAAAATTTATCTGAGGAGAAATCAATTTACCTGGAGCAATGTAGCCAAGGGTGCCAACGACGACAGACACTGTCGCATCTGCATCCTCATCACCTACGATCTTCCCCATGCCAAAGTCTGTGAGCTTGGGTACTAGCTCTGCGTCCATGAGGATGTTGCTTGACTTGACATCCCTGTGGACAATCATGGGCACACAATCATGGTGAAGATAGGAGAGGCCTTCCGCTGCACTGAGGGCGATCTGATGCCGGACCTTCCAGTCAAGGGACAGTTGGGGGGTCCTTTCATGTAATAGCTCGAAGAGCGTACCCTCTGGCATGTACTCGTAGAGAATTAGGCCAACGTTGCCACGGATGCAGTATCCAGCCATCCTGATGATGTTCCGGTGCTTCACTGCGTTCAATATCTTCATCTCAATGGGGAATTTGCACTGGAACAGATCAACCGTCTTGACTGCCCACTGCTTTCCAACTGCAAACTCTGTCCGGTAGACAGTTCCGTGTCGGCCTCTTCCAATGACATACTTTTCGCTCCAGTTGTCAGTGGCCCGAAGGATGTCTTCATAAGTCAAGTCTTCCGGTAATTCCTCTGTTGAGTCCAGGTTACGCACCGAGACACGATTCGCTGATAGGCGCTTTGACCTCTTCACAATGTAATGAATAGCACACAACCCAGCAACCATGACAGTGAGAGTTGACACTAGCAATGCCACAATAATCTGTGTGTTCCTTATTCTGTTTTCCCAGACTGATTCTTTGGGCAAGGTTCATTGCCAGACTGTACGCACAACTGAGGATTCCCCAGAAACCCTTCAGGTAACTTTGCTGCGAGCTTAGCCCAGCCAGCAGGGAGCTGACCAGAGAGCTCATTGAATGAAACATTCACAACAGAAAGTGAGATCATGTTGCTCAGCTGCGATGGAATTGGACCAGACAATGTGTTCTTCGACAAGTCAAGCACTTCTAGATTTTGAAGGTTGCCGAGACTACTTGGGATTTCGCTGCTCAATCTGTTGCTGCTAATGTTCAGAGTTTTAGAGATGTACCGAAGATTGCCTAAGCTGCGAGGGATGGCTCCTTCCAAAGAATTCTCACCAATCTGCAACTCAAGGAGTGCCTGCATTGAGGTGAATGAGTCTGGTATTGCCCCAGTGAAGTTGTTTCCGCTGAGTTGAAGATTTTGCAGGCTACCGAGTGTTGCAATCTCTGCAGGTATACTTCCATTTAGGAGGTTATTTCCGAGATTCAAGCGGAGAAGTTTCTTGCAGTTTCCTAATTCTCGTGGTATTGGTCCAGTCAGCCTGTTTGACGACATGCATAGAACCCCAAGATTGCTTAGGGCACCGAGCTCACGAGTATTGGACCTGAGAATTGATTGTTTGATATATCAAGCATTGTGAGATTGCGCCATGAACCAAGCACAGTTGGTATCCTCCCCTCAAGCAGATTGCCTCTCATGTCGACATATGACAACCCTGTGTTAGTGCTCAAATCGGAAGGTAAGCTCCCACGGATCCGGTTGTTGTAAAGATTAACCCTGTATAGAGACTGACATTTAGCTATCTCACTGGAAAGCCCCATCAAACTGGTTGTTTCAAGATCAAGAATAGCAAGCTGGCCACCTGTGCACAGACCAGGAGGTATTGCGCCGTGGAAGCGGTTGCTAGTGAAATCAACAACAAGAAGTCCCGGTGTTGTGTTCAACCCCAGGGTTTGTGGAAGTTTGCCAGTAAAGCTGTTGTTATACAATCTGATGTCTTTTAGATTCCTCATGTGAGTGATCTCCGAATCTATCTCACCACTTAGACTGTTGTTGCTGAGCTGCAACTCCACCATGTCAGCCAATCCCCACAAAGCTGGAGGAACTGGCCCATGGAGTAGGTTATTGAATAGGTACAACAGTTGCAGCTTGCTGAGCTCACCAATCTCTGGTGGTATCGCCCCGGAAAGGCTGTTGTTCTGGAGCTGGAGCACAACCAATTCCCGGCATTTTCCAATCTCCCGTGGAATTGTCCCAGCAATGCCACTGTCTGCAATAGAGAACATTTGCAGTCTGCTCAAATTGCCGATGAACGACGGAATTGGGCCAGTGAACCGGTTGCCGTCCAAGTAGAGCATAATCAAGGACTGACACTTCCCAATTGCCTCAGGGACAGGTCCAGTGAAGCCATTTCTCGACACCGCTAACTTTTCCAAGTTCACAAGCTCACCAATGCTCGCCGGCAACTCCCCGACAAAATGGTTGTCGTCAAGGAACAGCTTTTGCAGCCTCGGCAGGGAGGTGAAGAAATCGGGCACCGTGCCGCCAATTCGATTGTAGGATAGAAACAAGACGGTGAGGTTGCCGCAGTTGCCGAGGCTGAGGGGGAGCTTCCCGTCGATCTGGTTCTTGTAGACGCCGAGGAAGTCGAGTCGGCAATGGGCCGGGAACTCCGGCATTGGCCCGGTGAGCTGGTTGTTGCTCAGGTCCAAGTGCCTGAGCTCCGGGAGCGCGGCGAGCTCCGGCGGGATGGAGCCGGAGAGGGAGTTGGCGCTGAGGTCGAGATACTCAGGAACCGGCGAGCCGGAGGACGGGGATCTCTCCTGTGAACGCATTGCTGCTGAGGTCGACCTTCCGTAGCTGGCGCGAGGAGAAACTCCGGGGCACGCCTCCAGAGAGGTTGTTGCGGCCGAGGAGGAGGTGGTGACGCCGGCGCACGCAGCGAGCGCCGCGGGGACGGCGCCGGTGAAGTTGTTCCCGCTGAGGTCGAGCGCGGAGCTCCGCCCGGAGTGCGCAGAGGAGCGGCGCGGACGCGGCCAGCGCGCCGGACAGCCCCGCCCGGAGAGGTTGAGCGCGGCCACGGCGCCGGCCTCGGGCAGGTGACGCCAAGAAACGCGCAGTGGGGGTTGGCGGTGGTGGTGTTGTTGCTCTGCCATGACGGGAGGAGGTTGCGCTGGGAGGCCGGGGGCAGGGAGGAAAGGAAGGAGAGGAGGACGGCCGCGGAGGTGTTCGCCGGCGGCGGCGTAGCGGAGGTGGCGAGCGGTAAGAGGAGGAGGTGGAGGAGGACGAGGCGGGACATCGCCGACATGTGTAACTATGTGAGAAGGTAGTTGGTGGGCTGGATGGATGGACAGATGTGTGCTTTGATTGGCGTGCGGTGCGGATGGAGGTAGATGGGTGGTGATTTCAAGGGAAGGGAATGAGAAAAAGGAAGAAAACCATAGTGATCCTGGCCCTATGCCTCTGCGGCAGGGGAAGCAATGGTGATCCAACGCCGTCTCGTCCGGTAGATTGTGGATACGCCCCACCACCAGACCTGGCCAAACGGACGGCATGACACGGCACGATACGATACGGACCGACTAGACACAATTACTATTTGTGCTGTGTCGGGTCGGTCTATGGGCCGGGTGGTAGCTCAAGCACGGTCCATTAGATATTCGTGTCGTGCTGGGTCGGTCCGAGTCCGTTTAGTCCGTTAGGTCAAGTATGACCCGTTTAGTTTGTTTGGCCCGTTAGAATGAAAAAAAAATCTAAAAAAATCCATAAAAATTAGAAGAATATGTAGAATTCAGAGGTAGATACGAAAATTAGAAAAATGAGACAATTATATTGAAAATGTAATAAAGAGCTTTATTAATGTCCAACTGGCTGCCTCGTTAAAACTTTCACCAAGTAAAAACTCTAAATGAGAAAACCTTGGCAAAGAAAAAAGAGTACAGCATATAGCTCTACAATTCTACATACATGATACATCATTGTTCTATGTCTTGGTTTCATTGTCTAAGTACATATTTTCAAATACCTCCAACAACTCTGGATTTTCCACAGAGTGTTGTGTTCGTGAATCGGTTTGTTTCCAGTCCTTTACAGTTAGAAGGATCTCCACCATCTCACTTGTGAGACTTGTTGTTCTGTCCTCCAATATTCTTCCAGAAAGACTGAAAGCAGACTCGGAGGAAATCGTAGAGACAGAAACAGTTAACACATCACGTGCAAGTATGGATAGCATGGGATATGTTAACTTATGGGCTTGCCACCATTGCAAGATGTCGAAGCCTTCTGAGTTGAAATCCACCGTATCGCTGTCTAGATAGGTGGATAGTTCTCCGCTCCTTGTGGGTCTTGGCTGACGGCGCTAGTGTAGAAGAAGAAGAAGACTTGGACACGGATGCGGAGGAAGAGGCATGAAGATCGCACCCACATATTTGTCTTTCTACTCGAGGTGGGGCCTATTGTAGGTCGTTGTGGCGGACTCCCGAACTTATTTTCATACATTTGGTAAACCTCATATAGCAGAAACAATTTATGCAAAATAGTTAGTATAGTCTAGCCAGTAGCATTACTAAGAAGATCAAATCTGATTACTAAATGCATCAATTTTAGCCCTAAGATCTAAAGAAATGCAAATGCATATAGATAAGGATTTCTTTCTAATATTTAAGGTATTTAGATTTCATGCAAACAACGACCTCGTGTAAAACTAAGTCATTTCATGCATTTTCAATTGAGTAGCAATCAGTAAAATAGTATGCACGATGATAGGAGATGTTGGATAGTAGGCAATGGACAAAGCAACGATTGCCTCATAAAAATTCTAAAAATGACGATATCTTCTCGATGCAGACCAATGTTGCTCAGTTAATAGTATAGTACCGTTAGTGCTAGAATAGTGCGTTTGAATAAAAACAGAAAAAAATGCTCTTGTATGGTAAAAGATGCTTAAGCATGAGGTAAGTAGAGTTCCACCTTGCCTCCATGTCTAAACCGAACTTTCTTGGACGTATACCCATCGCCCTGTAGAAGTTCTTATATTGTGTTATTCTTACGTTAGATTATTTAAGAAAGAAATCGCATCGCGAAAAGCTTTAATATACGGACTCAACCTCTTCAAACCACATTTGACTATAAGATTAATAATATGATAAGCGCGTCGTTGATGTAACAAGAAGGAATCGGCAAATGTACTCAACACTGGAGTAAGAATGTCCATGGCCCTAGAGTTTGAAGCGGCGTTGTCTAAAGTAATTGCGAATATTTTGTCTGTAAGATCAAAGTCTTCCATGACTTTGAGAATACAGTTCGCAATATTCTCCCCCATGTGTGCTACATCAATTAATTTCAAACCTATAATCCTTTTCTCCATTACCCAGTCGTTATTAGCATAATGCGCAACTACACTAAGGTAATCTTCCCTAGCCCGACCACTCTATATGTCCGATGTCAAGGCTACTGAAAATGTGCACGTACTAAATAGTTTCTTTATTTTATTACGACGTTCATTATAGTATTTCACTAGATCTGTAGTTGTTGTCTGTCTAGAAATGGAAGAAAATATAGGAATATGCGCAGTCCTAATGTAATTTTGGAAAGAAACAAACTCGCCAAAGCCTAACGGTAAATCCTTAGAAGCAATTAAATGATAGAGAGATTGGCGGGCTACGTGAGCATCGTAGTCCCAGCTAGATACCGTACCGTCGGGGTTGTATTGTAGTTGCATCTACCTCATCGCTAATCCTTGTTTGGTTCGACATCTTGTAGCATGTCTAAGCAAGTGCCCTGTTCCATCTGTAGACTTTGCAGACAATTCATGGCGATAAATTTTACAAATAGCATATGGTACCTCATTTCCCGCTGCGTCTTGCTTGGTTGTCCTGTCGAAATTCTCTCACACTCCTAATGTAGACAGTCTTGGCCTCTTTGCTCCGGTTACCGTGGAGCCTGATGATGACGTGGAGCCCGATGATGGAACTCCGCCTTGCACTTCTTTTGGTGAAACCTCCGGTTGGCTTGAGGCAGCCACCGCCTCCATGGATGTAATTTCCTCTGGTGAAAGTCCGTAATCACCAATAGGAAAGTTGTCGTGGGGCCGTCCATAACAGCGCAAAATTGAAACTAACATTATTACTACTTTCATCTTAGCATAACAAAACTAGCAATAAAGTATTACAAAAATAGTATTGTACCTCTTTCGTTGACTTGCGGTCGAAAATTGAAATTCCCAAATTTTGGCACAATTTTTTTGAATTTTGCCAAATTAGCTCAACATGGATTTGAATTTGCACAACACAATTGCAAAGAGACAATGGAGAATAAAGGTGTGCTGAATGAGGGGGGTTATGGTGGCTATTTATAGAAAAAATTAAGATTTTTTGATTTTTGCTATTTTTAATACCCAGCGGTAAAAACGGCTAAATTCACCCCAACGGCCGGATTTTTCGGGTCGTGCCGTGCCTAGGTACCCCTCCCATACTCGGCTTGTCCGCGCCTCGTCCCTTCTTCTTCCCCAATTCCCCATTGCCACGCCCCTCGCCTGCGCGCGTGTGTGCGGTACTATCGCACAACCCGCCTCCTCGCCGCCCCACCTCCTCCTCCTCAGCTCCTCGTCGCCCCGTCGCCTCCTCGTCGCATCGCCGCCTCCTTGCCTCCGAGCCATCGCCGACCATGTGGGTGGCTCCTCGGTCCTTGCCTCCTCGTCCGCAACGCCGATGCCGAACTACCTCCTCGCCACCTCCTCGCCGCACCACCGCAGCCTGCACCGCCTCCTCGCGGCCTCGCCTCCTCGTCTGCAACGGCCGTTCTTCACCTCCCTTCCTGGCCCCGTGCTCCGCTCCGCTCCAGCCTCTTCCCGCGCCGCCGGGCGCCGGCCATTCTTTCCCTCTCGCCCTCTCGGTCCTGTGCTGCCCTCGCCCATCTTCCTCCATGCCGACGCGGGAGCGTGGCGCCGCTGGCTCTCCAACCGCTCGGGCCGTACCATGCCTACCTAGGATGTGTCGTGCCTAGCATGACCCGACACTGTTCGTGCTGTGCTGGGCTAGCCCACCGTGCTGAGGTGGCGGCCCAGGCATGGCTCGAGCTCTCATGACGGGCTGGGACAGCCCATGAACAGTGTGGGCCATGCCGTGCATGGGTTGGTGTAATACCCTATAAAAGGATTCAAGAGAAAATTTAAAGATTTAAAGGAAACGAGTGATCGGAAGTCGATTTAGGGAGGACCTTACGGAAAATAATTGAATTAGTGGGAGGAGAAGGGTTTTTTTTTGGCAACGCAGCACAGGCACAGGCTTGGCCCATTAGGCCCTCTAGTGGCGGCCGGGGAAGGCACCCTTTTCTCCCCACCAAACCCTAGCCGCCCCACCAAAACTCCCTTGCGCCTCCCACTCCCCATGGCGCCACCCTTCCCCCTTGTGCGCCTCCTCTTCCTAGGGCATCCCTCACAGTCGTGGTGCCCTCCCTTTGCACCCTCCTCGCTGCGGGTGAAGGAAGATCTTTCTCCACGCCCGTGACCGGGGAAGAAGAAGGAGATCATTTGGAGGCGGCGGTGTTGGAGGAAGAAGAAGGTGAGGAAGGAGACCATCTTCATGGGGAGAGCTCGCTGGTGGGTGCTCGTCGTGCCCGGCAATCGATTCGTCAAGGTAACCCGGATTCCCAGTAGATGCATCTTTTGATTGTTGTAGCAATGTCGGTATTTCTGTCCTCTCAGGACAGATCGCCTTAAACAGACGTTTCCGTGTAGTTAAGTGCGGATTCAGTCTTGGTTATCTCCTAGAAAGTTGTAGAGGACGTCAATAGCTTTCAATGAAGTTCTAGATCGTATTTTTGGGACCTCTGTAGCAAAAGTTATGAATTTATTAGTGCGTGTCCTCTGAATATGTCGAGTGTTTTAACAAGTTTTAGTAATCTTACTTGTGCGATAAGTTAAATAGGGAATTAGAGGATCTCGAGTATAACGAAACTGTAGATAATTGTCATTAACTTTCAGGTAAGCACAAGAGCATAAAATTTGGATAAGCAGAGCTGAAAGTTATGATTGTTTTAGTGTTCTGTCCGGAGGGCATGACGTGAAATCGATGTTTTGTTAATTAGGTTAAAAGGATTTTAGATGGCGAATCGGAGTCTCACCAACTAGGTTTAGTTGGGAATTTGATAACCTTTCAATGAAGTCCAAGAACACCTAATTTAGACCCCTGTGCAGAACACCTAATAAAGATATGAATTTTAGAACTTGTTGATTCTGAAGGCACAAATCAGCATTTAGGAAATTGGAGTCGGGATAGCGTTGTAAGCTAAGGCTAGTTTGTGTTTGCTTTTGTAATTTTTGTGGTTCATTCTGTGGTCTTAGCTTATGATCTTAATGTATTAGGTCGGGATTGGAACAGGGCAGCCCGTCACACCCTCCATTCTCACGGTTAAGGCAAGTGCATTGTTTGTTATATGGGTGTGATTGATTGGCTATGTTTGTGTACTTTTGATATACGATTGCATAGCAAAATGGCTTACTTGATGATTGTTTAAGTATGGTGATTGCTTAAATTATGCTTATGCTTTATTGTGGTACAATGTGGTTGTCTTTTGGTAAGATTGTGATGAATAAGAGATGAGCATATACATATTAAGAACATGTTGAGGCTTGGTCACGCGGTGACCAAGCATGTTTCAACTGAGATCCCGTCATGAATGTGGCGGGCCGAGATCCCACACTCGTGGAGTGTGGGCTTGAGTCCCAATACTTGCGGAGTATTGGGCAATTGGTCCTGTGCGTGCGCGCCTGAGCATGGGTATCTTGGCGGCGGTTGCATACTTTGTATTACGGTATAATGCACAAAGAAAGATAAAGAAAGGGTCCTTGAGCATTGCATTTGCACATGAGATGTTTTATTGATGCGTTTACGACTATGGATGTTGATGTTATAACTTTTGTGGTATGCCTCTATTTTGTACTTGCTGAGTGCAGTGGGCTCACTCTTGCTTTATTATTGTTGTAGGTACCCAATTCGGAGCGGCATGCATGGGAGGAGTAGACTTGATTTGGATTCACTCACTTTGCACTCATCTTTAAAGTTGATCAAGTTTTAGTCATACCTTCATAATTTAGCGAACTGCTTAAGGGTTGATTAGAATTATACCTCATGCAATGGATTAAGTGTAAAATTGATGAGTAGTGTAATTAGGACTCCTTTGGATATGCTAGTGGATTAGTAGGTTTTGAATGCCTATTGATGACTCTGGATATTGGATTATTTGTTTATGATTTATCTAAACGTTGGAATCTCCGTGTAGTAACTTTTTAAAGGAGGTTATGTCGAAATTTGGTAGGTTGAACTGGTTTTGAATTATTTAATGTTAGTTTAGTAGCATTCGAGCTCATGTTGGCACAGGTGTTCTGATTAGTATCGAGCGGTTTGTAGATCCGTGGTGAATAGATTAACGACTTAGGTAACTTAGCTTGTTAAAAATTGTTAATGGTTAATTAGCTGAAAACGACACTGCTGGTGCAGTGGGATGGGGTTGGTCAAGCATTGCATTTACGCTTTTGTTATCTTGTATTGATGATTCTGTTATAAGATGATCTTACATACCTATAATATGATTATATGATTATTATGAGTGAGGTAGCCCTTGTTGAGAGGATTGAGGTCATAGTTGTGGCCTGGGCTATACCGGGTTACACCATTGTTAGTGGTAAGAGAGAAGGAAAGAGGTTACCACGGATATCTTAGTGCAAGCGTGATAGTGAGTACTTTAGAGAGTTGATTCCCTTCTTTGAGTTTGAATTTGGTCAACTCTTGTTGGTTGTGAGTCGATGAATTTCTTTGGGTCGATGGTTCATTGCGGTTGGTGGGTTTCTTTGAGAAGGATTGATGTGTTTTCATTGGCTTAATTTATCCCGTTAAGCAATCATTGTTTTTCCAACCGATGAGTTATTCTTGCAGCTGGTGGACTCGGTTGATTGTCAAGGTTGACCTTTATATTGGAGTTTTGTCTCTCTCATTGGAAAGCATGATCCATTTATTTCACTTGATGTTTTGGCTAATCAAAGTTTCCTTTTGCAAGTCTTGTAGTACTTGGAAGTTTTGATTCAATTTATCTCTTTTGGTTATCTTGAGTGTAGAAGTTGAAAAGTTCTTTTATGAAAGAAAGCGCTAAACCCTGTAGCGATGTCGACTCGTGGTTAAGTGAGAGGTTATAATCAGAGAAATTAGTGAATATGATATGAGTTATCAAGTTGGGTCCGTAGTGTAGTGTATAATCGATCCTAACTAAGATCATTGGAAGAAAAGTTGATTAATTTGATGATGTCATGTATTAGTTCTTGTTGAGCGTGATTAAGTGTATGGCTACACCTAATTGGAATCAATAGAGTTATTAACAACTATGGAACATTAGCAGTGGTTGACCCTAAATTTGTTTAGTTTGCTAAACTTGTTAGATTATTTGATCTCAATGGTTTAATCTAGCAGTGCGGGAAGAAAATATAAGATGTGTTCATTTGTCGTCTTGGTAGATATTAATATAGAAATTTTCTTTAATTGGATATTTGATGATCTTATTTAAGCTCGTGGGAGTACAAATAGATCTGAGGACCATCAATTCGTCCATGATTGAATAATCATCAAAAGTTTATGATAACCTCTAGATTGGAATTAGTGTGTACTAAATAAGTGTGAGCATTCGAATAGGTGAAGGGTTGAAATTTGAAAGTAATTTATTCACGAGTGTTTCACGAGGATGTATTGTGTTGCATGTCCTTGTTAAAGAGGTCTTGCCCGATAGTGCGGTTGGGGTATTAGATATACTCTAGAACAGTTGGTATTGCAATCTTATTGAGATAACAAAAATGTTATGAAATAATATGTTGTGTTTCTTTTGGAAAGGTTTACAATGGGATTTAATAGGTGACATGTGTTTGCTTGATGGTGAAATTGTCGGATAATAGTATGTCTTTGATGAAAGGGTTTTGGTGTAACCTTGTAAATTGTGTAGTAGGTTCCTTCTAAAATATGGTGGTTGTTATAGTGAGGAGTAAGAATTTGGTGTGCTCTCATTTGAGGATGAGATGATAAAGTGAAATGTGATTTAGTCGAGTTTTGGGGACTTTATAAAGGAAGAGTTGATGACAACGAACATTGTTAAGAGTGAATTATTCTTGATGTTAGTAATAAGGTATACAAGAGATTGTGACGCGTGGGAGTGGTGATGAATCTTCTAGAGAGAAAGTAAGTTGATTGTTTAAATAATGGTTAAATGAAATAATTGGAGTTTTGTATTCGTGGTCTTTTGGGGGCTCATGATTTATGTAGTAGATAAAATTAGTAGAGCAATGTTACATATGGAAAGGTTCCGTTTGGTTCCGAAGTGATGAATGTGATTTGGTATTAAAGGCATCTCTTGTTTGGTTTGGCAAGTAATGTTGTAATCAAAAAGATTGCTTTCGTTGTGTTAACGAAAAATGTTTACCATAAGTATTTGAGGTTGGAGCTAAAAAAAAATGTAACCCGCAACTTTCCTGTTGTCTCAGCTTAAGAGTTTCTTGGGTTTGCTTAGCAATGTTTTATTATGATTTATGGAGGTGGAAAATTTCTTCTTGTGGGACTTATGCCCTCGACTGAGGATTCGCATTTTGTTTTCTGAGATCATTTCTATTTGACTATTTCTCTTGGTCTCGTGCTCACTTCGAGGAGCCATGATTTCTTGTGCGTCGAACTTTGTATGTGTTTATTCCTTCCTTTTGAATAAGGCATTAACCAAGTTGTGTTGCCAAGTGTTATAAAGAGTAATATGGTGATTGGTTGGAGGTGGTCAAGTATTTGGAACTATTGAGATTTTTTTGAGAACCAATCAATTTGAAGAAGCGATATAAAGTGAATTGGTTTCGATTTACAACACCTGGAGAGAATTCTATGTAAATGCAAAGTTGTCGATGAGATAAAAGTGATTAGTGTTACAAGTGGTGGAACCTATAGCGAGTTATGATCCAGTAACCTTTGTCCATGTTGGAATATTGGGATTATCGAAATTATGAACTCTTGATAAACTTATCAGAGTATCGCAATTGGATACTTAGTAAAATTGAGCAGAAGAGTTGTGGTGGTGAAGTTTAATGAGAGTAGCGATGTGGAGGAACCTAAGTGTCATGCTAATTAATGGGATAGCGAAATTATTGAACTATTGTCAATGTGACTCGACCTTAGTAAGTAACCCTATGGGAGTTAAATTATTTCTAAGGATGTCTTGGTCAAAGGATATATTTATTTATTGATGTTAGTGATTGGGTATATTTGAATGTTGGTTAATCGGTTAGGGTTTTGTGAGCGGATATATTGTGGTTGTGTAAGCTGAATTGGATTTGGTGTGGATTAGAGAAGGTCTAAGACTTGTGAAATAAATCGCCTTGGGACGGTTACTTGATTAGTGAGGGCGTGGATGTTAATAATTGAGGTTTTTGTTGAGCTATGTGAAATTTTAGTAAAAGAATTTGAGAATTTCCTATCAACCATATGAGAAATTCATTGAGAGACTTGAGGTTGATTTTGGGCTTTGCATTTTTATATTAGAACCGTGGATGCCAATGATTAGGTGCAAGTGGTAGAATAAGAGTGGATTCGAGTAGTGGAGTGATCATTGATAGTATCCTTTGGGGCTAGTATATGAGAGTGTGGGATGTGAATTTCAAATTGTCCATCCTTAACGGATTAAGGGATATGATGTTGGGTGAAATCTATATTGAGTTGTGTTGGAAATTATTTTGACAATAAATTCATTGGTAGGAAATTGGCTGGAAATGCGATATTGTGGATTGGAAGAGTCTCCTGCATAAGTGTGAATTTTGTGTTCGGTAGAGCATAGGTTTGAGTCGCCAATTTAAGAGAGAAGAGTTAATGCGTAATCACGATGATTTGGGATCCTATGGTTTAAGATAAAGTTAATTTCTTAAAAGAAAGATTGTGGTAAAGGGTGTGATCTTGGATGGTGAGATGTTTCCTTAGTTCTTACTTGAACTTTGTGGTTTTTAGTGATTTCGCTTTTGGCTTGTGTGGCTTTATTTCTAAACGCCTATTTGGAAAGTGGAAAAGATTTCGTGATAAATCCATTGATGTTGGTTTGAGCTCTTCTAAGAAAGATGACTTTGAGTTGGATGCATTTTGACTCCTTGATTTGATTGAGTTTTTTCGGATAAGTGAGTAGATAGGCGAGTTCTTTGTCGTCCCTTGTTAAAGGAGATCTTTGCTGCGTAGAGTAAAGTGGCGATTGAGTGTTGGAACAAGGGTTCGCGGGTTCTGTCTGAGAGCAGTACTTGGTACCAAAAGGAAGTTTAACCAAAGGTGTGTTGGATAGGTTCCTTAGTCATGAGAATTCGTGGATTGGCGTGTCGCTAGGATCGTCTCAGTACTTGCCAGAGTGCGCTATGTCTTATACATTCGGTCTTTGAGAGCGCATGAGGTCGGGAGCTTGAGTTTTTTTGTTGTTAGAGCGAGTTTACGCAAAGGTCAAGACTAGTGTTGAGGTGAAAGCGTTGGTATCCATCAAGGCGATGTGATCCCTAAGTCTAAGAGAGAGCGACTTGTGAGTTGGAGTCCATGCATGCGCGAGCAATATCGGAGTTATTTACTGAGTGCGTGCTAATGTTATAAGATTTTAGTTGTGTTTTTACGTAGCTTAAGCGTGTAAATTCGAGGCAATTCAGTTTAAGGGGGTAGAGTGTAATACCCTATAAAAGTTAGGAGAAAATTTAAAGATTTAAAGGAAGCGAGTGATCGGAAGTCGATTTAGGGGAGGACCTTCGGAAAATAATTGAATTAGTAGGAGGAGAAGGGTTTTTTTTTGTGAAAATGCAGCAACTGGGCTGGGCTTGGCCCATTAGGCCCTCTAGTGGCCGGCCAAGGGAGGCACCTTTTCTCCCCACCAAACCCTAGCCGCCCCACCAAAACTCCCTTGCGCCCCTCCCACTCCCCATGGCCGCCACCCCTTCCCCCTTGTGCGCCTCCTCCTCCTAGGGCATCCCTCACAGTCGTGGTGCCCTCCCTTTGCACCCTCCTCGCTGCCGTTGAAGGAAGATCTTTCTCCACGCCCGCCGACGAGGAAGAAGAAGGAGATCATTTGGAGCGACCGGCTGTTGGAGGAAGAAGAAGGTGAGGAAGGAGACCATCTTCATGGGAGAGCTCCTGGTGGGTGCTCGTCGTGCCCGACAATCGATTCGTCAAGGGTAACCCGGTTCCCAGTAGATGCATATTTTGATTGTTGTAGCAATGTCGGTATTTCTGTCCCCTCAGGACAGATCGCCTTAGACAGACGTTTCCGTGTAGTTAAGTGCGGATTCAGTCTTGGTTATCTCCTAGAAAGTTGTAGAGGACGTCAATAGCTTTCAATGAAGTGCTAGATCGTATTTTTGGGACCTCTGTAGCAAAAGTTATGAATTTATTAGTGCGACTGTCCTACGAATATGTCAGTGTTTTAACAGGTTTTAGTAATCTTACTTGTGCGATAAGTTAAATAGGGAATTAGAGGATCTCAGTATAACAAAAACTGTAGATAATTATCGTAGCTTTCAGGTAAGCACAAGAACGCAAAATTTGGATAAACGAGCTGAAAGTTATGATTGTTTTAGTGTTCTGTCCAGAGGGCATGACGTGAAATCGATGTTTTGTTAATTAGGTTAAAAAGGATTTTAGATGGCCGAATCAGGGAGTCTCACCAACTAGGTTTAGTTGGAGAATTTGATAACCTTTCAATGAAGTCCAAGAACACCTAATTTAGACCCTGTACAGAAAGATATGAATTTTAGAACTTGACTGATTCTGAAGGCACAAATCAGCATTTAGGAAATTGGAGTCGGGATCGCGTTGTAAGCTAAGGCTAGTTTGTGTTTGCTTTTGTAATTTTGTGGTTCATTACTGTGGTCTTAGCTTATGATCTTAATGTATTAGGTGGGGATTGGAACCAGAGGCAGCCCGTCACACCCTCCATTCTCACACGGTTAAGGCAAGTGCATTGTTTGTTATATGGGTGTGATTGATTGACTATGTTTGTGTACTTTTTGATATACGATTGCATAGCAAAATGGCTTACTTGATGATTGTTTAAGTATGGTGATTGCTTAAATTATGCTTATGCTTTATTGTGGTACAATGTGGTTGTCTTTTGGTAAGATTGACGATGAATAAGAGATGAGCATATGCATATTAAGAACATGTTGAGGCTTGGTCACGCGGTGACCAAGCATGTTTCCCTTTGAGATCCCCGTCATGAATGTGATGGGCGAGATCCCCACACTCGTGGAGTGTGGGCAGAGTGCCCAATACTTGCGAGTATTGGGCAATTGGTCCCTGTCGCGTGCGCGCCACGAGCATGGGTATGCGACGGCGGTTGCATACTTTGCATTACGTGTAATGCACAAAGAAAGATAAGAGAAATGATCCTTGAGCATTGCATTTGCACATGAGATGTTTTATTGATGCGTTTGACTATGGATGTTGATGTTATAACTTTTGTGGTATGCCTCTATTTTGTACTTGCTGAGTCAGAGCTCACTCTTGCTTTTATTATTGTTGTAGGTACCCAATTCGAGAGCGGCATGCATGGGAGGAGTAGACTTGATTTGGATTCACTCACTTGCCACTCATCTTTAAAGTTGATCAAGTTTTAGTCATACCTTCATAATTTAGCAAAGCTGCTAAGGGTTGATTAGAATTATACCTCATGCAATGGATTAAGTGTAAAATTGATGAGTAGTGTAATTAGGACTCCTTTGGATATGCTAGTTGATTAGTAGGTTTTGAGCGCCTATTGATGACTCTGGATATTGGATTATTTGTTTATGATTTATCTAAGCGTTGGAATCTCAGTGTAGTAACTTTTAAAGGAGGTTATGTCGAAATTTGGTAGGTTGAACCTGGTTTTGAATTATTTAATGTTAGTTTAGTAGCATTCGAGCTCACGTTGGCACAGGGTGTTCTGATTAGACCAACGATGTCGTGCCTCATCTTTGGCGTGAGGCTCGGCCTATTTGGCCAGGTCTACCCACCACCATCTGAGCATCCAGGCACATCAGATGGGTTCTCTCCAAACGTGTGGCCATATGGGTGGCACGACGCTGTCCAACACGGGCACGGTCCATTTCGACACATTCCATTCTGGCTCATGAAAGGATCGTGTTGTGTTGGGCCGGCCCACGTGCCTAGGTGGCGACCCAAGCACTGTCCGAAGGGCAGTTGTGCCGTGCCTTGCCAGCACGAGCCCGTTTGGTCTGTATGCCTGTTTATGGCCCAATTAGCCTTAAAATATAAAATTAAATCAGAAAAATGCAAAAACAGATATAAAAAAAATTCCAAAAAAATCAAAAAAATGTGTAGAATTCATAAATATATATATGAAAGTTGTAAAAATGAGACAAACATATTGAAAATATAATAAAGAGCTTTATTAATATTGAAATGACTGCCTCGTTAAAACTTTTGCCAAGTAAAAACTCAATATGAGAAAACCTTAGCAAAGGAAAAAAGCATAGAGCCTATAGCTCTACATACTTCTTTGTTCTAAGTGTCATTATCAAGGTACAAATTTTTGAACACGTTCGACAACTCTTTATTTTCCACAGAGTGTTGTGTTCACAAATCAGCTTATTCCTAGTCCTTTATGGTTAGAAGTATCTCCATCATCTCACTCGTGAGACATATTCTTATCTCTTCCAATATTCTTCCACAAAGGCAAAGCAGACTTGGATAAAATTGTCGAGACAGGAATAGTTAACACATTACGTGCAAGTATGGATAGCACGGGATATGTTAACTTATGAGCATGCCACCATTGCAAAATTTCGAAGCCTTCTGAGTTGAAATCCACCGTATCGCTGTCCAGATAGGTGGATAGTTCCCCATTCCTTGGAGTTGTTTTTGGTTGAGTAGGAGGCACTATAGAAGAAGAAGACCTAGACTTGGAAGAAGAGCCACCGAAGATCGTACCCCACATATTTGTCTTGCTACTTGAGGTAGAGGCTACTAGAGGTCGTTGCAAGCAGACTCTTCAGAACTTATTTTCATACCTTTGGTAAACCTCGTGTAATCGAGAACAAACTTCTGCAAAATAGTTAGAATACTCTAGCCATGTAGCATCACTAAGAAGATCAAGAAAATAAGCAAATGCTTCAATTTTACCTTTAGGATATAAAATAAATGCAAATGCATATTGGAAAGTGATTTCTCTCCAATATTTAAGGTATTTAGTTTTCATAGCAACAATAGCCTCGCGTAAAACTGAGTTATTTTCATACATTTTCAATTAGTAGCAATCTGTAAAACACTATACACAATAATAAGATATGTTGGATAGTAGACAGCGAACAAAGCAACAGTGGTCTCATAAAAAATTTCTAAAACTGTTGTATCTTCTCATCAACGAACCAATGTTGCTCAATCAATAGTATACTACCGTCAGTGCTCTGATAGTGTGTTTGAATAAAACAGAAAAAGTGCTCTTATATGGTAAAAGACTCTTAAGCATGAGGTAGGTAGAGTTCCATCTTAATGGCATATCTAAACGGAACTTTCTTGGACGTACACCTATTGTCCTGCAGAAGCTCTTATATGCTGCTATTCTTACATTAGAATTATTCAAGAAAGATATCGCATTGCGAAAAGATTTAAGATACACATCCAACATCTTCAAACCGAATTTGCCTATAAGGTTAATAATATGACAAGCACATTGCTGATATAGTAAGAAGAAATCGACGTATGTACCGAAGACTGGAGTAAGAATATCCATGGCCTTAGAGTTTGTAGCAGCATTGTCTAGAGTAATTGAGAATATTTTGTTTGTAAGACCAAAGTCTTCTACCACTTTGATAATACAGTCTGCAATATTATCAGCCGTGTGTGCTACATCAATTAATTTGAAACCTATAATTCTTTTCTCTATTACCCAGTCATTATTAACATAATGAGCAACAACACTAAGATAATCATTCCTAGCGCAGCCACTCCTTATGTCCGAGGTTAGGGCCATTGAAAATGTGCACGTAGCAAATTTATCCTTTAATTTACCATGGCATTCATTGTAGTATTTTACTAAATTCCTAGTTGTTGTCTGTCTAGAAACAGAAGAGAATCTAGGATTATGCGTAGTTTTAATATAAGTTTGAAAAGCATTAAACTCCCTAAAGCCTAACGGTAAATCCTCGGAAGCAATTAAACGACAGAGAGATTAACGGGCTACCTCGGGATTGTAGTCCCAGCTACGTACCGTACTATCGGGGTTATACTACAGCTGCGTCTGCCTCATAAGCAATCCTTTCTTGGCCCTACATCTTGTACCATGTCTTTGCAAGTGCCCTGTCCCTCCTGTAGACTTTGCGACAATTCCTTGTCGTAGGGCGACCCACCGCCCCAATGACTCGGCGAAGACCGCGAGCCTCCCGAAGACCCGGCGGTCGGAGGCACAGATGCCCCCCCGAGGGTATCAGGCATACCTTCGGGGAGGCTTCGAAGGGGGGCGCGAAGGCTACCAAAGGGTCACCAACGCTCCACGAGCCAAGGAGTCAGGAGTCCCCCGGGGCCACCTCGGCCTAGGGACCCCTCGCACGTTGCGAAGGGCGGAGAGCACCAGCAGACCAAGCACACCAACCTGATGGACCAGCCGACCAGGGCTAGGGAGGTCCACCGTGAGCTGAAGGCTACACATAGGGGTAGGAAAAGCCCCTGCAGCCCCTATGGGTGTAGGACCTTTTTTAGGGGCAAATCCGTAATCTCATTGACCTGTCAGAAGGCTATAAATGTTGGACCCCCGGGTGTGGAATACTCGAAGACCTTATGTGTATACTATACTAGTCCCGTGATCAGTGGCTAGTACACACATTCACAACATTTGGCATTCACATCCATACAATCACATATAAATTAAAGAAAATTGTACTTAACTTAAGCGGTAAAGTTATTACATCATCGGTTGACCGGCTAAATAAAAGCAGTCATCAACAAAGTAAAAGTAGCAGCGGAATAAGTAATAAAAGTAGCAAAATTCTAGCGGTACGCCCATCCGATCCCTCAGGCAACCAACAAGGAACAAGGCCTAGGTAGACCCATCACCGAACCCTCCGGTTTCGGGTGCGAAGAACGTATCGTGAGGCATCAGCTCATCTTCGAACTCTAAACAACAATATTAGCAAGATTGAGTACAATGCGTACTCAGCAAGACTTGTAGTGTATCACAAAATTTATATAAATGCAAGGCTATCAAAGGATGAGGCTCTACTCTACAAGTTATTTTTCTTAAAACTATTTTTATTTGCAATATCAATATGTAGTAATTTGCAACGAAAGTTTAAAAGCAATTTAAATAAATACATGACAGTAAGTAAAGAATTTGAATGAATAATGACAACCGCTCGTAACCCTTCTCGGTTACGAGCACAACGAGAATAAAGACAACAACTCGCAACCCTCCTCGGCTACGAGCCACATTTCATATTCAGCCATAGACATGGCAGTTAACTCAAATAAAAATCATAAAACATTCCCTTATTTTCCAACAAGAAATGTTTTTGTAAAAACCAAGTCTATACCCATTAAATCGACAATTTAAGCAAGCTCATGACCGCGAGCATGACCATTATAATAGATTTATACTCTACAGAGGTGTACAATTTTACCCACAGCACACGACTTCTCTAGTTTGTTTGGCATCTGTTGATACCATCGCTCACTACCATAAGTAAGCAGTCTTGAGCACGTGTTGAAACCTTTACATCATCTAGTCCTACCCTTGTACTAGCAAAGCGAATGAAAACCCTCACTTCACCCAAGTACCCCCCGTCGAGTGAGGCATTCGCAGTTATGTCAGCAAGCTTTGTTCCCAACAGCGTGATGAAGGGAGCCCCTTCGAACATGCCTACCCGGTCATGTCCGCACTACTTTGCCCTGTCAATGTGCAAAGGCAGTTTTCAATAACTTTATTAGTTAATGCCGTTCAATATCAGCACATGTGGTTGTATGATTATGCTTAAATTGGATTGTTGGCATTTGATCCTTAATTGACTTCGAACGAGAATCTCCCCATATGTACTAGTGAGGTACCTCCTCACTCTTCTCAGAATAGTATGACTCGCCTGTGTCGAAAACTAAGTTTTTCATTTTATTCTTGTACAAAATAACAGAGGTACCCCCTCTGGACATTTTTCGTAAAGCTCCCAATTTCACTTTTCTCATATTGTCATTTTAATACTTTTTATAGAAAATCCATCGTTTTGTTTAGCCATTGTGCGATAATCACACTAAAAATTCCCAAATGACATTATATATTTCCTAACCCATAACCTAGTGGCTAAAATAGTAAGATATCAACTTTTCAAGGAGATATATGCATCAAATAGGATTTACGACTACCGACTTTCCAAATATAGTATTTCATAACATACATGCATGCATAATAGAATTTCTAAAAAAAACATACAGTAAGTAAAATAATAGGATCAACATGATCAAAGGAGGTGCTTGTCTTGCTCTTGTTGTTATGAATATATGGTTGGTTAGTCGTCGAAATAATCACTCGAGCAATCGACGTCTAATTCAAAAAGAGCCAGAAACAAATTAAATAACACTAATAATTTAAATAGTGAAAAAATTAAATATTTTTACATATTCTGGTAGATCATGATTTTAGATGAATTTAGAAACAAAAATCATTCAATTTGGAGTTTGTATGCAAAAGTTATTAATGATTCATTTAGGTTCGATTCGGAAATTCTAGAGAAAAAGAGAAATACGCTTTCTAGCAGAGAAAGCATATTCTCGTGCATGTTCTAATGAGGTTTACGCTTTCCAATAGGAAAAGCATATTATCCTCTGGACTCTCTAAGGTTTACGCTTTCTAAACATAGAAAGCATATTTCCTTAAAACTAAAAGCGCATTTTCTATTTTCTTGATTTTCTTTATCCCAACAAGTAGGGTCCACTTGTCACGACACGGTTCGCGAATAGCACGTGACCGAAGGTCTATGCGTCTTGCACGCAGTCCACGGGGCGGTGCGCTATGCATAAAGGTGGGGCCCACATGCCATTGACTCATTAGTAAAGCAGGTTCTAAATAGATTTCATTTACTATGTTTGGGGCCCACACGTCGTGACTCAACATTACCTAAACTGACAGCTAATCATTGCTTTGCCCTTAATGACCGTGATTTGGTTTTAATTGTGGAGCTACAGTGCATGTCCGCTTCAGACAGCACAGAGCAGCGCTAGAGCGCTAGCTTGCCACGCTCATCGCCGGTGCGGTGGTCCACGACAGCGTTGAGGAAAACCGAAAATGGGTTCCCCGTGCTCTTGCACATCTATTGGTGCCGGCGATGAGGGCTAGGGTGGCCCGGTGAGGTGGCGCACCGGAATTGAGCGGTGGTGAAGCTACAGCTTCAAGCCAACGGCCAAACCAATGGTGCTTCCAACTAACAAACACACGCCTAAGCACCTACATGACACTAGAAGCTCCTCTGAGCAAGGAGGATCACCGAAGATGGTTGGAGAGAGGTTGGCGACGTTGAACTGAGGCAGTGCGGTGAAGCTCCACATGGAGAAGACGTTCGAGCGAGGAAGAGTTTTGTCCGATGGTCAGGTAGGATGAGGGAAGTGTAGAGGTGCTCTAGCCGGGAGGAATCGATGTGAGGTACACCGAGGAAGAAATGGTGGTACAGGTGGTGTTTTCGGCTGAAGACGAGGAAGAAGCACTAATTCAGTGTCTCCTGTGGATCAAAGAGGGATTTGAGTGAGGGGAAAGGTTCATGGTGCCCTGGAACATGATATGATGCGGTTAGGGCGAAGAGGAACCCTCTAGAATGGTAGGAATAGCGGTGGTGGCGCACGACCGAAGTAGCGCTCGAGTTCTCTGGGTGCTCGACTGAGGAGGAGAAGAGTGTAACATCCCAAAGTTTTGTTACCAAAAATAAAATTAATAAAGTTATTATTTTATTGTATTTTCTGAATTGTAAAAGAGTTTCCTTGATTTCCTTAAATTTAAAATGAGTTTTCTTGGTTAAAAGAAATATATAATATAAATAAAATAAATTATTTAACTTCTTGGATTTTAAATTCAAAAATAAATTTATTGAGTTTTTTTGGGGTTTATTGGATTTAAAGTTAAAAAGGAATATTTAATTAATTTCTTGATTTTTGGATTTTAAAAGGTTTTCTGTTTTCCAAAAATAAAAAATATCTACAAAATTAAAAGCCAAATTTAAGTTGGAAATTCAAGGAATTTATGTGAATTTTTCTAGAATTTGTTGAATTATATTTTCTATTTTCTAGAAGCCAATTTGATTTACTGTTATTTCTTAAATTCGGAAATGATAAAAAAAGGTCTGGAAATCAATTTGGGCCGAAACCCATTTTGTCCTAGACCAATTCCCTGGTTTCTCGGCCCATATTCTTGGCCCACCTGTTTTCTCTCCTCCCTCTCTCTTCTCTCACTTCCAACGCGGGCCCGCCTATCAGTCCATCTTCTCCCTCCCTATTTCTTCTTTTCCCGATCACCATTGTTGCTGCACGCCAAAGCTCCGCTCGGCCGCTATTCCTTCCCCCTTATTTCGCGAATGCGTGCGCAACCCTATCCCCTTAGCCCTCCGCCCCCGTTCCTCCCTTATCCCCCTTTCCAGGCGCTCGTTCCGCCGGAAATCCGAACTGGCCACCGCGTTCTTCGCCACGATGATCTCCTCGCCTGGTGCTCCTCGGCCTGTATAAAAGGAAGCCTCGAGAGCCCCTTTCCTTCCTCATCTCATCCTCGGAGTCTCACCTCCCCTACTCCTTTCCTCTCCCCGCAATCCGAGTTTTACTCTTGCCGGCTGAACGTGCTTCCGCCGCCGATTGTGCCGTCGTCGAAGGGTCTCTACCGCCATCGTCTTCACCCCTGGCTTCACCTCTTCGCGTTCTACCCGGTGCTCCCTCTATCCAAGCCGGAGTGTCGCCGGAATTGTTGCGCCACCGTCGAGCCGCACGCGCCGCCGCCAAGCTCGTCGCCGCCGTTGAGCCACATGTGCCCTAGCGCCACCGAGGTGAGCCCTAGACTCCCTATCCCTCCCTCTATCTCCCGCACCCCTCGCCACTGGCTGCCGTGCCGCCAATCGCCGGCGCCACTGGTACCCATGCATCGCCGCCATTGGCAAGCCACGTGGTCGCCACATCATGGCCACATGTGCGCCAACTCAGCCAACGTGTGTGCTTGCATGGCCTTTTTTCTTTTTCTTAAGAAATTTAATTCGATCAAAAATCAAAATTGGTCGCTGACACCATCATGACGCATTAAATGGTTTTTCTTTATAAAAATAATTCCAGAAAAATCCAGAAAACACATTTTCATCATTTCATGTGATTTTCAATCTTTCGAGAGCCCGTTCTCCTTCATTCGAGCTTCGATTCAAGTGATTCAAATTTCTAAATTCATATATATTCAATATATATCTTCCAAAACCTAAATTATTTATTTTTGGGTTTTTTGTGTTTTATTTGAATTTTTTTGAATTTGGCTTATTTTTGCGTATAGATTTCGACGACTTCAAAGAGTAAGATTTCGACGCTGTTTCAGAACAAAAAATAATTGTGCAAGGCAAGTTACATCATTTGATCATGTTTGATCCAAATATTTTAAATTATTTACATTCTATTTTAAATTATTATTGCATGTTTATTTATATTCAAGTTAATTTAAATTCTTTTTTTAAATTTATAGTAATTCCCATTTCCATTTGTATGGCCAAATCTTGACATTGAAATATCCATACCTTTTCACCTTAGATAAAATCTAGTTGATGCAATAGTATTAACTAGAACATTTTCAAAAAAAATTAAGCTAGCCATGCTTAGACCTGAAATATTTGATTTGGGAATTTTCAGCCAAAAATCAAATATAGTTTAAATTGTATCTATGGTATTGGTGTGTCACGGAAGTTTATAAATGAATTGAAAAACAAAATAAATAAAATTGGTTTAGAATTGGGTGAAATGGAAAGTTGGTGGGTGCAGGTTTGTGCACAGACTCAATTCAGTGAATATTTGAGGCCCACGGATTGTTTTGGAAGTCATCAGTAAGTTAAGGACCGGTCTACGAGCTACAAATTGTAAAGCCCTTCCGTACTACCATAAGTTTAAAGTGGGACAGACCTGGCTAACTAATTTGCAACGTTTCAATGTGGTTGTGCCATCCGGGTGTGTGGATGTTAGAATGACATACTTTTTATGTATTCCCGCATGGCGCAAGAGGGCGCTTCTGACGAATGGTGTAATTCAAAGGAAGTGAAACCTTAGCGGGCATGACTAATTTTGAATGGCGCATTGTAAATACCTTTTGATAATCACTTAGTCGCACACCTACGAAAGTGTGTGAGCAGACATTAAAAGTTGATTATCTCTTGTGGGTAAAGTTGTACAACCTCTGTAGTGTGTTAAATATATTTGAATAGTTGTGTCCACGGTTGATGGACATGCTGAGCAAAGCCTTTCACAGATTAGACTATGTTCTTGCTTTAAAAAATATTTTGACAAAAATGATTTCATGGATGTTTATTCCATACGGGGAATTTGGGCAGAAAGCCTGGTGTAACGGGGTTAGTCCTTCACCATTTGTGTATGTATGTTTATCCTACACTCAAGAATTGATGAATAAAAATGAAATTTGATTTTAGATATAGACTAAACTTCTTTTGAACCTAGTATTGTATTTAAAATATCAAATATTGCATTTGCACAAATAACCCTACAAGCATTCCTTTGATAATATCCATGCATGCATTAAGTCTGTTATGGGTGTAACTTGCGGAATACATTTTTTTTTGTGCTCACCCTTGCTTAATAAAATATTATTCAGAGGAAAATGACTTCGCTACCGGTGTGGATCTCGACGACTAGGTCGCTACCCTAGTCGATTGCCTGTGACAGATCAGCTGGACTCTACTACTTCTTCGTCTTCTGCTGTGTTCTTTATTGTTGGGTCGTAAGCTTTTCTTGTAATAAACTCTGATATTTATTAATAAAGTTGTACGATTTATGGATGTTACCATATCTGTTTACAGTGTATACTAGCTACTGTTCCAGATACTAGTGTAGAATACACAAAGGATGTGGGGGTGTTACTCCTGGGTCCGACAAAAAGGTAGAGGAAGGGCTGGAGTGGTGAGGAAAAGGAGCTAGGAAGCTCTGGGTGGCTTCTTCTAGGTAGTGGGATGGAGAAATGCGAGAGGGAGGTGGTTGACCGCGGGCAAAGGCGACGGAGCTCTCGGATGCGCCGAGGTGACTCCGGGTAGGGATGGGCGAGCTAGGGGCAGGCATGGGCGCGGAGGAGATCAGGGAGGTGATGGGGGTGGTTGACGACCAAAAACTGGGGGCAGTGTGGCGAAACTGTAGGCGCGCAGCAACACGCTAGTGAGGGCACGCGCGAGGTGGATGAAACTCCCTAGCAGTGGGGCCCACTGTCAGCGAGAGGGAGAGAGAGATTAGGTTTAGGTTTTGAATTTTGGTTGAATTGTTTGTTGGATTTTTATACTGAGCAAACAACTTCAGAATTTTATGAAACTTTTTGTGAGGGCTCTCTACCTAATATAGTTTCCTTGGTAAATTTCTCAGAAGTTTATCTCTTCTGTGATTTTCTCTAAAATTCATACAATTTTTTGTTTTTATCTTTTTGTATTGGTTATTCTTATCAAAGTTTTACATAAGCAATGTACATATTTTATTCTGAATTATTATTTTATTCAAACTATTCATGTTCATCTTCGAACTCCCAGAAGCAATGTACATATTTTATTACAGTGTGTGTAGTTAGTTCGATGATTTGATGTGATTTTGTATGGATTCTTCTTTCTTTAGGTGAGAGAGAGATATTAGAATGATTAGGTGTGGCTACACAAGGATACAACACAGTTAATATCTTCCTATTGCAGAGGTTCTAAGAAAAAAAGAATACCCAGAACCAACTGAATTGACTACATATTGGACTACATCATGACCCACCCTAAGATAAAAAATAACAAGGTACACATGTTTTTATCCATATTTTAAGCATTCACGCTCATATCAGACCCACATTTAAAGATCCACCAATATATCCTCATAACACATAGATGTACCATTGTTCTATATACTAATTTTGTGATTTATCCGTTTCATCACCGCATTTATCATGCCTACACAGTTTCTACAGGCATAGCATAGCGCACTACTCTATCTAGTATTCATCAAGGGATAACTAACTTGGTTGTGACAGCGGCGATGGACGTTACATGTTCTTTAGCATATAACTTCAATATGCTTATTAGATATATGCCTCACTTTGTCTGTAACACCACGGATATTCGGAAGCCAAAATGTTACCTAAAGAATCTAACAAGCAGTCATATAGCGGAAGAATTTAAACAATGTCTCATATAATGGTATAAGCAGTCAACATATAATGAGAACAAATGCGAAATATAATCGACTCAACGGCGGTTCACAAACTTCAACTATTCAAGTCTCTGAATCCACTAAGATAATTATATCAAAAGAGTAATCAAGGATCATAAGCGGATATTTAATCAACCATAACATAAAGAAAGATATCATCCATCATCAACCTCTATTTATTACAATTCATCACTTAAGGAATGAAAGACAGGAACAAAATCATATTATCGAAACTTGAATATTGTGAAGTGAATGAATTATGTGTGTCTACTCTCTCCCATGAATGCCATCAATAGCGATCACCTAGAACAAACAAACAAAGGCAAGAATGAGTCCAAGACTCAGCAAGTACAAAGAATAATTGGAACTCCATTGAATATGAACAATATAATATCATTAAGGATATGAACATATAACTGAAAGGAACATATGAATGGATGGAATGAATGAACTACACTTCTGCTTATACCGGTATAGCTAATGACATACCCGTTGGTGTTCACTTATGCCCGCATTTAACAAAATACGGAGATCCAAGGCCCATATGAAGAATATTTCATACGAGGATCCAAATCTGCCCACATTGGAATGATGGGTCTTACGTGCCCATACTAGAATTGATGGGTCTTTAATTTCCACTCCCGTGAAAGAAACATGAACAAATGAATGAATGAGATGAAATATGGATAATGAAAGATATCCTCTCTTTCAACATGGATTAACGGATATGAAAGGAACACGAAGCATTGAATGTAATCATAGGTCATAGAAATAACAGTATGAATACAAGCACTCAGCATTCATCAACATTAAGAATTACAATGTACTTGCCTTCCGCTCTGCGAAGCGTTATGAGGCAAGACAGAAGCTGCTACACTCGAAATTCCCCCTCCTACACAAATTAAATACTTGAATAAGGAACCACGTGAACAGGACATCGCTTGAAACTTCTAATTGCAGCATCCTAACCCAAGGATCACAAAGTCGATCTACTCAAATAAACCGACAGTCTAGCAGGACTACAATCTGGACAGCAAGTACAAAATAAATCATAACTAATGATCTGAGACTCGAAATGGTGTGCTCTCAGATCCTATGGAAAGATAACAATACCCTACACAAAAGTCTAGTTGGCGGGATCTCCCAATTCGGCCAAAAACCTACGTCAATAATCCTCTAAAAGTCGAACATCGAATCTGTCTGACAGAACTACATAGCACTAGAGAAATAATCATATCTTTTGTTGTACAACTCCAAATTGAGTGTTCTTTATCGTTCTGAAAAGGTTAACAAAAATACTACAACAACCTAGTTAGGTGGAAACCCTGAATCTGCCATTATCTGAATCATATATTAAAAGACAACTTGACAGTTCATTCACGTTAGGAATTCAGGACAGCAGGAAAGATTATACCATAACTTTTGAACCGTAAGTCGGAATTAAGTGTTCTTGGTGGCTACTGAAATCTAAGAACATTATTCAAATATCTCTAGGAGATGGAAATCTCTAATTCGGCTTCTAAGAACATGAAAATGTCCACGCAATGTACTGGACAGAACAGATCTACTAGCAGCAGGAAGATCGATCCAGTCAACCTAATCGAATTCGCATCTAACATGAATCAAACAGTGAAGAAAACCCTTAGTTAATCTTGAAGACTCGCAGGAAGATGATGACCAATCTCCCGAAGAATCTCCTCTTCTCCTCCTTTCTCCCTTCCCCTCCTTCTTCTTCTTCCTTGGCCGAAAGCACACAAGAACAAGATGGCAGCAAGGGCTAAGGGCGGGAGGTTACTGCAGCAGACGGAGTTACTGTAGCAGCAGCAGGTACTGTAGCAGTGGCGTGCTACAGTACAAGTTAGGGTTCCCCTCCTGTTGTTGGTGGCCGTTTCCCCCATGGGCATGGGTCAAAAGGGCTGATTCCCCTCGCTTGACTTTGGGTTTGCAACCCATTTCCCCTCTAAATTCTGAATTTTTTCCTCTTTTCATTCCCTTAATTCCTTCTCTAATCTTATTGCACTCACTAATGATAATCGGGATATTACACAATCTTCCTCTTCTTTTGTCACAACACGGCTATTTTTTCTGTTACAATCATTTTACTCTATTTTTCAGAGTGCATTTTACTCTATTCTTTTGGTTTGTCATCTCAGCTTAGCCTACCATCGGGATGCCACCACACAGCCATCTATGGTTGCGATGGATATCCGTGAAAACACACCCTAACTCATTTGAGCATACATAAAACAAACATATCAATTAATTTATCGTAGTTGAATGTAACTCTTTAAATTCCTATTGCCAACAAAGACTATCAACATCAAGCATAAGCAACTCACAAATGACTATGTCTCTGTACAAGAGCTAAATGGAACCACCTCTCTTTAACGTATCTAGCGCATCCTACCCTTCATGTACCCTCACGCACCCCTCTTTAAATTTGGTGCAAATAGTAAAAAATAAATAAATAATTTGATAGAATTGACACACAATCAATCTATCACGTCACAAAATTTCAAGTCTATATTCGATCTACACATTGAAGTGCCAAAACAAAGAAAATCCATTGCAAAGAAATTCAGAAAATAAAAGGATAAATGAAAAGGTAAACCTACCGCTCACTGAATTTGTCCTTTTATTTCTCTAATGTAAATCAAATGTTCAGTTGATTTTTTAGAATAATTGATTATACCATAGCATATCCAACCAAAAATTTGGATTTTTAAAAATAACTATTTGCACTGTATTTTGAGAAGGGATACGCAGGACTACCTGAAGAATGTGATGCACCGGATATGTCCTCTCTGCAACTAATAAGACCTAACACTTTCAAGTCAGGCATAAAATTCAAGCATTCATCATCATTTCTTGGAAAAAAAGAGATAATTTTGAAATGGAGCACCAGACAATGTTTTTCAAAAGCTGAGAAAAGCAATCGTTGTGCTCATCATTTGTATTTTCACCATTGTTTCAATGTGTAAGATTTTCTCAGAATCTATATTTGCGACACAAAGATATCATCCATTTATGGAGAAGGTGGAGCAGCTGGTGCAACCAAACACAACTAACTCACGAAGGACTCTGTCCAAGGGCTAAATGGAACCTCTTCCAAAAAAACAGAACCTAACACAGAATCAAGCATAAATTGGCATTCATCACCAATTCATTAGAAAACCAAAAAGATAATGTTGTGATGGATCATGGAGCCCCAAGATAACATTTTCTAAAATATTAGAAAAGCAACCGTTGGGCTCAACATTTGTAGTTTCTCCATTGTTTCCATAGTGCAAGATTTTCCTCAGAATCTATTCCCACCATCATGTGTGTCCTCTCCATTGCTGTTTGTTCCCATGGTGAGGAGTGGCTGAGTTGCTACTTGCTAGTGCAACCAAATCGGGCATAAGCAATGCAACAGAGTAGCTGCCGCAGGGGATGACGGGGCCATATTCCAAGCACAGATACTAGGGGACAAAGCTGGGTGAGCGTGCTGGAAGGCACCTGGTGCCTTGTCGGTGCCTTTTAATATAGGCAGGAGGAATGTGTGCGAGTGGGAGTGGGAGTGGGAGTGGGATTCTCTGTCGTGCGCTCAGCCACGTGTGGTCTTCCGCCCACTGATCTGTCCACGCGACTAGATTTGCTAGTGGTCTGAGAGCGGAAGGAATCTCCTAGCTAGCTTTGTTACTTTAGTTGTTATTTTGATAGGGAAAGAGAGCTTCTATGTTATGCTCGTTTTTAGATGATTTCGAAAGAGAGCATAAATCAAGTTCTATTTCTGGATTTAGAACAATATATAAGACATGATAGTTATGGGTAAAGCAATAGCTCCCAACCCTTTTAATACTCCGTTTATTTATCAAGAAAATAGAAAAAGGATTAAGGAAATTAGGATTAAATGAATTTAAAAGAGAAGAGAGGGGGCAAAGTGGGCCGGGCCGGACCGGCCGAGTCCTAGTTGCACTCGGCAAGGATGGTGCTAGCTCTCTTCTGAAATTTTTGCATTTGTGGCCCTGTAGCACGTTTAAATTTCAAAACTAACCCTCGTTCACCATAATTTGCAAAATTGGCCTCTGAACAGTGTTCCTACCGCGATAGCAGAGGCGGCGGGCATCTACCCACGGCAGGCGCGGCGGTGGTGCCCTGGCCCACCAACACGACAGTGGGCCGCCTCCCAGCGCCACGGCGCTTTGCGCCAGCAATTGGTTGCATACGGTTTTTGTTTTTTTGCCTCTTTAAATCGCGTCGAAGTCACATCGCTTCACATCATAACTTGTCGATGTCATTCGCTGTCTATTTTCTCTGCGTATATAAACGAACGCGCACGGCCGAATCGCTCATAAGCCGCAGCGCGCGTTCTGATTAGATTAGGTAATTACGTATTTAATTTTGTTCTTATTGCAATTTTCAGCGTTAAGTACATACTTAGATTTCGCTAACTGTTAGTTGTTCTCTATTTGCAGCAATGACACGTACTCTACCACCCCTACATGAGGAGGCATGGGACGCCCAGCATCACTATCACGCTTGGATCGGTGGCGATGGACCGCCAACTCTAGTGACACGGGGACCGAGGGAGACCTGGCCGTTGGACGAGCGGTATGTTCTGAGGCTTCGTCAATCTGGACTGATTTCGTTCGCTCGCATGCTGAACATGGGGCAGAACCTCCTAATTGATGCATGCCTTCTTTCCATACTGGTTGATCGTTGGCGGCGGAGACCCACACGTTCCGCCGGTGGGGAGATGGCCGTGGCGATGCAAGGCGTCGACTTCATTACCAGCTTGCCGTTGCGAGGCCGTGCAGTTGTTCCCCCTCCCAGGTCGGTGGACTGGAAGGCGTGTCTCAATGATCGCTTCGGGCATCCTATCCCCGAGAGGTCTAAGGGCGTTCCGCACGCCTAGCTACGACTATTCATGCATTGCCCAGACGCAATGGAGGAGGTGGTTCGATGCCACCTAATTGCATATTTGTTGTTTATATTCGGGTGGGTCATGTTCCCTAGCACGCAGGGGGACATGGTGTACCCGAGTTATATTCACCTTGCGGAGTCCATCGTGGACGCCGACGATGAGGACGTGCCGCAGTACAGTTGGGGTTTAGTTGTACTATGCGCTACGTACCACGGCCTGTGTGACGCTTCGCAGCGCCACATGGGAACAGAGCCCATGCTGTCGGGTTGCCACATGCTATTACAGTTGTGGTCGTGGGAGCACTTCGCAGTCGGACGGCCATACTTCCGCTCCCCAGTCCACCCTTATCCGCTCACACAACATTTCTATGGTTGGGCGGACGACAAGGATCCTGTGGAAGGCTCGACCATGGGATCCCGATGGACTGTGGCAGTACTGGGGTGGGCTAGAGACAGAGCGCGTCACATATACCCCGAGTTCTACAACAAATTCGAGGCCCTGCACGAGGACGACATAATATGGCATGGCGCCTGACGGCTTGAGCTTGCTATGCCACCAGGATGCGGCGTACTGGAGGACAACTTGTCATCGGTGTTCTCCCACATGGTTGAGCCTACAACCCACAGCGGGTGATGAGCGATTCAGTGCACTAGGAGATCCCCTGCTCTAGGCGGCCGCTTGCGGCGTAGTCACTTATAAGTACATTGCATTGCTTAATAATATTGTAGGTTATTTAGTCATATGTTATGTCGGTACCATAATTTGTTGTTTTGTTCCACCTTGAGCGAGACGAAGGGCCGCAAGGCGATGGTAGCTTCGAGCGCGATGGCGTGGATAGATGCATGACAAGCGACCGCGATTCCATTTGCGGGAGGCACGGCCTTATGATGAAGGACTTCGACACGTGCCCAGGTGAATGCGTCACGGCACACACGGACGAGATTGAGGCGCCCCGGCCCGACATGTAGATCCTAGCCACGCCGAATGCTTGGACTTGGGGCTGGACCCGCACCGTGCAGCACGCTATGACGATTCGGTACGTTCAACACGTAGTAGATTAACCACCCTCCGAAATAGGGTTAACTAACAAAATTTTGTTTGTCCGGTAACCATGTAGGTGGACTATTTGCAGAGCGTTGTGGACTGCGGCCGCCGGGAACTCGAGCGGGGCACGAACAACACAGTTGAACGCCTTTTTTCGGTCATGAAGACGATTGTTGATGATGTTAAGCAGGTCGTTCGTAACATGACCTGTGGAAGGTCCACCGATATCGACTTGAGGCATCGGATGGAGCATCATCGCGTACCCTCGCCCCCTCCATCTTCCTGTCCGAGCGAGTCGACCCAGCGGCGCAGCAGCATGGGCGACGGATCGTCTGCGCAGTTGCCACGCAGGGACTCTAGGCTGACGCCGTCGTCGCCGCAGAGGGACCCTACGCTGACGCCGTCGTCGTCGCGGAGGGACCCTACGCTGACGTCGTCGTCGTCGCGGAGGGACCCTACGCTAACGCCGTCGTCATCGCGGAGGGACCCTACGCTGATGCCGTCGTCGTCACGGAGGTAGGAAGAGGACATTCCAGAGAGCATGGACGTGCAACCCGGAACCGCGGAGGTTATCCCAGATTCTCCCTCCCAGTCCCACACTCTCGGCCAATTTCCAATGGGCGATACGGCACCATGGTATCAGTCTGGCTACACACCGTACCCTACGCAATTCACCCCGCAAGGTGAATAGTACCCTGAGCAGTTCACCCAGTTCATCTCGCAAGCTCAGTCGA
Organism: Ampelocalamus luodianensis; assembly: GCA_036346255.1. Classification (NCBI taxonomy): domain Eukaryota; kingdom Viridiplantae; phylum Streptophyta; class Magnoliopsida; order Poales; family Poaceae; genus Ampelocalamus; species Ampelocalamus luodianensis. The sequence goes on along the minus strand of CM070635.1, from coordinate 11,019,467 downwards.
GTTGGTGCCCCTCAACGGATCTTACTACGGATCCTACTGCTTAGATCACCGACTTGTTCTCAACGCTAGTCCCGCAGGTGATGCCCCCCGTGTATGATGACACGGCTGATGAGGAGCCCCATTATGACCTGCGGCAGAACCCACGGTCACGATGGTGGCGTTCCCATAGCGTAGGTCGTCGAGACCTATGGCAGCAACACGGCGCGGAAGGCGATCAGGTCCTATGCCCGGCAGCGATGGCGGCGGCGTGAGCGATAGTAACATTAGAAGTCTATTGTATGTTGTAACTTGTACTCGATTCTTGATTTATAATCAAGCGAGTGTGGTAGTTGTAATCTAATTGGACACTTGTACTTCGTTCTCTATCTAAGTAGAACAATTTTATTCTCATTCATCAAGGACCGCGATGCATGGATAAAGAGTGGACAGTACAATCTCATTAGAACTGACGTTCTACTTTGCAAGAACAACATATAATAGAAGAAAGAACGTAAAACTAACTATGTTTACTAATTTGTGAAGCATCTTTTCAACTCTTTCCATCCTCTCATCTAGTTTGTTAAGTCTGTTTTCTTCATTTTGCGTTGGTTGATCGGACGCTCGAGACACTGCACGAAATGCATCAACACCACGGGAGTCTCCTTGTAAGGCAGCAATTTGCATTGCAATATCTCAAACCACTGGGACAGCTTCATCAGCCCACTGCCAAAACCGACATGTTGTATTCTACAAAATAATTGCTGCTTGAAATGAAGGTTAGAAAACCTGGTATGTATAATGCAATTCATTCGTGCTGATTTTGCCCAACTTATCGTAAGATTTGAACACTTCATGAAGACTCGGGACGGATTGGTTGGCGTATGAGAGGTAAACACATTCGCCGAATCCCTGCAACGAGGGCAAACTAGGTGCTGCCGTAGTGATTGTAATTCTCTGCTCACTCAAAAGTTAGATGAGGCTGAAGACATCTTGTTTTACACTGAAAGAAATGAGAAGAGAAAGAGAAGAGTGAGGTGAATCGCAGTGAAAGCATCCATATATAGCGTTGAGAGCACGAAGGGGCCATTGTGTGCAAAGGAGGATGTGACCACACAGTGTGGAAAGCAGGGCGTGACAACTCTCTGGAAAGTAGGACGTGACAACTCTGCGCAGCGGGGCGACTACTTTGCAGGCGAGGCGTGGCGAAAGCGAGGCTTATATCCATACTTATAAGCGGTAATAACAACTTGTTATAGCGTACAAAGCAGTGTAGGTTACAACGCAAATCACTACAACACTCACATCGCTACGACCAACATGACTCAATACACCGGATAGCTTATAGATACTAAGTGGCGTCGAAGGAAGAAGGTCTATTCGGGTAGTACCCGAATGAGTGCCCATGAGTCTTGCATAGCCTACACCTTATTGGTCTTGGCCGATCTCCACATTGGGTCGTGTCCATATCGTTGCGGATGCGCCTTGACTGACGCCTCCCACAGCCTGGATGTCGCAGTGCTTCATTCGGTGACCACTTCACTGCTCCCCGCCATATGTCCTTGTAGTGGCCTTCCACGCCGTAGGAGTTGAACTCCCCATTCCAACTATCATACAGGCGTCGTATGTCGTAGTACTCCGACATATACATGCTACAAGATTGGTGAAATACAGCACATGCAGCATATACGTGGGAGCAAGGCTTGTGCAGGAGTTGAGGCTTGTTGCAGGTGCAAACTGCCACATCGCCTATGGTGCAAACATGCTTTCGGTCACCTCTCATGTGGCCACGAACGTACTTGTCCCGCAGGCGTACCTCGAACTTCCTCCTCACGTCATCCATTGTGATAGCTACATGGGATCGGGCCTTCGTAATCTTCTTGTCCATGTAGGCAAGGGTAACCTCCGAGTACTGCTTCCTTTCGTCCAAATGCTTCTTGGCCATTATTGCCCGATTGACGAAGTAACTGACCGTGCGGTTCCATGTCTCCTCGACAACAGCGGTGATGGACAGGGCACGAAACCCTTTCACTGTTGTAGACCTCGGACATATTGGTTGTCATGATGCCGTGCCGAGCACCATAGGTGTCGTGAAGAAGGGATCATTTCTCATAGTCGGGGGCATGCACGCGTATCCACTCAGCGAACTCGCTTTGCGGTGTGCCTGGGCCAGAACCTCCACTAGCACGCTCGGTTTCGACCTCAAGCTCCTGCCACACGGCATCGAACTTGCGCTTCTGGTTCTGTAGGCAGAGCTTCTTGAACTTCTTCATGAGGTCTTTGTTCCGGAAGCGCGTGTGGAAGTTGGTGGCTAGATGCCGCATGCACCAATGTGTGCGCATGTCGTTCCATTGGTACGGCGGGCTCGTACCGTGTTGCATGGTGAGCAGCGCGGACAAAACCCGGCATGACGGTCGGTTATGAGGCACACATTCGGTTGGTCCCTTACAACATGTTGCCTTATGTTGACTAGGAACCACAGCCAACTGTCAGTGCTCTCATTCTCCACAATTGCAAAGGCAACTGGGAGAAACTGGTCGTTGCCATCAGCGGCAATAGTGGTGAGAATGGTGCCTTGGTACTTCCCGCAAAGGATAGTACCATCCATAGTCAGGACGGGACAGCATTGGGAGAAGCCCTGGACTGCCGGGCCAAATGCCCAAAAGAGTCGATCAAGGATTAGGGAATGTGGGATGTTCGACCGGTCGGGCCTGTCCATCCTATTGACACATGTCCCCGGATTAGCATCCGTAATTTGCTTCAGCATTCTGGGGACTAGGCCGTATGCCTCCTTGTAGGCACCGTACAACCCTTCGAGGACCTTCTGCTTCGCCCGCCATACCTTACTGTAGCTAATGGCATACCCTACTATAGTCGCTACGTTAGTCATCAGGACCTTCGGTGAAACGGTCAAATCGGCGACAAACTACGTGGCTTATGATGCTCGCGATGTAGGTGGAGGTTACATTCTCATGCATTTACTATGGTTCTTGAAGCTCACACGTGTGATCTGTCACGACTGTGATGCGGAAGGCTGTTCCTGCCCAAGGGAATCTCTGTGCACGGACTTTGCCAGGGCAAGAGCTAAGCACACACTTAACTATGTACGTGTGTAACAACCCAATTTTCAAATTTCAGTAAAAATTAAAATTTATGTATTTTTGTGGAATTTTCTGAAATTTTAAAAGTTTTTTTTATAAATATTTTAAAGTGAAAACAAATTTATTTGCAAAATTAAAAAGCCAACAAAAAGTTGGAAATAATTTTATTAAGTCCAAAATAAGTATGGGAATTTCTGTGAATTTTTCTATAATTTTTGGAATTATTTTGCTATTTTCTAAAGCTTATTCGAATTATCAGAATTAAAACAAATGAAAAATTAAAAGAAAATTCAAAACCCAGCTTTGGCCCGAAACCCAAAGGCCTCGGCCCAAAACTCACCCACACGTAGCCCACCGGCGGCCCGCACCGCTCTCACCCCTCTCTCTTCCTCCCCACCGTTGGATTCTAATCCAGCGGCGTCTTCATCTCTATTAGCCTCCGTCGAACCTAAGCGGCGGATCTCGGCACATCACCACGCACGGCTTCGGCCGTTGGATCGAAATCCAACGGGCCGCATACCTTCTTCCTCCTTCCCCTTCTTCTCCGCGCGCCTGCAATTCTCGGCCGCACCGAGCTCCGATAAACCGTCGCCCCCGGCCTCCCGTGTCTCCCTCGCGACGTGCGCACGACTCGGCGCCTCCAACCGCCCTCGCCGCCACCTTCTTCCCCTTTCTTCGCGCCCGGTTCGCCCACGCGCCGCAACCGCCGCCGACGTGCCGCAATCGCTGCCCGCACACGATGTCCTCCCCTAGCCACCCCCGGCCCCTATAAAAGGGAGCACCAAGAGCCCCTCTTCACTCCGATCTCGAAGCCACCACTCACTCTCCCTCCCTCACCGTGAGCTCGTCAGAATTCCGGTTTTCGTCGCCGCCTTGACTTCAGCTTCGCGCGATTTCGCCGCCTACGTCGACGCCCTCGCCTCGCCTCCGCCACCATCGTCTTCACCACATCACCGCGCACCCGGTGCTCGCCTACATTTCACCGGAGCTCCACCGGAACGCCGCGCCGCCGCAAGAACGAACCTCGCCGCCGCTTCTTCGTTCGCCGCCGGCCACCTCGTCGCGCCCTCGTCGTGGGTAGCGCGCGAGTTCCCCTTAGCATCCTCTCTTTTTGGGACCTCTCGTCGCCGTGTCGCCGCCGTCGCGGTTCCTGGAACCCAGCGCCACCCGTCCGGCGCCGGCGTGCGTACCACCTAGGCTCCATCTCACCCCACCTTGCGTGGCGCCGCGTGGCGTCGATCGCCGCCACGTGAGCACCCGTGCGCGCGGTCCACCGCGCCGGTTTTCCTTGGCTCGGTGGAACTGCGTTCACCATGAGCCGTGTCATGACACGTGGGGCCCATCGTCGAAATTTTGTTTTAATTCTTTAAATTCCAAAATTGCATCATTGCGTCGACATTGTGCAATAAATAGATTTTCGATAGAAAAATAATTCGAGAAATTCAATTAAATTTCAGATTTAGGTTTAAAACTTCAAAACTTCATAATTTTTTTGCATCTGAACTCCAAATTGGGTGATTCAAGTTGCAAAATTTGTATAAAATTATAATCTATCTAACTAAACCAAAATATTTCAATTTGGAGTTATTTTGAACTATGTTTTTGAATTTGAATTTGAATTTGTCATATTTTCGCGTTTAGACTTCGACGACTCCAGGGAGTTCGACCAATCTGAAGACTTAGAATTCCAAGACATCAATGAAGGCAAGTTACACCATTGACCATATTGCCCCAGTATTTTAAGTTATTTTCAGCTTTTAAATTATTTAATGCATGCATATGTTTGTATAAATATTTTAATGTCCTGTTTTATATATAGTTACTCCAATGTTTAATTGTATGGCTAATTTGAATATTGTACTTGACTACCTTGACACCATAGACAAAATATTATCAAAACTAGACATATGCTTAGCCAGGCTTAGTTACACTTAAAGAATTTGGGAGGGTTTAACCAAATTTCTTACAAATTTGTTTCAAACTTGACTTTGTGGTATTATTTTACCACATGGATTATAAAGAGAGTTTCATTCAAAATAAAATAAAAAATGGGTTTGGACTTGGGCGAAATGGTCGGAATGGTGGGTGCAGGTTTATGCACGGGATTGATCTGGTTAAGATTAAGGCCCATGGTTTGTAGGAATGACGCCCAAGTCAATTGAGGAGCGATCTTTGAACCGCTCAATGCTATGCCTTACCGTACCACCACACGTCCTGTATGGGCAGGATTTGGCTAATTAATTTGTAATGCTTTAGTGTATTTTTGTCATGTTGATATGTGGGTGTCGGTTAGACGTTTTATTCCCACTGGGCGCAAGAGAGGGCTTCCGGAGGACGGTTAGTCCAAAGGGGGCGAAACCTTAGCGGGCATGAGTACACTAGGACAGAACATTGTAAAGGCCTCATGGTAATTGTTCAGTCATACGCCTACGGAAGCGTGTATTGGCCGACATAACGAGTATGTCACCTCGTGTGGGTAAAGTTGTACCAACTCTGCAGAGTAGAAACTATTCGAATAGCCGCGTCCGCAGTCATGGACATGCTAGCAGGGCCACTTAAAGTTAGAATTGTTTTTGGTTTTTAAATACTTTATTAAATGTTGAGGATGGTCAATCCTTATGAAAAGTTGGGCGGGAATCCAAGTGTTAGGAGGGGATCCTTCACTTAATCATTGGAGGTTATCCATATTACAACATCATCTTTCCAAATTATGATTTTAGTCATAGCATAAAATTGCCTTAGAAATTATTATGGATATTTAAACTGAAAATGTTGCTTTACGCAAAACAACCCCTGCCATACTCATTTGTTACCTTATGCATACATTTCCATTCAATATTGGGTGTAGCTTGCGAGCACGGTAGTTGTGCTCACTCTTGCTGAATAAATCTTATTCAGGAGAAGACTTCTTCCCCAATAGTGAGGATCAGGACGAGTAGGCCTTCGACCCAGACGATTGCTTGTGGCGCATCGTGTGACTCACCTCTATTATTATGTTTCCGCTGAGTTATTCTTTTGGCATTTGATATTGTTGTTCAGACTCATTTGTATTAAACATTTAATTACTTAATGTTATTTACGTTTTCGTGATATGATTGTGATATCCATTTTGTGAGACTGTGTACACTGGAAATCCTGGACCGGTGTATGAACACAGAGAATTCGGGATCCTTCGCTCCCGGGTTCGACAACGTGTCAGGATTGGACCTGCAGATAATGGAAGCCATATAATAGTTAGTGCGACTTAATGTAGATAGTTCAAGATACAAGAAACAACGTTCGAACTCACCTGTAAACTCGGTAAGTCCGACTGGTCTTCACCACGAAACTCACGATAGCTTGCCTGGCGGCAGTCTTGTGTGGGAAATGTTGCCCCACAAGTAGGGTGTCCGCATCGAAGGCCCACGAAGACTCGTGATCTTGGGCCAGAACAAGGGAAGAGGCCGCTTGGCAATCCAACCGACTTAGAACATAATCCGTGTCGGTCAAAACAATGCCAACGACGATCCCACCCGCATCGTCGGCTTCATCCTCGCTGGATTGCGAGTCAAAGTTGGCCTCATCTTCAGTGGCAATGCCCTCAGACATGCCATCGATAATCTCATGACAATCAACACGAGCACCCCGCCATTTATCCATACCTTCATTCGGTTCGAAACTACCAGAATCTCCATCAACTGGAGCATCCTGCCTAACGATGTCTGTCGCTCTTGACACCTCTCCCGTCGTCAACAAAGCGAAGAGGGGGACAAGAGCGTCGCTGGCTCCTTCAACGGCGCTCCCCCAGAGGATTGAGCAGGATAAACAAAATGGACATACACCATGGGTCGTCGATAGATCGGAGCATGAGGATTGCTAACTGACGAGGATCTAAATAATCCTCATTTATTAATCAGGAAATATGACTTCACAAAGCATACCCCTTGAATATTATAAGGGAAGAACGAGTCGAAGTCGAGGTTATCCTCACGACTACCCCTAGTCGTAAGCTCTTCTACGACTATGGTATAATCGTTACAACTACCCCTAGTCGTAAGTTCTTCTACGACTATGGTATAATCGTTACGACTACGTTTGGTCGTAAGTCTTTCTACGACTAGCTCTGCTACAGATTCCTCACGATTTACTGGACCCACCCGTCAGAAGATTCACTAAATAGTGAGGATCCAAACAGTCAAAATACGCGCTTATATTTTGACATAGCTGGCGATAATTCCCACTATCTACGATAACCGTTTGTGAAATGGGAGGTTACTACTCGGTAATTACTCTCATTATTGCACAATAATGAGCGACTAATTAGCTCGAATGACGACGTCCACCACTGCTTAGTATAAATAGGTGTCTTTTAGAGATAGTAGAGAGAGGACCTTTTTGGGACAGAGAAAGCCTTTCTTGGAGGACAGTTAGGAAAACCTTCAGTTGATTGTAATCCAGAGGGCAAATATAAGATACACAGGAGTAGGGTTATTATTCTCACCGAGAAGGCCCGAACACGTATAAAAATCCCCGTGTCTCCTTCTGCCTGCGTGATCAATTGTGGAGACCCCCGAATCAAATAATCTTTACGTAAGATCGGTTCTAAAACACCGACGCTTGCGCCACCGTGGGGATCTTACGGTAATTCCTTGTCAACGATTCTTTTTTTCTCTTTGATGCTACCATGGCGGGAGAATGGAGCGAGGAGAATTGGTTCGACTTGGCCGACACGCAGACGCGTCGACATGGATGCGGTTTCGACTACGAACCGAGTATCGAATCTTTTGGCGGTGTTGCCGCCTGCGGAGATCTTCTATCGGATCTCGGAGATCGCATTACCACCGAGTCGAGGAGGATCCTTATCCCCACGACGATGCGCCCGAGGGATCAATTTCTCGGGAGGCAAGGGTCAACCCGACAAAGAATAGGCTGTCTTGGGGCAAACTCGCAACACGGCGAGTTTTCCTCCAAGTGTTCGAGTCCCCCAAGGCGATGCGATTTAGCAAGACAAGTTCGAGGCCATCATTAGGAGCTCCATCGACATCGATGGTCCTCTCTCTCCGAGTGCTTCGCAGGAAGAGGATCGAACATGTTGTTCATCCAATCCAACCGCCCCGACGCAGACCTACCTGCAGACGGAGATCGGTTATAACCCGAGTTCCCCACCGGAGGGGTTTACTCAAGTCGCGGATGGTGTCGCTCAACCGATCCTCAAGTGAAGAGGTCTCGGCGCAAGTGGAGGTCATCCACGGAGGTCTTTGTCCTTCCTCCGATAAGGATCGTTCTCCGTAAGAGGGATGAACATGCTTCCCGCCGAGCATACTCTACACCGCCTCGTCAGTATTCGGCAAGGACACCACAACCGCGAACGAAACAAACACTTTGATGAACGTGCGGGACATCCTCAACGTTCTCGCACTCCATTAAAGCAAGCTCAGGGGTATGAAATAGACCATTCTGAGGCAACCCGACGGAAAAGAATAGTGGCTCAGAAGAACCTTCCCGAGCGCCCTTATTTCCAGTCGGAGGAAGCTCAAGAGCTCCAGCACATCAATGATTTGCTGGAAAACCCGACCCAAGAACTCACTCGAGCACCAGGTTATGACCTCTTTGTAGAGGAGATCACGCAAAGGCTTCGTAACACGATGGCCAAACTCGAGCGACTGCGTCGACCACAACCAAGAAGTCGTAATAGTATGACTACTTCTTCTGCCAGTCGTTCAGAAAACTCGTCGCATAGAAGGCGGCGACTCTCCTCACGTCGCTCTCGACATGAGGAAAATGCCACAAGCCCACGGGAGAGGTGATCTTTCACCACTTCGGCGACAAGACGCACGGCGGCAAGTGGGGTACGAGGAGTATTTCCCTCGTAAGGTTGATATCTATTGTAGGCCTAGTGCCCCCATGGCTGGGTATCGACGAGTTCGATCACCCAGCAACATTAACCCCTCGTTTTTACAAAGAAGAAGACAAGAGGTTATCTCGGGATGTCGGGCGTTCTCAGCCGACCTTCAAGCGGTTCGTTGGCCGCCTCGATTTCGACCAACGAATATGGAGAAATTCGATGGAACTCAAAACCCCATCGAGTTCCTCCAAATCTACACTACAGCTATCCGAGCTGCAGGAGAAGGAGAGTATGTCATGGCAAATTACCTTCCGACTGCACTCGAAGGATCGGCGCGATCATGGCTTTTAAACCAACCATTCGAATCGATCTACTTGTGGAAACACCTCTGTGATCTATTGTTGGTGAATTTTCAGGGCACTTACAATCGCCCAGGAAAGGAAGATGACCTGCATCGGATAAGGCAAAACAACCATGAAACGCTACGCCAATTCGTCAGCGCCTGACCGGGTTGAAATTCTATTCCGAAGTTTCGACTGCAAATGCGTGATCAGGGCTTTCAAGCAGGGAGTCCGTAGCAGAAGAATAACAGAGGACATCGCTTTACATCCACCTGCCACCGTCGCTGAGCTCTTTGAGATGGCTGATAGATATGCGACTGCTGCTGAAGCGGTCGAATGGAACAATACTATCGATCTCAAAGACGACATCCCCAAGGAAGCAGACGAAAGTGGTAAGAAAAGAGATAAAAGGCTAGGAAATCTAAGAACAAGGCAAAAAGGCAAAAATCTCCAGTTGCCGGTTCTAAGGAGGTCCTAGCCGTGAGCGATAAGGAGCCACGCAACCCCAAGCAAAATCCCGATCAGGGTAAAGGTAAACGCCAAGATCGGAGAAACGACAAACCAAGGTGATGTCCTTTTCATAAAAAAGAAGGGCATGATCTTCGTAACTACCGAGTTTTCTTACGGAAACTCGAGGACTATTATTCTGGCAAAGGGCCACTTCCTACTCTTGAACAGGTAGGTCAAACCAGTGGTCAAAAGGAGTCGGATGATGAGGAGATGCCGTTCCAGGACCCACAACACACCATTTACCACATCTATGGGGATCTTGACATACGAATCACTGAGACGGTGGCGCTTGAGCGTGAGGTAAATACAATCGACTCCCCCTTGTCAATAAACTACGAAGTGGTGAAGTCACCCTTGCTTTTGAGAAAGGTGATTGTCCGATCCCTTCGACTAGACCAGGTCGATTTCCGATAGTGGTCGAACCCACCATCAACAATTATCGAGTCAATCGGGTTTTAGTTGATGGTGGAAGCTCGCTAAACATACTGTTTACGAGTACCTAGAGCGAGATGCGGTACCGGGACAAAGGTAAGGCGATGCGATATTCATTTCATGGAATCGCATGCGGGTCTTGACCAAACCCATTGGCCAAGTTTCTCTTCCTTTAATGTTTGGATCACCAAGCAATTTCGGGGACGAGAAGGTCTCCTTGATGTGGTCGATTTCGACTGACATATAACGCCATACTCGGACGACCTACTTTGGCAAAATTCTTGATAGCTACTCACTATGGGTACCAATATCTTAAGATGCCAGTCCCAAAGGGGTGATCACGATATATTGTGACAAGAAGATGGCGCTCCTGCGGCCGTCGTTCCTTGAGATGGTTGGATAACTACCAACTCGAGATGAAAGTCGACCGACTAGCAAGTGAAGCCTAAAGCTCGCACCTAAGCCGAGCGACCAAGTCAAAGAGGTTCCTGCGGATGCGGGGAGCCCTCGAAGATCGCTCGCATTGGGATTCTTCGACCCCAAATAGGAAGACGCCTCATCACCTTCCTCCGAATAAACGTTGATGTCTTCGCGGCAAGCATCCGACATGCCCGAGTCCCGAGAATGTGATCGAGCACAGGCTAGCTCTACGACCGATAAACTACCCGTAAAACAAAAATTACTGATTTGCCTGATCGGCGAGATGCTATTAGGTCGAATTGGAAAAGTTGCTTAAAGCGGGCTTTATAAGAGAAGTCAACCACCAGAGTGGTTGGCCAACCTCGTAATGGTTAGAAAGTCTAACGACAAATGGCGTATGTAAGTAGAATTTATCGATCTCAATAAAGCTTGTCCAAAGATGATTTCCTTTACCGTGATCGATCACCGGTTGACTCTAGTGCGAGAATGTGAGATGTTGAGTTTTCTAGATGCATACTCGGTTATCATCAGTTAGTATGCATCGAGAAGATGAAGAAAATACCGCATTTATTACAATCGTTTGGGATATTTTTCATGTCAAAATGCCATTTGGTCTAAAAATGCTGGAGCTTCTTTTCAACGTTTGATGCAAACGACTTTCGCTCCTCAACTAGGCCGAAACTTGGAAGCCTATGTTGACGATCTAGTCGTAAAAAGCACCAAACGACTAAACCATATCATAGACTTGCAGGAGACTTTCGACAACCTCAGAAAACACCAATTGAAACTGAATCCCGAGAAGTGTGTGTTCGGGGCCTCTTCAGGAAAATTACTTGGATTCTTGGTTTCTGAACGAGGAATTGAACCAAATCCCGAAAAGATCAAAGCCATCACTCAGATGCGCCCCCCGACCACGAAAAAAGAAGTCCAGAAACTCACAGGATGCATGGCGGTGTTAAGTCGTTTCATAGCATGACTGGGAGAAAAAGGACCGCCTTTCTTCAAACTTCTAAGGAAACATGAAGGTTTCGAGTGGTCAGAAGAGGCTAACCTAGCCTTTGAGGAAGTCAAGAGGTATCTTACGAGTGCTCCTATTCTAGTTTCCCCGAAGCTAGGAGAGACGCTCTTAGTTTACCTAGCTGCCACGCCACAGTGCAATAGCGCGAGATCGGTCGTAGAATGTGAAAACATACAACGACCAGTATACTACGTAAGTGAGGTTTTGCACGGACCTAAGGAGCGTTACCCTCAGGTTCAAAAACTTCTATATACTCTCCTCATGTCTTCGAGGAAACTGCGGCATTATTTTCAGACACACAAACTAGTCGTAGTCGCCGAGTTTCCCTTGGGAGCGATCCTCCGAGATTAGGAAGCAATGAACGCATGGCAAAGTGGTCAGTCGAACTTGGGGCGTTCGACATCCATTTCGTGTCCCGAATGGCCGTTAAATCCCAGATCTTGGCAGACTTTGTCGTCGAATGGACAAATCCTGAACCTGTTCAGGATCCCCAGTACGATTCCCACGACCAGTGGACGATGTACTTTGACGGGTCGCTTACGATAAGTGGCTCGGGGGCTGGGGTGGTCCTGGAATCTCCTATTGGAGAAGCCTTAAAGTATGTCATACAATTAAACTTTCAGGCCACTAATAACGTGGCAGAGTACGAAGGTTTGCTAGTTGGTATACGAGCTATGAGAGCGCTCTCGATTCGACGATTACTTGTGAGGGGAGACTCTCAACTAGTCGTGAATCAAGTCGGAAGGAATACCAGTGCTCCAATGCGACCATGTCCCGGTATCTATTGGAAGTACGAAAGTTAGAAAAGCACTTTTGGGCTTTGAGGTACAATTTATCCTCGAAGGATAATTTCCTCAGATTCAACCGCTCGCCTAGCTTCCTCCCGATCCTTGGTACCGAAAGGGGTGTTTTGGAACAACTCGTGAAGCCGCCTATAGTCGATTTAACCGAGACACCTTCTATAGAAACAAATTCTCTAGAGTACGAAGATACATGGATGGCACCCATCTACGAGTATCTTTAGATGGGTTATTTGATCTGATGACGATCTAGAATCGATCGATTATCCCGAAGGCCAAAATGTATACTTTGGTCGAAGGTGTCCTTTATAAAAGAGGAACCCAAGGGGTGCTCATGCGATGTATTCCGCAGAGAATGATTAAAACTCTTTCACGACATACACGGAGGAATCATGGAACTCATGCTTCCTACTGAACGCTGGTCGGTAGAAGCTTTTCAACAAGGTTTTATTGGCCAACACCCTCTACGATGCCAAGGAGATGGTTAAAAGTGTATACAATGCGCTTCATAGCCGACAAATACACCAACCACCAGCGTTGCAAACAATCCCTTTGTCGTGGCCTTTTGCAACACAGGGTCTTGATATCCTAGGACCGTTACCCGAGCTCCAGGAGGTTTCGAGTTCCTTTTGTGGCCATTGATACGCTCACAAAATGGATAGAAGCCAACTCGTGGCTCGGGATAACAACGGAAGCAACAAAACGGTTCATGATGAGATGCGTGATCACTCGATTTGGAATACCAAGTCGAATTATCACAGACAATGGTAAACAGTTTACAAGCGCAAAATTTCAGGAATTTTGCGACGAGTTGGGAACTCATTTATGTTACGCTTCTGTAGCCCACCCCCAAAGCAACGGGGCAGTTGAGAGAGCGAATGGCCAGATAATGAAGGGAATCAAAACCCGAGTCTTCGATCAGCTTGTCAAGCGCTCGGGGGCTTGGGTACAAGAACTACCTTCAGTATTATGGGCAATTCGTACGACAGCTAGCCGAGCTACAGGAGAAACACCTTTCTTTCTAGTTTTTGGTGCCGAAGCCATGCTTCCGCTAGAACTAAAGATCAGGTCAGCAAGAGTCGATAAGTTTAACGACTCAACTCAAGAAAACCTTCGAGCGCATTTACATTAACCTACTCGAGGAAAAGAGAAACTGTGCTTTATTCCGCTTCAGCGGTCTACCAACAAACCTGCGCAGATACTATGATCGTAAGGTCCAACTCGCAGCCTCGCCAAGGTGACTTGGTATTGAGGCTTATCCAATCCCGGGCTAATCGGAACAAACTCTCCCCAAGTGGGAGGGTCCTTACACCTAATGGTCAGTGGACGCGCCCAGATCGATGCGACTTGCAATGGAAGATGGCGCGTTCTCTCAAACTCTTGGAACATTGACCATTGCGCAAATTTTATGTGTAATAAGCTTCAACGACAATAAAGTGTCAGGTTATCCCTATCCTTTTTGTCTATTTTTGAATATCGCTTTTATTTTTGACCATTTTTTTACGCTCATCCTTCCTGTACGCTGGTTAGAAAAAGGACAACACATTTAGTGGAAATCTCTCCCCTCTGCATGTGGTCCTGCCCGCTAGAAGGAGTTTCCTAATGTTACTTCGTTCTTAAACAACCTGTACAATGCTTATTGGGCTCAGGAAAATGGTCGAAGGTTGTTAAGCAAATTCATGTCACCTTAGCTTATTTCGAAAAATAAACTAAGAAGAGTGAACTTTTTGAGATGCATCCGACTACTTTTCAAATAACCTGATTAGTTTTTTACTGGTCGAAGGAAGAAACACACCTAGTCGAAGCCTCTCCTATCTGCACGTGGTCTTGCCCACTAGAAGGAACTTTCTAGCGTCGCTCGCTTCCTACTTTTCTTTGCCGTGACAACTTCGTTAGGAAAAATGAATGTAGCCGAATGAATCCTTAAGGTACTCTAGATGGTTGTTTCACTCTAGTTGTCATTATCGAGTTGACTAATCTGGTTGGAGATGGTAACATCACCTAATCGAAGCCTTTTTTCTCTGCATGTGGTCCTGCCCACTAGAGAAAACTTCCTAGCGTCGATCTGTTTCCGCTCTTTCGACTAGTACAAACAAATCGATACTCGACAACTACAAGTCGAACAAACCTCTATGTTTTCAGAACCCTTTCTTTACTACTTCCTTAGTTTATTTCTAATAAACTAAGTAAGCAGTCGGGGGCTAGGATAAAGTTATAAACATGACTTCATTTCTTAGTCTTATTTTTTCCGGGTTATCATCTTACGAAGTACTGACTACTCTATGAGATAACGTGTAGGGAAAATGAAGGAGAAAGGAGGAATCGCTCATATCTGGTCTAATTATTTTCCTCCCCTTTTATCTTACAAGTTACTAACTACTCTACAAGATAATTTGCAGGAAAGGGGCCATATATTTATACATCACCACCAAAAAAGACTTGTTTTTACAAGATTATATTACAAGACTACTCTGTCAAGGGAGATTCTATTTGCATCTCCTCTGCGACCTTCTCGCCAACCGACTGCATCTCTTCGATTAGCTTCTGCGCTGGCTTGATGCAGATCAAGTCGGCTTCAACGAAATGAAGATTAAGGTTAGATCACGGGCCTTGAGTTTTGCTAAAACAAAACTCACGGCTCCTTGACCGCTTCCTTATCGAATCATTCTGATTGGCCTTCGTGAGTAGATACCAACTCGCTCGAGTACCGACTTGTTCCCCAATGGCACTCAGATGAGCGCCATCGTGTCGTCATGAGGAGCAACCCTCCCGCACGAAGCCCATCGAGTACATTGTTCGAAGTGAGATATTATCTTGAAGATTGATCTTTATTGATTCGTCTCCTCCCGAATAAGTCAAGCCTCGTAAGTCGCTTTTTTCACCAATCGATCCGAAAGAGCGAAGATTGAATAAGTAAAATGATCCTATGAGAAGATAAAATAAATAAATAGCGGTAAAGTTCTACTTACCACCAATTGAGAACCCAAGTTCCCAATTTCTTGGTCTTTCTCCTTCGCGATGCGGAGATTTCACGGACAACGGAGGATTTCTCATGAACCTCGATCCGAGAGCCCCACATCGGCCCAAGGGCCTTATTTTTGACTTCTTTTACGCAAAAGAAAGAGAGGTTAAAAGGGGGGGGGGAAGCAGAAACCAAGACTAGAAGGAGTCGTAATTACACGCATCGTTTATTTTTTCCCGCAAATCGCTTAGTTGCGAGTTAGCCTCTGAAGCTTCTTCAGAGGTCGGTGACGTTATCCTTAGCTTCTTCGACTGGCTTTTTCAAAGTCGAGTGAATCAAACTAAGGTCTTTTCGCCGCTCTTAAACTCGAAAGAGTAAAGAGCGATATGAACACAATCAACCAAGCGGTTGTAAGTATTTCTATGACCGATGGGTAGTCGTAAGTTATTCTACGACCACCCCTAGTCGTAAGTCTTTCTACGACTAGTACAAGTCGTAAGTTTTCACGACAACCCGATTAAGTAGTTGAATAAATAATCGAACGATTATGACAATCGATCACTCACCACCTCTCCGCTTGCTCGCAGAGTGTTGCCTTTCTTGTCGAAGCTTGACAAGTTGCGATTATATTCGCAAATCGTAGTGACTTGCTCCACGGCTCTCAAAAAGAGAAAACGATAAAATAAAGAGATAAAACCCCAAGTGAGTATCGATGAATACTTACGCTCATGTTTGACCAAGCAAACATGGAGACTATTCGTGCGGATCCTTCAAATTTCATCCATCTCCTCGACTCGTTTCCACCAAACCCCTCGAGTCGCTCATTGTCAAACACATCTCTCGCAATTGACAATGCTTTGGGTAGGGAACTTCGGTCGCGGAGCGTAGGAAGAGGATCCTCGATGGAGTCAGGCCAAAGATATCGAGCAAAGTTAAAATACTCCTCTTCCTCGACTCAGAATGGGGACACCACCGAGGACCGGAAGGAGCATCCTCAACAACCTCCTTACAAACACGGTGATCGCACTAACGCTATCACCTACTTCCAGATCCCCTCGAGGCTTCATCGCGCCTCCTCTACGCCTCTACGACTCAGGTTGTCGTGCGACTTCAACATCCTTGGCCGCAATACTTCAAAGAACCGCAGCCTTCCTCCGCGCGGGATAGTAGCTAGATCTTCACTACTATCGTCACACCCTTTGTCGCTTGAGGGAGACAGCGGGATTCTCCATGGGAGTATCCCTAGAAATCAAGACGCAGGGCTAAAATCACGTAACGCAGTAAGTCAAAAACAAACAAGAAGTAGTTACTACACTTATGTCTTTTGTTTTACATACCTCTGTGTGACCTAACTCAAACTTGGGAGCAACCTTCCCGACTAAGATTTCTTTGACTTCTTCTCGACCACCACTGGTCGAGATGCACTCGAGACACCAGAGTCACCTCCTCGACTTCCCGTGGATGAGATCAGTCTCGACCACCACGAGAGTGCCGCTCTCCCCGATCCCACCGAGCAGCGATTTCCTTCACAAAGATATGAATTCCTTCCAGTTCTCCTTTTCTAGCTGTCTTATGAAGCCACGAGATGCACTCGGGACACCAGGAGTCACCTCCTCCCGACTTCCCGGGTGGACGAGATCAGTCTCGACCATCCTAAGAGTGCTGCTTCCCTCGGCTTCAGATCACACCGGAGCAGCAGTTTCCTTCACAAAAGATATGAATTCCTTCCAGTTCTCCTTTTCTAGCTGTCTTATGAAGCCACGAGAAGCTGAAACTGCGAAGGACTTGTCGTCGTAATACAAAGGTACCTTAACCTTGGGGACCTTGCGCTTAAGGGCAAGGGTCTCTTCTTCTGCTCTTTTCCTTGCCGCGGCTAGGTCTGCGGCAAACTTAGCGAAAGGAGCAGGAGGAGCCGAGCTCGAACCCCCCTTGTCGCCGACTTTTACCAGTCGACACTTCTTGGATGGAGGGGACTTCGTTGACTCCGCCTGCGCAGTCTCCCCAACAACCACCAACTCGACTTCTTCGTCGTCTTGGTGGTTCTCCATGCCAACTTTCTGTTGAAGAAGGGGAAAAGTGGTCGTAAAAAACTTTTTACGATCACTAAATCAGTCATCAGTACGATCAGCTCAAAAGTCGTAAGTATTTCTATGACATTGTCTAATCGTAAGTTATTCTACGATTACGTTAAGTCGTAAGTTTTTCTACGAAATTGTCTAATCGTAAGTTATTCTACGATTACGTTCGACCGTAAGGTTTTCTATGATCGATATTCAAATAAGTTTTTCGGCAAACCGCTTAGTCGATACCATTCTACGACAACAAAATACCTAAAGGCGTAATCCTTCGATTACCTTTTAGGCGCTTTCTTTCTCCTCTCGTGGTCAAAACCACGAGGATTTGAGGAGCCACCGTGTTCGCCGGATGCTTCTCGCAGATGAGCACGACACGTCGTCCAACCTCCGCTGCGAAAGATTTGGGTGTATGGACAATACGATTAAGCGGACTAAATCAGATTAAACAAGGATAAAAGCCAAGAGAGTAAGTTTTTCTACTCACCGCCCTTGTAGTCCCCGGTTTGGGTCGTCCTTTCTGAGTACCTCCACATGGGAGGGACCCTTGTCTTTAAAGGATCGATCCGACGCGTGATGAAGTCCTTCACCACGTACAACCGGTGAGCCCTCCGACTTCAAGTCTTTGACAACTTGAATATAGGGGTTATCCTGCGAGATTATCGAGTCGAGTCTCAGAAGAAGACCGCTCGGCGGCCTTTCCAACGAACGAGGCTATCTTCCTTGGTAACCTCCCAAGAGAACCACTTCTTCTTCCAACCCGCCATGAAGACCGGTAAACATCTGAATATACTCCTCGACTTACCGCCGTGGAGCTTGGATCATAGACTACTAGCGATCCGGCTGACGAGCCATTCCATAATAATACCGAAAAGCTCAAGTCCGCCTAATCCCTGTGTAGGCCTCACACAAGTACACAAAGACGCTTAGCATCGTGATGGAATTAGGACCAAGGTTCACTAATTCCACCCCAAAGTGCTCAAGCACGATCGTGAGGAAGGTGTGAGCAGCAATCAAGGCCACACTCACGATGGCCCGAAAACGGAATTTGGTGCGCCTCTCCGACGGCCACGCCGCCTGCTCACGCAATCTACTTCACGAGAAGACCCTCTGGGATCTTCTCACGGTGACCAAAGCAATCATCTTTGCATCGCCCATCTCCGACTCACCCACTCAGAGACAATCTCGCCATTTCTCTTCTCTCGGAAGTGAGAAGATTTGAGGTTGGGAAAGTTCCAAGACGATTATGCGGAATCACCACAGTGAGGAGACGAAAGCAACCGATCGTTGGGTAAAAAGGTAAGAACCCTAAGTTCTTCTCCGTGGCCCGCTTTATAACCGCACGATTGAGACGAACGCCGCAAAATCCCAATATCACCACCGCCGGATTGCTTCAACTGACGGGCTTTTTAACCACCGTTGGAAAGTCCCAAGACACCTTTTCACACCTCAAGTGAAATTACCATCTTGACCCCGAGCCCAATGAAAGGCCAATCGGAAGGTTTTGCTTCCTGTCGTAAGGCCACGATTGCTTCAAGTCGTAAGAGATCCTACGACATCTTGCAATCATGGTGGTCTTAACAACTTACCTCGATCGCCGTATTCACGGTCGAGAAACGAATGTTGAAGAGTCTTTCCTTCAATGTTCTCCTCACAACCCCTTAATGATCGAGGGTCATCTACGACCCTTCGGCCAAGTAAGCTATTTTCACTTGAAGTCAAGGGCTAGATGACGAGGATCTAAATAATCCTCATTTATTAATCAGAAATATGACGCCACAAAGCATACCCTTGAATATTATAAGGAAGAATGAGTCGTGAAGTCGAGGTTATCCTACGACTACCCCCTAGTCGTAAGCTCTTCTCGACTATGGTATAATCGTTACGACTACCCCTAGTCGTAAGTTCTTCTACGACTATGGTATAATCGTTACGACTATGTCCGGTCGTAAGTCTTTCTACGACTAGCTCGCATGATTCCTCACGATTTCATCGACCCACCCGCCGGAAGATTCACTAAATAGTGAGGATCCAAAGCAATCAAAATACGCAGCTATATTTTGACATAATCGCTGATAATTCCCACTATCTCGATCGATAACCGCTTGACAAAGATGGGAGGTTACTACTCGGTAATTACTCTCATTATTGCGCAATAATGAGCGACTAATTAGCTTTGGAATGACGACGCCCACCACCGCTAGTATAAATAGGTGTCTTTTAGAGATAGTAGAGAGAGGACCTTTTTGGGACAGAGAGCCTTTCCGGAGGATGCTTAGGAAAACCTTCATCGATTGTAATCCGGAGGGAAAATATAAGATACACAGGAGTAGGGTTATTATTCTCACTCGAGAAGGCCCGAACCTGTATAAAAATCCCCGTGTCTCCTTCGTCTGCGTGATCAATTGTGGAGACCCCCCGAATCAAACAATCTTTACGTAAGATCGGTTCTAAAACACCGACAGTTGGCGCCGACCGTGGGGATCTTCTGCAATTCCTTGTCAACAGCTTCTTTTTTTCTTTGATGCTACCATGGCGGTGAGAATGGAACGAGGAGAATTGGTTCGACTTGGCCGACTACGCAGACGTCGACATGGATGCCGGTTTCGACTACGAACCGAGTATCGAAGCTTCTGACGGTGTTGCCGCCTCTGGAGATCTTCTATCAGATCTCGGAGACTGCATTACCACCGAAGTCGAGGAGGGATCCTTATCCCCCACGACAGTACACCCAGCCGAGGGATCAATTTCCTCGGGAGGCAAGGGTCAACCCGACCAGCAATAGGCCTGTTTTGGGGCAAACTTGCAACACGACGAGAGTTTTTCCTCCAAGTGTTCGAGTCCCCCCAAGGCAGTACGATTTAGCAAGATAAGTTCTGGAGGCCATCATTTCGGAGCTCCATCGACATCTGATGGTCCTCTCTCCCGAGTGCTTCACAGGAAGAGGATCGAACATGTTGTTCATCCAAATCCAACCGTCCCGACGCAGGACCTACCTGCAGACGGAGACGGTTATAACCCGGAGTTCCCCCACCTGGAGGGGTTTACTCCAAGTCGCCAGATGGTGTCGCTCAACTGCTCCTCAAGTGAGGAGGTCTCGAGGGGCAGTTTTGCGCAGTGATAAGACCACATAGGGCAGATTTGCGTAGTGACAAGACCACATAGGGCAGCTTTGCACATTGATAAGACCACACGGGCCAGCTTTGCGTAGTGATAAGACCAAAGGAGACAGCCTTGCGAAGTGACAAGACCAACAGAGACAACTTTGCGCAGTGACAAGACCACATAGGGCAGCTTTGCGCAATGACAAGACCACACGGGCCAGCTTTGCGCAGTGATAAGATCAAAGGAGACAAATTTCGTGAGTGACAAGACCAAAGGAGACAGCCTTTATGCAGTTGACAAGACCACATAGGGCAGCTTTGCGTAGTGACAAGACCACACGGGCCAGCTTTGCACAGTGATAAGACCAAAGGAGACAGCCTTGCGTAGTGACAAGACCAAATGAGACAGCTTTGCGCAGTGATAAGACCAAAGTAGACAGCCATGCGCAGTGACAAGACCAAAGGAGACAACTTTGCGCAGTGACAAAACCAAAGGAGACAAAACTCTGCATGAAATTAACCACACCATGCTAACCATGGGGCTTATAAAACGGGGTTGAACCAAACCCAACATTACACAACACTACACAACAGATACCCAGCTATAAACTCTTCGGCAAACTTCAACGCGAAGATGTTGCAGAAGTGTAAGTGGCTTGCGCAGAAGAGGAAACATCTACAATACCCATATCGAACAATGAAAGATGCTTAAGTACCACCATGTTTTCCAATCCCACAATGTGTGTGTGGTGAACAGACAGAGATCATTCAGTCCACACACCCAGACACCGCCGCCCGAGCGTACTACATGTGCGGGCACCACCTCGTAAGCGTTTCTTTTGCGCACATCTATTTTCCTCAACGTTGAATTCCTTAAATTTTTAACATCATCCCCACGTAATGGCAGCTCGAGATACGCTGCCACTTCTTCCAGTGGATCGATGGCCTGGAGATGTACGACAGGGCATTCATCCAGCAGAAGTACATGTTGAACTACTCGATGCGAGCTGAGAACTTCGTGAGGTGGAAACCTTATGTACCAGACCCTATTGAGGAGGCTCTGAAGGAGCCCAGTACTCGCCCGGGCGTAATCCATATTGATGATGTGAGTTATGAAGAATTTACATCCTTATTACGTGTAACATCCCAATTTTGGGCTTGTGTTTCAAATGTAAGAAAATGAGTAGAAATTAAAACTTTTTCTTACGTCATGTTGTTCCTGTTTGTATTGGACAAGTATTGTACAAGACTTATGGAAATGCAAAGTCACAAGTCTTTTGATCCAATCTTGTTCCTTCAAAACAATCTTGTCAAACCTTTGATCATCCTCCGAGATATTTTTCCTAAGTTCTTGGATGGTACCATTTGAGGCTTTGTATGGGAGGAGATGCGAACCCCATTGAACTGGTCGAGATCGGTGAGCGCGCTTTTTCGCCCAGATTCGATCAATGAGGCCAAAGTCAAGTTCAGCTTGATCCGCGAGCATCTGCGCACGCCCACCCGGCATAAAAGAGCTATGTAGATCGCCGTCGTCGTGAGTTGAGCTTTGAGCCCAATGACTTTGTGTATCTCAAAGTCTCACCCTTGAAGGGCTATCGCGTTGGCATCAAGGGCAAGTTGGCCCTCGATATGTTGGGCCTTACCGTATCATCGAGAGAGTTGGAGCGATTGCATCAGATTGGAGCTACCACTGCACTTGAGGGTGTGCATGATGTGTTCCATGTTTCACACTGAAGAAGTTCCTCCGTGTCCCAACCGAGAAACTCCGTTGGAAACTCTCGATGTGCGGGAGAATTTGACCTACCGCGAGCGCCTGCTCAGATTCTTGAGGAATCGAACGGAGAACAAGGAACCGTGTCATCAAGTTCCTTAAGGTTCAGTGGTCAAACCATTCTCAAGATGAGGCAACTTGGGAGCGAGAAGATCGCCTTCGTGCATTTTCCTTCTTTCTTCTCCGAGTAAACTAATCTGGCCGAGATTCTTGTAAGGGGGAGAGTTGTAACATCCCAATTTTGGGCTTGTGTCTCAAATGTAAGAAAATGAGTAGAAATTAAAACTTTTCTTACGTCATGTTGTTCCTGTTTGTATTGGACAAGTATTGTACAAGACTTATGGAAATGCAAAGTCACAAGTCTTTTGATCCGAATCTTGTTCCTTCAAAAACAATCTTGTCAAACCTTTGATCATCCTCCTGAGATATTTTTCCTAAGTTCTTGGGATGGTATGTGACCCTCTGAAAAATTTCACAATTTTTTTAGAAATTGTTTGAATATTTTAGAGGGCAATCAAACTGCTTGTCTCTCACCAAACCTAAAACTAGTACCTTGTAGAATTTTGGAGAAAAATACAATGCATAAAAACCTCTGTAAATTTTACACAAGGTCAATGTCTCAGTCAGCAAGCTCCTGTAAAATTTCAGAATTTTTCGAGTTATTTTGCTACCCCAAATAAATCCTCAAAAGTCTCAGATATTTAAAACCTAAAACCTGGTTCATCGCTCCTTGTTCGAAGTCGGCTCGAGTCCGAGCCACTTGACTTCGGTCGAACCACCTAGCTGCACCGGCCGCATTCTAAAACGTCGCGCGATATCACCGTTGATTCAAATCGCCGCCCACGCTCAGTGAGCATTCGACCCTCCTTGCATTAACCAATTGGGACCGTTGGATCTCAATCCAACCGCCCGCATTCCGTAAGCAATCTGACCGTCCGTGGGCCCTTTTAAATCGCAGCCGCCCATCTAAAATCCAACGGCCGTGGTTGCTTTCTCTTCTTCTTCCTCCTCTCGCCCGCCGAAGCGGGCGACAATGGCGTAAAGAGAGAGGCGCGGGCGGCTTTGATGTGTCACCTCAAGTTTGCTTTCACAACGCCTCTCATGGGCATTTAATGCGCACTGAGCGTTCTCCTCCATTGTCACCGTGCTCACTTGCTCCCATCATTTCTTGGTCCATGACCGTAGCATGAACCGAGCCCACTCATGGACTCGGCCTCTTGCTCAAAACCCTAATCCTTCCCTATATATTGCCCTCTAGGTCCTCCCCGTGTTCTTTTACACCACACCTAGCTCCTCTCTCGTGTTTGAGCTCAAAACCATCTCAAACCTTCAATCCACCATTGTTGACCCGAGGGCTCCAATGGCGGCCTTGGTGTCCAAAGTGGTTCATCTTCAACCTTTCTTGCACCCTCTTGAACTCCTCAACCTCCTTTATATTTCCCTAACTTGATTTTGGGTTGCATTCGCAGAATCACTCAATTTTAAGTTTGAGATTTTCGTTGGTTTCACCCCCTTCTTCTCCACTCAGGTAAGTGGTTCTTTTGCAATTATTTGCTTTTGGAGCCTCTTTGAGCTATAATGAAGTCAGTGGTGATGATTTGGTTCCACTCATTTTGCCTTAACCTCCTCTTCCACTTCATCTTCTTCGGCTCCGGTGGACTTCATCGTGTTCAAGTCTTCCCGCCATCTTTGGAGCTCCTCTGGTTAAGGTAGCTTCTATATAGTCCCTAGAAGTCATGGCACTCGCTTCCTTGGACCGCAATGAGCATCTTGCTATTTTCGTGTTTTGCCGTGTCGGCCTCCTTCTTTGTTTTCCGGCTCGCCGGCTGCCTGCACTTCCACCACCGGCGGTCATCAAGGTCCGCAACACTATTGCGAACCCATTTTGATAGTTTGTGGGCGCCACCGCGATCGAGTCGCCGCGACAAGCCGTGAAAGCCACTCGGGTTTTGTCACCGGGAGCCCTGCTGCTCAAATATTTAGGACACGCTTAATGCTTAATGATTGCCAATCGCAGAGCATTAATGGTGTCTTAATCGCCTAATGTCCGATCGACATGTGGGTCCAAATTTCTTAAATCACCACCGGCGCTTATACGTGCGCTTAGGCATCATTAATGTTAATCTTAGGTTAATTAAGTGTCGCGTTTATTAGTTGTCGGGATGTCCTCGTGTACCACGCTGCGGGTGGGCCCATTAGCTTAGCGCCAAAATCAAGTCATTAGGGCTGATTTTGGGTTTATTTATTGCTAATCATTGTTAGCAATAAATGTGTCCTAAATTACCTTTTGGGGTCAGCGACGTGTGGGCCTCGGTCCTTAAATCACCATCGCACAAAATCTTTAGGACACCTTGATTGCTAATCATCATTAATCATTGGTCATTAGTAATTAATTGGTCGCCCTAAAACCTCCTTTAAGTCATCGCCAGTGGGTCCGCAGGCATCGTGCACGTGTGTTAAATCTCGCATGTGTGACTCTCGGCCACCGACATGCGCCCCACGTGTCAAGACTCCTAATTGCACTTCGATCTTGGACCACCGCCCATTTGGCGACCGCGCCTAGATTTTGTATGCGTTCGACCTCCGGTTCCTCATCATTCTTGGCCGCCCATCACTTGATCTGCGCCCACGATCGCGCGTAACGACCTTCCGACCGGAGGCGTGATCGAGCCGCTCATCCTTATATCTGCGGTCGTGGATCGCCGAGGCAACCGCACCGCCCGGTTGCATCCTTCCTGGAGCCGCTGGATCTTGATCCAACGGTGGGCTCTGCATGAATCGCGCGCGGCGCCGTTCTCCGTCGCGCAGTGGCTCGTTGGATATTGCCTCAACGCCCACGAGCGCCCACGCTGCTTATTTTCGCTGGGTTGGTTTTATTTCGTAAGTATTTATTTATCAACCTAAAATTGTATCAAAACTTTAGAAATTCATAAATAATTCAAGATAAATCCTTTTACATGAAACCAACTGCAATAAATTTGTATTTCACTAAAGTTAATATAAAAATGCTTTTAGCTATGCTTCAGAGTAGAAAATTCTGTAATCTTTAATAGCTTGTTTTCTCGCTATTTTTATATATTCCGTAATTGTATTAAAACTTGGAAAATGCATATATTTTTCTCAGATATCCGCTAATTGAATGATTTTAACTTTGATAAATTTGTTATTAACTAAACTTTAATCTAAAATGGTGGTAGGCCTACATCAGACTAGAAAAATATGTTAATAGATTTAACCTTATTAGTAGCAATTAAAAATTCATTTAATGATGTAATAGACACCAGAATTCCTCAGAATCCTAAAAATAGAAATTTGATGTTAGAAAATCCTCTCATATCATACTATAATGTGAAATGGGTTTTGCACATGTCTATATTTCGGAAAGTGCATTATGCTAGTTTTGCATCCTAGAAAATCATAACTAAATCATTTTAACTCCAATTAAGATGAAACCACTTGTATTAGCCTTAAAATGTCAAGAGCAACCTATCATAAAATTTTTAAGTCCAAAACCTCTAGAAAATATTTTTGCTACAAGATCTTATTATGGCCAAAATGGGTTTTTAGGTGATATCTTTGCACCACAAATCCAAATTAGGTTTTTCCAGTTTATGCCTAGGTATATTCGTATTCTACCTTATGTATAAATTTCACGTGCATTTGGATAATTTTTGCTTGCTCGCTTGTTTAAGTGTGGCCTGCCTTATTGGTTGTTCTTGGTTCTTTTGCCTTCGCTTAGGGTTCGACATTTGCATGTAACCCCGAGAACGACCCTCCACAACAGCTTGAGCAACAAAGAAGAAGGCAAGCGCTTGATCATGTTAATCCCAAGATTTTAAGTATTTATGTTGATTACAACTTCTATGTATGCATTGCTAGTTTGTGTTAATAGTTGGCCTAGTAGATGCATTTCCTTAGCAAATGATTATCCTCTACTACCATGAGCCTAGGTTACTTGTCGTGATTTAGAGTTCATGGATGGGCTCTTGTCACTTAGTACTTGCGAATTAATTGCTTAGCCATGCTTAGTTTCCTAGAGTGGGCGGTTATCGACTTGTCGATAACCTTGATCACATAAAACTTATTATGGATTATGATTTTCACCTTGTGCCATGTCTACTTATGAAAACTAAAACCGAAAACAAAATGATTTAGACTTGGGCACAATGGTATGATGGTGTGATTTTTGGTGTGATCGAATGGTGCCCGTCAACAAGGACCGAACATCTTGTTACACTAAACCAAGCATTTTAGCGTATAACCACATTAGAGGGTA
Organism: Ampelocalamus luodianensis; assembly: GCA_036346255.1. Taxonomy (NCBI): domain Eukaryota; kingdom Viridiplantae; phylum Streptophyta; class Magnoliopsida; order Poales; family Poaceae; genus Ampelocalamus; species Ampelocalamus luodianensis. The sequence goes on along the minus strand of CM070635.1, from coordinate 10,992,860 downwards.
TGGGACCTCTCTTGACTTAGTACTTTGGCGTGTATTGGCTCCAGTCGCAGGAGTCGCAGGAGGGATGGTGTTGGGAGACAGTGTCCGAAAGACTTCACCCGTGATGGGATTTGTTGTCTTTCGCTTGCAATGTAAGCATATGGGTTTCTATCCATATGAGCGGCTCGTAGTTAATACACAAGATTGGAAATGTCTCAGAGGACTTAGCTGTGCTACATACCTTCTCAGAGTGTGCTTTGTGGCTTGAAGGCGGTCGGCGTGTGGTACATTGGTACACCTGCAGGTTAAAACTATTCGAATAGCCTCGTCCTAGGTTATGGACACGCTTGGCAAGGTCTTTCAAGAGTTAGACTACAACCTTTTAAATTAAAACTTGATGGGTGGTACGAATCGGGATTCGTATATGTTGTGGTGGCTATTGGGATAGTCGCCTGTGTGGTTACTTGTATGTACCTTTGCTTATCAAGTTACTTTGATAACAAAACAGATTTGCAAACTTGTTTTCAAAATGTATTACATTATTGCAAATAAAGTTGGCTTCATGCAAATGAGACATACAACCTCCACCTAAATAAGCTTGCATGTAGTTTATGAATAGGTCTGCTATTCCACACGTCTGCCTTAAGGGTACAAAGACAATCTTTGTACTCAGCTGCTACGCTAATTGTTTTGTTGCAGAGGAAGAAGGTGAGCTCGAGGGGCCTCACTTTTGTGAGTCGTGTTGTGGTAGCTATGGGCGACTAGCTTACGGCCCTGGCTGGTTGCCTTGTGGGTGTATGGCTAACCTGGCCGACTTTTGTTCTAGCCATCTTATGGCACCTTTTGCTCCACTGCCTTTCTTGTATATTGCTCTCATTTGGCCACGTCTCTTTGTAATAACTTTACTTTTTGTATGTCGTTGTTGAACTTAGTGATGTATGTGTATGGAATTGATGTGTAATTTTGTGATGGTGTGCATATGCTGCACTGGAAGCATATGTCCATCGAGGCTTAGAATGTTTAATTAGTAATGCCAGAACCATTTAGAGGTTAAGTGTTACTAGTTAAATATTCCGGGTCCTCACATTACGTTTCTCACTGTACGGTGTACTTACATCATGGAATTGCAGGACATGGACGACTTCGACATACCAGTCCGAGGTGGACAGTCCCGCGACAAGGGCAAGGGAAAGGCTCATGACACTGAGCCCGACCGCCACAGCTTATCTGGTCGCCCGGGCGTAATCCGTATCCACAACATGAGTTATGAAGAATTTACATCCTTCTTACGTTGTTCACTATACGATGCACTTATATCATAGAATCGCAGGACATGGACGTCTTCGACATACCAGCCTGAGGTCGACAGTCCCGTGACAAGGGCAAGGGAAAGGCTCGTCTGGCTGAGCCCGACCACCACAACATCTCCGGTCGCTTAGGCCTAATCCGTATCGATGACGTGAGTTATAAAGAATTAACATCCTTCTTACGATTTTCACTATACAGTGCACTTAGATCATGGAATCGCAGGGCATGGACGACCTCGACATACCAGCCCGACGTGGACAATCCCGCGATAAGGCGAAGGGGAAGGCCGGCCAGGAGTTCAACACCGTGCTAGCAAGGAAGGGAAAATAACCTCGGTCCATGCAGTAGGCCAGGTCATTACGTAGTAGTCCCCCGTCCTACCCCGCATGTTTTTTACTATCCCCTAAAGGCATGTACAGTTATATGGTCCGGATGCTTGTGTCGCAATGTACCGTAGTAGTAGCGAGGATGACTAAAGCAATTAGCCGAACCGTCATGCCATGTCACTACGTGTAACATGCTTCTGTCTAAGGACACTAATGTAGTTCTGGTTCCGTGTCTCCGCTAAGCCATCAAAGCAAGCCTATATTGCAAGTATGCCTCTTCTAGTGGAGTCCCAGAAAGAACCATTCGCACCGACATCAAACCTCCATATTTTAGGCATCTTCATAATCACAACGAGCTGCTCTCAACCCTTCAATCATATTCTCTACAAGCTTCATAAACTACTTCACCGATCGCCGCCTATATATGCTCGTCGACTTCATCGAGGAGAGACTCTAGTAGTTTGGACAATAAGTGTTTCAGCAGACAGTTTGCTTGGACGACATCCTCAAGGTTATACCTTGTCTGATATGATTATCAATCATCCTTTCTCTAAAGGAATAAAATTATACAAAAATCACAGAAGCAACTACACTATGATGGGAGGCTCCAAAAAAAGTTTCGTAATTTTTCTAAACTCATTTCCTACATTTTTAAATTACTACAAACAAATAAATCAGTGATTTAAACCTTGATTTCCGAGAAAAGGAAACCCTAATTTACAAACCTCCGTACCCTTATTTCTTAATGAAAGTTTTCTTACAAATCTCAGTGCTGATATTTTTTATGAATCAAATATCATTAAATAATATTTAAATTTAATTTTTTTTCATTTTTTTCGTTCTTTTTTTTCCCAAAAATACTAGAATTTGCACTTGCCGCGCCGGCCACCGGGGATAGGCGAGCTACCGCGCCCAGGGCCGGGGGCATCTTCCTATCGCGCTCGGGGCCGGGGGCATCTACCCGCCACGCCCGGTGGCGGGGTAGGTCGTCGCGCGCCGGCGTTCGCGTAGGACTCATCAGATGGAGGCCGCTTTATAAATTATGCCGGTAGAGGGCTAGTTTTGAAATTCAAATGTGCTACAGGGCCACAAATGCAAAAAATTCCTCTCTTCCATGCTGCCGATTTAGCCCTCCTGCTGCTAGCCTTACATGCTGCATGCTGCCGATTTAGCCCTCCTACTGCTAGCCTTGCATGCTGCATGCTGCTAGTGCTACGGCCTACAGAGAGGGAAGGAAATTGTTGCATGCATGGCTGATTCTCTGTGCCGATTTCTGTGATGTGCTTGCTGTTGCTCAAGATGAACAGCGAGGATCGGCAGAAACAGGAAGGGTTGCGTAGGTTTTCATGATCGTTATTGTGTTCTTCAAGGGTAACGATATGAAAACCCTTAGATGGCCCTAGTTTAATCGCTGTTCATTTTATAGATCGTTTGGTTAATGGGAAGAGTAGTTTTCAGTATGCCCTATTTCGTCGAGTTTCAACACAGAATCTTGTGGGGATAATTCGAGGTATTTAGGCTAAGATTCAGGGTTTCGTCAATTATAAAAGATGTAGATAAGTTAGTTATCTTTCCAGAAAAGTCTAGATCACTAGATTCGGAGTACCGAGCGAAAAGTTACGGCCACAAGAAGGTTGCTGTCCAGAATTCAGGCGTTGTTGACAGAGATCATGTAGATGGGTTGTTTTCACCTAGTAAATAAAATAATTAAAATTTGGTGATAACTTGAATTGGCTAGGAAATTTTGATTAGTTTGCAGAACTGGTATCGTTCATATCTTTTCAAGTTTTAGAATTAAAGATACAAAATTGTGAAGTGGTCTGTCCTGACAGATTCTGGGACAGTCTTCGGAGAAGGAAACAGAGATAAAACAATAGAATCAGAAGTTCGTCGTAACTAGAAAGTTGTTCCAAAAAGTATTGGTTTGCTAGATTTGGAGTTCGAGTGAATATGTTAGAGTATTTTTACTACTGGGATAGCGAGTAGTGTGTCCAGTAGAATTGGGTTAATTGTGTCGTCTTGGCGTAGATATACGAGGTCGATTAGTGTAATGTTTTTGTGCTCTGATGATATGATCTTGAGATTGTTTTGAATTATTTGTTCAGAGAGTGTGGCCTCTAGTGCCCTACCACTGCCTCGCTATCCGGCTCCAAAGGAATAAAGAGGCAAGTGCTTGGTATAATGGTGAACAACGGGTGGTTGCCATTGTCTTGTTGATTTAATACCATAAGATTTAATTATGCCTTGTTAAGTTATTTACTTACCATGGTATTATTGATGAAAAAAGTAAGATTGTGATGATGATGCAACTACCATGGAGATGACATTCTGAGATTATTATTGCTTAATTGCGATTATGATATATTGATACAATTACCATGGGGATAACATGGTAATGTTGTTAAAGATAAATAAATTATTGTATCATTCACTTACATAAAGGCCAAGGCGGTGGGTACTACCATGATTATAGATATCTGGCATGCCCCATGTTAAAATCCTACAGAGGTAGGGACCCACCCTCAAGAACATTGGGAGGAAAGTTTGTCACCGACGGGTGAACACTTCGCTATACCGGTATCAGCTGAAAGAGGTGCATCATGACATTTGTATTCATGAGAAAGATTTTGATGAGAATTGTGAATGAAAAGTATTAGATTTATGATAATGCATTAAATGTTTAATGAACCTGTGTATTTACCATTGTATCTTGTACTTGCTGAGTCGTGCACTCACCCTTACTTTATTGTTATTTTAGGTGATCGATGATGACATCTCGCATGGAAAGGGATAGCCCACATGGAATAATTGCACTTACTTCGAATACTTGAATTACATGTCCATGAAAATGTTTAATATAGTTTGATGATTTATTCTTTCTAGGACTTGATAACTATTGAATTAGTGCTAGGTGATTGGTTGGAACTTGTTTATTCATTCATTATACTGTTTATGGACTGTTTATTACATATTGGTTCTTTATTCAGTATTGCTGTCTAGCATGTTGATTCTTATGTAGTTTAGTTGTATTTAATATTTTCTTTTGTGACCCGTGGACGACTTTTGGTTCGTTATGTGCTTACTGGAATTTACTGAAATACGTGGTTTAAATTAGTAGTTGATGTAGTTGAGTGGCATTCCGGGCTCAGTGTTGGGCCGGAGTGTTACACCCCAAGTGTTCTAGCTTTTGATTTTGCATGTTCATCGGCTCTATATAAAATCTACCTATGTAATGATCGTATTAGTCTAAAAATTACACTGTTGCTCTTGGTTAGGTGTTGCCATCTATGCCTAACCTAATCTCTTTGGATTAGATATACCACTTCAGATTGATCAAGAGGTATGCTCCTTTGCCTCTATATAGTTTACTACTTGTTCGGTTAGGTCAATTTATCGAATATAATAATATCTGCAACTTTTGGATTACTAGGTGGCTCGATCGTTCCATTGCGTTGTACTATGTGCTTGGTATGTAGGTTACATCCTATTTTATATTTTATAAACTGATTTATCTTTTAGAAACAAGTAGCTATGTATGTGCATGTCAAACAAGCAAAAATTATTATTGACTAACTTCTACTCCTGACCGATATGGTTTTCCTATTGTTGGTGTTGTCTAGGGGCCTTGTACTTATGAGGAGGCAACAATTGTTCCTAGGTGGCAGTCAGCTATGTCTGAGATGTTTGTAGCCTTAGAGCGCACTGGGACCTGGGAGCTTGTCTGTCGGGACCCAAAATTATGATTCTGGAACCCTCTGTGTATACTGCACTAGTCCAGGATCACGCTAGTGCACACAGTGTCAACATAGGTGAATACCAATCCACACAAACGATAAATAAAGTAAACGATTACTTTGAATAACAAATAAGGGTTTTGACCTTATGGTCGAAGTTTACACTTATTAAGCACGCAGGCTAACAGAGAATAAAACAAAGAAATGAACGAATATAACTCCAACGAGATCCCATCAATTCACCACAGGCAACCAATCGATCCGGACCTTAACGATCGAGAACCTTGGCGAACTCCTCCTCGAAAGCGTGAGACTCCTCCTCTTCTGTAGGTTTGGGCGCAAGTTTTACAACAAGCGTGAGTACATAACCGTACTCGCAAATCATACCATAGAATGCAATTTATAGATGCATGCTTATTCCAAAAGAATAGGCTTCTGTGGTTCTTTTGCAGAAATGGAACGTTTGCAATTGAATATGACAATAGATTGAAAGCATAATTCAAAACAAATAGACAATAATAATTTAACAGTTGTTTTTACAAAGACACAAAGCTAAACAGATTATTTCACATAGCCGTATGATTGAGGTCACATAGCTCCCATCCCAACATTTTATGAAAACTACCCCTCGTTTGAAATCCCTAAGCATGTCCATGACCGCGAACGCGGCTATTCGAATAGAATGATTTAACACTCTGCAGAGGATGTACACTTTACCCACAAGATACAACTAGTGTAGCAAGCACTAATCATAAAAAAACAGTTCGGAAACTTCATCTCAAACATTGACATTCCCGATGTGCTTTCCCGCTAGACCAGCTCACAAAGAATACTAGTCTAACACACACCGCTGGACAGGGATGCGGCGAACCGTCCCGCGATGCGACTACCAAGTAGTTACACCTCCACCCTGTCACAAAGCCTAACCTATCCACCTGAACATCAATGTCGAGAATCCATAACTTACTAAGTTAGGCCCGTCCCATCAGGCATGCGGTCGTACAGTAAGGCTCAGTTCAATGGCGCACAAAGTTAAGTCCTTAATTGACCAAGGCAAGACTTTCATTTTCTAACTATATCACAAAGATTATCAAGCCCATTCACAAAGTCCACCATATCACACAGTATCCACCACTTGCCCTAGTCCAAATCCTTTACCACCCAGTTGGTTTTAGCGCAACACATGCCATCATGAAGTAATAACACATAGCACACAATTTTACACAAAGTTCTGTAGTCACTTAGTCAGATTGAATATTTGCCACTTACATGAGATGTGAGACTCGTAGCATGACTAAGCAATTGTACTCGCATCTAACCAACCCACGTTGGTTCTATAATATTACCAACTAATAAACCAATCTAGGGTGACAAGGTATTATGACATACAAGGCCAAGGTGTGATAACAATTTGGATAATAACTATGCTCAAAGCATTTAAATAAATAATTAAAGTAGAATGCAATACTTTGAAACAAAGAAATTTGAAAATTGGGTTCAATATGATCAAAGGTATGACTTTCCTTGGAAAAGGTCTATGTACTGGTCATGATCTTGTGGTGCTCCTTCTTCTCCGAAATTCCCCGACGAATCGACGTCTACTCGCAAACGAAATAAATAAACAAAACAAATAAATAACAGAGGCAAAACAAGCTCCAAAAATTAAATAAAAATCTCAGATAAATAGAGCTCGAATTTAGATAAATTTAGGAATTTGAATGGGCTCAATCGGAGTTAGGATGCAAAAGTTATGGGCTCTGGAAGACTCAAAATCTAAAGAAACTCTAATTTGGATTTTCTGGAATTTTTTGAATTATTTCTTAAAAGAAAAATCGGATTATTGCGCAATGCTCACGTCAACAAGGAAATTTCGGAATTAAAAGAAATCAGAAAAAGATTCCGACATGTGGGGTCCACATGTCGGTGAGACGGCTCATGTGAACTGAGTCCACACCGAATTGGATCTGGGGTGGTGTGGTTAGGTGGCACGTTCGCACACGTGGATGCTGACACAACGATGACTCAGCGACATGCGGAGAAAAGAGATGACACGACGCCAAGGTGGCACCCGACGTGGACGGACACGTCAACAAGTGACGTCACTTTTCCGGGGAACCTACTGGTTCCGACGACAACGACGCACGACAGTGTCTCATCGGCGGCGGGTGTGCGCAACAGCTGGAGCGGGTTATTGCAAACCTCTTGGTACCGGGCTTGGCTCAAGAGGACGTCTGAGGTGGCCGGAATTGACGTCGGAACGGAGGGGGGAGGTGATCGGCTATTGTCAGGATTGACCACCAACGATGCTTCAGGCCAATGAAGGGGTGCACGAGGTTGATCTTGTGACGAGGAAACCGGTGGTGCACTCCACAGGGGCAAGGTGTCACCGGCGGCAGAGAATTTCGAAGATTGAGCTTCGGCTCCGGAAACCCTAAATTCACAAATGCGCCGCCACGAGGGCTTTGGAAGGAGAACAGGATGGGGATTTGGGGTTAGGAGACTCGGGCGAAGCTCGGGTGCTATTTATAGGGGCTTGGGTGCCTGGAATAGGAAATCCCCAAATTTTAGTCCTTTCGGTGACGAACGAATCCAGAAATTGGATAGGATACGGGTTCTGATTTTGTGGGATTCGGATGCGGGAAGATATGAGATAGAGTTTGGCACAATTTCTAGAAGGGCTTCAAAAGGAAAAACACGTTGTCAGACGGAAGTCTGAGGAGCTTCAATGGCGGGCGGAGCCGACTCATACGCGGAGAAGAAATGAGTCGGAGACGACAACCTCGGCGGGCCCACCTGGCAGCGGGTGGAGGCAAGGCACGCGCGAGCTGGGCTGAGCGCGTGAAATCGGGCCGCCTCGCGGCCTCGCGCATGGGAAAAGGAGGTTGGGCCGAGGTTGGGTTGGATTGGGCCGGAGCCAAAGGGATTCGGCCCAAGGGGTTATATGAGATTTTAAATACATTTTCTATTTTAGAAAATACCAGAAATTCAAATAAGCAATAGAAAATAGTAAATGAACTCAGAAAAATTCTAGAAAAATATAGAAAATATATCTGAGCACATAGAACCCAAATAAAATAGTTTTGGCTATTGTTCATGTTGGGATTATTCACATTAAAGGTTTTTGATTCTAAAGTCCAATATTAAGCTTTTGAATTTAAATTCAAATAAATCCAAATGGTGTCTTTTTCCCTACTAACTATTTAAAAGATTTTTAAAGCTCAGAAAATTGGGATGTTACATTGTCCCCCTACCTTATCAGGCTGTACATATCACTTGCAAGTGGGTTTATAAGGTAAAGACCAAGTCCGATGGTTCAGTAGAGCGCTATAAGGCATGTCCGGTTGCTCATGGTTTTTAGCAGACTCAGGGTCATGATTATGATGAGACGTTTGCTCCTACGTCTCATATGACTACTATTTGGACCTTGGTTGCAGTTGCTGCGACTCGTTCTGAAATATCTCACACATGGATGTTAAGAATGCTTTGCTTCATGGTGAGGTATACATGCAGCCACCTCCTGGTGTGAAGGCTCCACTAGGATATGTCTGTCAACTTCATCGTTCACTTTATGGTCTCCAGCAGGCCCCTCGTACTTGGTTTGAGCTGTTCAGTTCTCTGATTTGTGCTGCTAGTTTCAGTCCTAGTGTCCATGACCCTACTTTGTTTATTCACACATCTGAGTGTGTATGCACTCTTCTCTTGTTATGTGTGGATGACATGCTGATTGCAAGGTGTGATATGGAGTATATTGACTTTATGAAAAAGAAACTCAGTCCGTAATTTATGATGTCTGATTTGGGGCCACTCAACTATTTCCTAGGGATTCAGGTCATCTCCACAGTTGATGGTTATTATATTTCTTAGCATCGTTATATTGAGGATCTCATTGCTCGGCCAGGTCTCACTGATACTAGGATAACCACCACTCCTATGGACCTGCATGTCCAGCTTTGTTCCATAGATGGTACTCCTATTGATGATCCCTCCAAGTATAGTCACATTGTTGGCAGTCTCGTCTATCACACTATCACCAGGTCAGATATTGCTCATGTTGTTCATAGTTTTAGCCAGATTGTTAGTGCTCTTACCTCAGTTCGTTATGGTCACCTGCTTTGTGTGTTGCACTACATGAGGGGAACTATAACTCGTCGCCTATTCTATTCATCTTTGAGTCAGCTTCAGCTCCATGCTTACGTTGACTTCACTTGGGCGAGTGATCATGTTGATCGACGGTCTATCACTGGCTATTGCATCTTTATTGGGTCTTCTCTTGTTGCATGGGAGTTCAAGAAACAGACTATAGTCTCATGTTCTAGTGCTGAGGCTGAGCTTTGTCATCCTGCCACTATTACTGCAGATATTATCTGGTTGTGTTGGTTGTTGGCTGATTTTGGTGTTCCTTGTGATGCTTCTACATCTCTCCTGTGTGATAACACTAGAGCCATTTAGATAGCCAATGATCCTGTGAAGCATGAGCTAACCAGGTATGTTGGTGTTGATGCCTCATTCACACGCTCACACTATTCCGACAGTGAGGCGAAGAGGGCTCCGGTGCTCTAGTTCTCCAACTACAAAAGGAGGGGAGCATCAGCAAGAGGAGAACGAGGTGATGCCAAGGATGGTGTGTAACAGCCCTAACTTAGGGTTTGTATTTCAAATGTAAAATTTTGAGGAGAAATAAAAACTTTTGTTGTCTCTTCAAATCATTTGAAAGTTTCTACAATTTTCCCTAGCAATTTCCAATTTGTAGAATTTAATTCTGGTGATTGGAAATTGTTGTTATCAGATTCTTAGCCTTCAAACTTGTGATCATCCTCTGAAACTATTTTTCCTAGCATCTTGATCATCCTATCTACCTCCCTGAATTATTTCACAATTTTTAGATTTTGTTTGTCGTTTCAAATGGCCAAGTCAACTTTGTTTGAAATCTGGTCAAACTCCTCGGACAGCAGCTTGTGAATTTTCTCTAGAACCATGCAGTGCATAAAAGTTCTGGAAAAATTATACAAGGTTGTCCTCTGTCTCTAGTAGCTACCATAAAAATTTCTGAAATTTTTGGAGCTCAGGAGCTACCTCTAAAAATTCCCAAACCTTCTCATCTTTTAAACCAAATTCTAAAAATGCACTTCCTCGGGCCCAGAACCCAACCTCGGGCTCGAGTCCGACTCGCGACACTTGACTCGGTCGCACCGCCTAGCTGCACACGCGAGCCCGATGGTGTCGGCCGTCCGATGCAAATCGAACGATCCGCATTGCGTATGCAACCGACTGTCGAATGCATACACCAATCCCAAATCCATTTCGGATCCAACGGTCGGTGTGTTGTTTGATCAAATCAAACCACCGGTTCGCACGCTTCGTCTGCCGGCCGACATGTGGGTCCCACCACAAAGATCAACCTCGTCTTCTCCGCGACCTCACCGGAGCTCGCGGCGTGCGTGCATGTTTGCCACGCACCTCGTCAGCGCCACCTTTATGCCCTCGTGTCCTACCGGAGGCATCGCCGTGACTTCATAAAAGCCCCGAGCTCATCCACTTCTTCTCCTTTGCGTTCGTGCTATCTCGCCCGATTTCTTGTTTCCGCCGGAAGGAAGCGAAGTAGCACCGCCGCTGGAGAAGCCCTGAGCCGCAACCTCACCATCGTGAACCACACTCGCATCGCATCCATTTTTCCCATCCCGAGCTCGTGGCATCCAAAGGAATCGTCCGAGCCACTTCTTCGTCCCCAACTCCGTTGGTCTCGGCTCTGCGAGCTTGCTAGTGCTCGGTGAGTTTCACCGACACTTGGTCCCTTCGGATCGCATTGATGCAATCGGGTTAATGATGACTTCATTTTTGTCTTTGGTGCATCGTTGAGGCTGCGCAACCCTTTCTTCTCCAATCACGGTGTTCCGCCGTGGCAATTCCGCCGCCTCGGACATTCTTCTTCGACGTTATCTTGTGCTTATCGCTCCGGAGTCGGGCGATTCCGCGGCGCACCTTCTCGGCCGCCGATGCAGAGCGCCTTCTGCGAGCCGTAGCTTCTTCTCCGCCTCGGCCGTCGTGGAGCCCATCTCCGCGCCCATTGGACTCGCGTCACGGCAGACGGGTTCGTGAGGTCTTTGCGAACCTTAAGGTACCACTCACTCGTCTTGAAACTCACCGGTTTGCTAGATCACTGCGCGCGTAGCGCCGCTGCCCCGCGCGTCTTGACGAGCCGCCGCGGCTTAGTTATCGCTAAACACGGATTCATTAGGTCACCGACTTGTGGGCCCTCTGCGTGTTAAGCCTGTTTTAGGATTCAAATCTAATCATTTTAATTCTCCGGAGTCTCATTATGTGGCCCTAATGTCGCTTAGGGATTGTGTAGTTTTGTTAATGCGCTCTCTTTCATGAAGCGTATTTTTTTGGGCATATGTGTTAGGATTACGTTACATTAAGCAAGACGTATTCTTTGAATACGCCGACGCCACCTATCGAGCGCGATCGCTCGATCACGCTAAGCGCGCCCGCCCGCTGATGGTCGGGCTAGCCGTGCGTCGGTAGAAGAAGTATTAAGTGCTTTAGTATTTACGAATGCTTTTCATTGTAATCGTTAAATCAATTAAACTTGTAAAATGCATAACTAATTCAATTTTTATCCAAATTGCATGAATCCAAAGGTCGTTTATTTTCATTTCAAATGTATTGTTTACTAAAATTAGTTTCATCCATGTCTCAGAGCAAAAATCATTAGCTAATAAAATGATGTCTTATGAATCTTCTAAATTAGAAAATGCATATCTCTTCCAATAATTGTCCAAATTAAATGAACCCAATTACAGAAAATTTCATTTTCAAGTATACTAACTATTAGGATAGATTTTATACACTCGTTCTGTTTATGAAAATTTGTTAAGTAATTAACTAGTGACTTGTTGTGTTTTAGCTTAGAAAATTCATAGAAAATTGCTAATAACTTAAAATGATTTGTTCTCTGTTTCTAAAATTTTGTTATATCATGCTTAGGTTCTTGTGTGAGTTTTGGCTTGTTTTGATGTTGTTGTATGTTTGAGTTTTGTCGGTGTTATTCGTTCTTATTTGTTTGTTATGTTCGATCGTTAGGCTTCGATATTTGCGGCAACCCCGAGGACGATCCTCCATGACATATTGACCAACAAAGATCCGGCAAGCGATTTGATCATGATAATCCCAGTATTTTAAAGTCTAATATTTTGTTTCAGCTGTATGTATGCATGGCTTAATTTGTGTTAAATTGATTAGTTAAATCCGTAGTTGCATATCCTGTAGACAAAATATTGATCTCTACTACCTGAGCCTAGGTTATTTGCTGTGATTAGAGATCGTTGGATGATCTCTTGTCACTTAGTAGATCACGATTTCAACCGCTAGACATGCTTAGCTATCGGTGGAATCAAGCGGTTATCGACTTTAGTCGGTAACCTTGATCACATAAAATCTTCTAAAACTTTATGTTTCAGCATTTTTGCTATGATTAATTGCAAAACTAAAACTGAAAATAAAAATGATTTAGACTTGGGCACAACGGTATGATTGGTGTGATCTGTTGGGTGTGACTGGAATGGTGCCCGAGTCAACAAGGACCGAACATCTTGTTACATCACCAAGCATTTCGCGTGCTAACTACACTAGAGTATATGGGACCTCTCTGACCTAGTACTTTGGCGTGTATTGGCTCCGGTCGCAGGGGTCGCGGGGAGGATGGAGGTGGGAGCATGGTAGTTGTCCAAAAGCTTTATCTGAGTGGGTAGTTGTCTTTTCGGCTTTACCATGTAAGCGTATGGATTTCTATCCATACGAGCGGCTCGTAGTTAATACACAATATTGGAAAAAGTCTCGTAGGACTTAGTCGTGCCGCATACCTTCTAAGTGTGCTTTGGCTTAAAGCGATGCCCAAGTGTGGGTACATTGGTACACCCTGCGGGTTTAAAACTATTCGAATAGCCTCGTCCTAGGTTATGGACACGCTGGCAAGGTCTTCCAAGAGTTAGACTACAACATTTAAATTAAAACTTGATGGGTGGTACGAATCTGGGATTAGTGCTATTGTTGTGGTGACTATTGGGATAGTCACTTCTAGGATGTTTTACTTACCCTTTTGTTATTATTACTTTTCTTGTATTTCAACATTAAAAATGAATTGCGAACTTGCCTTTAAACTGTACTACATTATTGCAAATGAAAATTGGCTTTATGCAAATGAAACATATGGCCCCACCAAATAAGCTCGCATGTAGCATATGAACAGTGCATAGTTCACACGTCGGTCTTGCGTGTACAAAGACAATCTTTGTACTCGGTGCTTTGCTTAATGTTTTTGTTGCGAGAGGAAGAAGGTGAGCCTCGGGGCCTCACTTACGTGATTTGTCTTTGTCGCCGTGGGTGGCGACTAGTCTTGGCGGTCGGTCGATGCCTTGTGGGTTGAAGGCACACCGATTGGCTTTGTTTATAGCCATCTTATGGCACTTTGCTTCATTGTCTTCTTTTGTTATTTGTGTATCTTGTGGCCAGTCGGCCTTTGTCTGTAATAACTCTACTATTTGTTTATCTTTCGTTTGGTAGTGTCGTGTTTGGACTCTATGTGTGGAATGGAGTTGATGTCTAATTTTGTGCCGGGTGTGTATCTTTGCTTTGGGAAGTATACATATCTCGAGGATCAGTTTATTTGATTTGTGATGCTAGGGCCAGGTGGTTGGTTAAGCATTACAAACCAAATAAATTGGGGTCCTCACAAAGTTGGTATCAGAGCCATTCTGACCGTAGTAACCCAAGCATAGTCGTCTTTAGGATATTTTGAAAAAGCTTAATTTCAAAGTATAAAAAGGGTTTACGAAAACCTAGGCAGATTCTCAGATTTTATTCCTTACCTATCTTAGCTTTCTACCCTCATCTTACTCTAATTTAAGTTTTGAAACTTGGTTTCTCTCTTCACCTTTCAAAAGATAGTTACTACCGGTGGAATTAGTTTGGGGAGAACCATGAAGTTTAATCCAACTAAAATTTGTGGGGGTGTAAGGGTAAGATATATGTGAGTTTGCTAAGTGTCTGATTTTTGTCAATTGGTTTTGTGACTTAAAAGTCTTGTGTTTGTTTTGTCTCTGGTTAGTAAATTATTTGCAGAGGTTGTCGACTTCTTGTTTTCCGCTATTGTTAACTTGTCTTAGTGAAGCAGGGATGGCGGGAGAACGCGTGGCGATCAGTGCTGGTCATGATGAGGCTTCCCCTCCTCCGACCATGGTGAGTGCTCGCTCGATCGAGCGAACCCGCATGGACCAGACAGCGCATTTTGGAGGTTATTGCTAGGAATACCTCCCTCCTGCCGATGGTGGCGCCACGGACTCGCGGGGACTTGCGGAGTTCCTCCGTGCGCAGCCACCGACTTTCTCCCGCCTCCGAGGACCCTCGATCGCGGACGATTGGCTGCGCATGGTTGGCGAAAGCTCAACATAGCTCGATGCGAGCGCAGGACAAGGCACTCTTCGCGTCCCACCGGCTGAGGGCGCGGCACTACATGGTGGGAGAACTATCTCGCCATGCAGCCCGAGCCATGTGGTCGCGTGGGAGGAGTTCCGGTCGACTTTTAAATCGGGCCCACATTCCGGATGGCTGATGAAGTCAAAAAAAGGAGTTCCTCGCGCTCAAGCAAGGGCGCAAATGCTGATGGCGAGTACTTATGCGAGTTTAATCATCCGCCTCGTTATGCTCCAGGAGGTGGCCTCGGATGAGGCTAAGCGGGAGAAGTTTATGGATGGCTTGTCCGAGGAGCTGCGGGACAAGCTATCTGTGTGGACTTCTCGGACTTTCGAACCTTGGTAGATAAGGCCATTGTTGCGAGCATAAGGCGAAAGCGCTGGCGAGTCCTCGCAGCGCAAATGGGAGCGCATCGGTCTACTCACACCGGCCTCGTTCGTCACCGGTGGGCGGCACGATGGCCCGTTCTTTTGCTCCACCGGCGCCGAGGCCATCTGCACCAGCTCCTGCGCCCACGCGGGCGTGTTCCCGACCACGTGCGCTGCGATCCAGCCAGCAGGCGGCCTCCGCAATCCGGCGGCCGAGGTTACTTGTTTTATTTGCCACAAAAGGGCCATTATGCGAATGCACGCCCTCGAGTGTTGCTGCAGCCCCTCGTCCTAATGGAGGACGCGGGCGGAGTGGTCATCCACCGACGGAAGATGATCCGAAGCCCGAGTGCGGCGGTCGAGTCAACCACCTTCCGGTGAGGAGGCTCGGGGCGCGGATGTCGTGATGGGTACACTTCTTATTAATTCTCGTCCTGCTGCGGTATTATTTGATTACGAGCATCGCATTCTTTTTATTTCAAGATCATTTCTGCTGCTAGTGGTCTTCAACGTGTCCTTTGGGAGTTCCTTTGCTCATCAAGCTCTCGGGTCGAAATGAGGCGATTCTGATGTCGGGATGTTCCTATCATAGTCCAAGGTGGGTTTTGGCAAACCTTATTGCCGCTCGATTCGAATGCGGATGTGATTCTTAGCATGGATTGGTTGTCCCAACACTTGGGGCAAATCGATTGTGCCGGGAAGATTGTCTACCTTACCAAATTTCTTGATGAGCGGTGGATTTCATACACGCCGGGTCCACATCTATGTGTATTAGAGGCGGAGCGACATTGCGGTCGGGATGTTCCCATAGTATCTCGACTTTGAGGATGTTTTCTGATGATTTGCAGGATGCCTCGGTTCGAGACCTTGAGTTTGTCATTGAGTTGCTTCCTGTACCGCCCCTATCTCGAAAGCGCCGTATCGGATGCCTCCCAATGAGCTAGAAGAATTGAAGAAGCGGCTTGGTGAGCTCCAAGCAAAGGGTTTCATCCGTCCTAGTTCATCTCCTTGGGGTTGTCCGTGATCTTTGTGAAGAAGAAGGACAAGACCTTGCGTGTGTGTTGATTACCGTCCTCTCAATGAAGTGGCGGTGAAGAACAAATATCCTCTGCCCGCATTGATGATCTTTTTGACCGGTTATGCGGGCTCGGTGTTCTCAAGATTGATCGAGATCGGGCTATCATCAAGTCGGGATCAGATCGAGGATATTCGAAGGCGGCATTCACTACTCGTTATGGCTCATGCGAGTACACCGTCATGTCTTCGGTTTGACCAATGCTCGGCGTTGTTCATGAACCTTATGAATTCGTATTCATGGAGTATTTGGACAAATTTGTGGTGGTCTTCATTGATGATATTCTTATTTATTCCAAGGCCCAGCAGAGCATCTTTGAGCATCGAAGATTGTTTTGGGCAAGTGCGGGAGCACCGACTATATCTGAAGTTCAAAGAAATGTGAGTTAGTTGAAGGAAGTGGCATTCTTGGGCCATGTTCTTTCACCGGAGGCATAGTATGGATCGATGAAGGTCGTGATGTTCTATCTTGAGGGCAGCCAAGTCGATCAGCGATGTGCGGAGTTTTCTTGGTTTAGCGGGCTACTACGCGCTTTATCGAAACTTCTCCAAAATCGCAAAGCCGATGTTGAATTGCTCAGAAGGATAAGAAGTTTGTGTGGTCCTCTGCTTGTGATGAGAGCTTTGGGAGCTCAGCGATTGACTTGACCCAGATCCTCACTCTTCGTGATATCCACAAGAGCTTCGATATTTATTGCGATGCCTCTCGTCGGGGACTTGGGTGTGTTCTTATGCAGAAGGCAAGCGGTTGCCTATGCATCGAGCGATTGAGACCTCATGAGCTCAACTATCCACCCATGATCTAGAGCTTCTTCTTTGTGGTTCATGCGCTCAAGATTTGGCGACATTATCGATCGGTAACATTGTGAGGTGTATTCCGTCGCAAGAGCTTGAAATACTTGTTCACTCGGCGGATCTGAACCTCGAGCGAGAGGAGATGGCTGGAATTGATCAAAGATTATGACATGGGTATTCGATATCATCCGGGCAAAGCCAATGTGGTTCTTTGATGCACTTAGCGAAAAGTGTATTGCAATACTTTGATGATCCAAGAGCAACAACTCGCACTACTTGCGAGAATTTCAGCGTCTCAACTTGGGTTTGGTTGAGCACGGTTCCCTTCTTCGCCACGATTGTGCAACCAACCTTGGTGGATCAAATCAAGGCGACAATAATCGAGATGATGGTGTGGGCAAAATCAAGCGAGAATATCAAGGATGGATCGGCCAAGTGTTTCCACGAGAAGATGAACACGGTGTTGTATGGATTTAGGCGGCTTGTGGTCCCAAAGGTCCCGAGTTGCGAGATTTGATTACGCAAGAGGCCCATGACTTCGCCTTTATCCATCCATCCGGGGCCACTAAAATGTACCAAGATCTGCGTCGGAGATTACGGTGGACTCGCATGAAGCGAGATTGCGGGTTCGTGGCGAGATGTGACATATGTTGTCGCGTCAGGCGAGCATCGGCGTCGGTGGTCTTCTTGACCCTTACCTATACGAGATGGAAGTGGGATTACTGAGGCATGGATTTCATCAACTGTTGCCTCGCTCATCTAAGGAAATAGCGCCATTTGGGTTGTCATTGTGAGGCTAACAGTGGCGCATTTCCTTCGGTCAAGAGTCAGCTCGGGTGGAACCTCTGGCCAGAGCTCTATGTATCAAGGATTGTGAGCTTGCATGGTGTGCCCAAGGCGATTGTGTCACGGCAGTAGAGCCTATTTTACCTCTCGGTTTGGCATAGTCTGCGAGGCCATTGTAACATCCCAATTTTGGGCTTGTGTTTCAAATGTAAGAAAATGAGTAGAAATTAAAACTTTTCTTACATCATGTATTTCCTTTGTGTCTTGAACAAGTATTGTACCAAAGATTATGGAAGTACAAAGTCACAAGTCTGTTGATCCAAATCTTGCTCTTCCAAAAAAACAATCTTGTCAAATCTTATGATCATCCTCTGGATATATTTTCCTAAGTCTCTGTGGAGGTATGTGACCCTCTGAAAAATTTCACAATTTTAGAAATTGTTTGAATATTTTTAGAGCGATCAAACTTTGTTTGACTCTCAGTCAAACATTAAAGCAGAGCCTTGCAGAATTTTGGAGATTTATTCGCGACATCAAACTCTCTGAGAAATTTTCCCAAGGTCAATGTCTCGAGTCGACAAGCTCCTGTAAAAATTTCAGAATTTTTGGAGTTATTTTGCTACCCCAAATAAATCCTCAAAGTCTCAGCTTAATTAAAACCTAAAAACCATATTCACTATTCATTGGGTTCGAGTGGACTCGAGTCAAAACCACTTGACTTCGGTTGAACCACCTAAGCGCGCCGAGCGCGGTTTAAAACGCGCGTGCAATCTCGGCCGTTGGATTCGGATCGCGCGGCCCATGTTACGTGTAAGCATTCGGACCCTCGGTTGCATTGGCCAATAGGGACCGTTGGATTTCAATCCGGCCGTCCGGATCCTTGAGCAATCGGTGTCCGTGAACTTGTTTAATCGTGACCGTCCATTTCGATCCAGCGGTCACCGTTCGTCTTCTGTTCTTCTTCCTCCTGCTGCTTCTTGGCGCCGCGGCGCAATGGCGAAGAGAGGGAGTTGAGTGGGTGGCGTTGATGTGTCACCTCCACGTTGCTTTTGTCGCGTCTCTCGCAATGCATTTAATGCGCCTGAGCTTTCTCCTCCATTGTCACCATGCTCACTTGCTCCCATCTTTTCTTGGTCTGGCAGGAGCATGAACCGAGCTCACCATGGGCTCATGTCCTGATCGAAACCCTAATCCTTCCCTATATAATTGCCCTCTAGGTCCTCACAGTGTTCCTTTGCACCACACTTTGCTCTTCTCTGTGTTTGAGCTCAAGAACACCTCTCACCCTCAAAACACCATTGTTGGCCGTAGAGCTCTAATGGCGGCCTTGGTGTCGATGGTTCATTTTCGGCATTTCTTGCACCCTTTGAACTCCTCAACCTCCTTTATATTTCCCTAACTTGATTTTGGGTTGCATTCCACGAGGAATCACTCAATTTTAAGTTTGGAGATTTTCAGTTAGTTTCACCCCCTTCTTCTCCACTCATTAAGTGATTCTTTTTGCAATTACTTGCTTTTGGAACCTCTTTGAGCTATAATGAAGTGTGGTGATGATTTGGTTCCACTCATTTTGCTCGAGAACCTCATCTTCCACTTCATCTTCTTCGGCTCGGTGGACTTCATCGTGTTCAAGTCTTCCGGCCATCTTTGAAGCTCCTCTCGGTTAAGGTAGCTCCTATATAGTCCCTAGAAGTCATGGCTTTCGCTTCCTTGAGTGCGCGGAGCATTTGCCATTTCGGGTTTTGCCGTGTCGGCCTTCATCTTTGCTTTCCGGCTCGCGGCGTTCAGAACCTCCAGCGTGGCGAGGTCACCACCATTGGGTCCGCAACACTGTGCGAACCCATTTTGATAGTTAGTGGCGCCGCCATGGCCAGTCGCCGGCGACAAGCCGTCAAAGCCACTCGGGTTTCTTGGTCGAAGCTCCGTTTCGTCGAGATCATTAGGACACATTAATTACCAATCATTGGTTATTAATTGTGTCTTAATCATTATTATTGAGCCAGCGACGGTGGGCCCAACATCCGTTAATCACTCTGCGGTTTCAATCGCGCTTTGTTCGACATCATTAATGCTTAATCATTGATTAATAAAAATGTCGGCACTTAACCTGTCGGAAACCTTCTGCGGGTCGTGACTTGTGGGCGATGCGCTTGTGCGCGTGGGTTAATCGTTGCGATCGTGACTCGTGTCAGCGACATGCGGTCCCACTCGTCGGTACCTCTTTTTGAACTTGATCTATAGCGCCGTCCATTTTTGTGATCTGCGCCGGATCTTGCATGCATTCGGACCATCCGGTTCCCCTCGTCGCCTGGCCATCGATCTTGCGATCAATGGTGAGATCGTGTGTGCAATCGGACAATCCGGTTGTTAGTGCGTTACGGGCGTCCATGCAATCGATCTGCTGGTGGATTGGCCCAAGCAACCGCGCCGTCGGTTGCATACACTCGTGTGAGCCGTTGGATCTTGATCCAGCGGTGAGGTTTCATGTGGGTTTAGCGGCGTGCGCTATTTTTGTGCGCGTGAGCGTAGGATTTTAGATCAAGGGTTGGGAGTCGTCCACGTTCATTTCCTTTTATTGGATTGTTCTGTATTTCGGTAAGCAATTGTTTATCAACTGAAAATGATATAAAAACTTTAGAAACTCATAACTAATTCATTTTAACTGCTTTTTAGTTAATTCCAACTGTAATAAATCATGGTATCACTTTAGCTTATTATAAAAATGGATTTAAACATGTTCCAGTAGCAGAAAATTTTATAACTAGGAATAACTTGGTCCCTGTCATTTTGAATATTCCAGAAAATGAATAAAACTTTAGAAAATGCATATCTTGCTCTGTATATGTCCAAAATGAATGATTCCAACCTTGATAAATTTGTTATTAACCCAATGTTAATATAAAAATGATGGTAGGTCAAGATTATATGAGAAACCTTGATTAATGATTTAGTACCTATTTTAGCATTTAGAAAATTACGGAAGGCTTATAAAATGCACAAGTAATTCTCTGTAACTGCAAAATATATATGATAAATTCTAGAAAACCCTCTGTTGGTATACTTCAACAGTAAATTAGTTTTGAACATGTTTATATTTACGGAAAGTGCATTAGGCTAATTATGCATCTTAGAAAAATCATAACTAAATCACTTTAACTCCAAATGACCTGAAATTTTATATGGGTTACCTCTGTACCAGTAGGTAGCTACCATAAAATTCCAGCTTCAAAATCTCTCTAGAAAATATTTTTGCTACTGAGTGCTAATTATGGCGAAAATGAGTTTTTAAGTAATATCTTTTGCACCACAAATCCAAATTAGGTTTTCCAGTTTCTATGTCTAGGTATATTCATATTCTACCTGATGTGTAAATTTAGTCGCATTTGGTTAAGTTTGCTTGCTCTTTTGTTTATTTGTGGCTCGTCTTATTGGTTGTTCTTGGTTCTTTTGCCTTTCGCTTAGGATTCGACATTTGCGGTAATCAGAGAACGACCCTCATAACAAATTGAGCAACGACAAGCGAAAGCGGTTTGATCATGTTAATCCAGTATTTTAAGTATTTATGTTGATTACAAATTCTATGTATGCATTGCTATTTTGTTTTAATAGTTGGCCTAGTAGATGCATTTCCTTAGCAAATGATTATCCTCTACTACCATGAGCCTAGGTTACTTGCTGTGATTTAGAGTTCGTGGATGGGCTCTTGTCACTTAGTAGTTGCGAATTAATTGCTTAGCCATGCTAAGCTTGGTAGAAATGGGCGGTTATCGACTTGTCGATAACCTTGATCCACAAACTTATTATGTATTATGATTTCCATCTTGTGCCATGTCTACTTATGAAAACTAAAGCTGAAAACAAAATGATTTAGACTTGGGCACAATGGTATGATGGTGTGATTTTGGGTGTGGTGGAATGGTGCCTAAGTCAACAAGGACCGAACATCTTGTTACACTAAACCAAGCATTTTAGCGTGCTAACCACACTAGAGGGTATGGGACCTCTCTTGACTTAGTACTTTGGCGTGTATTGGCTCCGGTCGCGAGGAGGTCGCGGGAGGGATGGTGTTGGGAGCATTGTAGTGTCGAAAGACTTCACGGGATGGGATTTGTTGTCTTTCGACACCAATGTGCGTATGGTGTTTCTACCCATCTGGCGGCTCGTAGTTAATACACAATATTGGAAAGCGTCTCGTAGGACTTAGCGTGCGTTGCATACCTCACGGAAGTGTGCTTTGGCTTAAAGGCTGATGCAAGTGTGGGTACATTGGTACACCTGCGAGTTAAAACTATTAGAATAGCCTCGTCTAGGTTATGGACACGCTTGGGAGGTCTTTCAAGAGTTAGACTACAACCTTTTAAATTAAAACTTGATGGGTGAGTGCGATCGGGATTAGTGCTATGTTAATGGTGACTATTGGGATAGTCACTTCGGTGTTACTTGTATGTATCTACTTCTTTGTTACTTTGATAACAAAAGCAGTTTGCAAACTTGCTTTTAAAATGTATTACCTTATTGCAAATAAAGTTGGCTTCATGCAAAAGAGACATACAACCTCCACCTAAATAAGCTTGCATGTAGTTTATGAGCAGTGCCGCTATTCCACACGTCGATCTTGCGGTACAAAGACAATCTTTGTACTCGGATGCTATCTTAATTGTTTTGTTGCGGAGGAAGAAGGTGAGCAGAAGGGCCTCACTTTTGTGGTGTGTTGTGGTAGCTTAGGCGACTAGCTTGGCGGCCGATCGGTTGCCTTGTGGTGTGTGGCTAACGTGACTTTTGTTCTAGCCATCTTATGGCGCTTTTGCTTCATTTGTCATTCTTGTATATTGATCTATTTGGCGATCGGCTCTCTTTTGTAATAACTTTGCTTTATGTCGTTGTTAAACTTAGTGATATATGTTGTATGGAAATGATGTGTAATTTTGTGATGATGTGCATATGTTGCAGTGCAGGAAACATATGTCCATCGAGGCTTAGAATGTATAATTAGTAATGCTAGAACCATTTGGAGGTTAAGTGTTACTAGTTAAATATTCGAGGTCCTCACAAAGTTGGTATCGAGCCATCTTGACAAATAAAACCCCTAGCTTGGTACGCCTTGTAGGATGTTCAAAACCTACTTTCAAGAGTCAAATGGTTTATGAAAATTAAGTAAGTTATCAGATTTTACTCCTTACCTATCTTAGTTTTCTTCACTCATCTTGTTAGTTTGGGTTTTGAAAATTGTTTTCCTCTCATCTTCTTCCAAAGGATAGTCCTTATCGTTTAATTTGGGTTTTGGGGACCAATGAGTTTGGCAAATTGAGTGTTGGCTGCCTTCTACAAGGTTTGAAGCTTACGGAATGGAAAATTTAGACTAGGAGCTTGGATGCAAAATGCTGGACAGCAGCGTCAATTTCCGGACAGCAAGCTCAAAGGTTCTAAAGAAGGTAGATAATGAGAGGATAATTCAACTAAAGCTGGTGGGAATAAAAGGGTAAGAAGTGATATGAAATTAGCTAATGTCTATACTCTGTCGGTGGTTATACCTTGATTTTTGGACTGTTTTGAGCAGATTTTAGTTCTGAAATTTTGGGTCTTCTCAAGCGATTACTCGTTCTTCCATACAGGGTTAGTCGTTTGGGAAGTGGATTCGATGACTTATGACCTCATGTTCTTTTGTGGCTGTTCGTTGGTCATGTTAACTAAGTTTGGATTCTGTGTTCTTGGGTCTTGAATCGTATCTAACTTGTCTTAGTAAATCGGGATGGTGGTGGGACACGTGGCGGCGGAATCGGTAGGGTAGTCCCGATGAGAGCTTCCCCTCCTCCAACCATGGCGAAGTCCTCATGCCGTCGAGCATGTCGTTCGGAGGACCGTAGGGTGTTGGAGGTCATCGCCGAGAACACCTCCACTCACTCGGTGCCTGCGGATGCGGAGGTGGTTCCCGGATCTCGTGGGGACTTGCGGAGTTCCTCCGTGCTCGACCTCCCACCTTCTCGGTCGAGGATCCCTTGGGCCTGAGACGTAGGCTGCGTGCGGTTGTGCGGAAGCTCAGCGTTGCTCGGTGCGGGAGGCGGGAGCGGGCGCACCGCATCCCATCGGTGGAGGGTGCGGCACTCTCATGGTGGGAGAACTTCCTCGCCATGCGGCTGCGGGACACGTGGTCTCGTGGGAGGTTCCGATCGACTTTTAAGTGGGCCCATGTCCCCGGCTGATGAAGTGAAGAAGAAGGAGTTCCTTGCGCTCAAGCGAGCGCAAATCGGATTGAGTACCTCCATGAGTTCAACCATTTGGCGAGTGCGCTCCTGAGGTGGCGGTGAGGCCAGCGGAGAAGTTCGTGGAGGTTTGTGCGAGGAGCGGACAAGCTCTCTATTGTGGACTTCCCGACTTCCGACCTTGGTGGACAAGGCCATTATCGCCGAGCACAAGGCGGGCGCCGGCGAGTCCTGCAAGCGCAAGTGGGAGGCCCGATGCCGCAGGCCGGCCTCGTTAAGTCCGTGTTGGACCTGCACGGTGGCCGTTCTTTGGCTTCACCACCGCGAGGCCTTGGCACGGCTCCACGTCCTCCGCGAGCGTGACTCGATCGCGTCGCTGCGACCAGCAGGGTGTTCCCGCCTTGCGGCGGCGTCACCGCTTCTCGCGCACGACAAGGGCCACTACGCGTAGTTGTCCTAAGAAGAGCTGAGCGCCCTCGTCCTAATGGAGGCGCGGGCGAGGTAGTCACCCACGACGAAGACCCGGGCTTGGGGCGCGCCGAGTCAACCATATCTCGGTGAGGAGGCACTGGGAGGCACGGCGTGGTGTTGATGCGCTCCTTGTTAATTTGCGTCCGCTCGATTTTATTTGACTCGGGCCTCGCATTCTTTTATTTCGAGGTCTTTTCTTTGCTGATTGTGGGCTTCTTGTGTTCCTCAGGGATTCCACTGTGATTCGCTCTCGGGTTGGAAGCGAGAGGCGACCAAGTATCTTGGGATGTTCCTATCCACATCGAAGGAGTGGGATTCTTGGCGAGTCTTATCTGCTCGACTGTGGCGCTTGGATGTGATTCTTGGCATGGATTGGTTGTCCCAACACTTGGGGCAAATCGATTGTGCGGAAGATTGTCTACCTCACCACCCTTCAGGTGAGCAGGTTGGGTTTCGCCACGATTGCGAGCCCCATCTTTATGTCCTTGAAGCAAAGCCGGTGTGGAGATTCCACGACGTCCCCACGTGTGTGACCGCGGATGTCTTTCAGGAAGACTTGCACGGCATGCCACTGTTCGAGATCCGGAGTTTGTGATAGAGTTGCTGCCCGTGCCGCCCCTATTTCTAAGAGGCCGTATCGCATGCCTCCTAATGAATTGGAGGAGTGAAGAAGCAAGCTGGGTGAGCTGCAAGAGAAGGGTTTTATCAGCCTAGCTCATCTCCTTGGGGTTGTCGATTATCTTTGTGAAGAAGAAGGACAAGACCTTGCGCATGTGTGTTGATTACCGTCAAAGCAATGAGGTGGCGGTAAAGAACAAGTATCCTTTGCCCGTATTGATGATCTTTTGATCAATTGGCCAGAGCACGAGTCTTCTCAAGATTGACTTGAGATTGGGCTATCATCAAGTCGGGATCGAGGACGAGGATATTCCTAAGGCGGCCTTTGCTACTCGTTATGGTCTTTCACGAGTACACCGTCATGTCTTTTGGTTTGACTAATGCTCTGCTTTATTCATGAATCTTATGAACTCGGTATTCATGGAGTATTTGGATAGGTTTGTGGTGGTATTCATCGATGATATCCTTATCTACTCCAAGAGTGAAGAAGAGCACGCCGAGCATCTTAAGCTTGTGTTGGGCAAGTGCGTGAGCACCAGTTGTATGCCAAATTCAGCAAGTGCGAGTTACGGTTGAAGGAAGTGGCATTCTTGGGCCATGTTCTTTCGGCGGAGGTGTGGGCTGTGGATCCTAGCAAGGTCGGTGATGTGCTATCTTGGGAGTCATTGCCAAGTCGGTCACCGATGTGCGGAGTTTTCTTGGTTTGGTGGCTACTATCGCCGCTTTATCGAAATTTCTCCAAGATTGCAAAGCCTATGGTGAACTACTCAAGAAAGACAAGAAGTTTGAGTGGTCATTGCTTGTGATGTGAGTTTCAGGAACTCAAGAAGCGGTTGACCTCAGCCCGATGCTTGTTCTCCACTGATATTCACAAGAGTTTGATATCTATTGTGATGCTTCGTCGTCGAGTCTTGGTTGTGTTCTTATGCGGGGAGGCAAGGTTGTGGCCTATGCATCGCGGCGATTGAGGCCTCATGAACTCAACTATCCTACTCATGACTTGGAGTTAGGCTGCTTTGGTCCATGCACTCAAGATTTGGCGGCATTACGATTGGTAACCGTTGTGAGGTGTATTCCGACCACAAGAGCTTGAAGTACTTGTTCACCCGGCCGGACTGAACCTCGGGCAAAGAAGATGGTTGGAATTGATCAAGGACTATGACATGGGCATTCGGTACCATCCGGCAAGGCCAATGTCGTTGCGGATGCACTTCGATCGGAAGGTGTATTGCAACATGTTGATGCTCCAAGAGCGTGAGCCTGCTCTCATTTCGAGTTCAGCGCCTCAATTTGGGTTTGATCGAGCACGGTTCCTTGCCCGTTGGTTGTGCAACCAACCTTGGTGGACCAAATCAAGGCGCACAGCGCAGAAGATGCTGGGTGAGCGGATCAGCGGAACATCAAGGATGGGATGGCCAAGTGCTTTTCAGAGGATGAGCATGGCGTTGTGTGGTTTTGGGCGCGCCTTGTGGTTCCTAAGGTCATGGGCTGCGGGATTTGATTCTCCGCTGAAGCCCATGATTCTCCTTTGTCTATTCATCCAGGGCTACCAAGATGTATCGGGATCTTCGTCGAGATTCGGTGGACCCGAATGAAGCGAGATTGCCAAGTTCGTTCTTGAAGTGCGGCGTGTCTTTGTCGCGTGAAGGCGAAGCATCAGCGTCAGCGCGGTCTTCTTGACCTTTGCGGTGCGAGAATGGAAGTGGGATTCGTTGGCATGGACTTCATCACGGATTGCCCTCGTCCAAAGGGAATGATGCTATTTGGGTCGCGTGATCGACAGGTTGACTAAAGTGGCACATTTCCTTCGGTCAGAACTCGGCCGTGTGGGGCCTTTGGCGAACTTTATGTTTGAGGATTGTGAGTCTTCACGGTGTCAAAGAGCGATTATTTACGATCGTGGTGCACTTTTCACCTCGCGGTTTGGCATAGTGCGCAGAGGCTATGAGGACCCCTTCATTTGATCTGACCTTTCATCCTCGGTGATGGTGAACGGGCGAGTCAACCAAGTGTTGGAAGATATGCTCCGTGCTTGTGTTCTTTCCTATGGAAAAAGTGGGAGAAATGCCTACCTTTTTTTGAGTTCTCCTACAACAACTTTTATCGAGGCGATCTTGGCATGGCACCATTGAGGCTTTGTATGGAAGAAGATGCACGAGCCCCATTGGCTAGGTGAGAGGCGGTGGCGCGTTCTTGGCCAGTTCGATTAATGAGGCGAAAGTCAAGTTCGATTGATCGCGAGCATCTGCGCCGCGGCCCGATCGAGCAAGAGCTATGCACGGATCGTCGTCGTAAGTGAGTTGAGCTTTGGCCCAATGACTTTGTGTATCTCAAAGTCTCACCCTTGAAGGAGCCATCTGCGTTTTGGCATCAAGGGCAAGTTGGCTCCTCGATATGTTGGGCCTTACCGTATCATCGAGAGAGTTGGAGCGATTGCATCTGATTGGGCTGCCAGTGCACTTGAGGTGCATGATGTGTTCCATGTTTCACACGAAGAAGTGCCTCCGTGTCCCAGCGGGAAACTCCGTTGGAAACTCTCGATGTGCGAGGAGGATTTGACCTATCGCGAGCATCCTGTTCGCATTCTTGAGAATCGAGCGGAGAACAAGGAACCGTGTCATCAAGTTCCTTAAGGTTCGATGGTCAAACCATTACGAAGATGAAGCAACTTGGGAGCGAGAAGATCGCCATCGTGCTCGATTTTCCTTCCTTCTTCTCCGAGTAAGCGGAATCTCGGTCGAGATTCTTGTAAGAGGGAGAGTTGTAACATCCCAATTTTGGGCTTGTGTTTCAAATGTAAGAAAATGAGTAGAAATTAAAACTTTTTCTTACATCATGTATTTCCTTTATGTCTTGAACAAGTATTGTACCAAAGATTATGGAAGTACAAAGTCACAAGTCTGTTGATCCAAATCTTGCTCTTCCAAAAAAAACAATCTTGTCAAATCTTATGATCATCCTCTGGATATATTTTCCTAAGTCTCTGTGAGGTATGTGACCCCTCTGAAAAATTTCACAATTTTTAGAAATTGTTTGAATATTTTTAGAAGCGATCAAACTGTTTGACTCTCGATCAAACATTAAAGCAGAGCCTTGCAGAATTTTGGAGATTTATTCGCAGCATCAAACTCTCTGAGAAATTTTCCCAAGTCAATGTCTCGATCAGCAAGCTCCTGTAAAAATTTCAGAATTTTGGAGTTATTTTACTACCCCAAATAAATCCTCAAAAGTCTCAACTTAATTAAAACCTAAAAACCATATTCACTATTCATTGGGTTGAAGTCGGACTCAGTCCGAGCCACTTGACTCGGTTGAACCACCTAAGCGCACCGAGGCGGTTTAAAGCAGCGTGCAATCTCAACCGTTAGATTGGTCGCGCGGCCCATGTTAGTGTAAGCATTCGGACCCTCGGTTGCATTGGCCAATAGGGACCGTTGGATTTCAATCCAACCGTCCGGATCATGAGCAATCGTTTGTCCGCGAACTTGTTTAATCGTGACCGTCCATTTTGATCAAGCGGTCACCGTTCGTCTTCTGTTCTTCTTCCTCCTCTGCTTCTTGACGCGCACGAGCGCAATGGCGAAGAGAGAGGTTGAGTGGGTGGCGTTGATGTGTCACTCCACGTTGCTTTTGTCAACGTCTCTGCAATGCATTTAATGCGCATGCAGCTTTCTCCTCCATTGTCACCATGCTCACTTGCTCCCATCTTTCTTGGTCTACAACGGAGCATGAACAGGCTCACCATGGGCTCATGTCCTTGATCGAAACCTAATCCTTCCCTATATAATTGCCCTCTAGGTCCTCCCCGTGTTCCTTTGCACCACACTTTGCTCTTCTCGTGTTTGAGCTCAAGAACACCTCTCACCTCAAAACACCATTGTTGGCGTAGAGCTCTAATGGCGGCCTTGGTGTCCGTGGTTCATTTCAGCATTTCTTGCACCCTTTTGAACCCCTCAACCTCCTTTATATTTCCCCTAACTTGATTTTGGGTTGCATTCACAGGAATCACTCAATTTTAAGTTTGGAGATTTTCGGTTGGTTTCACCCCCTTTCTTCTCGACTCCGTAAGTGATTCTTTTGCAATTACTTGCTTTGGAACCTCTTTGAGCTATAATGAAGGCTGTGGTGATGATTTGGTTCCACTCATTTTGCTCGAGAACCTCATCTTCCACTTCATCTTCTTGACTCAGGTGGACTTCATCGTGTTCAAGTCTTCCCGGCCATCTTTGAAGCTCCTCTCGGTTAAGGTAGCTCCTATATAGTCCCTAGAAGTCATGGCACTCGCTTCCTTGGACTGCGGCAATGAGCATTTGCCATTCGGGTTTTGCGCGTGTCGGCCTTCATCTTTGCTTTCCGGCTCGCGGCGTTCCGAACCTCCACGCGGCGAGAGTCACCACCATTGGAGTCCGCAACACTATTGCGAACCCATTTTGATGGTTACGTGGCGCGCGCCGCCGGATCGCGGCGACAAGCCGTCAAAGCCACTCGGGTTTTTGCGTCGAAAGCTCCGTTTCGTCGGATCATTAGGACACATTAATTACCAATCATTAGTTATTAATTGTGTCTTAATCGTATTATTGAGCCAGCGACCGATGGGCCCAACATCAGTTAATCACTCTGGTTCAATCACGCTTGCGTTAGACATCATTAATGCTTAATCATTGATTAATAAAAATGTCGACGCCAACCTGTCGGAAACCTTCTGCAATTGCTGACTTGTGGGCGGTGCCGCGTGCGTGGGTTAAATCGTTCTGCGATCGTGACTTCGTAGTCACGACATGCGGTCCCACTCGTCGATACCTCTTTTTGAACCCGATCTATAGCGGCCGTCCATTTTGTGATCTGCGGCCCGGATCTTGCATGCGTCGGACCATCCGGTTCCCCTGCGTCATACTGGGCCATCGATCTTGCGATCAATGGTGAGATCGTGTGTGCAATCGGACAATCCGGTTGTTGAGTGCGTTACGGGCGTCCATCAGCCGATCTGCGGCCGGATTGGCCCAACAACC
The DNA here is from genome assembly GCA_036346255.1 of Ampelocalamus luodianensis. NCBI lineage: Eukaryota > Viridiplantae > Streptophyta > Magnoliopsida > Poales > Poaceae > Ampelocalamus > Ampelocalamus luodianensis. The sequence continues at coordinate 10,962,721 of CM070635.1, read as the reverse complement.
GCGCCGTCCGGTTGCATACACTCGTGTGGCCGTTGGATCTTGATCCAGCGGTAGGTTTCATGTGGTTTTATGGCGCGTGCGCTATTTTACGGCGTGCGTGAGCCGTAGGATTTTAGATCAAGGGTTGGGAGTCGTCCACGTCATTTCCTTTTATTGGATTGTTCGTATTTGATAAGCAATTGTTTATCAATGAAAATGATATAAAACTTTAGAAACTCATAACTAATTCATTTTAAGCGCTTTTTAGTTAATTCCAGCATAATAAATCATGGTATCACTTTAGCTTATTATAAAAATGGATTTAAACATGTTCGATGTGAGAAAATTTTATAACTAGGAATAACTTGGTCCTGTCATTTTGAATATTCGGAAAATGAATAAAACTTTAGAAAATGCATATCTTGCTCTGTATATGTCCAAAATGAATGATTCCAACCTTGATAAATTTGTTATTAACCCAATGTTAATATAAAAATGATGGTAGGTCCAAGATTATATGAAACCTTGATTAATGATTTAGTACCTATTTTGACATTTAGAAAATTACGGAAGGCTTATAAAATGCACAAGTAATTCTCTGTAACTGCAAAATATATATGATAAATTCTAGAAAACCCTCCGTTGGTATACTTCAACTGTAAAATTAGTTTTGAACATGTTTATATTTCTGGAAAGTGCATTAGGCTAATTATGCATCTTAGAAAAATCATAACTAAATCACTTTAACTCCAAATGACCTGAAATTTTATATGGGTTACCTCTGTACCAGTAGGTAGCTACCATAAAAATTCCAGCTTCAAAATCTCTCTAGAAAATATTTTTGCTACAGTGCTAATTATGGCCGAAAATGAGTTTTTAAGTAATATCTTTTGCACCACAAATCCAAATTAGGTTTTCAGTTTCTATGTCTAGGTATATTCATATTCTACGATGTATAAATTTAAATCGCATTTGGTTAAGTTTTGCTTGCTCTTTTGTTTATTTGTGGCTCGTCTTATTGGTTGTTCTTGGTTCTTTTTGCCTTTCGCTTAGGATTCGACATTTCGGTAATCCAGGAAACGACCCTCCGCAACAAATTGAGCAACGACAGCGGGCAAGCGGTTTGATCATGTTAATCCCGATATTTAAGTATTTATGTTGATTACAAATTCTATGTATGCATTGCTATTTTGTTTTAATAGTTGGCCTAGTAGATGCATTTCCTTAGCAAATGATTATCCTCTACTACCATGAGCCTAGGTTACTTGCTGTGATTTAGAGTTCGTGGATGGGCTCTTGTCACTTAGTAGTTGCGAATTAATTGCTTAGCCATGCTTAGCTTGGTAGAAATGGCGATTATCGACTTGTCGATAACCTTGATCACACAAACTTATTATGTATTATGATTTCCATCTTGTGCCATGTCTACTTATGAAAACTAAAACTGAAAACAAAATGATTTAGACTTGGGCACAATGGTATGATGGTGTGATTTTTAGTGTGATTGGAATGGTGCCTAAGTCAACAAGGACCGAACATCTTGTTACACTAAACCAAGCATTTTAGCGTGCTAACCACACTAGAGGGTATGGGACCTCTCTTGACTTAGTACTTTGGCGTGTATTGGCTCGGGTGCGAGGAGGTCGCGGGAGGATGGTGTTGGGAGCATTGTAGTGTCAGAAAGACTTCACCGGGATGGGATTTGTTGTCTTCGGCTTGCAATGTAGCGTATGGTGTTTCTACCCATCTGGCTGCTCGTAGTTAATACACAATATTGGAGCGTCTCGTAGGACTTAGCAGTGCCGGCATACCTCGGAAGTGTGCTTTGGCTTAAAGCGATGCGAAGTGTGGGTACATTGGTACACCTGCGAGTTAAAACTATTCGAATAGCCTCGTCTAGGTTATGGACACGCTTGGGAGGTCTTTCAGAGTTAGACTACAACCTTTTAAATTAAAACTTGATGGGTGAGTGCGAATCGGGGATTAGTGCTATGTTGTAGTGACTATTGGGATAGTCACTTCAGTGGTTACTTGTATGTATCTGTACTTATTGCTTTGATAACAAAGCAGTTTGCAAACTTGCTTTAAAATGTATTACCTTATTGCAAATAAAGTTGGCTTCATGCAAAAGAGACATACAACCTCCACCTAAATAAGCTTGCATGTAGTTTATGAGCAGTGCGCTATTCCACACGTCGAGTCTTGGTACAAAGACAATCTTTGTACTCGGATGCTATCTTAATTGTTTTGTTGCGGAGGAAGAAGGTGAGCCAGAAGGGCCTCACTTTTAATGGTGTGTTGTGGTAGCTATGGCGACTAGCTTAGCGGCCGGTCGTTGCCTTGTGGGTGTGTGGCTAGCAGTCGACTTTTGTTCTAACCATCTTATGGCGCTTTGCTTCATTGTCATTCTTGTATATTGATCTATTTGGCGGTCGGCTCTCTTTTGTAATAACTTTGCTTTATGTCGTTGTTAAACTTAGTGATATATGTTGTATGGAAATGATGTGTAATTTTGTGATGATGTGCATATGTTGCAATTCAGGAAACATATGTCCATCGAACTTAGAATGTTTAATTAGTAATGCTAGAACCATTTGGAGGTTAAGTGTTACTAGTTAAATATTCAAGTCCTCTGACCATGGGAACTCATCTTACTTTCAGCCACGGCCTATCATCCTCGGACCAGATGGTCGACGGAGCGCGTCAATCGGTGCTTGAAGATATGCTCGTGCTTGTGTTCTTTCCTATGGGAAGAATTGGGAGAAGTGCCTACCACTTGCCAGAAGTTCTCCTACAACAACGACTTCGAGGCTAGTCTCGGTATGGCACCATTTGAGGCCTTGTATGGGCGGCTGCGAACACCATTAGGCCCGGTGGCGGTGAAAGGCGGTTCTTTGGCGGATTGATCAATGAGGCTGAAAGTCAAGTGCGATCGATTCGTGAGTACTTGCGCGTGCTTCGGTCGAGCGGAAGAGCTATGCGGTCGGCGTCGTCGTGGTGAGTTTCGACCCAATGACTTTGTGTATCTCAAAGTCTCACCTCACGAAGGACATCGTCGTTTGATTATCAAGGAACAAGCGGCTCCTCGATATGTCGGGCCGTGTCGCATCATCAAGAAAGTGGGGCTGTTGCATACAAGTTGGAGTTGCCGGCTACACTTGAAGGGGTGCATGATGTTTTCCATGTGTCACAATTAAAGAAGTGCCTTCGTGTTCTGTTGAGAAACACCATTGGAAAATATCGATGTGCGGAAGATCTGTCTTATCGTGGCGCCCGTTCGTATCCTCGAAGAAGCTGAGAGCGAGCGAGGAACCGTGATCAAGTTCCTCAAAGTTCGATGGTCGAACCACTCGAGGATGAAGCCACTTGGGAGCGGGAAGATCGTCTCGGCGGATTACCCATCCTTCTTCTCCGGTGATCGAATCTGGGCGAGATTCTGTAAGGGGAGATTTATATGACCCTAACTTAGGGTTTGTATTTCAAATGTAAAATTTTGAGGAGAAATAAAAACTTTTGTTGTCTCTTCAAATCATTTGAAAGTTTCTACAATTTTCCTAGCAATTTCAATTTGTAGAATTTAATTCAGTGATTGGAAATTGTTGTTATCAATTCTTAGCCTTCAAACTTGTGATCATCCTCTGAAACTATTTTCCTAGCATCTTGATCATCCTATCTACCTCCTGAATTATTTCACAATTTTTAGATTTTGTTTCTTTATTTCAAATGGCCAAGTCAACTCTGTTTGAAATCTGGTCAAACTCACTGGACAGCAGCTTGTGAATTTTCTCTAGAACCATGCAGTGCATAAAAGTTCTGGAAAAATTATACAAGGTTGTCCTCTGTCTCTAATAGCTTCCATAAAAATTTCAGAAATTTTTGGAGCTCAGGAGCTACCTCTAAAAATTCCCCAAACCTTCTCTGTCTTTTAAACCAAATTCTAAAAGTCTTGTTCCTCGGGCCCGAACAACCTCGGGCTCGAGTCCGACTACTTACACTTGACTCGGTGCGCACCGCCTCTTGCCGCGCGTGAGCCCGATGGTATCGGCCGTCCGATGCAAATCGAGCGATCCGCATGCGTATGCAACCGACCTGTCGAATGCATACACCAATCGGTAGTCCATTTCGGATCCAACGGTCGGTGTGTTCTTGATCAAATCAAACCACCGGTTCGCACCGCAAATGTCGTGACATGTGGGTCCCACCATCGGCATCAACCTCGTCTTCTCGCACCTCCAGGAGCTCGCGGCCGCGTGCGTGCATGTTTGCCACGTACCTGCGTCGCGCCACCTTTATGCCCTCGTGTCAGGGTGGGAGGCATCGCGTGACTTCATAAAGCCCTGAGCTCATCCACTTCTTCTCCTTTGCGTTCTCGTGCTATCTCCGCCCGATTTCTTGTTTCGGCGGAAGGAAGCGAAGGTAGCCTTTGCCGCGTTGGAGAAGCCCTTGAGCCCGCAACCTCACCGCCGTGAACCACGCCGATCGCATCCATTTTCCCATCCGGGCTCGTGGCATCGGTGAATCGTCGGAGCCACTTCGCCGTCCCAACTCCGTTGGTCTCGGCTCTGCGAGCTTGCTAGTGCTCTGGTGAGTTTCGGCCGACACTTGGTCGCCGGATCGCATTGATGCCTTGAAGTTAATGATGGCTTCATTTTTGTCTTTGGTGCATCGTTGAGGCTGCGCAACCATTTCTTCTCCAATCACGGTGTTCGCCGCCGGTAGCAATTCCGCGCCTCGGACCTTCTTCTTGGCGTTATCTTGTGCTTATCGCTCCTGGAGTCGGCGATTCCGTGGCGCACCTTCTGAAGCTGCTTTCGAAGTGCATGGCGCCTTCTGCGAGCCGTAGCTTCTTCTCCGCCTCCGACCGTCGTGAGCCCATCTCCGGCGACCATTGGACTCGCGTCACCGGCGCGGGTTCGTGAGGTCTTTGCGAACCTTAAGTACCACTCACTCGTCTTGAAACTCACGGTTTGCTAGATCACTGCGCGGCCGCCGTCCGTCGCGTCTTGAAGCGGCAATGCGGCGGAAGCAGTTATCGCTAAACACGGTTCACCGTTAGGTCAGCGACTTGTGGGCCTCTACGTATTAAGCTGTTTTAGGATTCAAATCTAATCGTTTAATTCTGCGAGTCTACGTTATGTGGGCGGAATGTCGGTTAGGGATTGTGTAGTTTTGTTAATCGTTTTCTCTTTTATGAAGCGTATTTTCTTTGGGCATATGTGTTAGGATTACGTTACTGTTAAGCGAAGGCGTATTCTTTGAATACGCCGGCGTCACCTTATCACGAGCGATCGCTCGATCGCTGTTTTTGCGGGCCCGCTGTCGATGGTCGGGGCTAGCCGTGCGTCGGTAGAAGAAGTATTAAGTGCTTTAGTATTTAAATGCTTTTACTTTGTAATATTAAATCAATTAAACTTGTAAAATGCATAACTAATTCAATTTTTATCCAAATTGCATGAATCGATCTTTATTTATTTTCATTTCAAATGTATTGTTTACTAAAATTAGTTTCATCCATGTCTCTGTAGCAAAAATCTGTTAGCTAATAAAATGATGTCTTATGAATCTTCTAAATTAGAAAATGCATATCTCTTCCAATAATTGTCCAAATTAAATGAACCCAGTCTGTAAAATTTCATTTTCAGATATACTAACTATTAGGATAGATTTTATACACGGTTACTGTTTATGAAAATTTGTTAAGTAATTAACTAGTGACTTGTTGTGTTTTTAGCTTAGAAAATTCATAGAAAATTGCTAATAACTTAAAATGATTTGTTCTCTGTTTCTAAAATTTTGTTATATCATGCTTAGAAATTGCTTTGTGTGAGTTTTGGCTTGTTTTGATGTTGTTGTATGTTTGAGTTTTGTCCGGTGTTATTCGTTCTTATTTCTTTGTTATGTTCGATCGTTGAAGCCCGATATTTGCGGCAACCACGAGGACGATCCTCGCGACATATTGACCAACGACATCCGAGCCAGCGATTTGATCATGATAATCCCGGTATTTTAAAGTCTAATATTTTGTTTGGTGTATGTATGCATGGCTTAATTTGTGTTAAATTGATTAGTTAAATCCGTGGTTGCATATCTGTTGACAAAATATTGATCTCTACTACACGAGCCTAGGTTATTTTTTGTGATTAGAGATCGTTGGATGATCTCTTGTCACTTAGTAGATACGATTTCATTGCTTAGACATGTTAGCTATCGGTAGGCGGGCGGTTATCGACTTTAGTCGGTAACCTTGATCATAAAATCTTCTAAAACTTTATGTTTCAGCATTTTGCTATGATTAATTGCAAAACTAAAACTGAAAATAAAAATGATTTAGACTTGGGCTGTGGTATGATTGGTGTGATCATTTGGGTGTATTTGGAATGGTGCCCGAGTCAACAAGGACCGAACATCTTGTTACAGAACCAAGCATTTCGCGTGCTAACCACACTAGAGTATATGGGACCTCTCTTGACCTAGTACTTTGGCGTGTATTGGCTCCGGTCGCAGGGGTCGCGGGGAGGGATGGAGGTGGGAGCATGGTAGTTGTCCAAAGCTTTATCACGAGTGGGTAGTTGTCTTTTCGGCTTTACCATGTAGCGTATGGATTTCTATCCATACGAGCTCGTAGTTAATACACAATATTGGAAAAAGTCTCGTAGGACTTAGTTTGTGCAGCATACCTTCGGAAGTGTGCTTTGGCTTAAAGCGATGCGAAGTGTGGGTACATTGGTACACCTGCGAGGTTTAAAACTATTCGAATAGCCTCGTCTAGGTTATGGACACGCTTGGCAAGGTCTTCAAGAGTTAGACTACAACATTTAAATTAAAACTTGATGGGTGGTACGAATGCGGGATTCGTGCTATTGTTAATGGTGACTATTGGGATAGTCACTTCTAGGATGTTTTTACTTACCCTTTTGTTATTATTACTTTCTTGTATTTCAACATTAAAAATGAATTGCGAACTTGCCTTTAAACTATTACATTATTGCAAATGAAAATTGGCTTTATGCAAATGAAACATATGGCCCCACCAAATAAGCTTTGCATGTAGCATATGAACAGTCTCGTTAGTTCACACGTCGATCTTGGGTACAAAGACAATCTTTGTACTCAGTGCTTTGCTTAATGTTTTGTTGCGAGGAAGAAGGTGAGCCTCGGGGCCTCACTCGTGAGTGAGTGTCTTTGTAAGCCGTGGGTGACGACTAGTCTTGGCGGTCGGTCGGATGCCTTGTGGGTTGAAGGCACAGCGATTGGCTTTGTTTATAGCCATCTTATGGCACTTTTGCTTCATTGTCTTCTTTTGTTATTTGTGTATCTTGTGGCGATCGGCCTTTATGCATAATAACTCTACTATTTGTTTATCTTTCGTTTGGTAGTGTCGTGTTTGGACTCTATGTGTGGAATGGAGTTGATGTCTAATTTTGTGCAGGGGTGTGTATATCGCTTTAGGAAGTATACATATCTCGAGATCGATTTATTTGATTTGTGATGCTAGGGCCAGGTGGTTGGTTAAGCATTACAAACCAAATAAATTGGGGTCCTCACATGGTGACCTTCAAGGTCAAAGCTCATCGAGGCAGTGAGGAACAGGCGGTGACAGTGATGTCCGTGGCAGATTGGGCGCTTGGATCTTGGCTCGTTCCCGACGATTGAGCAAAAGAGAGAGGAAGTGAGTGAGAGTAAAACACGAGGAGGATGAGGCGAAGCCGATGACACGCTCGGGGAGGCTTTATAGTCGAAGGAAGGGCGAGATGCTGGCGACATTATCGTGATCAGGCGGTGAGATCTCACGATTTTGCGGAATTTAAGGGGGCTGACGACTAGCGGTTGACAAGACAAGGTCGCGGTGGAGAGGGGGTTGTGCTCAAGGTTCGTCGTGTAGAGGAGCACTCAAGTGCTTGGCTTAATGGTGGAGTAGATAAGAGAGACCAAGGTGAGCTAGCGTGCGGGCGAGGAAGAAGCACAGTATGGCACTAACGGGTGGGGCACGGTGCCATTGGGCAGAGACACGATGCAAGAGCGAACGGGCGAGCTCTTTGGCATGGCTACGGTGCACGTGGAGGTAGGCCGAGCCAGGTTGGGCTGTGGGAGAAGAAAAAGGGAAGGAGGGGGCTGGCACGACGCACGTGTGGCTGGCCCGAGGCGGCGTGAATGAGCCGGAGAGAGGGGAAAGGAGTTGGGTCCATGGTGGAAAATCGGCCCTAAGGGATGAGAGAGGGAAGAAAAAGCTTTGAACATTGTTTGAATTAATTCAAGAATGAATTTGAAATTCAGAGAGATTTTTGGATTTAACTTTTGTTGTAAATTTTTATTAATTCCATTTCAAGGCTAGGTTTATTTGAATTTTATCTTGTTCTGCTGAATGTCCTTTTATCTGAATTTTGGTACAACGAAAAACATATAGTCATCACTTTTGTTAATTGGAGCGCTCAACCTCATTATGTCAATAAACCCTTGTACTTCCCACTTGGAACACAAGAATTTCGTAGCCTTTGGAATTCCCTTGCCCTAAACGTGGGACCTTAATCTCATTTGTCAAACAGCCTGATTGAATAAAAATGAAGTAAAATATTTGTGTTTTCATTGGTCAAAGAGCCTCAATTGAACAAAAACGAATGACAAAGAGGTCCAAGTGCATTGTTCTCCATTAATTTGTTACATTAAACCTCTAAAGTTGTATTACAACATGTGGGTAGCATTATCCTATATAACATTTTGCCAACCACACAATAGATTTAATACATGTCAAAAAAGACATCCACAGTTCATGTTGATATGTGATCTGAATTCTAAAGAGGCCAAGGTCTGGAGACGTCGATTTGTTTCCGTCTTTGACTCGAGTCAGTTTTATGCCATCATATATACCCCTTGTAAGACGCACAAGAAGAGTCGACGACTCATTAAAATCCCTGCGTTTTGTAAATACTTTTTCTGATATAGTGAAGATTGCCATCGTGCGGCCGTGGTTTTTTCCCACAAGGGTTTTCCACATAAAAATTGGTGTCTCCCTATTCTTGATCTACTTTGTCATTTGCCTATCGATCTCTAACAAGTGGTATTAGAGGCACGTTCGTTGCCCGTTTTCAATCTAGGGTTTTGTTCGACATGGTGTCATTGAAGTATGATCTTCCGCTGCTGAATCAGGACACACAATTCTCTCGGTGGCAAGTCAAGATGCGGGCGTTATTGGCGCAATCCAATCTGGATGAGGCGCTGGATGGCTTCGGGAAGAAGGCAGCCAATACTTGGTCCGATGAAGAGGAGAGAAAGGACCATAAGGCACTGTCCTAAATTCAACTTCACCTGCATAATAATATTCTGCAAGTGGTGCTGAAAATCATGTCGGCTGGTGTTCTATGGCTGAAGCTGGAAGAGATATGTATGACAAAGGATCTCCCCAGTAAGATGCATCTCAAGCAGAAATTGTTCTTACATAAGTTGCAAGAGGGATGTAATGTGTTGAATCATCTTTTGGAATTTAAAGAGATCATCTCTGACCTAGAGTTAATGGAGGTAAAATATGACGAGAAAGATTTGGATTTAATTCTTTTGTGTTCTCTGCCTAGTTCATACTCAAATTTTAGAGATACCATATAGTATAGCCGTGATACACTAACCCTCAATGAGGTTTATGAAGCCTTGCATGCCAAGGAAAAGATGAAACAGATTGTTTTTTCTGAAGGTTCAGGTTCACAAGCAGAAGGCTTGTCTATTCATGGTAGGCAAAAGGAGAAGAACTTAAACAATGGATCTCGAGGCAAAAGCTCAAACGGCTACAAAGACTGGTCGAAATTCAGAGGCAAGTACAAGTCATGCAAATATTGTAAAAAAAGTGGGCACGACATATCTGAATACTACAAGTTGCAGAACAAAGAAAAGAGGAACGACACATACAAACCAGAAGGTAAAACAGAAGATGAAGGTACGACAAATATAGCCCGTGATAGTAGTTGTTTCTGTTTTTGCTGGATGTACTGAAACTAATGATGAATAGATTCTTGATACTACCTGCACTTTTCATATGTTCTTGAATAGAGATTGGTTTACCGCTTATGAGCCAGTCAATAGTGCTGGTTTTGTTTTGATGGGTGATGATTCAACATGTAAGGTAGCAGGCATTGGCTCTATTCGGATCAAGATATTTGATGACACCATCAGAACCTTATCGAATGTTCAATACATTCCGGATATGAGGAGAAATCTTATTTCGCTGAGTGATCTTGATGATAAAGGTTACAAGTATTCAGGTGGAGGTGGTGTCCTCAAGGTTACCAAAGGTTCTCTTGTTGTAATGAAAGGTGATAGAAAGGCTTCCAATGGCCTATATTATCTCTGAGGTATGATAGTTACAGGTAATGCTACTGTTGTTTCAAAAAGGTTATCAGATTCTGATACTACTAATCTTTGGCATATGCGTCTTGGGCATATGAGTGGACATGGCTTGACAGAATTAAGCAAGAGAGAACTTTTGGAAGGATATAGCATCAGTGACCTGAAATTTTGTAAGCATTGCATCTTCGGCAAGCACAAGAGGGTGAAGTTCAATACTTAGATTTATACTACAGAAGGTATTTTAGATTATGTGTATTCTGATTTATAGGGACCATCTCGTAAGCCATTGTTAGGAGATGCTCGTTATATGTTAACAATTATTGATAATTACTCTAGAAGAGTGTGGTCTTATTTCTTAAAGAATAAATCAGAAGTATTTTCAACATTTAAAGAGTGAAAGACTATGGTTGAAAGGCAAACTGAATAGAAGGTAAAGAAGCTTCACACTGATAGTGGGATGGAATTCTATTCTAATGAATTTGAATCATATTGCAAGACTGAAGGTATTGTTAGGCACTACACCGTTCCCCATACTCCTCAACAAAACGGTGTAGCTGAGCGTATGAACAAGACCATCATTTTCAAGGCCCGTTGCATGTTGTCAAATGCAAGTTTGCATAGGCATTTTTGGGCTGAAATCACTTCCACTGCTTGCTATCGGTCACCCTCTATTGCAATTGAAAAGAAGACTCCAATTGAGGTATAGTCTGGTTCCCTAGCAAATTATTCAGAATTGAGAGTTTTTGGTTGTACTGCTTATGCTCATGTTGATAATGAAAAATTAGAGCCTAGAGCTATTAAATACATCTTTCTTGGTTATAAATCTGGTGTTAAAGTATATAAATTGTGGAATCCTAAAACAAATAAGGTTGTGATTAGCAAAAATATTTTCTTTAATGAATCAGCTATGCTTCATGATAAATTGTCTACTAATGTTCCTGTTGAGAGTGAGCAGAATTCAAGTATTCAGGTGGAGCACTTTGTTGGTTCATGTGACACATCAGATAAGAAAAATATTGTTGTTCATGTTGGATATATGCCCTAGAGATGATTATATTTCATTATGTTCATAACATTTGATAATATGTTATCTTGTTTCTTGAATGAATCATCACTTATATAGATCAATGAGTATGTGACTTGTTGGTGAAACTCTTTATCTTATATGATATCGTTCTAAAAGTATCCTCACAGTCGAATGTCACTTGGTGGAACACCGGTGACTCTCATTTCAGTACATGTATTGATTGATGACCATGTTTCACGGTCATGGATATAGAATATCGAATCAATAATGTGGACACATGTTAGAGAACATAGTGTTGGATAAGACCCATCTTAAGACACTATTGAGATTGTTATGATTCTATGTGTCGTTAGTTGGTCTCAAGCAATGATGATGTATAATCCTTAGACTGAGATCAGCATGGTTTCCTACATGTGTAATAGCACTCTTAGGGGTTGCCAAGCGCTACTCAAATGAATCAGGTAGTTATAAAGTTAGCTTTCGGGTATGCTATGAAACATACGGAGGAATGTGACTGGTCGGATATAGGATTTTCCCCTCCTAACATAACAGGAGAGATGTCTCTGGGCCCCTCATTGTGGTCGAATAAAGAAAGTGCATGGCCATGCCACTAGTGGTCGAAGTGTCGACCACATGAAGTTATTCGACACTTGATCGAAAGTATTGAGCAGATCCATGGATGACATATTATCTCACGGAGTTCAACCGGATGTCGTGAGGCAAAGGGAGAATACACAAGCGGTCGTTCGGTTGCCGATATCGTGAGTGGTAGAAGTCGTATGGAGATGCGACCGATCGAAGACTACTCGAACATAATCACCAATGGTCATAAGGAGTTGCAAGCTGGTGCGTAGTTAGATACTAGCGGTGCGTGGAGATTCTGAGCTGGTTGTAACTAATTATGAAGCTGGTCGTAACTAAATCTGAGCTGGTTGTAAGTGATAAGGACCTAGTCGTAGATCATATTGCATTAAGGTTCGTCCGATATATTACATGTGTGTTCGGGAATCGTTATGTCTTGCTAGGTACCGCTAACGACTCGTGATTGGGAAAGAGTTTCGAGTCTGGCGATTACACATGAACCTATAGGGTCACACACTTAAAGGCTAGATTTGATTTGGATGGTGATCCAAATTCTTATAGGCCACGAGTTCCTAATGAGCCTCTGTTGGGACCCATTATGGATGCCTATATAGAGGCGGTGGCATGGGGTGAGGATCGACCAATCTCTCGGAAGAAATCCGAAACCCTAATAGCCACGCTCTCCTCAACCACGCCCGGGCGCTAGCACTCTTGCGGCGTGGTGTCCTGCCCGTGCGTGTGGATACCTTGGAGGTGTTGTTGCGAAGCATCGGCACTAGGGCGATCCGCGACTCGCGACGTTCATCGGAGTAGGAGGAGAAGGCGCGCGGCAAGTACGACTACGACTGCTTCAACTCGCTACATCGGCTCTACTTCCGCTACGAGTCGACGCGTCTAGTGGTAATCTCGTGATCTATTACTTGCGGTGGTTCCTTGGTTGCGCGGTAAATTTTTGTTTGTGCTATCGTAGCCTTCCCGTGATCCTACAGTTCATGATGCACCAATTGTTGAGGATCCTTCGATTGTTGAACAGCCACCACAATGGTTCATTGCAATTGACGGGCCTAGGAGGGAGATTAATCCACCCATTAGGATGATTGAAGACACTAATATTGTTGCTTATGCTTTGAGTGTGGTAGAAGAAATTGAAGATAATACAGAACTTTTATCATACTCTGAGACTATTAACTCCACTGATTGCAATAAGTGAATAACTGCTATGCACGATGAGATGGAGTCACTAGAAAAGAATGACACTTGAGAATTAGTAAAGTTGTCAAAAAAGAAGAAACACATCCGTTGCAAGTGAGTTTTCAAGAGAAAAGAAGGTATTTCTCCAAATAATGAGACAATGTATAAAGCAAGGTTAGTTGCTAAAGGTTATAGCCAGATTCCTGGCATTGACTTTAATGAGGTTTTTTCCCCTGTTGTTAAACATAGCTCAATTCGCACTTTGCTCGGTATAGTTGCTATGCATGATTATGAGCTTCAGTAGTTAGATGTTAAAACTGCATTTTTACATGGGGAGTTAGAAGGAGATATCTATATGGATCAACCTAAAGGTTTCATTATTTATGGAAAAGAGAACCTTGTTTGTAAGTTAAAGAAGTCTCTTTATGGATTGAAACAATCTCCTATACAGTGGTATAAGAGATTTGACACCTTCATGCTTTCTCAATGTTTTAAGAGGTCTAATTATGATAGTTGTGTTTATTTGAAAATTATCAATGGTTCACTATATATTTGCTCATATATGTTGATGACATGCTGATTACAGCAAAAGATAAAACAAAGATAGCAAAGTTAAAGGCGCAATTGAGTGGTGAATTTGAGATGAAAGATTTAGGTGCAGCAAAGAAAATTCTTGGCATGGAGATATCCAGAGACAGACCCTCTGAAAAATTATACCTAATAAGTCAGAAAGGGTATATTGATAAGGTTCTTCATTGCTTTAATATGCATGAGACTAAACCAGTGAGTACTCCATTAGCTGCACATTTCAGATTATCTTCAACTTTATGTCCGTAGTCAGATGTTGATGTTGAATACATATCTAGAGTTTCATATTCTAATGCAGTTGGTTCTCTTATGTATACTATGATATGTTCTCGTCCTGATTTATCACATGCAATAAGTGTTGTTAGTAGATTCATAGCTAATCTTAGTAAAGAGCATTGGAAAGCAGTTCAGTGAATTTTTAGATACTTACGTGGTACATGTAATGCTTGTTTACAGTTTGAAAAATCTAGAGATGGACTTATTGGTTATGTAGATTATGATTATGATGGTGATTTGGACAAGAGGAGGTCACTTACAGGTTATGTGTTCACTATTGGTGGTTGTGCTGTGAGTTGAAAAGCAAGTTTGTAGACCACTATAGCTTTATCGTCTACTGAAGCAAAGTATATGGCTATTTCTGAAGCATGCAAAGAAGCTACATGGTTGAGAGGTTTATACACTGAGCTTTGTGGAGATACTTCTTGCACTACTATGTTTTATGATAGTTCAAGTGCTATATGCCTTACAAAAGATCAGATGTTTTATGAAAGAACAAAGTACATTGATGTCAGATATCATTATATTCGAGATGTTATTGCTCAAAATAATGTTAAGGTATGCAAGATAAGTACTCATGATAATCCTGCTGATATGTTGACAAAGTCAGTTACAGTTACTAAGTTTGAGCTTTGCTCAAGCTTGGTTGGAGTTAAAGTTTAGTCTAAGAGACTTTCGGCGCATGGTAGTTATTTATTGTTGCAGAAGTTTTTTCATATGCTACAAAGAGAGAATTCGTCTCAAGGTGGAGATTGTTGATATGTGATTCGAATTCTAAAGAAGCCAAGGTCTGGAGACGTGGAGCGTCGCGTCGACAAACTTGGCCCATATGAAGGCCCACGACGTAGCAAGGGGCGTGCAGGGGCGGAGCCCCCTACGGTACAGATTCTTCTTCTTTTGAGGATTTGTTTCCATCTTTGACTTGAGTCAGTTTTATGCCACTAAATATACCCCTTGTAAGCCGCACGGGAAGAGTCGATTACTCATTAAAGTCTCTGTGTTTTGTAAACACTTTTTTTGATATAGTGAAGATCGTCATCGTGCGTCTGTGGTTTTTTGCCGCAAGGGTTTTCCACATAAAAATCGGTGTCTCGCTGTTCTTGACCTACTTTGTTATTTACTTGTCGATCTCTAATAGTTCACAATCAAGGACTAGTAGGAGCCCTGGTCCTCTATGGTTGATGAAGTCCTCTATGTAGTTCTTAGTTTGCTTAGCTAGAATAGTAAAATATTTATACTTGGCGCCCCTCGATGTTTAGTTTTCACCATATGGTCTCCTGGGTAAAAACTTTCTGGCTTCATCTCTGACCACAATTAGTGGTGGTCAAACGGGTGGCACAGCACGGCACGGCCCATTTAGGCATGACCCGATTAGACCTGCAAAGTAATGGGGCCATGCCGTGCTGGCCCACAGGCGAGGGAGCCAGCCCAAGCACAGGACGCCGGCACCTTGGGTCATGCCGTGCCGACCTGCTGCAGTGCTAGCCCATTAAACTCCTAACTTGACCATGCTTGCGAGCCAGCGAACTAGCGAAGCGCCGAAGCCTCGCTGCTGCGCCCTCGCCCTGCCCACCCAGTCTGCACTGCCACTTCCGGCCTCCTCCTCTCCAACGCGCCGGCCTCGGCCTCCTCTCCTCTATGTTGGTGTCCACCTCCGCACTGGTCTCCTCTTCTCTGCCGTGCTGACCTCCTCCTCCTTTGTGCCAACCTCAACCTCCTCTCCTCCGTGTTGGTGTCCTTCTCCATGCCGGCGGCCTCCGTCGCGCCCCGCCTTCATGCTCGGCCGTGCCCGCGCCCTGTCGTGCCTACTCCTAGGCGCCGCCCTGCCACGCCCGATGCCTCGGCCTCCCTCCTCTCCTGCTCGCCCTCCCCGTAGCCGGGCTCGTGTCGGGCCTGGCATGGCCCGGTACTATTTGCATCGTTCCGAGTCGGCCTGTCGTGTCTGATTGTGGACCTTGGCATGGCCCAGGCTTTCGTGCCATGGCTGGCTAGGCCAACAGTGCCGTGCTTCGGCCCGGCCCGGTTGACACGGCCCATTTGACCACCTCACAATCATAGTTGGACGACTAGATAAACAAATTTGCTACCGGTAATATGCACTATGAGTGATGATTGAGTCTGGAAAGTTTTAAAATAATTATTCAAAACTTAATCGGCTATTGTCTATGACCAGAAGAATGTGGTGATTGGCTCATCAGTCATCACCGAGCACTATATACTTAGGACAAGCGCACTCTGCTCGCAGACGGTGACGAAGCATTAGCGGGGTTGTTAATTAATATGGAATAATCAATTATTTGCCACTGCAAAGATGTGGATTTCAGGATTTGCCACTCCATGTGTGAATGACATCTGGGTCCCAGGACCACATGTCATAGACACATCAGTGGCAAATACTGAATTGCAAATCTTTGACAGTGGCAAATAATCAAATCTCCCAGACATATTATCATTGGTGGATTTTTTGTTGTTTTTTATGAACATTTTCTTTTTGGTAATGCACGTATTTTTGAATCTGATATCATGGGGAGCTGAAGAGTTTAGGTTTAACTCACCCACCAAAGTAAGGGGAAAAACAAAAAAGAGTATATTTTGCCAGCCATAAGTGTTCAGATAGTTGCGACAATACAGTCTATTTAAACCATTTATTCAACTGCTGAAGCACCAATGCAAACAAAAACAATTTATTTTTGTCTTTCACTCTAACATCCAGGGGCGGAGGGTAATGGAAGTCAAAGTGTACCATGGCCCTCTTCCATTTTACCAAATCTATCTATCTATCTATCTATCTGTCTATATCTATACTAATTGGAGGCTTCTCCCGAACCGTCCACGGTTAGTAAAAATTACCGTATGTGATATCATAAATATCACAGACGGTTGTTGGTTCTAGCCGTCTGTGATATCCGACATATCACAGACGATTGTTAGCAGTAGCCGTTTGTGATTGGATACATATCACATACGGTTAATAAAAATAACCGTATAAATATATCAGATATGATTTATGTAGTTTTAACCGGGAAGTGTGAACATATGTAACTCCGGATTCAAATGATGCCGTATTCTACGTTTGGCAAGGGATTATATGGGCGCAGCATAGCGCACCTCCTACCTAGTTATTGTGAAACATTGCAGGCTATGACTATTATTTTCTACTTCATTGTCTATTTCGATGTTTGACTGCTTGTTTGACATGATGCACTACAGCGAGCCTTTCGTCCGGGGAGTCAGATGATTTGCTACTGCAAACAACGATAATTTAAGATTTGTTACTCTATATTTTATTGACACGTGGGTCGTGTTTACGTGTCAACGAAACAATGCAGTGCAAATCTACGAGTGAACATCTTTGTAGTAACAAATCCTCGGTTTTTTTCTCCGATCTAGTTTGTTGATGGTCTTAAACCATATAAGGCTTGTGTCAGAGCCAAAATTTGGGTATTGCTAGGCCATCATTGTACACACCTTTATTAATTATCTTGTTCAGCTGAATGTCCTTTTATCTCAATTTTGGTACAACGAAAAACATATAGTCGTCACTTTTGTTCATTGGAGCGCTCGGCCTCAATTATGTCAATAAACCCTTGTACTTCCACTTGAAACACAAGAATTTCGTAGCCTCTGGAATTCCCATGCTCTAAACGCGGGACCTTATTCTCATTTGTCAAACAGCCTGATTGAACAAAAATGAAGTAAAATACCCGTGTTTTCATTTGTCAAAGAGCCTCAATTGAACAAAAACGAATGACAAAGAGGTCCAAGCGCACTGTTCTCCATTAATTTGTTACATTAAACCTCCAGAAGTTGTATTACAGCATGTATATCCTAGATGACATTCTGCCAACCTCACAATAGATTTGGTACATGTCCAAAAAGACACCCACCATATCACAATAAGGGACTAGTAGGAGCCCGGGTCCTCTATAGTTGATGAAGTCCTCTATATAGTTCTTAGTTTGCTTATCTAGAATAGCAAAATATATATACTTGGCACCCCTCGATGTTTAGTTCTCACAATATAGTCCCCCGGGTAAAAACATTCTGGCTCCGTCCCTATCCACAATTAGTGGTGGCCAAATGGGTGGCACGGCACGGCACAACCCGTTTAGGCACGACCTGATAAGACCCGCGAAATAATCGGGTCATGTCATGCTAACCCACAAGCTGGGGAGCCAGCCCAGGCACAGGACGCTGGCACCTCGGGCCATGCCGAGCCGACCCGCTGTAGTGCTTGCCCATTGAAACTCCTGACTTGGCGAGCCAGCGAACCAGCGAAGCACCGAAAGCCCGCTTGAAAGCATCTAGGCCCCTAAAAGGTGTTTTGGTATTTAATGACAATATATTATATGGGACTAACGTGATTATTGAGTGTTTAAAAAGGTTTAGTCCGAGTAATGAATACAACAACATAGAGATGCATGCCAAAGGTCATCACGAGGATCAATATGACTCAAAGACAGGTACAAGTAGTTTAGGATCCTGTGAGAACCCAAAAACATTAAGCTAAATTAATCAACGCTAATCAGTATTTAGCAGTAAATTAAAATTTTCAAAACAAGAACAAATTATAATCGTAGTTGCAGTCTCAAATAAAAATACAATAATACGTGGCATCGAATCAACATACAAGAATTGATGTTAACCGAAGTTAGAACACTGCAAACGAACACATATTTAATTACAAGAATCAATCTCCAGAAATTACAATATGAATTATTAAAGCAATAATAAAACACTGTTACACTCTCAACTTAATTGCAAGCAATAGTAAAATATTACATCTTCGAATTAATTACAAAATTTGATTACATTAGATCACGATATAAGTTACAACCTTGAATGCATTACAACAATTCAATTGCAAAACAAAGGTAATATATTACAAACCTGGCTTTTGCTACAAAAATTGTTGCAACCCAATCACAAGGTAATTACAATAACTAATGGAACTACAATTCAACATTCTTGCATTCATCTCTCTAAAAGACCTCCTTGGCATTCCCCTTTGTTTAACACATTCATTCCCCTCACTGTAGATCATAAAGCAGCAGCCCAACACAGCCGAGCCATCCCCCCTGCACCATTCTTGCCCCCCTCCCTATTCCTCAGGGCCACCTCATTTTCATAGCAGTACCGCTAAGTGATAAGCCCAAGCCTTCATGCAGAGCCGCACAACACATCCATTCCCCTTCCCATCTCTTCTCAGCTGATAAGGCCAAGACCACAGTAGCAAAAAGGGAGCATGAGGAGGAAGTGAGCCAGGGAGCCTGGGAGAAGCTGGAGAGCAAGGGTGACACCGGTGGCGGCATTCGATCTGCAAGCGACCACCGATGGCCACACTGGGACCAGCCGGAGGACAACCACCCCACTGCCAGCAACCCCAGCTCAACCACACCTCGACCACCATCGGCCACGACCCCAAAACCGACCCAACCCCAGCTCAACCACACCTCGACCACCATCAGCCACGACGCCAAAACCGACCCAACCCCAAACCCTCAGGTAAACCATCTTCATGCCTCCCACAACCATTTTGCCATTCATTCCCTAGGATGAACTACTCTTGCATTTTGAACATCCCACTGTAGCAACATATATCTCAGTTCATCTCATCACGGAGCACTAACCCCAGAATCCCCATGCCCCAAGAGTTACATCATTCAACCATTTCCATCATAGTTGCACGATCAATTTTGTTCTCAGTGTGCACATTTCAGAGCATGGAGCAGAGGAAGTAAGGAAGGGTCGAAGGATAATAATACCTCATATAGCGAGTTGGGCACTTTACATGGCGAGGGGGATGAATAGACGGCCGGTGAGGCAGGGCAAGCAAGCGAGGGGATTTAGTCCCACTTTTGCTGTTGTAAATTAATATCTGTAATAAAGACTTTAGCCTTGCGTGGCTAAATACTGAAATAAAGTACAGTTTCTATCTTATTGTTCTGCTGTGTTGACTCTGGTAAGGCTTACTGTTCGTCGGAGCAGTGTCCTACTGGGCGGATGAATAGTAATTCATTTGCTTAAGTGTGATTACCCTTCGGGGTAATGACACGGGGCGTCAGAGATCCTTTTTTGGTTTACCGGTCTTAGAAGAATTGGTTGGAAGACCGGATTATAGGTTAAATGCCATACTATTAAGAGGGATCACAACTAGTAGCTTGATAGCATATTATTGTGCATATTGGATCAATCTAGGATCATTTATACATTTGGAGTTTGTGTTGAAAAGAAATTTCTGGTTTTCTCAGAAAGAACGATAGTACCGCAGTGTACTTGGCGGAACTACCGCTCAATAGTACTACCGCAGTTCCTTTGGAGGAACTACCGTGAAACTTTTGTGCTATCCAACAGTGTTCAAAGTCGTGTGGTCAAAACCCTTGTTCCAAAAAGGTTCAAATGCTTTTGGGGTCCACATGGACATTTCTTTTTATAAGCTGTTCTGGTCGCTTTTGTATACGCGGAAGTACCGGTGTTCAAATAGCAGAACTACCGCTTGGCGGTAGCACCGATCTTTGTGCGGTATGTTTTTTCAGAACACTTGTTTTTCAGAGATTGTTTGCTCTCTTAAAGAACGGTAGTACCGTAGCACTTTTAGCGGAACTACCACAACTCTGGTACATCCGAAATATTTAGCGATACGTTTTTTATAGAACATGTGTTTTTCGGAGTTGGTTTGATCTTTCGAGGAATGCTTGTACCGGAGTGCAACTCGCTGAACTACCGCAATCCCGGTTTATTCAATGTTTAAGCGATGGTACGTTATTTTCAGTACTGATGTTTTTGGAACTCAAGTTGAATGGAAGTACCGACTCTTAATTAGAACCTCCGATAAAACGGAACTACCGCATGATAGTTGGCGGTAGTACCGCGCTGAATTTCCAACGACTTTATCAGAACATTTAATGCATGTCTGCGCTAGCCGTTACTGGCCGTTTTGGATAGTGCGGTGGTACCGGCCGTTAATGGCGGTACTACCGATTGTACTGTTGTTTCCTTTAATCTGGTCCCAACGGTCGTATTTGTTGTGGGGAGCTATAAATACCCCTCCACCTGCTCTTGGACAGAGTTAGTGCTTACACATTTACATCCCTGAGCCAAGAGCATTCACTCCACACCTCATTTACACTTGCGCATTCATTGTGAGGTTGTTGAGCCAGATCTCAAGTGCATTCATTCTAGTTTGATCCATTGCACTTGAGCGCCGCCAAGCGAAGAAAGCGGTTTATTACTCTTGGTGCAGTTAGCACCTAAACGGCTTGGTGGGAGTTTGCATGTGATCTCTTCAAGAAGTTTGTGAAGAGGCCCGGTTACAATTGTGAGTGGTTCGGTGTTCACCATTTCGGGAGTGGAGAAAGAACAACCACTAGTGAAATCGAGGGAAGGCTTAATTCGTGTAGTTGACTTGATTGGTTCAAGCTTCCTCAACATAGACTAGTGAAAACTTCCGTTTTCAATACCACGAAAAAAACTTCATTGTCATCACTGTGGTTATTTCTTGTCTTTACTTTTCGTATTTACAATTCTAGCATCTTGACGAGGATCTAATCATCCTCATTTTACTATTTATCTGTAAGTGAGTATTTTGGGTAAATATGACGTCACACGGCTATTAAGTATACCCCTTATAGTCATAAGGGGGAACCAAATCAGGTGGTTATAAGTTCTTCTACAACCACCCCCATGCTTGTAAGTCCTTTTACGACTACCATGTAATCGTAAGTTCTCCTACGATTACTTATGGTCGTAAGTCTTTCTACGACCGGTACCCAGTCGTAAGCTTTTCTACGACTACCTCCTAGTCGTAATTCCTTCTACGACCAGCTTTGTCATGACTTCTTCATAGTTAACTAGGTCCACTTGCCTATAGGCCCAATTAATTGTGAGATCCGGCGGTCAATATCGTGATTATTCTGGAATAAGCTGCATGTATACCACCATTATCTCTGATTGGCAACCGTCAGGCAACGTAGGAAGGTTACTACTCCGACGATTACTACCATTATTACTAAATAATGGGGGGCCTCTTGACCTTGAATGATTACCTCTGCACGTACTATAAAAAGACTTCATTCAGAGAGAGAGAAATGGAGGGGCGGATTGAGAGGCAATCAGTAGTAGTATAAGCGCAAGTCTCTCCACTGATTGTAACGAGGATACCCAATACAATACACATAGGAGTAGAGTTGTTATTCTCTCTAGAGAAGGCCCGAACCTGTATAAAAATTCCCGTGTCTTTTCTTTTTGCGTGATCA
Organism: Ampelocalamus luodianensis; assembly: GCA_036346255.1. Classification (NCBI taxonomy): domain Eukaryota; kingdom Viridiplantae; phylum Streptophyta; class Magnoliopsida; order Poales; family Poaceae; genus Ampelocalamus; species Ampelocalamus luodianensis. Next base: position 10,940,491 of record CM070635.1, on the reverse strand, counting down.
ATTGTGGAGACCCCCCGAATCAAATAATTTTTACGTAAGATCGGTTCTAAAACACCGATAGTTGGCGCCGTCCGTGGGGATCTACTGGTAATTCCTTGTCAACAGTTCTTTTTTTTCTCTTTGATGCTTCTATGGTAGGAGAGTGGAACGAGAAGAACTGGTTCGACTTAGCCGATTACGCAGACGTCGACATGGATGCCAGTTTCGATTACGAGCTGAGTATCAAATCATCCGACGGTATTGCCTCCTCTGGAGATCTTCTATCAGATCTTGGAGACCACACCACCGGCGGAGTTGATGAGGGATCCTTATCCCCCACAACAGTACACCCAGCTGAGGGACCAGCATTCTCAGGAGGCAAGGATCAACACGACCACAAATAGGGCTACCCCAAGACAGACTCACAACATGACGAGAGTTTTTCCTCCAAGTGTTCGAGTCCCCTTAAGGCAGTACGACCTGGCGAGACAAGTTCTAGAAGCCATCATTCCAGAGCTTCATCGGCACCTCATGGTCTTTTCTCTTCGGCTAATCCCGCAGATGAGGGGATCAAACACTCTTTTCCTGCAAGTTCAACCATCCCATCACAGAACACACCTGCGGACGGAAACGGTTATAACCCGGAGTTCCCCTTCCTGGAGGGGTTTACTCTAAGTCGCCAGATGGTGTCTCTCGACTACTCCTCAAGAGAGGAGGCCTCGAGCGCAAGTGGAGGTCATCAACGGGAGGTCTTCATCATTCCCTCTTATAAGAATCATTCTCCCAGAAGCAGGATTGACGATGCTCCCCGACGGGCACACACTACGTCCCCTTGTGGCAATGGCAAGGGCACCGCCGCTGATGAACGGGGTGAACATCCTGATGAACGTGCGGGAAATCAAGGGTCTAATATGGGTAATCCTGAGACAACTCAACAGAGAAAAATAGTGGGTCAGAAAAATCTCCCTGGGCACGCTTATTATCAGTCAGAAGAAGCTCAGGAGCTCCAGCACATCAACGACTTGCTTGAGAATCCAACTCAAGAGCTTGCTCGAGCACTAGGTTACAATCTCTTCATCGAAGAGATCGCACGGAGGCTTCGGAACACGATGGCAAAACTCGAGTGTCCTCGTCGACATCATCCTGGAAGTGGTAGCAGTACGACTCCATCTTCCGCCAGTCATTCGAACAACTCATCGCATGGAGATCGACATGATTATCGATCACGTCGCTCTCTTGACTTGAGGAAGGCTCTTCGAACATCCAGAGATACACTCCAGGGTCGAAATCTGTGGCAGCAGACGGAATACGAGGAGTATTTCCCTCATAATACTGAGGCTTAATATAGGTCAAGTCCACCTGTGACTGTGTATCGTCGAGTACGATCACCTTGTGACATTAACTCTTCTTTCCTGCAAAGAAGGCGTCAAGAAGTTATCACTAGATGTCGGGCGTTTTCACCCGATCTCCGAGCAGCTCGCTGGCCACCTCGTTTCCGACCAGCGAACATGGAGAAATTTGATGGAACCCAAAATCCCATTGAATTCCTCCAGATCTACACAACAGCTATTCGAGCAGCAAGAGGAGGAGAGCATGTAATGGCCAATTACCTTCTAACTGTGCTTGAAGGGTCTGCTTGATCATGGCTATTGAACCAGCCGTTTGAGTCGATCTACTCGTGGCAACACCTTTGCGACCTTCTGCTAGTGAACTTCCAGGGGACCTACAACCGCACTGGAAAAGAGGACGACTTGTACTGGATCAGACAGAGCGATCATGAGACTCTGCGTCAATTCATCAGGTGCTTTAGTCAGGTTCCATTCCGGAGGTTTCTGACTCGTCTGTTATCAGGGCTTTCAAGCAGAGAGTCCACAGCAGAAGGATAACGGAGGACATCGCTTTGAATCCTCATGCCACTGTCGCCGAACTCTTTGAGATGGCCGATAGATATGCGATTGCCATTGAAGCAGTTGAGTGAAACAACACTATTGACCGCGCGGACAACATCCCTCAAGAGGCAGACGAAAGTGGTAAGAAGAAGGACAAAAAGGTTAAGAAATCCAAGAACAAGGCGAAGAGACATAAATCTCCAGCCACTGGTTCTAAGGAGGTTTTAGCCATAAGCAATAAGGAGCCGTGTAACTCCAAACAAAATTTTGATCGAGGTAAAGGTAAGCGCCCCGATCGGAAGAATGACAAACCCAGGTGGTGTCCTTTTCACAAAAAAGAAGGGCATGACCTTCGCAACTACCGAGTTTTTCTATGAAAACTCGAAGACTATTATTCTGCCAAATGGCCACTTCCTACTCTTGAACAGGTAGGTCAAACAACTAGATGGAAGGCGTCGGATGACGATGAGGAGATGTCGTTTTAGGATCCACAACACACCATCGATCACATCTACGGGGGATCATCGGCATATGAGTCAAGGCGACAGCTTAAGGTTGTCGAGCGCGAGGTAAACACAATCGACTCTCCTCTTGTCAATAAGGTGCTGAAGTGGTCGGAAATCACCATCTCCTTCGAGAAGGGTGATTGTCCGATCCCTTCGACTAGACCAGGTCGATTTTCGATTGTGGTCGAACTCACCATCAACAATTGTCGAGTAAATCGAGTATTGGTTGATGGCAGTAGCTCATTAAACATACTATTTACGAGTACCCTGGATGAGATGCAGGTTCCCAGGACAAAGGTAAGGCCGGTACGATACTCTTTTCATGGAATCGTACCGGGGTCTTCGGCCAAACCATCTGGCCAAGTTTCTCTTCCTTTAACATTTGGTTCACCAAGTAATTTCAGGACATAGAAGATCTCCTTTGACGTGGTTGATTTCGATACAGCAAATAACGTCATACTCGGACGACCAACTTTAGCAAAATTCTTAATAGCTACTCACTATGGGTATCAATGTTTTAAGATGTCAGGTCCCAAAGGAGTAATCATAATTTATTATGACAAGAAGATGGCGCATTCCTGCGATCGTCGGTCCCTCGAGATGGTTGGACAGATACCAGCTCGAGACGAAAGTCAACCTTCGACTAGCAAGTCGAAGCCTAATGCTGCACCAAAGTCGAACGACCAAGTCAAGGAGGTTCCTCTAGACGTGGAGGAGCCCTCGAAGACTGATCACATTGGGGATTCTTCTGACCCCAAATAGGAAGACGCCCTCATCACTTTCCTCTGAGCAAACGTAGATGTCTTCACGTGGCAAGCATCCGACATGTCTGGAGTCCCCAGGGAAGTGATCGAGCATAAGCTAACCTTACGGCCTGATAAAGTACCCGTAAAACAAAAGTTATGGAGATTTTCCCTTGATCGACGAGATGCTATTAGATCAGAATTGGACAAGTTACTTAAGGCAGGCTTCATAAGAGAAGTCAATCACCCAGAGTGGTTGGCCAACCATGTAATGGTTAGGAAGTCAAACGGCAAATGGCATATGTGCGTAGACTTCACTGACCTTAATAAAGCTTGTCCAAAAGATGATGTCCCTTTACCTCATATCGATCAGTTGGTTGATTCTACTGCTGGTTGTGAAATGTTAAGCTTTCTAGATGCATACTCTAGTACTAGCAGATCAATATATGTCGAGAATATGAAGAAAAGACCGTATTCATTACACCATTTGGAATATTTTGCTATGTCAAAATGCTATTTGGTTTAAAGATTGTTGGAGCTTCTTTTTAGCGTTTGATGTAAACGACTTTTTCACCTCAACTAGGCCGAAATTTGAAAGCCTATGTTGATGATTTAGTTGTAAAAAGCAGCAAACGGCTTAATCATATCGCAGACCTACAAGAAACATTCATCAACTTCAGAAAACACCGCTTGAAACTCAATCCCGAGAATTGTGTGTTTGGAGACTCTTCAGGAAAATTGCTTAGATTCTTAGTCTCTGCACGAGGAATCGAAACAAATCCTGAAAAGATAAAGGCCATCATGCAAATGCGCCCCCTAACCACGAAAAAAGAAGTTCAGAAACTCACAGGATGCATGGCGGCATTAAGTCGTTTCATTGCACGCCTGGGAGAAAAAGGACTATGTTTCTTCAAACTTCTAAGGAAGCACGAGGCTTTCGAGTGGTCAGAAGAGGCTAACGCAGCCTTTGAGGATGTCAAGAGGTATCTTACGAGTGCTCCGGTCCTGGTTTCTCCGAAACCAGGAGGGATGCTCTTAATTTATCTAGCTGCCACGCCACAGGCAGTGAGCGCAGTACTGGTCGTAGAATGTGAAAATATACAACGACTAGTTTACTATGCTAGTGAAGTTTTACACAGGCCTACGGAGCATTACCTTCAGGTCCAAAAACTTCTATATGCCCTCCTCAAATCTTCGAGGAAACTGCGGCATTATTTTTAGGCGCACAAACTAGCTGTGTCGTCTGAGTTTCCCTTAGAAGTGATCCTCCAGAATAGGGAAACAGCGGGACGTATGGAAAAATGGTCAATCAAACTTGGGGAGTTCGACATCCATTTCATGTCCCGAACGGCCATTAAATCCCAGATCTTGTAGACTTTGTCGCCGAATGGAAAAATCCTGAACCTATTCAGGATCCCTAGTACGATTCCCACAACCAGTGAACGATGTACTTTGATGGGTCACTTACTATAAGTGGCTCGGGGGTTGGGGTGGTCCTGGAATCTCCTATCAGAGAGACCTTAAAGTATGCCATATAATTAAACTTTCAGACCACTAACAACGTGGCAGAATATGAAGGTTTGCTAGCTGGCATACAAGCCGTGAAAGCGCTCTCGATTCGTCGACTACTCGTGATAGGAGACTCTCAACTGATCGTGAATCAAGTCAAAAAAGAGTACCAGTGCTTTAATCCGATAATGTCTCGGTACTTATCGGAAGTTCGAAAGCTTGAAAAGCATTTTCTTGGTTTTGAGGTACAATTTATCCCTCGAAAGGATAATTTCCTCACAGACTAACTTGCTCGTATAGCTTCTTCCCGATCCATAGTACCAAAAGGAGTTTTCTTGGAGCAACTCCAGAAGCCGTCCCTGGTCGAAGAACCAGAGACACCTCCTATTGAGACAGCCTCGCTAGAATACGAGGATACCTAGATGACTCACATCCACGAGTATCTTCAGGCGGGTTTCGTACCCCACGATGATCTCGAGGCAGATCTATTATCCCGAAAGGCCAAAATGTATATTTTGGTCGAAGGTGTCCTCTATAAAAGAGGCACTCAAGGGGTGCTTATGCGATGCATTCCGCAGAGCGAAGGATTAAAACTCCTTCATGACATACACGGGGGCATCTGTGGGACTCATGCTTCCTACAAAATGTTGGTTGGTAAGGCTTTTCGACAAGGTTTCTATTGGCCAATAGCCCTCTACAATGCTAAGGAGCTGGTTAAAAAATATGTACAATGCCAGTTCCATAGCAGGCAAATACACCAACTATCTCAAGCATTACAAGCAATCCCTCTATCTTGGCCTTTTGCGACCTGGGGTCTCGATATCCTAAGACCGTTACCCAAAGCTCCAGGAGGATTCGAATTCCTTTTTGTGGCTATTGATACATTCACAAAATGGATAGAAGCCGAACCTGTGACTGGGATAACAATGAAGGCAGCAAAAAGGTTCATGATGAGATGCGTGATAACTCAATTTGGGGTACCTAGTCAAATAATCACAGATAATGGTAAGCAATTTTCGCGCGCAAAATTTCAAGAATTTTGCAACGAGTTGGGTACTAAGTTGTGTTATACTTCAGTCACCCACCCCCAAAGCAATGGGGCGGTCGAAAGAGCAAACGACCAAATAATGTAGGGAATTAAAACTCGAGTCTTCGACCAGCTTGTCAAGCGCTCAGGGGCTTGGGTACAAGAATTACCCTTAGTATTATGGGCAATTCGTACGACCGCTAGTCGGGCTACAGGTGAAACACCTTTTTTCTAGTCTATGGTGCCAAAGCCATGCTCCCGCCAGAACTAAAGATCAGGTCGGCACGAGTCGAAAATTTTGACGACTCCGCCCAAGAACAACTTCGAGCGGATGACATCAACCTGCACGAAGAGAAGAGAAACCAGGCTTTAATCCGTTCAGCAGTCTACCAACAAGCCCTGCGTAGATAATATGATCGTAAGGTCCAACCTCGCAGTCTCGCTGTAGGTGACTTGGTATTGAGGCTTATCCAATCCCAATCCAATCGGAATAAACTTTCCCCCAAGTGGGAAGGTCCTTACACTGTGGTCGAAGTTACATGTCCAGGTTCGGTACAACTAGAAATGGACGATGGCCGAATTCTCTCAAACTCTTGGAACATCGACCAGTTACGCAAATTCTATGTGTAACAAAACTCCACAACAATAAAGTATTAGGTTCTTTCTATCTTTCTTGTCTTAATTTGAGTAGTGCTTTTCTTAATCATTCAACCATATTTTACACCCAATTTTTTTACACTGGTCGAAGAAAGGACACAACAACTAGTCGAAGTCCCTCCTTTCTGCATGAGGTCTTGCCTGCTAGAAGGAACTTCCTAGTATCGACTTGTTCCTAACTTTTGCTGCTAATACAAAGGTTTTGGGCTCAGAAAACATGGTCGAAGGATTTTAAGCCAACTCTTATCACCTTAGTTTATTTCTTCATTTTGAAAAATACTCTAAGAAGAGTGCACTTTTGATATTTGTTCGACAGCTTTTGGTAAACTTGGTTGGTTTTAACTGGTCGGAGGAAGAAACACGCCTAGTCGAAGCTTCTCCTCTCTGCACGTGGTCCTGCCCACTAGAAGGAATGTCAGAACCCGGGAGTAACATCCCAGATCCTCTGTGCATTTCTGAACTAGTCCCATGATCAGTAGCTAGTTCACACAGTAAACAAATATGGTAACAAAATCATATCACAACTTTATTAATAAATACCAACAGAGTTGATTACAAAAGAGGCTTACAGGCCCACAATAAAATAAACACAGCGGAAGACGAAGAAGTAGTAGAGTCCAACAATCTGCCACAGGCAATCGACTGGGGTAGCGGCCTAGTCGTCGAGATCCACACTGGTAGCGAAGTCCTTCTCCTCTGAAATTTTGTTTGCATAAAGCAAGTATGAGTACAACTTCCGTGCTCGCAAGTTACACCCGTCAAATAAAAGAATGACATGCATACATGGATGTAACAAAGGATGGCTTATTGGTTGATTTGCATAAAGCAGCATTTTCTTTAAATACTTGTACTAAGTTCCAAAGCAGTTATCCTATAACTAAAATTTATAAAAAAATCTCAATTTTATAGTCAGATAACATTCACATATGAATGGTGAAGGATACCCTTCTATCACATGGCTTTCTGCCCAATTCCCATCTGGATAAACCAGTTTTGAAGAAGTCTTTTTCAAACAAAACCAAAGTCTAACTTTGAGCAGTTCTGCTAGCATGTCCATGACCGTGGACACGGCTATTCGAATAGTTTTACACTCTGCAGAGGTTGTACAGCTTTACCCACATGACAAGACTTCTCTAGTTTGTCCGGCATATATCTATGCCACCGCTCACTACCTTTGGTAAGCAGTCTAGAGCACGTGTCAAGGCCTTTACAAAGCGCCATTCCACCGCAGTTACCCCTTGCTAAGGTTTCGCCACCCCCTTTGGAATAAAGACCTCCGGGTTCGGGCCCCCTCTTGCGCTAGGTGGGACTAACATAAGTCGTAGCATGACTACCCATTGCATCTGTAGGGGACGACCACGATGGAACATTGTAGATTAATTAGCCAGGTCCTACTCCCCACACTGAGGACATGTGGTGGTACGGTATGGCATAGCTTCATACACTCGAAGACCGGTCCTTAGCTGACTTGGGCAACTTTCCAACAAAACCCGTGGGCCTCAACCATACCCGATTGAGCCCGTGCATAAACTTGCACCCACCGAACATCCATTATGCCCAAGTCCAAACCATGTTCATTTATTTCATTTTTCAAAGGCATAAACTTCCACAACATACCGACATCATGGATACAATTTAAACCACAATTGGTTTCTGGCTGAAATCCCCCAAAAGAAACATGTTTGGTCTATAAGCATGGCTAAGCATGATTTTTCTCAAAATGTTCTAGTTCATACTATCGTATCAGCTAGGTTTTATCTATGGTGACAATATATTTGCTTCAATTATCAAAGCTGGCCATACAAAGGATTTTAGGCATAACTATATATTTAAAGCAGGAATTTAAATTACTGATATAAATAAGCATGCAGTAATAATTTAAAACAGAATATAAATAATTTAAAATAATGGGATTGATATGATCAAGGGTATAACTTGCCTCGCTTGAGGTGATGTTGTTTTCCTTAACAGGTCACCTAGTACTCACAAGTACTTTTTCAGGTAGTCCAAGTGTACAATCACGATGATCATACAGTCAAAATCAATCCTCTTATGTTGCTCTTCAATCGGCGTCGAAATCTGATTCTCCGAAGTCGTCGAAATCTAATCGTGAAAATACGACAAATTCAACTCAAATTCAAATAAATTAAAAAAGATAGATCAAATTAACTCCAAATAGAAATATTTTGTTTTAGATAGCTATATAATAATTTTATATGAATTTACAAACTTGAATGGACTAAAACGGAGTTCGGGTGCAAAAGATATGAATTTTAGAAGTTTGAAATTACATGAAATAATAAATTAGGCTTTACAAGAAATTATTGGTCAAATGAACCCAAAATTAAATAATTTTGGTTTAGATGGCTAGATCTTGATTTTATAGGAATTTAGGAATTTGAATCGACGAAATCGGAGTTCGTATGAGGGAGAACGAACCCCGGGAAGTTCTAAATATCATAAACCCTAATTTTCAGATTTTATGAATTTCTTGAATTATTTTCCTAAAGGAAATTCTAATTATTGCGCAAGGCTGATGTCAGCGTCTGATTTTTGGAATTAAAGAAAATAACTGAAAACCCTGACATGTGGGACCCACATGTTAGTGTCTCGGCTCTTGGTGGACTGGGTCCACGGGTTCTTGGTCGGAGGAGGGGTGGACCGTGCCACGCGGGCAGCTGACAAGGCGACCACGCGAGCGGAGAAGGGTGACATGGCGCTGACCTGGCGCCACATGGCGCCACGTATGCTGCCATATCAGCGCCAGACGAGGGCGGTGCTCGGGGCCCAAGGCTCCGGCGAGCGGCGGCGCTTAGTGGGCGACGAGGGGTACCAATAGGTAGAGGAGGCCACGGGGAACCTGATGATTACCTCGGCGGTGGCGGAACGGGAAAGGATGGCCGGTGGCGAAGGATTGGGCGGCGGTGGAGTTCGGGCTCGCGGCGGCGACGAGTTCCGGCGGTGCTCTGGTGGCGAGGAGATGCGCACGGGGACGGCGGGGTGGCGGCGGCGAGGCGAGAGCGTCGACGGTGGCGGTGCTAGAGGCGGCGGCGTGCTTGCGGCCGACGGCAAGAAGATCTCGAATTCCGACGAACTCACGGGGAGGGAGAGAAGGTGGGTGGTGGGGTTGGAATGAGGAGGAACGGGGCTACCCGGTGCTCCCTTTATAGGGACCGGAGGGGGCCGGAAGGAGGAGATCGGGGCGGCGAAGGCGGCCGATTCAAAATCCCAGCGGTTTGGGGCGTGATTGAGGGGCAAATGACCGGAGATGGGACGGCGAGACGAGGGCATTTTAATGCGTGCGCGGGCACGGAGAATGGGGCGGGATTTGAGGAGCTGACGGAGCTCTCGCGCGGCAAAAATGGCGGCCGGTGCGGTTTCTCGCGCGAGGAAGGAGGATGCGAGGGAGAAGAAGACGCGGGCCCACTGTCGACGAGGTAAGGGGGAGAGAGAGAGAGTGGGAGGAAGCAGGCCATTGGATGTTGATCAACGGTCAAGATTCGCGCAGGTGGAAAAGGGAGTGGGCGGCTGAATTGGGCCGAAAGCGGCCGGGCGCGGGGAAAAATAGGGTTGGGCCGGAGGAATTCGGCCCAAAGCTAATTTAGGGATTTCTAAATGATTTTCTAATTGATTTAATTCAGATAATTCGAAAGGGATTTAGAAAATAGCAAATAAATTCCAAAAATTATGAGAAAATTCACAGAAATTCTCTTATTTATTTTGGACTTAATAAAATTAGTTCCAACTTATAATTGGCTATTAATTTTGCAAAATAAATTATTTTGGCTTTAAAATACTTAGGAAAAAGCTTTTAAAAACTCAGAAAATTCTATAAATTAATTAAGATTTTATTTTTCAGATCAAACCAACTGAAACTTCAAGAACTTCAAATAAATTTTGAATTTTGACTTTTACAACTTCAGAAATTCAAATCAGGCAAATAAACTCTGTCAAATTTCAGAAAATCCAATAACTTTATTTATTTTATTTTGGTAACATAACTTTGGGATGTTACAAGGAACTTCCTAGCGTCATCCCGTTTCCTACTTTTGCTACTAGGGCAGACTTATCGAGTACACTGAGAAAGGTCGAACGAATTTTTTAAAGTTCTCTAGATGTTTGTTTCACTCAAAGTTGCCGTTCTTGATTTGATTACTCTAGTTAGAGATGGTAACATCACCTAGTCGAAGCCTTTCCTTTATGCACGTGGTCCTGCCCACTAGAAGGAACTTCCTAGCGTCGATTCGTTTTTACTCTTTCGACTAATGCAAGATAATCAAGGTCGAAAACTATAAGTCAAACAAACCTCTCTGTTTTCAAAACCCCTTTTTTCACTATTTCCTTAGTTTATTCAAATAAACTAAGGAAATAGTCGGGGACTAGGATAAAGTTATAAAAATAACTTCAATTCTTAGTCTTGGTTTTTTTTTTCCGCCCGTTATCTTATAAGTTACTAACTACTCTACGAGATGATTTGCAGGAAAATGGAAGAAGAAAGGAAGGATTACAGATATCCAGTGTAATTATTTTTTCCATTCATTACCTTATGAGTTACTAACTACTCTAAGAGATGATTTATAGGAAAAAAGAAGGATCACATATTTATACATCAACAAAAGGCTTGTATTTACAGGTTCTTATTACAGACTACTCTCATGAAGGAGATCCTATTTGCATCTCCTCTGCGACCTTCTCGCCTACCGACTGGATGTCCTCGATCAACCGCTCCGCTTCGGCTTAAGTGTAGTCGAAGTTGGCTTCAATTGATTGAGTGTTAAGGTTGGGGTTACGAGCTTTAGGTTTAGCTAAGACATAGCTTACAACTCCTTTGACCGCTTCCTTTATTGAGTTGGTCTGGTTGGTCTTCAGAGTGCTCACCAACTCTTACAAAGTACCGACTTGCTCCCCAATGGCACTTGTGTGAGCGGCTATCGTGTCTTCACGAAGGGTGACTTTTTCAGCACGTAGCCCACCGAGTACATTGTTCAAAAGCGAGATGTCGTCTTGACAGATTGACCTTCATTGACTTCATCTCCTCCTGGGTGCAAGTCGAAGCCTCATGGAGTCATTTTGTTTCAACTAATCGCTCTGAAAAGAGTAAGGATGGTTAGATAAAATGAATCTACGAGATGAAAAAAATAATTTAATAGTAGGTAAAATATTATTTACCCGCTAATTGAGAATCCAATTTCTCAATCTCCTGATCTTTGTCCTTGGCGATGCGGGAAATCTCATGAACAACCAAAGTTTTCTCTTTGACCTCATCATGAAGAGTTCCCACTTCGGCTTGACGAGCCCTTGTCTCAACTTCTTTTTCTGAAAAAGAACGAGAAGTTAGGAAGGTAATGATCAGGATTATAAGTAGCTGTAACTTCAAGGATGTACTGTTTATTTCTTCCTGCAACTGTTGGGTCGCAGAGTTGGCCTCCTGATGCTTCTTCAGAAGGTTAGTTACTTCATCCCTTAACTTTTTCGTCTTGTCTTTTTCGCAGTCGAGCGAATCAGCTAGGGTCTTTTCGTCGTTCTTGAACCTGAAAAAGTTAAGAGTAGACATGAACATAGAGGCAAGTGGTCGTACGTTATTCTACAACCATCCCCATAGTCGTAAGCAATTCTGCGACTATCATGTGATCGTAAGTTCTTCTACGATCACTTCTGGTCGTAAGTTTTTCAACGATCAGTATCAAGTCGTAAGGTTTCCTACGATAATCCCCACGAGTACTGTATGAGTAGTCGAAACATAAAACGATTACGAGCATCAGTGACTCACCACCTCTCTACTTGTTCGTAGAGTATTGCTTTCTCTTATCGTAGCTTAACAAGTTGCCAGTTGTATTCGCAAACCGTGGCAATTTGTTCCAAAACTTTCTGCAAAAAGAAAGACAATGAGAAGCGAGGATAAAACCATACTTATAGATATCGTCAGATACTTACATTCATGCTCGTCCGAGCAAACATGGAGACTATCCTTGTCGGATCTTTCAGCCCATCTATCTCCTCGACACGATTCCACCAAACCTTTTCGAGACGTTCGTCATCGACAACTTCCCCACAGTTGGGAATGTTACTGGGATGGGGGACTCGGTCGCGAGATCTGAAGGCGGAAGATCCTACGATGGAAGCAGGGCCAAAGAAATCAGAGCAGAAGTTGAAGTACTCCTCCTCCTCTGATTCAGTGACGGCAGCCCCGCCATGAGGACCAGGAGGAACATCCCCGACAACCTCCTTACCAGCGTGGTGGTCGGAGCTCTCACCACCACCTTCTCCTGGCGCCTTCATCATTGTTTTCATCCCTATGACTGCATCAGTGGTCGTAGCAACTTCAACAACGAAAACTTCTTCCACCATAGGAATAGTGGCTGACACTTCAGCCACTACCATTGTCGCTCCTTCATTTGCTGAAGAAGTAGCAGTGGACTTCTCAGTAGAAGCATCCATGGGGGCTGAAGGAGTTGGGCTAAGATCACAAAACAGAGAGCAAGTTAACTCATGAAAAACAAAGGGTAAATGCAGTTCTTACACTTTTGTTTTTTACATACCTCCGCGTCCTGGACCTAACCAAGAACTTGGAAGCAACCTTCCCAACAGAAGATTTATTCGACTTCTTCTCGACAACTTTTGGTCAAGATTCAATCAGGGGAACAGGAGTCACCGCTTCGTGACCCTCCTGACTCCCCGAGTGGCCGAGATCTGTCTCGACCACTTCAAGAGCACTGCTCTCCTCGACCTCAGGTTCTATTGGAGTAGCAGTTTCCTTCACAAAATATATGAAGCTTTTCCAGTTCTCCTTTTCTAGCTGCTTTACAAAGCCACGATAAGCAGAAACTGCGAAAGTCTTGTTGTCGTAATAGAAGGGTACCTTGGCCTTGGGGGCTTTACGTTTAAGGGCTATGGAAGCTTCGTCTATCCTTTCTATGAGGACCTAGGGTATTTAACTCGTAATACTTAACCTCAAACTGGTTCTAGTATTACCAATTAAATATCCTAAGCCTCGATGGACATGTACTTCCCAGAATTGCAGCACACATATATCTTTACAAAATCATGCATCACTTCCATACACTTACAATACCAAGTCTAGAAAATGACATACATAATATAGAGTTATTACAAAAGAGCCGATCGGCCAAATGACATAAGAGTAGCATAGAAGACAGCGGAAGCAAAAGCGCCATAAGATGGCAATAACAAAATCCATTAGCGAACATAACCCACAAGGCAACCGACCGGGCCGCCAAGCTAGTCGTACCCGCGGCAGCAAAACTCACAGAAGTTGATCCCTTGGGGATCCACTTCCTCCTCTGCAATAATAAAACAATGCAGTTGAGTACAAAAATATACTCGCAAGACTTACAAGTAACAAGCCTATACATAGCTACATGCGAGCTGAAACAAGGGAGATGGTTTTAAGGTTAATTGGACGTATAAAGCAATTTTCATTTGTAATAATGTAATAGATTGAAGGCAATTTATCAAAACTATTTTTAAATGTTGAAATAACAGCTAGGTGACCAATATTATCATAAGGAACAACCTAGAGGTGACTAACCCCATAGCTACCACAACATAACACAAATTACCCAATCGTACCACCCAAATTCAAGTTTTAATGAAAAGGTTATAGTCTAACTCTTGCAAAACCTAACCAAGCGTGTCCATAAACTAGGACGAGGCTATTCGAATAGTTCAAAACCCTGTAGGGGTGTACCAATGTACCCACACTTCAGACCACCTTTTTGCCAAGCTATTAAGCACACTTCCTTTGGTATGCCAGCACGGCTAAGTCCTACGAGACTTTTCCAATGGATTGTATTAATTAAGAGTCCCACGTATGGGGGTTAACCCTTAGTGATCCACCGGCGATGAAGATCATAAGGACCCACACGTTGAGTCGGAAACACTGGCCCAGCCGAAGCAACTGCGGGTGTTCCTGGGTATGGAGAACCTAACCGGAACCCATCCCTCTCATCCCAAAACGAATATTTTTCTCTATCACTACCACCAGCGACTCATTAATTAACACCTCCCAAAGTACTAATTCAAGAGAGGTCCTATTTCCCTCTAGTGTGGTTAGCACGCAAAAATACTTGGATAATGTGACACAAGATGTTCGGTCCTTATTGACTCGGGCACCAACCATTCACACCCAAAAGCACACCATCATACCATTGTGCCTAAGTCTAAATCATTTTGTTTTCAGTTTTAGTTTCTCAAATAACAAGGTACAACATGATGGACATAAAGCCATAATAAATTTTGTGTGTGATCAAGGTCATCGACTAAGTCGACAACCGCCCAATTCTACCGGTAGCTAAGCATAACTAAGCAATATTAACTCGTAAACTACTAAGTGACAAGGGCTCATCCAATGAACCCTAAATCACAGCAAGAATAATCCTAGGCTCAGTAGTAGAGGAATAACATTTTCCTACATATTATGCATCTAATGGGTCAACTAATCGACAATAGTTTAACAGCAAAATAGCAATGCATACGTAAACTTTGCAAACAATATATTAGACTTTGAAAATAGTAGGAGCAACATGATCAAATGATGCTACATCTGCTTGGCTTGCTGGTAGTTCTCTTGCTGCAGAGGGTCACTCTCAGGTTCAACAAGTTCTTCGAAACCTATCGTAAGAACGCGAAAATCCAATAAGAACGAAGAACACCGAAAAAGACTCAAAAATCAAAGTCATCAAAAATCCATGAAATTAACACAGCAGGAAGATCATGATTTTAAATGAATTTAGCAACAAGAGTCAACCAATTTGGATTAAACATTCAAAAGTTATAGCCTAAACAATTTCAGTCTGCTGGAAAAATTCAAATTAAATTGTTTTCTGTTACTGTTTATGGCATAATTTTCCAGAAAGTTTCTAAACATGAATTTTTATGGTAGGCAGAACATGGCATTCTAAGGATAGCAAAATTGGATCTACTTCATTTGTAGTTAAATTGAATTACTTATGATTTTTCTAAGTTGTGAAACTAGGGAATAGCATTTTTCAGAGGCAGGGACATGAATAAAACCTATTCTACATTAAAGCATATTATCAGAGGGATTTAACAAATTTGTGTCTGCTCAATTTGGAGCTACAGAGAATTACTTATGCATTTTACAAGTTTTAATGAATTTCTAGAACAATAATTAATGCTAAAGCAAGTTAATTCAACATACAAAATTTTTTGGTACAGAACAGTGTCAAAACACATTTTTAGATTAAATTTCATTTAAACGGAGATTTAACAAAATTGGAATCATCTAAAAAGGAGTACGAATGAATTAGTTTAATACAATTTTCAGTTGGCAAATAAAGCTTACCGGGCTTTTATTAGAATCTAACACAGCCGGACAAGACGTGGCAAAACGTGGGTCGTTGATCTAGAATCGCACGGCCCACGCGCTTTGAAACACAGCCGCGCGCGCATCCGAACAGTGCCCACCGTTGGATTTAGATCTAACGGTCCACAACACGAGCCACGTTAAGAGGAACGAACGCTCACACGAACGTGGGCCGCTGATCTAAAAAGGAACGGCTCAGATCAAGGTCACCTTCGGAGGTCCAAACGTTCGCAAGATCTGAGAGCGGATCTAGAAATGGGCGGCCCACAGTGACTTAGACGATGGGGTGGTCAGAATGTTCAGAGAGATCGAGGCCGCAGATCTCAAAACAAACGGTCCAAGATCAACAAGGCGTTGCGCACTACACACGTGGGTTTTAAGTGCACATAGAGGGTTTAAATGTGCGGGCCCACTAGTAAGTGACACAAAAGGGCTATTTAGGACAGCCATTAATTACTAAACCCAATGATTAGCGATGATTAGCATTAATGGTGTCCTAAAGATATCGTGCAGTGCCAACGGGGTGTTTAAGTGGCTGGGCCCACTAGTCAGAGACTCAGGGCCACACACTTAATGCTTAACACACGTACTTCCGACAAAGATACTAATTAAATAGCTAATGATTGTACTTAAGATCTAATGATTGTGCTACAGTGTTCGTCTAAATCCGACAACCGGGATTTTCACAGAGGGTTTTCTCTGGCTTATCGCCGGCAAAGGAGACCACGGTGGTGCCCGCAAAGTACCAAAATGGGTTGCACAAACTATTGCGCATCCAAAGGTGCTAATATTCAGGGCTAAAATGGCCTACACTGGTGGCTAGCCGGAGTTGAACGCCGGTGACAATATTGCCGCAAATGAAAATAGCAAAGGGAGCTCTGCATTGTCCACATAAGCGGCTGCCACAGCATCTAAGGACTAACAAGAAGCTACCTTAGCTTAGGAGAGGATCCAAGATGGTCGGAGAAGCTTTGACGGCGGAGGAGCTCGCCAGAGTTGGGGAAGAAAGCTACGGGAACGCGGCCTGAGCAAAATGAACACCACTAGGTGGTCAAAATAGCTTCAACTAGGCCCACAGAAGGTCCAAGAGCAAGTAATTGGCAAAGGAAGTACTTACCGGAGTTAGAGAAGAAAAGGGATGATTCCGGCCGAAAAGATCCAAACTTAAAATTAGATGATTCCTGTGAATGCAATCCAAAATTAAGTTAGGGGAAACTTAAGGAGCTTAATAAGGTACAAAAAGAAAGGAGGAAGAACCACTGGAGCACCAAGCCACCAATAGAGCTTCACGGCCAACAATGGCGAATTTGTGGATTTCCTGTGGTTTTGAGCTCAACCAGCAAGGGGAAACTAAGGGGTGCTGTAAAGGAACTCAAGGAGGAGCTTGGGTGCTTTTTATAGCCGAAAGCCAACGGACAACTTGAAAACAAAGCCCACAGTGAACTTGGTTCACACAGCCATGGGCGAGGTGGAGAGGATGGGAGCAGCTGAGAAAGGCGACTTTGAGGGCAAAAACTCACTGATGGCATTAAGTGCCGAGGATCTGGAGCCATGGACTGGTGACGCAAGAAGTTGACAAAAGCTCCCCCTCTCCCATGCCCTGTTCTATCACACTGGCACAGGCACGAGCGCGAGGAAGAAGAAAGTGACCAGGTCCTTGCGGGCCCACACGTCAGTGACAGCAAAGCGACTCCGGTCTAAACTCACAAATGGGTCGAGCCGAACCAAATGACTTGAGTCAAAGCTTTATGACCGCTGGATTTAGAAATGGACGGTTGAGATTGATTAGCCACCTCTGAGGCCCAACGTTTCAAAACAATCAAGAGCGTTCGATTAAGATCCAAGGGTTAAAACACACGCACCGCTTCGAACGAGCCCGATACATTTAGGCGGTTGGACTCAACCAAGTGGCTGAGACAGGCTCTGGCTCGCACCCAAGGAATAGTGGAACCAGGTTTTAGGGTTAGGTTAGAACAAAGAAGGTTTGAGAATTTTTAAATGGAGTTCCTCAACTCCAAAAATTCTGAAATTTGAACTCGAGGTTCCCAGCTCCAGGATAAACCTTGTGTAAAATTTTCAGAGGTTTTAATGCAGAGCATTTTTTCTCCAAAAAATTCTTAAGGTACTGATTTAGGGTTTGACCAACAGTCAAACTGGTTTGACTGACCTCTTAAAATATCCAAATAATTTCTAAAAATTGTGAAATTTTTCAGAGGAGTCACACAACATTCCTAGAACCAAGGAAAAATATTTTCAGAGGATGATCACAAGACTTTCTAGGAAGGTTTTCAAGGGTCAAGACTTGGTCAAAAGGGGCTTGTGATTTTGTATTTCCCATAATTCTTTTACAAGAATTTTCAGAACATTCACACAACAACAAGATGTAAGAAAAGTTTTAATTTCTACACATTTTCTTACATTTGAAACACAAGCCAAGAATTGGGATGTTACACTTTCCTTCTCTGCAGTTGCCATGTATGCAGCGAATTGTGCGAAGGGGCCAGCGGGACTTGAACTCACACCACCCTTGTCGGTGACCTTTACAAGTCGATGCCTTTTGGTTGGAGGAGCTTTTGCTTGCTCCGTTTGTGCCGCTGCCCCAATGACCACCAATGTGACCTCCGCGTCGTCTTGGCGATCTTCCATACCTACTTTCTATTAAAATCAGAAAAAGAAAACATTACTAAAGTGGTCGTAAGTCTTTCTACGATCACCTTCTGGCCGTAAGCTCTTCTACGACCACCCCGTAGTCGTAAGTCTCTTCTACGATGAATCATCCAGTCATAAGTCCTTTTATGACTATAAAAGCCTAAAGATGAAGTCGATTTTCGATTACCTTTAGGCGCTCCACCTTTTTCTCTGCGGTCAAAACCGCAAGAATTTGAGGAGCACCTACATTTGATGGACTTTTCTCACAGATGAGTTTGACACGGGCGTCAATCTCTGCCTGTGAAAGATCTGTGCAAACAGATAGCATAGTCAGCAGACCAGATCAGGGCTAACCAAAACCAGAGTCAAAAGTGAGAATTTCACTTACCTTCCTTGTAGTCCCTGGTCGGGTCTGTTGTCCCCGAGTACCTCCACTTGGGAGGAACTCGTTTCTTCAGGGGACTAATGCGGCATGTGATGAAGTCCTTCACCACGTGCCATCTGGTGAGTCCCCCCACCTTCAAGTCTTTGATAGCTTGAATATAGGGGCAATCTGGTCAAGATCCCTGGGAGTCGAATCCTAGGAAGAAGTCCTCTCAGCGGCATTTCCAGCGAATGAAAGGATGTCTTCCTCTGTGACCTCCCAGTAGAACCACTTCTTCTTCCACCCTGGCCACGAAGACCGGGTGAACATCTGAATGTACTCCTTCGACTTCCCGTCATGGAGCTTCAGACCGCAACTCCCAGCAATTCCGACTTGTCGAGCCATCCTGTAATAATGTTGGAAAAGCTCGAGGTCTGCCGGAATCCCCAAGTATGCCTCACACGAATACGCTTAACATTGTGATGGAATTAGGATCAAGGTTCACTAATTCCACCCCAAAGTGCTCGAGTACGAGTGTGAGAAAGGTGTGAGCAGACAATAGAAGGCCACACTCACTATACGCCTGGAAGACAGGGATTTTCCCAGTCTCCCCCGACGGCCAGTATTGTCCAACTGCCGAAATCCACTTTACGAGTACCTTCTCGAGAATCTTCTCGACAGCAACCAAAGTGTTCATCTTCGCCGTGTCCATCTCGGATTCGGCCCACTCAAAGACGGTCCTGGCCATTTTTTCTCATGAAAAGGAGATTTGGATTTGGAAAAGCATCAAGAAAACGCATAGTTTTTGCTGGCGGCAGAGGAGGCGAGAACTTGATGAACAGTCAAGGTGAATTAGGGAACGGTAAAAACCCTAAAAGTCACCCCTGCGGTTAGTTTTTATAACCGCATGCCTGAAATGAAACGCCGTGAAAACTTAACAGCTCCCACCACTTCGGGAATCGCTCTAACAGACAGATTCTCTTAAATCTGTCTGTTCGAGAAAACCGAGGCTAGTTTCACATCTCAAGTGAAATTACCTTCTTAGCCAAATACATTTCTGGTCAAATGAAATATCAATCGGAAAGGTTTTGCTTTTGATCACCATACCACGATCACTTCGTAGTCGTAAAGATTTTTTCTATGACTACCTTGTAGTCATGAGATTTTCAACAAACTTCCGCGACTAAGTATGTTTCTGGTCAAATGAAATACGTGTTGAAGAGTTTTTCCTTCAACCTTTACCCTACAACCACCTAGTGGTCGTAAGAACATCTATGACTCCTTTCCCAAGTAAGTTATTTTCACTTGAGAGGCTATCAGCAGTAGTATAACCACAAGTCTTTCCACTGATTGTAACGAGGATAACCAATACAATACACACAGGAGTAGGGTTATTATTCTCTCTAGAGAAGGCCCAAACCTGTATAAAAATTCCCGTGTCTTTTCTGTCTGCATGATCAATTGTGGAGACCCCCCGAATCAAATAATGTTTACATAAGATCGGTTCTAAAACACCGACACATCTCTACTGTGATTGTTGTGCTTAGCTAGAATTGTATCTAGTATTGGCATTATCTTCTCTGTCCTGAGCAGCTAATTAAGTTCTATCTTCTTGTTGCTAGACTGTTCTGTTAGAACTTTATTGCTGAAAGTTTAATTTGGTCAATTAAATTTAGAAACTTCCTATTCACCCCCCTCTAGTCGGTTATCCTTGATCCTACAAGTGGTATCAGAGCTTGGTCTCTCTATTTATTAGACTTAACCGTCTAGGAGAGAAAGGATGGCTAGTGAGGGAATGTCTATAGGCAAGGCACCTTTGTTTGATGGCTCAAATTATGCTTACTGGAAAATTAGAATGTTAATTTATTTAAAGTCCATGAATCCGAACATATGGAGAATTGCAAGTAAAGGTTATGTTATGCCTCTTGATCCTCTACATCCCACAGAACCTGAGGGACGTAATACTCATTTAGATGCTCAAGCAATGAATGTTCTTTTTGGTGCTTTGAACGTGGATGAGTTCAATAGAGTGAGCAATTTGGAAACTACTCATGCTATTTGGACTACTCTCTCGGAGATTCATGAGGGAACATCCAAGGTCAAAGAGGCCAAATTGCATAGGATTCGGATTAAATATGAGACACTCACAATGTTGCCTCATGAAAACATCACCAAGATGTATTTAAGACTCAACAATATTGTGAATAAACTCAAAGGTCTTGGTACTAACCTTCTTGATGTTGATATTGTGCGCAAAATTCTTAGGGCCCTACCGGACAAATATGAGACATTGGTGACATTGTTTCTCAACTCTCTCGAGTTGCTAAGAATGACGTCAACTGGATTATTGGGCAACCTTATCACAAATGAGTTGTACAAGAAGGACAAGGAAGAGCTCTTTGAGTCATCTTCCTCAAAAAAAGAAGATTACCGCTTTCAAGGCAAAAGCGGAATCAAGTGATGATGAGGATGAAGAAGAAGAATCCGATGAAGAATATGCTCTCCTTATAAGGAGAATAAAAAAAATCATGAGAAGACGCCCACATAAAAGCTTCAACTTCAACAAGTACAAGAAAGGGCAATCCTCAAGTGATAACAAGCACTATAGCAATATTCGCTGCTATGGTTGTGATGAGAAGGGGCACATCATCTCGAATTGCCTCAACAAGAAAGATGATAAGGGCGAATCATTAAAGAAGAATGAACTCGATGGCAAGAATAAAGTTCATATTGGAGAATGGTACTCCGATGAAGAGTATTCGGATTTCGACTCCGATTCAAATGATGAAGAATCCTCCAAGAAAAGAGGACTTGTCGGCATTGCCATCAAGGAGGCTCCATCACTCTTCTTCACTCCTACTTGCCTCATGGCAAAAGGAGATAAGGTAAAATCCATTAATGATAATGATCCTTCATATGATGAATTAATGGATATACTTGAAAATTTAAATGAATATCTAGGAAAGGAGAAATCAAAATTTAAGATCTTGAAGAAAGAGTACATCTCTCTAAAAGATTCTTATGAGGAGCTAAAGGATGCTCATGATTCTCTTCTCCTAAAAGATATTGATAAATCTCATTCACATGTTGGAATTGTTTGCAACTTAATGGATGAGATGACTAGAGTAGAAACTACTACAAATGTTATATCCATGTCTAGCATTTCTACTTCATATGATGATTTGTTATCCATATCATGCTGCTCTAACAATGATTCTATTACTAGTATGGATAATACTTATGATCCATTGCTTATTGTTGAAAATCATGAAATGTAAGAGCAAGTTATCAAGCTAAGTAAGATACCAAGCTAAGTAAGAACTTGGAAAGATGCTTTAAGGGTAAGGCCACCCTTGACAAGCTTTTGAGTGAGCAAAGGTGCTCATTCAACAAAGACTTGGTGTAATACCCCAAAAGTATTCGAGAATATTCGAAAGCGTATTCGGGAGAGATTATGTGAATTCAGAGAAGGACCAAATATAAAATAGATTTAGCAACAATTAGATAAAAGAGTTTTCTGCAGTTTTTTGGCAACCTAGGCCTCAGGCCTTGGCCCAGGAGGCCCAGGAGGGGCTAGCCACCAATAAAAAGAAGGGGGAAAACCCTAGTTGCTACAGTGCTGCACCCCTGGTACTGTAGTGATGCACTGTAGCAACCCCCCCCCCTCTTCTATGCAAAGAGGAGAAAAGGAGAGAAAGGAAGAAGAAGAAAGGAAGAAGAAGAGAAGGAAGAGGGATCGCCATCCGTGGTTCGCGACCTTCAGCGGCATCAAGGGTAACGCATTGTTGTTGTTGGGTAATTAGTCATAGAAGAGTAATGGGGTAGTTTTTGGCTAGGTTGCAATCTGCCTGCTGTTCGTGCAGATTCGTCCAGAGGCTTGCGGGGTTAATTTCATATGGTTACATACCGAATCAGAGGTTTTGGTCTCCTAGAGAATTGTAGTTTATGTTCCTATCTTTCGTTGACCGCCAAGATCTCCCAAATCCGATTAACGGTCTGGGAGTTATGAATTTTCTAGTATTGTTGTCCTGTTGTTCTGTCAGATTCTGGATAGTCTGTAGAAAACTGGTTAGAACTGCTAATTAAAGGGAGAATCAGGGGACCTCAATATAACGAAAAATGTGGGTAATTTCTGTACCTTTTCATATAGATAAAGAACGCAAGATTTGGATTCTCGTAACAAAAGTTATGGAGGTTTTAGTGTACTGTCCAGAGAACCCGACGTGAATTCTAATGTCTGATAGATTGGTTTGCTAGGGGTAGTGGATGGTAGAATCAAAAGGGCTCACCAACTAAGTTTATTTAGATAATTTAATTAACTTTTTAGAAAGTCCAAGAACATCTTATTTGGACACATGAGCAGAAAGTTATGTATTTTAGAAGTTGACAGTCCACAGTGTGCGCCAATCCGATCGCTAGAAATTGGGAGTTGAGAAACACTTGGGAGTTTAGCAAGTTCATTTGTGTTGTTCTTTTTGATCTTGGTTCAGAATGTTGGTCTTAGATCGGGGTATCTTTATATTCAGGTGGGAGCGTGGTTCCAGGGGCAGCACCCTCGTCGCGTCCTCCGTTCTCACGCGGTTAAGGCAAGTGCATTGTTTGTTACTTGGTTGTGATTGATTGGCCATGTTTGCGTGTTTTCGATATATGATAGTGTAGCAAGATTGCTAGCATGATGATTGTTTCGAGAATGGTGGTTGTTCCAAGTATGACTATGCTCTATTGTTGCATGATGTTGTCGTCTTTTGATAAGTTGATGATGAATAAAAGTTGAGCATGTGTATATTGAAATCATGTTGAAGCTTGGTCACGTGGTGACCAAGTATGTTTTCCTTTGAGATCCCCTTCATGAATGTGACGGGCTTGAGATCCCCACACTCGTGAAGTGTGGGCTTGAGGTCCCCATTACTTGCGAGTAATGGGCACTGGTCCTCAGGCTTGCGAGCACGAGCATGGGTATGCAAATGACGATTGCATACTTTGCATTACCGATAAAATGCAAAAAGAGATAAAGAGAAAGGATCCTTGAGCATTGCATTTGCATGTGAGATGTTTTATTGATGCGTTTCTGGCTATGGATGCTGATGTTATAACTTTTGTGGTATGCCTTTATTTTGTACTTGCTGAGTCTGTGGGCTCACTCTTGCTTTCATTATCATTTTAGGTACCCAATTCAAGAACGGCATGCATGGGAGGGAGTAGACTTGATTTGGATTCACTCACTGCCACTCATCTTTAAAGTTGATAAAGTTTTAGTCGTACCTTAATAATTTAGCAAACTGCTTAAGGATTGATTATGATTATGCCTCATGCAATGGATTAAGTGTAATAATGATGAGTAGTGTAATTAGGACTCCTTTGGATATGCTAGTTTATTAGTATGTTTTGAACGCCTATTGATGAATTTGGATGTTGGATTATTTGTTTATGATTTATCTAAATGTTGGAACCTCCGTGTAGTTAATTTTATAAAGGAGGTTATGTCGAAATTTGGTAGTTTGAACTTGGTTTTGAATTATTTAATGTTAGTTTAGTAGCATTCTAGGCTCACGTTGGGCTGGGGTGTTACACTTGGGTATGTGCCCAAGAAGGGTAAGAAACTGGTAAATAAGCCCTCAAGGTTTGTTAAGAAAAATGGCAAGTATTGCTATAAGTACCGGGAAATGGGACATGTGCAACAAACTTATCCTATTGGTAAGACTCCATCTTTAGGTCTATATGATTCATGTTATATGCTTAAGAAAACTAATGATGGTAAAGTTATTGCAAGATTTGTTGGCACTTCAATTCTAATTAAGCACTAAAAAGAATGCTATTTGGGTGCCTAAAGCCTTGGTGACTAACCTCCAAGGACCCAAACAAATTTGGGTACCTAAAAGAACTTGATTCCTGTTTTGTAGGTGAACTACAAGACCGGTGGAAAACATTGGGTTCTTGATAGCGGGTATACTCAACACATGATCGGTGATAGGAAATATTCACCACATTCAAAAATGGAAAAGGAACTGATAATATCACATTTGGTGATAATAGCAAAGGAAAGCTAATAGGTTTAGGTAAAATTGCTATCTCAAATGATCTTTCCATTTCTAATGTATCCTTAGTAGAATCACTAAATTTCAACTTGCTATCCGTTGCACAAATTTATGATCTTGGATTAATTTGTTCATTTTCTAATGAAGGTGTTACAATTTAAAATATAAAGGAAAATGTTTTAGTGTTCAAAGGTTTCAGATTTGGAATCTCTACTTGGTTGATTTTTCTTCAAATGAATCTTGTTTGAAAACATGTTTAATTGCAAAAACCTCACTTGGTTGGCTTTGGTATAGAAGGCTAGCTCATATTGGGATGATTCAACTTAAAAAACTTTTCAAACATGATTTAGTTGTTGGCTTGAAGGATGTGAAGTTTGAGAAAAATAGACTTTGTAGTGCTTGTCAAGCCGGTAAGCAAGTTGCTAATTCTCATCCTTCCAAAAATATCATGTCAGCATCTAAACCATTGGAACTCTTACATATGGATTTGTTTGGGCCAACAATCTATTAAAGTATCGGGGGAAATAGTTATTGTCTAGTTATCGTGGATGATTACTCTAGATATACATGGATATTCTTCCTAGATGACAAAAGCGAAACCTCTAGAATTTTCAAAAGTTTTGCAAAGAGGGCTCAAAATGAATTTGATCTCAAAATAAAGAAAATCTGTAGTGATAATGGTTCCGAGTTCAAGAATACTAAAGTTGAAGACTTTTATGATGAACTTGGAATAAAACACAAACTTTCTACAACCTACACTCCAGAGCAAAATAGGTTGCTGAAAGGAAAAATCAAACATTAATTGAAATGGCTAGGACAATGCTTGATGAATATAATACTTCCGATAGCTTTTGGGCGGAAGCAATTAACACCGCTTGTTATGCCATAAATCGTCTCTATTTGCATTGCCTTTTGAAAAAGACCTCTTATGAACTTCTTGTTGGAAGAAAATCGAACATCTCTTATTTTCGTGTCTTTGGTTGCAAGTGTTATATTTTGAGAAAGGGTGTTCGTCTTTCAAAATTTGCAAGTCGTTGAGATGTTGGTTAATTGATTGGGTATTCTTCAAATAACAAAGTTTATCGTGTCTTCAATCAAAACTCTGGTTTAGTTGAAGAAAGATATGATGTTCAATTTGATAAAACTAATGGCTCTCAAGAAGAGCATGAAAATTTAGATGATGTAGGTGATGAAGCCTTAAGAAAAGCTATGAAAAATATGAAAATAGGCAACATCAAGCCTAAAGAGGATCCATCATCTTCCACTCAAATTGAACCTCTTACCTCTTTCACAACAAGTCAAATTCAAGTTGATATAGAAGACAATAAGGAACATGATCAACTATCCAATCTACCACCAAGAATCCACAATGTCATTGCAAAAGATCATCTAATAGATCAAATATTTGGTGATGTAAGTAAGGTGTACAAACTCGATCTCGTGTCGCTTCATTTTGTGAACATTACTCTTTTGTCTCTTCTCTTGAGCCCAAACATCTAGATAAAGCACTCGATGATCCGGACTGGATGAATGCAATGCATGAAGAACTTAACAACTTCATCCGAAATGATGTTTGGACATTGGTGGAGAAACCTAAGGAACACAATGTAATTGGTACAAAGTGGGTCTTTAGAAACAAGCAAGATGAGAATGGATTGGTTGTGGGAAACAAAGCAAGATTGGTAGCTCAAGGTTTTTCACAAGTCGAAGGTTTGGATTTTGGTAAAACTTTTGCTCCCATAGCTAGACTTGAATCAATTAGGATATTACTTGCTTTTGCATCATGCTTTGATATCAAATTATTTCAAATGGATGTTAAAAGTGCTTTTCTAAATGGTAAAATATCCGAACTTGTATTTGTTGAGCAACCTCCTGGTTTTGAAGATCCAATGAATCTAAATCATGTCTATAAACTCTCCAAGGTACTCTATGGTCTTAAACAAGCTCCTAGAGTATGGTATGAACGTCTTAGAGATTTTTTTAGTCTCAAAAGTATTCAAAATTGGGAAAATTGACTCAAGCTTGTTTACAAAAGTTTTAGATGATGATTTCTTTGTATGTCAAATTTATGTTGATGATATCATATTTGGGTCTACTAATTAAGATTTTTGCAAAGAGTTTGGTGATATGATGTCTAGGGAATTTGAAATGTTCATGATCGGAGAACTTAGCTATTTCCTTGGACTTCAAATCAAGCAACTCAAGACTGGAACATTTGTAAGCCAAACCAAGTATGCAAAAGATTTGATCAAGAGGTTTGGCATGGAAGATGCAAAACCCATCAAAACTCTCATGGCAACCAACGATCATCTCGACCTTAATGAGAGAGGTAAACCGGTAGATTTAAAGCTTTATAGATCTATGATTGGTAGTTTACTTTATCTTACTACATCTAGGCCTGATATAATGTTTAGTGTTTGTATGTGTGCACATTTTCAAACAACACCAAAAGAATGCTATTTGGTGGCCGTAAAAAAAAAATTAAGATATTTAAAGCATTCCACTAGCATTGGCTTATGGTATCTCAAAGGTGCTAAATTTGATCTAATTGGATATTCGGATTCCGATTATGCGGGTTGGAAAGTGGATAGAAAAAACACCTCAGGTAGTTGTCAATTCTTAAGAAGATCCTTGGTATCATGGTCATCCAAGAAACAAAATTTCGTAGCCCTATCCACTGCCAAAGCCGAATATGTTTCAACTGGTAGTTGTTCTGCTCAATTGCTATGGTTGAGCCAGACTTTGATGGATTATGGAATCAAATTTAATAAAATACCTCTTTTGTGTGATAATGATAGTGCTGTGAAAATAGCTAATAACCCCGTCCAATACTCAAGAACCAAGCATATAGATATAAGACACCATTTCTTGAGAGATCATGTTGGCAAAGGAGATATTGTCGTTAGTCACATTAGGACTGAAGATCAATTAGCGGACATTTTCACCAAACCATTAGATGAAAGCCATTTTTGCAAGTTGAGGAATGAATTAAATGTCATAGACTATTCTAATGTTGCCTGAACTCATGCTTCATGCACTATGTTCTTATTTGATGTTATCTGAAGGTTTTTATGAAAGTATTTTAAACCCTTTATTAAAAGATATCTATGTTCATAAAAATTATGTTCTTAAATAGACACTAGTTTCCTCAATGCATAATGATCCTAAGTTTTATTTATCTGAGTTCAAACGAAGGATCACTTGCATTTTCAAGCAATTCTTTGTTCAGTTCTGAAAACTCCAGGATTTTCGGAACTACTGTCAGCTTTACCACGGTACTACCGGTTAGATCTCTATGGAACTACCGTTTCTATGTAAAAGGACTTAACCTCTTTCGCTGAGTCCTCTCTTCCACTTCTTCCAAATCGGTTGTTCCGCTCCTCTCTCTGTTCTTCTCTCTCCTGAAGAACTCCACTCAAACCTCCTCGAAAAATTCTCAAATCTCCTTAGGATTTTTTCTTTGGCTGACGATTTCTTGCATCTTTTGGGTTTCTCTCCCTCGATTCACAAGGTAAACTCCTCTCTAAATCCTCTCTTTACCTTGTTCTTGAAACCCTAGGGGTTTTCAGTTTAGATTGAAATGTGAATGATTGAATGAGTTCTTTTGGGCAAAAATGAGTATCTAGTGTCGTATGGTGATCACTCACCCATTCCATGGACTCAATCCATAAGAGACACTAGAAAATCTGAGCATTTTCGTGCCCTAGAACGATCTCAGTGAAAATGGTATTACCGCTCGTTGAACGCAAATATTACCGATTTCACTGGCATAACATCAAGAAAAATCATTCTTTTTCTTTCTTAACCAACCTTGATTGATCCTTATCTATCTTATCTATGTCAAGATGCCAAGAACAAGGGGTATGTCTTACAAGTCTGTTGGCACCACGAGAGGTCAATCCTCTTCCACTCGACCTGCTGCTGATCCAGTTCAAGAAACTCAAGATAAGGGCAAAGGACCAGCAGCTAATGAGTCTAAAAGTGAGGAAAGGTCCTCACAGGCTGGGTCAGGATCTAGGTCTGACTCTGACTCAGAAACATATACTCAGGCTCAATCTGATGAAGAGATGATAGAGTCAGAAGAGCCTCAAATCGATTTAAGGAAAATTTCAGCTGACGCTTATGCTATCCTACATCACAAGAATCAGTACATTTTTCCTTCAAACTTCATCAATCCAAGATTCCACACTAAATTTCAAGAGTAAGTCTATGATCAAATATATGGACGTCACAAAAAAATTGCAGATCATAAGTGGTTCAACTAGGAGCACATCAACTCTTTAGACAAATATAATGGAGTGTATAGCCTTTTTCAAAGAGTCGGTCTTCATGATCTTGTGGAACTGAGAAATAACTATGATGAGGACATGATAAAACAGTTCTATGCCACAGTGCATGTTTCTTCAGATTTCTCAAAGATGCAATGGATGACAGTGACACGCTATATGGAAAGTAGCAAGGCTGATTTTGAGCGTGTTTTGAGAACACCATCTGGCAAATGGGAGAAGCTCTATGATAGGCCTGCTTTCCTAGCCCCAGCTTGGACAGAGTTCTATGATAGGAATATCAGGACTACTCGAGGAAAGATTCATAGTATGCTACCCATTCCTAGTCTGATTAATAGAATTATTAATCATACCTTTCTGCCAAAGAGTGGGAATTTTGATGATGTGAGAGGACATGCATAGAACATCATTGATAACATCTTACATGAGAGAAAGTTTGATGTGGTGGATTCTTAGTGATATACCCTAGAGGCAATCATAGAGATGATTGTATCACGTCTATGTTTATGAGTTCTTGAATAAATGTTATTCTGTTCCTTGAATGAATCGTTAGTTCTAAAGATCAACGAGTATGTGACTAGGTTGCTCCGACTCTACTTCCGCTGCACTGCACGTCTGGTGGTAATGATCTGTGATCATCTATCTTGCTTAGCATCCTGGTTTACGTGGTAGAAATTTTGATTTGTTGCTAGCGTAGCCTACCCGTACCCCAACAGTGGTATCAGAGCCAGGTTGCATAGTTTTTGATCTAGATCGGTCGCATATACTGAATATGTGGCAGTAGTAGGTCGGATCTATTACTGGTTTGGTCTGATAACCTAGATTGGTTCATATGGATGAAACGATCTAGGCACTGGTCGATGGGATCGATCTTTGTTCGGCGATTGTAGATGGGATTTTCAAGGAGGCACAAATAAAGAGCACCATATGATTCACTTGACCTATTTTTCGACTACCTTGCCTGATACTCCTACCGGTCGGAATTTCGCCATCGGAGTATGTCGCAGTGTGTGGTCATATGAAGGCAGTGATCAGACTGGTTCGGAACAGGGTTAATATGATTAATCCGATGATTTCCGTGGCTCAGATATGTGAATAAGATTCATGTATCGGGAAAATTTTCCCTTCGAACCCCGCCCGCTAACCGGCTAGCGGGACCGCCGTGATGGGTTTTCGTTCTGTGCGTTATAGATAGTATGTGTTCATGTTGCCCGTTAGAATTAGATTCTATGCATAACTTGTTTTTGCATGGTTTTATGTGAATAGTATGGCTCATTGTGTATGTGATGCATGAATGGATTTTCATGGCCTGCGTGTCATGCTGTGAGATAGCCATCGAGCTACATATTATTGTATAACGGCCTACGAACCGACATGTAATGTTTGAAATTATCCAATGTAATTCTTTACTAGCGTTTAGGAGTAAATGCTTAGTAGATGAATGCGGTCGGAGACTTCAAGCATGGTAGTCGGAGAACAGGAAGCATGCTGATGGAGATCGACATGTTAAGGGCCATACTATTTCACAGTTCAATTTGATTATCTGTGAATGTTTGTGTTTATTCCTGTTATGCTATTTAATCATGTTTTATCATTAGATGTTTTGACATGATAGAATAGTATCCCTCAAGAAAAATTAAGTAAAATTGATGTCTTTCCAATTGTTGCACCTATCACGATTTTGATCGTTAATTGGCAGGTCTACCAAAGTAGGGTGCCATTAACTATCTGAATAAGATGGGGTGGGTGTCGGACACCCACATGCATAGTGTTGGTTTGACTTGACAAGGCTATCAAAATAGTTTTGGACCTTGAGGCATGGTGTTGGAAGCCGGGGCATAAAAATGTCACCCAACAAACAAGAGTCATATGTGATATGATTGGCAAGAGGTTGCCTACCTTAAATCACTAGATTTCTAGCAGTGATGCCAAAGCTCACTAGAACTTATTGACTTACGGATTTTTTACTCACTATATGTTGTTTGAGGGAAACATGGTTTATAGTGGGAGTATCTTTTATTATCTATTGTTCAGTTAAGTTTGACCACTGGTCGTATGGTGATACGACCAGGTCCACACAAGTCGTATGGTGATACGAGCAGGTCGTAGACTAGTCGAACATAACAACTGACATGAGTGATTAATAGAAGGTCTTTCATAAACATAGTGTTAAATCTTTACATATATTTTCTGTTGTAGATCATGGCACCTACTACTTCTTCTGCACTTATCTTTAATTTGCGATCTATTCTTGAAAAGGAAAAGTTGAATGGTTCAAATTTTATTGACTGATTTCGTAATCTGAGAATTGTTCTCAAACAAGAAAAGAAGGAATATGTTCTAGAGAATCCCTATCCTAAGGAACCGAGTGCTGATGCTACTCGAACTGAAAAGAATGCTTATGAGAAGCATTGCAATGACGCAGTCAATGTGCACTGCCTAATGCTTGCAACCATGAACTCTGAGCTTCAGAAGCAATATGAGACCACGGATGCTTACAATATGATTGTGAGTCTGAAGGGTATGTTTCAAGATCAAGCAAGGGCAGAGAGGTTCAACACCTCTAAGGCATTGTTTTCTTGCAGGCTATCAGAAGGTAACCCGGTCAGTCCTCATGTGATCAAAATGATTGGTCTCATTGAGAGCTTGGAAAAGCTTGGTTTTCCCCCTTAGGCAAGAGTTGGCTACTGATGTGATTCTCCAATCGCTCCCTGCGAGCTTTGAGCCCGTCATACTGAATTTTCATATGAATAGCATGGAGAAATCAATGACAGAGTTACATGGTATGCTTAAGGGTGCTGAGGAGAGCATAAAGAAAAGTTTCAATCATGTGATGATGGTTCAAAGACTACACCTTCAAGAAGAAGGGTAAGTCGGAAAGGAAAAGGCAAAGGAAAGACTAAAGATGAGATCGGAGTCTCAAGGCTAGCTTAAGAAGCTTAAACGGGTCCTAAGCGACACAGAATGTTACCATTGTCATGAGACTGGGCATTGGAAGAGAAATTGCAAGAAGTACTTGGTAGAAAAGAACAAAGGAAGTATGACTTCCAGTTCAGGTATAAATGTTATACAAATTAATCTTGCCACTTCTCTCACCAGTTCTTGTGTATTTGATACTGGATCAGTTGCTCATATTTGTAATTCGATGCAGGGACTAATAAGGAGTAGAAGTTTGACAAGAGGAGATGTTGATCTTCGCGTAGGCAATGGAGCAAGAGTTGTTGCATTAGCTGTTGGCACTTTACCATTAGCTTTACCTTCATGATTAGTTATGGAACTAAATAATTGTTATTATGTTCCAGCCTTAAGCAAAAATATTATTTCTGCTTCGTGCTTAGGAGCAGAAGGTTATGAATTCAGAATAAAGAATAATTGTTGTTCAATCTATTTTGAAGATATGCTTTATGGCCATGCTCCATTGGTGAATGGATTGTATGTTTTGAATCTTGAGGATATGCCTATTTATAACGTTAATGCTAAGAGACTTCGGCCCAATGAATTGAATCCCACTTTTATCTGGCATTGTCAACTAGGTCATATAAATGAGAAGCGCATGATGAAGCTCCATAAAGATGGTCTTCTAACTTCATTTGATTTTGAATCATTTGAAACATGTGAATCTTGTTTACTTGACAAGATGACAAAGGAACCTTTCACGACCAGAAGTGAAAGGGCGAGTGACTTGTTGGCCCTTGTACATTCGGATGTATGTGGACCTATGAGCACGTCGGCCAGAGGTGATTGTCAGTACTTCATAACTTTTACTGATGATTTCAGCAGATATGACTATGTCTACTTGATGAGACATAAGTCGGAATCCTTTGAAATGTTCAAAGAATTTCAAAATAAGGTACAAAATCAACTTGGCAAAACAATCAAATGTCTACGATCAGATCGTGGAAGTGAATATTTGAGCCATGATTTTGGTGATCATCTGAAGAAGTGTGGAATTGTTCCACAACTCACTCCGCTGGGAATGCCTCAATGGAATGGGGTGTCTGAACAACGGAACCGAACATTGTTGGACATGGTTCGATCAATGATGAGCCAATCTGATCTTCCATTGCAGTTCTGGGGATACACTCTAGAAACAACGGCTTTCACTTTAAATAGGGTTCCATCAAAAACAGTAGAGAAGACACCATATGAGATATGGACCGGGAAGTATCCCAGTTTTTCTTTTCTCAAGTAATGGGGTTGTGAGGCATATGTCAAACGTTTGACGTCTGATAAACTCACACCCAAGTCTGATAAGTGTTTATTTGTGGGGTATCCTAAGGAAACTAAAGGATGTTACTTTTATAAGCGGGATGAAAACAAAGTATTTGTTGCCCGTAATGTTGTCTTCTTGGAGAAAGAGTTTCTTTCAAAAGGAGTCAGTGGGAGTAAGGTGCAACTCAAAGAAATTCGGGAAACATCCGAAAATATTTCAACTCCTACTGAGCCTCTACAGGATGAACAAATATTGTTGAACCTGTAGATGAAGCATCAGCCCCACGTAGATCTAAAAGGTCACGGCAATTGCCTATAAGGTATGGGCATGACGTTTTATTAATGAATAATAATGATCCTAATACTTATTCGGAAGCGATGGTAGACCCAGACTCTGAGTCATGGCTTGAGGCCATGAGATCCGAAATGAAGTCCATGCATGACAATCAAGTTTGGAACTTGGTTGATGCACCTGATGGTGTTAAAACCATTGAGTGCTAGTGGATTTTTAAGAAAAAGATAGATATAGATGGAAATGTTCACATTCATAAGGCACGACTAGTTGCGAAGGGTTTCAAACAAATTCAAGGTGTTGATTATGATGAAACCTTCTCTCCTGTCGCTATGCTTAAGTCTATCCGAATCATTCTAGCTATTGCTGCATATTTTGATTATGAAATATGGCAGATGAATGTCAAAACGGCTTTCCTAAATGGAAACCTAAGTGAGGATGTGTATATGATACAGCCTGAAGGTTTTGTCGATCAAAAGGAAGCTAGAAAGGTATGCAAACTTAAGAAGTCCATCTATGGACTAAAGCAAGCATCTCGGAGTTGGAACATTCGTTTTGATGAAGTGATCAAAGGGTTTGACTTCATCAAGAACGAAGAAGAACCTTGTGTTTACAAGAAGGTTAGTGGAAGCAAACTTGTGTTTCTGATCTTGTATGTAGATGACATACTACTGGTCGGAAATGATATTCCATTGCTTGAATCTGTTAAAACTTCATTAAGAAATAGTTTCTCAATGAAAGATTTAGGAGATGCAGCATATATTCTTGGTATAAGGATCTATAGAGATATATCTAAGAGGCTAATTAGATTAAGCCAAGACATGTACATTGACAAGGTGTTGAAACGGTTCAACTTACAAGATTCCAAAAAGGGTTTCTTGCCTATGTCACATGGTGTTAATCTTAGCAAGACTCAGTGCCCTACGACCACTGATGAGCGAGACAAAATGAGTAGAATTCCATATGCTTCAGCTATCGGATCTATCATGTATGCCATGTTGTGCACACGACCATATGTGTCGTATGCTCTAAGTGTTACGAGCAGATATCAGTCAGATCCAGGTGAAGGTCACTGGATAGCAAAGGAGCCTAGATCGCATGAAAAGTCCAAGCATATTCTTCGACGATATCACATTATTCGTGAGATCGTTGAGAGAGATGATGTGAAGATATGCAAAGTGCACACGGATTTGAATATTGCTAATCCATTGACAAAACCTCTTCCGCAACCAAAGCATGAGGCGCACACAAGAGCTATGGGTATTCGATACCTACATGATTGACTCTAGTGCAAGTGGGAGATTGTTGGTGCCCTAGAGGCAATCATAGAGATGATTGTATCACATCTATGTTTATGAGTTCTTGAATAAATGTTATTCTGTTCCTTGAATGAATCGTTAGTTCTGAAGATCAACGAGTATGTGACTTGTTGGTGAAACTCTTCGACTTCTATGATGTCGTTCTAAAAGTATCCCTGGTCGAACGGAACACAATGACTCTACGACCAGCGCATATATTGATTGATGACCATGTTTCACCGGTCATGGATATAGGGCTATCGAATCAATAATGTGAACACATGTTAGAGAATATGGGGTTGGATTGACATACCTTGAGACAATATAGAGATTGTTATGATTCTATGTATCATTAGTTGGTCTCAAGCAATGATGATGTATAATCCTTAGACCTGAGATCAGCATGGTTCCCTACATGTGTAATAGCACTTTAGGGGTTGCCAAACGCTACTAAATCGGGTAGTTATAAAGGTAGCTTTGGGTATGCTATGAAACATGCAGAGGGATGTGACTGGTCGGATATAGGATTTGCCCCTCCTAACATAACGGGAGAGATGTCTCTGGGCCCCTCGAAGTGGTCGGATAAAGAAAGTGCATGGTCATGCCACTAGTGGTTGAAGTGTTCGACCACATAAGGTTATCCGACAACTCGATCAAGAAAGTATTGAACAGTCCATGGATGACACATTATCTCACCTGGAGTTCAAACCAGATATCGTGAGGCAAAGGGAGAATACTAGATTAAGTCACTTAGTTCGATCAGATCCAGACAAGTCGTATGGTGATACGAGCAAGTCGTAGACTGATCGAACGAAATCACAGAGTGGTCGAAACTTGGTCGTAAGGAGTTACGAACTGGTCGTGACCGAGAGCGAACTGGTCGTATAAAGATAGGACCTAGTCGTAAGTAATGAGGACCTAGTCATAGATCATATTGCATTAAGGTTCGTCCGATATAATTTGTGTGTATTCGGGAATCGTTATGTCACCGCATTGACCGACCACGACTCGTGATGGAAAGGGTTTCCAGTCACAACCGACATACATAAAACCTAACGGGTCACACACTTAATGGGATGGAACAAACCAATACGAATACGATTCGTCAAACGTGTTCGGATAGAATCCGACATGAGGCACTATATAAGGAGATGCTTGAGGCTAGTGTGGAGAGGGAAAAGAGACACATAAGTTGTTTCCACCGAAACCCTAGCCGCCATCTTCTTGTGAGAGCCTTCCCGTGCGACTTGGTGCTGGCATACCGGTGTACGGTTGTTCCTTCTCTGGACGTGTGGATACCGTAGAGGCGCTACTGCGGTCGCTGTTGCGTTGAGGACGATCCGCAATCTTCACAAGGAACTGCGGAGGTTGCTGGAGGAGACGATCGACTACGAGGACGTAGGACGATCATCTACGACCACTACATCGACGCGCTCATCGCTTGACTAGGTCGCTCCGACTCTACTCGCCGACGCGCTGCGTTCGTGGTAATGATCTGTGATCATCTATCTTGCTTGGCATCCTGGTTTACGTGGTAGAAATTTTGATTTGTTGCTAGCGTAGCCTACCCGTACCCCAACATGGATGTCATCATTAGGGGCATAGCTTCTTCAAAGAATGATAGGGTCAAAAGAATCTACTATGCACCATATATCATGGCATGGATCCTAAGTAAGTTTGAGTACCATGGAGGTCTAGGATCCGCACACAAGGCTTACAAACCACGAGAAGGTCCTCCTGTTTCACTTCAGGGGCTGCAAGCACAGCAAGGTCAGCAAGGAGATAATGCTCTAGAAGAGATAGCTACAAATGTTGCTCAGGGTCAAGTTTCTCTTGCTAAAATTCTAAAAAATCAGCAGTTTATCCTCAACAATCTGCTACAGCTTAAGGTCACTCAGCAGGAGATGAGGACAACACAGTTAGAATTCCAGATTGAGACTAACATCAAGATAGCTACCCTGTCAGAGGCAGTCTCTTCTATGGAAAGGCTTATATCTACCCCTCAGCGCTTCACTCGTCGTCGCCTCAACACACCACTAGGGATTTCCACTTCAACTCCAGAAGCTCCAGTTTCTCCAACTCCAGTAGCTCCAGTTCCTTCGACTTCTGTGGCTCCAACTTCTCAGACTCAAGTTGCTCACCTCCTCTGGCTTTTTTCCTTCAAAATCAAGCTCCAGTCTTTGATCAAGCTACATCTTCTCCGTGAGAGCCAGCTCCTATCCTTGTTCAAGATCAATCTTCTCCTGAAGATCTGTCTGAAGCTCAACCTCACTCAGACCAAGCTTTCGGAGCCCTGATGCTTGATATTTTTTGTTCCTTTTGATGCCAAAGGGGGAGAAGACTGAAAGGACAAGAAAAGGAGAAGAATAGAAGACTAGTTTTTTGTGTGTCTCTGTGTCTGAAATGTTTGCTGTTATGCCTTTGATAACTTATGTGCTTTGATATGGTTTTATATTTATGCTTGATGAATTACTGTTGAACTTGGTATTACTTTATTATGACTGTATTATGCTTTGCAATCTGCTTTTCCTTCAAGTTTCAACATACAAAAGAAACTCCACCAAAGTTTTATTTAATATCTTCATGTGCTTTCAAAATTCTCTCATTTATATATGCACATGTTTAGGGGGGAGCTATCTTAAATAACTTTAACAAGCAAATAATTATCTTACTCCTTTAAGTTTATTGCAAGAATTATTTTGTTCAAGTCACAACAAGAATATACAACTTACTGTCAAACAAGTGGTATATTCTAAAAACTTATTCTTCTCACATATTGATAGTGTTGTTGTCAAATTACCAAAAAGGGGGAGATTGAAACCATCTAGGCCCCTAAAAGGTGTTTTGTATTTAATGAGAATATATCATATGAGACTAACATGATTATTGAGGGTTTAAAAAGGTGTAGTCCCAGTGATGAATACAACAACATGGAGATGCATGTCAAAGGTCGTCACGAGGATCAATATGGCTCAAAGACAGGTACAAGTAGTTTATGATCCTTTTTCGGTTTATCGGTCTTAGGAGAATTGGTTGGAAGATCGGATTATAGGTTAAATATCGTACTATTATGAGGGATCACAACTAGTAGCTTGATAGCATGTTCTTGTGCATATTGGGTCAATCTAGGATCATGCATACATTTGGAGTTTGTGTTGAAAAGAAATTTCTGGTTTTCTCAAAAAGAATGGTAGTACCACAGTGTACTTGGCAGAACTACCGCTCAATGGTAGTATCGCAGTTCATTTGGAGGAACTACCGTGAAACTTTTGGGCTGTCCAACAGTGTTCAAAGTTGTATGGTCAAAACCCTTGTTCCGAAAAGGTTCAAATGCTTTTGGAGTTCACATGGACATTTCTTTTTGTAAGCTGTTCTGGTCGCTTTTTGTAACATCCCAGCTCAACTAGAGCTTGGAATGCTACTAAATAAACATGATAACAATTTAAACATAAGGCATAGATCTAAATTTTTGGCAGAACCTCCTTTGTATGTCTAAGTATACCGGAGGTTCCAACAGTTGCATATATCATAATCAATATTCCAACATCCAAAATTCATCAAAACATTCAAAAGAATAATCGATTCAGCTAAAGCATAAACAAGCATAATCAAAATTTGCTACTCTCTTTATTACAAATAACCCAATGCATCCAAACAATAGCCATAATTAATTCTTAAGCAGCTTGCTTATTATTAAGATACGATCTAAATGATATTCATCTTTAAATACGTGTGGTAGTGAGTGCATCCAAAGCAAGCCTACACCCTCCCATGCATGTTGATCTTGCAAGTGGTACCTAAAAACACAACAAAAGCAAGAATGAGCCCAAAGACTCAGCAAGTATCAAAAAAAGAAACAATAAGATCACAGTTATAGCATCAACATACCATAAGAAACATTACACTAAAACATCTCACATGCTTATGTAATGCGAACGTGCAATGCATCAATTTCTCTTTTACTCTTTTCGCATTTTACCGGTAATACGGGGTATACAACCGTCGATGTATACCCTTACCTGTGCCTTCTAGCACAGGGACCAAGAGCCTATACTCCACAAGTATAGGGACCACAGCCCATCATCTTCATGATGGGGACCTCTATTTAATGCCCACATTCCACGAATGTGGGGACTACAAGCCCGTCATCTACATGACGGGGATCTCAAATATACATATTTGGTCACCACATGACCAAGTCTCAGGTATGCTCTCAACATACACATGTACTAGTACTCTATCTTTCAATAACATGTGAATCAACAATTATATACCAAAGTCTCCAACTTTAAATAACATGTATTGCATCATCAACATACATGAATAACCTTTAGCCATAACTCAAGCATTCGCCAATCTTATTCAAACATATCACGCTATCATTCATACATAGCTAGTATGTATAAAACACAAGCACTCACTGTCAAACATTCATAATTATATCAACAACCAAAATACTTGCCTTAACCGTGCGGGAACGAAGGACGCGAAGAGAGCACTGCCCCCGAAACCAATCCCCCACCTGAATATCATTATAAAGCATGCTAATACAATCATACTAGACCAAAAGCATAAACAATAGCACAAACGCACTCGCTATACCCTCAAGCGCATTCCCAATTCCAACTCCCAAAGATCAATCTGTCCTTCCTGTGGACAACCATATTCTAAAATTCATATGTTTTTGTACAGGAATCCAAATGAAGTGTTCTTAGACTTCCTTGAAAGGTTAACAAATTCTCCAACTAAGTCTAGATGGTGAGCCATCCTGACTCGACCATCTAGTACCCCTACTAAGCCAATTAACAAAACATCAAATTCAAGTCGGGTTCTCTGGACAGTATACTAAAACTACTATAACTTTCAGTACGATTGTCCAAATCTTACATTCTTGAGCTTTCTGGAATGATGAGACGATAACCTATAACTTTTGTTATATTGAGCTCCTCTAATTTTCCCTTTAACTGATCGCTTAAATCAGATTACTAAAACCTGTCAGAATACCGACGGATTTGCAGAACAGTCACACTAATAAATTCATAACTTCTGCTACAGAGGTCCAAATAACACGATCTAGCACTTCATCGAAAGATGACGACGTCCTCTACACTACTCTAAGAGATGTCCAGGACTGATTCCACCTTTAAGCACATCAAAACGTCGGTATAACCCAATCTGTCCTAAATAAACCTAATTACCGATATTGATTAACTATCCAAATACGCATCTAATTAAAGGGGAACTGAGGTTACCCTTGAAGAACCGTTTGCTGGGCACGAAGAACACCCGCCTACGATCTCTCCCCACGAAGATGGTCTTCTCCCCTCACCTTCTTCTTCCTCCTATGGCCGTCCTCCACCAGCACGAACAGCTTCTTCTCCCCACTCGACAGGCAGCGGGAGGTGGACGATCCTCGCCGACAGCAGGGAGCGTGGTGGAGAGGCGCAAGGGAGTAGGGAGGCAGCCAAGGGGAGATGGGGAGGGGCGGTGGCCAATGAGGGGGGTGGGGGCGGCCAAAGGGAGAGGGGAGGGGGCAGCCTAGGGTTTGGCCCCCTTAAGGTCGGCCTCCTTCCTCCCACCAATGGGCCGAATGCCCATGGGCCTGAGGCCCTGGCCCAAGATGTCCAAAATTTGCTTCTAACTCTTTCTTTAACTGCTTAATTAATTATTTCCCAATAGATCCTTCTCTCGAATCAATTTCTAATTAATACTTTTTCTTTAAATATTTGGTTTTCTCCCGATTTCTACTCTGGAGTATTACACTTTTGTATACGCGGAAGTATCATCGTTCAAATTGCAGAACTACCGTTTGGCGGTAGCACCGATCTTTGTGCGGTACGTTTTTTCCAGAACACTTGTTTTTCGGAGATTGTTTGCTCTCTTAAAAAATGGTAGTACCGCAATACTTTTAGCAGAACTACCGCAACTCCGGTACATCTGAAATATTTAGCAGTACATTTTTTACAGAACGTGTGTTTTTCTGAGTTAGTTTGGTCTTTCGAGGAACGGTAGTACCAGAGTGCAACTCGCGAAACTACCGCAATCCCGGTTTATCCGATGTTTAAGCGGCGGTACGTTATTTCCAGTACTGATATTTTTGGAACTCAAGTTGAATGGAAGTAC
Organism: Ampelocalamus luodianensis; assembly: GCA_036346255.1. Taxonomy (NCBI): domain Eukaryota; kingdom Viridiplantae; phylum Streptophyta; class Magnoliopsida; order Poales; family Poaceae; genus Ampelocalamus; species Ampelocalamus luodianensis. The sequence continues at coordinate 10,899,576 of CM070635.1, read as the reverse complement.
CGACTCTTAATCAAAACCTCCGATAAAATGGAACTACCGCATGATAGTTGGTGGTAGTACCGCGCCGAATTTCCAACGGCTTTATCAGAACATTTAATGTGTGTCTGTGCTAGCCATTACTGGTCGTTTTGGATAGTGCGGTAGTACCGGTTGTTCAATGGTGGTACTACCAATTGTACTGTTATTTCCTGTAATCTGGTCCCAATGGTCGTATTTGTTGTGGGGGTCTATAAATACCCCTCCACCTGCTCTTGAACAAAGTTAGTGCTTACACATTTACATCCCTGAGCCAAGAGCATTCACTCCACACCTCATTTATACTTGCGCATTCATTATGAGGTTGTTGAGCAAGATCTCAAGTGCATTCATTCTAGTTTGATCTATTGCACTTGAGCGCCGTCAAGCGAAGATAGTTGTTTATTACTCTTGGTGCTGTTAGCACCTAGACGGCTTGGTGGGAGTTTGCATGTGATCTCTTCAAGAAGTTTGTAAAGAGGCTCGGTGCCAATTGTGAGTGGTTCGGTGTTCACCAACTCCGAAGTAGAGAAACAACAACCACTAGTGAAATCGAGGGAAGGCTTAATTCGTGGAGTCGGCTTGATTGGTTCAAGCTTCCTCAACGTGGACTAGTGAAAACTTCGGTTTTCGATACCACGGGAAAAACTTCATTATCTTCACTGTGGTTATTTCTTGTCTTTATTTTCTGCATTTACAATTCTAGCATCTCTACTGTGATTGTTGTGCTTAGCTAGAATTGTATCTAGTATTGACATTATCTTCTCTGTCCTGAGCAACTAATTAAGTTCTATCTTCTTGTTACTAGGCTGCTCTGTTAGAACTTTATTGCTGAAAGTTTAGTTTGATCAATTAAATTTAGAAACCTCCTGTTCACTCCCCTCTAGTCGGTTATCTTTGTGTAATACTCCAAATTAATTCGGAAGAGAACATTCGAATTAGGAGGGGGATCAATTAGAGCATAGTTTAATCAGCAGTTAGAGAGGGGGTTTTCAGCATAATTGGGACAACCTGGGCCTCGGGCCTTAGCCCAGGAGGCCCATGAGGGGCTGGCCACTAATAAAAGGAGGGGGAGAACCCTAATATCTACTATAGCATGCGTGCTACAGTACACGCCGCCACTGTAGCACCACCATGGTGTCTCCTCCCCATGGCAGCCCTTGCCTCCATCCCCCGCTGCGGTTGCCGGCCAAAGAAGGGAGAAGGAGAGAGGGGAGAAGGGAAGGGAAGGTTCATGGGCTTCATCGCGATCTACAGCAGTTCTTCAAGGGTAACATCGAGTTTTCTTCGCTGGTTGAGGTGTATTAGTTGCAATTGTTTTCGTTTAGTAGATCGAATATCAACAGTTGATAGATCGCGTGCTGTCCAGTAGATTAGACGACGGTTTTCATGTATTTAGAAGCAGAATCTAGGGATCCACTCCCTTAGAGATATCTGGGTCATGCTCTTAGCTTTCAGTGGCCGCCAAGAACGCCCAAATCCGATTAACGGTCAGTGAGTTATGATTTTTTTAGTGTCTCTGTCCTGCTGATCTATCAGCATTCGGACAGTCCGTAGGAAACTGGATTAAGCCATTAGTTAAAGATTAAATCAGAGGATCTCGATATAACAAAAAATGTAGGTACTTTCCATAACTTTTCAAATAGATAAAGAACGCAATATTTGGACTTTCGTAGCAAAAGTTATGGTGGTTTTAGTGTACTGTCCAGAGAACCTGACGTGAATATTGATGTATTTTAATTTGGCTTGGTAGGGGTATTAGATGGCCGATTTAGAAGGGTCCGTCAACTAGGTTTAGTTGGATAATTTAATTAGATTTCCATAAAGTCCAAGAACACCTCATTTGGACTCTTGTGCTAATAGATATGGATTTTTGTATTTAACTGTCCATCGAGGAGACAGAATTGACGCGTAGGAAATTGGGGTTGGGATCGGATTAGACGTTTTTGCGAGTTAGTGTTTGTTTTTATATAGTTGTTTGGTATACTACTATTATCTTAGTGTGCGTTATAAATATGTTCAGGTGGTGGTTTGATCCCGGAGGCAGCCCCTTCTGCACATCCCTCGCTCTCTCGCGGTTGAGGCAAGTGCATATTGTTTGTACTTTGTTTGTGATTGCTTGGACATGAATGCGTGTTTGATACATGTTAGTGTTGTATGGCTGTTGGCATGTGTGCATAATAAGAATGGTGAATGTCCAAAGTATGGCTATGCTCTATTCATGAATGTTGTTATTGTTTTTTGGCACTTTGATGATGAATAGAGGTGGTGTATATGCATAGTGATATCATGTTGAGGCCTGGTCTTGTGATAACCAAGCATGCACATCTTTGAGGTCCTCGTCATGTATGTGACGGGCTTGAGGTCCCCACACTTGTAGAGTGTGGGCTTGAGGTCCCCTTTACTTGCGGAGTATTGGGCAATTGGTCCCTGCACTTGCGAGCACAGGCATGGGTATGCAGCGACGGTTGCATACTTTGCATTACCGGTAAGATGCAAAAAGAGATAAAGAGAAGGAATCCTTGAGCATTGCATATGCATATGGAATGATTTAAGATATGTTTCTGGTAGTGGATGCTTATGTTATGTTTTTCTTTTGTACTGTATGCATTTATTATGTACTTGTTGGGTCTGTGGACTCGCTCTTATTGTTGTTGTTGTTTTAGATACCCAATCCAAGATTGACATGCATGGAAGGGAGTAGTTTTTGGTTCACACGCACAATGCCATGAAGCTTTGATAGATGATTAAAAATTTTAGATCGCACATTGACAAATGAGCAAACTGCTTAAATATTGGATTATGGTTACGTTTACCTGTTGGATTATTTGTAATAACGTTGGTAGCATCTCCTTTTGGTTAATTGTGTTTAGACGTTAGACTTTTGATATATCATGATGGCTATTGTTATTTAGCGAGTGGAATTTCCTTAGTTTGATATTTACTCATATTGAACCTCCTAGTTTTATTGAAGAAACAAAGAAGATGCTGCCGGATTTTAGTAAATTGTTATTCTATTAATCTGTCAATAGTTACCTAGGTAGCATTTCAGCCTGCCGTTGAGGCTGGGGTGTTACACCTTGATCTTACACCGCTGCTGCACCTGCGCCCAGCTCGCCGCACCGCCGCTGCCGACCTCCTCCGCCGCGCCCTACCTCCGTGCTCGGCCGAGCCTGCTCCTAGCCGTCGAACTGCCGCGCCCAGGGCCTCAGCCTCCCTCCTCTCCTCCTCGCCCTCCCCGTAGCTGGGCTGCCATACCGGGCTCATGTCGAGCCTAGCACGGCCCGGTACTATTCGTATCATTCTAGGTCGGCCCGTCATACCAGGCTTTTGTGAGGACCCCAGTTTATTTGGTTTGTAATGCTTAACCAACCACCTGGTCCTAGCATCACAAATCAAATAAATCGATCTCGAGATATGTATACTTCCCGAGCGATACACACCCCGGTACAAAATTAGACATCAACTCCATTCCACACATAGAGTCCAAACACCACACTTCCAAACGGAAGATAAACAAATAGCAAAGATATTACGCATAATGGCCGATCGCACAAGATACACAAATAACAACAAAAAGACAATGAAGCAAAGTGCCATAAAATGGCTATAAACAAAGCCAATCGGTGTGCCTTCAACCCACAAGGCATCGGCCGGACCGCCAAGACTAGTCGTCAAGAAGCGGCAACACGACTCCAGAGTGAGGACCACGAGGCTCACCTTCTTCCTCCGCAACAAAACATTAAGCAAAGCACACAGTACAAAGATTGTCTTTGTACCCGCAAGACAGACGTGTGAACTAGCGGACACTGTTCATATGCTACATGCAGGCTTGTTTAGTGGAGGCCATATGTTTTATTTGCACAAAGCCAATTTTGTTTGCAATAAGGTAATACAGTTTGAAGGCAAGTTTGCAATTCATTTTTAAGATTGAAATAACGATGCACGTTAATAATAACAAAAGCGAAAGATAAACAACCTAGAAGTGACTATCCCAATAGTCACCACAACAATAGCACGAATCCCAGATTCGTACCACCCATCAAGTTTTAATTTAAATTGTTGTAGTCTAGTTCTTACGGGCGTATCCGAGCGTGTCCATAACCTAGGGCGAGGCTATTCGAATAGTTTTAACCTGCGAGGGTGTACCAATGTACCCACACTTGCATCGCCTTTAAGCCAAAACACACTTCGAAGGTATCTTTGCACGGCTAAGTCCTCGAGACTTTTCCAATATTGTGTATTAACTACGAGCCGCTCGTATGGATAGAAATCCATACGCTTACATGGTAAAGCCGAAAGACAACTACCCACTCGGGATAAAGCTTTTGGACAACTACCATGCTCCCACCTCCGTCCCTCTGCGACCTCCTGCGACCGAGCCAATACACGCCAAAGTACTAGGTCAAGAGAGGTCCCATATACTCTAGTGTGGTTGCACGCAAAATGCTCGATGCGGTGGCGCAAGTAACTCGGTCCTTAAGCGGCTTCGGGCACCTTTCGATCACACCAGATCACACCAACATACCATTGTGCCCAAGTCTAAATTATTTTGTTTTCATTTTTAGTTTTGCAATTAAACATAGCGAGAAATGCTAAAACATAAAGCTATAGTAAATTTTGTGTGATCAAGGTTACCGACTAAAGTCGATAACACTTGATTCTACCGATAGCTAAGCATGTCTAAGCAAGTTGACCGGATCTACTAAGTGATAAGAGATCATCCAATGATCTCTAATCACAGCAAATAACCTAGGCTCAGTAGTAGAGATCAATATTTTGTCTACGAGGATATGCGACTACAGGATTTAACTAATCAATTTAACACAAATTAAGCAATGCATACATACAATGAAACAAAATATTAATCTTTAAAATACTGGGATTAAACATGATCAAGCCGCTTGCACATTCTGCTTGTTGCTCAATATGTTGCGGAGGATCGTTCTCGAGGTTGCATAAATATCGAATCCTAACGATTGAACAAAGCAAATAATAAGAGCGAATAACACCACCAAACTCAAACAATACAACAAAAACAAAACACACTAAACTTTTCCCAGCAGCCTAAGCATGATATAACAAAATTTAAGAAACAGAGAGCAATTCATTTTAAGTTATTAAGAATTTTCTATGAATTTCTAAGCTAAAAACACATCAAAACACTAGTTAATTACTTAACAAATTTTCATGAACAGAAACAGTGTATATAACCTATCCTAATAATTAGTACATTAAAATGACAAATTACAAAATTGGTTTCAGGGATTTGGACAAATATTGAAAGAGATATGCATTTTCTAATCTAGAAGATACATAAAACATCATTTTATTAATTAACAGATTTTTGCTACAGAGACATGGATGAAACTAATTTTAGTAAATAATACATTTGAAATGAAAATAAACAACCTTTGGATTCATGCAATTTGGATAAAAATTGAATTAGTTATGCATTTTCTAAGTTTAAATGAATTAACATTGCAAATGAAAACATATTACGAAATACTAAAGCATTAAATCCTTTTTCTACCCACGGCTATCTAGCCCCGGACACCGACAATGGGCCAGCGAAAATCTTGACGAAACGACCGGCCACGAAAGTGGCGTCGGCGTATTCTAAGAATCGTCTTGGCTTACAAAGTGCAAACCTAACATACCCACACGCAGAAATACGCTTCCCAACAGAGAAAACGCGTGGAAACTACACAACCCTAAGCGACATTCGGGCCCACATGACGAGACTCAAAGTGAAATGCAACGGTTGGATTAAGCGATTTCTAAACGCGATTAACCGCAGGGCCCACAAGAGCGAGACTCAAGGTAGACATGATTAGAGTCAAACAAATCATCACCGGCGGTTCACCGGCGAGACACGAACGCGATGGCGCGGCGCGAACCGATCTAGCAAACCAGGAGGTTTCGGCGAAAGAGTGGTACCGGGTTCGCAGGACCTAGCGAACTTCGATAGCGGTGACGCGAGCCCGATGGTCGACGGAGATGAGCTCACGGCGGCGGAGGCGGAGAAGAAAGCACGGTCCACGCGGAGAAGGCGTCACGGGCTTCTAGAAGACTCGGAAGGTGTGCTTAAGCAGCCTCAACACCGGAGCAAGAAGCACACGATAACGCCCGGCGAAGAAAGCCGAGGTGGCCGGAATTTCCACGGCGGTGGAAAACCGAGCTTGGAAGAATTGGTCGCCGCGCCCAACGATGCACAAAAGCGGCTCAAGCCCACCGTTAGACTCGGTGCATCAATGCGATCCTAAGGGACTAGGTGGCGGGCCGAAACTCACCAGTCGCAAGCGAGCTCACGGGATCGAGATCGCCGAGGCGAGAGCAGCGATACCGCCCTTGGCGATCCACGGGCGCCAAGGACCGGAATAGGCAAAATGGAGCGGCGAGGCAAGAGAACACGATGGTGCGGTCGGCGCTCAGGCGGCTCGAAAGCGGCGGCTACGCTCGAGTTTTCTCGGCGAAGCTAAGAAATGGGCGGAGAGGCGCAAGAATGGTGCGAGAAGGAATGGGCGACCCTATGAGGTAGATGGACTTGAGCGATCCCGAGGCGACCACGCGTCCCGGCGTGGCGGCGGCGAGCTGCGTGGCACGCATGCGCGATCGCGGCGAGCTCCGGTGAGCGGCGAGTCGGCGAGGAAGAACGGCGAGTGGGACCCATATGTCGGCGACGACGCGGTGCGAATCGGTGGTTTGATTTGATCGACAACGCACCGCCGTTGGATCTAAAGCGACGGGTGAGATCGATGTATGCATTCGGACAGTCGGTTGCGCCGCGACGCGTGGATCGTTCGATTTGCATCGGACGGTCCACGATCGATTGGACTCGGCGATGCGTTTAGTTGACGCGGCCAGAGCCAAGTGGTGCGAGTCGGACTCGAGCTGAGTTGGGTTGGGCAGAAGAACAAGTTTTTACGATTTGGGGTTTTAAAAAGGCTGAGAGAGTTTGGAGAATTTTTAGAGGTAGCTCTGAGCTCCAAAAATTTCAAAATTTTATGGTAGTTACTTGAGACAGAGATCAACATTGCATAAATTTTCCAGAACTTTTTATGCACTGAAAGATTCTGCAGAAAATTCACAAGCATGCTGACCTAGGGTTTGACCAGGTTTTCAACTAGTTTGACTTGGTCATTTGAAATAACAAACAAAATCTAAAAATTGTGAAATAATTCAGAGAGGTAGCTAGGATGATCAAGATGCTAGGAAAATATTTGCAGAGGATGATCACAAGTTTGAAGGCTAATAATTTGATGACAACAATTTCCAATCACAAGAATTAACTTCTAGAAAATTGGAAATTGCTAGGAAAATTTGGAAAACTTCCAAATGATTTGAAGAGACAACAAAGTTTTATTTCTCCTCAAAATTTTACATTTGAATTACAAACCTAAGTTAGGGCTGTTACAAATCTCCCCACAGAATCTCGCCCGAGATTACGATCATGGGAGAAGAAGGATGGGTAATCTGCTCGGAGGCGATCTTCCGCTCCCAAGTGGCTTCATCCTCGGAGTGGTTCGACCACTGAACTTTAAGGAACTTAATCACACGGTTCCTTGTTACTGCGTTCACTTCTTGAGGATCTGAACGGACGCTCACGATAAGACAGATCTTCCCGCACATCGATATTTTCCAATGGTGTTTCCTCGGTAGGAACACTGAGGCACTTCTTCAATTGCGACACATGGAAAACATCATGCACCCCCTCAAGTGTAGCTGGCAAGTCTAACTTGTAACAACGGCTCCCACTCATCGATGATGCGGTAGGGTCCGACATACAGGGAGCTAGTTTGCCCTTGACACCAAACGACGATGTCCTTGGGTGAGACTTTGAGATACACAAAGTCATTGGGTGAAACTCAGCTCAACGACGCCGATCCGCATAGCTCTTACGCTCGGCGAGCTACGGCGCAAGTGCTCCACGAATCAAGCGCACTTGACTTTCGGCCTCATTGATGGAATCTGGACCAAAGAACGCCTTTCACGGTTTACGACCCGGTTCAACGGTGTTCTGCGGCGTGCGTCCATACAAGGCCTCAAATGGTGCCATACCGAGACTAGCTCGGAAGCCGTTGTTGTAGGAGAACTTCGGCAAGCGGTATGCACTTCTCCCAATTCTTTCCATAGGAAAGAACACAAGCACGAGCATATCTTCAAGCACTTGATTGGCGCGCTCGTCGACCATCGATCACGAGGATGATAGGTCAGTGAGCGAAAGACGGGTCCCTATGGCTTCTGCGGACTATGCCAAAACCGAGGTGAGCAGAGAACCACGATCGACACAATTGTTAAGTGGCACACCATGCGAACTCACAATACGGGATATGTAAAGATCCGCTAATCGATTCACATCAATCTTGATCGCCTGGAAGGAAATGGGCCACCTTCGTCAATCGATCAATGATAACCCATAATGCATCCTTCCCGCAGAGCACGCAGGCGGACGGTGATAAAATCCATGCCTCGTGAATCCCACTTCCATTACGGTATAGGTAAGGTGAAGAAGACCGCTGACGCCGATGCTCGGCCTTGACACGACAACATATGTCACATCGGCCACTAACACGGCAATCTCGCGCTTCATGCTAGTCCACGAATCTCGACGCAGATCTTGGTACATTTAGTGGCCGGGATGGATGGACAAAGGCGAATCATGGGCCTCTGAAGAATCAAATCCCGCAACTCGGGGACCTTTGGGACCACAAGGCGCGCCCAAACCATACAACACCGTGCTCATCTTACGTGAAACACTTGGTGATCCATCCTTGATATTACGCTTGATTTTACCCACACCATCATCGATTCTTTGTGTCGCCTTGATTTGATCCACCAAGGTTGGTTGCACAATCAGGCGCGAAGGAACCATGCTCAACAAACCCAAGTTGAGGCTGAAATTCGCAAGAAGTGCGGTTGTTGCTCTTGGGTCATTAAAGTATTGCGATATACCTTTCGGCTAAGTGCATCAAGAACCACATTGGCCTTGCGGTGATGCTGAATACCCATGTCATAATCTTTGATCAATTCCAACCATCTCTCTGCTGAGGTTCGGATCTCGCCGAGTGAACAAGTATTTCAAACTCTTGTGATCGAATACACCTCACAGGCGGTTTCCGATCAAATAATGCCGCCAAATCTTGAGTGCATGAACCACGCAGCACAAGCTCCAAATCATGGGTGGGATAGTTGAGCTCATGTGGTCTCAATCTGCGGGATGCATATGCAAGCGCCTTGCCTTCTGCATAAGGACACACCGAGTCCTCGACGAGAGGCATCGCAATAAATATCGAAGCTCTTGTGGATATCGGGAAGAGTAAGGACGGAGCCGAAGTCAATCGCTGTTTGAGCTCACAAAGCTCTCATCACAAGCAGAGGACCATACAAACTTCTTGTCCTTCTTGAGCAATTCGGTCATTGGCTTTGCGATCTTGGAGAAATTCGATAAAGCGGCGGTAGTAGCCCGCTAAACAGAAAACTCCGTACATCGATGATGACTTGGTGACCCCAAGATAGAACATCGGCCGACCTTCTTGGGGATCCACGACTATGCCTCCATTGAAAGAACATGGCCCAAGAATGCCACTTCCTTCAACGAACTCACATTTGCCGAACTTCGCATATAGTGGTGCTCCCGCAATTTGCCCAAAACAATCTTGGATGCTCGGCATGCTCTGCTTGATCTTGGAATAAATAAGAATATCATCAATGAAGACCACCACAAATTTGTCCAAAAACTCCATGAATCTTTAATTCATCAAGTTCATGAACAAAGTCGAGCATTGGTTAAGCCAAAGGACATGACGGTGTACTGCATGCAGCCATAACGAGTAGTGAAAGCCGTCTTGGAATATCTCACCACGATCCGGACTTGATGATAGCCCGATCTCGAGATCAATCTTGGAGAACACACGAGCTCCGGACAAGCGGTCAAAAGATCATCAATGCGGGCGGAGGATATTTGTTTTTCACCGTCACCTCATTGAGAGGACGGTAATCAACACACATGCGCAAAGTCTTGTCCTTCTTCTTCAAAGATCACCGACAACCCCAAGGAGATGGCGGGACGGATGAAACCCTTTGCTTGGAGCTCACCAAGCCGCTTCTTCAATTCTTCTAGCTCATTGGGAGGCATCCGACACGGCGCCTTGAAATCGGGCGATGCGGGACAGCAACTCGATGACAAACTCAGTGTCTCGAACCGAGGCAACCTGCAAGTCTTGGTGAAAGACATCCCTAAAGTCGATACTATGGGAACATCATGAATCGCAAAGTGGCTTTGCCTCTAATACACATAGATGTGGCCCCAGGCCGTGGGCGAAAATCCGACTGCTACTTTGAAGGGTTTGGTGAGATAGACAATCTTCTGGCGCAATCGATCGCCCCAAGTGTTGGGACAACCAATCCATGCCAAGAATCACATCGGACTCATTGAATCGAAAGCGAATAAGGTTTGCCAAAACCCCACTCCTTGGACTATGATAGGAACATCACGACATCAGAGAACAGCTCTCATTTCCGCCCGGAGAGCGGATGACCAAAGGAACGCCAAAGGAACACAGCGAAGACCACTAACGGCGAGCAAATGATCTTGAAATAAAAGAATGCGATGCTCGGAATCAAATATCTACCGCAGCGGACGGGATTAACAAGAAGTGTACCAATCACGACATCCGGCGCCTCCGAGCCTCCTCACCGAAAGGTGGTTCACCGGCCATTGCTCGCACTCAGGTCTTCGAATAATCTTTGGTCGGCGGGTGACCGCTCCCCGCCGCGTCCTCCATTAGGACGAGGCTGCTGCAACACTCGAGGCGAGCATTCGCATAATGGCCCTTGTTGTGGCGGCGAAAACAAGTCACCTCGGCGCCGGATTGCGGAGGCCGCTCTGCTTGGATCGCGGCGCGCGTGGTGGCTCACGCCTGCGGTGGCGAGCTGGTGCAGATGGTCTCGGCACGGTGGAGCAAAAGAACGGGCCATCGTCTTGGCCCGGCCGAGGACGAACGAGGCCGGTGTGAGTAGACGATCGCCTCCCATTTGCGCTGCGGGGACTCGCCAGCGCCTTTGCCTTATGCTTTCTGCAACAATGGCCTTATCTACCAAGGCACGAAAGTCGAGAAGTCCACAATGGATAGCTTGTCCTGCAGCTCCTCGGACAAGCCATCCATAAATTTCTCTGCTTAGCCTCATCGAGGCCACCTCCCCGGGCATAACGAGCGGATGATTGAACTCGTGCATGTACTCCGTCACGATTTGCGCCCTTGCTTGAGCGCGAGGAACTCCTTTCTTCGGCTTCATCAGGCCGTCGGGGATGTGGGCCGACAAAGGCGACTGAACTCCTCCCACGCGACCACATGGCGCGGGTGCATGGCGAATAGTTCTCCCACCATGAGAGTGCCGCGCTCAAGCCGGTGGGGCGAAGAGCGCCTTATCCGCTCACGGCAGAGCTATGTTGAGCTTCCGCTCAACCATGCGCGACCAATCATCCGCATCGAGAGGTCCTCGGGCGGGAGAAAGTCGGTGGCTGCGTGCGGAGGAATTCCCGCAAGTCCCCGCGAGTGCGGTGGCCGCCACCACGCGCGGGAGTGGAGGTATTCCTAGCAATAACCTCCAAGATGCGCGTCGGTCCATGCGGTTTCGCTCGATCGAGCGAGCACCTCGGCCATGGTCGGAGGAGAAGCTCCTCATCATGACCACTGTTGGCGCCACGCGTTCTCCGGCCATCTGTTTTACTAAGACAAGTTAGCAACAAATTTAAGAGCAAGAAAGCCCAAAGTTCATGAAAGCAGTCGAAACAAACACAAGGCGGGATAAAGTTAGACCCGAAAAAATCGGACACATAACTACTCCTTTACATCTTACCTATTATCCCACAAGTTTTAGTTGGATTAAACTTCATGGTTCTCCCCAAACTAATTCCACCGTAGTAACTATCTTTTGAAAGGTGAAGAGGAAACCAAGTTTCAAAACTTAAATTAGAGTAAGATGAGAGTAGAAAGCTAAGATAGGTAAGAATAAAATCGAGAATCGCCTGGGTTTTCATAAACCTTTTATGATTTGAAAATAAGACTTTCAAAATATCCTAAGGACGACTATGCTTGAGTTACTACTGGTCGAATGGCTCGATACCAACTTTGTGAGGACCCAGTTTATTTGGTTTGTAATGCTAACCAACCACGGTCCTAGCATCACAAATCAAATAAGCGATCCTCGAGATATGTATACTTCTGACGATATACACACCCGGTACAAAATTAGACATCAACTCCATTCCACACATAGAGTCCAAACACCACACTTCCAAGCGGAAGATAAACAAATAGCAAAGATATTACAGGACAATGGCCGATCGCCACAAGATACACAAATAACAACAAAAAGACAGCGAAGCAAAAGTGCCATAAAATGGCTATAAACAAAGCCAATCGGTGTGCCTTCAACCCACAAGGCATCGTAGACCGACCGCCAAGACTAGTCGTCCAGAAGCGGCAACACACACTCACGTAAGTGAGGACCACGAGGCTCACCTTCTTCCTCTGCAACAAAACATTAAGCAAAGCACCGAGTACAAAGATTGTCTTTGTACCCGCAAGACCGACGTGTGAACTAGCGGACTGTTCATATGCTACATGCGAGCTTGGTTAGTGGAAGCCATATGTTTTATTTGCACAAAGCCAATTTTGTTTGCAATAAGGTAATACAGTTTGAAGGCAAGTTTGCAATTCATTTTTAAGATTGAAATAACAGTACGGATAATAATAACAAAAGCGAAAGATAAACAACCTAGAAGTGACTATCCCAATAGTCACCACAACAATAGCACGAATCCCAGATTCGTACCACCCATCAAGTTTTAATTTAAATTGTTGTAGTCTAGTTCTTACGGCGTATCCGAGCGTGTCCATAACCTAGGGCGAGGCTATTCGAATAGTTTTAACCTGCGAGGGTGTACCAATGTACCCACACTTGGACCGCCTTTAAGCCAAAACACACTTAGAAGGTATCTTTGCACGGCTAAGTCCTCGAGACTTTTCCAATATTGTGTATTAACTACGAGCCGCTCGTATGGATAGAAATCCATACGCTTACATGGTAAAGCCGAAAAGACAACTACCCACTCAGGATAAAGCTTTTCGGACAACTACCATGCTCCCACCTCCGTCCCTCCTGCGACCTCCTGCGACCCGGAGCCAATACACGCCAAAGTACTAGGTCAAGAGAGGTCCATATACTCTAGTGTGGTTGCTACGCAAAATGCTCAGTACGGTGGCGCAAGTAACTCGGTCCTTAACTGACTCGGGCACCTTTCCAGTCACACCCAACAGATCACACCAACATACCATTGTGCCCAAGTCTAAATTATTTTGTTTTCATTTTTAGTTTTGCAATTAAACATAGCAAAATGCTAAAACATAAAGCTATAGTAAATTTTGTGTGATCAAGGTTACCGACTAAAGTCGATAACCGCCCAGGTTCTACCGATAGCTAAGCATGTCTAAGCAAGTTGACCGGATCTACTAAGTGATAAGAGATCATCCAGCGATCTCTAATCACGACAAATAACCTAGGCTCGGTAGTAGAGATCAATATTTTGTCTACAGGATATGCGACTACTGATTTAACTAATCAATTTAACACAAATTAAGCAATGCATACATACAATTGAAACAAAATATTAATCTTTAAAATACGGGATTAAACATGATCAAGCTGCTTTGCATTCTTTGTTGCTCAATATGTTGCGGAGGATCGTTCTCGGGGTTGCCGCAAATATCGAATCCTAACGATTGAACAAAGCGGCGAATAAGAGCGAATAACACCGACCAAACTCAAACAATACAACAAAACAAAACACACTAAACTTTTCCAGCAGCCTAAGCATGATATAACAAAATTTAAGAAAGCGAGCAATTCATTTTAAGTTATTAAGAATTTTCTATGAATTTCCTAAGCTAAAAACACATCAAAACACTAGTTAATTACTTAACAAATTTTCATGAACAGAAACAGTGTATATAACCTATCCTAATAATTAGTACATTAAAAATGACAAATTACAAAATTGGTTTCACTGGATTTGGACAAATATTGAAAGAGATATGCATTTTCTAATCTAGAAGATACATAAAACATCATTTATTAATTAACAGATTTTTGCTACAGAGACATGGATGAAACTAATTTTAGTAAATAATACATTTGAAATGAAAATAAACAACTGGATTCATGCAATTTGGATAAAAATTGAATTAGTTATGCATTTTCTAAGTTTAAATGAATTAACAAGCAAATGAAAACATATTACTGAAATACTAAAGCATTAAATCCTTTTTCTACCCACACTATCTAGCCCCGGACACAGACGGCGGGCCCGCGAAAATGCTTGACGAGCACAGCCGCCGAAAGTGGCGTCGGCGGCGTATTCTAAGAATCGTCTTGACTTACCAAAGTGCAAACCTAACATACCCACACGCAGAAATCGCTTCCCAACGAGAAAACGCGTGGAAACTACACAAACCCTAATCGACATTCCGGGCCACATGACAGAGACTCAAAGTGAAATGCAACGGTTGGATTAAGCGATTTCTAAACGCGATTAACGCAAGGGCCCACAAGACAGAGACTCAAGGTAGACATGATTAGAGTCAAACAAATCATCACCGGCGGTTCACCGGCGAACACGGCACGGTGGCGCGCCGCAAGAACGATCTAGCAAACCAGGAGGTTTCGGCGAAAGAGTGGTACCTTCGGGTTCGCAGGACCTAGCGAACTTCGATGACGGTGACGCGAGCCCGATGGTCGACGGAGATGAGCTCACGGCGGCCGGAGGCGGAAAGAAAGCACGGTCCACGCGGAGAAGGCGTCACGGGCTTCTAGAAGACTCGGAAGGTGTGCTAAGCCGCCTCAACACCGGGAGCAAGAAGCACGATAACGCCGACGAAGAAAGCCCGAGGTGGCCGGAATTTCCGCGCGGAAACCGAGCTTGGAGAAGAATTGGTCGCGCCGCGCAACGATGCACAAAAGGCGGCTCAAGCCCACCGTTAGACTCGGTGCATCAATGCGATCCTAAGGGACTAGGTGGCGAGCTGAAACTCACCAGTCGCAAAGCGAGCTCACGGATCGAGATCGCCGGAGGCGAGACGATGATACCGCCCTTGGCGATCCATGGGCGCCAAGGACCGGAATAGGCAAAATGGAGCGGCGAGGCAAGAGGAACACGATGGTGCGATCGCGCTCAAGGCGGCTCGAGAACGGCGGCGCTACGCTCGAGTTTTTCTCGGCGAAGCTAAGAAATGGGCGGAGAGGCGCAAGAATGGCTGCGAAGGAATGGGCGACCCTATGAGGTAGATGGACTTGAGCGATCCACGGAGGCGAACACGCGTCCCCGTGCGGCGGCGGCAGCTGCGTGGCACGCATGCGCGATCGCCGCCGAGCTCCGGTGGCGGCGGAGTCGGCGAGGAAGAACTCGGCAGTGGGACCATATGTCGGCGGCGGACGAAGCGGTGCGAACCGGTGGTTTGATTTGATCAGACAACGCCGACCGTTGGATCTAAAACGGACGGCTGAGATCGATGTATGCATTCGGACAGGTCGGTTGCGCACGCGACGTGGATCGTTCGATTTGCATCGGACGGTCACGATCGATTGGACTCGAGCGGTACGTTTAGTTGACGCGACCGAGCCAAGTGGTGCGAGTCGGACTCGAGCCTGAGTTGGGTTCGGGCCCGAGGAACAGTGTTTTCTGATTTGGGGTTTTTAAAGGCTGAGAGAGTTTGGAGAATTTTTAGAGGTAGCTCCTGAGCTCCAAAAATTTCGAAATTTTTATGGTAGTTACTTGAGACAGAGATCAACATTGCATAAATTTTCCAGAACTTTTTATGCACTGAAAGATTCTGCAGAAAATTCACAAGCATGCTGACCTAGGGTTTGACCAGGTTTTCATCTAGTTTGACTTGGTCATTTGAAATAGCAAACAAAATCTAAAAATTGTGAAATAATTCAGAGAGGTAGCTAGGATGATCAAGATGCTAGGAAAAATATTTGCAGAGGATGATCACAAGTTTGAAGGCTAATAATTTGATGACAACAATTTCCAATCACAAGAATTAACTTCTAGAAAATTGGAAATTGCTAGGGAAAATTTGGAAAACTTCCAAATGATTTGAAGAGACAACAAAAGTTTTTATTTCTCCTCAAAATTTTACATTTGAATTACAAACCCTAAGTTAGGGCTGTTACAGCTTTCGTGCCATGCTTGGGCCGGGCCAACAGTGTCGTGCTTCAGCCTGGCCCGGCTGACACAGCCCATTTGGCCATCTCTAACCACAATTATAGTTGGACGACTAGACAAACAAATTTGCTGCTAGTAATATGCACTATGAGTGATGATTGAGTCTGGAAAGTTTTAAAAATAATTAATCAGAACTTAATCAGCTATTGTCTATGACGAGAAGAACGTGGTGATTTGCACATCAATCATCACCGAGCACTACTTTGGACAAGCGCACTCTGGTCGCAGACGGTGACGAAGCATTAGCTGGGTTGTTAATTGATATTGGTCACTTGCTCGTGTGGAGTTTTGGTTTAGGGTTGCAGTGGAGGTGGTTGTGGACTATTGGCCTAGACATATTATCATATTGGTGGATTTTTTTGTTGTTTTTTAAATGCAGGAATTTGTGGAGGGATGTAATTCTTCAAAAAATCCTGGTTTTTATGAACATTTTCTTTTTGGTAATGAACGTATTTTTGAATCTGATATCATGGGGAGATGAAGAGTTTAGGTTTAACTCACCCACCGAAGTAAGGGGGGAAACAGAAAAGAGTATATTTTGCCAACCATAAGTGTTCAGATAGTTTCGACAATACAGTCGTTCCCACAGTAAATAACAAAAATAATAATATATTAGTTTACTCTAGTCTATTTAAATCATTTATTCAACTGCTTAAGCAGTAATGCAAACAAAAACAATTTATTATTGTCTTTCACTCTAACATCGAGGGGCTGAGGGTAATGGAGGTCAAAGTGTACCTTGGTCCTCTTCCATTTTACCAAATCTATCTATATCTATACTAACGGGAGGTTTCTCTCGAAAGCCCCATGTTAATTCTAGGATATAAATGACTAAAAACTATCACATTAATTGGAGAAGAAAAAAATAGAAATTATCACATTAAACAGAGAAAAAGAAAACATCCTAACCATCAGAATTATGAATTTTTTATAATCTATAGCTAGGATTACGTACTAAAGATTGAGGAGAGTTCAATAGATGAGATATGAACCAACACGTACACCTAGCTCGTGCATGCAGTTGATATCAGATAAGAAAATATGCATGTAGCTGGATGATACGGGGTGGTCCGATCTTCTCGAGTAGAACCGTGGATAATAAGTGTGTGAGGACGAACAACGCTCAGCTTTACACCACACGCCAGTGCACGAACTTGCAACTCTATGGATATTCGCCAACACACACCGGGAGGATCGCCGCTAGACCATGAGTGAAGATCGCCAAATCCTCAATTCCTAGCGGAAAAAGCAAACTTGACTTCGATTTGTAGAACGAATAATAGATCACCTAATTCTCTCTCAAAAATTCTCGTATGAACTCTGGTATGAAAGAAACAAGCAATAGCTTTGTCTATTCTTTTACTCAAAAGTAATCTCCCAACAAATACGTTTTTGCTAGCTAATTAAAGGTCCACGGTACTGGCCTAGGAGCTGCTCGGCAGGGCCCCCTATGTTTCCAAAACCTTGGCCAATTACTACCAAAAAGAAAAGAAAAAAAAACATGCCTAAATTGACAATACTTCACGTAAGATTCCTTTGTATGTGTCATTGCTTTCCTAGGTGATTGGCTAAGTGCATGGCGCAGACATCTCCATACATCACGGCTGGTTCCTTTCCTTTCTGGCCGGAACATGATACGGCAATAATGCTTTCCTTTTTTGGCTAGAACATGATACGGCAAGAACCATAGCTGCCCGGTTGCCCGATTGACGACCTCGACGCGTAGACTTGGGGTAGCACCGAGCTCGTCTCCCGCCTTCTTGTACTCGTGCTGAAATCGTCAATAGATATAGTGGTGCCGACTCTTGTACCACTTGCGACAGCTCTTCTTCTCCTTTCTCAAACCTAAGAATAAGTAAAGTACAAGCGTTAAGTGGTATAAAATGTTCGCTAGAATTAATAATGTGTTCTTTAAGAAACAAGGTCACCTGATCATGCATCTTCTTAGCTCAAGCCTGAGTAATAGGACCAGGAGGCAAGTCTATTATAATATCTTCATCATGTGCTTGTGTAGGAGAGAAAGATGGAGTGATAGGGATGCCCTCATCAGGTCGGCCGCTCAAGCAAATAAGCGTATGAGTCGGAGTACAACATTAATCAAGGAGATTAAATCACATCTTACTATTCTGGTCAATATTTTTAATATATCCATAAAAAGTAATCCTAATCGCGTATTGGATGTGTACACTAAGTAATGTATTTACCATATCAATTTGGATAGAAGAAAAAGGAATCAGTAAGCTACAGGAATCCGATTGCCACTATATGTGTGATTATTATTGATTTTTGAGGAATTAAAAGTAATTATTTTATTGGATTATCTATATCTCTATACTAATTTGAGCTCTCCTAAAAGCCCATAAGTTAATCATATATATGAGGGGAAAAAAGCTAGGTATTACCACATTAATAAGAAAAACAAACCAATAGCTAGAGATCTACATATTAATAGGAGAAAAACAAAAAAAAAAATCATCCATCCAATTTCTTAAATTGGTATAATAGACGGCTTGGATTCAATACAATAACCGCTAAGGATACAAACATAAAGGTAGGAGCTATTTGCAATCCAAATCGGATGCATATAATCCATTTAGACCTTCTAGCTTTCCTTTTGTAAAACAATCTCTCCGTTTTTCTTTTCTTTTAACGCCGGTGTGGCCTCAGTGTTAACGCTGAAGAATTAGGAACTTTTTTATTAATTAATTAATCCTTTTTCAAATTTAATTTTAAAGTTAACCCTCGGCGCACTTTATTTCCAATTTTGACCCCTTTAGTCACGCCATCACCCATGACGTGACAAAATAAGTCCGCAAAAATGCACTTTTTGCGTGGCGTGATAAGAGTTTGCCCAGAAACGGGTTGACGTGATAGTGTTATTTTGTCACGCCACGGATGGTGGCGTGACCAAAGGGGTCAGAATTGGAAATAAAGTGCGCCGGGGTTAACTTTAAAATTAAATTTGAAAAAAAGATTAATTAATAAAAAAATTCAAGAATTAGTGCCATCATTAAGGTAAAAGATCATTTTAGTAAAATTTAGATGCTACAACTATATATTACTCTCTTATATTAGAATATATGTAGTAAAACTTTTAAGAAATGATATTAGTAGATTTGTAATAAAAAAAATACTTTCGTATGGTATATTTTTATGTTTTTTTATAATATGTAATTAGAAAAAGTAGTAACCAACGTTGTGCACTAGAGGCCATGTCCATGTCTAAAACAACATCTATTTGGAAACAAAGGTAGTATGTATATTCCCAATTAGTTGGATAAAAAAAATATAAACTACCAATGCAATAGTTGTTATAATGGCTTGAATTAGATCAAAACAAAAATATCAAAAAATATAAAAATTTTGAATTATTTAAAAAAACATTAATTCTAATGTACATCAGTTCATAAATAGAACTTTAAAAATGAAATAGAATTTTGAAATTGAAATATTCAAGTTTCACGACTAAAATTCCAAAGTAGAGCCATGCAGTACACCGGGGACGACTAGTATACACAAATAGGAAGGCAAAGGTTTATGCTACATATAGAATAAAAATTCACTAGTTAGGTTCTCTCCAAGCAACCAATTTTCAAATTTTGAGTACAGCATCTAAATTTCTTGTCACCCTCTGCCACTGCTGACATCCATAGTACTTGTATGGATTTTTTTTCCCTGACAATCCTCCGGTATAAATGGTGGGAGACTTGAGGCTCAAAGAGGCAGGCCACGTCGACGTTTTATTTTCAGCCGTCCGATTGCATTTCGCTAGCTTGTCAGCCGTTTGATTCGCCGCAGCCTTCGGCCTTCCCTTCGCGCGAGGCTCTCCACGTGCGGGCCCACAGTGTGACTCACGGCGCGCCGAAGGGTCGCTCTCCACGCGCGGGTCCCACCCGTTCCCTGCCGCCCTGTGAGGACCCGGAATATTTAACTAGTAACACTTAACCTCCAAATGGTTCTAGCGTTACTAATTAAACATTCTAAGCCTCGATGGTCATATGCTTCCCAGAATTGCAGCATATGCACATCATCACAACATTACACATCATTTCCATACAACATATATTACTAAGTTCAACAATGACATACATAAAGTAAAGTTATTACAAAAGAGCCGACCGGCCAAAAAGGGCAATATACAAGAAAGATAGCGGAAGCAAAAGGTGCCATAAGATGGCTAGAACAAAAGTCGACCGGTTAGCCATACACCCACAAGGCAACCGACCGGGCCGCCCAGCTAGACGCCACGAAGACTACCACAGCACAGCTCACAAAAGTGAGGCCCCTCAAGCTCACCTTCTTCCTCTGCAACAAAACAATTAAGCGTAGCAACTGAGTACAAAGATTGTCTTTGTACCCGCAAGACTGACGTGTGGAATAGCAGACCTATTCATAAACTACATGCAAGCTTATTTAGGTGGAGGTTGTATGTCTCATTTTGCATGAAGCCAACTTTATTTGCAATAATGTAATACATTTTAAAAGCAAGTTTGCAAATCTGTTTTGTTATCAAAGTAACAGTAAGTAAAGATACATACAAGTAACCACCTGGAAGCGACTATCCCAATAGCCACCACAACATAGCACGAATCCCCGATTCGTACCACCCATCAAGTTTTAATTTAAAAGGTTGTAGTCTAACTCTTGAAAGACCTTGCCAAGCGTGTCCATAACCTAGACGAGGCTATTCGAATAGTTTTAACCTCGCAGGTGTACCAATGTACCCACACTTCGCACCGCCTTCAAGCCACAAGCACACTACCAAGGTATGCCGCACGGCTAAGTCCTACGAGACATTTCCAATCTTGTGTATTAACTACGAGCCGCTCATATGGATAGAAACCCATATGCTTACATTGCAAGCCAAAAACAACAAATCCCATCACGGGTGAAGTCTTTCGGACACTACAATGCTCCCAACACCATCCCTCCCCGCGACTCCTCTGCGACTGGAGCCAATACACGCCAAAGTACTGAGTCAAGAGAGGTCACATACCCTCTAATGTGGTTAGTACGCTAAAATGCTTGGTTTAGTGTAACAAGATGTTCGGTCCTTGTTGACCCGGCACCATTCCATCCACACCCAAAATCACACCATCATACCATTGTGCCCAAGTCTAAATCATTTTGTTTTCAGTTTTAGTTTTCATAAGTAGACATGGCACAAGGTGGAAATCATAATCCATAATAAGTTTTATGTGATCAAGGTTATCGACAAGTCGATAACCGCCCACTTCTACCGGAAACTAAGCATGGCTAAGCAATTAATTCAAACTACTAAGTGACAAGAGCCCATCCATGAACTCTAAATCACAGCAAGTAACCTAGGCTCATGGTAGTAGAGGATAATCATTTGCTAAGGAAATGCATCTACTAGGCCAACTATTAACACAAAGTAGCAATGCATACATAGAAGTTGTAATCAACATAAATACTTAAAATACTGGGATTAACATGATCAAACTGCTTGCCTTGCTGGATTTGTTCTTACTGCAGAGGAGTGCTCAGGTTCAATAAATTCTTCGGAACCTAACGCGAAAAAGCGATAAAAACCGATAAGAACGAAGAACACCAAAAGGAACTCAACAGCAAAGAACATCCAAATCCAATCAAATTTCTACAGCAGCTAGAGGTTGATTTTAGACAATTTTAGAAACAAGAATCACTTCATTTGGACTTAGTATGAAAAAGTTATAGCCAATTTAAATTCTCTCAGCCTGAAAAATCCTAATTAAATTAATTAAAGTTACTGTTCATGGCAAAAATTTCTAGAATGATCTGGAACTTGAAATTTTTATGGTAGGTAGATATGGTTATCCTAACAACAGCAAAACTGAGTTTGCACAAATTGGAGTTCTAATGAATTAGTTATGATTTTTCTAAGTTCTAAAACTAGCATATATCATTTCTCAGGAACATGAATAAAGACAAAGCCTAGTTCAAATTAAAGCATGTCTACAGGCCAAATTTACTAGGTTGAGATTGCTCAGTTTGCAACTACAGCGAGGAAGTTATGTGCTTTACAAATTTTTCCATGAATTTCTAGACATCATCTTTCATTAAACAAGATCATGCTGTTTAAATCATTTTCTGCTACAAAACAGGGCCTAATTTCATTCTCAGATTAAAGTTCATACTATAACAAAGCTACAACAACTGGAATCATTTAAAAAGGAGTTAAAATGACAAAGTTAAGCACATTTGAAATTGGAAACAGCAAAAGACTTAGGAAACTTTGAGCTCTCGGGAGGTCCAACCGAACTGGAAGACAAAGGAGAGGTCGTGGGCCGTTGAGATCTGATCCAACGATCACGACCAGTGCGTGCACAGCGCACGCAAGGAGGTCTACGCGCCTAACAGAGGTCGTGACCGTCGGATCGAGATCTGGCGGTCCCGAGCACTAGGGGAGGTCCTACGGGTAAACCTTCGGAGAGAGGTCTAGACGGCTAAGAGCTCACGGAGGAGGTCTTCAACGGTCTAGATCTCCAGAGGGAGGTCTTTAACGGACACGATCCCGAGAGGGAGGTCCTGGGCGATCAAGATGAGCGAGGAGGTCTCTAAGACTAAAGATTTTACAAATAAAATCTAACGCTCAGATCTAAAGCCGGGGAGGTCGCGAACGGCTAGGATTGAGCCTAGGAGGTCTGAGCGGGGGTTTTCCTTGTAAAAGGCCAGGGGTGGCTTTTTACAAAGAGGACCCCGAGGGTGGTCTTTGCAAAAATGACCAAGGGGAGGTCTTTTGCAAAGAGGACCTCGGAAGAGGTCCGAGAGGGTGGTTTTGACAACACGATAAGGGGTGGTCTTTTTTTTACAAAGAGGATCTCGGGAGTGGCTCGAGGTGGTCTTTGCAAAAGGACCGAGGAGGTCTTATACTAAAAGGTTTTCATGGAAAGATCTAAAGGTCCGATCTAAACTTGGGAGGTCTAGACGGTCACGAAGAACCCGAGGAGGTCCAAGGTGTTTGTTAAGCGCGGGACCTCCTGACAAATGACAAAGGGTGGCGGCTAAGACAACTCACCGCATCGATGATTGGTAATAAATGGGCATTTAAGATGTCCTAACAAGATGACGAAACGGAGTTTTGAACCGGCAAAATCCCGAGCGGGCTCAACGGTTTGCCGCCGGCGATGGGGACCTCGCCGGCGCCGACCAAGGGCACCAATATACTCGCAATAGTGTCGCGGACCTAGCGGAGGCACTCTCGACGGCGGCGACGGCCTTAAACGCCGGCGAGCCGGAGAATGGCGGAGGACAAGCCTTTCGGCAAAAACCGAAAACGACAAACTGAGCGCCACGAGCTAAGCTAGTTAGACCCTAAGCTCTAAGGGACTAAAATGAACTCACCCGAGTGTAGGGAAGGTCCAGAGGAAGACGGAGGGACTTGGAGAAGGTCGACGAAGTCCGGCGGTGATGTGTTTGCCGGCGAAGGAGAAGAAGACGACCTCGACCCCGACAAGCAGCTCCCCAACTTGACCACCTCTGCGATGGACAACCACAGCAAGTTAGAGAATGCTCGAGGTGCTCGAGATGACAAGGAAAACAGGCAAGAACGTTGATGGAACCACTGGAGCTCGAGCTTCGAGGAGCTCCAAAGGTGACAATGGAGGTAAGGAAGGGCTCTCGGTGCTCGTGTTTGGGGCTCACACTCACAACCGAGAGAGTCTAAACAACACCAAGTGACGGGAAAGAAAAGGAGGAAGGAACCATCGGCTATACCTAGCCGGGCGCTTGGACAAGGCTAGGCAAACCCACTCGTGAGCAAGGTCCATGCCCCGCCATGACTTGCTAGATTTGACAAGAGCATGCAGTAGGGGAAAACTTCTAGGTGGGCTCTCGACACATTTAATGTATGACAGAAGAGACGTTGGGAAGGACCAAAGTGACAGCCACGCTCCCAACCGCCTGGTTCGACACATGCACAGAGGTGCGAAATTTCATGGCGTGCGCACTCGTGGAGGTCGCGAGGAAGAAACACAACGCCAAGGAGGTCCCGACGTCCCAGATTTGCTTGGGGTGGTCCCGACGCCCGAGAATCGCCGAGGTGGGGAGGTCCGAGCGCGCGAGGAGGTCCCGGGAGGTCGTGAGCCACACGATGGATATCCTGACGGCTAGGACCACCCTAGGCGCCGAGGGCGCCAAGAGCTCCTCTGATCGTGGAGGTCGAGAGTATTGGATTGGGATCCAATGGCTCGACTTGCTTGCGCAAAAAGCTTGAGCCCGAGTGCGGCGCCGCGACGTGGTCCAACCAAGTCGGTTGAGTTGGGCTCGGTCCGAGCCCGAGTCGGACTCAACCAGATTTAGTTTTTCTGGTTTTAGAAGGAGCTGCTCCTTGGAGAATTGTTTGAGGCAAAGAAACCGACTCCAAAAATTATAAAAATTTTACAGAGCTTGCTAGCTCAAACGAGGACCTAGCATAAAATTTTCAGAGGCTTTGGTGCTGTGGATTTTCCTCCAAAAATTTACAAGGCACTGGTCCAAGGTTTGACCAGATTTTGAATTGGTTTGACTGACCTCCAAAAATATTCAAATAATTTCTAAAAATTGTGAAACTTTTTAGAGGGGTCACATACCATCCCAAGAACTTAGGAAAAATATTTCCGTGAGATGATCCAGAGGTTTGACAAGATTGTTTTTGAAAGCTCAAGATTTGGATCAAAAGACTTGTGACTTCGTATTTCCATAACTTCTTGTACAATACTTGCTTGGTACAAAAGGAAATACAGGATATAAGAAAAAGTTTTAATTTCTACTCATTTTCTTACATTTGAAACACAAGCTCAAAATTGGGATGTTACAACTCTCCCCTTACAAGAATCTCGACCGAGATTCCGCTTTACTCTGAGAAGAAAGAAGGAAAATCTGCACGCAAGCGATCTTCTCGCTCCCAAGTTGCCTCATCTTCGTAATGGTTTGACCACTGAACCTTAAGGAACTTGATGACACGGTTCCTTGTTCTCCGCTCGATTCTCAAGAATACGAACAGGATGCTCGCGGTAGGTCAAATTCTCCTGCACATCGAGAACCTCCAACGGAGCTTCCTTAGTCGGGACACGGAGGCACTTCTTCAGGTGTGACACATGGAACACATCATGCACACCCTCAAGTGCGGTGGTAGCTCCAACTCGTAAGCAACGGCCCAACTCTCTCGATGATGCGATAAGGCCCAACATATCGAGGAGCCAACTTGCCCTTGATACCAAAACGCTGATGGCCCTTCAAGGGAGAGACTTTGAGATACACAAAGTCATTGGGCTCAAAGCTCAACTCACGGCGACGGCGACCGCGTAGCTCTTCCGCTCGATCGGGCGTGTGCGATGCTCGCGAATCAATCGGACTCGCTTTGGCCTCATTAATTGACTCGGGCGAAAAATCGCCGCCGCCGATCTCGACTGGGCTCAACGGGTTCTACACCTTCTCCCATACAAGGCCTCAAACGGTGCCATGCCAAGACTGGCCTGATAGCTGTTGTTGTAGGAGAACTCAGCAAAAGGTAGGCATTTCTCCCACTTCTTCCCATAGGAAAGAACACAAGCACGGAGTATATCTTCCAACACTTGGTTGACTCGCTCCGTCGACCATCGGGCCCGAGGATGAAAGGTCAGATCAAGTGAAGGCGGGTCCCCATAGCCTCTGCGCACTATGCCAAAACCGCGAGGTGAAAAGCGCACCACGATCAGAAATAATCGTCTTCGGTACACCGTGAAGACTCACAATCCTCGAGACATAAAGTTCGGCCAAAGGCCCCACACGAAGCTGAGTCTTGACGGGAAGGAAATGTGCCACTTTAGTCAACCGGTCAATCACGACCCAAATAGCATCATTCCCCTTGGACGAGCGGGGCAATCCGGTGATGAAGTCCATGCCAACGGAATCCCACTTCCACTCGCACCGCAAAGGTGAAGAAGGCTCACGGACGCCGATGCTCGGCCTTCACACGACAAAGACACGCCGCACTCTCGACAACGAACTTGGCAATCTCGTGCTTCATTCGGGTCCACTGAATCTCGACGAAGGTCCTGATACATCTTGGTAGCCCCGGGATGAATAGACAAAGGAGAATCATGGGCTTCGCGGAGAATCAAATTCCGCAATTCCATGACCTTAGGAACCACAAGACGCTGCCCAAACCACACAACGCCATGCTCATCCTCTGAAAAGCACTTGGCTATCCCATCCTTGATGTTCTGCTTGATCTGGCTCACACCGGCATCTGTCTGCTGTGCCGCCTTGATTTGGTCCACCAAGGTTGGCTGCACAACCAAGGTAGCAAGAGAACTGTGCTCGATCAACCCCAAATTAAGGCGCTGAAATTCAGAAATGAGAGCAGGCTGCTGCTCTTGGAGCATCAACATGTTGCAATACACCTTTCGACTAAGCGCATCCGCCACAACATTGGCCTTGCCCTGATGGTACCAATACCCATCTCATAATCCTTGATCAATTCCAACCATCTCCTTTGCCTGAGGTTCAGATCTGGCTGGGTGAACAAGTACTTCAAGCTCTTGTGGTCGAATACAACTCACAACGGTTACCAATCGATAATGCCGCCAAATCTTGAGTGCATGAACCACGCAGCCTAACTCCAAGTCATGAGTAGGATAGTTGAGTTCATGAGGCCTCAATTGCCGCGATGCATAGGCCACAACCTTGCCTTCCCGCATAAGAACACAACCAAGACCTCGACGAGAAGCATCACAATAGATATCAAAACTCTTGCGAATATCGTGAGAACAAGCACTGGGGCTGAGGTCAACCGCTTCTTGAGTTCCCGAAAACTCACATCACAAGCAATGGACCACTCAAACTTCTTGTCTTTCTTGAGCAGCTTCACCATAGGCTTTGCAATCTTGGAGAAATTCTCGATGAAGCGGCGATAGTAGCCACCAAACCAAGAAAACTCCACATCGGTGACCGACTTGGTGACCCCAAGATAGCACATCACCGACCTTGCTAGGATCCACACCACACCCCGCCGAAAGAACATGGCCTAAGAATGCCACTTCCTTCAACCGTAACTCGCACTTGCTGAATTTGGCATACAATCGGTGCTCACGCAGCTTGCCCAACACAAGCTTAAGATGCTCAAGATGCTCTTCTTCACTCTTGGAGTAGATAAGGATATCATCGATGAATACCACCACAAACCTATCCAAATACTCCATGAATACCGAGTTCATAAGATTCATGAATAAAGCAGAGCATTAGTCAAACCAAAAGACATGACGGTGTACTCGTAAAGACCATAACGAGTAGCAAAGGCGCCTTCTGAATATCCTCGGCCTCGATCCCGACTTGATGATAGCCCAATCTCAAGTCAATCTTGAGAAGACACGCGCTCCGGCCAATCGATCGAAAAGATCATCAATACGGGCAAAGGATACTTGTTCTTTACCGTCACCTCATTAAGTGGACTGTAATCAACACACATGCGCAAGGTCTTGTCCTTCTTCTTCACAAAGATAATCGACAACCCCAAGGAGATGAGCTAGGACGGATAAAACCCTTCTCTTGCAGCTCACCCAGCTTGCTTCTTCACTCCTCCAACTCATTAGGAGGCATGCGATACGACCTCTTAGAAATAGGGGCGTGCACGGCAGAACTCGATCACAAACTCCGATCTCGAACAGAGGCATCCCGGCAAGTTCAGAAAGACATCCGCGAAGTCACACACGTGTGGGGACGCCGCGAATCTCCACGCCGGCTTTGCTTCAAGGGCATAAAGATGGGGTTCTCGCAATCGCGCGAAAACCCAACCTGCTCACCAAGGATCGTGAGGTAGACAATCTTCCCGCACAATCGATTTGCCCCAAGTGTTGGGACAACCAATCCATGCGAAGAATCACATCCAAGCACGCCGAGTCGAGTAGGATAAGATTCGCCAAGAATCCCACTCCTTCGATGTGGATAGGAACACCCTAAGATACTTGGTCGCCTCTCATTTCCAACCCGAGAGCGAATCAGCAGTGGAATCCCCAAAGGAACATAGTGAAGTCCACAATCAACAGCAAAAGACCTCGAAATAAAAGAATGCGAAGCTCCAGAGTCAAATAAAATTGTAGCAGGACGCAAATTTACAAGGAGCGCACTCAACACCACGCCGGCGCCTCTGTGCCTCCTCACCGAGATATGGTTGACTCGCCGCTCCCAAGCCCGGGTCTTCGGTCGGTGGGTGACCACTCCCGCCGCGCCCTCCATTAGGACGAGGCCGCTCCATCTTCTTAGGACAACTACTCGCGTAGTGGCCCTTGTTGTGGCAGAGAAGCAGTGACGCCGGCCGCGGGTTGTGGGAACACCTGCTGCTGGTCGCAGCGCACGGATCGAGTCACGGCCTGCGGAGGACGCGGAGCTGGTGCCGAAGGCCTCGCGGTAGGGAAGCTCGAGGACGGGCCACCGGTGCAGTCCAACACGGGACGAACGAGGCCGGCTCTGCGCATCACCGGGCCTCCCACTTGCGCTATGGGACTCGCCAGCCGCTCGCCTTGTGCTCGGCGATGATGGCCTTGTCCACCAAGGTCCGGAAGTCGGGAAGTCCACACAGAGAGCTTGTCCTCAAGCTCCTCGCACAAGCCCTCCACGAACTTCTCCCGCTTGGCCTCATCGGCCACCTCAGCAGAGCGCACTCGCGAGATGGTTGAACTCGTGGAGGTACTGATCACGCACTTGCGCCTCGCTTGAGCGCAAGGAACTCCTTCTTTTCAGCTTCATCGGGCCTGCGGGACATGGGCCCGACGAAAGTCGACTGAACTCCTCCCACGAGACCACGTGTCCGCAGTCGCATGGCGAGGAAGTTCTCCCACCATGAGAGCCGCACCTCCAACCGATGGGATGCGAAAAGCCCGCCCGCGCCTCGCCTCGGCATCGAGCAACGCTGAGCTCCGCTCAACCGACGCAGCTACCGTCTCGCGCCCAAGGGATCCTCTGACCGAGAAGGTGGGAGGTCGTGTGCGAAGGAACTCCGTAAGTCCCCACAAGATCGGGTGACCACCTCCGCATCCGATGCACCAGAGGGAGTGGAGGTGTTCTCGCGATAACCTCCAACACCATGGGTCCTCCGAACGACATGCTCGATCCAGATGAGGACCTCCGCCATGGTCGGAGGAGGGGAAGCTCCTCATCGGGACTACCCGGCTGATTTCACCACTACGGGTCCCGCCACCATCCTGTTTCACTAAGACAAGTTAGATACAGTTCAAGACCCAAGAGCACATAAATCCAAACTTAGTTAAAATGACCACAGAATAGCCACAAGAGAACATGAGACCATAAGTCACCGAATCAACTTTCCGAAACGACCAACCCGTATGGAAGAACGAGCAATCGCTTATGAAGACCCAAAATTTCAGCACTAATTTCTAGCTCAAAACAGTCCAAAAATCAAGGTATAACCACCTAATAGAGTATAGGCATTTAGCTAATTTCATATCACTTCTTACCCTTACATTCCCACAAGTTTTAGTTGAATTAACCTCTCATTTCCTACCTTATTTGCTAACCACTAGCTAGCTGTCCGATTCCTTTCTCCAAGCTCTCATGTTTCTCCCAAAACCAAGTTAATCGATAGAGGCTAATTTTTGAAAGGAAGAGAGGAACAACTTTTTCAAACTTAAGTGAGAGTAAGGTGAGATGAGCAAGCTAAGACAGGTAAGGAGTAAAATTAGAGAACTTACTTAAGTTTTACAAACCTTTGAAAGTAAGTTTTCAAAATATTCTAAAGGCGACTAAGCTAGGGTTTCTACACAAGATGGCTCGATACCAACTTTGTGAGGATCCGAATATTTAACTAGTAACACTTAACCTCCAAATGGTTCTAGCGTTACTAATTAAACATTCTAAGCCTCGATGGTCATATGCTTCCTGCACTGCAGCATATGCACATCATCACAACATTACACATCATTTCCATACAACATATATTACTAAGTTCAACAATGACATACATAAAGTAAAGTTATTACAAAAGAGCCGACCGGCCAAAAAGGGCAATATACAAGAAAGATAGCGGAAGCAAAAGGTGTCATAAGATGGCTAGAACAAAAGTCGACCGGTTAGCCATACACCCACAAGGCAACCGACCGGGCCGCCCAGCTAGACGCCACGAAGACTACCACAGCACAGCTCACAAAAGTGAGGCCCCTCAAGCTCACCTTCTTCCTCTGCAACAAAACAATTAAGCGTAGCAACTGAGTACAAAGATTGTCTTTGTACCCACAAGACTGACGTGTGGAATAGCAGACCTATTCATAAACTACATGCAAGCTTATTTAGGTGGAGGTTGTATGTCTCATTTTGCATGAAGCCAACTTTATTTGCAATAATGTAATACATTTTAAAAGCAAGTTTGCAAATCTGTTTTGTTATCAAAGTAACAGTAAGTAAAGATACATACAAGTAACCACCGGAAGCGACTATCCCAATAGCCACTACAACATAGCACTAATCCCGATTCGCACTCACCCATCAAGTTTTAATTTAAAAGGTTGTAGTCTAACTCTTGAAAGACCTTGCCAAGCGTGTCCATAACCTAGGACGAGGCTATTCGAATAGTTTTAACCCCGCAGGGTGTACCAATGTACCCACACTTCGCATCGCCTTCAAGCCACAAAGCACACTATCAAGGTATGCCTACACGGCTAAGTCCTATGAGACATTTCCAATCTTGTGTATTAACTACGAGCCGCTCATATGGATAGAAACCCATATGCTTACATTGCAAGTCGAAAGACAACAAATCCCATCACGGTGAAGTCTTTCGACACTACAATGCTCCCAACACCATCCTCCCGCGACTCCGCGACTCGAGCCAATACACGCCAAAGTACTCGAGTCAAGAGAGGTCCCATACCCTCTAATGTGGTTAGCACGCTAAAATGCTTGGTTTAGTGTAACAAGATGTTCGGTCCTTGTTGACCCGGGCACCATTCCAGTCACACCCAAAATCACACCATCATACCATTGTGCCCAAGTCTAAATTATTTGGTTTTCAGTTTTAGTTTTCATAAGTAGACATGGCACAAGGTGGAAATCATAATCCATAATAAGTTTTATGTGATCAAGGTTATCGACAAGTCGATAACCGCCCACTTCTACCGGAAACTAAGCATGGCTAAGCAATTAATTCGCAACTACTAAGTGAAAAGAGCCCATCCATTAACTCTAAATCACAGCAAGTAACCTAGGCTCATGGTAGTAGAGGATAATCATTTGCTAAGGAAATGCATCTACTAGGCCAACTATTAACACAAAGTAGCAATGCATACATAGAAGTTGTAATCAACATAAATACTTAAAATACTGGGATTAACATGATCAAACTGCTTGCCTTGCTGGATTTGTTCTTGCTGCAGAGGGGAGTGCTCAGGTTCAATAAATTCTTCGGAACCTAACGCGAAAAAGCGATAAAAATCGATAAGAACGAAGAACACCAAAAAGAACTCAACAGCAAAGAACATCCAAATCCAATCAAATTTCTACAGCAGCTAGAGGTTGATTTTAGACAATTTTAGAAACAAGAATCACTTCATTTGGACTTAGTATGAAAAAGTTATAGCCAATTTAAATTCTCTCACCTGAAAATCCTAATTAAATTAATTAAAGTTACTGTTCATGGCGAAAATTTCTAGAATGATCTGGAACTTGAAATTTTTATGGTAGGTAGATATGGTTATCCTAACAACAGCAAAACTGAATTTGCACAAATTGGAGTTCTAATGAATTAGTTATGATTTTTCTAAGTTCTAAAGCTAGCATATATCATTTCTCAGAACATGAATAAAGACAAAGCCTAGTTCAAATTAAAGCATGTATACAGCCAAATTTACTAGGTTGAGATTGCTCACTTTGCAACTACAATGAGGAAGTTATGTGCTTTACAAATTTTTCCATGAATTTCTAGACATCATCTTTCATTAAACAAGATCATGTTGTCTAAATCATTTTCTACAAAAACAGGCCTAATTTCATTCTCGATTAAAGTTCATACTATAACAAAGCTACAAAGAATCGAATCATTCAAAAGGAGTTAAAATGACAAAGTTAAGCACTTTTGAAATTGGAAACAAGAAAAGACTTAGGAAACTTTGAGCTCTCGGAGGTCCAACCGAATCGAAAACAAAGGAGAGGTCGGGGCCGTTGAGATCCACTGATCCAACGATCACGACCGGGAGGTCTCGGACCACTCGATCAACGATCACGCGCACAACGCCGCACGCAAGGAGGTCTCACGCGCCTAACAGAGGTCGTGACCGCTGGACGAGATCCGCGGTCCCGAGCACTAGGGAGGTCCTACTGTAAACCTTCTGAGAGAGGTCTAGACGGCTAAGAGCTCACGGTGAGGAGGTCTTCACACGATCCCGAGATCTCCAGAGGAGAGGTCTTTAACTGGACACGATCCCGAGAGGGAGGTCTTGATCGGTCAAGATGAACGAGGAGGTCCTAAGAATAAAGATTTTACAAATAAAATCTAACGCCGATCTAAAGCCGGGAGGTCGCGAACGGCTAGGATTGAGCCTAGGAGGTCCGAGCGGGGTTTTCCTTGTAAAAGGCTAGGTGGCTTTACAAAGAGGACCTCGAGGGTGGCCTTTGCAAAAATGACCAAGGGGAGGTCTTTTGTAAAGAGGACCTCTAAGAGGTCCGAGAGGGTGGTTTTGACAACACGACAAGGGGTGGTCTTTTTTACAAAGAGGACCTCGGAGTGGCTCGAGGTGGTCTTTGCAAAAGGACCGAGGAGGTCTTATACTAAAAGGTTTTCATGAAAGATCTAAAGGTCCAGATCTAAACTTGGGAGGTCTAGACGGTCACGAAGAACCCGAGGAGGTCCAAGGTGTCGCGAAGCGCGGGACCTCCGGACAATGACAAAGGGTGGCGGCTAAGACAACTCATCGCTACATCGATGATTGGTAATAAATGGGCATTTAAGATGTCCTAACAAGATGACGAAACGGAGTTTTGAACCGGCAAAATCCCGAGCGGGCTCAACGGTTTGCCGCGGCGATGGGGACTCGCCGGCGCCGACCAAGGGCACCGATATACTCGCAAAGTGTCGCGACTAGCGGAGGCACTCTCGACGGCGCGACGGTTTTAAACGCCAAGCGAGCCGAGAATGGCGGAGGACAAGCCTTTCAAGAAAACCGAAACGACAAAACCGAGCGCCACGAGCTAAGCTAGCTAGACCCTAAGCTCTAAGGGACTAAAATGAACTCACCCGAGTGTAGGGAAGGTCCAGAGGAAGACTGGAGGGACTTGGAGAAGGTCGACGAAGTCCCGCAGTTGATGTGTTTGCCTGCCGAAGGAGAAGAAGACGACCTCGACCCCGACAAGCGCCTCCCAACTTGACCACCTCTGCGATGGACAACCACAAAGAAGTTAGAGAATGCTCGAGGTGCTCGAGATGACAAGGAAAACAGCAAGAACATTGATGGAACCACCGAGCTCGAGCTTCGGCAGGAGCTCCAAAGGTGACAATGGAGGTAAGGAAGGGGCTCTCGGTGCTCAGTTTGGGGCTCACACTCACAACCGAGAGAGTCTAAACAGCACCAAGTGACGGGAAAGAAAAGGAGGAATGAACCACGGCTATACCTAGCCGGGCGCTGGACAAGGCTAGGGCAAACCCACTGTGAGCAGGTCCATGCCCCGCCATGACTTGCTAGATTTGACAAGAGCAAAGTAGGTAGGGGAAGACTTCTAGGGTCGGGCTCTCGACACATTTAATGTATGACAGAAAGAGACGTTGGGAAGGACCAAAAGTGACAGCCACCGCTCCCAACCGCCGGTTCTCGACACATGCACAGAGGTGCGAATTTCATGGCGAGCGCACTCGTGGAGGTCGTGAGGAAGAAACACAACGCCAAGGAGGTCCTGGACGTCCCATTTGCTTGGGGTGGTCCCGACGTCCCGAGAATCGCCGAGGTGGGGAGGTCCGAGCGCGGCGAGGAGGTCCCGGGAGGTCGTGAGCCACACGATGGATATCCCACGGCTAGGACCACCCAAGGCGCCGAGGGCGCCAAGAGCTCCTGATCGTGGAGGTCGAGAGTATTGGATTGGGATCCAATGGCTCAGCCTGCGCGCGCAAAGCTTGAGCCCGAAAGCGTGCGCGCTGGCGACGTGGTCCAACCAAGTCGGTTGAGTTGGGCTCGGTCCGAGCCCGAGTCCGACTCAACCAGATTTAGTTTTTCTGGTTTTAGAAGGAGCTGCTCCTGAGAATTGTTTGAGGCAAAGAAACCGACTCCAAAAATTATAAAATTTTTACAGAGCTTGCTAGCTCAAACGAGGACCTAGCATAAAATTTTCAGAGGCTTTGGTGCTGTGAATTTTCCTCCAAAATTTACAAGGCACTGGTCCAAGGTTTGACCAGATTTTGAATTGGTTTGACTGACTCCAAAATATTCAAACAATTTCTAAAAATTGTGAAACTTTTCAGAGAGGTCACATACCATCCCAAGAACTTAGGAAAAATATTTTCAGGAGATGATCCAGAGGTTTGACAATATTGTTTTTGAAAGCTCAAGATTTGGATCAAAAGACTTGTGACTTCGTATTTCCATAACTTCTTGTACAATAATTGCTTGGTACAAAAGGAAATACAGGATGTAAGAAAAAGTTTTAATTTCTACTCATTTTCTTACATTTGAAACACAAGCTCAAAATTGGGATGTTACACGCCCGATGCGCGTCACGTTGCGTTGCCGCGCGTTTGCACGCGCCCGCAAATGAAGCCGCGCTGCCGCATGGCCCCATGGACGCGTGCCGTCGCCCAAGCCTCGCACGCAGCGCCAAGGCGCGGCAAAATCTACTAGTATAAATGAAACTACGCTCTTTATAAGAAATATTGGGCACCTTCCTACTACTTGATCTGGGCCCCACCATCTAGATCCAGACCTGGCCCATTAGGGTCTTTAGGATTGTTGGGCTGGGCCTCTCCCTTTTACACTAAAAATGGAAAAATGGTCATCGGCCCAGGTCTAATGGGCGCTATTAGGCCCCAAGTTAGCTTCCTACACCGGGTCATCTTTTGCCCAACCCAGCGTGACACTAAACCTTTCTTTTTAAAGAAAAGCATGTCAGTGAACTTCATAATTACAAAACGAGGGCACCGACACAAGGTTGCTATTGATGCTGATCAAATCTCAAGATGAAACTAAATCTTGTAGGTTCAGTAACACAATATCTTTTGTGCGGTAACACTCATACGTTAGTATAGTAACACGATAACTTTCGTGCAGCAACACGATTTTTGTAACGTAAGAAACAAGCTTGATAACATAGTTCAATTGCACTAGATCAAGAAGAACCGAACTAGAAGCGCTCAGCCGTGGCCTTCAAAACCATGAACAATGGATTGATCACGAATTAGAAGATTTAATCGTATATATTCCATAGACAATCTCAAAAACAACACGCCTTTGATTTGCACCAACTCTCACAAACCCTAGATGTGAAAACCTAAACACACAATACACACGGATAAATCCCAACGGTACATGACCGAAATACACACGTGTTTTCAATTCATAATTCAACTATACTCCCTTTACATTGGGCACACCCCATAGGCTTATATAGCCAACACACGCACTAAGGCATTAAGGATGATTAGAACTCTCACGCATGTACATAATTAACGTATTCGACCTGGACTCTAATATAAACTTCCTAAATTATACGACGCAATGTTCCTAACTTAAACTAGTGCTTTAGTTCCTTTTACATCTCAGAACCAATTAAACATGAAATTAACTAATGCGAACTGACTCAACAATACTAGATGAGCCGGTTTAACTTGGTTGTTACGTCGGATCGACGGTGGACCCCATATGAGACATGTAAAGAAAGAAAATTGCGTAAGCCAAAATGCACATGTACCGGACCTACGTTGTTATGGTGAACGTAAGAGATTTTGTTGGTGACCTTGCGGATGTTTTAGGGATTTTAGCTGCCGCCCCTTCCTTTTATCTCCTAATCTTTCCTTTGAATGTATCTGAGGAAAACTCTTTTCAGCTAATGCCAACCAAATTGAATTATGATTCTTGCTGCATGCATGCCAAACTATCCAAAATTAGAACCAATTTGGTTAGGGACCCGATCTCCTGGTTGCACTCAGCCACAAGTCCCATGCACGTACGTATACATCGGCTCTGCCCGTCGCGCATACGCCGCATGCATTGCTTGCCTGTGCTCCGTGCCAACCTCCTGGCTCGCATGCACCACTCCCACACACATGCCAGCTTGATGCGTCACATTCTTCTTCTTTTTCTTCTAAGAAAATTCTAACATCAATTCATAGGAAATAATTTATACACAATAATTAAATTCAGAAACAGGATTAGTGCTCATGGCCGCATCAGTTATGCTGACACATTGTCGCAGCCCGAGTGCAGCACCATAGAGTCCAGTTATGCTGACACATTGTCACAGCCTGTCATTAGGTGAGTAAGTACTAGGTCCATGTGAACTTTTTGTTTTTTTAGTGAGCTGTCTAGATTTGTAGCTTTCCATCCTGGCATTATATGTAACTGACCAGTTGGAATCACTGAATGCTTATTTCCCATTTGGATGTGTATCCTCTTTGGAACTTTAAGTACCTTTTTATGCTAACAAAATGTCGTTTTATAATAAAGCTGGAGCTCACAATGTTTTGTTTTCTGGAAAGACTTTAGTCTGAGCTCAAGGTTCTGAAAATTTACTAGAACAATGATGTACTATGCTTCAGGCCAACATGCCAAAAGTGGTGGACTTTGTTTGCAATTGCATTGTGTATTTGTGTGAAGAGAGTAAAGGTAGATGAGGATCGATGTGTAGTTTTGGACGGAGAAAAAGTTGCAAAATGTACACCTTCGATTGTGTGCAAATGGATTATGTGAACTACGTGTCACTAGTGGGTCCACATGCATGGAGCTACCATGGGTGATATGAGCAGTCTATGATCCTTGTCACATAAAATTCTTGATGATATGGATGGGAGAGAATAAAGAGAGAGAAAGAAGTCATCGGATATACAACAGACAGCCTATAAAGCACTTATAAACAATCTTTTGATGTTGTATCAATATTGTTTGTAGAGATTGTAAGGTCAACTTAGAGACAACTCATTGTATGAGTTGTTTTTATTTCTGTCTATAGATGACATGAAGAGTACTATAGATAACAACCATTTGTACTATTTACATGCTCTAGAGACCAAGGAGTTCTCAGTTAGGTAATGCACTGTGTTAGAATGCTGTTATGCGTACGACATTTATTCTTTTGCGGAAGATTTACAAACCGTCACTGATAAGTGGGTCGGCCTGCGTAAAGATTGGCCCACATGTCAGCCAAGTTAGGAATAAGTCCACTTTACACCCTTGAACTATGATAGTCCAAAAAACACCATGAATTACAAAGCTGTTCACTTTACACCCCCCCCAATTATTAAAACCGGAGCAAATCACCCTCTCACCCTAAACCATCTCAGTTTTGGATGACGTGGCGTCCACATGTACATGACGTGGCATCCACGTGGCGTACTCATGACATGGAATCCTTTCTGCTCCAGCCAAAATCCCTTATCCCCTTCTTTCTTCTTCTTCCTCCCAACCATTCCTTCCTTCACCTCACCTCTCCCTCTCCCATCCTTGGCGCCGCTTCTCCTCCCCTCTCGGCTGGTGCTACGCCCGGCCGTCGGTGCCGCCATGCTCCGCTACCCCCTGGCCGCTCTGGCTCTTCCTCTCCGGCCTCCGGTTACCCTCGCCCCCGGCCCGGTTGCTGCCGCCACCCCGACGGCTCCTGGCGCCGCCACCTCCTCCAGCTTCCCCTAGCCTCCCCGGCGCGGCCTGGTGGCTAGCACCGCCACTCGGCTCTCCCTCCGACGCCTCCTCCTCCTAGCTTCTTTCCCGACTCGGTCCCATGGCGCTGTTTGTGCCCACGGCCATGCGCAGCTTGGCTCGGCCCCATGTGTTGGTGATATACCCTAGAGGCAATCATAGAGATAATTGTATCACGTCTATATTTATGAGTTATTAAATAAATGTTATTCTGTTCCTTGAATGAATCATCAGTTATATAGATCAATGAGTATGTGACTTGTTGGTGAAACTCTTTAACTTACATGATGTCGTTCTAAAAATATCCCTGGTCGAATGTCACTGGTCGGAACACCAGTGACTCTATGACTAGCACATTGTAACATCCCAATTTTGGACTTGTATTTCAAATGTAAGAAAATGAGTAGAAATTAAAAAAATTTCTTACATCATGTATTCCCTGTATGTTCTAAACAATTCTTGTACAAGAATTATGGAAATGCAAAGTCACAAGTCTTTTGATCCGAAACCTTATCTTCTAAAAAAAATTCATCTCAAATCTTGTGATCATCCTTTGGAAATATTTTTCTTAAGTTCCTGGGATAGTGTGTGACCCCTCTGAAAAATTTCACAATTTTTAAAAATTGTTTGAATATTTTTAGAGGGTAGTCAAACCTGTTTGACTTTCAGTCAAACCTTAAACCAGAGCCTTGCATAAATTTTTGGAGAATCACGCACTACATGAAAACCTCTGAAAATGTTACACAAGGTTTATATCTGAGTGCGCAAGCTCCAGTAAAAATTTCAGAAATTTTGAAGTTGTTTTGCTATCTCAATTAAATCCTCAAAGTCCCAGCTCAGTTTAAAACTCAAAACCTAATTTCACTATGTGTTGGGTTCGAGTCGGACTCGGGCTCGAGCCACTCGTCTTGGTCCAGTCAACTAACTGCACTGAGCCTCTTTTAAAAGCGCGCTTCCAATCTCAGCCGTTGGATCAAAATCGAACCGTCCTCGTCGCAGGACACATTCGGACCATCCGGTTGTTTTGTTTGAATCTGAGCCGTTGGATTAGAATCCAACGCTTGCAATCTCCTCTGTCGTAATCCACCTCAGCATCGTAGAGCAATCTGAGCCATTCATTTCTAGTCCAAGGGCTCCCGATCTATTCCTTTATTTCAAATCTCAGAAGCGTGGCGCGTTATCAGCCGCCCGCTCAAAATCCAAGGGTCCAAGATCGCCCAAGCTTTTTCTCTGGTCATCTTCAACCTCCCGCCGTGCGTGAACAGAAAGAGGCATGGCGCCTGTCAAATGTTGTTACTCTGGCAACGTCTCCCTGGTCGGCATTAAGTGCTTGCAGGTGCTTTCGGTCGAGAGGCATGTCCTACTCCTACATCTCCATCATTTTGCTTTTCAGTCCATATTTGTGTCATGGACTTGGCTCACCCGAGAGGCCCCTTTTGGCCAAACCCTAACCCTTCAACTATATAAGCTCCCCAAGACCCTCCTAGTGTTCCTTTACACCACCCTTAGCTCCTTCTTCAATGATTGGAGCTTAATACATCAAAAATATCAAAACACCATTATTGACCCGTGGAGCTCCGTTGAGGATCATGAAGCTCTAGTGGTTCTTCTTCAAATATTCTTGTACTCTTTTCTACTCCTTAGGATCCTAATCATTTCCCCTCACTTAATTTTTGGTTTTCATTCGCAGGATTTGACAAATTTGGGGTTTGTTCAAATTCGGCCGAAACCATCCCCTTTCGTCCTCAGCTCCGGTAAGTGGTTCTTTTTGCAATTATTTGCTCATGAACCTTCTTTGAGCTTTGTTGAAGCTATTGTGACTACCCGGTGGTGTTCATTTTGTCAGGTGATCGTTTCCGTATCATCTCCTTCAACTACGGCAAGCTCCTTCTCTGTCAAAGCTGCTTCGGCCATCGTTAGAAGCTCTTCTTGACTAAGGTAGCTTCTTATTAGT
The DNA here is from genome assembly GCA_036346255.1 of Ampelocalamus luodianensis. Taxonomy (NCBI): domain Eukaryota; kingdom Viridiplantae; phylum Streptophyta; class Magnoliopsida; order Poales; family Poaceae; genus Ampelocalamus; species Ampelocalamus luodianensis. The sequence goes on along the minus strand of CM070635.1, from coordinate 10,859,522 downwards.
CCCTAGAGGCCTTGGCACACGCTTCTTTGACCGCAATGAGCATTTTGCTATTTTCACGCTTAGCGAAGAAAAGCATCCATCTTTGTTTCGGCTCGCGGCGTTCACCACCACGCGCGAGGAAACCACCTTTGGGTTCGCAAGCCTATTGTGAATCCATTTTAGTCTTTAGGTTGCGCCGCCGCGGCCGGAGTCGCCGGCGATGAGCCGTGGAATCCACTCGGGTGTTGTCGGTCGTCATCACCCGTTTTTCGTGAGTCATTAGGACATAATTAATGTCTGATCATTATCAATCATTGGGAAGTATTAATTATGTCTTAATCGGGCCCATTGTGCCACTGACATGTGGGCCCACTCATTAAAATCCTCCCCGCGCACTTAAGCCCCGTGCCTAGCACTTTGTTGATTATGGACCGTCGATCTCGTGATCAACGGCCCAGATCTAGAGAACATTCGGACTCTCCGGTTTCCTTATCATTCTGGATCGTCCATCTCACGATCTGCGGCTAAGGTCGTGAGTGCAATCGGACTCTCCGCAGGGAGGTGCGCTCTGGGCCGTTCATCTTTAGATCTGCGGCTGTGGATGGCTGAGGCAACCGCACTGTCTGAATGTTTCCCTCCTCGTGAGCCGTTGGATCTTGATCCAACGGTGGACTTCCTTTTTGGTATCGCGCGCGTGCGCTGTTCCCGGCGCACGTGGGCCGTAGGATTTTAGATCGAAGGCCCACGAGCGCCCACGTCATTTTATTTCCGTTGAGTTTGATTTTGGTTTCTATAAGTCTTTATTTGTCAACTAGAAATGGTATTTAAACTTTAAAAACTCATAACTAATTCCTGTTAACTCCTTTTTAGGTGTTTCCAACTGTAATAAATTCATATGCCCCTTAAGTTTAAGATAAAAATGCATATAGGCATATTTCAAGAGTGAAAATTATGTAACCAAAATAACTTGATCATCGCCAATTTTGATTATTCGAAATAACATTAAAACTTGTAAAATGCATATCTTTTTCGGTATAATTCCAATTTGTGCAAAATTAATTTTGTTAAATTCTTTTGTTAGTATACTTTGCTATAAAATAGGTTTTGAGCATGGTCATACTTTTGTAAAGTGACTTGTATTAGATTTACAAATTAGAAAAAATCATAAGTAAATCATTGTAACTCTAAATTTAGTAAACTCAACTTTGCTGTCATTAGGATGTCATAACCTACCTGCTATAAAAATTTCACACCTTAGATCATTATAGAAATTTTCACTATGAACAGTACCAGTAATTAATTAGGTTGATTTTAAAGGCTGAGAGAGTGTATTTTGGCTATATCTTTTTCATACTAAATCCAATTTGCATGATTCTTGTTCCTTAAATTGTCTAAAATCATCCCCTAGCTTCTGTATAAATTTCATAAGGTTTGGATGTCTTTTGTTGTTGGAGTTTATTTGGTATTCTTCGTTCTTATTGGTTTATCGCCTTTTGTGTTAGGTTCCGAAGACAATATTGATAATAATTCTGAGCCACAGCCATCAGATCCTGCACTCCAGCAAGGAAAGCAGATGTAGCATCATTTGATCATGTTGCTCCTACTATTTTTCAACTTCTAATATATTGTTTGCAAATTCTATGTATGCATAGCTATGTTGTTTTAACTATTGTTGATAGATAACCTAGTAGATGCATTATCAGTAGGCCAATGTTTATTCTCTACTACTGAGCCTAGGTTTATCTTGCTGTGATTTTGGGTTCGTTGGATGGACCCTTGTCACTTAGTAGTTTATGGGTTTGTTGCTTAGCCATGCTTAGCTATCGGTAGAAATGGGCGGTTATCGACTTGTCGATAACCTTGATCACACAAACTTATTATAATTTCTATATTTCAGCCTTGTGCTATGTCTAAATTGCAAAACTAAAACTGAAAAATAAAACAATTTAGACTTGGGCACAATGGTAAGATGGTGTGATCTTTTGGGTGTGATTGGAATGGTGCCCGAGTCAATTAAGGACCGAACATCTTGTGAGTATCTGTTATCCAGGCAATTTGTGCGTGCTAACCACACTAGAGGGAATGGGACCTCTCTTGACCTAGTACTTTGGCGTGTGTTGGCTACGAGTCGCAGGAGGGCGTGTGTGTGTTGCTTTGTGGTAAAATGAAATGGTTGTGTGTGGGAGCATTGTAGTTGTCCAAAGAGCTTTACCCCGATGGGTATTTGTCTTTTTGGCTTTACAATGTAAGCGTATGAGTTTCTATCCATACGAGCGGCTCGTAGTTGATGCACAATATTGGAAATGTCTCGTAGGACTTAGCCGTGCCGGCATACCTTTGGAAGTGTGCTAAATCATGTGGCTTAAAGGCGGTCTGAAGTGTGGGTACATTGGTACACCCCTGCAGGGTTTTAAAACTATTCGAATAGCCTCGTCCTAGGTTATGGACACGCTTGGGTAAGCTTTTCAAGAGTTAGACTGCAACATTTTAAATTAAAACTTAATGGGTGGTATGAATCAGGGATTCATGCTATGTGTGGTGGCTATTGGGTTAGTCACTTCTAGGTGGTTACTTGGTAATTATTGTTACTCGCTGTTATTTCAATGCTTAAAAACTGATTTGTTAAAGTGCTTTCAATCTATTACCTTATTGCAAATGAAACTTGCTTTATGCGTCCAAACAACCATATAACCAACATCCTTTGATACAGCTTTCATGTAGCTATGTATAGGCTTGTTACTCGTAAGTCTTGCGAGTACATTATTGTACTCACCTGCATTACTTATTGTGTGCAGAGGAAGAAGGTGAGCCCGATGGGCCTCACTTTTGTGAGTTGTGATGTGGCAGTGTGTGGGGCGATTAGCTTGGCGGTCCGGTCGGTTGCCCTGTGGTGTTATGTGGCTAACTGGTCATCTTTTGGTTTAAGCCATCTTGTGGCAACTTTTGCTTCCGCTGTTACTTTCTATTTCTGTCATTTGGCCGGTCGGGTTGTTCTGTAATAATTTAAATATTATGTATGTCTTCTGGTAGACTTGTTATCTTATGTTGTATGGAAATGATGCATGCTTTTGTATGATGAATGTGTGTTGCAATTTCTGGGAAGCACATGTCCATCGAGACACGGTGTATTTTGTTTGTGATGCTAGGGCCAATGGAAGGCTAAGTATTACAAGCTTAATAAACCGGGGTCTCACAGAGTTGGTATCAGAGCCATACTGACCGTAGAAACACCTAGCTTGGTCGTCCGTAGTGTATTTTGAAAATTTACTTTCTAAATACCAAATGTTTCTTGAAAGTCTTAAGAAAGTTCTCAGATTTTACTTCTTATCTATCTTAGCTTGCTTATCTCACCTTATTCTGGATTGTACTTAAAATGTTGATTTTCCTCTCATCTTCGTTCAAAAGATAGTTGTTTAATCGACTGAATTGGTTTTGGGAAAACCATGAGAGCTTTAAATTGGAGTGTTGGCTGTTTTGGAGTAAAGGTTAGGAGCTCCTGAAGATGAAGATTTTCGGCTGCACACCTGATGGAGAAAATCTGGACAGCAAGTTTCAGAATTTGGACAGCTAGCTATAGATAGTTTATAGTGCTAAAAATAGGAGGTTAATTCAACTAAAATTTGTGGGGATAAAAGGGTAAGACGTGATATGAGTTAGTTAAGTGTCTAACCTTTCCTTAGGTAATTTTCACCTTGCTTCCTAGCTGTTTCGAACCAGGGTAGTTGTGCTGAGAATCGTCTTCGTAAAAAACGGATTACTCGTTCTTCCATACGAGTTAGTCATAGGAAGTTGGATTTTTGTGGTCTTGCTGCGATTTTATGTTGATTCTTAAGCTATAGAGTTTATCTTGTAGAGTTGATAATTGTTTTTCTTTGTCTCCTGTTCCGGAGTTGTTGCTGATCTATCTTTATGGAACAGGATGGCAAGAACCACCCACAACAGTCAGCCGGCTGGTTCCGATGAGGAGCTTCCCCCTCCTCCGACCATGGCTGAGGTTCTTGCTCAGATCAAGCGGAACCGCATGGATCAGACTCGGATCCTGGAGGTCATCGCGAGGAACACCTCCACTCCCTTTGGTGCTTCGGGATCTGGAGGTGGTGGCCACCAGCCTCGTGGTGGGCTTTCGGAGTTTCTTCGTACTCAGCCACCTACTTTCTCCCGATCTGAGGACCCTCTCGACACAGATGATTGGCTGCGTCTAGTTGAGCGAAAGCTCAACATCGCCGCTGTGGAGCAGGAGCGGCACTCTTTGCATCCCATCAACTTGAGGGTGCAGCGCTCTCTTGGTGGGAGAACTTTCTCGCCATGCAGCCCGCGGGCCATGTGGTTTCGTGGGAGGAGTTCAGGTCTACTTTCCGTCGGGCCCATGTTCCCGATGGCTTGATGAAGCTCAAGAAGAAGGAGTTTCTCGCGCTCAAACAGGGGCGCAAGTCTATATCGGAGTACTTATATGAGTTTAATTACTTGGCTCGTTATGCTCCGGGTGAGGTGGCCACTGATGAGGCCAAGCAGGAGAAGTTCATGGAGGGCTTGTCTGAGGAGCTGCAGGACAAGCTCTCTATTGTGGACTTTGCTGACTTCCAGACCTTGGTGGACAAGGCCATCGTCGCCGAGCACAAGGCGAAGGCGCTGGGTGAGTCCCGCAAGCGCAAGTGGGAGGCCCACCGGTCTGCTCAGGCCAGTCTCTCCCGCCCCCGTGTTGGGCCTGCACCAGGGGCCCGTGCTTTGGGTTCCCCACCGCCGAGGTCGTCGGCACCAGTTACTCGTCCCCCGTAGGTCGTGTTTCAACCACGTGCACCTGCGACCCCGCAGCAGGGTGGCCTCCGCAATCCGGCTGCCGAGGTTACCTGCTTCGCCTGCAACAAGAAGGGCCACTACGCCAACAATTGCCCTCAGCGGACTGGAGCGGCCCCTCGTCCTAATGGAGGACGCGGGCAAGGAAATGGTCACCCACCTGACCAGAAGGTGGTCCAGAAGACTCAGGGTGTCGGGAGTGGTCGAGTCAACCACATCTCGGCTGAGGAGGCTCAGGAGACGCCCGACGTTGTGCTGGGTACGCTCTTTGTCGCTTGTCGCCCCGTGCAGCGATTATTTGATTCAGGAGCATCGCATTCTTTTATTTCAAGATCATTTGCTGCTGCTTGTGACCTTCACTTTGTTCCTTTGGAGATTCCTTTGCTTATTCGCTCTACGGGTGCGGAAATGAGAGCTGATCAGGAATGCCGAGACGTTCCCATTAATATTGAAGGAGTGGAATTCTTGGCAAACCTCATCCTACTTGACTCGGCGCACCTGGATGTGATTCTTGGCATGGATTGGTTGTCCCAACACTTGGGGCAAATCTATTGTGCCAGCAAGATGGTCTACCTCACCAGCCCCTCAGGAGACCAGGTTGGGATTTCACCGCAGCTGCAAGGGCCATATCTTTGTGCCCTTGAAGCCAAGCCAGCCTTGGAGATTCAGGAGGTGCCCACAGTTTGTGACATTGTGGACGTCTTTCCTGAAGATTTGCCTAGGATGCCTCCAGTTCGCGACCTGGAGTTTGTTATTGAGTATCTGCCTGGTACCGCTCCAATTTCAAAGGCGCCGTACCGAATGCCTCCTAATGAGTTGGAGGAGCTGAAGAAGCAATTAGGTGAGCTTCAAGCAAAAGGCTTTATCCGTCCTAGCTCATCTCCTTGGGGTTGTCCAATTATTTTTTATGAAGAAGAAGGAAAAGACCCTACGTATGTGTGTTGATTACCGTCCACTTAATGAAGTGACAGTGAAAAATAAGTATCCTTTGTCTCGTATTGATGATCTCTTTGACCAGTTGACCAGAGCCCGCGTGTTCTCCAAGATTGACTTGAGGTTGGGGTATCATCAAGTCCGGATCAGGGCTGAAGATATTCCAAAGACGGCTCTCACTACTAGTTATGGCCTTTACGAGTATACCGTCATGTCATTTGGCTTGACTAATGCCCCCACTTTATTCATGAATCTTATGAACTCGGTGTTCATGGAGTATTTGGATAAGTTTGTTGTGGTTTTCATTGATGACATTCTTATCTACTCCAAGAGTGAAGAGGAGCATGCTGAGCATCTGCAGATTGTATTGGAAAAACTATGTGAGCACCAGCTGTATGCCAAGTTCAGCAAGTGTGAATTCTGGTTGAAAGAAGTGGCATTCTTGGGCCATGTTCTTTCAGCAGGTGGTATAGCTGTGGATCCTAGCAAGGTCAGCGATGTTCTATCTTGGGGTCAGCCTAAGTCAGTCACCGATGTGCGGAGTTTTCTTGGTTTAGCGGGCTACTACCGCCGCTTTATCGAGAACTTCTCCAAGATCGCGAAGCCGATGACTGAGTTGCTCAAGAAGGACAAGAAATTTATGTGGTCCTCTGCTTGTGATGAGAGTTTCTAGGAACTCAAGAAGCGCTTGACTTCAGCCCCAGTGCTTGTGCTTCCCGATGTTCACAAGAGTTTTGATATCTTTTGTGATGCCTCTCGTCAGGGACTCGGTTGCGTTCGTATGCAAGAAGGCAAGGTAGTGGCCTATGCATCAAGGCAGATGAGGCCTCACAAACTCAACTATCCTACCCATGACTTGGAGTTAGCTGCAGTGGTCCATGCACTCAAGATTTGGCGGTATTACCTGATTGGTAACCGTTGTGAGGTGTATTATGATCACAAGAGCTTGAAATATTTGTTCGCCCAACCGGATCTGAACCTCAGGCAGAGGAGATGGTTGGAATTGATCAAGGATTATGATATGGGTATTCAGTATCATCCGGGAAAGGCCAATGTTGTTGCGGATGCTCTTAGTCGAAAGGTATATTGCAATACTTTAGTGCTCCAAGAGCAACAGCCTGCCCTTCTTGAAGAATTTCAGCAGCTCAATTTGGGTTTGATTGAGCATGGTTCTCTTGCTACCCTGGTTGTGCAACCAACCTTGGTGGACCAAATCAAGGCTGCACAGCAGACAGATATTGGTGTGAGTCAGATCAAATAGAACATCAAGGATGGGACAGCCAAGTGTTTCTCAGAGGATAAGCATGGCGTTGTGTGGTTTGGACAGCGCCTTGTAGTTCTGAAGGTCGTGGAATTGCGGAATTTTATTCTCCGCGAAGCCCATGACTCCCCCTTGTCCATTCACCCTAGGGCTACCAAGATGTATCAGGACCTTCGTCAGAGATTTTGGTGGACTCGCATAAAGCGCGAGGTTGCCAAGTTCGTTCGAGTGCGGCGCGTCGTTGTCGTGTCAGGTCAAGGCTGAACATCAGCGTCCAGCAGGTCTTCTTCAGCCTTTGCCAGTGCCCGAGTGGAAGTGGGATTCCGTTGGCATGGATTTCATCACCGGTATGCCCCGTACTTCTTCTGGGGAGGATGCTATCTGGGTTGTCATTGACCGATTGACAAAGGTAGCGCACTTTCTGCCAGTGCGTACCAACCTCAGTGTCGGTCAGTTAGCGGATCTCTACATATCTCGCATTGTGTGCTTGCATGGTGTGCCACGAACAATTGTGTCAGATCATGGTTCTCTTTTCACCTCTCGATTTTGGCACAAGTTGCAAGAGACCATGGGAACTCGTCTTTCTTTCAGTTCGGCTTATCATCCTCAAACTTATGGTCAGACGGAGAGAGTCAACCAAGTGTTGGAAGATATGCTCCGTGCTTGTGTTCTTTCCTATGGGAAGAAGTGGGAGAAGTGCTTGCCGTTTGCAGAGTTCTCCTACAACAACAGTTTTCAGGCTAGTCTTGGGATGGCACCTTTTGAGGCATTGTATGGGAGGAGATGTAGAACCCCATTGAACTGGTCGAAAATTGGTGAGCATCAGTTCTTCGGCCCAGACTCAATCAATGAGGCCGAAAGTCAGGTTCAGTTGATTCGTGAACATTTGCGCGTAGCCCAATCCAAGCAAAAGAGCTATACGGATTGTCATCGCCGTGAGTTGAGCTTTGCGCCCAATGACTTTGTTTATATCAAAGTCTCACCTTTGAAGGGCATCAGCGATTTGGCATCAAGGGCAAGTTGGCTCCTCGTTATGTTGGGCCTTATCGTATCACCGAGAGACTGGGAGTTGTTGCCTACAGATTGGAGTTACCAGCTATACTTGAGGGGGTGCATGATGTGTTCCATGTGTCACACTTGAAGAAGTGCCTCCGTGTTCCAATTGAGGAAACTCCATTGGAAAATCTTGATGTGCAAGAGAATTTGACCTATCATGAGCATCCTGTTCGTATTCTCGAAGAATCTGAACGGAGAACTAGGAACCGTGTTATCAAGTTCCTTAAGGTTCAGTGGTCAAATCATTCAGAAGATGAAGCAACTTGGGAGCGGGAAGATCGCCTTGCGCATCGCCGCCTTTCTTCTCCGAGTAAACGGAATCTCGGGACGAGATTCTTGTAAGGGGGAAGATTTGTAACATCCCAATTTTGGAAATGTGTTTCAAATGTAAGAAAATGAGTAGAAATTAAAACTTTTTCTTACATCATGTATTCCCTGTATGTTCTAAACAATTCCTGTACAAGAATTATGGAAATGCAAAGTCACAAGTCTTTTGATCCAAAACCTTGTCTTCTAAAAAAATTCATCTCAAATCTTGTGATCATCCTTTGGAAATATTTTTCTTAAGTTCCTGGGATAGTGTGTGACCCCTCTGAAAAATTTCACAATTTTTAAAAATTGTTCGAATATTTTTAGAGGGCAGTCAAACCTGTTTGACTTTTAGAGACTCTCCGGTTTCCTTATCATTCTGGATCGTCCATCTCACGATCTGTGGCTGAGGTCGTGAGTGCAATCGGACTCTCCGAAGGGAGGTGCGCTCCGGGCCGTTCATCTTTAGATCTGTGGCTGTGGATGGCTGAGGCAACCGCACCGTCCGAATGTTTCCCTCCTCGTGAGCCGTTGGATCTTGATCCAACGGTGGACTTCCTTTTTGGTATCGCTGCGTGCTTATTTGTTCCGGCAGCCGTCGTGGATTTAGATCAAGGCCCACAAGCGCCACATCATTTATTTCCGTTGAGTTTGATTTTGGTTTCTATAAGTCTTTATTTGTCAACTAGAAATGGTATTTAAACTTTAAAAACTCATAACTAATTCCTGTTAACTCCTTTTTAGGTGTTTCCAACTGTAATAAATTCATATGCCCCTTAAGTTTAAGATAAAAATGCATATAGGCATATTTCAGTAGTAGAAAATTATGTAACCAAAATAACTTGATCACTGCTAATTTTGATTATTCCAGAAATAACATTAAAACTTGTAAAATGCATATCTTTTTCGGTATAATTCCAATTTGTGCAAAATTAATTTTGTTAAATTCTTTTGTTAGTATACTTTGCTATAAAATAGGTTTTGAGCATGGTCATACTTCTGTAAAGTGACTTGTATTAGATTTACAAATTAGAAAAAAATCATAAGTAAATCATTGTTGCTCCAAATTTAGTAAACTCAACTTTGTTGTCATTAGGATGTCATAACCTACCTGCTATAAAAATTTCACACATTAGATCATTCTAGGAATTTTCGCTATGAACAGTACCAGTAATTAATTATGTTGATTTTAAAGGCTGAGAGAGTGTATTTTGGCTATATCTTTTTCATACTAAATCCAATTTGCATGATTCTTGTTCCTTAAATTGTCTAAAATCATCCCCTAGCTGCTGTATAAATTTCATAAGGTTTGGATATCTTTTGCTATTGGAGTTTATTTGGTATTCTTCGTTCTTATTGGTTTATCGCCTTTTGTGTTAGGTTCCGAAGACAATATTGATAATAATTCTGAGCCACAGCCATCAGATCCTGCACTCCAGCAAGGCAAGCAGATGTAACATCATTTGATCATGTTGCTCCTACTATTTTTCAACTTCTAATATATTGTTTGCAAATTCTATGTATGCATTGCTATGTTGTTTTAACTATTGTCGATAGATAACCTAGTAGATGCATTATCAGTAGGCCAATGTTTATTCTCTACTACTGAGCCTAGGTTTATCTTGCTGTGATTTTGGGTTCGTTGGATGGACCCTTGTCACTTAGTAGTTTATGGGTTTGTTGCTTAGCCATGCTTAGCTATCGGTAGAAATGGGCGGTTATCGACTTGTCGATAACCTTGATCACACAAACTTATTATAATCTCTATGTTTCAGCCTTGTGCTATGTCTAAATTGCAACACTAAAACTAAAAAATAAAACAATTTAGACTTGGGCACAATGGTAAGATGGTGTGATCTTTTGGGTGTGATTGGAATGGTGCCCGAGTCAATTAATGACCGAACATCTTGTGAGTATCTGTTATCCAGGCAATTTGTGCGTGCTAACCACACTAGAGGGAATGGGACCTCTCTTGACCTAGTACTTTGGCGTGTGTTGGCTACGAGTCGCAGGAGGGCGTGTGTGTGTTGCGTTGTGGTAAAATAAAATGGTTGTGTATGGGAGTATTGTAGTTGTCCAAAGAGCTTTACCCCGAGGGGTAGTTGTCTTTTTGGGTTTACAATGTAAGCGTATGGGTTTCTATCCATACGAGCGGCTCGTAGTTGATGCACAATATTGGAAATGTCTCGTAGGACTTAGCCGTGCCGGCATACCTTTGGAAGTGTGCTAAATCATGTGGCTTAAAGGCGGTCTGAAGTGTGGGTACATTGGTACACCCCTGCAGGGTTTTAAAACTATTCGAATAGCCTCGTCCTAGGTTATGGACACGCTTGGGTAAGCTTTTCAAGAGTGAGACTGCAACATTTTTGTTAGACCGAAAAGGCGACTAGAGGGGGGGTGAATAGGAGCACGCTCAACTTTTTCACCAACGATCGAATTTAATATGAATCTCACTCCAATAGCTATGAAAGCTATGAAGATCAATCAATCAAGCACAGCGAAAGGCTTGTATTAAATCCAATCAAAACCCCGAGGCAAAACCTACAAAAACTCAAATCACCAAGTCTCGGGCGGTCTGACGTCTCAGAAATCGGTTTGACCTTTGGAATCGGTCTGACCTCTCAATACATGGGCGGTCTGACCTCTCAGAAATCGGGTTGAATATTTTGCCTAGCGGCAGACCTCTCACAGGGGCGGTCTGACCGATTTGTCTAGCGGTCTGACCTCTCAGATGGGCAGTCTGACCTCTAGCACAATGAATAGGAAAATCAGCCCGAAAACCAAAACTAAAATCGGTATAACTTTTGATCTACTCGGCCAAACTTGACCAAATTTGGAACACACCTTCCTAAGGATATTACGAACCTATTCCAAGCAACGATTGAGTAGATCCACATCAAAGTTTTGACCTTTTCCATTTTACGAAGGAGGGTACAAAATCGGTAAAACGAAACTTGATCCAAGAACTTGCTCGTGGGTGGATGATGATCAAGATGACCTTAGATAGGTTCCCACATATCCCAGCAAGCAAGATCAAGAAGAAAAACCAAGTAAAAACTCCGGATCAAAGAAACCCCAAAATCTCAAATAGAGAGGATGAACACAAAACGAAATAGAGATTCATCTAGTGAAATCTTTCCTTGATTTATTGGATAGAGGATAGATTGTTGTTTACACCCACTCCAATCTAGGAGGACAAAGCTCACCACATGAGCACTCAAATCAATCCATCTCTAGAACCCTAACCTCCCACTAATCTCTCAAGCCCTAACAACCAAAGCTAGGGTTTCCAATTGAAGGGTTAAGAAGGTGTTGCCAAGACCCTCCTCTATTTATAGTGGAGGCTAGATTCTAGGAATATTCCATTAGGGCACCCATTAAACCCTAACACACAATGGGTTAACACACGCATGCATTTTAAAGCGCCGTCTTCATCATCGATTGACCTAAACCGCTTCACCATGCGCCGACCCGCGCGGTTTAGCCAAAGGTCACTAAGGCGGTATTTGGTGAAATGACCCAAATACCCTGTCTTGATCTTTCTCCAAAAGACCAAGTCCAATCTCGTGAAGCAATCGCTCGCTGCCACGTGTGTGGTTGATCAACGGCTCCACGCCGTCAAGTCTCTCCGTCCGGATCCCACCGCACCATTGAGCACTTGCAACGACTCGCGCCGCTGATCCAACCGGGCCGCACCAACCGCCTGTCGGTCATCCATGTCCATTCGCGCCCCACTTGAGTCCTCGACCACCCGGCATCCTGATCGTTACGGACCTCGGCTCTCAAGCTTAGTCCCGATCCACCTCGCCGTAACCGTCATAGACCGCAAGCCACCCGCGACAATAGACAAGCAAACACGAATCCGGGAACAAGTTCTTCACAACTTGACCCACGTTAGTCAAAACATGCATCATGCAACACATATACAATGAAACCCATGAACTTGACCTAACAAGCAACCATCGTCGCCACACTGGCCGATGAAACAAGTCAAAACCGGTCAGACTGCCACCAAGGCCGGTCGGACCGCTCCCCTTACCGGTCAGACCGCCAACCAAAGGCCGGTCTGACCGCCAGTCCATGACTTAGCCAAAATCCAGCTTGGGAATCCGCAAGCTCTCTGGAAATTTCAAACGAATAGAACTTTTTCCTAGAGGCTCCAAAAATTATGGGACCAAGAGCAGTAGAACCTCCTCTCTTGTCTACACCCTCTATTTTTGGCCCAGCTCAAAAATCCAAAGCCACTTCCATGGCCGGTCTGACCGCTCGGTGGCCGGTCGATCCGCACATCGCCGGTCGGACCGCTGCCACAGTCGGCCGGACCGACCACTCACCAACAAAACAACCAAAGGCACGGCGGTCGGCGCCACCATGATGGTCGATCGCCTCGCACTGACAAAGACAGAACTTCACCAAAACGAGGGTTTCTCCCAACACCTGACGCTATTGCCAATTGTTCAACACACTAAGATTAGGATCATATCCACATGATCTCCACAATCTCCCTTGATGAACACATTGGCAATCTTCTCAAAATGCAAATTAGAGGTTTGAAAATGAAAATACCCGACGTTTCGCAGAAATGCACAACTTGGTCCAAATGCAAGAGAAAGCAATGGAAAAGACCAAGCTGGCTTCTAAATAGCATAGGCAAGTGAGATAAGGCAAAGAAAGCATGAAAGCTTCAAATTCAGAGAATTGACAAAATCTCACTTAAGGTCCATATGAAAGAACAATTGTTCGATTTGACCTTTGATCATTGTGAGTCTTCAAGAATTGCAATTCAAGTTCAGAAAAGACACTAAGATCAAAAGAATGCAATTTCAAAACTCCCCCTCACTATGATCATCATTTTACAAGAGAAAAAGCTAAAGCCCCCCCTTTGACAATGAGAAGCCATTTCTTCTCCCTTTTACAAAACTTCTCCCCACAACATCTTGAACTTCTCCCCCTTATCTTGAAAACTCTTTTTCATATTTTTGCCAAAACTTCTCCCCTTTTGACAATGGATTCATCAAGGAATCATCCCTTCCTCTCATCCAGAGATAACAAGTGCAACAATATGGAAGAAGCAAAAGAAAGAGCATGCATGAAGCGCAATGGGGTGGCTTCATTTTTGTTTTGATTTTTTAATTTTTAGTAAAGAGAAGCTTTGGGGATTACTCAATTGAACAGGTTAGCATTTCTACCATTACTCAAGATACAACAAGCCTGACAAAGCTAGCAAGATCATATTAAGACATGTATAGCAAAGCTAAGCTAGTGAACTCAAAAATACCACAAGTTGTTGGATTAAATTAAGCAACACTTCAAAATTAGCGAGTTCAACAACAGGTATCCTAAAGTGATAATGGCCATGTCAAAATGTCATTGTGAGATCCAGAAGCTAGCAAAGACCATCTTAGAGACAAAAAGTCCTGAAATGAATCATTTAGCTCAAATTGTCTCAAAAGCCCAAATTTCTCAACAGAATTTATTTTCAATAAATATTGAAGTTGAGTAAAGGTCTATCTTGGTAAAGAAGATCCTGGACTAGGAGCCATCCACAAACTCTTCCCAAGCTTCAACCAATTTTCACAATTTGTTTTCTTAGCCATGTGCTAGATCTCAAGCCTTGCCGCTACCATCCCAAGCAACAAAAGCTTAAAAGAGTGGTCTAGGTCATCCAAAACTCCCCCTGAGTTCATGCCTAGTACAATGGCAAGCAATCTCATGAGAAAGAATTGGTGAGATCAGTTCTTTCGCACAAAAGTGATCATTTTTCATTGATTCACAGAGCAATTATAGATTCTTAAAAGAACAAGAGCTCCATAAATGTTCAATTCTAGATCCAAGAGCTAACAAAGCAATTTTGACAGGGCCAATGTCACAAAATGATCACTAGTTGAGCAACTAGCTAAAAGATCCACAAATTGCAATTTATAGTTCAAGTTGTTTAATAGTTCTAGCTCAGTTAGCAAAGACATTGCTGCACATGTGAAAGCATGATAATTCTAGCAAGTCAAAGAACTAGACACGGTATTGAGCAAGAGTTGAAATACTAAAGCTCAATAGGGTAATAAGCAAAGCTTCATCAATTTAAAAAGACAGAAGCAGTAAAGCTTATATTACAATGCATCTTTTTGGATTTTTCATTTGTATACAATATGATACAATGAGATGCACAAAAGACTAAAAAGCCTAACAAGACGAAAAGGATCCGGAGAAAATACCACTTGAAGAAGGTATCAGAAAAGATCCACAAAATGTTCACATGAACAAGGAAAGTTCAGATGAACAAGAAAAGCTCAAATGAACAAATAAAGTTCAGATGAACAAAGAAGATTCAGAAAAGAACCAACTCCCTCTCAAACCAACCCATAAGGATAAATTATCCCTAACTTGCTTCTCAAGGTGGCAAACCTTGTTTGGTCAAAAAGCTTTGAGGGGAGATATGTCAAAAGTGCCAAAAACTCCACAAGATAGCACAAAGACTTCAAACATCACACGATCTCTAGGGAAAGCAACTCGAAAAGCTAGGGAACGAAACACCAACACTAAAAAGACCTACAGGCAACTCAAAAACCTGCTAAGGACTAGTGACTGGGAAACAAGCTAAACCTAGGCTGTGAGAGAAGTGCATCCTAGAAAACCAGGAACAAGAAGAGTGCCTAGAAAAGACACGTGCTAGAACAGAGCCTCCTATCTACCCTGAATTCAAGAAGCCCAACACCTGACACTAACCAGATGCTATGCAAGGTAGACTAGGGATACCATACACAAATGTAAGGTATAGAAGCTCGAACCTGAGTCGCACTGCTTGGCACTGAGATGTAGTCATGATGGATGAAGATCCATTCCTTGAAGCTCCAGAAAGTAGTTGCGGTCACCCATCATCCTCATCTCAAATTCCTTCATCTCCAAGAAGTGATAGCCAGCATTGAATGCACAAATGAAGAAGAACCAACAGCTAGAGTCTTTGACCACTTATTGGACCACATGTTCTTCTTCTCAACTGAAAAGGCTACACCAAAGAGACAGAAGAAGTCTATGCCTTGGTACTGGGTTAGTGAGACATTATCTAGGGAAACAGTATCAAGACACATGACCAGCAGGGATATCAGCAAATGATCCAAAGCTCATAAAAGCATATAATCAACAATTCAGGATATGAGCATGAAGATAGACAAATCAATTGCAGCACATGCTATCCAAGATATGACAAAACTCAAACTATCCTTAATCCACAATAAGGCATAGGAGCAAGCAAACAAGCACATAGCATATCACACATCATATATACAATCAAAGGTAAAGCATGCTAGTGCAAGCTATGGCAAGACCCATGCATCCACAATTAACAGTAAAGCACAATAACCATGTAAGCATAAGGCATGTTAAAGAACAAATCATGGATAAGGTATGCTAAACATGGATATCAAGCAAGCATGTGGATACATAAGATAAAAATCAACAAGAGCAAGATGAATCATGTACAGAACAACATAGGCTCATGAAGACAAAACAAAGCATATACACCCATGGAAATAAGGAATAACAGTCTAAGACATGGATACATAAGCAAGAATCAATCATGAGCAATACAATAAGGATACAAGACAACACAAGCTCATGATAACAAACTAAAGCTCATATACCCATGGAAATAAAGAACAATAATATGATACATGGATATACAAGCAAGAATCAACATCAGCAAGATAGTAAGAGTACAAGACAACACAAGCTCATGATGACAAAATCAAGCTCATACACCCATAGTCATAATGAATAACAATCTAGCCCATGGATACATAAGCAAGGTAAAGGCATGATAAATGATATCAAAGAAGTGACACATGCCAATATGGTATAGGTGAGCACAAAGCAAGCACAACATACCAATAAGGAATAATCATGAAAGTAAAAGCATGAAGATATAAGATAGCTCACCAAACAAGTGTAGACGCCGATCATGAAAGCACATGCCTCTTGGAGGCCATTATTGGGGTGGAGAATCATCAAGTGTCCCAATCATGTGATGAAGAAAAAGACCATAACCTCTTAAGTCCATGTTCTTTAACCCGCGTTCTCGGTACCTACACATGAGAAAGGCAAGGTGTCCAAACCTTGGATCCCGAAGGGTTAGAGAGCAAATGCTTGGGAACCCAAACCTTAGACACACCACCACCAGAAGCAGTCGAACCATTATGAGATTTAGCATGATGCGAATGATGGTCCATGCAAGAAGATCCAACATCAACCTTGGAGGCACGTCGCGAGTGGACAACTCGATGAGGGAAACGAGATCCATCTCTAGAAAAGCGGCGACGACCTTGCTTGAAAGCACCATGATGAGAACCAACAAAAGCATCAAAGGAACTCACACATCCTCGCCATGGGTGTGTACCTCGATGAACAAAACGAGGTCCACCTCTTGGAAAACGGCGGAAATCCTGCCTCGGAGCAGCTCGTGGACCAAAACCAAAACCAAGCAAACCATGTCCACGGTGCTGTCCAACACCACTAGAAAAGGTGTCAAAGAAGCCATCAACAAATCGAGTCTTCGTGCTAGGTTCTTTAGTGTGCATGTCATGAGAAAGACTATGCCCACTAGGAGACTTAGAAGCATGAGCTCGACGTAAATGTTTTGCACGCAAAAATGCAAATCTACATGATGTCCATTCTTCCCACAAAATGAGCAATGGTGTAAAGGTCTACTAGTAGACATGGTCCGAGAGGACGAAGCACCATTGTCACTCAAAGAAGAAGTCCTGGAAGAACTAACATCATGACTCGTCCTCGTATTTGCACTAGACTCACACATGCCATGAGAAAGGCTATGTGTGTTCCTAGAGACACGACGACGCACTCGATGCTCATGTTTCAAACGGCGAAAGCAAAACTCGAAAGTGTGTCCATCTTTCTTACAAAAGGTGCAATGATACTTCTCTTTTGAATATGTAGTATCATTTGAAGAAGAAGCACCTTTGTCCTTTGAAAAACGTTGGACAACACAAGAAGAGTTCGAAAGAGTCGAATCTACTAAAGAAGAGCTATTCAAAAAGATGGAACAAGAACCAACATCAAGTGACTCACTTTTAGCACAAAAAGACTCCGACTCCGAATGCAAAGATTCAAGAGAAATCTTAAAAACATCAATTTCGGAGTGAAGACAAATACAAGAGTCACAAGACATGGCGCTCATATCATCGCGCAAAGAATCAATCTCGCTCTTCAAAGAAATGCAAGATGTGCAAGAAATTGATGATGCTTTTGAATTAAGACAGCAATTTAAAGCATCAATTTCATTTTCTAAACAAGCACAATTCTTGCAAGAGACTAAACCATCCTTAAGCAATTTTCCATATTCTAAGCACATGCTACAAGGCCTAGCTTCAATTTCAATAATCTCAACCCTAGCATTTTCTAATTGCTCAAGGTGAAGGGAATTAGTCAATTTAAGCTTCTCAAATTCAGCAAGCATGCCTACACAAGAATCACAATCATTTCTAGCCATAGATCTAAAATTATCTATTTCTAACTTAGCATTATCAAACTCATTATGTAAGGCAACACAAGAATCACATGGCATAGAAGCATTTAATTTCAATAATTCATTTTCAGATTTTAGGCATGCAAGAGAGTTATTCAAGTTCTCCATGTCTACAAGTAATGAATCATAAGCATTCATGGAGGTTTTCAAACTTGGAGAGCTCATGAGACAAATCACCCTTCTCTTTTTCTAGCAATTTTACTTTCTTCATAAGAGCATGCAATTTATATTCATATGACACCAAGCCATCAATGAGTTTTTCTTTGCTCACCTTGCTTAGCTTGAGTAGGGGATCATCCTCGGAAGAGTCATCATGATCATCCTCGAAAAGCTCTCCATCACGTTCATCCTCAATCGCTACGGCACATATCCCAATGGGCTCTTTCTCCTTAGGCTCCATGCGTATCTCATCTCTGAAACTAGGACAATCAAAACTAAAGAGACCGCCACAAATATCGCAGGAGAATCCCTCCTGAACCGACAACACCATTATTGCATCTTCAAACGTCTTGTCATGACTCACATCAACGATAAAAGAATCATGCCAAGATGCAAGGAAACGCTCACAAGTCGGCAAGATCAAGAAGAAAAACCAAGTAAAAACTCCCGGATCAAAGAAACCCCCAAAATCTCAAATAGAGAGGATGAACACAAAAACGAAATAGAGATTCATCTAGTGAAATCTTTCCTTGGATTGATTGGATAGAGGATAGATTGTTGTTTACAGCCACTCCAATCTAGGAGGACAAAGCTCACCACATGAGCACTCAAATCAATCCATCTCTAGAACCCTAACCTCCCACTAATCTCTCCAAGCCCTAACAACCAAAGCTAGGGTTTCCAATTGAAGGGTTAAGAAGGTGCTGGCCAGCACCCTCCTCTATTTATAGTGGAGGCTAGATTCTAGGGAATATTCCATTAGGGCACCCATTAAACCCTAACACACAATGGGTTAACACATGCACGCATTTTAAAGCGCCGTCTTCATCATCGATTGACCTAAACCGCTTCACCATGCGCCGACCCGCGCCGTGGTTTAGCCAAAAGGTCACCAAGGCGGTATTTGGTGAAATGACCCAAATACCCCTGTCTTGATCTTTCTCCAAAAGACCAAGTCCAATCCTGGTGAAGCAATCGCCGCTTCGCCACGTGTAGGTTGATCAACGGCCCACGCCGCCAAGTCTCTCCGTCCGGATCCCACCGCACCATTGAGCACTTGCAGCGACTCCGCGCGCGCTGATCCAACGGGCCGCACCGAACCGCCCGTTCGGTCATCCATGTCCATTCGCGCCCACTTGAGTCCTCGACCTCACCCGGCATCCTGATCGTTCGACCTCGGCTCTCCAAGCTTAGTCCCGATCCACCTCGCCGTTGACCGTCATAGACCTGCAAGCCACCTGCACAGCAATAGACAAGCAAACACGAATCTGGGAACAAGTTCTTCACAACTTGACCCACGTTAGTCAAAACATGCATCATGCAACACATATGCAATGAAACCCATGAACTTGACCTAACAAGCAACCATCGTCGCCACACTGGCCGACGAAACAAGTCAAAACTGGTCGATCGCCACCAAGGCGGTCGGATCGCTTTCCTGCGGTCGCACCGACAACCAAAGGTCGGCTCGACCGCCACCCATGACTTAGCCAAAATCCGGCTTGGGAATCGCAAGCTCTCTGAAATTTCAAACGAATAGAACTTTTTCCTGGAGGCTCCAAAAATTATGGGACCAAGAGCAGTAGAACCTCCTCTCTTGTCTACACCCTCTATTTTTGGCCCAGCTCAAAAATCCAAAGCCACTTCCATGGCGGCCCGATCGCCACGCAGAGCTTGGCCGATCGCCACACCGGCGGTCGGACGCGCCACTCGCCGGCCGGACCGCCACCACTCACCAAGAAACAACCAAAGGCACGGCCGGTCTGACCGCCACCATGGCCGGTCAGACCGCCTCAGACCTGACAGCACATGAACTTCACCGAAAACAAGGGTTTCTCCCAACACCTCGACGCTATTGCCAATTGTTCAACACACTAAGATTAGGATCATATCCACATGATCTCCACAATTTTAAATTAAAACTTAATGGGTGGTATGAATCAGGGATTCATGCTATGTGTGGTGGCTATTGGGTTAGTCACTTCTAGGTGGTTACTTGGTAATTATTGTTACTCGCTGTTATTTCAATGCTTAAAAACTGATTTGTTAAAGTGCTTTCAATCTATTACCTTATTGCAAATGAAACTTGCTTTATGCGTCCAAACAACCATATAACCAACATCCTTTGATACAGCTGTCATGTAGCTATATATAGGCTTGTTACTCGTAAGTCTTGCGAGTACATTATTGTACTCACCTGCATTGCTTATTGTGTGCAGAGGAAGAAGGTGAGCCCGATGGGCATCACTTTTGTGAGTTGTGTTGTGGCAGTGTGTGGGGCGATTAGCTTGGCGGCCCGGTCGGTTGCCCTATGGTGTTATGTGGCTAACTGGTCGTCTTTTGGTTTAAGACATCTTATGGCAACTTTTGCTTCCGTTGTTACTTTCTATTTCTGTCATTTGGCCGGTTGGGCTGTTCTGTAATAACTTAAATATTATGTATTTCTTCTGGTAGACTTGTTATCTTATGTTGTATGGAAATGATGCATACTTTTGTATGATGAATGTGTGCTGCAATTTCTGGGAAGCACATGTCCATCAAGACACGGTGTATTTTGTTTGTGATGCTAGGGCCAATGGAAGGCTAAGTATTACAAGCTTAATAAACCGGGGTCTCATACACATGTATTGATTGATGACCATGTTTCACCGGTCATGAATATGGGGATATCGAATCAATAATGTGAACGCATGTTAGAAAACATGAGGTTGGATAGACCCACCATGAGATACTATTGAGATTGTTATGATTCTATGAAGATGAGGATCATGCTTTTGGGGGGAGACATGGTCCGGGCGAGTTCGTGAAGCAGGTGTGAGGACTCGGGGTATTTAACTCCTAATACTTAACCTCCAAATGGTTCTAGTATTACCAATTAAATATCCTAAGCCTCGATGGATATGTGCTTCCCAGAATTACAGCACATATACATCTTTACAAAATCATGCATCATTTCCATACATCATACAATACTAAGTCTAGCAAAGACATACAATATAGAGTTATTACAAAAGAGCCAACCGGCCAATTGACATCAAAGTAGCATAATCACAGCGGAAGTAAAAGTGCCATAAGATGGCTATAAACAAAATCCAACCAATTAGCCATAACCCACAAGGCAACCGACCGGGCCGCCAAGCTAGTCGCGCGATCCGCAGCAAAACTCGCAGAAGTCGATCCCTTGGGGATCCACTTCCTCCTCTACAACAATAAAGCAATGCAGTTGAGTACAATAATGTACTCGCAAGACTTACGAGTAAAGGCCTATACATAGCTACATGAAAGCTGAAACAAAGGAGATGGTTAATTGGTTAATTGGACGCATAAAGTAATTTTCATTTGCAATAATTTAATAGATTGAAAGCAATTTGTCAAATCTGTTTTTTTATCATTGAAATAACAGCGAGGTAACAATAAGTAACATAAATACAACATAGAGGTGACTAACCCAATAGCCACCACAACATAGGACGAATCCCCGATTCGTACCACCCATCGAGTCTTAGTTAAAAGGTTGTAGTCTAACTCTTGCAAAACCTAACCAAGCGTGTCCATAACCTAGGATGAGGCTATTCGAATAGATCAAAACCCTGCAGGGGTGTACCAATATACCCACACTTCAGACCACCTTTTAGCCATAAGATTAGCGCACTTTCAAAGGTATGCCGGCACAGCTAAGTCCTACGAGATGTTTCCAATATTGTGTATCAACTACGAGACGCTCATATGGATAGAAACCCATATGCTACATTGTAAAGCCGAAAGATAACTACTCACCCAGGGTAAAGCTTTTGGACAACTACAATGCTCTCAAACATCTGCCTCCTACAACCTCCTGCGACTCGGAGCTAACATCCGCCAAAGTACTAGGTCAAGAGAGGTCTCATACCCTCTAGTGTGGTTAGCACGCAAAAATGCTTGGATAGTGTGACACAAGATGTTCGGTCCTTGTTGACTCGGGCACCAACCATTCACACCCAAAAGCACACCATCTTACCATTGTGTCCAAGTCTAAATCATTTTGTTTTCAGTTTTAGTTTTCTCAATTAAGCATAGTACAAGGTGTCAAAAAATAAAGTTATAATAAGCTTTTGTGTGATCAAGGTTATCGACTAAGTCGACAACCGCCCAATTCTACCGATAGCTAAGCAAGACTAAGCAACATTTACTCGTAAACTACTAAGTGACAAGGGCTCATCCAATGAACCCCAAATCACATCAAGATAATCCTAGGCTCAGTAGTAGAGGATAAACATTTGTCTACAGATTATGCATCTAATGGGTCAACTAATCGACAATAGTTTAACACAAGATAGCAATGCATACGTAGAATTTGCAAACAACAAATTAGACTTTGAAAATAATAGAAGCAATATGATCAAATGATGCTACATCTGCTTGCCTTGCTGAAGATCACAATCTTGTTGCTGAGGATCACTCTCGGGTTCAATAAATTCTTTGGATCCTATCGTAAGAACGCAAAAATCCAATAAGAACGAAGAACACCGAAAGAGACTCAACAACCAAAGTCATCCAAATTCCATAACATTTACACAGCAGGAAGGTCATGATTCTAAATGAATTTATCAACAAGAATCATTCAATTTGGACTAAGCATGCAAAAGTTATGGCCTAAACATTTTCAGTCTACTAGAAATTCAAATTAAATTGATTTCGGTTATTGTTCATGACACAATTTTCCAGAAAGTTCTAGAACCTAAAATTTTTATGGTAGGTACAACATGTCATTCTAAGAACAACAAAACTGGATTTACTTCATTTGGAGTTAAATTGAATTACTTATGATTTTTCTAAGTTATGAAACTAGGGCATAACATTTTTCAGAGACAAGGACATGAACAAAACCTACTCTACACCAAAGCATATTAACAAAGGGATTTAACAAATTTTAGTTTACTAGATTTGGAGTCACAGAGAATTACTTATGCATTTTTCAAGTTGAAATGAATTTCTAGAGTAATAATTAAATGCTAAAGTCAGCTAATACAATCCACAAAATTTTCTGGTACAGAACAGAGTCTAAACATATTTTTGGATTAAGGTTTATTTAAACAGAGATTTAACAAAATTGGAATTATCTCAAAAGGGGTTCAAATGAATTAGTTATGCTATTTTGAAATTTTAATACAATTTTCAGTTGGCAAATAAAGCTTATCGGAAACTATTAAGCAATACTCAATGAGAAAACATCGTGGAGAAACGTGGGCCATTGAGATCAGATCTAACGGCCCACGCACACTAGAGAACAGCGCACACGCGCGGCCCAAAAGAGCTCACCGATGGATCAAGATCCAACGGTCCACAACGATTGAGGCGTTCGGAGGTCCGAACGTTCCAACCAACCTCGACCGTCGATCTAAAGATGGAGGGCTCAGAGTGCAGTAATGTTCGGACGTCCGAACGTTCATGCGATCTGAGCCGCAGATCTAGAAGTGAACGAAACACAATGATTTGGACGATGAGGTGGTCCGAACGTTCAAAGAGATCTGGGTCGCAGATCTAAAAACGAACGGTCCAAGATCAACAAGGTATTGCGCACTACACACGTGGTTTTAATTGCACGGAGAGGGTTGTGTGCGGGCCCACTAGTAAGTGACACAGAGGGCTATTTAGGACAGCCATTAATTACTAAAGCAATGATTACCAATGATTAGCCTTAATGGTGTCCTAAGGATAGTGTACAGTGCCGGCAAGGGGGGGTTTAAGTGACTGGGCCCACGAGTCAGAGACTCAGGGCCACACACTTAATGCTTAACACACGAGCTTCTGACAAAGGTACTAATTAAATGGCTAATGATTGAACTTAAGATCTAATGATTGTGTTACAGTGGTTGTCCAAATCCGACAACTGGGATTTTCACCGAGGGTTTTCTCCGGCTTATCGCCGGCGAAGGAGACCACAGCGGTACCCACATGGTACCAAAATGGGTTGCACACACTATTGCGCAACCAAAGGTGCTAATGTCCAGGGCTGAAATAGCCTACACCGGCGGCTAGCCGGAGTTGAACGCTGGTGACAATATTGCCGCAAACGAAAATAGCAGAAGGAGCTCTGCATTGTGCACATAAGCGGGTGCCCACGCTATTAAGGACTAATAAGGAGCTACCTTAGCTTAGGAGAGGACCCAAGATGGTCAGAGAAGCTTTAACCATAGAGGAGCTCCCCAGAGCCGAAGAAGAAGATGACGAAAACACGACCTGAGCAAAATGAGCAAGACCGCGTGGTAGGGTTAGCTTCATTATAGCCCAGAGAAGCTCCAAGAGCAATTAATTGAGAAAAGAAGCCCTTACCGGAGCTGAGGAAGAAAAGGGGTGATTTCGACCGAATTTGAACAAACCCCAAATTGGATGACTCCTGAGAACGCAATCCAAAATTAGGTTAGGGGAAATGCTCAATATGGAAGGAGGCGCAAACTGACGCGATTAGAAGTGGAGAAGAATCCCCCGAAGCACTGGCGACGAAGAGAGCTTGCTCTGGCCAACAATGGCGGATTTGGGGGTTTTGGTGTTTTGAGCTCACACAAGCTGAGAGGAGCTAGGGTTAGCTAAGGTGGTGACTAAAAGAGGCAAAGGTGGAGCTTGGGGGCTTTTATAGCCGGAGAGCAACGGGTTGAGCTAGGGCACGCTCCAAGGATGAGCTCGGTTCATGGCTCTGCCATAGACGAGCTGAAATGATGGGAGCAGCTCGGAGCACGACTTTGGGGCCGAAAGCACTAGCAAGCATTAAATGAGGGCTAAAGAGCCGTTGACAAGGACGAACGGAGGTGACAAGGCTCTGCGTCACCCACGCCGTGCTCTGGCACAAATGCATGCGTGCGAGAGGAAGAAGATGACCAGCAACAACGGAGGGCCCACCTGTAAGTGAGAGCAAAGTAGCTCGGGTCCAACAGAACCAAGGGGTTGAGTCAAACCATAAGCACCTATCAAAGCTTTTGACCGTTAGATCAAAAATGGGCTACCACGAATGAATCGAATCATTCAGAGGGCTCCAACGCTCCCAAGCAATCCCAGCGGTCCGATTAGGATCCAAGGGTTAAAACACGCATCGCTCTGAGCGAGCCGGTACGTTTAGTTGATCTGATTCAACCACGTACACAATCGGCTCGGGTCGCTTTGATCAAAACGACCGAGCGCAAAGGGCTACGCACAAGCAGCGTTGGATCAAGATCCAACGGTTGAAAAAAAAACGGGCGGGGTCGGGAGGTCCGAACGGCCCAATCAACGCGGGCTGTTAGATTGCAATCCAACGGCTCACAAAGCTCGCACGCTAAACTGGCTCGGGATGGCGCTGAGATGGTTGGGTTCAACCAGAAAAGAGGGTTTGGGCTCGGGTTAGACTTAAACCCAACCCAAGAGTTGACTAGGGTTTGATTTTGAACCTGAAACTTTGAGGGATATTTAGGAGTAGCAAACTAACTTCAAAAATTTTGAAATTTTTATAGGAGAGTGTTGACTTTAGGATTGACCTTGTGTAAAATTTTCAAAGGTTTTTATGCAAAGAATTTTTCCCTAGAAATTCTTCAAGGTTCTGAGTTAGGGTTTGACCAAGGGTCAACAGTTTTGACTAACCTCTTAAAATATTCAAACAGTTTCTAAAAATTGCAAAAATTTTCAGAGGAGTCTCGAACATCCCAAGAACCAAGGAAAATTATTTCCAAAGGATGATCACAAGATTTGACAAGGATTGAAAAAGGGGATTGACTTTAATCAATTTGAGATTTAGATTCTTGATTTCCCACAATTCCTTTACAAGAATTATAGAAAAGTTAAAAAACTTCTAGATGCAAGAAAAATTTAAATTTCTACTCATTTTCTTACATTTGAAACACAAGCCAAAATTTGGGATGTTACAGCAGGCGATGTGGGCGGCGCTTCCCAAGACACGCACCAGGGTTGAATCGAGCGAGCGCGTGGAGGCGCGATCGGACGGCTGCCGTGGACGGGGCGACATGGAGCAAGCGCGGCCGCGCGCTGGCAGGATGCGCAGGAGCCGAATCGGACGGGCCAGAGCCACGCAATGCGCGATCCGATGGACGCGCTTTTGCTGGTGACGTATCGCGCCTGGGAGAGCTCCAATCTCACGGGCCTTTAAGGTTAGTAATTTTTGCGACCAAACAACAAACAGGTGATGGGTCAGTCGATCCAGTTTCAATTGCAGTTGCTTGGGCATAGAGGTGCTGGAGATGCTTTGTTCTTGCTAACAAGCTGAGTTGTTTTTCTAGAGAAGGCACGTTTTTCACGATTTTTTTTAAATAATATTATTTTAAAATAAAATTACAAAAATAACTAGTCAAAAAAATTTATAAAACTAGGCTACTGCTGCCATTCCAAATGACGACAGTAGCCTAGAGAATGGCGACAAAGCCTAGAATAGTACAGAGAGTTCATTGTCGCTAGTTGAAATGACGACAGGACGCTATCGCTACTCCAATTGGCAACAGGAACCCGCAAGTTCCTAATTATTTTAATATTAAAATTTAGGTAAATTGTCATTTCAAATGGCGATAAGGATCCTGCAAGTCCGTGTCACATTCCAAATAGCAGCACAATCTACCTTATAAAAGATCATAAAATTCTAGCATAACCTACTTTTATTTAGAAAAAAGAGAAAGATAGGAGGGAAGGGAGAGGAGCAGAAAGGAGTAGAGGGGAGGAGAGAAGCTAGCGAAGCGCTGCCTATCCAGTTGTCCACCTTTCAGGTAATTTTTTTGAATCGAATGGATTACATAGTTTTAGATGTATGGTTACGTAGTGTAGTATGTTGTACATAATCCTTTTTAGTAGGTAGGTTAGTTTTAAATATGTGGTTAATCGTGATAATTTTGTTTACGGTGCAGTACGTCAAATATGTCGGACGTCACTAATTTCAAAATTTACTACAGTCAGGGGACTATTCTTGATGGTCTCGAGGGGATTGATTTACGTTATTTCCGACCATGACCCTAACAAGACTAGAGCAGTGTACATGGGGCGCTGTGATGCGGTGGTTGTTTCACACATTCGATTTGGACCATGCTGTGTATGATCTGAGATTGAGTTGTCTTTCCAACCGAGCACCATATGGCAAATATTGAAATTGGTGGTGTCTAACATATTTGACGTACTGCACTGTAAACAAGATTTCCACGATTAACCACATATCTAAAACTAAACTATCCACTAAAAAGGATTATGTACAACATACTACACTACGTAACCGTACATCTAAAACTGTGTAATCTATTCGGTTAAAAAAAATTATCTGAAAGATGGACGACTGGACTGACAGCGCTTCGCTAGCTTCTCTCCTCCCCTCTACTCCTCTCTCCTCTCCCTTCCCTTCCCTTCCCTCCTATCTTTCTCTTTTTTCTAAATAAATGTAAGTTAGGCTAAAATTTTAGGGTCTTTTATAGGGTAGATTATGCCGTTATTTGGAATGGCAACAGAGACTTGTGGCATCCTGTCGCCATTTGATGGTGGTTTACCTAAATTTTAACATTAAAACAAATTAGGGACTTGCGCGATCTCTATCGCCAGTTGAAGTGGCGATAAAGCTCTGTTGTCATTTCAACTAGAGAGAAAGACCTCTGTGTACTATCGCCATTCTCTAGGCTACTGTCATTTCAAATGACGACACTACTCTAGTTTTATAAAAAAAAAATTGACTATTTATTTTTGTAATTATCATTTAAAATAATATTATAAAAAAAATTGCGAAACAGGTACCTCCTCTGGAAAAACAGCTCGGCTTGTCAACAAGAACAAAGCATCTCCAGCATCTCTTGCCCAAGCAACTGCAATTGAAACTGGATCTACTGACCCATAACCTGTTTGTTGTTTGGTCGCGAAAATTAGCTTTGATTACTCATCAGAAGCTGTTGCTGCAATCTGCAAAGGCAGTTCTCCACTGAAACAGTGTTGTCACAGATTCATAACATCTTGCTAACCTTTGCAAAAGAAAATCTGAAACAGTTTGAGGTTGTGAAAAAAGTAAGCTGACACGCACACTTTAACAACAGATCAAACAACATTGTTTCACCTATTCCATTTCCATGTTCTACCCAATCTACTGACATTTGCCATCACATGCCCATGGACAGAGGACTGCAGTCCGCACGGCACGGTGGCCATGTGGTTTCCAGTCGGACCATATGGTGGTGGTCGTGCGGCATCCTATCTAACCGTATGATATCTTCTCGACCGCACGATGGTCATGCGGCAGCTACTCGGTCGCACGGAGACTGTACGGTTTTTGCTACATGTCGGTCTATTGGGAAAACCGTACAGTGGCTGTATGGACCAGGCTCTATTTTTGCAAATCCGACGCGACGAGAGCTATTTTCGCTATTTCGTCCGAAAATATGCCAATTCAGCCAAAAACACCCTGGGAGACAGGTAGAGGTTCTTGAAAACCGGAACCGGCCTAAAACTCAATGAGGGCCATTCTAGTTTTTGGCTAAAAACCTAGCAGGTTTTCTAACTTTTTGAATTTTCAATTTTTTGCTTCTCTTTTTTGGGCAGATTTGAAGTTCGACATATAAACTAGACGCAATTATAAGCCTATTAGTACACAAGTTGAATCTGGGGCAGGTGATGAATCAGATGAAGCGGAGTCAGAAAAAATGGTATGGCTAACATGTCACAATTCACAAGCAGGCCAGACCTCCGAAGCGCACACACTTACCTCTATCGATTCATTTGACTTGGGCCCTTGGCCAGCCGGACATGCACAGCTTGAGCCACTACAAGGCACTAAGAAGCAGGCCCACCGCAGCACAGGGCCCTCATGTGGCCCATAAGCTGCTCCTACACGCTGCCCAATGCCTAGGAGGACCAGGTGTGCGGCCCAGCCGTTGTAGGACATCTTCGACCTCCTGAACTAGGGCGGTAGGCGTCAAGCTCGAGCGAGCATGAGTTGGGTTCAGTTTGAATCTAGACTCGAGCTTGGCTCAAGTAGGTTCGTAACAGTAAAAAAAAATGCATCAATTTTCAATAATTAGAAAAGCTTGAGTAGGCTCTGTTGAAGTATAAGTGAATTGTCCGTTTTTCTTCATCAGCTTAAGTTTTTGGGTGACCTGGTTGATGTATGCAACTCAATATGGCATCAGAGCTAAGAGGTATTGAGTTCAAGACCCAGTTGGTACAATTAAAAATAATAATTGCAGCCCACTTCTATTCCGCGCTTTAGGCCTACGGGAGCTTACATGTGAGAGGGAGAGTTGAATTGTCTTATTTTCCTCATCGGCTTAAGCTTTGGGGTGAACTGGTTGGTGCATGCAACTCAATAGGCTCAAGCTCGAGCTCAAAGGAAGCCTAGTAACAGTTAGCATGTATCAATTTTTAACAAGATAGGTGGTTATTCGAGCATTTACCAATTTTTAACAAGATAGAGGGGTTATTCAAGCATTTTCCAATAAAATCAGAGGACTATTCGAGAGAAACTCGATAATAGTTACATTCGAGCTTAACTCGTTAAGACTCATGAGCTATTCAAGCTCGGCTCACGAGCTTGATATGGTTCGAGCTCGATTCGTTTGGAGCTCAAGCCTAGATCGAGTTAAACCTAGATCAAGCCGAGTTCGAGCAATTCGCGAGCTTCAAGCTTTCTTTATAGCCTTATCCAAAACCCCTCCCTCCCAGCAAACAGACATGGATCCTCCATCCTTGGCACCGGTGACTCCATGGGGTTTAGGGGTTTGTTGGCTCTGCCCTTAGGATGAATCGAAACTGAGGTTCTATAAACCGGAATGTTTTGATGAAAAAAATTGTGGACAAGACTATTCTTTGGCTTAAAATACCGGTAATTTTTTTCAAGAAGAAGACTATTCCTAGTATTTGCAGTTTGGGAAGATCAGAGGATGCTTGTGTTACTTGTGGATAGATTACCTAAAGTGGGCCCCACCAGCTGGTAGGATAGAGACGAAGCTCTAGTAGGATTTGACGGAGCCATAATAAAAGCTTGGAGGTGTCTGCATTGGGATAGATGGATTGATAAGAGACGCAGGGTGTGAGCTGGGCACAGCAGCAGCAGTTATTTAGCGAAGCAGATTGGTATAGATCAGTATCAAATTCGTGCGCGGCATCAATGGCGACAGAGGCCGAGATCTTCGAGCTCTCCAATGGCAGGATCATCGCCAAGATCGCCAACTGGGGCGCCACCATCACCTCCCTCCTCGTCCCCGACGCCCACGGTCCCCTTCTTTCTTCAGATTCTTGGGTTTGATTCATAAGCCTTAACTCGTTTCTTGGCAAATTGACGCGCTTGCTGTGAGCAGGTAATCTCGCTGATGTGGTTCTTGGATTCGACACTCTGGAACCGTACTTGGTAAGATCTGTCTGTAATTCCATCCCGATTTACGAATTGTATTATCGTGTTTTGACTTTTGGATTGAACTGAAATGGTGTGGATGCTACGGTAATGCGGTTTTACTACTAATCGTTGCTCTGGTTTAGTTGGGAATTGTACTCTGATTTTGACTTTTGGGTTGAACTGGATAGGATTCTACGTTACGCTAATGTGGTTCTAATTGTTGCGTAGTTTGTGTGTTAAGAAGTTCTTAGCTTAATTTTTGTTCAATTGTTGACTTTACCTTAACATGTTTTTTCTTTGTAAATGCTGGCTGTATTTCTTGATTAGATTGAAACAACTTCATCTTGTGTATGTTTTAGCAGAAATTGCCACCATAGCAGGCTGAGCAAAAGTAGAGGACTATTTCCAGCAGACATAGCAAATTATTGGACAAAAGTCCAGTTTCAATCTCTATGGCTTATGGTACAATCTTCTTAGGAAAATTTGGTTGCCTCACGCAATAGGGATGGGTGTCCTGAACCAAATTCCACCCCATTGCTGCCATGACAAGAGTGAACCGAATTCCTCTGAGAAAATAAAATTCAATAATTTATTCCAATGTCTGGCCTATTCGCAAGGAAAACTGTTAAGAACGAATTCCTGACTCTGCTTCTGTCATTAAAAAATGGCTGCGCTGTATCAATATTCAATAAATACGACTGTTTCTCTGTAAAACACACGCAAATCAGTATGTCTCGATGCCTTTAAATTGACGTTTCTTACCACTCCAGACAGATCCTCAGATGGGAAGATACCAGGGTTATATTCTCGTCAGATGTAGGTTGTGCTATTCAGAGAAAGTGGGAAACTCTCTGTAATTAAGTAAAACTGGGTCTATTGTGATGTTTATAAACCTTGATGCTAATCATTGCAGACTCCAAAACGAAATGATAATAGTTATATCACATATCTGCCAACCAAATGTATATAGAAATTGTAAGTGTCGAGAGTGTATCTAGTTCTGCTAAATTTCATGCAACTTGTTTCAAAGAATTTTCGAAGTTTGTTAATTTATGTCTTTTCTTTCTTCTATTCTGTTTTGCAGAAAGGCATGGCACCTTATTTTGGCTGCATAGTTGGCCGAGTTGCAAATAGGATCAAGAATGGGAAGTTTACTCTAGACGGAGTTGAGTATTCATTGCCTATCAACAATGGACCCAATAGCCTTCACGGTAAGGTTTCATGAATTTTGCGTGGTTGGTTTAGAAAGGGTATATAATTGCTTTAGCTAGAGCATAGAC
Organism: Ampelocalamus luodianensis; assembly: GCA_036346255.1. Taxonomy (NCBI): domain Eukaryota; kingdom Viridiplantae; phylum Streptophyta; class Magnoliopsida; order Poales; family Poaceae; genus Ampelocalamus; species Ampelocalamus luodianensis. Next base: position 10,827,906 of record CM070635.1, on the reverse strand, counting down.
TGTAGTTAAGTGTCTAAGGCTTTGCTTAGATGATAAATTTTAATGAACACTGTAACTGTATTGACAATTTTATTGATGATGAGCAACAATTTTTGGTATGCGTATTGTTTTATAATTTGTACTCAGTACCATACACACAAATGTCTTGCAGATTGCACCTTCTGTTCCTTTAACATCCATTTTTTTTTGCGCCTAGATGAATCAATCCAGTGATAATTGATGTGTCTGGAAAGAATAATGCCCTCCAGAGTTACATGTTTTTGTTCTGCTTTCAATTCATTGCACTGTAATTGTTTGTCTTCATGTGACTTCCCTGCAAAACTTTGTTTGTTTTGTCGCTCAATTGTAAATTGCAGGTGGGCTGAAGGGGTTTGACAAGGTTGTGTGGGATGCCATAGAGCGTAAAGATGGCGAATACCCATCAATCACCTTCAAATATCACAGCAAGGATGGGGAAGAAGGTACAGTCACTAGCATGTTTAATGTAACTGCAGAATTCCCATGCTTGAAGAAGTCAGACAACTCAAGCGTTAATTGTTCTACATTCCTCAGGTTACCCAGGCAATGTAACGGTCCGAGCAACATATTCTCTTCCTGAGGCTACCACTCTAAGACTTGACATGGAAGCTATACCAGAGAACAAAGCCACTCCTATCAGCTTGGCGCAGCACACTTACTGGAACCTGGCAGGCCACAGCTCCGGAGATACCTTGGACCATTCAATCCAGATCTGCGGAAAGCACATAACTCCAGTAGACGAAAACACAATTCCCACTGGTGAAATAATGCCCGTCAAGAACACGCCTTTTGACTTCACGACACAGCACAAAATTGGAGCCCGCATCAACAATGTTCCCGGTGGATACGATCATAACTACGTGCTGGACTGTGGTGCCGAGAAGAATGGCCTGAAGCATGCGGCCAAGCTGAAAGACCCGTCAAGCTCACGGACCCTGGACCTCTGGACTGATGCACCCGGCATGCAGTTCTACACTGCCAACTACGTGGATGGCATCACTGGGAAAGGTGGTGCTGTTTACGAGAAGCATGCCGGAGTATGCTTGGAAACCCAGGGGTTCCCCAATGCCATCAACCAACCCAACTTTCCCCCTGTGGTAGTGCAGCCTGGTGAGAAGTACAAGCACGCTATGTTGTTTGAGTTCTCAGCCTAATTAGAGGAGTTGTTGCGCACAGCTCAAATGGCGCACTACTTGTAGAATGAAATAAAGTAGCAGCAAAATAAGATGTAGTGCTCGGCAATAAATAAGGTTTAGTTACCACAACTGGATGGCTGTATCTTGTCTTGCAACGAGAAAACAATGTCATTGAATGTTCAATGATAGATTAATATTTCTTCATGTGAGCGGTTGCACATAAATGAGAAGGATTTGACCACATGCTAACCAAAATATTATGAGCTATCTTCTGAAGCAGTACCATGTTGAAGTGGTACTTGCACTGAGATGTACCTAACAAAGGTGAACTCATTCAAGCTGGATATCCTTGAGAACCTAGACTGCTATTCATCTGTAATTCAGGAACTTCATAACAAATTTCGATACTATTTATTTTCTATTCTTAATTCAGAAACTAAAAGTTACATGCATTGCATTTCATAATATTGTAAATTACACACCAGGAACACCCAAGATGGAGGATGCCTTGGTTTCAGAGATTTTGGTACAGAACCCAAGTATTACATCTCAAATTGTCTATGATTCAGCATTCGGTATATATATGCTTCTCACCCTTTGCGTGAACTTGGGGAGGGAGGGAAGGTCTCATTCTTGTCTGAAGTTACAGTCAAAAGACAGAATGATGCACAGATGGAGGTCTCCTTACTCTTGTGGCCTGCTCAAACGAATAGGCCATCTCAATAAGCTTTGGTTCCGATCCTTTCAATCCTCCGAAGCAGACAGCGAAAGGAACGCCATTCGATGCATACCCAGCTGGAACAGTGATCGCCGGATAGCCGCCGATGGCGAGCAGGCTATGAGCAGATGCACCAGGTGCGACAATTGCATCCAGTTGATTAACTCGCATTATTTTCTCAAGGCCTCCTTTACACAGTTTGTTCAGTTTGGCAATCGCCCGCTCCTCAGAAGGACCAATGCCATTCGTTGCTTCAGACTGTAGAAGGTAACTCTGACCAAATTCATCCATCTTTTCCTGTGACAAATAATGCAAGCGTTGCTCATTCATGTTCGACAAAATTAACAAGCATTTGGAATGAACATGAATTAGCGTGATCTTTACCTCAACAGGGTGCTTGTTGTTGAAGCCAATTATGTCTGATAATGATCTAACAGGTGAAGTGGCCAGTTCAGACAAGTAAGAGTTGAGGGACAGCTTGAACTCGGCGAGCATAAGAGCGCGTTCGCCGCTTTGTACTGCATCATTAATGACGTTCATGCTTGGTATCTCAAGATTGTCCACCAAGACGGCACCCATTTGCCTTTCAGTTTTGTAACATCATTCAGGAATCAGGAGTAAGGAAAAAGCTAATATTCAGGAAAAGAAAGGAAAAAGCTAATATTCAGGGAAAGAACATCACCAAAAAGTGGCAAATAGATATCTACTCAATGATTCATTCTGTCAGTAATTTAAAAATTAGAAATTTTTATGTCAAATCACTCTTGAAATTGTGATCTAAGGTATTTTAAGATGTTAACAACCACAGTATATCAAAGAAGTGTTCCGAACGATAAAAGCAAACTAACTGGATAATGCTCTTACATTTGAGAGCTCATAGAACTTCTACTTCTGCTATGGATTTTACATTTGCCTATACATGAATCCTGCAAGCTACAATTTGGGCATAGTTCTACCAAGAAGGTAACTGAGCAGTACTAACTAGCAACACTTACCATCTTAAGGAGATAAATTTAAATTCAAGTATTTTTCACTAGTTACGACAAGAAGCATGTACTTCTTGGGGAATAGATGCCAATAATACTGGAACTTTATCATGCATGTACAAGCTGTTCATGTTGTGAAATTAGTTATTTAAAGAAATGTTCAAGCCTAGTCACTAACAGCTCAAACTATCCTCCTGGCATTCAGGTATACCTGACAAAATTATAGCTGAAAATGGTATGTCTATTCAAATGCACATCCCAGTAAATTGTAGGATGAAATTTTTCTTAGGAAATTGTAAATCTAGGAAAAATGATTATATGCAATCTTCAAGTAATGTTATCTCATCATGCATGAAGGCTTAGTTAAGACTTCAGAGTAAATTGCACAGGACCAACATGTTGTTTCAAATTTTTCCAAACGCATATCTACTGTTTCAAAAATGACCTATTCTGGACTGGAGTTTCCTACACTCAAGCCCTGTTTACAAGTCTGGAAAAACTCCGAACTTTAGATGGATTCTCTGCTCTTTACTTAAGAACAAGATCTGATATTTTGACATGGACAAATATTCATTTGAATAACGTTATTGGTGCTAGCATCAAGCTATCAACAAACAGAAACAAATGTATTTGTCCTATGAATCAACAGCATTGTTCAAGAAAACAAGAAAATTTACCAGAAAATAAAGGACAATAGTATAAGGGATCAAGGGAAGCTACCCTATAGTGTTGAAGTGCCCATCAAAGACCTTTTCTTCGACAGAGCCAGATGGAAACCGGAAGAAATCCTTCCTGAGAATTCCCAACCTCTTGCCTTTTAGGCCATCTATCTTCAAGAATTGCTTGTAACCACCTTCTGGGATATATTGCGATGCCATGCGAGTTGCCTCAGCATCTCGCGGATCATATCCGACAATTGCTTCCAACACATGCACAGCGTCTGAAACTGTCCTACAGATTGGTCTGCATCAAGTAGGTTACATCACTGAAAAATAGTCAAAATGGTGTCAACAGAGCAAAGTCAATGGATCAAACAGGGGCCAATCGCAATAACATCATTGCTCAACTCCATGTTTCTCGAAGTATTGATTCAGCTAAACAAACTTTAGCTAGCATTCAGTGACATGAAACTTTCCTCTTACCAAATCCTACCATGTTTAGTGGCCATATGGTAGCTGTGCTTAAGCACCAACAATGCCGTATGGTTTAACAAATCAAGGGGGACGTTTCTTCAATTTTTCATGTACAGTGAGGTGGGGTCAATGTGGGTGCTGATGTCTGTTGAGTGTGGGTGAATCATATCCTAACCTGCTAGGACTTCAAGATGTGTTTTATAAGGATTCCTATCCTAATCTTATTAATAGTATTATGATTCCAACTTCCTTTTGGTTGAAAACTACGAGACATTATATAAAACCATGAGAGGTGATTATGGAAAACATAAGCCACAAATCAACTCATCCAAAGCAAAAGCTGCATGAGAGGATTAGAGGCTAGGCTATTTTTTAGCACTAGATTCTTCTATAGGGAAAAGATCCTAGGGCCCTAAAAGGTTTGAGAGGGCTATGATAGAGCGACAATCCCTTATACTCTTTTGAAGTCGTGCTTAAGAAATCTGCGGTCGACTTCGTCAATATTTATCTCTCGTCGTGATTATTTCATCGTCTTTATTTGGTTCTCTCTACAAGATTCATCTTCTTCGTTGTTGATATCATACACGCTTGTGCTGTTTCCAACAAACTCTGATCTGATCTAGGATTTCTGCACATAAGGGGTATCAGAGTATAACAAGTGGTATCAGAGCCAAAACCAGATTAATCAGATTTACAAGAAGATCAGCAAAGTGTCAGGTGGCACAAAATCAAGATCGATGTCTACGATGTGGAATCAAATGGAGAAATTTGACGACAGAGAAAATTTTAGCTTGTAGCAATATGTGGTAAAGGATGTCCTTATCCAGCAGGGGTTAATCGATGCATTTGAAGGGGACAAACCGGAAAAGACATCCGATGAAGACTAGAAGGTGATGGAGCGAAAGGATGTTAGTACAATCCATCTATTTCTCTCCGATGAGGTAAAGTACTTGGCGATTAAGGAGAACTCGTCGAAGAAATTATGAAGTGACTTAGAAAAATTTTATATGACAAAGTCACTGATAAACCGATAGGTGCTGAAGAAGCAATTGTACAAGTTGTGCATGGAGAAAGGCACACGGTTCGTTGACCATCTCAATATCTTCAACAAACTTATCACACAGTCTAATGTGGGTGATAAAATTAAGGAGAATGACAAGGTTGTCGTATTAGCGTCATCTCTACTACTATCACAGGAGCAATTGGTGATGAAAGCACTCTCAACTTCAATGAGACATTGATATATCAATTGGAGGCGGAGTTTTTGAAGAAGTCATCGGATTCTTCATCCTTGGATGATCAAGCATTGGTTGTCATAGGTGTTGCAGACAAAAGAAAAAGTCACAGGAAGAAGAAGAGCAAGAGCATGCGTGTATGCTATCTATGTGACGAGGAAGGTCATATGATACAGGATTGTCCAAGTTTGAAGCAAATGAGGGGTGCATGCTCAGTGGCGGTAGCAAAAGATGATTCGAACGTGCTAGTCGTCAATCAATCAAATACTTCTCATGAATGGATATTAGATTTAGGTTGTTACTTCCATATATGTTCAGTGAGGGAGATGTTTGACGAAAGATTTCTACCCCTAGCGCATGGAACTATTCACTCAGCAGATTGCAATGAGTATGCACTTACTGAGGTGGGAACGATTACATTGGCGATTTATAATGGAGTACATTGCATATTGACGGGAGTTCGTTATGTTCCCAGCTTAAAGAAGAATCTAATATTTGTGAGGTCGCTTGAACTCGAAGGTTGTGATGTGTCACTTCGAGGTGGAGTCATGCGAGTTATTTGCAAATGGCATGTAATCATGAAAAGTATCTGAAGTAATGGAGGATACTGGTGGGTAATCATCATGAAAGAGCAATCAAAGGGAGGTCTGATAAAAATCCTAATCAGGAGAATAAATTCGTCTTGTCAACGGTAGGTACTCAGATCTTATCTGCAGTTATGTGCGAAACTGTAAATATAGTTGCGAAATTTAGCAGACACAAAGGCGAATGTACGAGCTGTTGGAAGAAGGAAGACGTGGTGGGACCAACCACACAGTACCGACGAACAAGTGGGGCTCGGAGGTAGTAATGACCTGTGGCATGAAGGACTATAGGAACACGATGTGTGGTAAACCAAACTACACAACAAATGAGCTCTCATGTAGAGTTTCTGGGCGGGCTAGCTCGAATAACAACACACATTGCGGTGATGTGCATGAGCCCCAATGGTGTGGGCACTCCCAAAGATGGGAGAAAAAAAGGAAAAAAGTAAAAAAGTAAAGCCGACTTGGATCGAATTCTTGGATGAGCATGGTGATTTTAACAGATAGGAGTCAAGGTAAAGATTGTTGAGTATGAGTGACTCATATCCTGACCTACTAAGACTTAGAAATGTGTTCTACAAGGATTCATATCCGTATCTTAATCCTATTAGGATTAGGATTCATACTTCTTTTTGAAGGAGAACTGTGACACTATATAGAGCCATGAGGGTGGTTATGGAGAACACAAGTCACAAACCAATTCATCCAAAGTAAGAGGAGCATGAGAGAGATACTAACTAGATTATTCTTTAGCACTAGATTCTTATATAACGCAAGGGTCCGAGAGTCCTAAAAGGTTTGAGAGGGTTGTGAGAGAGCAACAATCCATTTTACTCTTTTAAGGTTGTATACTTGTACTTAAGAAATTTGCGGTCGGTTTTGTCAAATCTTTCTCTCTCGTCATGATTATTTCGTCGTTGTTATTTGGTTCTCTCTTCGGAATTCATCTACTTCGTTCTTAATATTATGCCCACTCGTCTGTGTCTCGCAACTCGATCCGATCTAGATGCTGTTGCGACAGCAAAGGGACAATATCAATTCAAGAAAGAAGTACTGCATGATAAGAAACGGCAACAATTCGATCACACTGAAATAATGTCCGCCATGTCATAAGGACAGGAAAATGTGTCACAATGCAGTTTTGGATTAAATCCAGACAGTAACATCACTCTCTTTAATTTATGAGAAATTGAGACTGAACAAAAACATAACTTCAAGTCAGTATCAAACTCACCCAACTGTGTCCATCCTCGGCGATATGATGATGACGCCGGCGCGGCTTGTGAGCCCAACCGTTGGCTTAATCCCGACAACCGAGTTGTAGCTGGACGGGCACATGATGGACCCGTCCGTCTCCGTCCCAATCGTCACCGCCGCCATGTTCGCCGCCGCGGCGATCGCGGAGCCGCTACTCGACGAGCACGGCGTTGCCGACGGCACATACGGATTCTACATCACCAACCCAATAAAAACACAATGCATTCAATCAGAGCTGCAATTCGCCATTGCTTTGTTGCCTTCTGCAACAAGAAATCAACTTGCAGTTCCAGCTTCCAAACAAGAAGGAGAAGCAAACAAGAAATATAGATGAGGAGTGACCAACCAGGCCCTGGCCGCCGCGGGGGCTCCAGCCGGCGGGGATGCCGGGGGCGCGGAAGTTACACCACTCGCTGAGGCTGGCAGTGCCAAGAACAATAGCGCCGGCGCGCCGGAGCCGCTCGACCACGCCTGCGTCGCGCGCGGGGCGCGACCCGACTAGTGCGAGCGACCCGGCCGTCGCATTCAACATCCCTCCGTCGCCGGCCGCGGCGATGTTGTCCTTAATCAGGACGGGGATGCCGTGAAGCGGCAGGAGCGCCGCGCGGACGCGGGTGCGGGCGAGGCAGGTGGCGTCGGCGCGGTCAGCAGCGGCGAGCGCGCCGTCGGTGTCGAGCTCGATGACGGCGTGGAGAGCGGGGTCGAGGGCCGCGATGCGGCGCAGGTAGAGCTCGACGAGGCCGCGGGAGGTGAGCGCGCCATCGGCAAAGGCGCGGTGAATGGAATCGATGGTGGCCTCCTCGAGGTCGAACGCGATGGCGGTCGTGGCGGCGGCGGCGGCGAGGAGGAGGAGAAGGCGTAGGGAGGGTGGCATTGTTGTTGCTGTGTGTAAAGATGGCGATCTGGGAGGGGGTGTGTGTAGACGTTGACCTTTTTTTTTTTTTACTAGAAAAGTAAAGACTATCTTTATATGAGACACCTGTTGAGTCTAGGATTTGAACCTAAGTGAACTATTTGGATAACACCTTAGCTAGCGAAGTGAGCACTTGCTCACGACGTTGACCTTGATGACATGGCATTTCGAGAAGATGGGTTTGAGTTTGTTTTTTCTTTGATCAGCAAACTACGCCCCGGTAGTAGGAGCAGCTTAATCTCGAGAGGTGAGTATCCATCCTACCAATAAATACTGGGAATTTTTTTTTTTAGTTAGACCATACAGAAAAAGATATATAGATTTTATACAGGTCCAGTCTTTTTCTTAAGTGAATAATAACCCTACTTATTTGTTGTTGTATTGATTATATTTTAAAATAGGGAAGAAATTAGAACTAGGACTTAATGACTTATGTCTATAGATCGTGTCTCTGTTTTTGTTACTTGCTTGATCCGCCCTCTGCCCACCGGTTTTACTCCTTATATAGTGCGTAGAGGATTGTGTATCAAGAGGTGTCTCATCGTTTGATAAAATATGTATGTTCTGTGACGGTTATTATCAAAAACTAACACTCCCACGTCGCCTTGTAGTTATGTCAGAGACAAGGACTTAACACGTGTAGTTATCCCAAAAATAACAGCACATATTAATTACGTTGTGTATTAAACACAACGTACAAATATCCCTAGTCGATTGGGTACATATATCTGTAGGCTTTGTTGGGTGATCGTAGTTGACCTGGTCATAGTAAAGCTTACGACCATAAAGTGATCGTAGTAAGGCTTACGATCATGAGGTGGTCGTAGGAAATCTTACAACCACAAAGTGGTCGTAGAAGCACTTACGACCATATAGGGTGATGAGGACATGACCCCTATGGATATAACTATATTTACTATGCTTACTGTTCCAAGTATAAGAGCTCGTACGCTTCACTTAAATTATCAGGTGAGCTTGTTTTTAGGAGTGTCTTTATATTATATGAACTATATGATGCTATCTAATGATGAAATATATATATATGTGCAGCACCATGTCACTTTTGGTCTAAGACAAGCAAGCAATTCGAGCTGGACCTGTTTTGGAATCCAGTTCGGCCTCCGGAATCAGCGACAACACCAACTTAAAACAGGCATAACTTTCACATACGAGTCCGTTGGAGGTCCACGAGTACTTGATTGAAAGCTTATTTCGTCCTCTTTCAAACGGATCCGGCCTCACCTTCAAATTCCTTCTGGACTGGTCACAATCATCAAAAGAAGACGTCATATTACTTGTTTGGGCAAATTTAGGCTTTGTAATCATACTGAACTTGGCCCATCTGCTGGCGGCCCACTTGGGGGTGTGGTTACTGTTCACGTGAACAGTACCCCGCAAATTTTGTCCCACCCCGCTGGTTCTATTAGATGTGTGGCTCCCCCTCCCCTATATAAGGAGGCCACACCCCTCTAGTTTTTCTTGGATTTCGTTAAGGTTTAGCCATTGTGCAAACTTCTGTTCTTCAGTTGTGTCGGATGACCACCTGTCAAGACAGCTTTCGGAATCCCAATTTATAAATATTTCAATCCATATTTGCAATTTCATATTGTGTTTTATCTTGTTCTTGCGTGTTCTTCGATTGCATGCAGGAATAGGCCTTCGTGGTCAGGTTGATCGCGTTTCCAGCACGGTCAATAACGTCGCGGAGTTGGTTCAACGATTGCTAAGGCGCAAGCGTCGTCGTACGGTTGTAGTCGGATCGTGAGAGTCACCTCCACCAAAATCGATATTTATCAATCTCATCGAAAGATCGGGAACCCCGCCTCCATCAGGTGGTATCAAAGCTTCAGTTGATCGGTGAGATTTTCCAGTTTTCTAGTAGTAGATTCGTTTTTCATACCTAGAGTCCAGAAAATTGCCCAAAAAATTATTGCATCTATCATCTGCATCAACCCCTTTGAGCCATTGCAATTTTCTTTTCGGTATTTTGCTTGTTGAATCATTGGTTGCATCGTCGTGTCTAGTTGCTGATTTCTAGTTCTAGTTATTGTCTAGTTAGTCTTTGTCTAGTTGCATCTCGTGTTTCCTTTGCGTCGCTTGATCGTTCTTTTAAGGTTCTTAGTTTTTGCATCTAAAAAAAAAGAAAATTCGTGGGTTAGAACTCCTTTAATCTGCACCAAAAATAGAAAATTCGTATGGTTGTTAATCCAAAAAAAAAGAGAGAGAGAGAATTGTTGTGATCTTTTTGGAGAGTTGATGTTATTTGCGACTTGCGGCAAATCCTAAGGTCGGCCAAATAGTAGAAGGAGAAAGAGGCAACCGCAAAAACAAAAGCATGTGAAGAAAAAAAGAAGAAAAAGAAAACGAAAAGAAAAGTGCATAAAAATTAGTGGAGACCTTCTACACATAGCCACAAGCTTCCATAAAAAAAATTCAGCAAGTTTGGCCCACGGAATCAAAAGATATAGTCATTTCAAGATTGAACACGAGACGGTTTTGAGTCCGAGTAGGATTCTGTTTTCCGAGACACCTTCAGTAAAATGGGCATAACTTTTGCATACGGCGTCCGTTTTTGACGTTCTTGTGCTCGTTTCGAAGCTAATGACGAGGTGCATCTTTTCTACCTAAGCCACTAGTTGCCCTCCAGGTGCCCCAAAATCGGCCATCTTCGGCCCCGAATTCGCGTTGCAAGTTTTCAGTTTCTGTTTTTGCCGTTTCCTTCGATCTTCCTTTCGGAATTTGGAGTTCGCCTCAACTGCAAAGTTGTAGATCTCGTCGAAACCTTTCAAAAGAGTATATATAATCCATATAAAACTTTGAGTTTTCATCTCTTGAGACTAGTTATTGTTTCTGCTCAATCTAGAGGGTTGTTTACATTGCACGTTATTGCATCTTTGTGCTCTACATCGTGTGAACAATCTTGTGCCCCTACACAGAGGTTTGAGTAGTTGGCTAGCGTCTCTCCTAGCATTTGGTGTGAGAATTTCCTTTGCTTGCATCAAGTCACATTAATCTTTGCATGTGCGTGCATACACTTCTTTTGATAGGCTTTGATTAGCTAGCTTTGATTAGGCTAGGATCAGCAATATTGACTAGTACTTTGAACATTTATTCAACTTGCATTTGCTGAATTGATTGTTGCTAATCTTTGCTACCATACTTGAGCCTTCCCAGCTACACCTCTTCTACACCGCATGCAGGTTGAGCTTCTCTAGCAATCGCTCCATCCAATCTTGAAGATACGTTGACACCGTTGGATGTCGATCACCCCGCTTGCTTGGTAAGAATTGGTAAGAACTCGATAAAAGGCTTGAGTGTGAGTGACTTTTGAACCACCACATCCTAGTAGTTGCTAGAGACATATGCTTGTTTTCTCGCTAACCATGACAGTTCAAGATCACATAGTAGAGAGTTTCGGAGATCAACAACACCATTAACTCATCTCCATGCTGAACGAGGTAAATTTAAGTATGCATTTCCATCCTTTGTTGGTAACTTTGATCCCGATGCCTATGTTGGTGGGAAATAGCATTAGAAAAAGAATTTGAATTTTATGATTGGTCCGATAGGCAAAAGATTAGAGCTGCCACTAGTGTTTTTGTTGAGGATGCAATACTTTGGTGGAAGTATTTAAATAGACATGGAAGAGTGCCTCAAACTTGGAATGCATTAAAGAAGCTTTTGAGAGATGAATTGTTCCTAAATATCATGTGATTATTTACTAGCTAGATTGCAACGTGTAAATCAAGGTAGTAGAACCGTAAGTGAATACTATCATGAATTGAAAACTCGTTTGTTGCGTTGTGGTTTAGAGGAACATCTTGAAGCTACGAAAATAGATTCTTAAGTGGACTTAATCGAAATTCAGGACCTTCTTGTTCATAAAGAATATAATTCTCTCTCTCATTTGTTTATACTTGCCTGTAAGGTTGAAAGTCGATTGAGGAGAAATTAAGAATACATGATGATAGAAAACATCAGAACAAGCCTATGTTTGTGTCTTTTTCTGTGACTAACGACTTGCAGGAAGTTGAGAACCATGCCGAAGAGGAGAATGAGTTGATTGCACCACCTACTCCATTGGTTGAGAAGGAAGATGAGGAGATGGAAGCGCCTACATCATCTGAGGAGAGCCAAAAAGGTAAAGATCATGGTGCTATCATCACTCAAGGTGAGTATGATTTTGAAGAACTACATTTGTCCACTGTTCATGCTATTTTAGAGCAAAAATTAGTGGAAAACAATTCTGATATGCACATATTTCAAGTAGAGAATACAGACTGCATTGATTTGATTGCACCATGTGATGAAATAATTGAATTGCATGCTGTTTTGAGTGATTTATGTGATGCGTTAATCACATATAATGATCATGTGAAATTGGTTAGACATAAAGAAATTTTGACTAGAATTTCTCCTGCTGATTCTTTGTGTTACATTATGTTGGATTCACCTATGAAATTGTCACATGCTATGGAGAAAGTTTCTGAAATTGTATGTTCAAAATGCTTGTCTAGTGCCTACACCCCTGAGTATAAGTTTAATTTGATTGGAGATTATGGTGTAGACAATCAATTTATTGTTTATCGAATATGCATAACTTGTGATTACATGGATAAATTAAAGCTTGCTGTTTTGAACAACAATTCTTGTGTGTTGAATCTTGTTCAATATGAGAGTAAAATAAAATTTAGTGCTCATCCTATGCCTATGTGTTCACCTTTTATTACACCATCTAGTGTGGACAATCTGAATAAAAATGTTGAATTATGGAAGAACTTACAAATCTTTTCACCATTGCTAGATGAATTTGCTATTGCTCGATTGAAATCTGATTATATGGATGAATTTTGTATGATTCCAAAAGTTGTAGATTTGCCCATATGTGCTAACCCCGCAAGTTTACAATTTGAGATTTGAATTGCATAAACGCTTGATTACATTTGCAAAACTAGTTGCAATAATTGTTGTGTGAGAACTTTTGTTTTGATCATTCACATATATGATTACTCTTGGGTTAATAATACAATGATTTTTTATGGTCGCTGTTGTCTTCTAACATTAATTGTGCAACAACGAAGAACCGTTAAAGCAGATGACATATACATATACCATGCATACACTTTGGCTTCTTTGTTACCCTATTTTCAGCTTATCAAAAGCCGAGGACGGCTTTGTTTTCAAGAAAGGGAGGATGATGAGGACATGACTCCTATGGATATAACTATATTTACTATGCTTACTGTTCCAAGTATAAGAGCTCAAATGCGCTTCACTTAAATTATCGTGAGCTTGTTTTTAGGAGTGTCTTTATATTATATGAACTATATGATGCTACCTAATGATGAAATATATATATATATATATATATATATATATATATATATGCACACCATGTCACTTTTGGTCTAAGACAAGCAAGCAATTCGAGTGGACTGTTTTGGAATCGGTTCGGCCTCGGAATCAGCCCGACAACACCAACTTAAAACAGGCATAACTTTCACATACGGAGTCCGTTGGAGGTCCACGAGTACTTGATTGAAAGCTTATTTCGTCCTCTTTCAAACGGATCCGGCCTCACCTTCAAATTCCTTCTGGACTGGTCACAATCATCAAAAGAAGACGTCATATTACTTGTTTGGGCAAATTTGGGCTTTGTAATCATACTGAACTTGGCCCATCTGCTGGCGGCCCACTTGGGGGTGTGGTTACTGTTCACGTGAACAGTAACCCGCAAATTTTGTCCCACCCCGCTGGTTCTATTAGATGTGTGGCTCCCTTCCCTATATAAGGAGGCCGCACCTCTAGTTTTTCTTGGATTTCGTTGAGTTAAGGTTTAGCCATTGTGCAAACTGTTTCTTGATTGTGTCGGATGACCACCTCAAGACAGCTTTGAATCCCAATTTATAAATATTTCAATCCATATTTGCAATTTCAGATTGCGTTTTATCTTGTTCTTGCGTGTTCTTCGATTGCATGCGAGAATAGGCCTTCGTGGTCGAGTTGATCGCGTTTCGGCCTGGTCAATAACGTCGCGAGTTGGTTCAACGATTGCTAAGGCGCAAGCGTAAATCGTCGGTTGTAGTCGGATCGTGAGAGTCACCTCCACCAAAATCGATATTTATCAATCTCATCGAAAGATCGGAACCCGCCTCCATCATAGGGTAGTCGTAAAATAGTTTACGACTACTCAAATAACTTCTCCTTATTAATGATAAGGGTATCCTTACGAATAACATGAAGATATTACTATCTATAATAACAATTCTGATAAACAATTTAACTAATTGAGGATTATTATATCCTTGTAATCTAGCCTCCCAACTTCAATCGAAAATAATTTACTTGGAAAGGAGGCGGTAGAATAGTGGTCGGAAGCAGAGTCTTTCCGATTGGTATTTGACCGTGACCATAAATTGGCTTGGTTAAGAAGGTAATTTTACTTGAGTTGAAAAGACAGAATTGTTTGTCCCGAACGGACAGATTAAAGAATGTAAACCGACTCTCACAAATCTATCCATCGGGAGTGATTCCTGAAGGGATGGTAACTGTTGAGTTTTCATGATCTTTTAACTCAGACCCGCGACTATAAAAATCTACCAAGGGCGTGACTTAGGGTTTTTACTTTCCCTATTTGTTGCAACTACTCTCGAGCTCTCGTTCTCTCTGCCGTCAACCAAGTTTGCAATCCTTCTCCAAATTCTTCCTAATCCAAATCAAACTCACTCAGAAGAAATGGCTGGGACCGTTTCTAAGCGGGAGAAACCGAGATGGATGTGGAGAAGATGGCAACTTTGGTCGTATCAGAGAAGATTCTAAGGCGCACTTTGGTGAAGTGGACCAACGCTGAGCGTCAGCATTGACCCTCAGGTGAGAAGAACACTATTCCAGTATTCTAGGCGTACTATGAATGTGGTTTTCGACTACCCGTTCACTCTTTTCTGATGGTCGTACTCCATCATTTTGGGGAGAAATTGGTGAACTTGGTTCCCAATTCCATCACAATGCTGAGTGTATTTGTTTACCAGTGCGAAGCCTATCGAGAATTCTTCTAGATTTAGATATCTTACGGTACTACTACGGGATGAGTAAGCACAGCGAATCACGAACAGCTGCGGTCTAAAGCTCCATGACAAGAAGTCAAGGGAGTATATTCAGATGTTCACCTGGTCATCGGGGCCAAGGTGGAAGAAGAAGTGGTTCTATTGGTTTGTGACTAGGGACAATAGCTTTTTCTTTACGGGGATGCCCGTAGAGAAGAGTTCATCTTGATACTCAACTCCAAGCGACCTCGACTGGATCACCCCCTACATCCAAGCTATCAATGATTTGAGAGAAGAGGAGCTAACCAGATAGCACGTGGTGAGAGACTTCATCACGCGCCGCATTAGTCCCTTGAAGAATCGAGTACATCCTATGTAGAAGTACTCGGGGGAGAACTAACCCGATCAGATATTATGATGGAGGTAAAATAATAATCAATTTAGCTCTTTTTATTAATTTTGAGCATTATTGTTGATTATATCTTCGTAATCGTAGATCTTTCACAAAAGAAATTTGACGCTCAAGTCAAGTTCATTTGTAAGAAGGCTCCTACAACCACAGAAGGAGCTCCTCGAATATTGGCGGTCGTAACCAAAGAAGAAAGAAATGAACGCCTAAAGGTAATCAAAAGTTGGTCTCGTCTTTAGAGTTCAGTAGTCATAAAATTCAACCACTAAACAATATTTGTTTTATGACTTCTGCAGAAAGTTGGCATGGCAGACCTCAAGATGACGAAGATATCGAATTGAAGGTTGTGGAAGATGAGTCAGAGGAAGATAGAGTTCTTTTGACCAAAAGGCGTCGCCTTGTGAAAGCTATCGATAAGAAGAAGGATGGAAGCTCGAGTTCCATCCTTCCTTTGACCACCCCCATCAGGCAGTTCTTTGCAGATGTGATCGCTGCAGAGGAAAGGGGTGTGGTTGAAGAACTTAAGCATAAAGTCTACAAAGACCAAGGTACCCTTCTATTACGACAACAAAATATTTTCAGTTTATACTTCTTATGGCCTTGTCAAGCAAATAGAAAAGGAGTACTGAAAAAGTTTTATGTCTTTTGTGAAGGCTACCTCTACAACAACAGAGCCTATGGTCTATCCCTCAGGTGGTTAAGCCAGTTCTGACCATCAAAAGGGGCAGGTAGCTCAGGGAGCTTTATCTCTCGCTTAAGACCTACGACCAGACGTGGTCGTAGAGGTCCCAACGCTTCATCAAGATATTCGACCAGACGTGGTCGAGGAAGTCATGGCCTCTTAAGCTTGTGACACTATAAGCCTTCTAGAGGCTGAAGGTGTTACAAAAATTGAGGCAGTCGACTAGCACAGATGGTTTCATCTATAAACCGTCTGTGATAGTCGACTAGCGCAGCGGTTTTGAGTTAATAACTGTCTGTGATAGTATGTATCATAGACTGTTCAAAAACCGTCTGTGATGATCTCATATCATTACAGACCCATAAACTCAGACGGCTCACAAAACCAACTGTGATGACGTTTTTGAACCGTCTGTGAAGACCTTTTCTGTAGTAGTGATCTATGGGTTTTTATTTTTTTAAAGCAAAGAATATGTCCATGAGTTTTTATTTTTTGTGAACTAAATATTAATTTATACATGAATGTCAAATTATACACCTTAAAGTAGGGGAAGAAGCGAGGATCCAATCTAATCTTCCAATAAGTTTGGTCAGCATTAGGAAGCTTAACAAATTTATAGGTGAGAGCAGGAATTATAATGAAAACCTACTTAAGATGAGAATGAATTGTTTCCCCGCTACGCTTGAATTCAAACTATAAATCTTGAAAGCTTGCATTGTGGGAGATCATGAACATGAAAAATCCAAGTTTCTCCTCAACACTAACACCTCTATTGTCTTTCAACAGTTTCTGCTCTCTAAGATAATTTGCATTTGTCGTAAAGACCTCTGGCTCCAAACAAAATGCAACTCAATAATCCATTTCATGTCCTTCAAGGATTTCCTTAAGCCGCTCCCAGCCAGGTAGTCTGGATGCATACCTTAGTTTTTTTTTTCACTTTGTGCACTAACAGACAATAGATGTAAAGTGGGCAAAACAACAAACATCATGTTGTCATCCTCTTCCCTCCTTTTAGTTCGAAGCACCCTTCTCAAACCCATTTTGCCACTAAACACAAATATTAAACTACTAATCATTTGAAATAAATAAACAATATATTTTTTTCACTTGAAACAAATGAAACCTTGATCCTAATCAAAATGTTAAATTCAAATATTACATGTTGACTAGCAAAGTACCTCTTGTCTTTCAATGAAGCCTTGTTGCTTGAGATCATATAGCTGAAAAGAAACATCAAGGATTTTAGAATCAACTATGTAAGGATTTTTTTTCACTTGCAACTATTACGATAAAAGCAGGAGGATGCAGAAGAAAAGGGCATGGAAATATGCCAAAAAAGGCATGCAATTGGCTTATTTTCTATGCATCACAGTGCACTATGAAACAAGCAAAGAGAGTTACAATGCATAAGAATATTTCCTCCAAGAAAGACCATCCTCAAACAGTATCAAAGAACTCAGAAAAAAGAAAAATTATAGGTGATATCTCAAGAATATCATGAACCTTTTGTGTTGTTGCATTTCTGATGTGAGTGTTGGCCCGATCTTCCGAAAGGTAGCGATATGTCGATTGTGGAGAACACGACGTTGATGATCCAAAGGCTCTAACCAAAACGGATCGAACCCCTCGCAATCACTACACCACTGCTCCGATGGTTATCAACCGTGCCGAACACAGTTGACCTCGCCAAGAAGGCTATCTCCTGCAAGCCAATCGAGAACATAAGTAAGAGAGTAGAAGATGCAATCTGAAATTGTATTGCGAATATTGATGAAGCTCACAAAGTTGGGGTTCCTCAAACTGAACGAGCGGCAAAAACTGCTATGCAGAATATTCTAAAAGAAAAACCCTAGCAAAACTAAAGGGCGACGGCTCCTATATGAGGAGGGCAGCCAAGAGGTGGAAACCCTAGGGTGGAGTACTGTTCATGCTGCCGTATTACTATTCATGTGAATAGTACATAACCCCCCCGGATTGCTGTCCCACATATGGACCAAGTCAGCCCATGGGACTCGGATACAAGCCTTGTAGGCTAAAGAAAAGGTGACGCAACACCAAGTAAAGGGTGGCCGAAACTCTTTGAGTTGGAGGCCACAAATTCTTCATCTCCTTTGGCCATTGTTACTGTCTTCTCTTTCCTTGATGCACATCAACTCCTCGCTGTCCAGTCCTAGGTTCCTAAGCACAAGCAAATCATCTCCATTAGGTAGCATCATAGAGTTCTTAAATGATACACTCAGCCCTAGAAACGAATTTACCTGATAATTTAGTTGACGAGCACGTGCCCGAGTAAATAGACCTTGCACGTCATTCATGGCAGTAGCAAGATGAGTGTTCTTATCAGTAGAAGTGATGCCCTCATTAATTTCCTTGTAGTTATTAACTCAAGAATCATTTACATGATCCTTCCTATAACCGGAGTATGTATGTTCCAAGAGAAGAGTTGGCAACAACTAATATGGTCAGCCACACCAGCTAATTTAGGGGCATTTGGCACAACAATTGTAGATCATGTGAAAGAACACCAGCTATGACACATCAAATGCAAGGATGGAAGAGGGGTATTCTTTTTGCACCTTGCGGATGAGCCCCTCCCTATTGGAGCCTAAGATGGCGGTGGGTCGCTATGAGCTCCCTTGCTGGAGTTCTCTCTCCCTCTCTAACCCCGACGCCACGGATCTGTGAGAAAAAAGTTGAGGCTACAAACCCTAGAAATCGTAGAAGGAGGAGGAAGAGGAGGATACTAACTGGATAGATCTCACCAGGATGTTCCTCCCTTGGCAGCGACGACGGCGGGATCGGCGTCACCGGAGTCAAGGGAGAAGAGAGGGGGAGGCGGCACTGTTTAGAGAAGCTTACGACTTGTCAAGTCGCGAGCGCACCAAACGAGGAAAAATCACGAATCGGTCGGTGTTTTATTACCCCGTGGATTGGCTTGAACGGGCTGGTTTTTTATCTCGGCCTCATCCAAGCGGCGAATCAACTTTGGCCGGAAATCTTCCCGCACGGATGTTCCCATGGATCGGGCCGCAATCTGGTCGATCCCGCCCATACAAACAACGCCTAAGCTACTTTCCTAGCACCATAGACATTCTAGGTCAAGAAGGTCTGCTCTTCGAAGTGTAGACCAGTGGTGTGAAGGGGATCAGAGAGATGCTGACTAGGGTGAATAGAGGGTTTTAAAATATTTTTGCCAAATATATATTTTATACAATATGAAAGAAAGTGGTTTTCACAATACAATGCCTAAAAGAACTATGGCTCACTAAGTGAGCCAACAACCTACTAACAAGTTTTGCAATTCTAGGGTAACAACCAAGCAAAAAATCTAGGAAAGCAAATGCTCAAAGTAAAGAGCAATGAAGAAGCCACAAGTATATGAGAAGAAAGATATTTCTCTCCAATCCACATTGAGGAAGTTCAAACAAATTAGACCGAACAGACGAGGTCTTCCCTCAATCCACTAGAGGTTGCTCTTATCCTCTCCGGATAGGCAAGCACCAGCCTTTACACTACATCAGATCTCCTCAAAAGCTTCTTGAAGAGATCATCGATCACTAACACCTCCAAACCGTCTAGGAGGTGGCAACCTCGAAGAACAACAAGTCGAGGACGATTGCTTGAGGCCAGTTAAGTGTTGAAGAAGCTCAAATTGATGCACACACATACAGTTGAATGCTCTCGCCAACTCAAGGATGTAGAAATGAATGCTCAAGAGAGTAGGGCGCTAGGATTGCAATACCTCAAAAGAATTCAGCGGGTGCCAAGAGAGCCACAAGGTATACCCCACACCAACCAAAAGCTTTTGCCAATAATCCTGTGAAAAATTCACTACTAGCCAATCCATTCATATGGCATGTTCGGTTTGTTACTAACGTGAACTAAACTAAATTTTGCAACGCCAATAAAAATTGTTTATCATTTGGTTTGCTATAAATATTTGGTAATACCAATAAAAAATTGGTAACACCAATAAAATTCAATGTCACATGCAGACAATCCAAATGTGAGGAAATCGTTCATCAAAATTTTGGTAATGCCAAGATCGTAATCCAAACAACGTTCATTTTGCTAAATTTTGGTTTTGCCAAAGTTTTGGCTTGGTTCATTAGGACCAGAACCAAACAGCCCCTAAATGCATTGTATAGTCATTAGAACTCATGTTCTATGTTCCTTGTCCAACGAAAAGATGCAACGACCAGTCATGAGGCAGATGGGACCAACCAACCTTTTTTGAGATGGAAAGACCAACCAACCTTTAAGAACATGTCAGCCAGTCTAGGAAACCCTCTGTTTGATTATTCGATGACAAAAGAACTCCAGTCCAATCATGACTAGACAAGAGACTTAACAAGGTTGCTTAGTCGGGTCAGGCCAAGATGTGATGGTGCAATACCCTCTCTATGTCTAACATATTAAAAGCGGTCGATGCCTGACGATTAGTAACCGATCAATTCGGTTCGAAGGTTTTTGAATCATACAAGGCAACAATATGCATCGTGCGAGGTTGAAAACAACAGCCATCCTATGGCTTAGATAACAGTCGTGGATTACTCTTTCAAGGTAATGAGCTACTTAGACTCTGTTTGGTTAGGCTTAGGTTTTTTAGCTTATAACTTAAAACTATTTTTTTGCTTAATTAGCTTACAAGCACGTTAACTTTTAAGCCAAACTAGGGTGTTTGGTAATCTGATTTTTTATGGTGTGGTTGCCTTCTTGAGTTGTGGGGATGAAGGATAAAAAATCTAAATTGCCTTTGAGTGTTTGGAGGACCTGTTTATGCATACATTTTTTGCATAAGAATTAAAAATATAGTGATACATGCAAGTATATATATATATATATAACAAAATAGATATCACTCGTACATGCATGTGTGTGGCTACACTAGCTGACAATCCAAAATTCTACCTAGTAAACCAGGAAACCATGCAAGCAAGAGATCATATATCTTTACCACTAGACGCC
Organism: Ampelocalamus luodianensis; assembly: GCA_036346255.1. NCBI lineage: Eukaryota > Viridiplantae > Streptophyta > Magnoliopsida > Poales > Poaceae > Ampelocalamus > Ampelocalamus luodianensis. Next base: position 10,806,824 of record CM070635.1, on the reverse strand, counting down.
AAGTCGGCGGAAGAAAAGTCGAGCGAGTTGATCCAATATCGAGCACGTTGATGTAGTGGTCATAGTCGATCGTTCAACATTCTCGGCAATGATCATGGTACGGACCAACTAGTAAACTAGATGATGCGCAAGGGTGGCCCGATCTTTCGCGATACAAATGATGGAGTTTGCCACCTTCTTGCAGCTAGGGTTCTTCCCTCCTGGACCCTGGTGGTGACGAAGTCAAGAGTAGCTTCTTCTTCTTGTAACCATGTAGATGGATGTAACATCCCAATTTTCAGCCTGTGTTTCTAATGTAAGAAAATGAGGGAAAATTTAAAACTTTTTCTTACGTCATGTATTTCTTGTATGTTCTAAACAATTTACAGTACAAGAATTATAGAAATACAAAGTTACAAGTCCTTTGACCAAAACCTTACCCTTCAAAAACCTTCTTGCCAAATCTTGTGCTCATCCTCTAGAAATGATTTTCCTAGGTTCTAAGGATGTTGTGTGACCCCTCTGACAAATTTCAGAATTTTTAGAAATTTATTGAATATTTTTGGAGGCAAGTCAAACCAATTTTTCAATTGGTCAAACCTTAAATTCAAACAATCTGGAATTTTTAGAGAAACATGTAGTGCATAAAAATCTCTGGAAATTTTATGTAAGGTTTATCATAGAGTCATCAACCTCTAGTTAAAATTTCATGATTTGTGGAGCTAGTTTGCTATCTCCAAAAATCATTCCAAGGTTTAGCTCGTTTTCAAAATCCCTAGTCAAACATCAAGAACATACACTTCAAATAATTTTTGGAAAAGAATTTACTTCAATTAAAACTATGGAAATAATTTATTTGAATCTTATAATAATTATAATGAATAACTATAATTTTTCCCAAATTTTTGGAGTTAAACTCAGTCCACATAAAATTCAAACTTAATCCAATAACCCATTGTAAGTTTGAATTTAAAATAAGCAAATAACTCATGAACAATGAGATTTAAAATTTTATTTGGTCACTAGGTCATCACAGGAACCTCCCTGAAAAATTCCAGAATTTTTGAAATTTATTTGCTATATTTTGAAGCTCGGTCAAAGTAGGGGTTTGAATTAAAAACCCAGTCAAACCTCCTTCCACTATTCCACCGACCGACCCAACCCCGACTTGACTCGATCGAGCCGCTTAGCTAAACCTGGCTCGGCCGCACCGCACTAGCGCATCGCCAGCCGTTCGTTTTGGGATCAGCGGCTGGGATCTTGTGGAGCATTCGGACTGCCCGATTGCCCCATCACCGTCGACCCTCCGATCTCGATCCAACGGTCAAGAATCGCCCGCCCGTTTAAAACTCCAACCCGACCTTTCCGTTGCGTCGCTGACTGGTGGACCCGCCGGCCGGTTGTCTTCTTCCCCGCGCTGTCACGCTCGCGTCCTCGCCTGCGCGCCGTCGTGGCTCCGCTCACGCCTGCGTCAGCGCCAACCACCGCCAACGGCTCTCCCGCAGCTCCTTCCTCCTCCTCGGGGCTACAAAGACCCCGCGAGCCCCCCTTGGACCACCCTTTTTGCCTCCCCACCGGCGCCTCGCCCTTTCTCTTCTTCCCCGTGAGCTGTCGCCGTGCGCCTCCGAGCACTCCGGCACACTCCGGTGGTCCCCTTCCACTCCCGACCGCGTCACGTCGTGGCATCCATCACAAGGAGTTGAAGCCCTCTGTCAATTTGAGGAAATCTCCACCGGAGCACCTCGCGCCCCTTCTTCCCGACCACGGCCACCACCGCCAATTCCACCGCTCCTTCTTCTCCGATGGCCCCGTCTCAATTGTTTCACACTAAGCACCCTTGGACCTCCTCTACCTAATACCACCACTCACTCGGGCTCTCCTCTTCGCAGTTCTTGTCACCGTTGACCCACCTCGCCGCCGCGGGCTCCGTCGCTAGCACACTCGGCCACCCACCGCCTTGCCGACCTTGTGGGTAAGTTCCTAGCACCCGCCGATCCTCATGCTCCCCCTATCTAGCCCCCAACTTCACCCGTGCGCCGCCGCCCCTTTTCGCCTCCATGGCCGGCCGCCACTCACCGTCGCCGTGCCGCCGTGCTGCTCCTCCGGCTGCGCCACCGCCACCCATCGAGTCCATGCCTCGGTGGCAACCCATTCGCCCTCACGGAACCCCGCGCGCTCCTTCGCGGCGCCATTTCCGCCGAGCGCCTCTCAAGCCCTCCTCTGGCTGCCCCTCTCTGTCTCTCGCTCTCTACTCTCTCGCTCTCTCGTCGATGGGCCCCACCCTTAAACCCTAGTGCTAACCCACATCAAGAATGCAATTAATCTTTGGTTCATGGCTTGGCAAAATATGAAAATAGAGGTTTAGCTTTGGCAAATAGATCATTGTCATGGTTAATATAATGGTTAGCAAAATTGTGCCTTCAACCCCCATTTGAACACTTAGGTTTCAATAACCATCAATTTGAAAACCAATACTAGAATCAAAATTTTGAGAAAACCAACGAGTTTGTAAATGGTAGGTGTTTTCTCTTTTCATATCTTTTCATTGTAAGTCCAAATTAGATGATTCCAATTTTGTTAGCTTCATTATAACTTGAGCTTAAACGGAAAAATAATTAGAGACCATGATCAAACCTGAAAACCATTTTCAAAATAGTAAACAAGTGAACTTAATATCAGAACTTTTTTGTAAAATGCATAACTTTTAATCTATAGATCCTTTTGTATGAATCCGAACTTTTAGCAAACTTGTTAAATTGATTAGTTAATCCTCTAGTTGCATAATCTGTAGGTAAATGATTATCCTCTACTACCACCACAAATCCAAATTAGGAGCTTAGGTTATTTGTTGTGATTAGAGTTCGTTGGATGAGCTCTTGTCACTTAGTAGATTTTCGAATAAATCTTGCTTAGCCATACCTAGTATCGGTAGTATTGGGCGATCATCGACTTAGTCGGTGATCTTGATCACACAAATGCTATTATTATTCCATTATGTCCAACCCTTGTGTTTTACCAATTTGCAAATCAAAAACTGAAAACAAAAATTATATCTTGGCTTGGGCACAATGGTATGTGGGAGTGATCTGTTGGGTGTGAGTGGAATGGTGCCTAAGTCCCCAAGGACCGAGTTACTTGTGTCACTAAGCCAAGCGCTTATTGCGTGCTAACCACACGAGGGGGATATGGAACCTCTCTTGACTAAGTACTTTGGAAGGTGTTAATTATGAGCTGGTTGGTGGGTGTGTTCTTGTGTGTGTGTGTGTTGGAGGGGAGCATTAGCAGACCGGTTAGGCTGTCTAATGTGTCTTTCTCCCGTGGGTTGCGGCTCTTAATTAGCATCGTCCATGGGAAAGCGTCTCGTTAGACTTAGCCGTGCCTGCATACCAAAGAAAGTATGCTAACCGTAGCTGGTGGAAAGGCGGTCTATCGTGTGGGTACATTGGTACACCCCTGCAGGGTTAAAACTATTCGAATAGTCTCGTCCTAGGTTATGGACATGCTTGGTAAGGTCGTGTAAGAATTAGACTACAACCTTTTTAAAACTCAAACTTGACATGGGTGGTATGAAGGGGTACTTCATGCTATTGTTGTGGTGACTATGGGTTAGTCACTTCTAGGTTGGTGTTGTTCTCTATCTATTGTTAGTATTATCTCTCTTTATTTGAACAATAAAAGTTAATTGCAAACTTGCTTTGAATCTATTACCTTATTGCAAATGAAAACTTGCTTTATGCTGAAAATAAGTCGAGCCTCATCCACTTAAATAAAGCTTGCATGCGCTTAATTATAGTTCGTTATCTCACACGTCGATCTTGCGAGTACAAAAACAATTTTTGTACTCATCGCTTTGCTTAATATTAATTGTTGCAGAGGAAAAGGTGAGCCCCAAGGCCTCACTTTTGTGAGTGTGTTCTTGCGCTGTTTGGGGACGATTAGCTTGGCGGTCCGGTTGGTTGCCTTGTGGGTGAAAGGCACACCGATTGGCTTTTGTTTATCGCCATCTTATGGCCATTTTGCTTCCGCTGTGTATTTACTTATCTGTATGACCTTTGGCCGGTCGGCCTCTCTTTTGTATTAACTCTCTTTATATTATGTATGTCGTTTAAGTTATTTTTGTGCTTCGATTCTATGTGAATGAATGGAATTGATGCACGATTTTGTAACGAGGTGTGTATACTGCATTTCTGGGAAGTATACATATCTCGAGGCTTGGTTTATTTGATTTGTACTGTTAGAACCAAGTGGATGGTTAAACAGTACAAGCCGAATAAACCGGGGTCCTCACAATGGATAACCAGATATTCACGCACTAATCAATCACAAAGACGATTAGAAGCATGAACTCGAAGCCTCTCTAAACCGTGAGCAACAGAGATCATGAGTTAGGCGAGTTGAATCGTGTAGATTCGGTAGGCAATCTCAAGAATGACGCATTCTTGCCTTGCACCGACCTCAACAAACCCTAGATGGGAAAACCTCAACAAACACACAAGATATTGCGCCACAAAGTTGCCGTGACTTTTCTGTATTTTCTTCTAAAATTCTTCCACTTTACAATGGGCGATGCCCTGGCCTTATATTGGCACCTAAGGATGCAGCCAACTCACACACGGCCTAATGTTGATTCTATATCTAACTCTCGCATCATACAGAGATTCTTTCCTAATACAGTTATGGAAAGATTACAATCGAAATTCTTTCCTAATACAATTATGGAAAGATTACAACCAAATCAAATAAAAAGATATATACAAAACTTATCTACAAACGAAAATATCTCAGCCCAAAGAATCTCTTTCATGATTTAGCCGCCTGGACGTGATCGTAGACCATCTGGGCGTGGTCGTACGTGATCGTGGACCATCTGGACGTGGTCGTAGATCACTTGGACGTGGTCGTAGGCCACCTGGTGGTGGTCGTAAGCCACCTGGTCTTAGACTTGGTCGAAAATCTGGTCGTATATTGTCTTGATGTGGTTGTGGACCCTGTGAAAGTGGTCGTAGACCTTGGTGAATCGTCGAGACCATCTTTGAGCGGTCGTGGACCTTGCTTCCTTCGGCTCGGCTTGCACCTAGCTTCAGCTTGTCTCCATATACCCGATCAACATCAGTTGACCTTGTACTTGTAGATTGGCTTGGTGTAGCAATAGGCAAAGTGGTGGTAATGGCACTCTGGGCCATATCATCCCCTCCCCTTTCAAGCGAAACCATTCTCGCCGGGTATTCTTGAAAGATCCTTGCTCTTGATAACAATATCGAATTGATCTCCTCATCTCTTTTCGCAAAGAAAGAATGAAACACACCTCTATGCATCAACGTGAAATGATTAGCTCTCCTTGGTGTGTAACGTTGCGATCAAACTGCCATGGACGCCCCAGCAATATGTGACATATGTGCATAGTCAAGACATTGCATTCCACCTTGTCTTTATAGCCATCAGTTGAAAACGGTACTGAAACTTTATGTGTAACTTTTAGCTTACCAACATTGTGAAGCCATTGCACATAGTATGGCTTAGGATGACGCCATGTGGTCAATGAGAGCGCATCAACCATGTCCTTGCTGATCACATTATTGTAGCTTCCTCCATCGATTATCAGCTTGCACCGCTTGCCTTTGATCATGCATTGGGTTTGGAAGACTCCACATCGTTGTCCTTTCTCGACAATCAGCGTATTGTCACCATTCACCTTGTGAGTCATCAACATTGGATTGACTTCGGGATCACAATACACCACTTTGATGTCGGAATCCTTGGATGGCTCTTTTTCATGATCAGCTTCATCGCTATCTCTCTTATGCATATCTTTCTTGTACAAGTAGCATTTGTCTTAAATTTGGGTAGTCTTTGAAGCTTCTTTCAATTGTAGTCCCCCCAGGTTGGTGGATACAACCGGCTTAAAACTTGAACCTCCTTCACCATCTGGCTGAATTGGATGCCTCCAACTCGATGGATTGGTGCGGCCAACCTTTGGATGGTTGTCCCATTGTTTAGCACGCTCCGCTTGGTGAAGAAGCTCTTGTACGGTGTTATACTGCATCAAATCAACACGATTCCGCACGTCATCGTTCAGCCCTTCAAAGAAACGTGTCTGTAACACCCCAGCTCAACACTGAGCCTGGAATGCTACTAAAAATTTACTTAAACTAAGAACAATTACCAATTTTCGGCATAACCTCCTTTGTATAGTCCACTATACCGAGGCTCTAACAATTAGTCATGGCAAATAACAATAAACTCCATATTCAAGTTCATTCAAGCATACAAGCTAATCACATAAACATAACCAAAGTTTGCTATTCTCATTGTTACAATTAATCAAACTCAAACCATCCATAAGTAATTCTTAAGGTTGAGTGGTAGTGCGTGCATCCAAACATCTACTCTCACCCATGCATGTCGTTCTGCCATATGTACCTAAAGCAGATTAAAGCAAGGGTGAGCCCAAAGACTCGGCAAGTATCAACAAGGCCATAAATGTAACTCAATCATAGCATTGATAATCCATAACAACATTATGCTAAACATAGCCTTTAAACTTAAGAAATGCAACCCATGCAATGCTCCTTTGAACTTTATCTCTTTTCGTATTTTACCGGTGTCGCGGGTATACATCCGTCGATGTGTACCCTTGCACATGCCCTCAGCACGGGGACCAAGAGCCTATACACCACATGTATAGGGACCTTTGCCCATCATCTTAATGATGGGGACCTCTTCTCATTGCCCACATTCCACGAATGTAGGGACCTCAAGCCCGTCATCTACATGACGGGGACCTCAACATGCATAGTCACCACGTGACCAATCCTCCAACATGATTGCATGATGCACATGAACAAAACTTTAAACCATCATACATATGGATTCACAACAACAACATGCATGAATAAACTTATTCATACTTCTAGCATTCATCACCATTGACATTCGTAGCATTCTAGCGACCATGAATAGCACATATATTCATTATACTAGCAAACATGAACAATCCTTCATGAATAACATTTAATCATTTCTCAAGTATTCACCATTCTTAATTCATACATTTCACATTATCAACCTGGTATGGTTATTACATATCAAGTACTAGCACCCTCATCAAACATCCACAATTATTCACTTAATCGTGGTTCTTGCATTCACCAAGATAAATTGAAACTCATCACACTAACATCAACCTTAACCATAACTTGCATTCACCAAGATAAATGGAAACTCATCACATTAACATTCATACATGGCTATTAAGAGCAAAACACAAACATTCTCGACATACAAGCATAAATATGCTATAACCGAATACTTGCCTTAACTGTGCGAGAACGGTGGACGCGAAGAGGGCGCTGCCCCTGGGATCACACTCCCACCTGAACATAAAGATATACCAATCTAAGACCAACATACTGGACCCAAAAGCATAAAAACAACACAAACGAACTCGCTAAACGCCCAAGCGTTTTCAAATCTTCCAATTTCTAGCGATCGCTTTGGTGTTCATTGGGGACAGTCGAATTCTAAAATACATACCTTTCTGCTCAGGAGTCCAACTAAGATGTTCTTAGGCTTTCTGAAAAGGTAATTGAATTACCTAAATAAACTTAGTTGGGGAGCCTTTTGATTATGCCAACTACTGCCCCTACCAAGCCAATCTACAGAGCAACAAATATCACGTCGGGTTCTCTGGACAGATCACTAAAACCATCATAACGTTTGCTACGAAAGTCCAAATCTTGTGTTCTTTATCTCTATCAAAAGGTATGGAAATTACCTACATTTTTTGTTATACTGAGATCCTCTGATTCCGTCTATAAATAATAGATTAACTCAGTTTTCTACAGACTGTCAGGATGTTGACAGATTAACCAGACAGTGGCACTAAACAATTCATAACTTTCTAACCGTTAATCGGATTTGGGCGTTCTTGGCGGCCATTGAAAGCTAAGAACAAGACCTACATAACTCTAGGAGATGGGATCTCCAGATTCTGCCTCTAAGGACCCTATAACTGCCCGCCAAAACTCTGGACAGAAAGCGATCTACCGGCAGATTGACGATAGTTCTAATAAACGAATTCGTAAACACATCTAATACCAATTAAACAACGATGAAACCTCTTCGTTACCCTTGAAGAATCGTAGGAAGATGAAGAACTTTCCCCGTGAAGATGATCTCCTCCTCCTTCCTTCGCGTGACCGGGCAGCACCAAGGTTGATCCTCGCCGGCAGCAGAAGGTCTCACCGGAGGAGGGAACAATGGTTGAGAGAGGAGGTGCTACAGTACTATGTGCTACAGTACGGTTGCACTATAGTACCGCACGCTACAGTAAACATGATTAGGGTTAGGAAGGGGGAGTGTGGCACCCCCCTTTGGCCGGCCACCTATAAGGCCCACTTGGGCCAAGGCCCAGGCCCGAGTTGTCAGGGTTTTGCTTAAACCCCCCCCCCTCTTTTCTTTCTAAAACATTTTACATTTAGCTCCCTCTCTTTTCTTGCTTTGATGCTTTTCTAAGGAAACCTTCCCCCCGATTAAATTAATCTCTACCGATTAAATTATTCTATCTCGATTAATTGCTTCTCTCGCTTTCGAAGTATTACATTCTCTCCTGGTTACATCCTTTCGAATATATTTTAGGGTATTACATTCTACCCCCCTTAAACAGAATTCGACCCCGAATTCTACCTGTCATCTACTCGAAAACAACAACAACCACAACTGAAAACCAATAACCAACAAGATGTACCCGACGTGAACATATCACCCACACGTATACCCAAGTCTATACCTCAACACTCTCTCTGACCTTCCCAGGTACTCACTCAACACCAGAACATACATGACGTTACGTACTCCGCGCACGGACTCGAGACAGTCCTGGCGATACGCCAACTAGCGAGAACAAGCCAAAGTATCTTGGGTTAAACTTCCCAAAGATACCGAACCACACGACATAGACACAGAACACGAAACCATCGTTCCACCTTTCAAATGAACTCTTCATCAAGCAAGGATCACCTCCTTTAACGAAACACACCACAAAACTCTCTTTGAGCAAACTCTTGTACTAACAAAATCCATCCGAAAATGAAAGACTCACATTGCAACTATCGTTACGCTCGGTATTGAAGAGTCAAATCCGAAATATGAATTTCATCACATAAACCATTTCCATTTTCCAAGTGGCGCTTTGCGAATAAGCGCCACGAAATCCAAATAAGAAATCACTCAAAGCCCAAATCCAATATTCCTTTATTCCATCTGAATCGAAAGAATCACACACGCCAACGTAAATGCCGAGCTCGACTTACGATAAACAATGGTCAACAAACAGAACTCAAACGAGAATCGGAAAGCGATTCACTTCTTGAAGAAGCACCAATTTATGATTTCTCTTTAGGACCAAAAATCTTCTTCAAACTTTGGTATTCCAAATCATCGCACAACACACTAACTTATTACTCTTAACTTGGCGATCTCAACGCCAAACCCAAATCGAAACACCTTGTCTACACCTTTAGAGAGGGACTCGATGATTTCACAAAACATTCTCTAACCAATTTCCTTCGATGTGAATTCATTTGATGATGGCACTCAGAAAGTATCCCCAAATTAGATCTCTCACACGATCATATCACCTCAACCCTTTTGAGAACAAACATATCGATTTCACATCACACACTCTCATGTACTACATCAGAAGAGTGTTATCAACAATCATTCCACTATTCGCAATCCACCCTTATTCTACTTTCTCTATACATAATCTTTGGGCGACTCAAAGTTCTAGCATAACAATGCAAAGCCCACATTTAACCTCCAAGACTCTTGCAACGAACTTCTCATATTAAAGATAGGGAAATCCTCAGATTAAATGCCTAAAATTCCACAATTCCAACAACTCACTCATTAACATCATCATGAAAAAAATATTCCCTTGACCTGTTTACCTCTACAAAGTTTATAACTCTCAGAAGGTTACTCATTAAAGCCAAATCATTCTTGACATTAACTCAACATTTTCCATTATCCCATTAATTGACATGACGATTCGTTTACTTTGTATTCCCACTCTCATTAAACCACATCATCAAGAATAACCATTCACAACCTCGCAATACTACCAAATTGCAATACTCTATAAAATTGATTAAGATTTTTATACTTTCGGTAATTCTAATGTTCCACCCGAAGTGAACAAAAGATCTTGGATCACAATCACTATAGGTTCTACTAGCTGTAACAATGCAATCAGTTTAACCCCATAAGACAATCTTCCATTGAGATAGACTTCTCTCAAAAAACTATATTACGAAATTACTTCATCCTCTAATGCTCATTGAATAACTTACAACCCAAAGGTTCACAACTACAATTATTAAACACCTCAAAAGACTCAGTGAAACAAATAGGTTGGTTCTTTCTCGTGAGAAAGAGCGGACGGAATCAAACTTTTTTCCAACTAGGAAAACATGTGCCACCAGTAGTGAACACAGACCACGGAAAATAGTCACTTAAGCAAAGTACTCAAAACATAAGGAAAGTCAACGATGAGGGCTCAAGCCCTACTCAAAGCGTATACCAAACCACAAATGAGAAGAAGGTAATCCCTTTGAAAATTGATAAACTCTTATGGAACAACTGCATAAGGTTTAAGCACTCTCAAATAAAGCGCAAGATGCGAAATCGGACTTAAAGCTCAATTGCGTATACTTGACTCATTCCTTTAACAAGGAAGGTTACTTTCTGTGATTACTATATCGCTTTGCCAGCTTAAATAGGATAAGCTCTTAAGACCAGATCATAGGAGCCTCTTAAGAACCAATAAAATCTTTCAACATGTCACTTTTCTCAAAGCAACTCAATCACCACATAACTCAAGAGGTCCAAATGATCACCATCGCAAAACTCGAAACACTTTTACAAAAATCCAAATTACGTAAGACGATCAAATTACTTTATTTCTAAAGGAATTATCACCATACACACAAGTCGCAATCTCTTGCTGATCATCTTACTAACATCAAGAATAATATACTCAACACCAATATTTATCATCAACTATTCCACTAGAAAGCCCCAAAGTTTCACAAAAATGTTCCCTACTACCTTTTCATCCCATCTTCAAACGAGAGTATACCAAAGCCATAAAACCTCACTACACCAACCTCTTAAGTTTAGAAGGGGTCTACTATATAATTGAAAAGCCCCTACCAAAGGCCTTTCATCAAGAACACAGTATCATCCGATTATTTCACAATCATGTGGGCATAAGCCACTGTTATATCATATCGCTTCAACTTTTAGCGTTGCTCATCATCAAAGCGCAACACATAATGTTATACCACAACCATTGTTGTTATCAATCGCTTCATTATGAAATCTAGTTGCTACCTACTTTTATTCCCAAATCATATGGATATTAACAAACACATATTCAACTGTTTCTCCTCACATTTGGATTTCGGCAAAAAGTACACTAAAACTTCAAAAATCGAAACCTTCTATCGATCAAAAGTCTCAGCAACGTTACAACCAAATTCATTGCGTCATTCTATATAGAGGAACTATATAGAACTTCTCTCATAAATTCTAGATCCACCCATATCCAATCCCTTCAACCGATTAAACACAATTCCGATAGTTAATCATACTAAGGAATACGTAAATCTGATATTCCCTCTAATTTTCCTTTCCACACAATTAACTTAATCCATGGGAACCAAAGAACCCAACTAGTTTAACAACCTAAACAGTTTTAATGACCAGACTAGTTCATCAAGGTTCCATACTTCTTGATATCTCTCAATCACTACTCATATATACCGTTCATCAAGAACTAGAAAAAAACAATATCAACTTAATCAATTTCACTTCCAAGGTTACTAATTAATATTAATTATGCACCATACCAATGACTCAACTCGATACCCATACCATATCACGTAATTTGATTACAAGCTCTGACTTAACCATAACAAGGCATCAGAAAAAGATTTTAGCAATTTCCAACAGAAAAGAGATGCCTTAAACTTCAACACTCGAAATAAACCAAAAGGAACACGTAGAGTCAAAGCTTTCTCATGCTAACAAACTTGCAACATCAAACTCTCAATACCCAACAATCAAACGAATAAATGATTCAATCTTTGCCAAGGGAAAGAAGGAACAACCCTGGAATTATCCATAATGCCAATTGACGAGGATCACAAGTAGCAAAAGCGACTCAACAGTCGGAAAACAATAATTGTTTCAGAGAACCATTAGTGACCAATGAAACACAACAACTACCATGAACCACGAACCCAAGAGAAAATCATCATCCACCACAAAACAAGAATTTGCCAAGATTGAGGTCAAGAAAGAAAACAACTTTCTAAAGCAGCTCACGCTCAACTCCTGCAACTATGGTATTCGGGGTAACTACTCTATTTGTCTACCACGAACGGTGGTATAACCTGACAAAGTCCAAAGTCACAACCACGGCCTCCACTTCTTAACAACCTTATCGGCACACATAAACAATATAATCAAATATGATTGTACATGATCATCTCATGGTAATCATAGAATAGATTCATAGTTATAGAATACCATAACATATCATTTCATAGATTAACAACAAGAAAGATAGCACAGAGGCAATTCAACAATTGCTCAACAAATGAAACATAGCAACAGATAATGCGGAAGCAATGTAATTCCCAACCTCACCTACTGTGCACAGTGTGTCAATTTAACATTTTCTATTAACCACGAACCTAAAGCCCGCTCTGATACCAACTGTAACACCCCAGCTCAACACTGAGCCTGGAATGCTACTAAAAATTTACTTAAACTAAGACCAATTACCAATTTTTGGCATAACCTCCTTTGTATAGTCCACTATACCGAGGCTCTAACAATTAGTCATGACAAATAACAATAAACTCAATATTCAAGTTCATTCAAGCATACAAGCTAATCACATAAACATAACCAAAGTTTGCTATTCTCATTGTTACAATTAATCAAACTCAAACCATCCATAAGTAATTCTTAAGGTTGAGTGGTAATCGTGCATCCAAACATCTACTCCCACCCATGCATATCGTTCCTCGCCATATGTACCTAAAAGCAGTTAAAGCAAGGTGAGCCCAAAGACTCAAAGTATCAACAAGGCCATAAATGAACTCAATCATAGCATCGATAATCCATAACAATATTATGCTAAACATAGCCTTTAAACTTAAGAAATGCAACCCATGCAATGCTCCTTTTGAACTTTATCTCTTTCGCATTTTACAGTAATGCTGTAACACCACAGCTATTCGAAGCCAAGATGTCACCTAAAACATCTAACATACATCCATAATGCGTAAGAATTTGAACTAAGTATTTCAACTAAAGACAAGATTAAATTAAACAGACATGGTGAAGGTATCATTCCTTCACCTTCTAAGTTATTTAATACGATCATCAATAAAGAAGGTTCACACGCAGTAATAAATCAACATCCATGTGGAGAAGGTATCCTTCCTTCACCAATTATAATTTAATTATTACAGTTCATCATTAACGAATGTAAGATAGAACTAAATTTAATCTTGAACATGAATAGGATGATGTGAACGAGTAGTGCGTGTCTACTCCCTCCCAAGTGAGCCAACATCGGGGTTACCTAAAATAAACAAACAACGCAAGAGTGAGTCCATGACTCAAAGTAAGTACAAAGAAAGAAAAGAACACATATACAAACAGACATCACCATTTAAGAATGCGAACCTTGCATCGAGTGAACACTTATGAAAACATGAAATGAATGAATGTAATCAAGGATGGACGCACACATGCATATCTGGGTATAGTGAGTGACACACCGTCGGTGTTCATTAAGCCCGCACCTTAACAAAAGTGCGGGATCCAAGTCCTATATGAAGAACGTTTCATATAGGTGTCCAAAGCTGCCCATACCGGAATTGATGGGTCTTACGTGCCCATACCGGAATTGATGGGTCTTTCAATCCACTCCGTGGACGGGACATGACAATGTCCAAATTTGCCCACATTGGAATGGTGGGACTTACAATCCACTCCCGTGGACATAACATGAATAAAAGGATGCATGATATGAACATGAGCAGTGATAATACCATCTCTCAAAGATATACTCCACATAATGAAAGAACATAACCAATTCCGCATCTCGGTAACACAATATGTCACACTATATTCATGAAAACATTCACAATCACAGCACTCAAAAGCAACAAAGTACTTGCCTTCCGCGTGCGACAAGTTAGCAGTGCAACGATGGCGCTCCCAAACCCGTAGCCTCGTGGCCTAAACAATTAAATAACCGAAATAAGAACAACATAGAATCCAACCCGAATTAATAGTCTACAATACCCCCTTGAACTCCCAAGGAATCGCCATAAAACCTAATCTGAAAACAGGCTGCAACCCAAAACGTGTCGGGACAGCAGCACGAAAATGACAGTAGTTAATGACGTGGGACTCGAAATGAGATGAGTCCAGATCCTACCTCATCTTAACGAACATATCTATAACATTCAAGTTGATGAGATTTCCCAATTCGGCCAATAAACTTCTCTAATAAAGAAAACAAAACAGCAGCACAGCTTCTGTCTGAACAAACAGGACAGCAATACTAAAACAACCATAACTTTTAATCTACAACTCCGAATTGAGCGTTCTTTAACAATCTGAAAAGGTTATGAAATTACCTACAATAAACTAGTTGGCAAGACATTCAAATTTTGCCTTTAAAAAAAAGTGGCACACGGGTCAAAACTAAAGATAGAAACTGACATACAATCTGGACAGACTGATCTACAATCTGGACAGTCACAAAGAAAAGTGCATAACTTTTTATCTATAAATCCAAATGAGGTGTTCTTTATCAATCCTGAAAGCTAGTGATATCACCTTCAAAATTTGTTATGGGCAAGACCTCTGAATCACCCTCTAACTAGGCCATATATCAACCTAAACAGAGACTGCTAATTCTCGTCAGGATTCTGGACAGCAGATATTAAATCTATCATAACTTTTGACTCGAAAGTCGGAATTAGGTGATCTTGGCGGCCACCGAAAGCTAAGAACAAGACCTACATATCTCTAGGAGATGGGAAACTCAGATTCGGCCTCTAACATCACAAAAAAGTCCACGCAACAATCTGGACAAAATCGAATTTCTACCCGCAGCAAATCGATATAATCAAAATTGAACCAAAACACATCTACCACTAATCAAACGATGAGGATCGGCACTCGTTACCCTTGTAGCAACCAGGACGTAGGTGGGAGAACCTTGAGAAGATGATCTTCCTCCTCCTTTCTCCTTCTCCCTTCTTCTCCTTCCACCATGGCCGCGGCACCTGAGCTTCTTCCTCATCTTGGTAGAGCAGCACGGAGGGGGCTGCTACAGATGCGCGTGCTACAGTGCGGCGCGGTACTGTAGCAGAGGGTAGGGTTTTGGGGAAGGAGACCCCTTCTTGACTCCACTACAAGGCCGCCCACTTGGCTAGGACACCTTGGGCTAAAAGCCAAGGTCCAATCCTCTCTCAAATCCTGAATTTTCTTTCAATTTTCCTCTAAACTTTAATGCATTCAAATTTGAATAAATTTCTCTTCCGAATAATATGTTCTCTCTATTTGATATTCGAGGTATTACAAATGCGGGGTATACATCTGTCGATGTGTACCCTTGCCTGTGCCCTCTGGCACAGGGACCAAGAGCCTATACACCACATGTATAGGAACCTTTGCCCATCATCTTAATGATGGGGACCTCTTTACTCATTGCCCACATTCCACGAATGTGGGGACCTCAAGCCCGTCATCTACATGACGGGGACCTCGAACATGCATAGTCACCACGTGACCAATCCTCCAACATGATTGCATGATGCACATGAACAAAACTTTAAACCATCATACATATGGATTCACAACAACAACATGCATGAATAAACTTATTCATACTTCTAGCATTCATCACCATTGACATTCGTAGCATTCTAGCAGCCATGAATAGGACATATATTCATTATACTAGCAAACATGAACAATCCTTCATGAATAACATTTAATCATTTCTCAAGTATTCACCATTCTTAATTCATACATTTCACATTATCAACCTGGTATGGTCATTACATATCAAGTACTAGCACCCTCACAAACATCCACAATTATTCACTTAATCAGGTTCTTGCATTCACCAAGATAAATTGAAACTCATCACACTAACATCAACCTTAACCATAACTTGCATTCACCAAGATAAATGGAAACTCATCACATTAACATTCATACATGGCTATTGCGAGCAAAACACAAACATTCTCATCATACAAGTATAAATATGCTATAACCCGAATACTTGCCTTAACTGCGCGAACGGTGGACGCGAAAAGGGCGCTGCCTCGGATCACACTCCCACCTGAACATAAAGATATCCCAATCTAAGACCAACATACTGGACCCAAAGCATAAAAACAACACAACGAACTCGCTAAACGCCAAGCGTTTTCAAATCTTCCAATTTCTAGCGATCGCTTTGGTGTTCACTGGGGACAGTCGAATTCTAAAATACATAACTTTCTGCTCAAGAGTCCAACTAAGATGTTCTTAGGCTTTCTGAAAAGGTAATTGAATTACCTAAATAAACTTAGTTGGGGAGCCCTTTTGATTATGCCAACTACTGCCCCTACCAAGCCAATCTACAGAGCAACAAATATCACGTCAGGTTCTCTGGACAGATCACTAAAACCATCATAACTTTTGCTACGAAAGTCCAAATCTTGTGTTCTTTATCTCTATCAAAAGTTATGAAAATTACCTACATTTTTCGTTATACTGAGATCCTCTGATTTCGTCTTTAAATAATATATTAACTCAATTTTCTACAGACTGTCAGGATGTTGACAGATTAACCAGACAGTGGCACTAAACAATTCATAACTTTCTAACCGTTAATCGGATTTGGGCGTTCTTGGCGGACATTGAAAGCTAAGAACAAGACCTACATAACTCTAGGAGATGGGATCTCCAGATTCTGCCTCTAAGGACTCTATAACTGCCCGCCAAAACTCTGGACAGAAAGCGATCTACCGGCAGATTGACGATAGTTCTAATAAACGAATTCGTAAACGCATCTAATACCAATTAAACAACGATGAAACCTCTTCGTTACCCTTGAAGAATCGTAGGAAGACGAAGAACTTTCCCGTGAAGATGATCTCCTCCTCCTTCCTTCGCGTGACCGGCAAAGACTAAGGTTGATCCTCGCCGGCGTGAAGGTCTCACCGGAGGAGGAACAATGGTTGAGATAGGAGGTGCTACAGTACTATGCGCTGCAAGACGCGGCGGCGCTACTGATCGCACGCCACAAGAAACATGATTAGGTTAGGAAGGGGAGTGTGGCACCCCTTTGGCGGCCACCTATAAGGCCCACTTGGGCCAAGGCCCAGTTCGAGTTGTCGGGTTTTGCTTAAAACCCCCTCTTTCTTTCTAAAACATTTTACGTTTAGCTCCTCTCTTTTCTTGCTTTGATGCTTTTCTAAGGAAACCTTCCCCCCGATTAAATTAATCTCTCCTGATTAAATTATTCTATCTCGATTAATTGCTTCTCTCGCTTTCGGAGTATTACATTCTCTCCTGGTTACATCCTTTTGAATATATTTTAGGGTATTACAGTGTCATGGTACCTTTAGCGGACTCACAAACACCAGTACGAATCATGAGCACTTGCATATCTTGATAGTACTCATCCACGGACTTAGAGCCTTGAGATAGACGACGTAGCTTTGTATACAATGTCCTAGTATAGTACGCTGGAACAAATCTAGCCCTCATGATTTGTTTCAACCCCTCCCAAGTGTGTGGACGATCTCCTCGACGGTTCAATTGATCCCACCAAATAATAGCGTATTTGGTGAACTCACTTGAAGCAACACAAACCTTCTTTTCTTCAGAGTAGTTATGGTTGTCGAAGATTTGATTGACACGCATCTCCCACTCCAAATAAGCTTCAGGTTCTGCTCTGCCTTTGAACTCTTATATGGTTATTTTGATTCGGCCAATACCATCGTCCTCGTGTTGCACGCCACTGTCGCGGTGTCCTCCATGTACTGCAGGTCGGCGATCAAAATAATCACATCGTGGTGGTCGTGGAAAGCCTCCACAGCCATCATATATGTCATCATCATCAGCACCATAGTAACAAGCATCATCATGTGACTATTGATGAGGACATCAACCCTAAGGATGCAACCACTACTTCGACCCGATGCACTGCATCCTCTATTACAACCACACCTTCTGCGACAGGACTTTCAGCTACAGCAATGCCATATTTCCCAATTGGACCGAGCTGCTACTACTCCTACATGCCGAGCTGCGTCTACATGCCATCGTACTATGTCTACACGCCCTGGTGCTGCGTCACCTCTTGTTGACCCATAGGCTATGTAATGAATAGGCTGACTTATGTCATGAATGGGCTGATTTGGGACATGTGGCCCATATGGCCAACCCACCCCTAGGGTTTTGGTTACTGTTCATGCATGACACTATTCATGTGTGAACAGTGCCGCCGCCCCCTCCCTCCTTCATATAGTGGCCGCCATCCCTTTTGGTTAGGCGGGTTTTTCTTAGAGAATATTCCGCTTTGTAGTTTTCGCCGTTCATCGGTTTGAGGAACCCCAACTTGTGTGCTTCAATTATTATTCGCAATACAGATTGCATCTTCTACTCTCTTACTTGTGTTCTCGATTCGCTTGCAGGAGATAGCCTTCTTGGCGAGGTCAACCGCGTTCGGCACGGTTGATAACCAACAGAACAGTGGTGTAGTGATTGCAAGGGGATCGATCTGTTCGGGTCGGAGCCTTTGGATCATCAACGTCATGTTCTCCACAATCGACGTATCAGTACCTATAGGAAGATCGGGCCACACTCACATCAACTACGATGTTGTACCAAGTTTGGTGGCTGATGTTGTACACCGGCCCCTTCTAGCGGCGGTAATCCCTCCTCCAGGTGACGAAGAGAAATGGCCAGATTGTTGAAGCCCTCCGTGAGGCGAGCGTTCAACGTATTCTGCACTTCGGTGATCCTCGCGTTCACCCCATTGATGCTTCTATCGAATTCAGCACGGATGATGTCCTTACGGTGCTTGATGTGGCCAGGGATCGCCTTTAATCGTGCTCGTACAGCGAGTGGCAATTCATCATCGAGCTGTTCTCCTCAGTCATCGTTGGGGTAACCACTCGAACCCCTTCTGCTCGCCCCTGACATCCTGAAATCAGCAAGGAAAAAAATTTCGTACCGCGATCAACCACGCTTTGATACCACGATGATACGGACCAACTAGTAAACTAGCTGATGCGCAAGGGTGGCCCGATCTTTCGCGGTACAAACGATGGAGTTTGCCTTCTTCTTGCGGCTAGGGTTCTTCCCTCCTGGACCCTAGCGGTGACGAAGTCAGCAGCAACTTCTTCTTCTTGTAGCTGTGTAGATGGATAACCAGATGTTCATGCACTAATCAATCACAAGGACGATTGGAAGCATGAACTCGAAACATCTCTAAACCGTGAGCAACAAAGATCACGAATTAGATGGGTTGTATCGTGTAGATTCGGTAGGCAATCTCAAGAACGACACGTTTTTGCCTTTCACCGACCTCAACCAACCCTAGATGGGAAAAACTCAACAAACATGTAAGATATTGCACCACAAAGTCCCTGTGACTTTTCTGTATTTTCTTCTAAAATTCTTCCCCCTTTACAATGGACGATGCCCTGGCCTTATACTGACACCTAAGGATGCGGCCAACTCACACACGGCCTAATGCTGATTCTATCTCTCACTCTCGTATCGTACAGAGATTCTTTCCTAATACAGTTATGGAAAAATTATAATCGAAATTCTTTCCTAATACAGTTATGGAAAGATTACAAATGAATCAAACGAAAAGATATATACCAAAACTTATCTACAAACAAAAATATCTTATCCCAAAGAATCTCTTTCATGATTTAGGTTCCTGGACGTGATCATAGACCATCTGGGCGTGGTCGTACGTGATCGTGGACCATCTGGACGTGGTCGTAGATCACCTAGACGTGGTCGTAGATCACCTGGTAGTGGTTGTAGGCCACCTGGTGGTGGTCGTAAGCCGCCTGGTCTTAGACCTAGTTGAAAACCTGGTCATAGACTGTCTTGAAGTGGTCGTGGACCCTGTGAAAGTGGTTGTAGACCCTGGTGAACTGGTCGTAGACCTTAGGGATTTGGTCATAGACCTCCAGGAGCTGGTCGTGGACCTTGCTTCCTTCTGGCTCAGCTTGCACCTAGCTTCAACTTGTCTCCATGTACCTGATCAACATCACTTGACCTTGTACTTGCAGATTGGCTTGGTGTAACACCAGGCAAAGTGGTGGTAATGGCACTCTGGGCCATATCAGATCATCTCCTACAGCAACCTATCATGTTCCTTGCATAGGTCATGGATTGTCCTCGATCAGTGCGACAGCAACCGTAACAACACCTATACCTATCCATACGTCTAGAGGTGGAACGTCGTACGCCGGTGTACTAGCACCAACGTGCACGATAGGGCCTTCGGGAAGATGCTAGCTAGTGTTTCGGTGGAGCAACTCTTATGTCCCAACAACCTTATGCATCCCCTTATAAATAGCCTATAACGGATCCTATCTGATCTCATTTGTTCCAATATGTTAAGTGTGCGATCCTATAGGTTCATGTGTAATCGGTTGTGATTTGGAAACTCTTTCCGACCACAAGTCGTTAGCGGTTCCTAGCAGGACATAACGATTCTCGAATACGCATAAATATTATATCAGATGAACCTTATACAATATGATCTGCAACCAAGTCCTTATCACTTACGACCACCTCATATCTCCAGACGACTAGTTCATATTTAGTTATGACTAGTTTGTAACTCCTTACGACTAGTTAGTGATCATGTTCGACTAGTTTATGACCAGTCTGTACCTCCATATGACCTGTTCGTATCTGGTCGGACTGAACGACCTACTTGCGTATTCTCCCTTTGCCTTACGATACCTGGTTGAACTCCTGATGAGATATTTTGCCATTCATGGATTGTTCAATACTTTCTCTATCTAGTGATGGATAAGTTCACGTGGTCGACCCTTCGACCACTAGTGATATGGCCATGCACTTTATTTATCCGACCACATCAAGGGACCTAGAGATATTTCTCATGTTATGTTAGGATGGGCAAATCCCGTATCCAACCAGTCATATACCCCTGTATGTTTCATAGCATACCTAAAAGCTAACTTTATAACTGCCCAATTACGGAGTAGCGTTTGGGTTAAACATTGTTAATTGCTGTCAATTGCATTAATTATCATTAAACGGCATCAAACAAGCCATTATTTGCATCAGGGGCATTTCATACGTTTTCCATCTCAGAAGCTGCAGTCAGCCTACCTAAAAGCTAGACAGCCAAATACCAAACATGTTCACCTGTGACCAATGAAGTCGCCAGAAAGATACGATCGTGCAAAGCAGCCCTTTGTACTACCAAACTACTCTCTCCGGTTTAGAAAAACAAGTCG
Source organism: Ampelocalamus luodianensis (assembly GCA_036346255.1). Classification (NCBI taxonomy): domain Eukaryota; kingdom Viridiplantae; phylum Streptophyta; class Magnoliopsida; order Poales; family Poaceae; genus Ampelocalamus; species Ampelocalamus luodianensis. Next base: position 10,785,231 of record CM070635.1, on the reverse strand, counting down.
TTTTTGAACGCATGCAGTCAAACTTTGAAAACTTTGACTGTCGATAACTTTTTAAATATTTAGATTAGATATATGAAAATTATATGTGTAGATTCGTCTCGGAAAGTACTTCCAAAATATTATAATTTTGTTGGGTTTTACAAATAATTACAATAGTAATTAGTGATCAAAGTTGTATTTTAGCGACCGTATTGATGTCCTAAACGACTTGTTTTTTGTGAATCGGATGGAGTACTACGCAGGAGTACTAGTTTTAATGGCGTCGTCATATATGGCTTAATTAGTTTACGCTACTCGATCGATTACCAGTTTATTTTCCGCTTGTATTAAAATTCCCTTGATTACCCCGATGCATGGATAATGTAGATTTCAATATTTTGATGGATGCAGTACTATAAATCGGTTTGAAGCTGGTTTTTCTTCCTACTGGAAAGAGGCCAATATGGCTTCCATTTTCTTTCTCCGCCTACGTCCCCTAGACTAGCTAGTGTGACATGCAAGCGGATCAGTCATGTGCCATCCATTCCATCTCGTAACCTTGGTTCGTCTGGAACGTGAGATTCCTACCAAATTGAATTGTTTTACATTAAATTTCTAGAAATCCTTGTGAAATGAAAGTTCCAGCGTCCGATGAACGGACCTCAAGCGCGATAGGTCAATGGTCGGCCAAAGTGCCAACCCGGGCTGTGGTGTGATTAGACCAAGGGTTGGACCGTGCTTTTTCAGGCTGAATCGAGGCCCAACCGGCATGGCCCAACCATGGCATGGCATGCCACATGGCGGGCCAAGCCTGAGGATGGGCCTGTCGGGTGACACGACCAACACGATCAGTTGGACTGTGTTCAGGCCAACACGGCACAAATGCGGCATGACGGTACGCCGGCACGCCAAGCCCCCCGCCTACCTAACCGCATCGCCTGCACCGTAGCCTCCACGCAGGAGCCCCATGGTCACCTCCACGTAGCTGCCCTTGCCCGCAATGTCGCCCCCGCCCTCGTCGCTACCCTCGCTCGCGATACCGCCTCTGCTCGCTCGTTGTGCAAGACGATATGGAGGAGATTGACGTTTATTTGAACAATACACGCGATGCCCTTCGTTACCTCTCAAGTTCAACACAAATGGCAGCTAGGTTCGCAGAGTACTGCGTAGCCAACGATAAGAGCCTAAGAAAAATTCGATCTTGACATGAAGGTGAGATGAAACTAGACATACATCATGCCGAAGAAAGTGCAATGGTATGAACATGTTATATTTGTCTTTGTCAATGTTAACTCTCAGACTAATAAGTTGATAATTACTAATTCAGATTGGAAAATTATTAGTCATTTTTTAGAGTTTTTGAAACCTTTCTATAAAACAACTAAAGTTTTATATGGTATTTACCACCCTATCTCTTACTTAGTTAAAAATTTTATTTAGCTAATTGCAGACAATGGAGGAAAATTTTGTTAAATATTTTGGATCTATTTCACACCTATTTTGTGTTGCTATCATTTTGGATCCTACAAAAAAAGTTAGCAGGTTTGCAGATTGCTATAGAGGGAATAGATGAATGTCTCGGCCTTGATTTTTTTGAAGCTTTTGAACATGTCAAAAAAGAGTTTGTTCGTATTTTCCGCTTGTATTATGAGAAGCTTGGTAGCAGCAAGAGATTGGAGGGCTCACAACAGACAGATCAAGGAAAGACAAGCTTGACAGTCCACTTGTGGAAGAAGCTAAAGAGTAAGTCTAATTCTTCATCCTCTCAGTCTCAGGCGCTCCCAAGTGGAATTCTGCCTCAGAGTTAAACCACTACTTGAAGCATATATTTCAATCGAAATCCCCAAACAGGATATTAGTTCGAACCATTCTGTTAACATGGTCCGCTTAACATGGTCACTATTAATTACCTTTTGGGAGAAATTTAGCAACACTTTCCCGCAAGATCTCTTGCAAGAAGAGGAGATTTTGTAAACATCGATCCTCATCTTTCTCGCATAGGCAAGTTAGACTTGCTTGAAAAGTGGAAGAACAATAAGTGGATATTCATTGCGCTGTGCCATTTCGCACAAGATGTTCTTATGGTTTTGGTGTCCTCCATCTCTTCGAAAGTGACGTTCAGCATGATAGGAAGAATAATTAAAGAAAGGCGAGTTTCATGCCCAAAGATTCAAGTTTCGAATGAGCTTCAGACAAGGTTCATACCAAATATTGAAGTTTCATAAAAAGTTTCATACCAAAAAATACTCCGGTTTCGTATGAGTTCTCAAAAAATAAAGTTCCAGGCAAGTTTCACATGAAAACTTGATGTTTCTTGCAAATTTGAAACACAAAAAAGTCAAGAACTTCACGTTTTAGACTAGTTCCAAGAAAGTTCCATAACAAATCAAGCAAGTATCGGTAAAACATTCAAAAAATTCTTTAAAAAAATCAGAGAGTATCACTTCTTGGTCCCTTCTACGGGAAGCCATCGGGGAGCATAGCAAAAGCAAGGATGCTGGCATTCTCGCACGTGGCCCCACGCTTGTCAACGTCTGTGCCGCCTTGCTCCGTCGTCTCACCATGCTCCTCGTTGGCGCTCCCCGCAGGGTTCGTCTTCACACACACCCATCGTCAACCATGAGCTCGTTGCCGATTTGCAAGGCCAGATCCAGCGAGGAGGACGCCGGAACTGGCGACCGGAGGAGGGGATGATGTGCTTTCGGCGATGAGGACGACAGATCTAGCGATGATTTTGGTGGCGGACGGAGCGGTGGGCATCGTCGCTTTGTCAGGTGGTGGGTGTCGCTCGTGGAAAGATAAAGAGATAGGGAGTTGTGAGGATGTGGTGGAGATAGTACTTGCTTGGATAAGGATAGGGCTGGGAAAGGAGGTTCATCGAACGGCTTCCACGAGATGCATCTTGTGGGCTCCCCGGATTATTGGAAATGTACTTAATTAAATTCATACAGTAACATGATTATTAATGAAGGAACAGTACTGTCCCTCAATTAAAGATCATGCTAAAGGTATAAATTCAACAAGTAACAATTCCAATAAACAGATCCCTGATATATATATATCTCACAATGGTTCCCGTGATCAATGACCATTGCATATATATATCCTTTAACAACATTGCATCATATACATACAAGTCATACATTTGCATAATTAAACATAAGTTTACAACATTCGGGTTTAGTACTACAATATAGAGTGACTTGGTCACTACAACATATTCAACAGCGGAAGCAAAATAAACTGAAAAAGTCCACCAATGGCCTCATCCACCCGCAGGCAATTGCGTGGAGGAAAGAAGTAGCGTTACTCGTTAGCGTCACCCTGATCGGCGCTAACGGGTACTTCATAAAGGAAACCGTCCTCACCTGCAACAATAGGTGATAGCACCTTGAGTACGGAAGGTACTCAGCAAGTCTTACACAAACTATTAAATAAAGTGTTGATTAGAGCCTAACCAAGGGAAATGTAATTGTTACATGCATAAGGTTACAACAGGAAGGTATAAAGGTTCAAATTTGCATAAAGCAATACATCTTAACCTACAAAGGCTAAATTTTGATAAAGCAATTTAATAAATCAAAGTTTGCTTAAAATAGTAAGTAAATGACATAAAAGTAAATAATGATGTTGCATGATTCCTCATGCAAACCGAAAATAAACCAAAACCACATTTTTGAAAATCAAAACTTCTATACAGTGACATCAATTCAAGTTATCGTCCATGACCGTGGACACGGCTATTCGAACAGCTTTATACCTGCGCAGGTGTACATCTTTACCCACATGACTTAGCTAGCCCGTTGCCTCTGGATGCCTCCGAATGATGACATACTTCCTTTGGTATGCCGAATCGGGAAACTAAGATTTGGTATTTTCAACAAGCCAACACTATTGAGTTGGACCCCATGTGTGAGTGATCCCGCTTAAACAACGATCGATAGCATCCGCCAACCGGCACACATGTTGCGTCGAATGCCGATCCAAACAATTTAATGCGAATTGGGTTCCCTACCCATAGTAGAATGCTATCGGCACCATTAAGGTATCGTGATATGCGACGAGGCACATATACGCCTCACCCTCCTAAGAACATCCGATCATCGACATACAAGCTCACATGGCATAAAATGCGGTCCTCGGACTGAGCATCTATGCCATACAAGGTCAATACACATATCCTTACTCTCATGTTTCCAACTCAATAGTCTCAACATTTTACTTAACCAAACAAATACCATACATCGCATGTGGAAGTACGTGGGGACTTGAACCGAATAGTCGAGTTCGGTCCTTAATTAACCGGACAAGTCCACCACAATACCCAATCTCGTGCACAAAAGCACCATCACTAGCTTCCTCTTGTCCGATCAATTTGAATTTCAAATAAAAACCGATTTAAAGAAACTGGACAAAGAGTTTAAAATAACAATAGTTCGGTTAGATTCCCATGTTTGACAAGATATGCTTGTCAAACTCTAAAATCTCTAGACGCATGTCTAAGCTAAAATCAAAATATAGCTTATGATATACGTGACTATGCTAGGTTAAGTGTATGGTGACAATTGAGGTAATCCATCATGTTTGGTCATAGCTAACTACTAACAGATCACATTTTGTATTTTCGTAAAAATAGCATGCACAGATATCACTGGATTTGTAAAAGCTATTGTACAAAATTTGGGATCAATATGGTGCAAAGAGGATGCTTGCCTTGGTAGTAGTATACTGCATTGCGAGTTCAAAGTTGCTCAGAAATATACTCAATTGCCCCAACAGAACCAGATTCTAAAAGAAGCAATAAGATCCAATAAATACCAAAACTGACAATAAGTCCAAAATGGAAGAAATATGCATGATCAATCTGAAGTGCATGATTACAGATGCTTAAGCCATAACTACCCATATTAGTGATAATAACCCATAATATAGCTTACATCGTTTTCAAAAGACAAAACTAGAGTTTAGTGCAAAGTCCCGCTTTTGATTTTGAAAAGAGTCAAAACAGAGAGAGTGCAAGTTTGGAAAAGGAATATAGAACATGCAAAAGTTCATAAATGAAACTTAGCATGATCTTTTAGAGTAATTAATATCCCAAACCAACCTTAGTCTAACCTAACTAGTTAGATTACATCAACTAAAAAGAAATTCATTTTTGTCGGTTAAACCGACAAAAAGAAACAGACAAATCTCAACTAGAAGTTAAAATAGATGATGACAAGAATTGAAAGATCAACTTGTCATGCTGCTAGGTTTAGTTGAAACCTAAATAAGATGATAAGTTGACAGAGAAACCCTAGGTTTTGAAAATGGCATGGAAAACCGAAAGATATAATATCAACTTTTCGGTTTGAAGCAAGTTGAAGCTACGATGCTTAAAAGAATGATTCACAGGAGATTCTTAAGTCCTTAAGATGCTCAAGATATCATAACTAGGGTTTTGGCTTACCAAGATAGGAAAGATACCAAGATTCAAAACTCAAAGTTGATCGACAGAGAGGTAAACTCGATTTAACTCGCAAAAGATATCAAATCTTTAATGCAAGGTAAAACCGGCTTAAGGATGGATAAGCAAAGGATAGGAGCAAGAACTCCACCGACAAAGAAGGAAGAAAATGAGCTTCATGGTCAACAATGGTCATGAGCTCCAAAAGCTAGGGTTTATATATGGATGTTGAGCTACGGATCAAGAGGAATGATCTAGAGTTGATGAGGTGTCCATTTAGGCTAATTATCCCAAAAATTAGTTGCAAAAACTTTGGGATAAATCCTCTCCTCTGCTTCACAGAAATCTGCACTGAGAGAGAGGAAGAAGATAAGAGTCACCGACATGTGGGTCCCATTGTCATTCTCACCTGCGCTCTCACAAAAGCTCAAGCGAATGTCACCGTGACGATTGGAAATGGCGGTGTGATAAATAGATAGATTAAATGATTTGAATCGGTACCAGTTAATATGGACCGCACGATCTAGATCGACCGATCGGGATTAAAACGGAGCTTAAAGGAATCTTGAGATCCACTTTCAAATCTGGACGTTGGATTGAAATCCAACGCTCAGCTAAAAGAATACACGTCACCTCCTTTAGATGCGATGGCGCAACACCGTTGGATTTGATTTCTACGGTCGGGATGGAAGTTGAACCGGATGGTCCGATTGCATACACTCATATGGACCTTGCGATTGAAATCCAACGATCCACCGATTTTGGGCTTTAAAGGCCCACGGTCAAAAGAAGCGCCAGAGGATTGAAATCCAAAGGCCCGCATAAACGCGCGCTCGATTTCAAATTGGAATAAGCGACGCCGTTAGATCAAGAATGAATGGTCGCGATCGTGAGGGATCCGAGTCGTCCGAATGCATACACAAATCGGACCACACGATGAAGATCCAACGCCCGCAGGAGCGGGCTTTATAACACGCGGTAAAAAGGAAAAGCCGTAGGATTTGAATCTAACGGCTCAGATAAAAGCGCGCCTTTAAGTTTAAAACGAAAAGGGGTGCGCTGTTGGATTGGAAATGAACGGTGGAGATTGAATAGGGATCCGGAGTTGTCCGATTGCACACACTGATCTCGCTCGTTAGATCAAGATCCAACGGCGGAGATTAAGATGCACACGTGGACAGCTCGCGGGGTGTTATAGCCGCGCTCGATTGAAGATCAACGGCTCATATCACGCGTGGAGTTTTGGGCTTGCGCCCGAACGTGACCGAGCCAGACCAAATTGATTCGGTTGGACCCAACCACATGGCTTGAGTCGCTACAGTGCTGAATTTGGGTTTAGACCGGTTTAGTTGACCAGAACCTTATTCAAATACTCCAAGGTTTGACTGGGCTTTTAAAAATAGCAAATAAATTTATAAAATCATGAAATTTTTACTGTAAGCTACTGGGATGATATATTTCCCAGATAAATTTTATAAACCACATTTTCACTTTGTAAAATACATAAATATTGATTCCAGGCCGAAAATATTTATTTAAAGACAATAAATTTTTCTTTAAGCCCAAATAATTTCTAAAAATGCAACAAAAATATTTTTAGCCAAGATAATTTATCTAGGCTTTAATAAAAATACTTTCCAGTCATAATACAAGTTTTATCTTGTATTCCTTTAAGACTTCAAATGGTTCTTTAGGGTTTTGGCTAAAAAGGAAGGTTTTTAACTTGTAACATGCTGCCCAAAGTGTAAACATGAACAGTAATGCTATGAACAGTATCTCATTACTGTTCATAAAGCATTTTATTACTGTTTATAAACTTGGGGCTGTTACAAACCTGATGGTGATTTCTTATCCCATCGATTATGGAAAGAACGATATAGCGTTTTTTTAGTATTTCTCATTTTAAAGTGTCCATAATTTTACATAATTACTCGAATTTCAGCATTTTTCTTCATTTCTCCTTTTCCCCTCCACTTTTTTCCTTCCTCTTGTTTTCCTTTTCCCTTGCTTTTTTCCTTTTCACTTTCCTTCTTATTCCCTTTTCATCTCCTCTTTTTCCTTTTCCCTACTCCCTTTCCTAGTTTCCCCTTCCTTTCCTTCTCCCTTCTCTTCCCTTCATCTCCTCTTCCTCCCATCTTCCTCTCCTCGGGCGCAGCAAAGCAGTGCCGCCACCTCACCACCTCTATGTTGCACCCGCACCCTCCCCGCCTCCGCCCCCATCCCCATCCCATCCCACCACCGCTTTAACCCCTGGGCGCGCCACAACGGTCTTGTTGCCACCACCTCGCCAGCCCCCTCGCACGAGGCTCTCCCAGTGCACGAAGCCACCTTGTCCTCCACGTCTCAGCGCCTCGCCCGAGGTGCCTCACCACTTGTGTGTGTCGGTGTCGGCCACCGCGCCGACACGACGGGCCAACATGCATGCTTTGGATCTCGTTGACTACCGTCCATGTAGGCACGTCATGGCCAGAGAGCTCGTTGCACTGTGCCACCGTGGCCCACGGCTCGTGTAAGTACCGTGCCCCGACTCCCACCTACCATAGAGCATGTATATATACTAGGATGGAACCCGCGCGAACGCCGCGGGCCGTTTTTGCACTGGGCGCGGCCTCTCGCAGGGCGGGAGGCGTGGGATGGCGCGAGCGGCTGCAGGGTCCCACCGGACGCGTGGAGAGTAAGCGAGCGACGAACCCAGCGGGTAGCGAGCGAACAGGCGAGGTTGCGGGCCCACCGGGCGCATGTCCCAGCCGCAGCGCGCGGAACGCACGAAGCCCGTGCGGTCAGATCGGACGACCGCGCGTGTTTGCGTAGGCGATCGGGCGGCTCATTTTTCCAGGGCGACGTGGCCTAGCTCGGCGAGCGGCAATTCCACGGGCTTTAATAAATAGATAGATGTACACGCACAATCTTTAGTTCCAGCCTTCCAGGATTCGATCACAGCCTTTGTCCTCGTTACCTCGTACAATCAATCTATACTTACTTAGTGAGCGTACGACGCGGCGCATCTGATCTGGCATTAGTATGAGATATACACAAACCCATGCCACGTACTCTTTTTTTTGCGACGTGTCATGCCATGTACTGGTCCTCTTACCTAGCGCCTGGGCCATGCATGAGAGTGGTGGTGGATACTGCATACAAGAAATCGACGAAAGTCTTGCAACAGCTGTGAGGAACTTTGCAAGCTGAGAGAATTAACCTATTGGAAATTAGTTAAAGCGGATTGATACGGTAATAATGCAAAGTAAAAGAAATGGACGCATTGTGCGTCTCTGTTTTGTGCTACGTATACGTCCATGTTACTAGTTGTCTTGGTATACCTGCGACCGAAACGACCCCGACCGATCGAGCCCGAGCCCGAGTCCGACTCGACTCGAGCCGACCCAATATAAACACGCGCGCGCGCGCACACGACGCGCGTCCCCACCACACCACCACCAACTCTCCAAGAAACCTCGCGAAGCGGCGGCGGCGGCGTCGATGGAGGAGTTGGGCATCCTGCCTTGGTTCGAGTGCGTGGAGTTCCGCTGCCGACGACGCGGCGCTCACCGTGAGCCGCCGCTCGCGGCGCCGCGTCGGCTCGTGGCGCGCGCGGCGCGGCGCGCGACGTCGCAGTGGGCGTCCCGCAACGCGTGTCCGGCCGCGTCGCGCCGAGGTCGTCGCGTCTTGGGAGCGCGCGCCGCGCGCCGCTTGAGGCGACGCCGCGGCGGGAGTTCGACGAGGGTTCGCCGGCGGCTGGGCCACGACGAGCGCGTCGACCTCATCGCGCCGCGCACCACATCGGCGACCGGCAGCTGTTCCAACTGTTTAGGTCCATGTTTGGTGCGAGAAATATGCGCTAGCTAATTAATCGGCTGATGGCGTCACTATACATTTTTAATTGCTGTATTTTCTTCTTTGTCCCAGGTGGATTCAGGTAGATTTATTTAGACATTGTGACGCAATTAATATAGTTTCTCTGCGAAGTATTTTTCCTGCTTAGTTATTTACTTTCGGGTTACAACAACAGTACTGCATTTTCATATATATATATATATATATATATATATATATATATATATATATATATACACACGATTGGTTGATGCATGTATGTATTGATTGACATCACAAGCATGCTATTGGACTCGGAAAATTAATTCCGAATTCTATGTATTTAACATAGTAATCTCATGATCAATAACTAATACACACATTTTATACCGTTAAATTACATCTATACACGTGTATATAAAACAGAGTAACAATACAATAAGTAGCCGTGTGTAGGTCTACATAACCAAGTTTTATACAAATAGGCCGACCGACCAAACAATTCACTTAAGAAAATACTTGCAGCGGAAATAAGCAGTAATTATGATAAGGGGAGCCTTGTGGTATGCCATAACCCATGAACAACCGGTGAGTTAACACTTTAGTACTGACATCGTCATCACCAAATCTCTCGTGGCATAAAAGTAACCGACCGAGAGATCTTCTTCCTTTTGCTTTGATTTTTGTTCAACAAACAATTATGAGTACAAAATGGTACTCCGCAATTTATAATATATGCAAGCTGAGGAAAACGATGGTTGTCCTAACTATTCTTTTACATATGAAGCGAGCTTTTATTTGCAATAGACATAGTAATTTGTAATAAGCAATTTGTAGGGATAGAAAGTAATCGAATAGCGTAAGTACAATAATTCAAGTGGCTTACCGCTGCCACAACATTTTCATATTGGCGATGCTTTGTCAAATCATTACACTACAAGATAGATGGGCTATGGGGGCAGGCAAAATAAGGGCGTGTTTGGTATGGCTCTGCTCCACAGCAGAGCAGCTCCACTCCAAAACTCCAGGGAGCAGTCACTCCAGAACTCGAAACGTTTTTTTCTCTATAACCAGTGGCAAAGGTGGGTAATTACCTTGAAACTCCGTGTCTAGATTCATTTCGAGGATTCCTGGAGTGGGAAAAGAGGTGCTCCACCAAAATGAACTAGAGCTCTACCAACTCCACGGAGAGCAGCTGCTCCATCAATTTATGGAGTTTTGGTGTTTGGCTGGTTTTGGCCAACTCCCCCCTAGAGTTTTGGAGTGGAGCCATGCCAAACACGCCCTAAGCCTCAGAAATGGCAAAATCTTCCTCTGAAGACACATTCTGAGGTAGGCGTTTCTTGCCTCCGGTACCACTATCACAGAAAAAAGTGTTTCGAGGCTGACAGGCTGCCTCGAAAGTCTTGCAAGGCAGATAAAGCACCGAAGCCTGACGGGGCAGATAAAGCTGCCTCAGAAGCCTGACGACCGATTAAAATAATAATAAATGAATATTATTCCATACATTCATGCTATTTGCAAATCCAGGTTCAATTAAAATCACCACTTCGTATGTGTTTTACAATTTTAATTTCCAACATAGTACACAACCTTGCATTTCCACAACGAAATTACAATGTTGAAGAATTACTAAATGTAAACCACAAATACATAGCAGATGCATATCTTGAACGCAACTAGGCATTGTCTCAGGATTGGATTTTAACACCATGGACAAAAAAATATCACCGTTGTACCTATCATTCAACACTTTAAAAATTCCAAGTTGTGCGGAGAGTATTTGCATTCCAATTTTCTATGAGCTACTATCTTCTATAACTTCAATCGAGTTCTTGACAACCATTTGATGAAAATAAAGGCACATACCTGCGAGAATATGCAGAGCTTCAGGAGACATCTTATTCTAATACCATTTCCTTATTTTAGAAATTCTAAAAATATAGGGAATCAAAGTGGACACACACAATTTCAGATCAAAACTACCAATCACTACTGAACGGTACTAACACAGAGATGATGCCATTCACAAATGCAAAACAGAAATTAATATAGCCATATAATCGCAGTACACAGATTAATATTCACAGTTCACAATTAACAGTGATAAAAAAACACTAACTAATTACTAGCAGTACAGAACTAGAGAGGGATTGGAGTGAACCGAAGGGAGCAGTAGCAGTGGTCGTCATGGTGTAGTATATGGAAGCTTTTATAGCGAGATGGGGGAGTTCTTGGCATGGGTTTGTCGTGGCTGAGCTTGAGATCTCGCACGTAGCTATGCCACCGATGCGTTGACTGGCGCACAGATGGGACGGAGCGGCTGCTGCTACCTTGCGCAACACGGTCGCTGTTTGCGATGCTTATGCCATACTGATAATTTATTAGCAAGCGCACGGAATCATCGTAGTCTTCGAAAGATTTGAAGTATTCCAGGTCTGTTGAATCCACGAGGAGCAATCAAGGTTCTCAGTTCAAGTTCTATCTAATTGAAATACCCTGTTTTGAGGAGCGCGAAAAGCACGTCGAGGGTTAATGCTTTAGGTTCCTCAAACCAAATGGGTGGAGGCCAACTGATAAACCCTGAGGTTTTGGCTTATTTCGACTGGAGGGAGAGACAACTGTCAGTCACGAAAAAAACATCATATAGGATCTGGTCTAAAACTCTATCGATATAGACCAACTCTACCGTGTGACACGTGTTTTTTTTCACAAATCTCAAAGTGCACGACCCCATAAATCACTGATGTGAATTTTCACGAATTGAATACTAAAGGCTGGCATGTCATACTTTAAGATTCGTAAAAAAACATGTATCACACAGTGAAGTTGGTCTACATTGATGGAGTTGTAGACCAGGTCCTATAAGATTTTTTTCCGTCAGTCACAACCAAGTAGTAGGGTGGTAAGATTACAGTAACAAGGCTTCTGGTTGGTGATATTTGGAAGTTGAGACTCTACTTAGGCTAAGTTGTTGACACCAACGAAACCTAATTCTGTTAGATTAACTAGGTAAGGGGGAGCTTAGATTCTCATCGAATAGCCAAGAGCCAAACAGGCGACCTCGCAGTTCGTCGGCCAAATTGACCTTCACTTTGTCCATACTGCAAACACTATCTTCTAGACTAATTGGACAATCCACTAATCTACCTGCAGGGTAGTAGAAGCGCCCGGTCATTCACCCTCTCACGGCCTATGAGACCTTTACTATCTTCTAGCTAGGCTCTACCCTCACAACTCTCGACATAGATCGGCTAACCAAGACCTAGACACCATGTCTAATTCAGGACCAAAACTAAGCATCTATGGATCAAATACATGGGATTTGGGCATACTACCGAGAAACCTTATGCTCTAATTAAATAACATAGATAAACATATAAATAAATGTCACTTAATTCAAGATAAAAAGGATGCTCCGGATCCATGCAACCTCTCGGCCTTGAGCTCCGGACCCCGGCTCTAAAGAGCCGACTAGCCCTATCTACATGGTGTACCCTGGTGTCTCTCAACCCTCTTGTTGATGGGAAGGAGCTGGGAATTTTATTTCGTTTTTGAAAATTTTTGGTTGGGGGCTGAAATCACTGAAATTTCAGAATTTCGGTGGGTTTTTAAACTAGATGAAATTTGGTCAAATTTCATCTGAAATCAAAATTAGAATGTAATTTATCCAAATTCAAATATTTTTTATTTTTCTGAACGAATTATAAAAATTTTAGAGGGGGTGAGGGTGTCTCGATTTACAGGCCAAAACTTGCTTGGCGAAGTGGTATTACTCCCACCAAAGGAGGAGGTAACAGGTGCGTGCCCCCAGGGCTGCCGCGCGTGCTGACGTCAGCATCCGGTTATCTGTCCGTGGATTTTGTTGTATTGGTGTCGCTTTGGTCCGGGCTCGGAATTGGGCAAACCATATATCCATTTCGAAAAGCTCGACAAGATCTTCAGCATGGTGCATTCCAAATTCGGATTTGAAGTACTTTTGTACAGTAAACTCCTCAATAAATGCCTCCTTTAGATCCCGTCTTTTCTGTGATTCAGGTGCAGTTTTCTCTAAGTGAATGGATTTGTGTGGAATTGCATCAAAAAGACGTAGAAAGTCATATTTTCGGAAATACACAACACTTGCCCGTTTCTTGAGAATATATTGATTTATTAGCAGGAAAATGGCACAAGAATGGCACATCAAAATACGAACGTAAGGCGTGCCAACAGTCACATGGAGAAGGGAGATCGAGGAGGGAGAGAATGTCTACGGCGCAGTAGAGCTCACACATCAAAATCTGGTTTATGCATTTATTTATTTAAAATAAATGCATAAACCAGATTTCCGATTTTAAATAAATGCATAAACTATTTTTGATTTATTAAAATTAGCAAACAACTTTCAAAAATTCCAGAAAATTCACACATGCACTTTGAATTGTTTAGAACTCACATAAATTATTTTCCAGACTTTATCAAGTTTTACTAAATTTCGAAAATTCATTTTCATCTGCTAGAAATTAGGACAAGCTTTAAAATAAGGGAGTGTCTATACAACATGCGACTGATTTTTTCTTGGAAATCAGTCACTTTTTGAGCCATCAGATGGAGATTCAATGCTTCAGATATCACCCCACCCTTATATCCCTAACTCAATCTCACTTCCCACACTCTCTTCCTCTCTCTCACCAATCACAGAGCGTTAAAATTGAAAGATGTATAGCAGTTCTCTTAAAATAAATGCTGGTTTTTTTTTAAAAAAAAACAATGCCCTAAAATTCAGAAATGAGACTTTGAACATGAATATATTTTAATTTGAAATTTTGAGATGTTACACATACATTCGACACGTTGTAGTGGAGTTACACATGGATACACGTTGTTAGTAGAGACGTAAGTAAATCGAAGCAAGTGTAATTGTGGCACAAGTACAAAGAGATATTTCTCATGAAACCAACGGTGAACCATGATTCATTACAGTTTGCGATTAATTAACCCAAAGTATAATGCAGACACCAAATTATAGGTCGGCCCCGAGCGTCGCACGAGTCACAAGTTACAAATCCATACAGAACATAAGAAAATTAAAACCCACACACAATTTACCCAAATACAACTCCATACACAATTGATTATCGCCCTTGGCTCCCTCTCCTTAATTTGTCACAAGCCAACAACAGCAGTTGCATTTTGACAAACCTTGGAAGCATCGATCAGAAACCCACGCCCATGGCGCCAAGCACGGCGCTGACGCACAGAAGAGCGCCCATGGCGGCGAGGTGGGCCCCACGGCCGTCCTTCCAGGCACCACTGTCATAGGGGCTGTTGTCCACCAGCGGCTGGCTGCCGAACCCCGCGGTCGCGACGCCGCCCTCCGCCGCCGCCGCCGCACCCGGCTCTCCTTGCCCGTCCACCGCCGAGGCGCCGTCCAAAGCTCCTGCCCCCGCGGCGACTCCGCCGCCGACATCCGCCGCCTGGGGCAGTTCCGCCCCGTGGCCGTTGCCGTGGGGATCCTGGCCGAAGGGCAGGTCGCTGCTGTGCGCGCCGATGGGCTCGGCGAAGGGCGGGAGCGCGGTGGCGAGGCCCGGGGAGCCCGGCGCGCCGCACCGCTGCGCGTGGCGCGGCTCGTCGCTGGCGCGCCAGGCGAGCTCGCCGTCCTTGTCGCGGATGCGCATGTCGCCGTCGTCGACGAGCTCGAGCGTCTCGAGGAAGTTGGTGCCGTCCGTGTTGGTCTCGCCGTGCCACACCTCCTCGCTGCCGTCGAACACCTCGAGCCCGTCCCACGAGAAGAGCAGCGCGCACGTGTTCACCGTGCTCACCGGCCGGCACTCCGACTCCCACACGCTCCCCTCGCCGGCCAACGTGTTGACCACCTCCACGTAGCAGAAGTCGGCGCCGAGCCCGCCGGCGCCGGGCACGGTGTGGGAGCGCACGAAGTAGGCCGCGTACTTGCCGGACGGCGACGTGAGGAATAGCACGGGCGGGGCCGGGTCGCCGTGCCCGAGCGGCGGGATGCTCGCCAGGATCTGCTGCTTGGTGACGCGCTCGATCGTGCCCGCCGGCTCCGTCGCGGCCGCAAGCGAACAAGAGAGGATTAGGACGACGGCGATGCAAGGGAGGAGCTCCATGGCTAGGTTGCTAAGCTAGCTTCTTGTGGTTGTGCTTGTGCATGGGGTGGTGCATGGTGGTGTGTGTATATAGTTGAGGTGGTGATGGAGTTGGAGATTAAAGGTGATGGATGGGGAGTGGTTGGAGTTGAAGTGCATCATACCATATCACCTGTTCCAATAATGTGCACTACATGCAAGACGAGTAGGGGATTTGGTGAGCACAAGTGTGCTTTAGATATAGTACATGGGCCTGCAAAATCAGCTCCTGGATCAACCCTAAAGTTTGACTTTGTTTTGTCCAACTCCAGAGTGAGGTTAGTGTCACTGGTTGATTGGTTCAGACGGAGTGTGTTAATTGAATGCTGATTTACTAGTAATTTTGCAAAAAAAAAAGAAAAGAAAGAGAGAGATCTTATTGCTCAGCTAGTAGTAGTGCACCCAGAATGTACTGATCGGTATTCCCTCTGTTCGGAATATATAACGTTTTGGATAGGATACGGCCTCTAATATACAATTTTGATTATTATTTTTTATATAAATATATTCATAAAATAATATAAAATTGCTATATTATGAAAATATTTTCCATGACTAATCTAATAATATCATTTTCACATGATCAATACAAATAATTTTTCATATATTAGTGGTCAAAGTTGACTACACGCTTTCTAAAACATCATATATTTCTGAACTCACATAAATTGTTGCCCAAATATATCTACACTTGTTGTTTCTGCTTATCCAAACTTCAGTCGGCCGTGCATGTGAATAGATGGGAACGTTCTCAGGTCTAACCTTACAACAACAACGCTTGGACCTTTTCCGTGTTAAGATTAGCAATGCTTGGACTTTTGTCCCCTGTTTTTGCCGCACAAAGAACGAGTGTAATCTTAACTCGTGTTGTTCCCTATGTTCTTTCATAAAGTAATATTTTAGACTTGTTCCCACTTATTAAATAAGTAAACAAGATAACCATCGTACCCCAATTTAATTTATGTCTCTTGTTATTTTTATTAAACCTGTTTGTCTCCTATACTACTCATATTTAGTCTTGGCCTAGTTACCACTTAATGAAGAAAATTGAGCCTTATATAATGAAGCAAGGCATTGAATGAGGTTTTTGTAATTTAGGAAGATGTAGCTATGTTTTATATTGAAAACATTGCAAACGAACAAAATTTACTTTGTAAACATTATTTATAAAAGAACAGGGGACAGTATACTAGATTAAAGTCAGCTTTCGGTTGCTATGATGTCGGACCTAGGCTTTGAATACCTGAAGACCTCGTGTGTGTACCGTACTAGTTCCATAATCAGTTACTAGCACACACATCTACAACATTGATAATCACACATACATTCATACATATAGAATAAAATATGGTACATAACTTGAGCGATTTTATTATTTACAATACAAGGGCCGACCGGCCAAATAAAAACTAAGTATCAGAAGTAGCAAATGTAACAGCGGAGCAATTTACGTAATAAGTCCAAAATTCCAGCGGTGTGCCCATCCGAACCCTCAGGCAACCGACTAGAGTCAAGTCCTAGAAAGACCCGCCACCGAACCTACCGGTTCCGGGTGCAAAGAAGGCGTCGTCTGGCGTAGGATTATCCTCTATCTCTGAACAACAATTTAAACAAAATTGAGTAACATTGCGTACTTAGCAACACTTGTAGTGTATCGCACAATTTGTATACACGCAAGGCTAACAAGAGATGGGGCTCTATGCTACCAGTTGTTTTCAGCATTAAGCAAATTTTATTTGCAATATCAATACGTAGCATTTTACAACGGAAATTTAAAAAGCAGTTAAATAGATAAAAGACAACAAGTAAATAACTAAACAAATAACAATTCACAACCCTCCTTAGTTGCGAGCAACATCTTATTTTCAGCTATAGACATAACACTTAACTCAAATAGAAAAAAAAACATTTTCCACGTTTTCCAATGAAACTATGTTTATGAAAATCAAGACTATACACATAAGGTTGCACTAAGCATGCTCATGACCGCGAGCACGGCTATTTAAATAGATTTACACTCTACAGAGGTGTACAACTTTACCCATAGTATACGAATTCTCTAGTTTATTTGGCATCCGTCAATACCGCCGCTCACTACTTTCGGTAAGCAGTTTAGAGCACGTGTCAAAGCCGTTACATCACCTAGTCCTAACCTTGCACTAGGTTGGTGAATGAACACCCTCACTTCACCCGGGTACACCCTCGTCTTAGTGAGGCATTCACCGTTGTGTTGGTAAATTTTGTTATTAAGTGGTTGTTCCTCTCGCATTTCAACTCATTTGTTATACGTACATGGATAGGAATTAGAGATGCAAGCTACATGGTAGTGCTGAGGAATATATATAGAAATTCAATTTTACGTAAAGTACAAATCTGATCAAATGAAAACCAAATTTCAAAAATATTTTAATTAAATATAGAAATTAACACTACACTACAAGAAAAAGATCATTTAATGACTCTTTCCCGTGACGCTTCTATCGTGTGATCAGAATTTTTTTAGTCGATAAGATGGTCACCTTTTGGGTTTTTAGATAATGTAGAGAAAAACTCTTCCGACTTCTGCATCAAGAATACATACAGTCTAATTTATTAAAGAGTTTAAAGTACCAAAACAACCAAAACTGTTAAAAATAACTTGAAGCTTTACAAGCAAATTACGACTGAATTTTAAACTCAATTATTAGAAATTCTGTGTCTAAACCGTCACCCATAAAAGCTTAATATTTACTTCACCACTACTTCCAACTTGTCACTTATAGCCAATATGAACTCCTTCTGGGTCGGATTCTGTAAATTTGCTCAAACCTACAGGCTATACTCACTAAAAAAAGATAACTTACAAGGGGTTAATGACCTTTTGGGTGACTCTTCGTGTAAGAGTCATGATATTATCACTCTTCGTGACAATTCGGGTGACAAAGCGACGGTAATCGCGGTTAACTTGGTGTCATTTCAAAGTGTCATCATATTTAACATTTAGAGAGAAAAAATTGCCAAATACAATTGCCGCTATTTTTTTGTTGTCTCCCGCCATGGATGAAATTTTGGGAGCCATGTGAACACAACAGGATAAGTAATAAGCGGCTGGGGTTTTGGCCTTCGGGACTTTGGGAGTGAAACGGAACAAGAGCAAAAACTGAGAGGAGACGAAGAAGAAAATGAGGGAAAATGCAATAGCCACCTACGTTTAGCTCCTAGCACCACAGGAAATAACTTGGAGATCCCTTCCGTTCTGAGGCCAATCTCCTGCAGTGGCTCACATCTATTGCAGTGACAAGGCACAAATCGGAGGCTCTTCAGTTGCGATGTGGACACCGAACGCACAGATCTGATTTGGAGGCTCTTCAGCTGCGACGTGGGCACGATTGGAGGTGCTCCGGCAGTGGCGTGGTGCTTCTTTGGGGCAGCTTGTGTTCCATTAGGTACTGCTTGTGTGCTCATCATCTTTGCTCATCAAGTTGCTTCCAACATAAGTTTTGCTCCCCATTCCCTAGTATGATTACCATCTGTTCGTTTACTTTTGGTATTTTGAGTTTAATTTTTTCGCTTGATTAATTCCCATGGAAAAGGTTCTGGAAGACAAGCTTGTGGGAGTGAAGGTCCTCTTCATAGCAGTAGCACTACTTTTCTACAAAATCCACAAATCCAAGGTGAGATGTTCTTCGTGGCAAAACTTTTTGATCTATGTACCTACCTTCTAATATTATTAGGTGTCTATGGTTTACTGAAATTAGAGTTCACAGTCTTGTTCTCGTTCGATTATGTTTGACCTGAGTAGATTAAGACTAAATATTGACTCAACAATAAGTAGTTTTGACATCTCTTGCAAGCTTCACTCGTATGAAATATTTGCTAATGGATCTGAGATGTGTTGGTTTTCTAAGTCGTATGTGCTTTCTCTGCAATGGCTTCACTATAGAATGTGAATTTTGTTTAGGTAAACAAATGTAATTAAGCGACGCTAGATTATTTCGAAGTCCTTCAGCCTCTATGTAACTCATAAATCCTTGTAAGAGAGGTGAGATTGTGCAGGCAAAATCTGTAGTATTATGGTATGCAGATATTTATATGTTTGCAATTTCAGTTGATATTCATGGTTTAGCTTGCTGGTTGTTACAAAGTTTATTTGCACACATACTCTCAATAATTAGATATTCTGAATGGTTTCCCTTATTCTGAACCTGAAACTACATTTTCAGTTGCATCATTACTCTTCTTTGTAAATCTGAAACTGTCATGTCAGTAGTTTCATTCTTCTATACTTTAGTATCCCAACCATGATTCTGAAGCCAATTACAACACAACAGAATACCATAATACTACATGTACTCGACTATCAAAGTTCTATGTGATCGAGAGTTTAGTCTAGTACATAAATTACTTAAAAACCTAGTTGGATGCTTTTGCTATAACAGAATATGCTGTGAACAAATAACAGTGGTACCGTCCAATTTTCTTTTTTTGTGTGCTGATATCCCAAGTTAGTACTAGTATCAACAGAATCATGGCTCGTGTATGTACTAAGTACATTAAAACATTTCTGCTTTGGAGATTTGATTCTAAGAAAAAGGGTCATGTCATATACGATTGTTCCAACATAACTTTTGTTGGGGAAACTTAACTTGTCATATTTCTAAGCTCATACACAAAGGATAAAAATTGAAGGATGACCCATTCATATTTTCCTCTCAAGTAAAGCAGACATTTTATGTTCAAGATCCAAAAACAAAACAATGGTACCATGTTATTACTTCGAAGCCAAGAGCCTTGTACGATGCAACTTGGACTCGAACAGAAATTGAAGGGTTCAATGTTTGATTAGCACAAAAATGATATTTATCTTAATGTGTTGTTATGATGTATTTGTTTGCACTTGCTTTATGTATTCATTTTGTGCAATTATCATTGTTCTACCTTCATGATATTCTCTTTCTCATGTTTAAATCTTATTGTCAATTTTGATCATTATTTTTATTGAAACTTATCTTTTGAATTGATCTCCTTGTAATCAGCAGGTGAGATATGGCTAGGACTAAAGTAGACAAAAGGAAAAAAGGTCAATAACTCAATGTCAATCTTGGAATAAATCGCTATTTTGAACAATTCAGAGGCTGGGAATTTTGATGATGAGGGAATGGATAATTCTAAGGCTGAGAACACAGAGGTTGAAAATTCTGAAGATGGTGATGAGTTATCCATCCATGCTTTAGAAGGTGGCCTAGCAATGGAAAACCAAGGTGGGGTTGACAACTAAAGAGTTTGTTTGCAGGGATGACTTGGAGATTGTAGGTAGTTCCTTATACAATCCTAATTTTACAATATCTATTGCTTCTTGATCTATTTGCAAATATGATCATTTCTATTATCTCAAATAGATCACCTCGGGAATTTTTTGCGAATGAGGAAGGGAGCCACTCGTCCAAAGGATGTCCGGAATTTGCCAATAACTGAAAGAATCAAAATCCATTGCAAGGAATTTGCCAATAACCGAAAGAATCAAAATCCATTGCAACTCTTTCGGGAAGCTTGTGAAGAAAGGTGGTGGGATTTTAGGTGGATGGCTCGGTTCATATGCCCACAAGGCTAGTTATGATTTTAGGTGGGTTTATTTCTCACACAATGCCATACCCATCTGAGGGGTTGGAGATACATATTTATAGGCTGCTAATCAGCCAAGCATATGCCAAGATGCTAGTATGAGATGTTGTCCTAGATGCTGTCCTCTAAGATGCTAAGATGCTAGTCTAAGATGCTGTCCTAAAGCTAGTCCAAGATGATGTCCCAGATGATGTCCTCTAAGATGCTAAGATGCTAGTCTAAGATCTTTGTCCTAAAGCTAGTCCAAGATCTTTGTCTAGATGGGGCGACAAAGACCACCATGCATTAGGGTCACAAGAACCATGTGCCCACCCCACAAAGACCATGCATGCAGAGACTTATTCATCATTCTCCCCTAAGTCTTGTGCGTCGTCTTGTGGGAAAGTTGAATCGTCCGATCTGGAGCGAGCTCGAGGAATTTGACCCTCCCAAGAGGCTTGGTGAAGCGAGTCCGCAAGTGATCCGTGGTGTTGATGTAGCTCGCCTTGATCTCGCCTTCATCCAACGACCTCGGATGAAGTGGTACACCCGGATGTGCTTGCTCGTTCATGGAAAACGGGTTCTTTGCGAGCAGAGCGGACTTGCTTGTCCCACCTTGAGCGCCACCGCGCTGTGTCTGCGAGGAGATCACCAAGCAATCGGCGAGCCGTAGGCGCTGGTCGAAGCGGTGGAAGCCGCTATGTACTCGGCCTCACACCGGACAGGCCACCGCTTTCTTTGACCGATCGCCGGTAACGAGGCACTTGCCAAGGAAGAAGAGAATCGCTTGTGCTCTTGCTTGGTGTCGATGTCGCTGCGTGGTCGCCGTCGCCATCCGATAATGAAGCGCGCGGGACACCTCGGGTAGTGCAAGCCGTGTCGGAGGTGCGCAACGTAGCGGAGGATCCTCTTCACGGCTTCTGATGCTCGTCGTCGGTCGCCGCATGAACCGACCGACGTGGCCGACGGCGAACGCCAAATCTGGGCGCGTGTGGGCGAGGTAGCGAAGGCGCCACGATGCGCCGATCTGCGTCGCGTCCGCCTCCTCCGCCGTCTTGTCGCGGCTCGGCCACCTTTCACCAGCCAGGTGTGGGTTGGGTTGCGATCGGTGAGCCCTCCCACTCGGCGGTGCGCTTGGCGTGGGTGGTGCAGCGAAGGAGATCGGAGCGTCTGGTGGACCTCGATCCCGGTAGAAGGAGAAGCCCCAAGTCGCTCATCCGAAGGCGGTCTTCATCTCCGCTTGAACTCCTCGACCTCGGCCTCCTTGGAGCGGTGATCATCAAGTCGTCGGCGTGACGCCCACCGCCAGGCGTTGCCGCCCTTGCCCGCCGGTGAGACCGCGACCTCGTGTGCGCTCTGCTGAACCCCATTTGCTTGAGGTGGAGTCCGGCTTAGCATTCCAGCTCGTGGTGCACATGCGCATGGCCGTGAGGGCCTTGCGCAGCGGAGAACCTGCCCTCGCTTCGGGATGACGAATCCCGCGGTGACGGACGTGACCTCTCCTTCAAGTCGCCGCTGAGGAAGGCGGACTTGGCGTCCATGTGATGGGCGCGCCAACCTCTGGGCCGCAAGTGCGAGGAGAAGACAAGCGAGACTCCATGCGCGCGGCGGTGCGGCGTCGTCGAAGTCGACCCCTCTGTTGCCGCGAAGCCTCGTGCCACCAAGCGAGCCTTGTGCTTGCGATGGCGCCGGCTTCATCCGCTTCGGCCTTGAACACCCACCAAGGGTGATCGCGCGGTGGCCGGCAGAAGATCGCCGGCTCCACGTCGGTTCCGCTCGGCGGCGTCCATCTCTCGCTTATCGCAACACGCCACGCCGCGTCTCCTCCGCCTGTGAAGGAAGCGGGCTCGCCGTCGTCGCCACGCCAAGTGCGCTCGCGCCAAGTCGTCTTTGCGCGATCCGAGGGCGAGCGGCTCGCCGAGATGTTGTCCATGGTGCGATAAGCGCGAGGCTCGTCGTCGTGGTAGCGTCGGCGGTCCTCGTCGTGGGGCACGGAATAGCGAACTCCACCGTCTTGCCGCTAAATCGTGGATCGGCCGCCTGTGGCGATCCGATGGTGTGGCGCCGGTGCGGGAGAGTGGTGGCCGGTGCGGGGCGTGGGTGGCGATGGTGAAGAGTGGGCGTAACCGGGCCGAAGATGGTGGAGCACTCGCCGGCCGGTGGCGAGCTAGGTGTCGAGTGGACGAGCTCGGTGAAGAAGCCGCTAGCTCCGCGCGCTCTCGAAGTGGGCGTGGTCGACAACAAAGTCCCGAGTCGGTCGAACCGTCGCCCGCCGCCTTGTCCCACGTCCGGCCTCGCCGCCGTCAAACACAACGTCACGCGAGATGCGGGCCTGGCTGTATGTGGTCGAGATTCGATGAGGCTCAACCCTCGCGTGCCGGCGATGAACACTCGAGTGCTCGCAGCGTCGAGCTTGCCGATGTGGCCAAGCTCCTTGGCGAACGCGAGGAGCCAAGACCCGCAAGTGGGAGACCGCCGGCTTGCGCCCATGCCAAGCCTCGTGACGGCGTCCTGCCGCCGAGCGCCTTGGTAGGCGGCGGTTGAGGATGCAGACGCCGCCACCACCGCCTCCCCGTAAGATACCGGCATCCCCTCGCGCTGGCGAGGCGAGCCATCCCCACAACCGTCTGATTGTGCGCTCGGCACGACGCCGTTACACGCGGCCGCATGCGGCGCGGGAGTAGTGGCGCCAATGCCTCATCGGTAGCGATGACGACGCGACCGGCCGCGTGAATTCTCGCCGTTGTGCGTGCGCAAAGACGCGCACTGCGGCAGCTCGCCTCGCGGCGACTGCGTGCGCTGATGGCGTCGCGGCCTCTCGCTTGCCGCCGGGACCATCACCCACATGTAGCGGAGAGTCGTCGACGGCCAGAAGTGGCGTCGTCTCCGGTGTGGCGGTGTCGCCGGCCACACAGTCCGTGCACGAGCTCGAGCCTCTCTTGGCTCGAAACTCGCCCGGGGAAAGGAGAGTCGCCTACGCTTGTCCAACACGCAGACGCCGCAGAATCGCTCCATGGTCAAGGCACGGCAGCCTCGCACCATCTCCGTGGCACCGAGCCGCCGTGGCCTCGGGTGAAAAGGTGCCCAGCGCTCGTGCCGCGCCACGCCTCGTCGTCCGACGGCGCCGAGACAGAGGGGTTGTGCCGCCGCACGCGTGAAGGATGTAGAGTCGATTTGCGCCTCGTTACCTTGGCAAGAAGCGGCGGCGAAGATCCCAAATCCGCGACACCGTGCTCGATCTCGACACGCGAGCCGTTCTCATCCACCGTCCCAAGGCGATGATGGAGTTCCGCAGTCGGGGATGTAGTAGACGCGGTGAGCGACTGTGCTCACGGACATGGTGCGTGAAGATGACGAGCCGACGCCTTGATTTCCACGCCGGGCGTCCCAAACTTGACGGTCGTCGCATCTGCGCCGCCGCTTCGCCCTCGCTCGTGCTGCCCGACTCGCCAGCAGCTGCAGACAGGCGCGGGCGCGCGGCGGTGCTCTGAGGAGGCACGCACGCACGCGGCGCATGCGGTCGACGAGGCGAGCGGCCTTCACGCGGCGCGTTTCTCTCGGTTCGGTACATCGGCAAGCTCGACGCGAGAGCACTCGGAGTGTTCGCCGGCTACGCGGAGGTTGAAGGCCTCTCGAATCTCGACCTGTTACCTGACAGCGCCCGCATCTCGCGTGGCGTTGTGTTTGACGGCGGCGAGGCGGACGTGGGACAAGGCGGTGGGCGGCGGTTCGACCCGACTCGGGGACTTTGTTGTCGACACGCCCACTTCGAGAGAGCGGGGAGCTAGCGGCTCGTCTTCACCGAGCTCGTCCACCTCGACACCTAGCTTCGCCACCACTCCGGCGAGTGCTCCACCACCTTCGCCACCTGCTACGCCCGCTCTTCATCACCGGCCACTCCGCGCTCCCCGCACCGGCCACCACTCTCTCACCGCCGCCACACCACGGGATCGGCCCGGCCGATCCACGACGAGCAACGCCGCGGTGGAGTTCGCTCTCTTGTCCCACACGAGGACCGTCGACGCCTACCACGGCGACGAGCCTGCTGCGCTATCGTACCATGGACAACATCTCGGCGTTGCCGTCCTCGGATCGGGCGCAAAGCCGCGACCGAGCGAGAGCCGCACTTGGCGTGCGACGACGGCGAGCCCCGCTCGCCGGCGGAGGAGACGCGGCGTGGCGTGTTGCGATGAAGCGAGAGATGGGCCGTCGAGCGGAATCGGGCGTGGGGCTGGCGGATCTTCCTGCCGATTCTGCGCGCGATCACCCTTAAGTGGGTGTTCAGGCGAAGGGGATGGCCGCGCCATCGTGAAGCACAAGGCTCGCTTGGTGGCACGAGGCCGTCGCGGCGGGAAAGGGGTCGACCGGCGGCGCCGCACGTCGCGCGCGCATGGAGTCTGTTCGTCTTCTCCTCGCACTTGCGCCCCGGGAGGGTTGGCGCGTCCATCACATGGACATCAAGTCCGCCTTCCTCAACGGCGACTTGAAGGAGGAGGTCTAGGTCCGTCGGTGGCGGGATTCGTCATCCCGCCAAGGAGGCAAGGTTCTCGCTGCGCCAAGGCCCTCTGCGGCTTGCGGCGAGCACTACTGAGCTGGAATGCTAAGCCGACTCCACCTCAAGCAAATGCGGTTCGATGAAGCGCACACCAGGTCCGCGGTCTCTGGCGGGGGCAAGCGGCGCAACGCCTGGCCGCGTGGCGTCGTCGGCGACTTGGTGATCACCGCTCTAAGGAGGCGAGGTCGGCGTTCAAGGCGAGATGAAGACCGCCTTCGGATGAGCGACTTGGGGCTTCTCTCCTTCTACACGGGATCGAGGTCCACGGGACAGCTCGATATCTCCTTCGCCGGGCCGCCTCACGCCAAGCGCACCGCCGGGCGGGCTCACCGACCGCAACCCAACCCACACTCCTGGAGGAAAGGTGAAGGCCGAGCCGCGACAAAGACGGCGGAGAGAGGCGGGCGCGACGCGATCTGCGGCGCGATCGTGGCGACCGCTCGCTACCTCATCCACACGCGTCGGTTGGCGTTCGCCGTCGGCTCGTCGATCGGTTCATGCGGCGACCGACGGCGAACAGCATCGTCGGCCGTGAAGAGGATCCTCCGCTTCGTTGCGGGCACCTCCACTACGGCTTGCACTACCCGAGGTGTCCGCCACGGCGCACTTCATCGGATCTGGCGACAATGACCACGCAGCGACATCGACACGGCAAAGAAGAGCACAAGCGGGATTCTCTTCTTCCTCGGCAAGTGCCTCGTTAGGTGGTAGTCGATCAAGCGGCGGTGGTGGCCCCGCTCACTGTGAGGCCGAGTACATAGCGGCTTCCACCGCCGACTCGGCGCTACGGCTCGCTCGATTGCTTGGTGATCTCCTCGCGAGACATCGGCGGTGGCGCTCGGGGTGGGCGCAAGTCCGCTCTGCTCGCAAAGAACCCGTTTTCCATGAGCGGAGCAAGTACATCCGGGTGAAGTACCACTTCATCCGAGGTCGCTTGGATGAAGCGGCATCAAGGCGAGCTACATCAACACCACGGATCGACTTACGGACACCGCCACCAAGCCTCTTGGGATGGTCAAATTCCTCGAGCTCTGCTCCGGGATCGAACGATTCAACTTTCCCACAAGACGCACGCACAAGACTTAGGGGAGAATGATGAATAAGTCTCTGCATCAAGTGGTCTTTGTGGGGTGGGCACATGGTTCTTGTGACCACGATGCATGGTGGTCTTCTTTGCCCATCTAGGACAACATCTTGGACTAGCTTTAGGACAGCATCTTAGACTAGCATCTTAGCATCTTAGAGGACAGCATCTAGGACATCATCTTGGACTAGCTTTAGGACAGCATCTTAGACTAGCATCTTAGCATCTTAGAGGACAGCATCTAGAACAGCATCTCAGACTAGCATCTTGGTATATGCTTGGCTGATTAGCAGCCTATAAATATGTATCCCCAACCCCTCAGATGGGGATGGCATTGTGTGAGAAATAAACCTAGAAAATTTGCCCCATCTCCAAGTGTCATCCTCTCGATGAGAGTAAGGATCTTGCTATCACCAAGAGCGAGAATCCAGCGACTAACAAGTTATGTCCTGTATACTATATAAACTAGAGAAAAATGCCAAGGTCCTTGATAACCATGCTTCTGAAGCAAACTCGGGTAATTCCTCATGTTTGGTAACAGTAATAATTTGCATCTTTTGATGTATTGCGCCTAATCTATTCCAAATTTAATTTTATGCAACTATTTCTGAGAAAGATTTTTCCTTCCACAAGATTCAAAGTAAATGGATGGATAAAGAAGAAAATAGGTAGAAATTGGAAGAACTACAGGATATAAATGAAAAGGAAGTACATGCATATTGCCTTTGAAGCACAAGTTGCAAACAAGCGTCCTCCCAATGGAATCACTCAACCACAATGGAGAGATCTTGTAAATTATTTGTTTGGAGAAGATTGTCAGGTTGTATCAATTGTATTCTTCAATTTACTTTGAGTGTAAGTTTCCATGAGATAATGTTTAGCTCTAACATAGCATTATGTTATAGAGGTACTCTGAGATAGGAAAGGCCGCACATGCTACTTTGAATACTCATGACTGGATCCAAGAGCTTTGCAAGAATACGTGATGAACATGTAAGTTCCCTTATGCTGATATTTTATTACAGAATTGCTATTTATATATGTAAGACATTCACTGATGTGTAACATACCTGTTTAGCTATATGATAGGAACTGAAGATCCTCTCGAATTAGAACGAAGATTATATGGGTGAGAAGCCAGAACTAGATAGAAGAAGGAAGAACTTGGAAGAAGCTATTTTGTATTGATTCATAATGCTTGTCCAATTACAGAACCTCTGAACTCTTTATATAGTGCCAGAGCCGGATTGAGTTATGGCTATCACAACCCTACTCGGATACAACTCGAACCGACTCTTTCTATTCTTAACTTACTATAGTTGAACTTCTGGATTCTTCTTGTCTTTGTTCCTACGCTGGTACTGAATCTCAATGAAACTGTTTATAACATTTCCCCCCTCCTTTTGAAACAGCTTGTCCTCAAGCTGATAATCAGGAAACTCTCAGCGAAAATCATCATGTGTAACCCAAGTTTCTTCTGGTTCAGACGAAGGACTGGTCTTCCATTGAACCTGTAATTCCCACACACCGCGATTAAGCCGAGCGCGAATGACACTGGCAGGTTGCAATTGTACACGACCATGTTGTAATGGAGGTAACTCCGGCACATGCCCAGGAGGAATACCCACAAATGGTTTGAGATGGGAGACATGAAAAACATTATGGATACCAGCCTGTTCAAGAAGAGCTAATCGATACGCAACCTGACCGATTTTGGCGACAACTCGGTATGGACCGAAAAAACGGGGATGTAATTTGCTATTGAGGCCCAGAGCAATCGAAGAAAGTTGTCGTTGATGTAATCTGAGCCAAACCCAATCATCTTCCTGAAATTGAAGTTCACGGTGTTTATTATCAACCAAACTCTTCATGTGTTGAGATTGAAGCAGCCTTAAACGAATTTCCTGAAGGAATTCATCACGGTCTTCCAACAATTTCTGAATTCCAGGAGTGTCAGCTGTACTGTCCGTCCGGTAGATCGACGGAGGAGGTGGTCGTCCATAAACCACTTCGAACGGAGTGGATTTAAGAGCTGAATGATATGATGTATTGTAGCAAAATTCTGCCCAAGCCAACCATTGTGGCCATGATCTCACACGATCCCCGCATAAACAATGAATATACATTTCAATTGTCCGATTAACCACTTCAGTTTGGCCATCAGATTATGGATGATACGCGGTGCTCATGTGTAGTTTTACACCAGCTAACCCAAATAAATCTTTCCAAAAATGGCTGGTGAAAATCTTGTCACGATCACTGACAATTGATTCTGGAAACCCATGTAATTTTACAATACCGTCAAAGAAAACTTATGCAACGGACTGCGCTGTATACGGGTGACTCAAAGTAAGAAAATGCACATACTTTGACAATCAGTCAACCACTGTCAAAATGACAGTTTTGTTGGCAACTTTGGTTAAACCCTCGATGAAATCCATACTAATATTAGCCCAAACACGATGAGGTACCAGTAATGGTTGGAGTAAACCGGCAGGGTGCAACTGGGATGTTTTGTGCTTCTGGCATATAACACAAGATCTAATAAACTCTTGAAGCAAACATCGGCCGCTGCGTATATAAAAACTAGCTTGAATGCGATGCAAAGTTTTGGTTATCCCTTCATGACCGATCGAATGTGCAACCGAAAAGATCTGTTGGATGCCGACAAAATCAACAGGAACAAATATACGATGTCTAAACAACAAGAGGTCATCCAAGAATTCCCATTCAGCTGACAACTCACCAGCACACCAGGCGGTGTACTTGTCAATCCAAGATGAATTAGATTTGAGCTGACCCCGCAGGTCATCATAATACGCAAATGCAGGAGTCAACAGGGCATGCAAAACAGCATCCTCATGCTGATGTGAAAGTGCATCTGCCACGACATTATCCTTGCCCGGTTTATACTCGACGACAAAATCATAGCCTAGAAGCTTCGGAATCCACTGATGTTGCGGCACCGTCGTCAAACGTTGATCTAATAAATGTTTAAGACTATAATGATTGGTGCGAACACGAAACTTGCGACCCCAAATGTACGGCCGCCAATGATGGACAGCGAAAACGAGCCCAATAAGCTCCCGTTCATAAGCTGGAAGTTGAGCTTGATGAGATGCGACTGCTTTACTGAAAAATGCAATGGGCCGACCACCTTGGTGCAGGACGGCGCCGAATCCGGACCCAGAAGCATCACAATCAATCACAAAGGCTTTAGCGAAATCTGGTAACTGAGAACCGGCGCTAATGCGATAGTTTGTTTCAGAGCGTCAAATGCGATCGAAGCCTCTTCAGACCACTGGAAACTCTCCTTGCAGAGCAGTTTGGTCAGCGATGCAGCAATATGGCCAAAATCTTGGATAAATTTCCGATAATAGCCGACTAGGCCTAAGAATCCTCGTAAACAGCGGATATTGCGAGGGCGCGGCCAATCCAGGACAGCTGACACTTTCTCCTAATCCATAGCCACCCTGGCAGCAGAGATGACATGACCCAGGTACGAGATTTGTCGCTATCCAAATGTGCACTTCTTCTTATGAAGGAATAGCTGATGAGTAGTGAGTGTCTGAAGTACCTGGCGAACAGGATGCAGGTGTTCCGACCAAGTTTTGTTGTAAATGAGAATATCGTCGAAGAAGATGAACACAAACCGCCGGAGGAAGGATTGAAGAACGGAGTTCATCATCGCTTGAAAAGTAGAGGGAGCATTGCAAAGGCCGAAAGGCATAACCAAAAATTCAAAATGGTCGTGGTGCGTGCGGAAGGCTGTTTTCAGAACATCCTCAGGACACATGCGGATTTGATGATAGCCGGACCGCAGGTCTAGCTTGGTGAAGTAACAGACGCCCTCCAATTCATCCAACAGTTCGTCCACATGCGGGATCAGGAATTTGTCCTTGATAGTTCATTGAGTGCGTAGTAGTCCACACAAAAACGCCAAGAGTCATCTTTCTTTCAAACAATCAGAACCAGGGAGGAAAACCGCGATGAGCTCTGCCGGATGATGCCCTGGGCCAACATGGTGGCACATTGGCGCTCAATTTCATCTTTCTGGATGTGGGCATAATGGTAGGGACGCACCGAGATGTTAGGCGCGTTGGGAATGAGACGAATGCGATGATCACACGATCAGGCCAGCGGAAGTCCCGGAGGAGCAGAAAAACGATGGTCGAATTCGGCCAAAAGAGTCGCCAGCAGGTCTTCACCAACAGTAGCTTGTAACCGAACTGCTGATGTTTGAGAATGTTGTAGCCCTGTCCAAGTGATTCTTGTATCGTGCGCCCAATAGGAGAACTGCATTTGTGCGAAATTCCATAAGACCGACCCCAGCGTGCTCAACCATTGCATCCCAAGGATGACATCGAATCCTGATAGTGGGATGATGTAGAAATCAACAGCAAACTTGGAAGGCTCAATCGTCATCGGTATATTTTTGCACATGCCAACGCAGGCCAACCTGTTGTCGTTGGCCACCTTGAACCGAAGTCCACTGTGAGGTTGGACAGGGAGGTGGACTACGACCACACATGCTTTGTTGAGGAAATTGTGAGTAGAGCCTGTGTCGAACAAGGCGATTCCCTCCGGGGCGCCAATACGGACCTTCAGTTGCATTGTTTGGGCCGTGTAGATCCCAGTGACTGCTAGTAATGAAATTTTCGGTTCCACCTCATCGGCCATGTGATCCTCTGATCTATCGTCAGGACTTTGGTCACCCTCGGGCTCCAACCAAAACAATCGTTTGCATCTATGACCCTTCACAAATTGTTCGTCACAGTTGAAACATAACCCGCGTTGTCTGCGTTCTGCCATCTCTGATGTGGACAGGCGGCGGAAAACTCCCGTGCGCATTTCTATGGGTGCCATGGTCGCAGTGGGCGCTGCTATCATCAGGTTTGCCGGAGTAGGGGGTGGTGGCAGCCAGGCATGGGGCATCGTCCGATTGGTAGCAGTCTGTCGGCCCGTGGTTGTCGGATGTGCTACAGGCGGGTGAAGGCGTTCAAAAGCACGCGCTAGGTTCAGTGCTTGCTGTAGAGACGTAGGACCTACCAATTCCACGTGCGTGCGAATTGGTTCCGATAACCCCGCGGTGAATAACTCGATCTGATGAGTACTGATAAACCGACGGTATGGCACAAAAGATCAGTGAATTCTTGTTGATATTGTGCCAAAGTTCCCGTCTGTTGTAGATGCTTGATAGCTCCCAACGTATTTGTGCGAATGGTCGGACCAAAACGCATCGAGCAATAATGTTTGAACACGGCCCATGGAATTTGTCCCTCATCGCGTTCTAACTGATAGAACCACGAGTGAGCAACCTTTGAAAGGTGAAAAGCGGCCATCCAGACTTTATCATCTTTAGGGATTTGATATGCGCGGAAATATTGATCGCATTTAGTCAACCAGGTGATTGGGTCGACTGAACCATCGTAGATTGGGAGCTCCAAACGTGGAAGGCCTGGTTGATCCAGCTGTGTTCGAGGGACATCTTGGCGTTTCCGGTTCCCATGGTATTCTTCGAAGTCGTCGCCGGTGCCACGGTGTTGCTCAAAGCCACCCAGTATCCGATGGGCGTCGAACCGAGTTGTCGGTGGAACCCGATTTTTGGACGTGATTCCTGATGTGTCTTCGAACGAAGGCGGAAACGGCAACAGGCCTGCTCCGTTTGGCGCGGCATGGGTCTGGGCGGGTGATTTTGCCGTCGCTAGGACCGCCAGTGCTACCCGCAGTGCGTCAAACATCTGGCGCATCTCCTTGGCCAAGCCGTCAAGATGCTGCTCGGAAGCCAGCTGCTGCTCACGAAATCGCTGGTCGTTCGTCGCCTAGAGATTGGTTATGGCCTGGAGTAGTTCCGATTGTGCGTGTTCTAGTCCATCGAGCCGTGCATCGGACGAGGAGTCAACCTTGGGTGGCATGGTGGGCGGGATCGGTGTCTCTGATACCAAGTTGATAGGATCGAAGATCCTCTTGAATTAGAACGAAGATTATATGGGTGAGAAGGCAGAACTAGATAGAAGAAGGGAGAACTTGGAAGAAGCTATTTTGTATTGATTCATAATGCTTGTCCAATTACAGAACCTCCGAACTCTTTATATAGTGCCAGAGTCGGATTGAGTTATGGCTATCATAGCTCTACTCGGATACAACTCGAACCGACTCTTTCTATTCTTAACTTACTATATTTGAACTTCCGGATTCCTCTCGTCTTTGTTCCTGCACTGGTACTGAATCCCAATGAAACTGTCTATAACACTATACAAGTTCCAATCTTGGTATAGATACAAGACTTGTAACTCGCTTTTTTTTCTTTTCTTATTATAGCAACAAAAAGAAGGAAAGCAGCCAGGAGAATAGAGTTTTCACCATTACTCATACCAGAAAGAGTAGGAGGCTAGATGATACTGCTGCAAAGTTTGTGGTATGCTTGAGAATTTTTTTCAAACATTTTTTTGTTCTTGATCTGTATACTGAACATGGTGTTTAATTCCTTAATGGAAAGCTTGGGGTGGTTGTGGCCTCCATTATCTAAAAATGTTTCAGCATCTTTATAACACCTGTCAACCAATTCTCTGTATGAAAGTAATGTATCATGACTTACAAATTTAGTTATGAGAATATAGTGTATCTTATTGAACAAAAATAGAGTTGTCAAGATATATGGAACTTGTGGTTAACATTGCTTATTTTGTAGGATGATGCTAATAATATGGTGTACAATGAAGCTGGTACTCTAGAATCTTCAAAATCTATTGTAGAGATTGAAAATCAAGTTTATGCCTAGTTAAAGGATAAAGGAACTAAAGTGACCGGTTTTGGAATGGGAGTAACCTCGGATGAGGTAAATGAAGTGCAGGCTGAAGCTAGAAATGCTTTGTCCTGTGGTGTCAGTCAGAAAATGAAGAGAAGATCCAGGAGCAGATACTAGAGATGAAAAGTCAGTATGAATTGAAGCTATCTGAAATGCAAAGTCAGTATGAAGCAAAGATATTAAGAATGGAAGCTCAGCATGCTGCAGCAAAAACTGAACAAGAATCAAGGCATTCTAACATTGCAGGCTCAAGTTGATCACCTAACGAATGTTATGATGACATCTTCAAAGCCTCTCAACCAAGGTCATGGGCACAATCCATATTGAACTACTGACTGCTGGAAGTAAATTTTTGGTGAACTTTTGCACATAATACATTTAGTGAATATTACATATGTATATCTGAATGCATGTCTGATTCTCTGTGAGTAGCATGAGTGAGGACTACTGAACATGTTCAAGAGGTTCTCTCTTCAAAACTTGCTTGGATTTTGGCGGTTTCTACTAGCAGTGTTGTCTTAGTTGTGCTCTTGGCATTCCCGTTTTATTTCTAATATTTGCTCGTGGTATTAGTACAAAGTATAATAACATCTCTTCAATATTTTGACAACAAATTTCAAATAATATTTTTTATAGTGACATTCATAATTAGTCATTTATCAATTATTGTGCTAAAATTTAAACATACGAATGCGTAACTATTGGCGCCATATACAATGTATGACACTAGTTTGTGACTTTTTGAAGTGTCTCCATGATATTCTTTTAAATCTATTCAAAATGTTGGTGACACTTCTATTAGGGAGAATTGGCTACAGGGCACTACAAATGTGCGTCATTTGCCAACGGACACTCAAAAATCGTGATGCGATCAAAACACACTATAAAAATATGTAATTTTGCCATAGGACACTAAGTGCATTATTATATCATTTCCGGGCCAGAGGGAGAGAGAAAATTTTGAAAAAGACACGAGTGCCCCTCGCTCTCTCACACATCCAGCTCTCACCGACAGTAGGGACCCACACGATTGTCCTCCCACTAAAGCTCCTCCCAGCTCCTCCTGGAGGCCGGCCTCATCCTCCACCCCTCCCTCCCCCTCGATCGCCTCAACGCCGTCGTGCTCCGCTTCCGCGAGGTCATGCGCGCCACTGAGATCAATTGGAATACGAAGATCAATTGGTTGGATTACATCGAGATCTGGCCGACTGAAACCAAGTGCAAATTGAGCGAACTACTCGAGCTAATTCAACTAACAAATAACTCGACTCAAACAAGGAATTGAATCACGGCGGGATTAACTCCAACAAGGTCCCGATGTCGATGCCGCGCACCGTCCAACACCTCGAGGCGCGGAGGCCAAGGAGCCGAGGAGCTGCAGAGAGGCGTGCACGTGGAATGATGGGAGCACGATGTTCGGGCGCCTGCGGATGTTCCGGACGGGCGCTGCGAGGTTGCGCTGCGCGAGGCGCTGACGATCGTACATGAACTCCGATGGCGGACGGCGGGGCCGTCCGGCGTCGGTGGTTCTGCCGCGGCGCGGCCTCCTGCGGTGGCGCTCCACGAAGCCCGGCGAGGGTGTCCGCGAGAGATGGTTGTCGGCGAGGTCCATGGCCCGTGGGCGCCGCGGCCGCTGCGAAGGAGGGCCTTGACGAGAAGGTGCATGCGAGGCCGAGCCACCCGTCGTGGGGCATTTCGTCGGCGGCTTACGGCGCGCGAGGGTCGGGGCGGGGCATAGCCGCCGAGGAGTGTGGCGTAGGGCGCGGCGTCGGCCGCGCACGCGCATGCGAGAGGAGGAGTGGTGGGCGAGGAGGAGGAGGAGCGCGCGCAGAGGCGGCACCTCCGCGAGGAGGGCGAGGAGGTGGTTGTAGTTGGGAGGAAGGGGACGAGCGGGCACTGGAGGAGGCGGGCGTGAGGAGGCGTGCGGGCACGAGGCGGCGGTGGAGGAGGCCGTTGGCGGCGTGCTCGTCGAGGGGCACGGCGAGGAGGAGGAGAGGAGGAGGAGGCGACGCGGTGCGAGGAAGAGAAGAGAAAGAGGAAGAAATAGGGAATGGATGAGTGAAGAGAAGAGGAAGAAGGAGACCGAAGGGCAAAAAGGTCATTTCACGTGCTTTCTCTCTCCTCTTCCACTCGAAAATGATATAATAATGCGCTCAGTGTCCTATGGCAAAATTACATGTTTTTACAGTGCGTTTTGGCTGCAGCACGATTTTTGAGTGTCCGTTGGCAAACGACGCACATTTGTAGTGCCCTGTAGCCAATTCTCCCAAAATATTATGACATTGGTTGTCACGGCACTGGTGACATCTTCTAAAGTGTCACCAATTTTTTGACGACTCTTCGTCTTATGACCCTTCCCGTGACACTTTGTAAGGCGTCACAAAAAAAAGCTTGTGACCCTTAAAAAAGTCTCGAAATGCAAAATGAAGTGTATGTAAACAACTAGATTGTTGTAGTCCTAACATGGAAGAAAAACTAGAGATCCCCATATTAATTAGAACGCAAATATATATAACCAGTCATGTGATACTATGATACCCAGAGATATAAATGTATTACTAAAATTATTAAATAAAGTATAATATTAAAAAGCAAATAGAAATATATTAAATTTTAATATAGAAATTAATACTGATGGAGGAAAAACTACAAATCCTCACGTTAATCAGGACACAAATATATGTAATTAGATATGTGACTCTGTGGTACCCAAACACACACACACACACACACACACACACACACACACACACACACACACACACACACACATATATATATATATAGGACGCCCGTTTCGTACTCCCGGGAGTATGTACTCCCACTTCTAATATACCACTTAAACGAATATATTATACTTCTTTATCACTTTCAGTATACTTGAATACCAATTATGAGATATTCCAATGTGAGTTGATCAGAAAATTTTCATTGGAACCCTTTTTTTTGCTATATACCATTTTTCATACATAAAAGAAGTATATACACAGATTTTGGTATAAAAAGTGGATTTTCATAAAATTTTTCATGGAACTCACTTTGGGGTATCTTATAATCATTATTGGAGTATACTCAAATTGATAAAGAGGTATAATCATACAGCTTAAGTGGTATATGAGAGTAGAGTAATGCATTCTCTGAGTACTATACCATTTTCCTATATATATATATATATATATATATATATATATATATATATATATATATATATATATATATATATATATATATATATATATATATGATGCATGTTTAGACTCCATTTGAATATACCACTTAAACGAATATATTATACTTCTTTATCATTCTCAGTATATTTAAATATCAATTATAATATACTCTAACGTGACTTGATTGAAAAATTTTCATTGGAGTCCTTTATTTTTGCTATGTACCTTTTTCATATATAAAAAAAGTATGTACACAAATATTGCAATAAAAGGTGGTTTTTAATGAATTTTTTTATGGAACTCATTTTGGGGTATCTTATAATCATTATTGGAGTATACTCAAATAGATAAAGAGGTATCACCATACGATTTAAGTGGTATATGAGAAGCGAAAGTACGTATTCCTAGGAGTACCATACCATTTTCCTATATATATAATACTTTCAAAAGTTTAAAAATTAGTTACAATTATATTTTACTTTTTAAAATAAATGTTGGAAGTTGTGTGTACACTTTTTTGAAGTGTATTACATAGATATGATGTTTCAAAACTGGTTGTGGACTGAGCAAAATGTTTCTCAATGTATGCAATTTAGGATTGAAATTTTCGAAAACAAGCTCAAATTTTCAAAATTAATATTGTGAAAATCTGAATTTTTGAAATTTGTATATCATTTAAAATTTGATATATTCAAAATAATAAACGTGGTGTTTTTAAGGTCTTTTCATAATTTGTTAGAATTCAAACACGTTGTTAACACAAATAGCATGTGTGAATGCACAGGTTGATGAGTATTAGAACTAAACCCACACACATTTACACAATAGTTAGCTAAAAAACGACCTCGCACTTGCCATACATGCACGTACTAAATATCTTGCAAGGAGAGGCCTGCAAGGAAATGAAATAGAGAGGAGGTGAGCTAGCTCGCTTGGCTTGGCTTGGAGTTACCCAAGCAGCCCACTCGGGCTCGAGTCCTTGACTCGGTGGGTGTCTCACCTGGTGCGGTTTGGGTGTGTGTGTGGGTGGGTGAGGGGGCACTACTACAAAAAGGCACATACTGGACGTCTCATCACAGACGATTGATCAAAACCGTCTGTATTACATGACATCACAGACGATTTTGGTTTAGAGACCGTCTGTGTTACTGGCTGCGCTAAAAACCATCTGTGAACAGGTAATATCACAGACGGTTCGTAATAATAACCGTCTGTGATATTGTTACATATCACAGACGGTTTTATGTTGGAAACCGTCTGTGATACTTCATAGATGGTTCTTATTAATTACCGTCTGTGATATTACTCCATGTCACAGATGGTTTTTTGTTCAAAACCGTCTGTGATAATTATCTCATCACAGACGGTGCGCCGTTTTGCTCTCTTACTTATCATCCGTTGCAGTGTACTTCTCAACAGTCTTCTTCTCCATCTCTGGCGCTACGGTGAGTCCATCAGCGCCACTCCGTGCTCGGTTTTTAGTATCGCCTCACCTCACTGAGCCCACTCGATCGATCGTGTGGTCCATTTCAGCTATTGTCGCCCACGCCGAGCTGCATGTCACCGCCGCCGCCATCGACGCCAACTCTTCTTCGGTGAGTGCTCGACCCCACTAAGGTCGATTTTCCCACCTATATGTACCCCTAAAGCTGTGCATGTTCTTCGTTTGAGTTTATTTCCACCGAGAAGACCTATCACCGAGGAGCTAGAATTGCCGCCGTCGCCTCTGTTCACCGACGACCAGCCGCCTTAGACCTTCCTCAGCCAACTTCATTGACACCTTCCTCGTGATCGAGGTGAGCTACTCGAGCATAAGCATCCTTTAATTTGAGTAGATTGGCGTTTACGCCGAAATCGCTAGTGAAGCCCATAGTCACCCTTTTATTTATTTTCAGGGTTTTCAACACGAACCGTGTGATGGACCGAAGCTGGATGTACGCTAAGAATCGTGTGAGTAAAGAGTACATTAATGGCGTGTGTGCTTTTACAATAGCTGCCGAGAGGGATATGTTGAATAAGGGGGCAGAATATATGTACTATCCATGCATTGACTGCGAGAATCTGAAGATGTTTGATAACCAAGCACAGATCCAACCCCGTATATCGACCAGCACAAGGACATGCTTTGGCAACAGAATCCAGAGCGGCCGGATGTTTGGATCACGAGACAGCACAACAGTCGGTTCAACCAATGGTTGAAGGAGCGACTCGCTACGAACTCGTCAAGTGATATGCTGACATGGTTGGCAAAAGGGCCAACATTTACAGTTGTGACATGGCAAGGATACGACATAAATGGGTACGCATTCTATACGCGGGCTCAGGATATAAAGAGCGCTAACCAGAACAGCGGTGTCCGCATAGATGCATTTAGTACCGATGGGTTGAGGAGCTCCTACTATGGGTTCATAGAGGAGATTTGGGAGCTCGACTACGTGCTTTTCAAGATCCCACTGTATCGGTGCCGTTGGGTCCATCTCCCACAGGTGAAGGTCGACAGGTACGGCGTCACTACCGTGGACCTCGAACGTGTCGGATACAAAGACGAACCATTCGTACTCGCTAACCAAGTTGTTCAAGTCTTCTATGTAACCGACCAGGAAAATAAGAAGCGCCACGTAGTTCTTCATGGAAAAGGAGGATTGTCGGAGTTGAGAATGTAGTGGACGGGGAAGAATACAATCAATTTGACGAGTTGCCTCCTTTCGGAAACGGCATAAGGGTCAAGGAAGAACGACGTGACGAAACTAGCTACATACGCGTCGATCATCAAGAAGGGCTAATTTTTAAAAGAGATAAGCAAGTGGAATGATGAATGAAATGTTTATGTGTCATATGTTCTGAATTTGCATTTATGTATATGAGAATGTGTCATATGTGAATTTGTATTTATGTATATGAGAACGTGTCATATGTGTGAATTTGCATTTATGTATATGAGATGTGTCATATCTGAATTTGTGAAATGGATGTGCTTGTTTCTGAAATGAATGTGAATTGGATGTATACATGTACTTGTTGTGTTTCTGCTTGTTTCAGAGGGCATGACTAACATTTCCTGAGACTAGCCAATAAACAGAAATGGATTTAGCAATACAAAAGAATATCTCAGACGGTTCCTTACAACAAACCATTTGTGATTTTATATCACAGACGGTTCCATGTAAAACCCGTCGGTGATAATGCATATATCACAGACGGTTCCATGTAAAACCCGTCTGTGATAATTCATATATCACAAACGGTTCCATATACAACCCGTCTGTGATAAGGCATATATCACAGACGATTCCATATAAAACCTGTTTGTGATAATACATATATCACAGACGGTTCCATATACAACCCGTCTGTGATACAGATACCGCAGACGGTTATTTATTGGAACCATCTGTGATGTCAAACCCTATTTACATTCAGACTTAGGGTTTGCCGCGCCCCCCACTCAAACGATTAAGTTTCTCCAACATCCCACCTCCCCCGAGCCCGTTCGCCTCCTCCCCCGAGCTCGCCACCTCCTCCTTGAGCCCGGCGTGCCTCCCCCCCAAGCCCACCGCCTCCTCCCTGAGCACGAGCCGCCGCTTCCCGAACCCGGTGCCCCTTCGACGCCGCCCTGCTGCTCTAGTGCTCCGTGAGTATCACAACATTGCTTGGCTTTGAAATGTGGTGTAGTGGGCTTGAGAATCTTATGATAATATGTTGATTTGTGACAGAACCTCTATTTCTCATGAAGATGTCATCCGCTCATTCTTCGTCATCGTCGCCTCATGCGTCTGATGTGCCGTTCTCTAGAAAATCCAAGCGCAAGGAAAGAGGAATATCGAATAGGCCGGAGGGCTGATTTACCATCACGAGAGTTCATGTGTTTAGGGCCCCTCTGAGTCCTCCCCGAGCATCAGTCGCATTCCGGACAACGGTCGGAGTAGTTACATGCGAACGGGTCAAAATCACCTATGATTCGTGGAAGGAGTACACCAAAGTTAACAATCACAAAGCTGTGCTGCTGAAGGAAAATTTTAAATCGTTCGAGATACCAGAAGAACACAAGGCCTCCGTGCAACGATACGCGTTGCTAGCGGCATGCAAAGCGTGGAGGAACTTCAAGAGCACGCTTATCAAGGATTACATGGAGACGGATTTGACGCCCTTCCAGAAGTATCCGTTCGTGGAGGAGTACTGGGAAGACTTTGTGGCGAAGAAGAAGACAGATGATTTTAGGATTCAAAGTGAGGCACATAGGGCCCTCCAGGAAAAAAAAACACGCACCCCCACAGACTCGGTATGCGGGTATGCGGGTAAAATCGCGCAATGGAGGGATCAGAACGAGCATGCACGCCAGTTGGATGCCTCCCCGCCATTTGCCAGCATCACTGATGAGCGTTCTCAACAGTGGCTAAGAGCGAGATTATCTACCTCGTCTTCGGGGGTCGTCTCCTTTCCAAACCCCACAAACATGGAAGTGTTACGGCGCATGGTAAGATATCGAACTACCTAGTTTGTAATTACTCGATAACTTCATAGGAAGTGAAATAACATGTCGGGCTCTTGCAGGAAGAGCTGAGTACTGCACAATCTTCCCAAGGCTCATTCCAGGCAGACAGGGAGAGAGATATACTCTCCGCGGCCCTGGGAAACAAGGAGCATATGGGTCGCACGAGTGGCATTGGTCTTTATGTTGATTGGAACAAAGGATTCTCAAAGGACTCCGAGACGTACTGGGGTAGGAAGAGAGCCAAAGCCGAGCGCGAAGCAAAGATACGAGAGGAGATTCGTGCATCCCTTAGAGAAGAGATGCGGGATGTCACACGAGAGGAGATTCGTGCATCCCTCACAAATCAGTTGGAAGCCCCCGCCGCTACTGTGCTAGCTAGCCCCCCCCAAACGTCCGAGTAACTGCGCATCCAACCATAACTTAGAAATCGATATGATTTCTGATGATAACATCCGGTAATAATTATTATCACTGAATGCTTGATCCATTGATAGGCACGTTGGAGTAGCTAATTTTGTATCATTATGTGAGGGGCTCACGAGTGCAAGCTCCAAGTGAGATGTGGCTCCATTGCCTAGATCTTGCTTAGGGCAGTGCATCCATCGGTGTTGGGGCCTTCTTGCACGATGTAAATATAGCACGGGTTTCGCAAAAGTGAATGTGGACGGTGTTTATGCCAATTTCGAGTCGTCCAGTGGAGAAGCCCCAAACGACGAGATCGTGACTTTAGGGCAAGCCATTGGAGCATTCATCCAGTGGCCCAAGAAAGACATATGCCGGAGCTACGCACCGATGCCAACTTCACGAAGTATGCTCTGTCGAGTGGCTGCATCGAGCGGCAAGTCGGTGCATCGGTGCATCTACACCTCATGCTCAGTCGACTCTCGTGAAGTCGACCTATACAAAGCGAGGTAGGAAGGACAAATCGAAGACGGTCGACTCCTGTTCTGATGTACCCTTCTTGCCATTGCCCGAAAATTCGTGCTAGGTAAGCCGTTGATCGAGAGGTTAGACAGCCCTACTATAGGATTGGCTTGCACGAGATTGCACACATGGTACATGGAACATGCCAACAAGACGGATGAACAACGACGCTCGGGTGTCACTGTTAAGTTCAAGAAGGATAATTTTAACCACGAGGCTCTAGACTGTGTCTTTACGGTGATGTTCGATGACTTGTTCAATCTCTTCAACCTCGACTCCTTCGACGTCTCACTCATGCGATGCTGGACACTGTAAGTGTGTACAATCACGGTCAATGTTCGTGTAATACCAATAAATGTTATATATAACTCCTTGCTTTTGTATATATATATATATATGTGTATATATATATATATATATATATATATATATATATATACACATGATTTACAAGCAAGTAAGGCATTCACGGTAGGTTTCCTCGACCCACACATGGTGCATGAGCAAACCATCAAGGAGAATGCACAATTCGTTGAGGATTACGTGGTGGACTCATTGTCGACTCACGCAACAAGCAATTCATACTTTTGCCCTACAACCAGGAGTAAGTCTTGCACTAGTAGCTATACTTGTTGATTTGTACTTTATAAGCAACACCAACTTAGGTTTAATGACCATGACGACATACCCGTAGGTTCCATGGATTCTAATTGTAATTATACCAAAATGAAACTTGGTAATATACCTAGATTCCTAAAGAGGGCCATACACAACTTCACGAGTTAGCCGAGAATTAATCAACAGTAAACACATTTCCTCCATAGATAACTCTATTATGCAGTCTTTCCTTCATTTGCAATGGTTAAGGATAACTTTTGGAATCACGTGGTCGTTCAAGATGTACTATCCAAAAGGAGGATATGCAAGGAGGGACCTGCGACACGATCTAAATTTTCCGGTATTCTAGTACACATTAATCCTATGTAACACTTCATAGTAATGCCTCTCGAACCAACCAATTCTATTTTTGCGGTGCCACCAGCATGCCGATCCGCAACTTCGTGGATTCTATGTTTGCCACAACATGGAACTACTCATCGGTTCGCGATAACCAATGATCCTCAGGTTTGTCAATCTTAATGCAATAATTATATCATTCTTATCAATTTATATATGCAGGAATTTAATCTTTGTAGCGACAGGTTGCGACCATCGCAGAAACTACGTTGGAACAGAGCCAGCTCATAAAAATTCGAGGACACCTTGCTACATTCTTGAACCGTGAGGTTATAAATCCAAATGGAAATTTCCACAATGTAGATTGAAATTGATTGGGATAAGAGATATTGAACTTAACCGCACATGTGTGTAAATGTACATGAATGTTTAATTTTAGTTAATTGATTTGTGAATATTGGATGTGCTTGTTTCTGAAATGAATGTGAATTGGATGTGCTAGCTTGTTTCTGAAATGAATGCGAATTGGATGTGCTAGCCTGTTTCTGAAATGAATGCGAATTGGATGTGCTAGCCTGTTTCTGAAATGAATACGAATTGGATGTGCTTGTTTCTGAAAAGAATATCACAGACGGTTCCTTAGGACATACCATCTTTGAGGCATCATCTCTTACAGACGGTTTAATCTACAAACCTTCTACGATGCATCAGATATCACAGGCAGTTTAATATACAAACCGTCTGTGATGAGTCATATATCACAGACGGTTTCATCTACAAACCGTCTGTGATAGTCGACTATCACAGACGGTGTTATATACAAACCGTCTGTGATGACTCATGTCATCACTGACCCATAGACTCAGACGGCTCACGAAACCGTCTGTGATGGCGTTTTTGAACCGTCTGTGAAGACCTTTTCTGTAGTAGTGGGGGGAGGTAAGTGGGTGTAGGGGGTTAGTTTGAGGACTGAGCTGGGGCTCAGTTGGCAGAAGGAAGCTTTAGACTCTCAGCCCGTCACGGTTTGAGCATTGGCTTCTGTTGGTCACCTCGCGAGTAGGGTGCTCTTCTTCTTTAAGGCTATCTGGATGGGAAAATTCCAACCCAAAAAAAGGAAATGAAATAGAGGATTATTGCAAAATGTAGAGAATTATATGGTATAAAAGGCGGGTTTCATTCTAAAAAACTACAAATTTAGAGAGGTCTACGATGCAATGCATGACTTATTTATGCTTTTTCTTGTATCTCATTCTTAATTTTTTTTAAAAAAATAGATTTAACATATTTAAATTTAGTACTCCCGGTACTTTGTTGTAGAAAAAAAGATTGATCTTGGTTTTGTTGTTATTACTTTGCTGCTGAAATGATAGAAAACTTTTATCCCTAAATATGAGAAGATGTGCATAAGAATATATGGTGTGGAGAAGAACAATTTCTGAACAAAATAGAAGTGATAAATGCACCCACTTATTAATTTTATAAGCGCACACATGTAATCCCTTTGATTGAAAAAGTACACCAAAAATCATGTCTTCGATTCAGGACACTACAATTTAGTGACTCTTTTCTATAGGACTCGAGACTATTAAAATAAAAATTATCCTAGTTAGTAGTGGAGAGAGTGTATCGTTGTCCGTTTTTATGGTGTGACATTTTCCCCTCGCTCTGATAAAGAAGAAGCATCGCGGGCGCCCGTGTGAGCAGCTCGGCCTGACGGAGCGGGAGCCTAAAAGCTTCCCTCTACCAACTGAGCTAGACTCAATCCTCGTTGTCCAATTTGCCCCTCCATCATTCTCCCTTCTTCTTCAT
This sequence comes from Ampelocalamus luodianensis, assembly GCA_036346255.1. Classification (NCBI taxonomy): domain Eukaryota; kingdom Viridiplantae; phylum Streptophyta; class Magnoliopsida; order Poales; family Poaceae; genus Ampelocalamus; species Ampelocalamus luodianensis. The sequence goes on along the minus strand of CM070635.1, from coordinate 10,740,486 downwards.
CCATTCTTCCTCACTCTTCCTCTTTCTCATTTCCATCCCTACATGGGAGCCACCTGAGGCCAATCTTCCCTGTAGCAGCGAAAACAATTAAATAATAGTGATGGATGACAATTATTATGGAGGATAATATTAAGTAACTAATAATAAAAGCTAAAACTAATGCTAAGGCTATGGCTACGAGAAGGTTGTGCTTATGGATGTGATTAGGGCCTATGGTATTCGGTCCACCTGCAACATTAGATAATCACCGGGACGACAACGATGATCTATATAATTAGAGAAATTGTAATAATATCAAGAATTAATGTAGGCAGCACACCCTAAATACATTTCCCTAGGACAAACATCGTATAGAATAATCTATTGTTCTGCACACCTGCGCACAGTACATATCATGCTCGCAATTAAGGATTTATTGTGTCACCAGTGGTGGGAGGGATGTGAGTGGGAGCCATGGTGAGAGGGTGGGGGAGGAGAGAGAAGGGGACGAAGAGGGTGGAGAAGAAGATAGGGCGTGCATGGGGGGTGGTGTGGTGCAGCCAGCCTACTCGGTTTAACTGCTCCCAGATTGGTCAGATTCACCGGAAGTCATTTTCGAAAAAAAAATTCTCTCTCCGATTCAACTGGAAATGGTATTTCAATGGCCTCGACAACAAAAGGCCGGAAAATTGTAGTGTTCTGAAGCAAAGACATGATTTTTCGATGCCCTGAAACAAATGCCACAAATTTACAGCATCCTGTAGCTAATTTTACCCTATTTTCTACTTTGTGATGTAGCAGTTAGTTAAAATATCTGTTTTGAAGTCACAACATCAAAATCTTACTGAAATTAGTAAAAATTCACCTAAGTAGATCCCACAACGTAGCACAAAACAGCACAACTGCACAACCACAAACTGACCCAAATTCTACCATATGCAACGGAGACATTTTATTTTCGATGGTAACTACCCAAATTCTACCATATGCAACAGAGACGTTTTATTTTCACAGAATTTACCGATTACACCTGAGATTCCCAGTCATTACATAAACTTGGCGGAATAAAGTCCGGATGATGTGCTAGATTAATTTCACGACACATTGCCCGGATGATCTAGCGAATTGAGCCAACCCAACTCAGGGGCCACCGGATTTTGCTATCTCCTAATCTTACGATCTCCACTCAATGGAGCTAGTCATTGGCACAATTAAGTGTCGAGTCTTGACGATGACTTGCATAAATTTCAGCTTAGTTTCTACGCACATATTGGATTGCTCTATGTGTTAGAAATAATGCACGGATCGACAGGGACAAGAGACACGAATTTTACGTGGAAAACCCTTGCGGGAAAAAACCACGGGCGCCAACCGGCGATGATCACTATATGAGGAGCGATTACAGAACGCAGGGGATTACAATGAGGTATAAGGCGTCAACTCTCCCCGTGCGGCTTACAAGAGGTATATAAAGGGGTAAAAGGACTTAGAGTCCAAGTAGGAAACTAATCCGCTAATATGGTAACTAATCCGGACACTTCCATATTAGAAATTCGGATCACAATATATCCCTTATTTCAACAATCTCCACCTTGAGACGAATTTCCTCTTGCAGCATAATGAAGAATCATCAATCATCAAATATCTCCATAATAAGATAAAAATCACCGCGCCAACTAGTCTCTAGGACTAGATCAATACTAACTAAGCTTGAGCAAAGCTCAAACTTAGTAAAAGGAACTGCTTTGTCATCATATCAATTTGGATTATCATGAGTACTTATTTTGCACACTTTGACATCACCTTGAGCAATAACACCTCGAATAAAGTGATATCTCACATCAATGTGCTTTGTTCTCTCATGGAACATCGATCCTTTGTAAGGCATATAGCACTCGACTATCACAAAATATAGTAGTGCAAGAATTATCTCCACAAAGCTCGTATACAAACCTCTCAACCAAATAGCTTCTTTACAAGCTTGAAATAGCCATGTATTCTGCTTCAGTGGTAGATAAAGCAACAGTAGTTTGCAAACTTGCCTTCCAACTAACAAAGACAACCACCAATGGTGAAAACATAACTGTGAGAGACCTCCTCTTGTCCAAATCACCAAGGCATAATCGAAATCAACATAACCAACAAGTCCATCTTTAGAATTCCAAATCGCAAACAAGCATTAGAAGTGCCACGCAAATATCGAATATCCATCAATCGCTTTCCAATGCTCTTTTCGTGATTAGCCATGTATCTACTAACAACACTCGGTGCATGAGATAAATCAGACGAGAACATACCATGGCATACATAAGAGAACCAATCGCACCGAATATGGAACTCTAGACATGTACTCAATATCATAATCGACTTAGGACATAAAGTCAAGATAATCAAATCTGAAGCTAATGGAGTACTCACTGGTTTTGCATCATGCATATTAAAACGACGAAGAACCTTCTCAATATAACCTTTTTGGCTAAGGTATAACTTGCCAGATTTCCTCTCTCTGATAATCTCCATGCCAAGAATTTTCTTTCCCGCACCTAGGTCCTTCATCTCAAATTCATTACTCAATTGTGCTTTCAGTTTTGCTATTTCTGACTTATCTTTTGCAGCAATCAACATATCATCAACATAGAGAAGCAAATAAATGGCTGAACCATTAACAGTCTTTAAATAGACACAGCTATCATAATCAGACCGCTTAAAATTATGAGAGAGCATAAAAGAGTCAAATCTCTTGTACCATTGCCTAGGAGACTGCTTCAAACCATAAAGAGATTTCTTTAATCTACAAACAAGGTTTTCTTTTCCAGGAATAACAAAACCCTCAGGTTGGTCCATATAAATGTCCTCTTCCAACTCCCCATGTAAGAATGCAGTTTTAACATCTAATTGCTCAAGTTCATAATCATGCATGGCAACAATCGAGTAAAGTGCGAATAGAGCTATGCTTCACAACCGGGAAAAGACATCATTAAAATCAATACACGAATTTGACTATAGCCTTTAGCAACCAACCTTGCTTTATACCTTCTTTGGTTCAGTAGAAGAAATACCTTCCTTTCTTTTGAAAATCCACTTGCAACGAACAAAGCTTCTTCTCCTTTGGCAATTTTACTAATTCCCAAGTGTTATTCTTTTCAAGTGACTCCATCTCATCATGCATAGCGCTTATCCACTTCTTACAATCGATGGAGCTAATAGCCTCAGTATGATGAAGGTTCCGCATTACCTTCAATTTCTTACGCTACACTTAAAGCATAAGCAACAATGTTAGCTTCTTCAATCAACCTCCGGGTGGATTAATCTCTCTCCTAGGCACATTAATCGCAATAGACCGTTGTGGTGGCTGCTCAACAATAGGTGCATCATGAACAATGGTATTCTCTTTATCGATGTGTTACTCGAACCAACAGAGTGCTCCACTGAACACTTGAATTCCGCTTACTCTCAACAGAACGTTAGTAGGCGGTTTATCGAAACATAGCGATTCATTAAAGACTACATTTCGCTAATCACAACCTTCCTTGTTTCAGATTCCACAACTTATATCCTTTAACACCAGATTTATAACCAAGAAAGATGCACTTAATAGCTCTAGGCTCTAATTTTCCATTATCAACATGAGCATAAGCGGTACAACCAAAACTCTCAATTTCGAGTAATTTGTCGGGGAACGGACCATACCTCAATTGGAGTCTTCTTTTCAATTGCAATATTGGGTGACCGATTAATGAGATAGCAAGCGATGGAAGCGGCTTCACCAAAACGCCTATGCAAACTCTGCATTAGACAACATGCAACGGGCCTTGAAATGATGGTTCTGTTCATACGCTCACTACACCGCTTTGTTGAGGAGTACCAGAACGTGTAATGCCTAACAATGCCTTCACTTTGCAATATGATTCAAATTCATCGAGCAATTCCATCCCATTATCGGTCAAGAAGTTTCTTTACCTTCTTTTGGTTTGCCTTTCAATCATAGTCTTCCACTCTTTAAATGCTGAAAATGCTTCTGACTTATACTTCAAGAAATAAGGCCACACTCTTCTAGAATAATCATCAATAATTGTTAACATATAACGAGCACCTCCTAGAGATGTCTTACGAGATGGCCCCCATAAATCAGAATGCACATAATCTAAAATACCTTCTGTAGTATGAACTGAGGTATTAAATCTCACCCTCTTGTGTTTTCCAAACACGCAATGCTCACAAAATTTCAGCTTGCGATGCTATGTCCATCAAGAAGTCCTCTCTTACTCAATTCTGCCAAACCAAGTTCACTCATATGCCCAAGACGCATATGCCAAAGATTAGTAGCATCAGAATCAGATAATGAACTTGAAATTACAGCAACATTACCTGATATTGTAGTACCTCATGAGATGGTACAAATTGGCGATTTAATATCACTTTCATCACAATAAGAGAGCCTTTTGATACCTTTAAAACTCCACCTTCACTGAATACTTGTACCCTTTAGTATCAAGAGTACTCAAAGAGATGAGGTTTCTTTTCAAATCTGAATGTGCCTCACATCTCACAAAGTTCGACAATGCCATCAAACATCTTGATCTGAATTGAACCAATTCTGCAACCTTACAAGATGAGTTATCACCCATCAACACATTACCACCTTCAACGAGTTCATAGGTGGCAAACCAATCCTTATTATGACACATATGAAAGGTGCAAAGTAATCAAGAATCCATTCATCATTGGTCTTAGCACATCCAAAGAAAAGCAACAAGGATTTCTCCATTAGGACTATCATCAGCAGCAAGAGAGGCTTTACCTTCATCATCTGTTTTACCTTTTGGCTTATAATGGCCGGTTCTCTTTTCTTTATTTTGCAGCTTCCAGCATTCATAGATGTCGTGCCCACTTTTCTTGCAATATTTGCACGACTTGTACTTGCCTCTAGATTTTGACCGGCTCTTGTAGCCATTCGGACTTTTGCCTCGAGGTCCATTGTTTGAGTTCTTCTCCTTTTGCCTGCCACGAATAAACAAGCCTTCTCCTTTCGAGCTTGAATTTTCAGAAGGTACCATCTGTTTCATCTTTTCCTTAGCATGCAAAGCTTCATAAACTTCATTAAGAATGAGAGTATCTCTACTATATAATATGGTATCTCTGAAGTTTGAAAATGAACTAGGCAGTGAACACAAAAGAATAAGACCCAAATCCTCATCCTCATATTTTACCTCCATCGACTCTAGGTCGGCAACAATCTCCTTAAACGTCGAAAGATGATCAAGCACAGATTCTCCTTCTTGCAATTTATGAGAGTACAACTTCTGCTTGAGATGCATCTTCTTTGGTGAGATCTTTTGTCATGCAAATTTTTCCAGCCACCATAATGCGTGGTTGTCTTCTCCTTTAAAACATCCTGTAAAATATTATTAGATAGATGAAGGTGAATCGAGATAAAGCCTTACGGTCTTTACGCTTGTCATCTGCGGTCCATGCGGTAGGCTCTTTTGCAAAACCTTCCAATGCATCATCCAAATCCATCGTGCCAACACGGCTCTCATCTTGACTTGCCACAATAAAATCTTGTGTCACGATCCGAGTGGAAGATCATATTTCAAAGTCGCCATGAGGAATAAAACCGAAAATTGCCGGTAATGCGATCGTAAACCTAGCAACAATCACGACTGCTTGGTACACTTTACGTACGCAAATCAAAGATCTACCAATATCCCGGTTCGGTTCTCGGTGGACGCGTAACAAAGATGACCGGATTTGTTAAACTCCACGTGAACTCATGAAGCAACAGATCCTGTGTTCTCGAGACAAAGTTGCTATGTGATTAATTGAAGAAAGAGAAGAATCTTCCTGTCTTTGTCTTTGCTTGACGATGACTTCTTTTCTTGTGCCGCTCGTCTTGGTTGCAGCACGATCTCTGCTGTTGGCAATTAATCGAGCAAAGAAAAAAAAATTACGCTTGCTTGACCGCCGCCGCGTTCGCTGGAATTGGCGGCGCTTGGACCGACGGGCGATGACGAACGGTATCGGACGGTGGCGCGACGGACGAAGAGCCAACGCGCAGCTTCTGCTGCCGTGGATGACGCGCCGAGAGACGCTACGAGGAAGACGCGCGACGGGATCGATGATCGAGGCGAAAGAGGCGTCGCGCCGGAGTCACAGCGCAATGGCTGACGGCGCGCAGCCGAACGGATCTGCTATTTTTTCGGTGTCTCTTCCCAAACCCTAATCTCCCGTGCTCGATACCACTTGTTAGAAATAATGCACGGATCGAGCAGGGACAAGAGACACGAATTTTACGTGGAAAACCCTTGCGGAAAAAACCACGGCGCCAACCGCGATGATCACTATATGAGGAGCGATTACGAACGCAGGGATTACAATGAGGTATAAGGCGCCAACTCTCCTCGTAAGCGGCTTACAAGAGGTATATAAAGGGTAAAAGGACTTAGAGTCCAAGTAGGAAACTAATCGCTAATATGGTAACTAATCCGGACACTTCCATATTAGAAATTCGGATCACAATATATCCCTTATTTCAACACTATGAGTTTTAAATTCACTTCCAAAATTGATACGTGCACTACTCCCACGGCGGACCCACCTTTCGGGCATGCTCGGCGCGCCGAGCTCCTTCTGCTGAGTCCTCCACCGCTGCTCCTCCACTCGCCTAGTAGCCCGCCCGGGCTGGCGGGTATGGCCGCCGTCTGACGTCGGCAAGCCCGAGATCGCCGAGCTACATGACACGTACACGCCGACGCGCCGCGCGCTATCGCTGCTAGCCCCGAGGTGCCGTGCCCGTCGGCGCCAGCGGGTGGCGCCGACGAGCTGCCGTCCGGGCCAGGTTCCGGGATGATCTCCGCGCTCGACATCGCGCTTCGTGGCGGCGCGGCGCCGGCGACGAGCGATGCGCGCCGTGGTCGGCGGTCGTCGCAGCCCAACCCGGGCTGCTCAGGAGGTCGATCCCGCACGAGGTGAGCTCTCCGCCGTTGTTTCTTGGTGTATCTCTTCTCGCTGCTATCTCACCGCTATCATGGCACGCCTATCTGGACAGAAAGTTCGGTTTTGGTCTGTGTTTCGATTGATCCGTGACCCAGGATTGGATTTTTAGCATGATTCTTAGTGCCTAATTTCTAATTGTGGCTTGACTGTGTTGAATTGATCGATAAGTATGTGTGTGTTTCCATATGTGTTAATTGATCCGTGAGCGAAGTGGAATCTTTACACGTTCTGACTGCTAAATTGTGTTCAACTTGTACTTTTGATGTGTTCTCTAGGCATTTCTTGTTACTGATTTCATGCCGTTGTTAGTAGTAATTGAAATTCTGGTTTATGCACTGTGGTTACTGGTTCGTGCTCAGCTCGGATCTGTCCCTTCTTTAATACTCTTGGATGTGCTGCTTTTGTTGAATGCAAATGCTAATTGCTTACTGAAGCTGACTACCTTGCGCTTCTTACCATAGACACTGAAGCTGAAATAGTGCGCACAGTTAATGTATTAACACAAGTTACACAATCCGTTCTCGCCAAGCTCTTTCAGCCGAAAGCATAGTGGGTTCGGCGTGATCTTGGTGTTCTGTCATACTAGTCCGGATCACATAATGGACGGGATTGATCTTTTGGTAGAATTGAAATGGTTGATTAAGTGCGTTTAAAACAGAGACTCAAAGAAGGCACGCCTCGCGGACCTTCTCAAGAAATGCGAGGAGGACGGCTGTGATACGTACGGCCTTGCCGGCCTCTCGCCGGAGAGCGGGGAGCGCGGCCACGTCGCGGTTGGCGACTCACCCTATCTAAAATTTTGTGCTGGGTCCGCCCCTGACTCCCACTCATGGAGTCATGGGACATGATCTCTGATTCTAAATGTAAGTCGTTTTGGATATTGATATAGTCTCTAAGGTGATAATTTGACTATATATCAATTTGTATGAAAAATATATTGTTTCAAATATAAATAATTATACATTATGAAATATATTTCATGATAGATCTAGTGATACAAATTTTATGATGTCAATCTAGGCAAAAAAATTTATATATTGATGGTATCTCAAATGATTGACATTTGGAATCGGAGGTAGTACCCGTGCACATCCACATCGTCTCGTTGGACACTCGTACTATATATTGTGCACAGCTGAATTGTCAATTGAAGCTTCACCTTCACTTTCCCACTTGGGAATAATCGAGCCCTCTCGATCAAGAATCTAAAGCGACACACAAAATTGGAATAATATGCATCAAACCAAATTACTAATTGACACCAAATGCATGTAACACGCTGTTAATTAATTTATTACTCAGCGTAGCGAACGTAACCTCGCAGCTCAAAATTACTCTTCAATCTTCATATCATATAGAGATCCACACGCACACGCACAAGCTAGTACAGTAGGACACCAACAACTAGACACGTACGTATGTATACTGTAGCTTCATACGCATACGTGTACGTCCGTTACGTATACGTACAGTGCAACAGCAACAAGAATGCATAAAGTGAGTGTAAGTTTGTTTCATCCGTGGAGTTGGCCTTTCTAGAGCTCGCCGCAGTCGGCGATGACGACTGGCTTGACCGTCTTGCCGCTCCAGGACCCGGCCTTGTCGACGGCGCGCACGGCGTCCATCCCGTCGATGACCCGCCCGAACGCGACGTGCCGGCCGTCGAGCCATGGCGCCTTGTCGACGGTGATGAAGAACTGGGAGCCGTTGGTGTTGGGCCCGGCGTTCGCCATGGACACCACCCGGGCCCGTCGTGCCGGACCTCGAACCCTCGTCGGCGAAGTACCGCTCGGCGTAAGCCGACTCGCCGCCGGTGCCGTTGCCCGCCGTGATGTCGCCGCCCTGGCACATGAACCCGGGCACCACACGGTGGAACGTCGAGCCCTTGTAGTGCCGCCGTTTACCGGGACGCCCCTGCTGGCTGCCCTTGCCGGTGCACAGCAGCCGGAAGTTCTCCGCGGTCCTGGGCACCTTGTCGGCGTACAGCTCGATGACCACGCGGCCGACGTGCTCGCCGCCGATGACGATGTCCAGGAACACCTTGGGGTTGGACGGCGCCATTGGCGAGACTGCTTAGCTACTAGATGTCTAGATAGCTACTTGCCTAGCTACTACTTGACTTCTTGTCTCTCGGTTTGAGACTTGTGAGGAGGAGGTGATGGTTATATGTAGGTGCAGCTGGGTGCATGGGAGAAGAGAACCACGGCTTTTGCAAGTAAAGGAGATGCTTCGATTCCCGCGTTAAAAATAAAAGAGAACTGCTATACATCTTTCAATTTTAGTGCTCTGTGATTGGTAAGAGAGAGGGAGAGAAGGTGGGAAGTGAGATTAGATTAGGGATATAGGGGTGGGGTGATATCTGGAGCATTGGATCTCCATCTGATGGCTCAAAAAGTGACTGATTTCCAAGAAAAAATCAGTCGCATGTTGTATAGACACTCCCAAAATAAAAATACTTTCGTGGGGACTATATGTATCCTCACTTGACGACGACTTCTGAATACCCGTCTGATCGTGAACCTTGGAGCGATCGGACGGCTACGGAGGCCGTTTCATGTGGTAGAAAACTTTTCGATTAGTTCTCTTTTTTTTTTTTTCGTTTTTCACGTGGGCGGCAAGTTGGTATATATGTACGTGTGCAAGGTGTTTTTCACGGCTATAATTTGAGTTGCTTGCTGGACAATCACATCAAGCTTCTTTTTTTGTTTTGTATTCTCTTTGTGGCCGAAACTGGGATATGCAAGTTCACACCCTGTTGTAACGCAAATGCAAAGTAGGATTCTGATTCGATGGCCCCCCAAGCTAGCTAGTACTAGGGTTATATGTAGGAGCAGTGCACATATATATTGGGAAATGTATTTCTTTTAGGGAATATATGGGAAACTAGATTAATTAGCCTAATTAATGCGTTAGATGCACCACTACTCTACTATCCTATATGACCAAACAATTAAGTACATGAAGATTTTACAGTGAGGTGTCTTATCTTCTCACTAAACATAAGATTTGTATATGATGATTACCACTAGTGCTAGTGCGACGTGAAACCACGTGATTGGTTTTGCATACATGGGGCTACATCAGTGTGTGCTCAAATTCAATGCGTAGATATCAAGCAAGGAGGTGTAACTTTTGGGATATGTATGTACGTGGGGAGGCTGGAGAGGTAGAGCTGCTACTCTAAGATGATATAACAATATTCTAGGAGTGACTGTGATACATGTTGTGTTTGTATTTTATGCATGTATATTTTTTTCCACCGTCTACTGATCATGTACCAGTAGAAGTAAAAAAAAATGCTATAACCATTCCCTATTTTTTTTTTCAAATATTGCCAAAGATTAATAAAGAATTACTCCCTCCAGTCATAAAATAAAATCGTCCTAGAATGCGTGCAGTCAAATCTAAAATATGTAGCTTGGATATACGAAAATAGTATGAGTAAATTTTTCACGAAAAGTACTTTCATAACATTACACTTTTATTATATATATATATATTTTTAAAAAATATGATGATAAAATTTAGTGGTCAAAGTGGCATTTTGTTGACTTTGAAAAATAAAAAACGACTTCTTTTTGTGACTAGAGGAGCATTTCTTTTTTTCACGAGCAAAAGTAATGATTTCTCTTATAGATGAAAGTGTTGCATCACACCCTACAATTATTCTAGTTTGGTTGTTTCCACTTGGTATTTTGTTTTGGAGTTTTTGTACCCACTTCGATACAATTAATCTGGTGATGGAAACACTACAGTTATTAAATATTAGCAGTATATGATTTTCCTAGCAACGTCTTGAGAATTTTGCACATTACCTAATAATTTTGCACATTACTATAATTAATTCCCCGTGGAAACGGCCTCCTCCCGGCCTGGCCACGTCGCCCCGAAAACGCGTGCCCTCCGATTGCGCCACAGTGTCTCGCGCCCCCGATCCGCGCCCGCGCTTCGTGTGTTCGAGCTTCCTTCACGCGGCTGCTGGTGGGCCCGTTGCCTTCGCGCGCCTCCACGCCTTCACGGCTTCACGCGCCAACTGCGTTCGCCGCGCCGCTGCCCCGCCGACGCTATGCGCGTCGCGTCTGCCGCGGCCCTTCGCCCACGCCGGCCAGGCAAAATGGCTCGCGCTTGGGCAAAGCGCGGGTGATCTTCTAGTTACCTAATAATTTTGCAAAGATTGTCTACTTCAAACAATTTTGTGCCTCCAAATGGGAATATATGTCAATCTAGCTTGCCTAACAAAGTACATGTACCCATCAGACCATCAGTGTTGTAAACGTAATAACGTATGGATTCTTCTCCAGTTGTAACGCATCTATGCTACATCAGTGACCGAAAGGCCAAGCATAACCAGAGTCAACAATAGTTATATATTTTTTAAGCTAAGGGCCTGAGGCTGAAGCGAGGAACAATGGCTTCAATGCACTGGCGCGCGGAGCCAAGATTAATTGTGTAAGAAGTATGGTGAAACTTCTAATTAATACTAAATGCAAAAAAAAAACTGCGAGATTGAACGAGTAATGCCTAACATCTACTGAAACCAACAAGACCTCCTTCACCGATTGTGCATTTCCTGCAGGTCCACCAAGTCCAAAATCCCATCGTCAGATCGACTCATGTGGTTCTTATTCTCTAATCTAGATCAAGGTTAAAAAACCAGAGAGTTTTTGCTCGGAATTAATACGATAATTTAATTAGATTCAATACCTGCAAGTACATACATATATAATTTAGAAAAATTAGGTCAGAAACACTCCAAAGATAGATTTACTCAGAGGAATAACATAAAAACATACTCGACTTCAAGATCATCTCAAATGGCAGTTTTTTTTGGCACTCCGTGGTGAAAAGGCACTTTTGCCCTTTGAGCGTTTTGAATGCCAGAATAAGATGTATTTAATTTATTTTAGGAATAAAAAAAGTTTTTTTTTATTATTTTTATTAACACGTCTAATTACAGGTGCGCAACAGGAGCAAAATTGATCAGGATGTCTGGTAAGGTAAGGGGAGAGAAAGCATTCTCATGCATATATACGTGGGAGTGGCGATTCGGTTCAGGCAGCGCCGTAGAAGCCACCTCGACACCACACCGTCTTCTTTCCCTATTATGATGGAGATGGATGGGGGTTGCATATTTGCCATAGCAGCAGTGTGCAATTGGTGATCTACCACCCCCAATCGAGTTGATTGCTTGCCACTAGAAGAGAGGAAATGGGGTGTATTTGCCTCTCCCGGCACCAATTTTCAGAAAGAAAAAAACATAAAACACGGATCATCTCCGTATCATTTCTCTGTTGTCCTTGTGATGATCAGGCATACGGCATACGCATACGAATTAACGGCACTGCAGCACAACATACACAAATTAACGAATCGAATAATTGGTCGGTCGTGTTCGTGCAGAGACTCGAGGACTAATGACAAGATTCTCCGGCCACTAGGGCGTCCGAAAGTGCTCAAAGGGACGCGGAAAGGAAGCTGCTTGGACGTTGTCGACTTCAACTTGGTGCGTGTACAACGATTGCTACTACTACGCAAATAGATATCGCTTTCGTGCAGGAATCCCCTTTGGTGAAAGCAACGCGTGAGGTCCCTGTGACGATACCGACATATACATACTGACAGGTTGCGGTTTTCACCGTTAATCTTCCATTCTTTTCTGAGACCGTGGTATTCACAATCCCAGCATCTTGGCACATTTTGATGGATAAGTCTGTGTTGTTACTTACCTTTCTCACGACAAAGATCCTCGACCTGCGCAAGATCTCTTTTGAACAGAGATCTTGACTAGCTTTTAGACTAGCTTTGAGGATAGAGCATCTAGTGACAGAGATCTGGTGACAAAGCATCTTAGACTAGCATATGCTTGGCTGGTTAGCCCTATAAATATGTATCCCCAACCCCTCAGGTTGACATGGCATTGTGAAGAGAAATATACAAGAAAATTGCCCCATCTCCAAGTGTCATCCTCTCCATGAGAGTACGGATCTTGCTATCACCTCAAGCAAGAGTCCAACGACTAACAAGTGGTATCGAGCTATACTATCATGTAGCCTAAGCATCTCCTCGCTCATCTCCTTCTCCGGCCGCAGCTACCCTCACCAGAAGCAAGAGAGCTCCGCCGTCCTCGCTCACTCTCTCCGAGACGGTAGCACTCGTCGGCAGCCTTCTCCACGCAACACCCCGCAGCGCCATGTCCGCAGGCGCCTCGCCGCGGCCGCCGAGCACGCGGCGTGGCGTCGTGACGGCCGAGCTCGCCGCGGCAGCGCCGCGAGCGGCGGCAGACCGCGCAGCGCGCAGCGGCGCCGAGGCCGGCAAGGCGGAGCCGGCAGCAGCCTGGGTGGAGGTGGAAGCGGCAATGGGCGGCAGATGCAGCCGCGGCGGCGCAGCGAGGTCAAGGTCTGCGGCGGCAGCAGCAGCAGCCCATCTCGCCGGCGATGAAGGCGACGCGACCTTGAGCGGAGAGGGAGGCGCGAGGGCGAAGCGCGCGATGGGCAGCCGCGCACGCCACGAGCTTGGCGGCAGCCTGCACAGCGCGGTCGCTACGATGGCGCCTCGAGGAGGCGCGCGACGGCGGTGGCGCTCCTGGAGGAGGCGCGCTCGGCGGTGGCGCTCCTGGAAGAGGCGCGCACGACAACGGTGGCAGACGGGTCGATAGAGAGCGTGGCCTTCACAGGCAGCGTGGCTCTCTCTCCCCGGACCGGTATCGTGGTTACCACGGGTTCCGTGTCGTTGTCGGGACACCGCCCCGGCGGTGGTGGCCTACCTCACCAAGGCCAACCACGCCGAGTGGGCGCGGTGATGAAGGTGAGGCTCCGTGCGGCACATGTGGGAGGCAATCCGCACGGCGACGCCGACTACGACCAGATCGACGGCGCCGATGCCCTCATCGCTGCAGTCCCGCCCGAGATGCAGTTCTCGCTCTCCAACAAGCAGACTACCAAGGAGGCTTGGGACGCCATCGCTGCGGCACGCATCGGCAGCGACCGCGCCCGCAAGTCCACACTGCAGGCACTTCGCACGGAGTGGGAGACCACGCCTTCAAGCCGTGAGGACGTTGATGACTTTGCTCTCGCCTCAACACTCGCCGCGGTTGGTAAAGTTCGGCGACGATACCTACAAATGAGGAGAGAGTCGAGAAGTTCTTTCGTTGCGCCCCGAGAAGTACAAGCGATGGCTCACCGATCCATTCTCGCTGGACCTCTCACGATGTCGACGAGGAGGCGATAGCTCGCCTCAAGGTTGTCAACGCGATGAGCCACGCCTCTCGGGACCCGCCACCATTGGCGGAAGCTTCTCTCACTGGGAGGAGTGGGTGCCGGCCAAGGTGACAGGAAGAAGGGGAGCCTTCTTCCACGACAGCGGCCGCATGCGTGATAAGCGCGCAAGCGCGCAAAGACGCCTGCATGGGCGCGAGGACGCCGAGGTGATGACTGCGGAGGCGCCAGGCGCGCTACGGCAAGCAAAGCCGCACGAGACGACTCTTGCTACAACCGCGCAAGCCCGGTCACCGGGCCAAGGATTGTCGACGGCCACGACGCCGCGAGCCCACGCCGCGCAGCGGAGGAGGAGGAGCATCCGGCTCGTTCATTGCTCAGCGAGCATCGAACTACCTCCGCCGCACCGCCGCAGCGGCTCTCTCCACCTTGACGAGCCAAAAGCACACGCCTCTTCGCGAAAGTTCGCAACAAGAAGACCGACGCGGTGGTGCTCGACACCGCGACACTCACCACATGACCGGCGGCGGAGTTCTTCTCCGAGCGTGACTCAAAGCGCTCGAGGCTCTGTGTTTGGGGACGCCCGCGTTGAAATCAAGGATGACGCTCTGCTCTAGGATCGGATGACTCAGATTCCTCCAAGGAGACACACAAGACTTAGGGGAGATTGATGGATAAGTCTCTGTTGGCTTTTGCCGCCCTTCAAGGACAGCATCCTTGACTGGCGGTTAGCATCTTTTTTGGACAGAGCATCTTGGACTAGCTTTAGGACTAGCTTTAGAGGACAGAGCATCTAGGACAGAGCATCTAGGACACAACATCTAGGACAGAGCATCTTAGACTAGCATATGCTTGACATATGCTTGGCTGGTTAGCCCTATAAATATGTATCCCCAACCCCTCAGGTTGGCATGGCATTGTGAAGAGAAATATACAAGAAAAATTACCCCATCTCCAAGTGTCATCCTCTCCATGAGAGTAAGGATCTTGCTATCACCTCAAGCAAGAGTCCAGCGACTAACACATTTAGCAAAAGGAGGGAAATTTTAGTGTGAAGAAAGTTCTAGAAGGAGCAAATTGCAACTCACTAGCATAGCATGCATGAATCTCTTCCCTCCAAAACCTTGTCACCTCGCTTCATGGCTCAAGGACAATCCAGCGACTGGCAATTACTTGATCTAACTGCCTCTCAAATACAACAGTTTTTTAATACCAGATTTGCTCACAAATCTGTAGTAACACTTCAATGGTGAAGAAACCCACTCAGTGTAGTAGTCTACAACATTCAGCCCTTCGATTAGTAATAGAAAGACCAGGAAGGTTACCGAATTGGGAGACAATCTAAATGTGAGCCACAAAGAATTGTGGTAAAAATGTACTGAAGTGGAGACTAGAGTACTGTACAAACACCAAGACACTTGAAGCTTTGTAGTTTCCACTCGGTTTGAATGAACAAGAAGTACAAGCACTTGCACACAGTCACAAACTAGTTAATGTAATTTTTTGTATTCTTCTTGCTGAATTGATTCGAATATGTCCTGGCCAGCTGAAGATATGCATAGTTTATCAAGTTCCAAAATTCGACCAGTAATGAAACGACATCTTCACTTTTATCAAAGATCTCCATTGGGTCAGTCTTGTAAAAGATGTATCGCACAAAAAATGGTAGCAATAAATCAACAATCGACACAGTGTTATTCAGTTCTCATGCCGAATAGTACAGATAGAAGTATTTTGTAAATGAACCAAACAGCAAGTCAGCTTCGGGTATCTTAAATAATCTCTTAAATAACATGATAAGGCTACATTTAACAACCCCCCACCCCCCTCACTAATTTGTACAAACAAGAGTTCCCCACAAGCATGTAGGCTAACTTCTTCCTCTACAAAATGGAAGCAAACTTCTTAATTACATTATGGAAGCAAAGTCGACGACTGACTCAAGTGAATTGCCAGAGTTCCTTGGTGGTTCATGCACATGTAGTGACAAGGGCGGTTGTCTTAGGTCGATCAAAGGGTCGTGGAATGATCCTTTTATTCTGAAGCTGATACACAATTTGGAGGCTGGTCGTGTGAGGGAAATCAAGCCAATTTTTGACGGGGAAGAAAGAAGCAGTTCTCTTCGGTTGGAGCAGTTGAAGTGGCAGGGCATGATTAGTGACACATCAAATGCTGAATCAGGGTCAGATGTTGATGATTTTGGTTCATCATTTTTTCAGAAAGCTGCTGACTATGCTTGCCTCACTCCAGTCCATGAGGAAGTAAAGGGCACAGATTGTTCAACTCACTTCAGCTGCGACGATCAGACTCTCCAGCTTTGCCTCCATCACGCGGGCTCTGTTGTTATCCAGCCTTGGGAATGACGTCTTCACGGTAGGTTGTGACTCTGCAAGTACCTTCACCTCCTGCACCAGATGTGGGTATAGCCCCACATTTCATCAAAGTCCCTCTACTCTTCTCCGCCATTCTCAGCTCTAGTAGCAGCAGTTGTTGGCGTACCTCCCCAAACAACAATGAAGAGGTTGTAGAGGTGCTGATCATTGTCTGGTGGGGACAGAGTTGAAGCGGTACCGACGCCCTGAGGCTGTTCACATTATCCTTAATCTCAATGTCAGGACAAGGTGAACAGCCTTAGGCATCGGTACCGCTCCAACTCCATCCCCACCGGACAATGAGCAGCACCTCTACAACCTCTCCAATGCTGTTTGGGGAGACATGCCAACGACGGCCACTGTCGGAGCTTAGAACGGCGAAGAAGACAGAAAGACTTTAATGAAATGTGCGGGCTCTACCCACATCTAAGTACAGGAGGTGAAAGGTACTTGCAAAGGTACAACCTACCGTGAAGATGTCGCCAGCTCCGGTCATCTCTTCTCCACCAACTTGTGGACTAGTCGTCTCGGCGACTTAATAAGCATGGTGAAGCATACTGTTCAATTAATAAATGCGAACCATAAGGCTGCTCCTAATGCTCCACCTTGGCAAGTTTCTTAAAGCTGCCACATAGACAAAAATCTGATGTGGCACTGCAATTAAGGAAGAGAGAGAGAGCAGATTGGTATCTTATTTAGATATCACTCATACACAGTTTCCTAGGTAGAAATACTAGTAAATACTCTATATCAAAGGTCTAAGGTACAACACTTTAGGATATTATGCATTGGGAAGGTGGTATCTAAATGTCTTTCATGCAATAAGAAACTGCAATAAGAAACCACCCACTGGGAGCAGCTTAAAACATGCAAGCATTCTGGTTTCAAATACTACAAAAATTGATCCATAAATGAAGCATACCATGAAGCAAAGCCTTAATTTCCTCGGAGAAATCTTCAAACCGACCCAACACTGGCGTGATGCCACGTGACCGGGATACACATAGTTTCATGTAAAGTGATGTTTCAAGTATCACCAACAGGTGACATACCCTCTCCGCCTCAGCATGGAGCAGTGATCCCCTAGCGGGCGCCTAGGCGCTGGGCGTAGCCATACCGCGTGCCAGTCGGAGCTCTAGGCGGGCCGAGCGCCTAGCCGGAACTGGGCGGTCCTAGGCGGGCAAGGCGCAGCGGCTCCAGGCGAAGCTGGGTGGATCCAAGGCGGCGCTGCATCCTCCAACCCCTCCCTGTCGCGCTGCCTCCTCGTCGCACCTCCTTCCCAACCCTCCCCGTCGTGCCTCCTCCCCTCGTCACGCCTCCTGCCGTCGCCGTCGACGCCTCCCCGTCACGCCGCCTTGTCCCCTTGCCTCCGCTCGTTGCCTACTTTTGCGAAATGTGGCGAAGAGTTAGAGGAGGAAGGAGCTAGAGGCTTGAAGCAGGATATGGTGAATCTGCCGAGTCGAAGGAAGGAGCTGGAGGTTTGAAGTAGGAGTGGGAGGAGGAAGACGAAGGAAGGAGCTGGAGGCCTCTAACTTTTCTTGGTCTTCTGCTCTCTTGGGCTTTTTGGCTGAAGGAGCCGGAGTCTCTTCTTTTTATGTTACTGTTTTCTTTCTTTGCTTTGGCTGTCAGTCTACAGCAGGAGAGCTGAGACTTGTGTCTGCTTTTTGATGTCCTACACGCTATCTTTCGCTGCCTCCGTTTTGCTCCTTCTTTTCTTTCTCTCCCCGTTTCACTATTCCTTTTCTTTCTACAGCCTGTAGTATTGCCAGCTGCTTCTTGGTTTTGCTGCCATTTTTCTCTCCTAGTCAATTTCCTAACCAATGTCTATCCTGCCATTTTATTGCTGCCTGCGTATGCTGCTGCCGGCTTGGTGTTGGGTCTGCCGCCTAAGTGGCACCTAGGCCCCGCCTAGGCAGGCTAGACGCTAGACGGCTACTCTTCGCTCGTGCATGGAGAGTGTTTGATCCATTTGCCTCGAATACTTCAGTCACAATAGAAATCACTTGATCCTGAAAAGAGTAACAGCAATTGAGATTAGGGAATTACACAAACAAAAACATTTTCCATATTTCTGATATAGATTTGAGCTTGGTCCTTGTGAATTTGGAAAAGTCGAGAATAGGATTTTCAATCACTTCAGAGCTGAACTTTAAGCATCAACAAGCTTCTAACCATACAATTGCATGCAGATCAACTAGTTTTACAATACGTTTGAAGTCAATACTGCACTGGGCTTTATGACTTCCATTCGCTCTATTGTAGTTTATATAATTTATATGTAATTAAACATTGTAATACCCCGTTTAACTAAAGAAAAATAGATAGGTATTAGAAAAGGAGTTAGAGGAGAGAGGGAAAGGGAGGAGGTCGGCAATGCAACACCATTATTTTCTATACATGCTGATTGCTTTTCTAGGATAAAGAATAGTTGGTTAGGTAGGTTATTTTGAAATTCCTTATCTATCAAGTTATTGTTAAGGATGTGATCTTACCTATTAGGAAGATTATTTTTAATATAGAAATATTAGATTGGATTGATAGGTTTCCTTATAGATTATTTCTTATGCGTTAAGTCAGGTTGTCCCTATAAAACCTCTCTATAAAAGGGATAATATATATCCATTATCAAGTAAGCAATGAGAAATCAAGAGTTCAACTAAGCCTCAGAGCCTCGCTACCTCGACAGAGAAGAGCTCTGCCGACGGTTAGATGAGGATGAATACCCTACTCTCAGTCCTCGGACCCGTACCCAACCAACCCGCGCTATAACATCATCTATGGATGTACCATTTTTCCTGAGTATTTATACCTCGATATTTTGCTTCAAACAATCTAGTTTTCTTCATACAGGCTTACAAATATATAAATTCACAGTGCTGCTTATTTTGGAGCATAATGAAATATTCCATGTTTAAGTGTATATTCATTTTTACATCATACCCTAGAAATATGCACACACATGTCACGGTCTAGTGACCATACGGGATAATTGTGGGTAACAAAGGGCTTCGGCCCCGAGCCTCGTCGGCCTGGTGCTGTTGTGGAGCTAGCGTAGCAAGGGGAAGAGCATGCGTTGGGAAGGAAAGATGCGCAGGAAGGAAGGCAAAGAAAGGGAAAGGAGGCAATTAGAGATAATACTTTCTTATCTCTTCCATACGTACAGAAGCCCTTATATAAGGAGTGCCCCACCAAACAATAGCATATAATCATACCAAACTTGGAGATAATTAGCCTAACAAAATAACTAAGCAATCTTATCTTAAATGGAAAGTAACTAATGCGCCATATCTGGTTGGCGTGATTGACGCCTCTGATACGTGATGCCGACCATCACATCTCTCCCTCCCTCGGCAAACAGCTCATCCTCGAGCTGAAAGGAGGGGTAGTGACACTTGAAGTTGTCCAATGGCTCCCATGATACGTCGGCTTCAGGCAAGGCCTCCCATTGGACCAAGGCCTCCCGCCATCGCGGCTAGACGGCACGCACCACGCGCCGAGGCATCAAGGTAACACGTCCATCCTGGAGTGCGGGTAATGTAGGAGGAGCAGCAGGCGGCGCACCATGGAATGTTTTGAGCATGCTGATGTGGAATACATCATGAATATGAGCGCGACGCGGTAGCTCCAAGCGGTGAGCCACCGTGCTTGACCCTGGCCAGCACCTTGTATGGGCCACAAAATCGTGGCGCCAACTTCTTATGGGCTCGGAGAGAGAGGGCCTGACGGTGATGAAGACGTAGCCAAACCCACTGCCTAGGCTCGAAGGACAACTCGTGATGATGCCGGGTCGAGTGGCGCTTGTAGTGTTGCCGTGCCTATAGGAGTCGCTTTCTTCACCTCGCCAGAAATTGTCGTGGTCGCGCAACATGTTGTCAACGCAGCCACCCGAGCGCTGTTCTCCATGTACTGTCGCATGGTTGGTGGCTCCCGACCGTAGACCACCTTGAAGGGCGTGTCACAGAGTGATGACTGGAATGAAGTATTATAGCAATACTCTGCCCATGGCAGCCAGCGCAGCCATTGCCATGGTCGGTCTCCGAAAAAACAACGAAGGTACACGGTCGCAATCTTGTTGGCCACCTCTGTTTGCCCGTCGGACTGCAAGTGAAAAGCTGAGCTGAGATGGAGTTGTACGCGGCGAGGTTGAAGAGGTCCATCCAAAATTGCTTCAAAATGGGATCCCTATCGCCACAATCGAGCAAGGGAACCCGCGTGCCGACCATCGATTCAAAGAAGACCGTGGCAACCGAGCTCAACGCGTATGGATGCGCCAAAGGAATGAAGTGGGCGATGAGAACCAATCCACAATTGTGAGGATGATCGATTTCCCATTCACACGCCGCAGCTCAATAAAATCCATGGAGATATCATCCCAAATGCGCGAAGGATGAGTAGCGATCGAGCAGCCACCGATGAAGATGCTCGGACTTGTTGTGTTGGCAAGTTGCACAAGCACGAACAAAGTCCGACACTGTCGACCGGACGTTGGGCGTGTGGAAGTCCGCCCGGCGATGTAGCGCTCGACGCCGCGGCCATTGGAGTGTGCCGCCTGTGGCCGATGCCAACGCCGGTGAGGAGGCTAGCAAGAATATCTGGCCCTGGTACTGGATCAGGCCGTCAACGACGCTGCATGGCAAGCCAAGAGTGTCGCCAAAGACCAGAGTACGCAAGGCGGCCGAGCTCGCATCCCCATCGGCCTCTCCTGCGATGGCCTCAAGAGGCCAAACAGGTCCCGAGATGGCCAAAGCCGACCATCGACCGCCGCCTCGCCCCTCCTCGAGTAGGGCGCCGATGACTACGCTTGAGGCGGCGGCTTGAATTCCGCGAAATCGTAGCCGAGGAGCCATCGACCCAATGGTGCCGAGGATCGTGGAGAGTCGCCGTCAAGTAAAAACTTGAGACCGTGAATGGTCAAGACGCACCATGAATGGGCACCCCATAGATATGGCCGCCAATGGCAAATAGTTTGCACCAAGCCAATCGTTCGCGCCATAAGCCGCCAATTTTGCATGGCGTGGCACTATCATGCGGTCAAGAAGGCGATGGCACCCACTCCAGTGCAGACGGCCCAAGCCCGAGCCGACACGCCACACTCACGATGAAGTCGGGCGATGAAGTCGGCACCGGAGGATTGGCGCCCACCAAGGCTACCAGCATACTTGAATGCCGCCACGATCGGCGACCGCTTAACGCCTTGAGCAAATGCGTGAGGGGGTGCAACCACCATGCCGAACCCGTTGAGGAATTTACGGTAGTAGCCCGCTAAGCGGAGGAAGCCGTGATGGGCCCAGACGGTCCAAGGTTGTGGCCACTCCAGGACCGCCTGCACCTTCTGAGGATCCATGGTGACGCCGTCGGTGGAGATGACATGGCCTAAGTATGCCATGGATGTCTTGTCAAATAGACACTTCGACTTCTTGAGAAAAAGCACGTTCTTCCGTAGCATGTGGAACACCGCTCGTACATGGCGAAGGTGTTCTTACCATGAGGAGTTGTAAATCAAAATGTCATAAAAAAAACAAGCACAAAGCGTTGAAGGAATGGTCGAGAAGATTGTTCATCAATGCTTGAAATGTTGCTCGGCGTTAGTAAGGCCGAATAGCATCACCAGAACTCGAATAAACCCGCCTGCCCCGGCCGCGATCGTCGCTATCGTAGTGGTTCCGCCGCCGGCACCGCCGACAACCCGAGCGCGCTCATAGGCCCGCCGGCGCGAGGTCCTTCGCCATCTGGAGGCTCGTCGGATTTTGCAGCTCGACATCCATCCGTATGGGCTCCATGAATCCTGGGGTGAAGAGCTACACCTGTTGGCGCGGTTGAAGGCGCTCCACACGACACAATATCGCGAGGAGCGTTGCTGGTACTTTTCCACGAAACCGATCTACGAGAGTTGCTTGAGCTCCCCCCAAGGGATTGTGCCAAATGGATGGGCCGAAGCGAAGGTTAACATACTCCTTAAAATTCTTCCAGTTGGGCTCGCCTTCATCTTGCTTCAACTGAAAGTACTATTGTTGAGCAATACCGACAAGGTGATACAAGGCAAGCCATACCTTCTCCGCCTTTGGCGTCGTTCTCAAAAAATTGATCACAACGTTGCAACCATCCTGGATCTTCCTTGCCGTCATACGCCTGAAATTCCGTGTTGTGGAAACACGTGATTGCTTCTTCATGCGCTGCTTGGACGCACTGGAGGCGTCGAACGGCGCAGGTAGTAGCCCATCGCCCGCAGGGCGTTTCTCCTTCTCCATTGCGCTGATGCGATTCGTCGGGACGAGGATCGTGTTCTTGAGCTCGATCATAGTAGACACCACGGTTGGGATCTGATCGATAGTGTCCTTTAGGCGAGTCAGCACAGCCACCTACTGTTCAACGGCAGCTATCTGTTCTTTGGAATCCATGGCGGTACCGGAGCCACGAGGGCTTTGGCCCCGAGCCTCATCGGCCTGGTGCCGTTGTGGAGCTAGCGTAGCAAGGGGAAGAGCATGCGCCGAGAAGGAAAGATGCGCAGGAAGGAAGGCAGAGAAAGGGAAAGGAGGCAATTAGAGATAATACTTTCTTATCTCTTACATACATATAGAAGCCCTTATATAAGGAGAGCCCACATAACAATAGCATCTAATCATACCAAACTTGGAGATAATTAGCCTAAGGATTAAGTACATTGTTCGTCCCTCAACTCTTGACCTAGTTTAAAGTTCGTCCCTGAATTGCAATACCAGATAAAACGCATCCTCTAAATGTTAATACCATGCAAAACTATCATGTATTCTTTTTGTAGGCGCTTTGAGCCACGTGGAAAAAGAAATGTTTCCGTGCACCGACGCCCACCTAGTCATGCGTTGTGTGTGTCACCCAGCGCCCACCCCGATCCTCCGATGTCGGTCCGCCAGCGCGCGTACGGCACGGCCGCAGCGCACACCGGGTCGCAGCAAGCGTGCAAACGCGGAGCCGCCGGTGGCGCCGGCCCGGCAGCGATGCCGCGATCATCCGATCTTGCTCCCGCCGGCCGATAGCCTCCGTGAGCGACATCGACGCCTCCTACCGCTCCATCACCTAGCGACACCCTCAAGAACCTCATCGCCTCGACGCCCCCGCCCCAGCTCTGCCGATTCCCGCCCTTGGTCGTCTCCTCTGTGTGCTCCACATTCGAACCTTCCAACCCCGACAAGAAGCTCATGTCACCCATTGTCATCACGCATGCCGCGCCCCGTCGTCTCGGCGCCGCCGCAAAGACGAGGAAGCGGAGGCTCGACGTGGACGCGCGTGACCGAGGGTCCAGATGCGCCGCCGATGGGGGTGACCGGTGGCGCCACGGTCACTAGCCTCAGCCCGAGAGACACACACATCTACTACATGTGCATTGGGATTGATGCTTACTCCGACCGGATCTTGATCGCCGCCGGTGTCTCTGCCGCGCCACCGGTTGCCCACGACCCGCCGCGCCTCCTCGTCGCCTCCTTGTACTTGTGCTCCCGAACCACTGACCCACGGCATCGCCGAGCTCGCCATCGAACAAACGAGTAGATGTTAAGGTTAGCAATTCGAAATTGTAAAGTTCAGTTTCAAAACCCGATATACTTTTCTGCTTCGTGTTATAGCTTATCTAGTTTCGTTTCTTAGGTTCGCACTTGATTTGAAGTCCGATTTGTAAGTCGGTTTGAGAAAGCCTATATAAAGAGAGAAAATAGAAAAGTTGTATCGATCGAGATGCAATTCAAATTGAAATAACAAAATTCTTCGCTTTTGTTTTTCTCGCTCTCGAGTTTTGAAGGAGTTCGAATCGAACTAAAGTTATGAACATGTTCCTCCACATGCCAAGGACCAGTAGAGAGGCGGCATTGGTGGAGAGGAATGTAAAGATGCTGAGGAGGAATGGCGTTGAGGTGAGGGAGCTCCTGGCGTGGACAACTCCATCGGCCTACCACCGCCGCCTCGGCGAACTCGAGGCCGCTGCGCATGGCGTGGGAGATCACCATGGGGATAGCCCCGCCAGCCGCCCACTAGGCTAGAGCCGCATCAACCGAGTGGTCTCTAGTTCCGCAGACTCGCTTGCTTGATCGCCGCTTGCTATGGCACGTGCTACTATGTTCTTTGATCCCATGGATGAATATTGAAACCATGGTTGAACTCGCCGTTGTTGCTGTTACCTCGATGCTTTGAATGATTTGGCTTGTTCTAGCTGTTAGTGTTGGATTTTGCGATCAAGTAGCTGGCTGTTCTAGCTACTTGCAGGTTCTACTTCTAGTCTTGTTCTACCATGCGTGCTTTCGCTTTCGTAGTCTGTCTATGTTAGGATCAAACTCTTGAATTCACTTTCACCTAGTTCAACTTCTTCATAACTTTAGTTCATCAACTCCTTCAAAACTTCAGAACGCAGAAAAACGAAAACTGAAGAATTTTGTTATTTCAATTTGCATTGCATCTCGATCGATACAACTTTTCTATTTTCTCTCTTTATATAGGCTTTTCTCAAACCGAGTTACAAATCGGACTTCAAATCCGAGTCCAACCTAAGAAATCAAACTAGATAAGCTACAACACGAAACCAAAAGTATACTGGGTTTTGAAACCGAACTTTACAATTTCAGAATTGCTAACCTTAAACAGTCTACTCGTCTGTTCGATGACGAGCTCGGCGATGCTAGCGGGTCCAGTGGTTCCGGGAGCCTAGAGTACAAGGAGCTGACTGACGAGGAGGGCGAGCGAGGCGGCGGGCCGCGGCAACCGGTGGCCGCGGCAGGAGACACTGGCGCTGATCAAGATCCGGTCGGAGTAAGCATCAATCCCAATGCACATGTAGTAGATGTGTGTGTCTCTCGGGCTGAGGCTAGTGACCGTGGCGCCACCGGTCACCCCCATCGGCGGCGATCCGACCTCGGTCACGCTGCTGCCCACGCCGAGCCTCCGCCTCCTCTCGTGCCGCAGCAGCGGCACCGAGGACCAGTGGACGCGGGCATGCGTGATGACAATGGGTGACGTGAGCTTTGTCGGGGTTGGAAGGTTCGACGGAGCACACGGAGGAGACGCATCGAGGCGAAGCGCAGAGTCAAGGGGCGCCGAGGCGATGAGGTTCTTCGAGGCCGATGCGCTAGGTGATGGAGCGCAGAGGCGGCGCGCCGTCGCTCCCGAGGCTATCGACCGGCGGGAGCAAACCGATGATCCGCGGGAGGCATCGCCGCCGGCCGCGCGCCACCGACGGCCACGACCGCCGCCGCTGCACTCAGTCGCGACTCGCGACCGCGCCGCTTCCGCGCAGCCGACCGACATCGGAGGATCGGGTGGACGCTGGTGACACACACAACGCACGACTAGGTGGACGCCAGTGGCACGGAAACATTTCTTTTTCTACGTGGGTACGAAACCGCCTACAAAAAGAATAAATGAGAGTTTTTGCATGGTATTAACATTTAGAGGATGCTTTTATCTAGTATTGCAATTTAGGGATGAACTTTAAACTAGGTCAAGAGTTGAGAGACGAACAATGTACTTAATCCTTAGCCTAACAAAATAACTAAGCAATCTTATCTTAAATGGAAAGTAACTAATGCGCCATATCTAGTTGGAGTGATTGACACTCGATACGTGATGTCGACCATCACAACATGACACAACTATAAATTTGTCTTCTTCTTGGAATCTATCCTACTCATATTTGTGCCTGCAATTTCTTGTAGTTTTATGGACAAGTTTTTTTTTTTTGTGGCGTCAAGCAGTTTTATATCATTATTGCAATATCCCTTAGCAATCTAATATATCAGTCATGAGTCGATGACGTCTTCATTTCAGAAAATTGAGTGATGGGAAGATTTCAAACCTCTAAGTCCGATACTCTGATGTCATGCTTCTATTGTGTGGGTTTGATAAATCTCAACCTGTTACAATCGTCTTGAGCCAAAAGTATACCTAGAAATCATATGTTTCTAATACTTGTGCCCTCGCATTAATATGATATACAAATGTACTGCACATGACTGATAAGCTGGGTGGTTCAGACGTTCAGTGTTCACCTCTGACAGTCTATCAGACATGAGAATAGGTGAAGTGGTGACTGATGAACAATAAAATACGAATTACAACCATTAGAAACTGTTTTTCTATTGCTGTTTTCTTGTGTCTCTTTCTAATCTTGGTTTTATCGATATTGAAATAATTGAAATCCAGATATTCAGGCATGAATTCCATGTTGGTGAAGTTGATGTGTACTTGCTTAATATTGTTGGCCATGGCGTTTGCCCCGTGAGTAGCCAAAATCAGTTCGGCTGATGAGATTGTTTGCTATGCAGGTACCTAGGTTCTTTGTCTGTTGCCATGATGCAGAAACAACATACTCATGCAGGTTCTTCAATCTTGTATCCGACGATGTGGTCAATGTGGAATAAGAACCCATACTAGTGGTTATGGAAGGAGAGAAACAATAGAGTTTTTCAAAACATAGAGCTGCAGCCAGATCGATCAACGAAGAGTTCAGATGCTGGAAAAGCAGCAGTGGTGATAAACATAGTGGAGGAGTAGCTCGCATCCTGCTTTAGTTGTATGGGTGTTTGGGTACTATAACCATTTCCTAGCTGTTGTCTTAATGGTTTTGGAGCTCGGTTGTTGGCCAGGAGCCCAGGGGCATGGTCTAGCTCCCATTGTATACAATTTGTAATTATTTTTTCTTCTCTTGCTTAATATAAAGGCATGCAGTTCTCCTGCGGTCCCTTCCAAAAATATATATGAATTTCTATAGACCTGTCAAATATGACGTTCACCTGCTGTAATTCAGGGATGTTATCTTCAGTGATTTCTATAGACATCAACCGATTGGAATGGTACTTGGCTCATTTTGTGTGATACTGTGAAACCTTAATGTTGACAGTACAACAAAGTCAAGCACAATCAAGCTATTTGAGCAATTTCAATTTGTATGTTCCTTAGGCGCCGCCTCGCCGCTAGGCGCTAGGCGCAGGGCAACCACCGCGCCTCAGCCTCAATCGGGCCCCTAGGCGCCGCCCGCCTAGGAGGTCAACGCCGATCCAAGGCGGACCTAAGCGGGCTGAGGCGGGCAAGGCGCGGCGGCGGCTGGGCTGTCTGGGGCGGTGTCGAGCGGAGCTGAGCGCACGTGGGAGAAAAAGAAGAGGTAAGTGAAGATCAAGAGACTAACCCATAGCGCCGCTCTCACCGGATCCTCGCTGCCGTGCCTCATCCCGCTGCCTCCCAGTGTCGAGGGATGGGAGAGGGGAGAGGAGATGAAGAAGCGGCGGCGGGATGGGAGAGGGGAGAGAAGGAAGAGAGAGAGAGGGAGGGATGTGGCGACAGGATGGGAGAGCGACGAGGAGACCTAGAGGCAGTCGCCGGAGAAGAACAAGCAGCTGGGAGCCTAGAGAAGCAACACAAGCACACAGCAGTCAACAAGTGATTAGCTGATGGGCTGGGCTAGCTGGCCGTTAAGTCTTTTCTTTTCTCGGTCGTTTTCTTCTCTCTTTCCTTTTCATTTTCTTCTCCCGACTGCTCGTTCTTCTCATTGTTCTATCTCCCGTCTGCTGCTTTGTTCCGCGCTTAGGCGGGCTAGGCGCTAGGCGGCTACCCTCCGCCTGCCTTCCGCCTAGCACCTAGGTGAACACTGTATGTATACAACCGATTCGAGGTTATTTACCTTTGGTTGTTCAATTTTGCCTTTAATATTACTGTATAGCTGATATGGGATTGGAAGAAGGCAGCGAACAATCGATGAAGAAGATAGCAGCGGAGGCGAAGAACTCCCCTGTGCACGGTAGCACTTTGCTGGCTGGGCGCAAGGCTCTGTTCTTGCAAAACTTGATGGAGGTAAGTCTTTTTTATATTGATTGATTGAGTCTCACGCAATTACATAAGCTGCCTTATATAGCTAAAGACTCCCTGTTTCGGAAATCATAGCAGCAGCAACACGAGTTCGAAACGGGCACTACTACTCTTCTAATCCAATCTCTTAACTATCCAATTATATCTCTTAAGGAGATACTAACCTATTCTTGCCTTACCTCTTTCCTAATCTAGATACTGCCTTACGACAGTACACTTGGCGGACCGACTATAGCCTGGACTCAGTTTCAGTGTTAAGAAACCGGCTCGTGCCGCGGACTGCCCAAAGTGGGCTCTCATCCCAAACCCTAGCAGGTCGTAGTCTATAAATAGAGGGTGCTATTCATTGTAAATAATTGATCGATGGATGAAGGAATAAAGAGAAGCAAGAAGTCCCCCTACATCTCTGTGTTCTATCTCTTATTCTCGTTCTTGTGTTCATGCATTGTTCTTACGATTCTGAGTTTGTCTACGAGGTAATCGCTTGACCGACTCGCCGATGACGGTTCCTCAACACGTTATCAACACGATCGACTCTCCTCGCATTGAAAAGGTAACCGCCGATGAACGACACTCGTAGATTGAATCGCTTTTCTAGATCGCCAATTCTCGCAAATTTGGCTTTCTAGATTGGTTTTCCTCAAAGGCAAATCGCTCTAATCTACCGCGAGCCGACTTGAAGTCGCCGCCGCCGATCGGTGGATTGCATAAAAGAGTAGATGATGATTGTACCGTAGGTTATATATGCAATAGCATGAAAGGCACCATGTGCACGACACCGCCTGCAAGCGGCTGTTACCACCTCCGTGATACGCACGGCCTGTATAGTCCGCCATCACGCATCGCCACGAGGCAACGACAGAGGCACGCCGCCAAAGACGCGGTAAACATGCACATGTCGCATGAAGCCGCGCCACCAATGCAATCCCCATTACATTACATTACATCACAACACATTGCATCGCATACATCCGCATGAATGAACAAGAACTCAAAAAGGAGACGGATCTTGAAGAACCGCGACGATCGCACTCCCGACGTAGCGGCGCCGCCCGAGCCACGCCGCCGAACCCTTTGCCACCGTAGCGCCGCCGCACCTTGAAGCCGCGCCGTGAGCCCGCACGCCGAGTCGGCCACCACGGATGGCTCAAACTCGCAGCTCGGCGGCGCCGTCCGCCGCGACGCCCGCCTTGCACGACGCAGCTTGAAGCGCCGCCGACTATGCGCATCACCGACCGCAGCCGCTGGTTCTCGAAGCGCCGCGGTCGCCGCGCGCCCCTTGAAGTGACGCCGCGACCCACGCCGCCATGTCGCCGCGCGCCGCCACTCGGCCCTCGAACCGCCGAAACTGCCGCCGGCGCGCCGCCGACGCCAAGCTTCTGAGCCGCCGGCGCCGCCAAGACCGCTTTTTTTCTCGGCCGCTTACGCTGCGCACGCCGCCGGCCTCGGCACCGCAGCGCCGTTGCCCATCATCCGCCCACGGCGCTGCTCGCATGCCGCCCGGCCGCCCAAAGCAGGCGGCGCCGCCGCCACTTGAAGCACGGGGTAGGGGAAACCCTACCCCGCCCTTTTGATCCGGAGTGCACTGGGCCGAATAGAACGGCAGCACCCAAATAATCGGGCCGAAAGAAAGGGTCCAGTTTAAAAAAAGAGGGAAAGGGGGACCGGCCAGAAAAAGGGGAGGGGAACGAAAATCCCGATTTTGCGAATTAACCCTCGGAATTCTGAAAATTACGGGAAAGTTTGCAAATAATGATATTTTTGCAGGAAAGGCCTCGGAAATTCTGAAAATTACGAGAAATATTTTAGAACTGAAAATTCGCGGTTTAGCCTTTAAAAATTGCAGAATTCGCCGAAAATACCTTTTCTAGCAGAAAAGGGCCTCCGGAATTCATTTTTTGAATCAATTTTTGCATTTGAAGCATGTTTAACTTTGTTATTGTTATTTCTATGCAATCTATTTTCTGTATTTACTATTTTTTATTATCTGTAATTGTTTATATTGCTTTTAATCATTGAAAATAGCAGTAAATCATGAAAATTGCGTAGAAAAATACGGGATCACGAACCGAAAGTTCGAATAGCATTATGAGAATTTTGCAACCATTTTATGCAGATTACTATCAGTAATCTTATGAATTTTTGCATGAATATGAATATGACTTGCATCATGAACCAGTAGTTCGAAGAATTGACCCAGCATGGCCAGATTTTGTATAAAATTTGTATCAGTCTTCAATTCTGTGGTAATGTAATCACAGATGAGCAGAAGATGGAGAAGACTTTCTACCTTTCACCCAAATGCGGTGTAATCCGCACGCAACTATCGTTAAGACGGCTACATGAAGTATGCCGAATTAATTGACATCATGCAAGTTGCGGAAGCTCAAGATGATATTCTAAGAAAGAACTTCATCTCGCAGCCACCTAGTAGCAATGTTGGCCATGAAGCCACTACTAGTAGCTACAAGGTGATGAAGCCTCTCACGAATGAGAGGAACAAGAAGGGTAAGGTAGTGCGTCGCACATTATTGATGCTTTTATGTAATATCCCAATTTTCTGAGTTTAAAAATCATTTAAATAGTTAGTAGGGAAAAAGTCACCATTTGGATTTATTTGAATTTAACTCAAAAGCTTAATATTGGACTTTATAATAAAAAACCTTTAATGTGAATAATACCAACATGAACAATAGTCAAAACTATTTTATTTGGGTTCTATGTGCTCAGATATATTTTCTGGATTTTTCTAGAATTTTTCTGAGTTCATTTGCTATTTTCTATTGCTTATTTGAATTTCTGGTATTTTCTAAAATCGAAAAGGTATTTAAAATCTCGTAAAAGCTTGGCCGAATTCCAAAACTCCGCCCATTTCCTCCACACCCAACTCACAAGCAATTTCACCAATCATGCTGCCAGCGATCGACATGCGGCCCCGCATGTCGCCTTCTCTCTCTCTCCGAGCGCCAGCCACCTCCGCTGCTCGATCGAGATGGACGGCCGGATGCGCGTGATCGATTCGGAGGTCCGAATGTTCCATTGATTTTGGGCCGTTCGATCTGGGATGGACGGTCAGATCTTTGCGTCGCTTTCTCACCAGCCGCTGCCGCCGCGACGCACTACGCCGAGCCACCGCCGCCGACGTGGGACCGACTTTGTTATCGCTCATCATCCCCGACTCGACTTCCTCTTTCCATCGCCGCCGCCAGCAGTTCTTCGCCAGCGGACTCGCCTCCGGTGCTATTTAAGGCCCCGAGGACCTCGTATCCCGCACCCGAGTCTCGCGCCCAAAACCCTAGCCGCTAGCACAACGCCGCTAGGAGCCCTAGCCGCCATCTTCGCCCCGACTCGGCCGGCGACCCTACCACACCGCCGCTGCTCGGCCTTCCTCGCCGCCACTGCACCCCACCTTCGGACCGCCGATCGTCCGCATCTCGAGCCACCGCCGCCGCCGGGACCTTCCAAAGACCGCCGCCGCCGAGCCCAAAGCCCTCCGCCGCTTCGCTCGCCGCCGCCACTCGCTACACCCGAGCACCGCGAGCACCTCAACGGATCGCCGCCGCACCTCTACCTCCCGGCACCACTCACCGTCGGTGAATCGCCGCCGTCACGACCTTCGATTCCCGAACCTCCGCCGCCTGCCGAGCTTACATGGTCGTCCACGTCGGTAGCCACCTCAGCGGCCGCGCCTGCGTGTCATCCCGTGGCGCCGCGGGCCGCCTCTCGCCGCCACGTGGCAGTCCACCCCGCCCCAAAACCCGAGGCTCGGTAGATCTAGTCTACCATGAGCCGTGCCTCTGACATGTGGGTCCCACATGTCAGAATTTTCTTTTATTTCTTTTAATTCCCGAAATTCCTTGTTGACGTCAGCATTGCGCAATAATCCGATTTTTTCTTCAGAGAAATAATTCGGAAAATTATGGAAAATCCAAAATTAGGGTTTCTTTAGATTTTCAATCTTCCAGAGCTCAACTTTTGCATCCTAACTCCGTTTGAGCCCATTCAAATTTCTAAATTTATCTAAATTTGAGCTCTATTTATCTGAGATTTTTATTTAATTTTTGGAGCTTGTTTTGCTTCTGTTATTTATTTGTTTTGTTTATTTGTTCCGCTTATAGTAGATGTCGATTGTTGGGAATTTCGTTGAAGAAGGAGCACCCAAGATCAAGATCAAGACATAGACCTTTTCCAAGGCAAGTCATACATTTGATCATCTTGAACCTGGGCTTTCAAATTACTTTGTTTCAAAGTATTGCATCATACTTTAGTTATTTATTTAAATGCTTTTGGGTATAGTTACTATCCAAATTGTTAATACACCTTGGCCTTGTATGTCATATTTCCTTGTCACCCTAGAGTGGTTTATTAGTTGGTAATATTGTAGCACCAACGTGGGTTGGTTAGATGCGAGTAAAATTGCTTAGCCATGCTACGAGTCTCACATCTCATGTAAGTTGCAAATATTAAATGTGACTAAGTGACTATGGAACTTTGTGTAAAACTGTGTGCTGTATGTTATTACTTCGTGATAGCATGTGTTGCACTAAAACCAACAAGGTGGGAAAAGATTTGGACTGAGGCAAGTGGTGGATGCTTTGTGATATGGTGGACTATGTGAACGGGCTTGATAATCTTTGTGACTTAGTTAGAAATTGGAAGTCTTGCCTTGGTCAATTAAGAACTTAACTTTGTGCGCCATTGAATCGAGCTCATCAGACGACCACATGCCTGATGGGACGGGCCTAACTTAGTAAGTTATGGATTCTCGGCATTGACGTTCAGGTGGGTAGGTTAGGCTTTGTGACAGGGTGGAGGTGTTACAACTTGGTAGTTGCATCGCGGGACGATTCGTCGCATCCCTGTCCAGCGGTGTGTGTTGGACTAGTTCTTTGTGAGCTGGTTTAGCGGGAAAGCACATCGGGGATGTCAATGTTTGAGATGAAGTTTCTGAACTGTTTTGTTATGATTAGTGCTTGCTACACTAGTTGTATCTTGTGGGTAAAATGTACAATCTCTGCAGAGTGTTAAATCAATCTATTCGAATAGCCGCGTCCGCGGTCATGGACATGCTCGGGGATTTCACACGAGGGGTAGTTTTCATAAAATGTTTGGGATGGGAGCTATGTGATCTAAGTCATATGGTCAGGTGAAATAATCTGCTTAGCCTTGTGTCTTTGTGAAAACAACTGTTAAATTATTATTGTCTATTTGTTTTGAATTATGTTTTCAATCTATTACTGTATTCAAATTGCAAATGTTGCTTTTATGCAAAAGAACCATAGAAACCTTTTCCTTTGGAATAAGCCTGTATCTATACATTGCATTCTGTGGTATGATTTGCGAGTACGGTTGTGTACTCACGCTTGTTGTAAAATTTGCGCCCAAACCTACAGAAGAGGAGGAGTCTACGCCTGCTTTCGAGGAGGAGTTCATCGAAGGTTGCTGATCGTTAAGGTCTGGATCCCAGTCGGTTGCCTGTGGTGAATTAATGGGATCTACACCGAAGTTATTTCCGCTCGCATCGCTTATTTTCTCGTTAGTTCTGCGTGGCTTAATAAGTGTAAACTCGACCATAAGGTCAAAACCTTATTTGTTATTCAAACTAATCGCTTACTTTATTTATCGCTCGTGTGGATCGATATTTACCTATGTTAACACTGTGTGCACTAGCGTGATCCTAGACTAGTGCAGTATACACAGAGGGTTCCAGAATCGTAATTTTGGGTCCTGACATTTTCAGTCTAAGAAAAAGGGCAAATGATAGCATGAGGCACATCTCGCCATTGCAGGCACAGAGAATTCACATCCATTAGTTGCACTTATGAATGTGGACAGCCCAGTAGCAACCCCATCACTCCTCTTTTTGGATATTGCTGCGCCCGCAGCCGTAGTTGCCCGATAGGAGATGATCGCCATAGAGCAGATTGAGGCAGAAGTTCCTGAATACTTCGTCGATTCGATCTAGTGCACGCATTGCACTCGGATCTTTTATAGAAACTTGCAGTTTGTATTTGAAGCAAAACTTTGAATTTTTGAATAATGGTTGCAAAGACTTATTTTCCCGTCTAGGAGAGCAAAGCATTAAATTCTTATTATGAGTCCTGCAAGACTTATTTTCCCGTCTTTATAATAGCAAGTTACGTTCTGATATCTGAAGTATTTTATGTATGTGTTGCTTGCTTTCTGCTACATATTAATAAGTACATTATGTTAGAACGCGTGTAGCGCCCTATGGAGGAAGTGTGCTTAGCAGGGAGCGGCACAACGAATACCATCCTGAGAGAAACAGAGATTTTTCCAGTCGATCAACAATAATGCTGGTAGTCTTACGACAATCGCAGGCAGCGATACTTGTATAATAGGCTCAGGAAGGGCCATAATTATACTCCCAATAGGCACAACTTTAGTCATTGAAGAAGACTAGTTGTACCTAGAATCGACTAGAACTCTCATGGATATTTGCGCTAACTGAAAAAGAATATGGTACAGAATACCTGCTCATTACAAAGCGTGAAAAAGTGAAAAATAGCATTAGAATATCTTCTTTCATATGAAACTGGGCTATACTACACTAATATTAAGGCACCTGCAGTCGATACTGCTTTGAAAATTGAATTTAGAAGCTCTGAACTTTTCTATCTCTGGCATGATAGATTATGCCTCCTAGGTCTTAGAATAATGAGATATAATTAGCAATTCACAGGGACATAATAAGAATGTAAAGAATTTCTCGAATCAGGAAGATTTTGTGCGCTCTGCATATGCTACCAAAAATTAATTACTAAACTTTTGCTCTCACAATAAGGATGAAGTCTCGCATTCTGGACCATATCCAGAGAGACATTTGCGGTCCTATACAGCCCCTGTAAGGGTCATTTAGGTATTTTATAGTGCTCATCGATGCTTCCTCGGAATGGTCGCACGTATGTTTATTGTCTACGAGAAACCATGCTTTTGCAAAGCTAATCTCGCATATAATTAAAATTAAAAATATTTTCCCTGATCATCATGAGAAGTCCACCTGAATGAACAACGCCAGAGAATGTACTCCGAAAGTATTTGATGATTATTGTATGAAAATGGGAATTAAAATTGAGCATTCTGCATCGCATGTCCGCACTGAATGGACTAACAGAACTTTGAAGAATTGTAATTTACCAACTACATGTTGGGGACACGCAGTCCTGCTCGCAGCATCTCTCATCAATTTTAGACCGTCGGCCTATAACACCCATCCACCTATGCAACTAGCATAAGGGTCAGCACCAAAAACTTCTCATCTTCGCAGGTTTGGTTGCAAGGGTTATATACCTATACCACCACCGTAGCGAACTGCATTGGGTCTTCTCCGAAAGTCCGGATATACGTTGGTTATGAGACAAGATCTATAATCAAGTATTTGGACCCTATGATCGAGATTTGCATAATGTCCGATTCACGATAGTACATTAGATGAGGTTAGTTTCTGTCATTAGAGGAGGAAATCAACCTTGATAATAATGTCGAAATAATTGAAGTCTAGAAGACAATTGAAGTCCAAAAGATAATTGAAATCTATGCATATGACCGCGCACTAGTGAAGCAAATAGAGAAGTCCGTAAGATAATTGCGATCGGAAGATAATTGAATTGAAGTCTAGAAGACAATTGAAGTCCAAAAGATAATTGATTTGTAAGCATTAGCAAATCAACTGCCAGACCACTTAAATGATTTGAAGAGCGTGATCAAGTCGCATTTGCCTACAAGCAATGCACCGGAGAGGGTTGAAATACCAATGAAGGTATCCCTAATCCCGTCCAAAGGCCTCAGAATAAAAGGACGAGAACTCCGGTCCCTCGAATCCGAAGTAAGCGGGGACGCCTGGTGAAAAAGGATGAGAGGGACTTGACACAGTCGATCACTGAAGTGCCTCAGAACTATAAGGGGAGCCAGTTGAGACCTAGCATCGGTATGGAACCTTCAGAAAAGGCATACGAGAATTGAATATCCCCATGAAGGGAGACATCAGCATGGATGTGTGCGCACACATCAGAGCTGAAAAACTAAAGGGACTTGCCCCGCAATTGGAAGCAGCGGTGAGCAATTAGAAGCATTAGAAGAATCGTCTCTTGAAGAAATAGCTATAAACTTTATGACCTCGGGAGAATATTTGAATATGACAACAGCCAATGTCGACATTTACTTTGCAAAGAAACTTGCCACAATCATCAATCTTGATTCAGAGGCTGCATCGCTCGCTGAATGAAAGAAAAGATTAGATTGAGAAGATTGGGAGAAGGCAATAGAAACTGAATTATTCTCTCCGAATAAAAGAAAGACGTTTGGGCACATGGTCGCATCGCCTCCCCTTGTGCACCCCGTAGGGTATAAGTTGGTATTTATTCGAAAGAGAAATGAAAAGAAGCAAGGCTCGTTGTACAAGGTTTCACTTGACATCCAGAAGAAGATTATGAAGAAACCTATTCCCCGATCATGGGCGGAACTCCCTTTTAAATATTTATCTCAATGGTAGTGAACTTGAAGTTAGAAGTGAAATTGATGGATGTGGTACCAGCATACCTTTATAAAATATTGGATTCGAACATTTATATGAAGATACCTGAATGTATCACTGTCCCGAACCAAAACAGAGCAAATAGAAATATGTACAGTGTGAAATTCAGAAAGTCATTGTACGAACTTAAGCAATCAGGCAGAATGTGGTATAATCGCTTGAAGCGACTTTCTATGCAAGAAAGGCTACACGAACAAATGAGAATAATCTCTGTGTATTTATACGACGATCTCAGAATGGATTTTGTATAATCTCAGTGTATGAAGATGATCTGAATATCATCGGAACCCTGAAGGATATTAAGAAAGCAAGCTCTTACCTGGAGTCGGAGTCCGAAATAAAAGGTATGGGTAAAACCAAATATTGCTTAGACTTGCAACTTGAGCATGCCCCTGAAGGGATATTAGTGCATTAGTCAGCCTACACTCAGAAGGTGTTAGAAAGGTTCGACTTTGCAAATGCATACCTTTTGAAAGTGCCAATGGTCGGAGATCTTTGCAAAAAGACAAAGACCCGTGCTGCATCGAAGAAGAGGGGAGGAAGTCCTGGGACCGGAACTCCCACACCGAAGTGCAATAGAAGCACTAATGTATTTAGCAAACTGTACTAGGACGGACATTGTATTTGCCGGAAACCTACTAGTAAGGTATAGTGCAGAACCTACCAAAGGCATTGGCAGGGAATAAAGGACATCTTCTGATACCTCCAAAGAAGCAAAGAACTTGGTCTATTCTACAGAAAGAACAAAGACTTAACTATGAATGGAAATGCAGATAATGGGTACTTGTAGGACCCGCATATAACCAAATAGCAAACATGTTATGTATTCCTATGTGGTGGAACCGTAATTCCATAAAAATCGTCTAAGCAGAGTCTTGTACCGACTTCGACGAACCACTCGGAAACAATAGCATTGTACAAGGCCTCACGAAAATGTGCTTGGCTTCGGCGGATGATTCACCACATCCAGCAGTCAAGTGGATTGAATACCGCACCAACCCCCACTATTATCTATGAAGATAAAGCAGCTTGTGTTGCACAAGTGCAGATGAGTATTGTGAAGAATTCTCTCACAAAAGTATATCAACCCCAAGTTCTCCTATGCTCATGAATTGCAAAAGATGAACGAAATCAAAATCATACTAAGTCATGTGAGAATTTTGCGATTTATTCACTAAGTCACTTCCAATGCCTAGCTTTGAAAGATGCATACGTGAATTGGAATGATGAGACTTAGAGAAGTGTAGAATTCAGGGGGAGAACCTTCACGAACTCATTATTAAAGCTTGATCATGAAGATCGAGTACCCAAAGAATAAATCCAGGAGATTAAATGAAATTGGGTGGATTGTACTCTTTTTCCCTTCACGAGTTTTCTTGAAGTTTCTCGGCTAAGGTTTTTAATGAGGCAATTCGTGCATCACAGCAGAACGTGTATCATGTACTCTTTCTCCAAATTTTTTCCACTGGGTTTTATGGAGTTTTGACGAGACATGGACATGAAGGATGAGTGCCCAAGGGGAAGTGTTAAGAAACCGGGCCCAGGCCGGCAGACCTGGCCCAAGGTGGGCTCCTCATCCCAAACCCTAGCAGGGTCATAGCCTATAAATAGGGGGTGCTATTCATTGTAAAGGATTGATCGATGGATGAAGGAATAAAGAGAAGCAAGAAGTCCCCCTACATCTTTGTGTTCTATCTCTTATATTGTTCTTGTGTTCATGTATTGTTCTTACGATTCTTAGTTTGTCTACGAGGTAATCGCTCGAACTAGACTCACCAGCGACGGTTCCTCAACACCCAGAACCGAGTCTGTCTCTGTTTCTGTACGCCAGCCAAAGAAGCTCCTGCCGAATCATCCCGTGAGTTCCGACACTTGCGACGTTGATAAGTCTTGCTGGTAAATGCGTCCACAACATTACCGCCCTCTCCACGAAATAGCTCGTCCTCGAGCTGAAATAGAGGATAACGCTGCTGAAAATCATCGAGCTTCACCCATGTAGCATCAGCAGCAGAGGAGCAATTCCATTGAACCAACAATTCCCATTTACCACGATTAAGACGAGCACGAACAATAGATGCGGGAGAAGAAACAGCCCGTCCAATGCCCGTAGGAGGTGGACCTTGACGAGAAAAGAACCATAAAATCAAGGGGCCACCTTGGACCTGTGATCAGTAATACTAGTCGCTGAACGGTGTTGAAGTCGAAGCCAGACCCAATCACCAACCTCAAAAGCGACCGCTCGGTGATGCTTATCATGTTTGGTCTTCATATAATCTTGAGCTTGAAGAAGGCGTTCTCTAATTTCAGCAAGAAATTCATTACGATCACGTAACTGACGATCAAATGCCACTACATAGGCAACATTGGGCTGATAAGTCAACAAAGTAGGAGGATCACGGCCATAGACCACCCGAAATGGCGTGGTTTGTAATGAAGTCTAGTAAGACGTATTATAGCAAAATTCAGCCCAAGGAAGCCACGGTAACCACTATTTCGGATGGTCACCCGATAAACACCGTAAGTACATAGCAATGGTCTGATTGACGACCTCAGATTGGCCATCAGTATGCGGATGAAAAGCCAAACTCATGTGAAGTTTGACACTCGAAAGTCAAAAAAGTTTAGTCCAAAAGTTGCTCGTGAAAACGGGATCGCGATCATTAACAATGGAACATGGAATCCCATGTAGGCGAACAATCTCATCAAAAAAAGCACGGGCGACAGAATTGGCAGTATAGGGATGCCCAAGAGGAATAAAGTGACTGTATTTGGAAAAATGATCAACAACTGTTAACACCATTGATTTCCCGTCTACCTTTGGAAACCCTTTAATGAAATCCATCGAAATATCTGCCCAAATTACTGAGGGCACCACCAATGGTTGAAGGAGGCCTGCAGGATGCAAATGTTCTGTTTTGTTCTGCTGGCAAACGACACATCCCTTGACATAGTTGCGAACCTTCCAGTGGGCACTACTATTAAAGGAGGCCCAAAAACGATGTAGGGTCTTTTGAATGCCCTCATGACCCACACCATGAGCAGTAGCCAGCACGTCAGCCCAAAGAAGAGAAGACTCATCAAGAAAAATACGGCCCTTGAATAAGATCAAGCCATCAACAAAAGACCATCCAGGTTCGGCTGTACCTGCCAGAATGCGATGCTTCAAAATCACCAAATCAGGTAGTGTCGAAACCTCTTGTTGCGGAGCAGCAAAGATATCGAAATCTGGACCGTAGATTGCGCAGAGGGCCGATGACTCTTCATCACGCCATGACAAGGCAGCGGCAGCGTTCTAACATCCGCATCAAATACAACCGAAAAATCATAATGAACAGTTTCGACCCATGTATCTTGAGGAATTGTGAAGAGACGTTGGTCGAGCAAAAATTTCAGATCAGAATGGTCCATACGCACCACAAATGCACGATCCCAAAGGTACGAACACCAATGACGAACTGCCTTGACCAACCCAATCAACTCACGTTTGTACGCGGCCAATTTGACGTGCGGAGGAGCAACAACACGACTAAAGAAAGCAATAGGTCCACCTCCTTGGTGAAGAACTGCACCAAAACTGGCTCCAAAAGCATCACAATCAACAGTAAATGGCTTGGAGAAATCCGAAAGATGTTACACCGGGGTCGAAACCAATGCGGCTTTTAAAGCAGTAAACGGACAATCAGCTTCAGATGTCCAGGAAAATGCCTCTTTCTTGAGCAATTTAGTGAGAGGAGCCACAACGGAGCCATATTCTTTAATAAACTTGCGGTAATACCCAGTGAGGCTGAGAAAGCCATGAAGTACGCGAAGGGAGCAGGTGTCAGCCATGCTTGAACAGCCTCCACTTTACTGGAATCCATAGCCACGCCTTGGACGAAGATAATACGTCCGAGAAAAGCCACAGACTCTTCACCAAAAAGACATTTAGACTGCTTGAGGGCGAGCTGATGGTGACGCATGAGTTGGAGGACTGTACGAACCTGCTGGAGATGTTCTGCCCAAGATGCACTATATACCAAAATATCATCAAAGAAAACCAGCACCAAATGACAGATAAAAGGCTTCAGAATGTTGTTCATAAGAGCTTGGAATGTGGCCAGGGCATTGGTAAGATCGAACAGCATAACCAAAAACTCGAAGTGACCGTGATGTGTGCGAAAAGCGGTTTTCTCCACATCAGGACCATGCATCAAAACTTGATGATAACCACTACGCAAATCCTGCTTCGTGAAAAACCGAGCGCCATTTAGATCATCTAAAAGCTCATCGACGACCGGAATCGGAAATTTGTCCTTGACGGTCTTGTCGTTGAGAGCTCGATAGTCCACACAAAAACGCTAGGTTTTGTCCTATTTTTTAAACAAGAACTAGTGAAGAAAATGCGGGTGTACTTTCCTGAATAATATTTTGAACAAGAATATCATCACACTGTTTCTAGATCTCATCCTTCAATAGTTGAGAGTAGCGGTAAGGGCGAACGACCATGGGAGCCGCATCCGAAAGTAGATGAATATGATGATCATGTCGCCGGCGTGGTAGAAGTCCCCAAGGTTCCGCAAAGACAACAGAAAACTCGTCAAGAAGGGTGGTCATCAACTCACGGCCAGTGATAGCACAAGTGCGAGTGCCAACCGGCGGTGCATCCAGGCCAACCCATGTAACTCGGTGATCATTGCGCCAAAAGGACATGGTTAGCTTCATGAAGTCCCAAAGAATTGATCCAAGATTCCAAAGCCACTGAATGCCAAGGATGACATCAAATCCCTTAAGTAGAATGACATAGCAGTCGGTGAAAAATTCGTCCTAATCAATAACGAAGCGTGTATTAGTGCAGATACCCGAGCTCATCATGCGGTCGCCATTTGCAACCGTGACTCCTATCCCGGGCCTTGGGATTGGTGACAACCCAAGACGGAGAGCGACTATCTCCGCAAGGAACGTATGCGTGGAACCTGAATCTACCAATGCAAGCAAGTACTGACCATTGATCTCCACTGGTAGGCGCATCGTACGTCTAGTACGGATGCTCGTAAGAGCATGTAACGAAATCTCAACATGGTCATCATCACTCTCTTCAGTGTCGGCATCGTCAAGCTCCAAAAGAAATATCCCCTTCATGGTACAGCGATGATTCCATGAAGACTTCTCCGAACAACTAAAGCATAACCCCTTAGCACGGTGATTGGACATCTCTTTGACTGGCAGGCGACGGAACCGTGAGGCCGGCTATGCCATCGCGCCGGAAGCCACTGCTGGTCCAGCCATCGGTGCCACCTGATTGCTTAGCTTAGGTCCTCCAGAAGCGGTCAGGAAGCGAGGAACCGTGGAAGTTTTAATGGTGGCTTTGTCTCCGTCGATGTTTCTTCAAGACGTTCTCATAGGCCCTCGCCAAACTCATGGCAGTCTATAGATGAGTCGGATGCTGAAGTTCGACGTCCGTCTGTAATGGTTTCTCGAGCCTAGCCGTAAACAATTGCACTTGTTAACTACGAGAGCAGCTCTGTGCGACATAGAAGAGCCAATAGTTTCTTTTGGTAAGCATCCACGGTTATCGTCCGTCGGAGTTGTGCCAATTCTCCAAGGGAATTGCTTCGGATGGACGACCCGAACAGCATATTGACGAACTCCGCAAAGCGAACCCATGACATCATGCCTTCGTCTTATTCGAGTTGGTAACACCACTATTGGGAAGCCCTAGTCAAATGATACGATGCCAACCAAACATTTTCTTCTTCCATGGTGTGTTTTTCGATTGAGCCACGGAAGAGGGTCTTCTTCTTCGTCATAAGTTGGAAAAGACAGTTTGTGGAAGCGAGGAGCGGCGCACTGATCGTCGTCGTCGTTCGTCCGTAGGATGAGATGTAGGGGGGATGTAAAATAGGAAAGGATCAATCACTTAGGATCCCTGATTGTCTGCCGATATCAATCAGGTAGGTTCCTGTTAGGATCCCTGATTGTCTGCCGATATCAATAAGTTAGGTTCCCTATTAGATCCCCGATTGTCTGCCGATATCAATCAATTAGGATTACTGATATTCTGCTGACACTGTAGCTCATCCGGGACACATCCTAGTGCTAGCAGTTAGCGAGATTATAGCAATTGCATTGCTCTGTTGTAACACATACCTTGTACTCATTATTGTATAAAAGGAAATGAATACTACGCTGGATCATTGAGGCAAAACACTTCGCTTAACTTTGTATACAGCCAATTCGAGGTTATTTACCTTTGGTTGTTCAATTTTGCCTTTAATATTACTGTAAAGCACATTTGCACTGAGCTGATCATTCATCAGTTATCTTCAGAGTGATTCATCAGTTAATTAGCTAGTCCTAAAGTGAATCGTCGAAGGAGAAGGTACCTTCTTCAGTCAGATTGTTTCCTGAAGCAGGTTAAGCTATTAACTAAAATTAACGTGGACGCAGGCACGCAGCTGTTAATGAGAAGACATGCAAAGGAAAAATTGGCACTATCCTTGGGGACAATCAAGGAAAGGTTCACAGCTGCAAGAGCAATTCCTCGACAGATCAGGACTGAACATGAGGCAATGAGGCGTGTAGAGTAGCACTTGAATTGGCACTTAAAACGAGGATACCAACATGTGAGCCTAGCGTCAGATTGCGAGGTTGTTGACAACATTCAGGTGCAACAATCTGATGCAGCATATCCAGCAAGTGGAGGGAAAATATCACCAAATGTTTACACTGGGATCAATTACCCACACTAGCTTATCCAGCTCAATTCGCAACATCACATCAGCACAACTGTCCAACTCCAACCGCTCCTGATGTTGATCACGCAGAACACCTGCCAGACATCTCCTTTGCTCAAACAGAACCTGAGGCCTGATCTGGTACCTCATTCGAGAAACTTGCCTTTTTACCGTCCCTGACTATCTTTTCTACAGTGTCTTAGCTTAACAACTCCGGTCACATGGCTTATGCTTCACCTGGGCCAAAAATCTCTCCCCCAAGTACTTCTTTTTTACAACTTCTTGCCATAGTGCCGTTCTAACATTGTCAACCA
The DNA here is from genome assembly GCA_036346255.1 of Ampelocalamus luodianensis. Classification (NCBI taxonomy): domain Eukaryota; kingdom Viridiplantae; phylum Streptophyta; class Magnoliopsida; order Poales; family Poaceae; genus Ampelocalamus; species Ampelocalamus luodianensis. Next base: position 10,696,524 of record CM070635.1, on the reverse strand, counting down.
GAAATCCAACATTTGTATCTGTTTTTTCAACCAACAACTCCCAATCTGACAAATACTTCATTGCCATATCTCCAGCCTTACTGTTTCTCTATCTAGATGCAGAGTTGCACGATTGAACAAGCAAGGACACAAAAATTATTCAACATATTAGCACTCACAATCACAGCTAGGAATATGTCTTTCGATTAACTTCCATGTTATTATTACAAGATTTTTTGAACAAATGAATGATGAGGATTGCTTCCTGCCAACTAAATAAGCTTACGGCAAATAAACAGAAGAATAAGATTACAAGAATCAACTAAGTACTCGGGACACTGCAATGCGATCATCAGAGTCCTCCAACTAACAAGTAGCAAACTAAGCAAACAAAGGCACAAAGCCAGGGTGCTCTGCTCCCGCGACGGCAGGGGACTCTGCCTCCTCCGCGAACCACCGGTGCTCCAGCGCTTCCGCCGCCGTGAGCCGCTCGTCAGGGTGGAACGCCAGCAGGCCGGCCAGGACCTCGCTCCCGGCCTCCGACAGGCCCTGGAACGCCGACGGCCCATGCTCTGCGAGCTGGTCTCGCAGTTCGAACACCTCGGTGAGCAGCTCATCCTCTGTTGTCACGTCGAACAGGGGCTCGCCGGTGAGGAGCTCGGCCATCACGCACCCGAGAGCCCACATGTCCACGGCGGTGCCGTAGTACCGGCTGCCCGTGAGCTGCTCGGGCGAGCTGTAGATCATCGTGCCGACATACCCCTCCTCGTACGGCTTTCCGGCCGGCTTCACCGGTGTCGCCATCCCAAAATCACAAATCTTGAGCTCTCCGGCGGCGCTGACGAGGACGTTCTCTGGCTTGATGTCCCGGTGGATGGTGCCGGCGTCGTGCATCTTCTTGGCCGCGCCCACCAGATTCCGCATCATCACGCGCGTCAGCTCCTCGGATCGCGCCCTCCAGATCTGCTCGCGAAGGCTTGGGCCGACGAATTCCATGACGAGGAACTTGTCCCCTGTCTTTACGTCCTCGGCGACGTCCTTGATCTCGACGATCGAACGGTGGCCGCGGCACGCGGCCATGCATCCTGCCTCACGGAATATCTCGCGGTGGTCGGAAGCGCCGCTGACACACTTGACCGCCAACTTCTTGCCGGTGCGGCGGTCGCGCGCCTTGCGCACCACGCCGTACGCGCCCTCGCCAGAACCTCGAGCATCTCGTAGTCGTCGATGCTCCCGAACGAGTACCGCGGACGCTTCTTTCCTTCTGCCGCGGAGGAGGAGGCGCCGGGCGCCGGGCGCTTGCGATCCGCCGCCGCCATGAGCGCGTCGAGAGCAGACAAGAGAGAGGCGGTGGAATGGAGGGGAAGAAACAGAGCGAAGAGGGAACGAATTGTGCGGCGGGGAGGCCGTGCCCGTGCCCTAGAGATCTTATGGGCATCTGAGTTCGACGCGGATTTCTAGGCGGCTGGCAACGCGTCTCTCTCTCTCTCTCTCCGAGTTCGACGCGGATTTCGGGAGATTGAGTGCGCGTCCCGCTTACGCGGGCGGGACAGCTCACTGAGGAAACGGAAAAGTATTTGACTTTCGTTGACCTATTGACCAGTGCTAATCCAGCCGTTGATTTAATTTGACGGAGCATCAGCCGTTGAAGGAAACTTGAATCACCAATTGGTTCTGTGAAATGTTGATATTTTCGCGTGTTAGGAGAGTCCTGAAAAAAAGAATAAAAAACTGTTTTATTTCCTTGTCAATTTTGTGTAAGGCATCTTCATTAGTCTACCTAAAGAGTGATGTGTCATACTGCTATCAATAGAATTAATGAGTGTTTGCATTGCCCTTCCTAGTTGGATTTTGTACTTCCTATCTGTTACGATCCTTAGATCATAGGGGTAAACCTCACCGAAAGGACAGCAGGATAGCGTCGGCCGCTAGAGGAGAAAGGTACTATAGATTGTGGAGACGAAGGAAATTGAGACTTAGACTATTATATTCTCATTGTTCGCTTATAAATATAGTGCAGCCCCTCTCTTTATGCAAATGAGGTACCCCTAGAAAAATATGGAAAGTAACATGATCCAATTCAACCAATCACTAAAGAAAAGATAATATCTGTACTATCCAAATATAAAGATGCGATTTCTAATACGAAGATATGCATGCATGCTATGGATTCCATGCTGCTCTCCCTTCTTGTGCGCAGCCCCTAATGGGCCGTGGCCCTGACCCAAGTCCCAAACACTATCTTATCTCCACATTTTTACCAGGTAGATTATTAGGATCAATCAGACAATCAGAGTCCCAAAAAAGATAAATAATCAACCGAATGTTTTACAATCAGAGTATCCCTAGATACTTCAGCGAAAACTGGCATACGACCAATGTTATACAATTCCAAGTTTTCAGGAAGTCATTGTAGAATTTGGGTGCGAGTGCTGGTTTATGTCCTTTTTCAATTACGAGTGAGCTAGCCGTGATTTTCTATGGGAAGAGAAACAAGGAGACAGTAGCACATTTATGTTTACAGTTTTACCAGAGTCCTAGAATTCCGGTGATGTGGTCAATGTGGAATATGAACTTCTACTTGCTTGTCAAATAAGACATTAACTTGCAGAAATTGCTCAGTTAATTCAGGGATGTTATAATTAGTGATTTCTATAGAAATTAAACAACTGGAATGGTACTTGGCTCAATTTTATGCCATATTGTGAAGATCCAGTAAGTGGAGGTGGAGCACAAGAAAAGATCAGTAAGTGTTTTATGCGCGCAGAATAGCGAAACTAGCTGATAGTGTTTTTGAATGGCTTCATAAGCCTCCTCCATTTTGGAAACCCTTCTGTACTAGTTGTTACAAATAATGCACAAAACAATCGAGACGAGAGACACGAATTTTACGTGGAAAACCTTTACGGGAAAAAACCACAGACGCTAATCGGCGATGATCACTATATAATGAGTGTTTACAAAATGCAGGGGAATAACAATGGCGTCGCCTCTCCGTCTGACTTACAATAGGTATATAAAGGGTAAAAGGACTTTGAGTCCAAGTGATAAACTAATCCACTAATATGGCATGTTTGGATTTGACCATATTAGAAATTCGGATCTGTCTGGATCCCATATATCAACAAGTTGAATCTGATGAATAAAGCTGCATAATGTTTTCACCATAACCTCCATATCATCAATCAGAGAACTTCAAAAAATGTTAAAAGAAGCTGATGTTATTCAGTCTTCCAGTGACTTCACCCTGTCTGTTAGCTGCCAGTAAGGATGTAGGTATCTGTAGGTGTAATGAAACTTGAAACACCATTGTAGGTGTAATGAAACTTGAAACACCATTTTTTTCCGTGAATTCCTAAGCGATAATTTTCTCCATCATAAGTTTTTTTTAATATTTTTGTATGTTAGGGGAGTCCTGAAAAAAAACTGCTATTTCTTGTCAATTTTGTGTAAGGCATCTTCATTAGTTCTATCGAAAGCCATCACCTAAAGAGCCATTTCTTAATTTAAGTTTACAGTATTAACAGAGTCCTACAACTCTGGTAATGTGGTCAATGTGGAATATGAACTACTTTGTACTTGTCAAATGCAACATTAACTTGCAGAAATCGCCCATGTTATTTCAGGGATGTTATCTTTTGTGATTTCTGTAGACATTAAACGTACTGGAATGGTACTCGGCTCAATTTATGTCATAATGTGAAATCTTACATTCTGCTACATGCTGTGAAACCATACGGGTGAGACTGCCTTTTCATTGAAAGCAATGTGTATTACAAGCTTTTGTAGATGCAATAACTGTTGGGTTGATCTTGACTAACGGCATCCCGAGATCACAGAGGAGACCACGTCTCCACTCGCGCCATGATCGGAGGCGCGACCAACGTGTTTTTGGTTTGAGTCCCGGTCACCTAGCGCCACATAAAAGGAAGGGGTTAGGCGGGCTTTGAACCTCGGCTGTTCTTGGCAATCAACACCCCGCACAAACCCGATCTTTCACAGGCGCTAAGGTGGACGAAGACCTAGGACCGCCGACCACTACCGTTGCTCCGTCCCACCTCTACGTCGACTCATCTACCACCCTCTCCGATGGCCTCTTGAGTTCGGTAAGCATTGGCGCTTCGCTCTAATGTTTTAGCTAAGTGTTCTTGATCCAAGCTAGGTTCATGATATTAGATCACGATTACCCTTAGATGACGCCCACATTTGGTATCGAGCACCTAGTCTCCATTTTGAACCCATTTAGCACAAACCGAACTCGTTTCTAGCCCTTTTTTTATGTTCTTATGGTCGATCTAAGAGTTAGAGGCTCGGATTAGCACTTAGAAGGAGGGAATCAAGTTTTTGCCAAACCCTAACGAAATCCCCACCATCCGAGCCCTCAATCCCCATTATCGAACCTAAGAAATCTAAAATACGGGCGGAAACTTACGTTTTGGAGATCCCGCCCCTCCGGTCACGAGCGCCACCGCGGCTCCACTCGGCGGCGCGCGCGCACCTCGATTACACGCACGCGGCGAGGAGTAATGCGGCGCCACCTCGCCGCCGCTGCCGTGTTGCTACCCGCGCGCGCGTCTGCCGCTCCGTGTGCGCGCCTCAAGCCGCATCGTATCGCGCCGTCATTGTCGCTCGCACCGAAACGAGAAGGCGAAGTGGCGTTAGGTTTAGGGTTTCCAGCGTTTTATCTCGCCCGCGACGCACGTCGTCCGTTCGATCAGATCCTACGGTCGCCGTTTCGCGGGCTGGGGAAGGAGTTGGGCCGGCCATTTTTCGGCCATCAGATGAAGATCCGACGGCGGGTATGGATCTCGGTGGCGGGCGCAAGTTGGGCGTTCGCGCTGCTTTGGGCCGCACGCGTGGAGTTGGGCAGCGCCGCGTGCCTTTAGGCGTGCATGAGTTTTTGGGCGGTTCTTTTATGGGTGTTGCAATAGTGACTTTGTTTATTTTCGTGCTTTTTCTTACGATTAAAGTCTAACTTTTGTGCACTGATTTAATTATTGTTTTGATGCCCAATTATGATATATCATGAATAATGTATTATTACCACATTATTAGGTTTTGCCTCGATTAAAATTGAACCAACGAGATATTTTAATTAGAGATTTTATAGTTTAATTTTTGGCATTATGTATGCATGTGATTATATTCTGACCAACGTTGATTATAATCATGTGTTGCCATATTAATTATTTAGTTCTTTTTCATTTTCTGCCCAAAGGTGATGTGAATTAGGACTATAGTTTTTGCATGCTATTAATCAGACCAACGTAGGGTTAATTGCATGCAACATATTCTTATGATTATTTCGATTTATGCCTGTATTTTGGTATTCAGCAATAAATGCATCAAATGTCATTGCCACAATCGACAACATTGAGCGACTTATGGGAGTAATTTTCCACTGGAAGGAAAGAATCCATGTTGTCCTTGGGGTTTTAGATCTCGATTATGCTTTAAGGGTGCAGCTCCCATTCCCCACGAGGTGAGGAAAATTATGATGATAAAAAGAAAATTTATGAAACTAATGCTGAGAAATGGGAGCGGTCCAACCGTCTATTACTTATGATTATGAAGACCTCCATTTCAGTTGGGATCATCGGACAATCCCCGATTCTGAAAATGCTACAGAGTATCTGGCATCAGTTGAGGAAAAATTTAAGGGCTCCACAAAAGTTTATGCATTACTACGATTGAGGCTCTTGACAACTAAGTATGATGGATCCGCAGATTAGAGAACACATTATGATGATGACCGATATGGCGGGAAAACTTAAAGGCATGTACATGGAAATATCGATGGTTTCTAGTCCATTTCATCATGACTTCTCTTCCTTCAATATACGACTTTCAAGATCAATTATAATACTCGAAAGAAAAGTGGAACATGAGCGATTTAATCGCCATGTGTGTTCGGAGGCGGAAAGAATAAGGACGGAAAAGAGGATCTTGCACTTCAAGTTGGTGGCTCAATAAAAGAAAGTTCCAAGGGACTTCAAATCTAAGAAGAAGTGGCGTTCTCCCCAATCTTTGATAAGTCGGGCCTAAAGTGCACACTGCACCTAAGCCTCATGTGGCTCATTGGAGCACCTAAAGGGGTGAATGTCATTTCAGAGCGACAGGGCACTTTCGGAAGGGCGTGTCGGATTCCTAAAGTGGCTCGCAAAGAAGGGTAATGATACAATAACTTTTGTTGATGAAACTCTTTATGCTAATTTTCCATTAACTCTGGTGGATTGACTCGAGTGCAAGCGTACGTTACTAATTCTTCTGAGATTCCATACCGCGAGAACACTAAGAAAGGGGGAGCGAAACCTTAGAGTCGCGGATGGAAAGGAAGCCGAAGTCGAATCAATAGGATCTATTTCATTAGTTTTAGACAACGGCTTCTTGCTTCGTCTCAATAATGTAGTTTATGTTCCTTCTATTAGGAGGAATTTGATTTCAGTTTCTTTGTTGGACGATGAAGGTTTTAAGTGTATTTTTGGTGATAATAAATGTATTATTACGTTTGATTCTAATTATATTGGTCTTGCTTTTAGACGAGACAAACTCTATATGCTTTCCCTTAATGAATCTCCTGTATCCTTGAATGTGTGTGATGCTAAGGGTAAAAAGAATAATGAGACTTCTTCAAAATTGTGGCACTGTCGTTTAGGCCACATTTCGAAGGGGAGAATGGAGCGTCTCATTAAAGAAGATATTCTCCATCCATTAGATTTCTCTGACTCAGACCACTGCATTGATTGCATTAAAGGAAAATATGTGAAGCAAATAAAGAAGGAGCTACTGCAAAGACGGGACTCTTAGAATTAATTCATACGATATCCGTGGTCCTTTTCTGTGACATCGGTGGATGTTTTGATTCTTTTACCACATTCACTGATGATTTCTCCCGTTATGGTTATATCTTTCCCATTAAAGACCGACCTGAGTCACTTGATAAATTTAAGATATTTAAGGCTGAAGTTGAAAATTAGCACAACCTAAGAATTAAAGTGGTAAGATCGGATCGTGGGGGAGAATATTATGGAAGACATGCCTCTTATGGGAAAATTCCTGGCCCTTTCGCTAAGTTTCTTCAAGAAAATGGCATTGTTGCCCAATATTCTATGCCGGGTGAACCTCGTGAATGGAGTAGTGAGAGGCAATCGTACACTTATGGATATGGTACAGAGCATGCTCATCCACTCTAGTTTACCAATTGGTTTGTGGATGGAAGCACTAAAGACAGTGCACATATTCTTAATCGGGTTCCCGATAAATCAATACCTAAGACACCTTATGAATTATGGACTGGGAAAACCGAGTATGAAATATTTACTGAGTGTGGGGTTGTCGTCTTTGAAGCTAAGATATTTAATCCACATATTGGAAAATTAGACCTAAAACAGAAGTTGTCATTTTATTGGGTACCTGATAGATCCAAAGAGTATCGTTTTCTTGTCTGATAGGACAACTAAGTTTGTAGAAACAAGGCACGTTGTGTTCTTAGAGAATAATGAGGAGCTGGAGCCTAGGAAAATAGATCTTGAGGAGAAGCGGGTTTACGTTCCTTCACCGCTTATCCCGAGATTTTTATTCTGTGCCTCGGTGGTTGCACCTCGATGAAAATCATTGTTGCACCTTTGTTGAGGTCTCTGAAATTCTAATGTTGCACCTAATGATGAGTCTCAGCGAGTCTCTGTAATTGCTAATGAACCTATTAGAAGATCACGTGGAGAGAAGATCTGCCATCCCAAATGATTATGTTGTATATATGAATGAGGATATTAATGATATAGGAAGGTTGATGATCCCACCTCTTATAAGGAGGCCATGATGAGTGAACATTCTCCTAAGTGGCTTGATGCCATGAAGGATGAAGTAAAGTCTATGAGCACTAATGGTGTATGAGACTTTAAATGGGTCAAAACAGATGGTGTAAATGGGTCTACAAAACCAAGCATGACTCTAAGGAAATATCGAAAGGTTCAAAGCAAGGCTTGTAGCAAAGGCTTCTCACAAAGAGAGGGATTGACTATAATGACACCTTTTCTCTGTCTCAACTAAGGATTCATTCGAATCGTAATGGCACTTGTAGCTCATTATGATTTAGAGTGCATCGATGGATGTTAAAGCGGCATTTCTTAATGGCGACTTGCAAGAAAATGTTTACATGGCTCAACCGGAAGGTTTTGTCGTGGAAGGCAAGGAGCATATGGGATGTCGACTTAAGAAATCAATTTATGGCTTAAAACAAGCGTCGAGGCAGTGGTATCTCAAATTCGATAAGATTATAAGAAATTTTGGTTTTAAGGAAAATGAAGTTGATAACTGCATATATGTTAAGTTTAAGGGGAGTAAATTCACCATCTTAGTGCTTTATGTGGATGATATCTTGTTGGCAGATGATAAGGATATCTTTGTTTGAGACCAAGAGATTTCTTTAATCTAATTTTGATATGAAGGATCTTGGTGATGCCTCTTACATTCTTGGCATTGAGATTCACGAGATAGGTCTAAAGGAATATTAGGTTTATCTCAGAAGGCATACGTTGACAGAGTACTGAAGAAATACAATATGCATAAGTGCTCGCTCCTTTGCTCCTATTGTTAAGGGCGATAAGTTTGGGACATTTCAATGTCCAAGGAACCAATATGAAACTGATCAGATGAAGTCGGTTCCTTATGCTTCAGCTATCGGAAGCATTATGTATGCTCAAGTATGTACACACCCTGATTTAGCTTTTGTAACCGGGATGCTTGCGATATTAGTCAAATCCGAGGACCGGACCACTGGAAGGCCGTTAAGAAAGTCTTGCGCTATATGCAAGCTACTAAGCATTTCATACTCACATATAAGAATTCTGATAACCTTGAAGTTGTTGGTTATTCAGATTCAGATTTTGCGGGATGTGTTGATACTAAGAAATCCACGTCAGGTTATATCTTCACACTCGCTCAGGGAGCTTGTAATACCCCAAGTCTATTTAAGTGAAAAGAAAGAATTAGAGAGAAGAACCAACTAGAAAAAATAGAGTTAACAGAGGATTAGAGGGGTTTACGCAATTATTCAACAACACGGGCCTCGGGCTTTGGCCCAGAGGCCAGAGGGGCCGACCACCAACAAAAGAAGGAAACCCTAGGGTGGTACTGTAGCACGGCATGCTACAGTGGCCGCCACTGCTCTGATACCCGGTGAACAGTACCACCCCGCCTCCTTGCGCTGTCTCCTTCGGGTGCTGCCGACCAAGAAAAAGAAGAAGAAGAAGAAGAGGAAGGGGAAGAGGGAGAGGATCTTCTTCGTAGGGGTGGTTTGTCATCTCCTGCGATTCTTCAAGGGTAACCTCAATTCCCCTTTGATCCGATGCGTTTTGGATAGTTAATCAATGTCGGTATTTCTGTCTCCTCAGGACAGATCGTGTTAGACAAATGTTTTGATGTAGTTAAGTTTGGATTCAGTCTTGGGCTTCTCCTAGAGAGTTGTAGAGGACGTCAATAGCTTTCAATGAAGTGCTAGATCGTATTTTTGGACCTTTGTAGCAAAGTTATGAATTTATTAGTGCGACTGTCCTGCGAATCTGTCAGCGTTTGGACAGTCTGTGAAATCTGGTTAAAACCATAAGTTACAGAGGAATTAGAGGATCTCAGTATAACGAAAGTTGTAGATAATTGTCGTAGCTTTCAGGAAGCACAAGAACGCAAAATTTGGATAAACGAGCTGAAAGTTATGATTGTTTTAGTGTTATGTCCAGAGGGCATGACGTGAAATCGATGTTTTGTTAATTAGGTTAAAAGGATTTTAGATGGCCGAATCAGGAGTCTCACCAACTAGGTTTAGTTGGGCAATTTGATAACCTTTCAATGAAGTCTAAGAACACCCAATTTAGACCCCTATACAGAAAGATATGAATTTTAGAACTTGACTGATTACAGAAGGCACAAATCAGCATTTAGGAAATTGGAGTCGGGATCGCGTTGTAAGCTAAGGCTAGTTTGTGTTTGCTTTTGTAATTTTGTGGTTCATTACTGTGGTCTTAGCTTATGATCTTAATGTATTAGGTGGGGATTGGTACGGAGGCAGCACCGTCACGCCCTCCATTCTCACACGGTTAAGGCAAGTGCATTGTTTGTTATATGGGTGTGATTGATTGGCTATGTTTGTGTGCTTTTGATATATGATTGCATAGCAAGATGGCTTACTTGATGATTGTTTAAGTATGGTGATTGCTCAAATTATGCTTATGCTTTATTGTGGTACAATGTTGTTGTCTTTTGGTAAGATTGATGATGAATAAGAGATAAGCATATGCATATTGAGAACATGTTGAGGCTTGGTCACGCGGTGACCAAGCATGTTTCCTTGAGATCCCGTCATGAATGTGACGGGCCGAGATCCCCACACTCGTGGAGTGTGGGCTTGAGGTCCCCATTACTTGCGGAGTAATGGGCAATTGGTCCACTGTGCGTGCGGCGCCTGAGCATGGGTATCTTGGCGGCGGTTGCATACTGCATTACGGTGTAATGCACGAAAGATAAAGAGAAAGGTTCCTTGAGCATTGCATATGCATATGAGATGTTTTAATGATGCGTTTACGATTATGGATGCTAATGTTATAACCTTTGTGGTATGCCTTTATTTTGTACTTGCTGAGTGCAGTAGGCTCACTCTTGCTTTCATTATTGTTTTAGGTACCCAATTCAAGAACGACATGCATGGGAGGAAGTAGACTTGATTTGGATTCACTCACTGCCACTCATCTTTAAAGTTGATTAAGTTTTAGTCGTACCTCAATAATTTAGCAAACTGCTTAGGAGTTGATTATGATTATGATTATGCCTCATGCAATGGATTAAGTGTAATAATGATGAGTAGTGTAATTAAGACTCCTTTGGATATGCTAGTTGGTTAGTATGTTTTGAACGCCTATTGATGATTCTGGATGTTGGATTAATGGTTTATGATTTACCTAAATGTTGGAACCTCCGTGTTGTTAACATGTTAAAGGAGGTTATGTCGAAATTTGGTAGTTTGAACTTGGTTTTGAAGTTTTTAATGTTAGTTTAGTAGCATTCCAGGCTCACGTTGGGCTAGGGTGTTACAGTTGGTATCAGAGCGGGCTGTAGGTCCGTGGTGAACAGATTAACGACTTAGGTAACTTAGCTTGTAAAAAATTGTTAATGGTTAATTAATGAAAACTGACACTGCTTGGTGCCTGATGGGATGGGGTGGGTCAAGCATTGCATTTACGCTTACATTATCTTTGTATTGATGATTCTGTTATAAGATGATCTTACATACCTATAATATGATTATATGATTATTATGAGTGAGGGTAGCCCTTGTTGAGAGGATTGAGGTCATGGTTGTGGCCCTGGGCTTTACCAGGTTACACCATTGTTCGTGGTAAGAGAGAAGGAAAGAGGTTACCTCGGATATCTTAATACCGCGTGATAGTGAGTATTTTAGAAGTTGTTCCCTTCTTTGAATTTGAATTTGGTCAACTCTTGTTCGATTATGGTCGATGAATTTCTTTGGGTCGATAGTTCATTGCGGTTAGTGGGTTTCTTTGAGAAGGATTGATGTGTTTTTATTGGCTTAATTTGTCCGTTAAGCAATCATTGTTTTCCAACCGATGAGTTATTCTTGCGGTGGTGGACTCGGTTGATTGTCAAGGTTGACCTTTATATTGGAGTTTGCCTCTCATTGGAAAGCATGATCCATTTATTTCACTTGATGTTTTGGCTAATGAAAGTTTCCTTTGCAAGTCTTGTAGTACTTGGAAGTTTTGATTCAATTTATCTCTTTTGGGTATCTTGAGTGTAGAAGTTGAAAAGTTCTTTTATGAAAGAAAGCGCTAAACCACAGAGCAATGTCGACTCGTGGTCAAGTGAGAGGTTATAATTAGAAAATTAGTGAATATGATATGAGTGATCAAGTTGGGTCCGTAGTGTAGTGTATAATCGATCCTAACTAAGATCCTTGGAAGGAAAGTTGATTAATTTGATGATGTCATGTATTAGTTCTTGTTAAACTGTGATTAAGTGTATGGCTACACCTAATTGGAATTAATAGAGTTATTAACAACTATGGAACATTAACGGAGTAGTTGACCCCTAGAGCTGTTTAGTTTGCTAAACTTGTTAGATTATTTGATCTCAATTGTTTAATCTAATTGTGCGGGAAGAGAAATATAAGATGTGTTCATTGTCGTCTTGGTAGATATTAATATAGAAACTTTCTTTAATTGGATATTTGATGATCTTATTTATGCTCGTGGGAGTACAAATAGATCTGGGACCATCAATTCGTCCATGATTGAATAATCATCAAAAGTTTATGATAACCTCTAGATTGGAATTAGTGTGTACTAAATAAGTGTGAGCCTTCCGAATGGGTGAAGGGTTGAAATTTGAAAGTAATTTATTCACGAGTGTTTCACGAGGATGTATTGTGGCTGCATGTCCTTGTTATAAGAGGTCTTGCCCGATAGTGCGATTGGGGTATTAGATATACTCTAGAACAGGTTGTTGTTGCAATCTTTTGAGATAACAAAAATGTTATGAAATAATATCTGTGTGTTTCTTTTGGAAAGGTTTACAATGGGATTTAATAGATGACATGTGTTTGCTTGATGGTGAAATTGTCGGATAATAGTATGTCTTTGATGAAAAGGTTTTGGTGTAACCTTGTAAATTGTGTAGTAGGTTCCTTCAAAAATATGGTGGTTGTTATAGTGAGGGTGTAAGAATTTGGTGTACTCTCATTTGAGGATGAGAGGATAAAGTAAAATGTAACAGTTTGGTCATCTTTTGGGGACTTTATAAAGGAAGAGTTGATGATATGAACCTTATTAAGAGTGAATTATTCTTGATGTTAGTAATAAGGTCTACAAGGGATTGTGGCGTTGGAATGGTGATGATTCTTCTAGAGAGAAAGTAAGTTGATTGTTTTAATAACGGTTAAATGAAATGTTTGGAGTTTTGTATTCGTGATCTTTTGGGGGCTCATGATTTATGTAGTAGATAAAATTAGTTGAGAAGCGTGACATATGAAAAGGTTCCGTTTGGTTCGAAGTGATGAATGTGATTTGGTATCAAAGGCATCTCTTGTTTGGTTTGGCAAGTAATGTTGTAATCAAAGAGATTGCTTTATTTGTCGTGAGAAAATGAGTACCATAAGTATTTGAGGTTGGAGATAAGAATTGTATGTCTGCAACTTTTCTGTCATTGCCGCTTAAGTGTTTCTTGAGTTTCAAAAGTAATATTTTTATTGTGATTTATTAATGTTTGAAACTCCCTTCTTGTGGAGCATGTGCCCTCAAGCGTGGTCTCGTCCTTTGTTTTTGAGATCAATGCTATTTGACTATTTCTCTTTGTCTCGTGCTCACTATGAGGAGTAGTGTTTTCTCGTGTGTTAAAACTTGTATTTGTTTGCACTTTCCTATTGGGAAAAGATTAACCGACACAGGTTGCAAGGTCTTTTAGAGTGTAATGTGGCGATTGGTTGGTGGTCAAGTAAATGATCGCGATCAAATCGGGGCCAAGCTATTTGAAGAGCGTTATAAAGTGAATTGGTTTGATTTACAACACACGGAGATAATTCTATTTAAATGGAAAGTTTGTCAATGAGATAAAAGTGATTAGTGTTACAACTAGTGGAACCTATGGCGAATTATGATCCAGTAACCTTTGTTCATGTTGGAATATTGAGATTATCGGAATTATGGACTCTTGATAAATATATTAGAGTATCGCAATTGGATACTTAGTATGATTGTGCGAAAAGTTGTGGTGGTGAAGTTTAATGAAAGTAGCGGTGTGAAGAAACCTAAGCGTCGTGCTAATTAATGGGATAGCGAGAAGCTGTTGAGCTAATGTCAAGTATGACTCGGCCTCAATGAGTAACCCTATGGGAGTTAAATTAATTCTAAGGATATCTTGGTCAAAGAATATATTCATTTATTAACGTTGGTGATTGAGTATGTTTGAATCTTGGTCAATTAGTTAAGGTTTTGCGAGCAGTATATTGTGGTTGTCTTGTGAATTGGATTGGTGTGGATTAGAGAACGTCTAAGATTGGTGAAATAAATCGCCTTGGGCGGTTATTTGATTAGTGAGGAATCTTGATATTAATGACTGAGGTTATAGTTAAGCGGTGTGAAATTTTAGTAAACGAATTTGAGGATTTTATGTCGATTACACGAGATTCATGGTAGGAGACTTGAAGGTTGGTTTTGGGCTTTGTATTTTATGCTAGGATCTTGGAGACTCAATATTATGTGTAGAGGTAGATGAGCAGAGTAAATTTTGAATAATGTGTTGATCTTTGATAGAATACTTTGGGTAAAGTAAAAGAGTGTGTGTGGTGAGAATTTGAAGTTGATTATCTTTAGAGAATGAGATGATGGGGGTTGTGGGTGAAAAATCTTTATTGAGGTGTTTGCAACCTTTTGTCAAGAAAATTCCATTGGAATAGAAGTGGACTAGAGAATCCTTTTGTGGATTAATAGAGTCCCTCTAAATAAGTATGGTTGTCTTTTTGGTTTGAGGATCATTTTGGGATTGCGGTTAAGAGGAAGGAGTTAGTGTGATAGTTACGGACACCCATGATTCGGAAAAGGGTTTGTTTCTTAAAGAACATCGAGAAAAGATTGTTCTCTCGAGTAGAGAAGTGCTCTAGTGGTTCTTGGTTGATTTGGGTTTTATGACGGAGAACATGTACAATTTGAGTTGCCTCTTTGTTGGCAAGGTGGTTCTTTTGGTTCGGGAAAAAAATATAGTGTTTGATTTGGGCATTTGAGTGAATTCTCTTTTGGCTTATGTGGTGCTCAATTGCAAGCTGCGAGTTGGAAGGATTGAAGGTTTTGTGAAGAATCTCGATTTTGGATTTGAGTGTTTTGGAGGAAAGTTGGAATTACATTATGAAACCTCTGTTTCAGTTGAATCTAATTATTAAAACTTGACTAAAATAAGTTTTGTTGTGTGTCCACGCTAATGGAGGATCTACTTGTTATGATGAAGAGGTCATCAAGCGATGGAACAAGAGTTTCATATGTTTACTTGCAATTTTTTTGTGGTTTGGATCAGAAGAGATAGATAGCCTAAAGTATATTTGGTTGTTACGGAAGATGTGGGCATATTGGAAGATGGCAAATTGCTAGAACTATCTCGAGTCTGGAGCGGGAATATAACGTTTTGTATGACTGGCGTTGGAGGAGTCTTGAGGTATTTGGAGTGTGAAGTTTCATAAGATCTGTTAACCAGCGAGTAATGTCGCATCTTCAAGTCCTATCCGTTAAGTGGTTCTGGTCAGGTCAGTAAGTGTAATGAGGCGTAATACGTCAGTTGCATCAAAGTGTGGTGGTCCCATATGTCCGAGAGGAAAATGACTTGGAAGCTAGAGGTCTCGCATGCGCGAGCCTTATGTAGAGTCGTTCACGCCGTGTATGTGTTAACGCTTGTTTAGTTCAGTTTCGGTGCTCATTCAAGTGGATCAGTGAGAAGAATTCGGGGTCGAATTCTGTTTAAGAGGTAGAATGTAATACCCCAAGTCTATTTAAGTGAAAAGAAAGAATTAGAGAAAGAACCAACTAGAAAAAATAGAGTTAACAGGAGGATTAGAGGGTTTCTGCAATTATTCAACAACACTGGCCTCGGGCTTTGGCCCAGGGAGGCCGGGAGGGCCGACCACCAACAAAAGAAGGAAACCCTAGGGTGGTACTGTAGCACGGCATGCTACAGTGGCCGCCACACTCTGATACCCGGTGAACAGTACCACCGCCTCCTTGCGCTGTCTCCTTGGGTCTGCCGACCAAGAAAAAGAAGAAGAAGAAGAAGAGGAAGGGAAGAGGAGAGGATCTTCTTCGTAGGGGTGGTTTGTCATCTCCTGCGATTCTTCAAGGGTAACCTCAATTCCCTTTGATCCGATGCGTTTTGGATAGTTAATCAATGTCGGTATTTCTGTCTCCTCAGGACAGATCGTGTTAGACAAATGTTTTGATGTAGTTAAGTTTGGATTCAGTCTTGGGCTTCTCCTAGAGAGTTGTAGAGGACGTCAATAGCTTTCAATGAAGTGCTAGATCGTATTTTTGGACCTTTGTAGCAAAAGTTATGAATTTATTAGTGCGACTGTCCTGCGAATCTGTCAGCGTTTGGACAGTCTGTAGAAATCTGGTTAAAACCATAAGTTACAGAGGGAATTAGAGGATCTCAGTATAACGAAAGTTGTAGATAATTGTCGTAGCTTTCAGGAAGCACAAGAACGCAAAATTTGGATAAACGAGCTGAAAGTTATGATTGTTTTAGTGTTATGTCCAGAGGGCATGACGTGAAATCGATGTTTTGTTAATTAGGTTAAAAGGATTTTAGATGGCCGAATCAGGAGTCTCACCAACTAGGTTTAGTTGGGCAATTTGATAACCTTTCAATGAAGTCTAAGAACACCCAATTTAGACCCCTATACAGAAAGATATGAATTTTAGAACTTGACTGATTACAGAAGGCACAAATCAGCATTTAGGAAATTGGAGTCGGGATCGCGTTGTAAGCTAAGGCTAGTTTGTGTTTGCTTTTGTAATTTTGTGGTTCATTACTGTGGTCTTAGCTTATGATCTTAATGTATTAGGTGGGGATTGGTACCGGAGGCAGCAATCACGCCTCCATTCTCACACGGTTAAGGCAAGTGCATTGTTTGTTATATGGGTGTGATTGATTGGCTATGTTTGTGTGCTTTTGATATATGATTGCATAGCAAGATGGCTTACTTGATGATTGTTTAAGTATGGTGATTGCTCAAATTATGCTTATGCTTTATTGTGGTACAATGTTGTTGTCTTTTGGTAAGATTGATGATGAATAAGAGATAAGCATATGCATATTGAGAACATGTTGAGGCTTGGTCACGCGGTGACCAAGCATGTTTCACGAGATCCCGTCATGAATGTGCGGGCCGAGATCCCCACACTCGTGGAGTGTGGGCTTGAGGTCCCCATTACTTGCGGAGTAATGGGCAATTGGTCCTGTGCGTGCGCCACGAGCATGGGTATGCGGCGACGGTTGCATACTCGCATTACGGTGTAATGCACACGAAAGATAAAGAAAGGTTCCTTGAGCATTGCATATGCATATGAGATGTTTTAATGATGCGTTTCGATTATGGATGCTAATGTTATAACCTTTGTGGTATGCCTTTATTTTGTACTTGCTTTGATGCGTGGGCTCACTCTTGCTTTCATTATTGTTTTAGGTACCCAATTCAAGAACGACATGCATGGGAGGAAGTAGACTTGATTTGGATTCACTCACTTGCCACTCATCTTTAAAGTTGATTAAGTTTTAGTCGTACCTCAATAATTTAGCAAACTGCTTAGGAGTTGATTATGATTATGATTATGCCTCATGCAATGGATTAAGTGTAATAATGATGAGTAGTGTAATTAAGACTCCTTTGGATATGCTAGTTGGTTAGTATGTTTTGAGCGCCTATTGATGATTACGGATGTTGGATTAATGGTTTATGATTTACCTAAATGTTGGAACCTCCGTGTTGTTAACATGTTAAAGGAGGTTATGTCGAAATTTAGTAGTTTGAACTTGGTTTTGAAGTTTTTAATGTTAGTTTAGTAGCATTCCGGGCTCACGTTGGGCTAGGGTGTTCTGAGCTATCTCATGGAAAAGCTCCAAACAAACCCTTACGACATCTTCAACGATGCAAGCTGAGTTTGTGGCATGTTATGAGGCCACCAGGCGTTGTATGGCTTAGAATTTTATCCGGGACTTAGAGTGGTAGACGGTATCTGAAACCGCTCACCTTATCTGCGATAACGAACCCACGGTCTTTTATGCGAGTAACAACAAGTCAAGTGGTCTTGCCAAACACATTGACATTAAGTATCATGTTGTGAAAGATAGAATCGAGGATCAAACCATTAGTATCAAGCATATTAGTACTAAGTCAATGCTTGCGGATCCGCTTACTAAAGGCTTACCACCCAATATTTTTCGTGATCATGTTGCGGCATGGGTTTATTGGAAAGCCTCGATTTTGGATAAAATGACCTTAAAGTAAACCAACTCCCATTAAGTATGATGAATATCCATTTCAAGATAGGATAGTACACTATACATCACGAGGTTGTATGACACCGTTGGTCATGCGACGCATTGTCTTGGTATGCTATTTTATTGAGAATGGGCTTATGATGTTAGCCTTACGATCAAAGGGAGAATGTTGGGTTGATCTTCACTAACGGCATCCCGAGATCCCGGGAGACCACGTCTCCACTCACGCCATGATCGGAGGTGCGACCAACGTGTTTTTGGTTTGGGTCGGTCACCTAACGCCACATAAAAAGGAAGGGGTTAGGCGGGCTTTGAACCTCGGCGTTCTTGGCAATCAACACCCCGCACAAACCCAATCTTTCACGGGCGCTAAGGTGGGCGAAGACCTAGGACCGCCGACCACTACGCTTCGCCGTCCCACCTCTCGTCGACTCATCTACCACCCTCTCCGATGGCCTCTTGAGTTCGGGTAAGCATTGGCGCTTCGCTCTAATGTTTTAGCTAGGTGTTCTTGATCTGAAGCTAGGGTTCATGCTATTAGATCACGATTACCCTTAGATGACGCCCACAATAACATTATAACGATACACTTGGCTAAATCATCTTGTGAGATGGCCGATAATTTGCTTACCTAAGGAGCATGGAGGTTTACGTGTTTTAGATCTAGACACTATGAATATTGCCTTGCTTGGCAAGTGGCTTTGGAAACTGGAAAATGAAGAAGGAATCGGCGAACTCTTGAGGGCTAAATATACGGGTAGTCGGACTTTAGCTCGGTGGGAGTTTGAGCTCGATGATTTCGCATTTTTGGTGCTTTGATTGAAGCCAAAAAATATTTTTACCCTTTTGTAGAAGACTGATTGGAAATGGGGAGAGAACAAGGTTTTGGGAGGATTTGTGGTTAAGGATGAGCCCTAGCACAAAAATTCCTTAGTCTGCACAACTATCCTTTAGCAAGAATATTTCTATAGTGAAGTGTTTGTGGAGGGTGGTAAAGAATTAAATTGAAGAACCTAATGGGAGAAAAGTGAAAGCATGGAAACTTTTGCAAAGAAGCGCGAGAGATGTAGTGCAAATGCAGAAGCGAGGACAGGGTGCTTAAGAAGAGCATTTTGATCAAAGCAACCTAATTCACGGGGATGGAAAGGAGATAAGAAATGTTAGTTTTGTGGGACAGGATGAAAGCATAGATCATCTTTTTCACTTGTCCCAGGCTAAGTATGTATGGAATATTGTGAGATGTGCTTTTGATCGACATCTTGCTACTACTGTGTGTTTCTTCTCGAGAAAAATGAGTATTTGTCACTCCAAATATTGGCCTTCTAATCCGCTAAAGGAGGTATATAAAGGAGTAAAAGGACTTTGAGTCAAAGTAAGAAACTAATCCGCTAATATGGCATATTTGGATTCGATCATATTAGAAATTCGGATCACATTATGGATCCCATATATCAACAATCTCCACCTTGAGACGAATTTCCTCTTGTAGCAAAATAAAGAATCATCAATCAATTAGGATCCCTGATTGTCTGACGATATCAATAAGTTAGGTTCCCTGTTAGGATCCATGATTGTCTGCCGATATCAATCCTAATTTGTTAGGATTCCTGATTGTCTGCCGATATCAATCAATTATCAAATATGAAGAAGGACATACCGACGTTCGAGTTCTTCCACAAGATGAAGGGGCATGCCAACACCATGGCTTCGTTCATAAGCCCCTTCTTGACGACAAGGTGATCGGCTACATCTTGAAACCAAAGAAACTCTTAGCTACAGCGGTTGAAAAGTTGCAGATTACAATTCTTAACTCTAACCTCAAATACTTATGGTACATATTTTTAGTTAACAAAGAAAATAATTTTCTTTGATTATAACATTACTTGCCAACCCAAACAAGAAAAGTCTTTAAAACCAAATCTCATTAATCACTTAGAACCAATTAGAACCTTCCAATGTGTCACATTGCTCAAACTAATTTCATCTACTACATAAATCATGAACTCCCAAAGGATCACGAATGCAAAACTCCAAACATTTCATTTATCCGATATTACGAAAAGCAATCAACTTACTTTCTCTCTAGAAGAATCATCACCACTCTAACGCGTCACAATCTCTTGTAGACCATATTACTAATATCAAAATAAGTCACTCTTAACAATGTTCGTTAACGTCAACTCTTCCTTTATAAAGTCCCCAAAGGCTTACCAAAATGTTACATACCCTTTACCATCTCATCCTCAATTGAGTATATACCAAATTTTACACTTTCACTACAACAACCACTCTATTTTAGAGGAACCTACTACACAATTTAAAAGGTTACACTAAAATCCTTTCATGAAAGACATACTACAATCCGACAATTTCACCATCATGCAAATACATGTCACCTATTTAATCCCATCATAAACCTTTTCAAAAGAAATACAATAGATTATTTTCTAATATTTTGTTATCTCAATAAGATTGCAGCAGATCAACTTTGTTCTAGAGTGTATCTAATACACCAACACGCACTATCAGAGCAAACCTCTTTTAACAAGGGTATGCAGCTACAATACATCCTCATGAAACACACGTAAATAAATTACTTTCAAATTTCAACCCTTCTTCTATTCGAATACTCACACTAATTCCAATCTAGAGGCTATCATAAACCATTGATGATTATACAATCATGGGCGAATTGATGGTCATTTCTCTATTGTACTCCCATGAACATGTATAAGATCATCAAATAGCCAATTAAAAAAATTTCTATATTAATATCTACTAATACAACGATGAACACATCCTTATATTTCTCTTCCTACAGTTAGATTAATCCATTGAGACCAAATAATCCAACAAGTTTAGCAAATTAAGCAGTTCTAATGATTGACCATTTCATCAATGTTCCACTCTTCTAATAACTCTATTGATTCCAACTAAGTACAATCATACTCATAATCACAACTCATCAAGAACTACACAGGACAACATCAACTTATTTGATTTCACTCCCAAGGATACTCGTTAGGATTTATTATGCCACACTACAAACCCAACTTGATAACCCATAGCACATCCATTAATTTCTTTGATTATAACTTCTCACTTAACCACGACAAGACATCGCTAAAGGTTTTAACATTTTCTTTTATAAAGGAACCTTTCATCTTCAACACTCAAAATACCTAAAGAGTTACATTGAGTCAAAGCTTCCACACTAAAAGACTTGCTAAAGGAAACTTCCATTATCCAAATCATCAAGAGAAATAAATGGGTAATGTTTTATAATAAGAAAGACATAACTTCAATACAAAGGTCAATCTTGACAATTAACCAAGTTCGTGACATGCAAGAATAACTCAACGTTTGAGAAACAATGATTGCTTTTAAGGGTCAAATTAAATCAATGAAAACACGTCAACTTCATGTAACCACTAACCCAAGAAAATTCATCAACCAACGAGTAATTAGAATAACCAAATGTAAACTCAAGGAAAACATCAACCTTTCTCAAAGCAACCCATCAACATAGCTGGACAAGAGTTGACCGATTCAAATTTAGGGAAGAGAACAACTTTCCTAAAGATACTCACTATCAATGCATGTACTAAGATATCCAGGTAACCATTTCACTATTCTCTTACTACTGACGGTGGTGTAACTGGTAAAGCCAGGGCCACAATGTAACATCCCAATTTTGAGCCTTTTGAAAAAATTTCAAAACTCAAAAGTAACCATTCGGTTCCGTCATTTGCTCAAGCTTAAGCTAGAATTTTGGAAAATTTGGAGATTTAACTTGAATAAACGAACTCCAATTAACTCTTGGTCGATCTTGAGTTTATTGGTGTTCTCTGCTTTAGTTTCCTTTCTCTGTTCGTCTGTGTAGCTTGCGGCCTAGCTTTCCTTCCTCAAGACCTCCTTTGTGTTTGGACCTCCCTTTAGGTTCAGACCACCTTTGTGTTTGGACCTCCCTGTAGGTTCAGACCTCCCCTGTGTTTGGATTTTCCGGTAGGTTTGTTCCAAGCTCGGGTTTGTGTTTCAAACATCTTTGATTCCCAAAATTCAAAGTTTGGGGATGCGTTTCCCCTTCAGGACCTCCCCTTGTTTAATCATGATCTTCGGGACCTCCCCTTGTTTAATCTTGATCTTCAGGACCTCCTTTTGTTTAATCTTGACCGTCAGGACCTCACTTGAAATCCTCCCTTAGACCTCCTCTGGAGCATCTACGTGGCTCAATCTGGACCACGCAGGACCACCCCTGGACCTCCTCAGGACCTCCTACTCTTTTCAACCGTTGGATCTTAATGGGTGGTCCAATCCTGAGGGCGCGTTTGGAGTGGTCCGAACATGCCAATCCTTGTGGCTCGTCCGATTGAAACCAGATGGCCCGATCTAGTGAAGCGTTCGGGTGGTCTGAACGTTCCTTTCCTTTAGGACCACCTGATTCGAATCAGGCAGCCCTGCTTCACCGCGCCTTTGAACTCTTGTCCTTAGGACCTCCTCCTTAGGACCTCTTTTGGTCTTTTTGCAAGACCACCCTCTTGGGAAATGACCTCCCGTTGGTCAAGACCTACCCCTTTGGGTTAAGACCTCCTGTTGGTCATGGTCGGTCTTTTGCAAAGACCACCTGCTGGTCTTTTAGCAAAGGCCACCTTCTGATCACGACATCCTTAGGACCTCCTTGTCCTCGGGACCTCTTGGTCCTTTTGCAAAGTTCACCTTTGTGGTAGTAAACACCCCTCCAGTGGGACCCCTTCTCAGGTCCTCTACTCACCTTCTTCTTCCTCTATCGTGTCTCAAGTACCACGAGAGCCCACACACATTAAATGTTGTTGCATCACATTAAATGCTATTCCTTCTGCAGTACTAGTTCCCTCTTGGGTCACTTTATTGACTTGTTTCTTTTCCATCCATCACCTGCTCCCGTCGTGTGCATTAAATATGACGTCCTCCTCTCTCAGGACCTCCTTGTGCCTATATAAAAGGCCCGATAGAGCTCTTTGGCCTCTGTTAGTTGCCGAGTGCTTTGGACCTCCTCATTTGAGCTAGACCTCCCTTGTTTGAGCCCTTGTTGAGCGATTCGAGCTTCTGTTTCTATCTTTTTCTGTAACCATTCTTTGGCTCTAGTTTGGTGAGTTCTTTGATCTTCCTGTTGGAGTTTGCTTTGCTTATTCTTTGCTTTCTTCAAACGTGTAGATTCTGGTTTCTCCGAGGAGTTCTTGGACCTAGTCGCCTCTACAGAAGCTTCCTAGATCTTCATCGAAAGCAAGTCATAGACCTTGATCATATTGAACCCTTTTTGTAAAAGTATGTTGTTTTAACGTATCATGCATTGCTATTTGTATAAAAATAGTTTTGGGAGCAGTTAATTACCTACTTGCCAGTAAGACTCCTTGATTATTTGAGATGTACATGTTGACATGTATGCTTGGACATCCCTAGGATGGGTACTCTTAGTTGGTCTTTCTTGTTGTATACCAACCTGGGTATCATGCTGGCTTAGCCCTGCTCTAGTTCACACTGATCTCTTTCTTGAACCAACAATGTTATTTTACCCCAGCGCACACGGTTTGTGGATTGTATAGTAACGACCTATGTTACTATTTAATACGAAGTGTGGCTTGTGTGTGCGACAACATCTGTTGTCGCTTTCACTAAAACTTATGTGCCAAGACTAGGTGGTCCTTTGGCCAGGAGGAACCCCAAAATGTTTTATGCTCGGACGAGTGGAAGGTGGTTAGTGTGGGTGCTGAAAGCACATTGGGATGTGGATAGTCTCACCTGAGCAGCCAACTAAGGACTTAATCTTGAACCATTGATCAGGTCTTACCGTGCAACCACATGTCCAATATGGGATGGACCAGTGCAATAACTAGTAAAGCTTGAGTCGGTTCTGTTTTGGTTGAGAACGGTGCAAGAGGGGCGGGCGTGAAACCTTAGCGAGCGAGAACCGAGTCAAGTGGACCTTTATAAAAGCCTAGTGGTGGTCTCTACTTGATTCACACGTCTAAATAGCGTGTGTCGTATCAGCGACTACCTCTTGTGGGTAAAGTGTGCAACCTCTGTAGAGTGTAAATCTATTCTAATAGCCACAACCTCGGTTATGGTCATGCCGAAGATTTCACGCAAGGGTAGACTTTTCTTGAAATGTGGTGGCCTTGAGGAGGTCTTGGGTGTTTTGGTGTGGTCAGAAATGTGATTAGGGTGATCACAATGAGGCACAGTTGTGGATAGGGTGTCCATAAGTGTTTTCAAAGGGACTTGTTTACTTATGTGTATTCTTTGAACTTGTACTTTGCAATCTACTTATTGTATCTCCTATAAAAGTTGCTTTCGCCAACTAACCATCTGACTCCTCCTTGTCAAGCTTTACATGATTATTACTTGTATGTATTTCCCTATGACTTCTTGAGTACATTGAGTACTCATGGCCTTGCACTCTCTGTTTGATCGTGAGTAGGGTAAACCAGGGCTCGGTGCTCTATGAAGAGGAGTTCTATGAGGACCTTGCGACTTAGGGGCGTCCTCCACTCGATGAGTGCGTGAGCTTGTCGAATGGACCTGCGAGCTTTGTGTTTCAGTGCAATGTATTTCTCTTTGTTGTAAGCCCGGTGAGTGTCGGGACCACCTCGGGATGCACTAAGAAGATCTTCTAGGACCTCTTAGGGAGGTCCGATAGGACCACCAGATGTCATATAGGTTCTCTAAGAACACCCATGGAGGAGGTCCTCAGGACCTCCTAAGAGATCGTAAGGACCTCCCGGAGGTCGTGGGCGCTTGCTGCGAGTTAGTCCCGGAACCAAAGTTAACTCGCACAAATCAACATAGGTGTAATCACAACCACACGATCCACAAAAGAAGCAGAAAAGAAACAACAATTTAATAAGCGAGGGCCTTATGGCCAAGGTTGTTTACAACAATTGCCAACAAGGGCTTCAAAATCCGATAACAAGCTTTCTGACAAAAAACTTAAAGCGCGTGGGCCATCCGACAAACCCAAAGGTGTCAGTGGAGGGCGTGCCTAGAAGCTCGGTCATCAAAGAACTCCTCCTCGAAAGTCGAGCCACCAAGACTGGATCATCTTGAAGCCACTACTTGCAGCATGGACAAAAAACTATGAGTACGTTGAATGTACTCAGTAGTCTAAGGAACAATTATGCAAATAATATTCATGCTTTGGCTTGACAAAGGGAGCTGCGAGGTTAGATTGCATAAAGCAACATTTCACAAGAAATAACATAGGTAGGTTGAGAGATCAAATTAAAAGCAGAAACACAAGTTCAAAGATTTGAAAGGGAGTCGTGAGCACCAACTCACTCCCAAAACCACGTGTGGGAGGTCTGGTCGCACCACATCCAGGACCACCCCCGACCACCCTAGAGCACCAACTCGGAGCACCCAAGGACCACTAAAGAGCTCCAAGACCTCCTCTGGGCACCAACCCGGGCATCGGGACCACTCTATAGGTCCTCGACCAGCCTCTAGACCTCTTCACGAGCCAGCCACAACCTCTCTGGCCGGCCAAGGTCTCTTCGAGACAAAGCCATGGCCTCTCGCGAAGCGACCAGGACACAAGTTTTATAAAGATCTACCCCTTGCTCCAAATCAGCAAGCAATGTCCATGACCAAGGACTTGGCAATTCAAATAGATTTTATACTCTGCGAGGTGTACAACTTTACCCACAATCCACGACCTCTCTAGCGGGCGGTTCCCATCGAAACCTTGCTTATTTCTAAAGATGAGCGGTCTAGAGAGCGTGACAAGGCCTTTACAAAGCTTGGGCGGCTCGAGCTGCCGCTAAGGTTTTGCTTCTAACGAGCATCGCCACGACATCGGTCGTGCCCTCTTGTACCAGCGAATCACACGCTCAACCACAACAGAACCAAGCCAGCTCCTTACTAATTATTTGGCCCAGACCACCCCCATAAAGTGGTCTTGTGTGTCGGGACCCGAAAATACATCTCAGGAACCCTCTGTGTATTCTGAACTAGTCCCAGATCAGTAGCTAGCTCACACAGGAAAACAGTGATGAAATACCATCCATTTATTCAATTGAACTAAAAAGATCTCAAAGTAACAAATACTTATAATAACTGGACCTTATGGTCACGTTTACTTAACTTGCCACGAAGGGCTAAAGAAACAAATGAACTCTTGCAGCGGAACGAAACTCTTCAAATGGCCAATCAACATGCCCACAAGCAATCGGTGGAGAAACACATCCTAATCCATAAAACCTTCATGGTCCTCTGGGCGAAGAACTCTTGAGCGACTTGATATTCTTCGTGGAGATTAAGCAACACAGTATAAAGCCATGAGTACTTTGAATGTACTCGACAAGCGGTGGAAATGTATGCAAATAGTATTCATGCAAGGCTTGAACAAAGATTAGCTATATAGCTCTTTTGCATAAAACAACATTTACGATAAATACAATAAATAGATTGAAATCGTAATTGAAAACAATAATAAGTAATTAAACACTTTCTTTGAAACAACTAGTGAACTTCCATTCACTTCCAACCAAACCAAAGATAAGTGAATTCCCATTCACCAATCGACACAACCCACCAAGTGAATGACCTATTCACCAAGCGAACATTATATTCATCAAGTGAACTTCTCATTCACACTCCGACACATTTTGAAGAAACTCTATCTCCGTGTGAAATCCCGAACACGTCCATAGCAGCGGACACGGCTATTCGAATAGTTTTACACTCTGCGGAGGTTGTGCGACTTGACCCACAAGAGATAGATCAACTTATAATGTCCGTTTAACACACTTCGAGGTGTGCGACTAAGTGATCATCACAAGGCTTTTACAAAGCTCCTTCTTAACCCGATTACGCGCTAAGGTTTCAACACGAATGTCTTTCCGACTGACAGGGCCCCCTCTTGCGCCACCGTGAGAATCGTTTTCCGACTCACACTTCACATGAAACAGAAATTAAGACATTGCTAATTAATCACCGAGTCCGTCCCATACGGACATGTGGTTTATGCAGTTAAGGCCATTCAATGGCGCACAAGATTAAGTCCTTGACAAGTTACTCAAAGAGACTACCACAAACCCACAACATGTTCAACCCACATCCCCACTATCCACCAACCACTCGCGAGCGAAAACCGTTTTGTTTAACCAACACCCATGACTAACCCCATCATGGTACACAAGTTTTAACAAGAATGGCTCACCACCATGATTCCATAAATCATTAAGTCAAAATTAATTATTAAGACACATGTGATGACAAACCCATCGTAACTAAGCAAGACTAAGCATATATACGATACCTATGTTGGCAATATAAGTATGTCCAACTACAATTACCATTTACCCATGCTAAGGTGACAAAGGTTCATGGTATTCAAATAATCAATGGAGGTATAATGACAACGGTAATAACTAATCCACTGAGCAATTTATATAAAGATAGCATGCAATTGTATAAAATAATATACTTTTGAAATCATAGGTTCAATATGATCAAAGGTCCACAACTTGCCTTGGAATAAATCTAGTGATTGATCTTGATCTTGGTATGCTACTCCTTGCTCAAAGCTTCCCGAAGTATCAACGTCTATTCGCAAAACAAGCAAATAAACTAAATAAATAAATAACAGAGAGAAAACTAACTCCAAAAATTAAATAAAAATCTCAGATAAATAGATCTCGAATTTAGATAAATTTAGGAATTTGAATGGACTCAATCGGAGTTCGGATGCAAAAGATGTGGGCTCTGGAAGATTGAAATCTAAAGAAATAACCTAAAAGGATTTATTGGATTTTCGAATTAACTTCCTCTTTGGAAAATGGACTTATGGCCTTGACATGATGTCGTGAAGGATTTCGACGAAAACAATTAACAGAATTGAATTTGATAGGTGGGCCCCATGGCATAGAGATGGTGTATGGTGGAATAGGTTTACAAGAACTTGGCTCGGTGAAGTTTTGATCCTCCACTGGACCGAAAAGTGCATCTTGGCGCATACACCACATAAGCCTAGATGCGAGAGGTGGCTAAGGAGGCTGGCGGCGTGGCGCATGGACGAGAAGGTAGCGGCGACTTGGTGGCGAGCTCCACGGCTCCGTGGGCTTGGCGAAAGAGATCGCCCTCCCAGTTTAAGGTGAGCACGGGTGGCAACATCGTGTGGATCACGGGGGTAAGCGCGATCGGCGAAGGTTGACCATCCGGCAAGCAAGAGGAAAATTGGCCGGTGAGCAAGAAGATGACCGGCGATGGCAATTCGGTGGCAAGGGAGCAAAAGAAGGTAGGGGATTGAATGAGATTAACTTTCGGAACAGCGATGACACGGATAGATGCGATGAAACTCACGAAAAATAGTAGATTGGGTGAAGAGGTTGGCGGCCGGTTGTCGGACGAAAACAAAAGCGATGATTCGATGATTCTTGGCCAGGACATGGGGAAGCAACTGCGAAGCTCGATAATCACGAACCGGAGGAGGAAGAACCACGGTCGAAGGTGGTTCAACGGCGGTGAATTCGGCGGCAAGGCTTGGTGACCGGCTCGATTATTCGACAAAATCCGACAACACGAAGATAACTCGGGCGGCTCCTTGGGGTTTCGGGCGAGATTGAGGATGCCGCATAATATGGCGTGAAGGGCTTGCTTTATATAGCATCGGAGCTAGGGTTACCAAAGGAGCGGCGTGCTGCTCAACGTGATGCACTCGGACTCAAGGAGTCACGGAGGTACGATGATGACATGGCTAAGCGGCGGGACCACGTGCGAGAGAAACAAGAAAGAGAAGAGGCATTGCTTGGTTGGGCCTTGCGCACAAAAGAAGCGGCGCTCGGTTGGGCTTTAGGTAGGATAAAAGAAATGGCATGCGAGTGGGTGTGTGAAGTGAAGATGGGTGAGATTTGGAGATTAGGCCGAAAGCAAATATGAGATTTCTATATAGTTTTCTTTTTAGAAAATAGCAGAAAATCCAAATAACACTTAGAAAATAGCAAATGCACTCGAAAAAATTCTAGAAAAATCTAGAAAATATATCCAAGCACATAGAACCCAAATAAAATAATTTTGCTAATAGTTGGTGTTGACATTATTCATATTAAATTGTTTTGAACTCGAAAATTCATATTAAGCTTTAACTTTACGAGAAAAATTCAAATGGTTATTTTCTTTTAAAACTTTAAAAGCAGACCAAATTTTGGGATGTTACATTGTGGTTACACGAAAACACATGGATCATTAGATCACAAAGTAAAGTCCTTAGTTCTTTGCTCAAGCAAGACCATCTACAACCCAAAAGTGACTCTGGGCACCACCCTAGAGCACCCACTACTCACTCAGGCCTTCTTGCAGAGCAAAGCAGTTTTAGGGTTCACCCAAACCAAAGGACCACCCGATCCTGGCACAAGTTTTGACAAAGTAGTATCACACCATGAAAGGTAACAACTGTGGCCTCACACCACAAGTGCACCAAAGTGGCCTCACACCATAGGTTCCATAGGACATTAGTCAAGATTATTAAAAACAAAAGAAAAAGGTTCTTGGGACCGTCGGTTATAAGCTAGGCTAAGCAATCTACGAACCCAGGTTGGTAACCTCAAAGAGTACCAACAGGACCACCCATTCTAAGGTGTCCGAAAGAAACATGACAACATGTTGAGTATCAATATCAAGGAGGTAAAGCGTCAAGTAGGTAAAACTACTGCCCAAAACCACTTTACAAATAGCCATGCATGATAGAGCAAAACAACATATGTTTTGAAATGCCGAGTTCAACGATGATCAAAGGCACATGACTTGCCTTCAGAGCGGTAGAAAGGCTTGGAGAAGTGCTGGATCCACAAACTCCTCTTTGAACTCGGGACCTACACGTTATAAAGAACCAAATAAACAAAGCGAGCTCGAGCAAAAGAACTTATAGGAAACCAAGGAATCTTAAGCAAATCCAACTTAAAACCAGAAACACAGGAGGTCTGGCGGGAGGGGAGGTCCAACTCAAGAAGAGCTCAGGAACAAGCTCGGAGAGGTCTAGGCGAAAGTAAGAAAGTTAGGGAATGAGGCCAAGGTGGTGAGGAAGGCTCTCCCGGCTACAAATAGTAAGGGAGGCGTAGTGAGTCTGAGGATCGGGCAATGTGTCAAGGGTAGGTGAGAAAAGGTACAAGGATAAGATAAGGCATGCCATCAAAGGAGAAACAAGTACCTCAGATGTGGCTACATTCAATGTGCTGCAGCACATTTAATGTTCAGAGACTTTCTACTACAAAGCGTGTAGAAAGGAGAAAAGGGGACAGGATTGGTTCAAACAAAGAGGTTGATCAAAGCAACAGGAAAAATCTTGACCCAAGGGAGGTCACGCAAGGAGGAGATCTCGTAGAGGCCAAAGGTGGTTCTGTTCCACGGGGTGGTCTTTGCAAAAGATCGGAGGTCATGACCACATGGGGTGGTCGTAACGTCCCAAAATTTGGCTTTTCAAAAATCTTTTGAGTAGTTTAGGTCCCTGGAAAATTTCACCAATTTTATTTGAATTAATAAAGCTTAATTGGGAATTTTCTAAATTAAAAATATTTAATTTGAGTAATATAAATGTGAATTAAATAAAAACTTGTGTTATTTGGCTTCCTTGTCTTTCAAGGAATTTTTGGGTATTTTCTGAGATTTTCCGGATTTATTTGCTATTTATTTGATCTCCTCGATTTTCGGCCTTTTGTTTTAATTCCGAAATTCAGCTTTTCTCTCTCCTACCCATGTGCTACAGTAAGCCGCGATTTACTGTTCATCATGTTCCTCCAGCCGAAGCGCAGCGATCCGATCGTGCGACTCAACTCAAAACTTTAAATTTCCATATCTTCCTCCACGGTGCATATAAAAGCGAAGCGGTTTTGCGTTCACGCGTCCGTCTTGATCTCCTCTTCCAATCCCACGAATTGGTTTCCTCCAAACCGATCTATTTTCGCGCAATCTCTAGAAAACTAAGCTCCAACGAAGGTCTTCTCCGATGAACTGCGCCTTCATCCGGCGTCCCCGGCGAACCGTCTGCGGTGTTGGCTTGCGTCGTCGCCCTCTACGTCATGGTTCCATCCACTTCGCGAAGATCGCGAACACCGTCGGCCATTAAAGCCAAACCGTGTTCATCGTGTTCTTCGCTACCTCGGTGAGTTTTCCAAAATCCGACCGCGTCATCTTGTGCCCCTCGTCAATACCTATTTTCCCCTCTTGTAGATTCAAGTTTCATCCACCATGCACCGAGAATCGGCGTTCTCTCGCCTCTTGTTCGTCGTCCTTCTCGGCCAATTACTCATGGCCGTTGATCCCCGCCTTCAACTCCACCACCGTTGAGTTCGCGTCGCGCGTTCTCGCCGTGCTCACCTCCCTTCCGCATGAGCATCACGGAGTGTTACGCGCCCGTGAGTCGCCGTCGTCCGCGTTCTTCGCGTCGCTGCTGTCGCATGGAGCAAAATCTTGATGTCCGGACCGCGTCATCATCTCCGGCTCGTCGTTTCCTTTCCGTTTTGCCCCTTCGCCGAAGTTGGTTCGCCTCCGTTCGTCGTCACCACCTTGTATCCGAAATCAACATGCAGCAGCTCTTTGTTCTTTGTTCAACAAACAGAACGTATGCTCTTTCTTCTATTCTATTGACTTGGTCAACATGGTCAACACCTTTTATCTCTCCTATTCGGTCCCACTTGTCATTCACACAAATCAAGCCATATATCCATTTATTACATCCTCTCACTTCCATGTGGGTCCCTTGTGTCATCCACACCATCCAATTAGCCCATATATATATATATACATATATATATATATATATCTTTCTTGTAGACCCCACATGTCATCGTCCTAATTAAACACCTTATTTATTATTTTTCTCTCTTACATGCGGGTCCCGTCTGTCAGTCAAACCTTGGTCAACCCTATCCATGAGCTTGGTCCACCGTGGACTAGCATATCTCTGTGGACTGGTCCATAAACGATGGCCCACATGTCAACCTCTAATTCTATTTTAGGAATTAATTTAATTCTTGAAAAATCATTTTATCTTATTGGTTCCACTTGTCGGTCTCTCTACCTTATTTCTGGAATTATTTTAATTCTAGAAATTTATAAATACCAGATCGGTCCCACCTATCATACACTTATTCTTTTCTAATATTTTTGGAATAGAATATTACGAGAATATTCCGTAGAGCTTTTCATCATTTCATGTGAATTTCAATCTTAGAGAGCCATATCTTCTTCATCCAATTCGATTAGACCCATTCAAGTTTCTAAATTCATCTAAATTCAATATCTACCTTCCAGTACCATTCAATTTCAATTTAGAGTTTATTTGATTTGTCTTTTGAATTTAGTTTTGTTTTGCTTTCTTTTAGTTAGGCAGAAGTCCGGAATCGTCCAAAGGAGTGAAGATCAAGCAAGTAGAGATTGAAGATAAAATAAGATCACCATTGCTATAGCAAGGCAAGTCATACCTTTGATCATTTTGAACCAGGTTTTCAAATTACTTTGTGTTAAATTATTGCATTCTACTTTAATTATTTATTTAAATGCTTTGGGCATAGTTATTATCCAAATTGTTATCACACCTTGGCCTTGTATGTCATAATTCCTTGTCACCTAGATTGGTTATTAGTTGGTAATATTATAGCACCAACGTGGGTTGGTTAGATGCAGTACAATTGCTTAGCCATGCTCTGAGTCTCACATCTCATGAAAGTTGCAAATATGAACTATGACTAAGTGACTATGGAACCGTGTAAAGCTGTGTGCTATGTGTTATTACTTCGTGATGGCATGTGTTGCACTAAAACCAAGCTGGTGGTAAGGATTTAGGCGAGGCAAGTGGTGGAAGGCGTGTGATATGGTGGACTATGTGATGGGAATGATAATCTTTGTGACTTAGTTAGAACATGGAAGTCTTGCCTTGGTCAATTAAGGACTTAACTTTGTGCGCCATTGAACTGAGCCTTCTTGTGCGACCACATGCAGTATGGGGCGGGCCTAATTTAGTAGGTTATGGATTTTTGGCATTGATTACTCGGTGTAGGTTAGGCTATGTGCCGGGGTGGAGGTGTTTTTCGGCCTCGATGGCGGCTCACATCGCGGAGACGATTCGTCGCTTCCACGTCCAACGATGTGTCTTATGCCAACGCCGTTAGGGTTGGCATAGCGGTTTGTAAGCACATCGGAGTGTCAATGTTAAGATGAAGTTTTGAAAGGTTTTGTTGTGATCAGCTCTGATCGATTGATTGCATCTTGTGAGTAAAGTGTACAACCTCTGCGAGTCTTAAATCAATCTATTCGAATAGCTGCGTCCGCGGTCATGGACATGCTCGGGGATTTCACACGAGGGGTAGATTTTCATAAAACCTTTGGGAAGGGACGGCTGTGTGACCTCAATCATATGGCTATGTGAAATAATCTGTTTAGCTGTGTGTCCTTGTGAAAACAACTGCTAAATTAATATTGTCTATTTGTTTTGAATTATGCTTTCAATCTATTATTTGTATTTAATTGCAAATGTTGCTTTTATGCAAAAGAAGCACAGAAGCATTTCCTTTGGAATAAGCCTGCATCTATACATTGCATTACGTGGTATGACTTGCGAGTGCGGTTGTGTACTCACGCTTGTTGTAAAACTTGCACC
Source organism: Ampelocalamus luodianensis (assembly GCA_036346255.1). Classification (NCBI taxonomy): domain Eukaryota; kingdom Viridiplantae; phylum Streptophyta; class Magnoliopsida; order Poales; family Poaceae; genus Ampelocalamus; species Ampelocalamus luodianensis. Next base: position 10,662,875 of record CM070635.1, on the reverse strand, counting down.
CAAACCTCTGAGAATGGAGAAATGGGTCGGTCAACAAGGTCTACTTCAGCGATCGAGAAGAACTAGGTCGCGCTTTGGTAGGTGCTGTGGGCATATGGATGGGCTTCACTGAGATTATTCCGTTTCGTTCATTGCGACTTCATTGAGCTATTAGCCTTACGAGGCATTAATTGTAAGCTTTGACCTTAAGGTCTTTACTGCGATATTTATTGTTATTTGCCTATTTATTAGTCATCTTTGTATATGGAAATGATATTTCATCGATGTTGCCCTTTGTGTGCACTAGCATGATCTGGACTAGTGCGGTATACGGAGGGTCGAGTGTATTTTGGGTCCCGACATGGTCGTGACACAAAGGGTGGTCTTTGCAAAAGACCAGAGGTCTTGACCACATGGGGTGGTCGTGACACAAAAGGTGGTCTTTGCAAAGACCGGAGGTCATGACCACATGGGGTGGTCGTGACACAAAGGTGATCTTTGCAAAAGACCGAGAGGTCATGAACACATGGGGTGGTCGTGATACAAAAGGGACCCCGGGGAAAAGCGAAGGGAGAAGGTCAAGGGACTAAGGAAAAGCGCGACGAACGAGAACCACACGATGCGGATCAAACGGCCCTAGGGCGGGAAAGCGCGCACGATCCAAACTTAAGAGAGGTCTAGACAAGGGGAGTTTTAGCGGATAAGATTCAAAAGTGAGAAAGATCTAATGAAGGAGATCCAAAGAAAGAGATCCAAGGAGGTCCTAACGATCGAGATAGAACCAAGGAGAGGTCGATGGTCAAGATCTACAAAGGGAGGTCTGCGGTCAAGATCTACAAAAGGAGGTCATGAGAAAGAGGAGTTGGTCAGAGGAAGCCCAAAGAGGAAAAACTAGGCCAAGGGCACGCAAAACACAAAGAGAGGGGAACTAATGACCAGCGAACTCCAAAACTCCAACAACGAACAAAGCGCTAAAGGCTTTTAGTTGAGGTTATGTTAGTTCAAGTGAAACCTCTAGTTTTTCAAAGTCCCGAGTTAAGCTTGAGCAAACCAACAACTTGAATGGTTCCTTTTTAGGTTTTGAAATCGGCAAGAAATCTAAGATAAACAGGATGTTACTGGTGAGGCACCTCTATAACAACCTTGATCATAAGGTCTTTTGCTTATGTTAATATTATTTTGTCTATTTCTTCATTGGCTTGTTGTATGGTTGTGATTCCATCTCTGTCGTGTTGTATGAGCTAGCCTTGGATCTGGGACTAGCTCGGTTGCAGAGGGTCTCAGTGGTGCTCCAGGGGCCCGATAGTATTGTATCAGTATATCGGTATGGGAGGGCGTAACCTTAGTTTGGATGGTTGTTTTAGTCAAGAATTTCAAAAAATTATTTTCTAAATCAAACCAACAGAGCAACATGAGTAGTTATTCTTCTCTCATCTTTTTCTGTTCTGTTCTTACCTTGTTCTATTCTCTCTTCTCACCTCGTTCTTAGATCTTTTTACCTTACTTCCTCTGAACTTTGTTTGCAGTTTAAGTTGATCCCTCTTATCTCAGTAATTTCAATAGGATTGGGCCTGGTTTTGAGTTGGCCATCCCAATAGGTCAGGATAGAAGTGCTATTGCTAAGCTGCCCTTTTAGCTCCAATGTCGCTTAGTCCTGTAAATAGGATCTTTTGTTGAGTTCTCTTTGCCTCTTAGTAGCTTTTTAGCTACTAGTTCTTCTGGGTTTAACCTACCTTTCCCCTGTAGGTTGATCCACCTATCTCTCTTGTTCTTGTTCGTCTATTTGCTTTTCCCTCTTAACTAGTGTGCTTTCTTCTCCTCATCTTTTAAGCTTGGGAAGGTTTGTGTAGATGGTTCGGACCCACCACTCACCCGGCCAAGATGAGCCAGTGGATCCTTCTTTGCCATACCCCACCTCCTCCGATGCAACCTCGAGATCCGAGTTTGGGGCGATTTATGGCAACCTGAGACAAAAATAATGAGTGCAATGATGCAAAGCATGAGTCAGATGGTAGCTTAACAAAATCAGACATCTGTTGCCCTTCTTTCCATGTTGAACCAGAACCAGACAACTGCTGTGCCACCGCCACCACCACCGTTTTTCCCAATCAAGGCCCCAGGAGTTCTTGAGGACTGCCCTCCTACCTTCTCCGGCTCCTCACAGAGCCATTGGGCCATGAGATGATTGGCTGCGCTCCACGAAAAAGCTTCGCCATCACCGGTGTGACGCCGTGAGAAGGTCCTTTATGCCTCACATTAGTTGGAAGGTGCCGCCTCCGAATAGTGGGAGAATTATTGTCTTTGCTCATTCAAACCATCATAGCATATCTTGGGCGAATTCTCGAAGCTTTCCGTCATTCTTATATCCCCGATGGGAAGGTGGAGATGAAGAAAAATTATTTCCGCGAGCTGCGATAAGGGAGCATAACAGTGAGTGAATACCTCAATCAGTTCACTCAGCTTGCCCGTTATGCCCCGGAGGATGTTGCCACCGACAATGCTAGACAGAAGCGGTTCAAGAGAGGACTCAACCCCAGATTGAAGGTCCAAGTTGTTGGCAATGATTATGTCGAGTTCAACGGTTGGTGAACAAAACTTTGCTCATAGAAGAATCTCGTCGTGAGTTCACGAGTCCTACAAGAGGAAGATGTCGTGATCGAGTGCTTACCAAGGTCACCGTGAGAGCCGGACCAATGCTCAACATCGTGCTCGGTTTGCTCCTTAGGTCACCTTGAGCCCTCGGCTACCCTGCCTGTTGCTCCTGTTTTTCAGCCCCAGCAACGTCAACATCAACAACAATGGCACTACCAACCGCCCCAAGAAGCAACAATCATACTCTGGAATCATTTGTTTTAGTTGCAACTAGTTGGGACACTATGCGATAATTGTCCATTGAAGCGAGCCGGCTTTGGTCAAGTCAACTCGGCAACCACTCCAACGAGCACACAGTGCGGGGCGGACATGGAGTGCCTCAATCCTCAATTGCACCGATCAAGACCTCCCGCCCTTTGGGAGAGGCGAGTGAACCATGTCACGATGGAGGAGGCTCGAGACAGCCCACGATGTCGTCTTGGGTAACTTCTTTGTAAATTCAGCACCATAACCGTTTTGTTTGATTCGAGCTTCCCATTCGTTTGTTTCTCGAAGTTTTGCTACAAAGCATCGGTTGAAGGTTTTGCTCTTAAGACCTCCTTGTTGGTTCAATCCCACAGTTGGAGTTAAGTATGAACCGGGTTGCTCTGAATTAGGGTGGTCATAGAAGGAAAGAATTCTTAGCCAACCTTATCGTCATTGACACCAAATCCTTAGATGTGATTTTGGGCATAGATTGGCTTACCGATCCTGCGATGTTGGATTGTGGGAATAGAAGCATCTCGTAGTGATCCGATGGGAATTAGAGTGATATTTGAAGCCTCCTTGGAAAGCTTGGAGAAGTAGTGGTGCAGAGCATCAAGACGGTTTGGTGAAGATGTGCTAGTGGTCGGTGAGTTACGGATGTCTTTCCGATAAGTTACAGGATGCCTTTGATAAGTGCAGGTTCGTTATCAATTTGGTCCTGAACTGCTCTAATTTCCAAGAGGCCTTATCATTTGCCCATGAATGATTTGGTCGAGTTGAAACAACAGATTAAAGAGATGCAAGCTAAAGGTTTTGTCGGACCGAGTTTCTCATCATGGGGAGCTCGGTGATCTTTGTTGCCAAGAAGGATGGTACAGCGGATGTGTGTGGATTATTGTACACTCAACGAAGTCACCATCAAGAACAAGTACCCTCGCCAGGATTTATGATTTGTTTGACCAACGAAAGGGCAGTGTTCTCAAGATAGATTTGAGGTCATGTTACCATCAATTGAAGATTCGTCAAGAAGACATACCCAAGGACCTTTTCAACTCGATATGGGTGTATGAGTATCTGATTATGTCATTTGGACTAACCAATGCTCCTACTTACTTTATGAACTTGTGAATAAAGTATTCATGGAGTATCTAGATAAGTTCATCATTGTCTTTATTGATGACATCTTAGTATACTCTAAGAGCGAAGAAGAGCACCTTAGCCTTGCCTAAACAAGCTTAGAGATCATCAACTCTATGCTAAGTTCGAAAAGTGTGAATTTTGGATGAAAGAAGTTACCTTTTTGCGTTTTGTCCGTGAAGGAGTTCTTTGTCAACCCTAGCAAAGTTAAAGATGTGCTCAATTGGGAGTCACCCAAATCGGTTCCTCGGATCGAGGTTTCCTTGGAATGGTGGTTACTACCATCGGTTTATAGAAGGGTTCTCCAAGATAGCAAGACCTCTCACTCAGTTGTTGATGAAGGAAAAGAAGTATGTTCGGATGCCAGAATGTGAGCAAAGCTTTCAAAAGCTAAAGAAGTGTTTGATCACTGCTCTAGTTTTGATCTTGTCGATGTCGAAAGACTTTCAAATTTTCTATGATGCCTCATCAAGGTCTCATTGCGTTCTCATGCAAGAAAGGAGGTTATAGCTTATGCTTCTTGTCGATTGAAGCCCCATGAAGCCAATTACCCTCATGACCTAGAGTTAGCAGATTGTGGTGCATGCTTTGAAGATATGGCACCATTACCTTATCGGTAATCACTTGTGAAGTGTATCACGACCATAAGAGTTTGAAGTACATTTTCGCTCAAGCGGATCTCAATATGAGACAAAGAAGATGGTTGGAGTGATCAAAGATTACAACTTGGGAATACATTATCATCTGGAAAGGTTAATGTGGTAGCTGATGCTTTAAGTAGGAAGGTCTACTGCAGCACTTTGATGATCAAAGAAAGCCAGCCAACACTACATGAAGAATTCCAAAAGCTCAAGCTTGAATTGGAAGAAGAAGGTCATTTGGCTGCTCTGGAAGTGCAACCGATTCTGCAAGATCAGATTCGAAGAGCTTAAGAGGAACATGCAGACGTCAAAGAGATCAAGAGTAGCATGAAGAAAGGAAAGTCTTTAAGGTTTTCAGAAGATGAGCAAGGCACCTTGTGGTTTGACAAGCGAATTTGTGTACCAGACCAAAGAGAGCTCAAGTTGTTGATCCTCAAAGAAGCGCATGAAGCCTTGTATTCCATTCACCCTGGGAGTACCAAGATGTATCAAGACCTTAAGAAAATGTATTGGTGGCCTAGTATGAAGCGAGTGATTGCAGAGTACGTGGCTCAGTATGATGTTTGTCAAAAGGTTAAGGCCATGCACCAAAAACCTGGAGGTCTTTTGAGACCTTTGCCCATACCTGAGTGGAAATGGGAAGAGGTCGAGATGGATTTTATCACTAGTCTGCCTAAGACCCAAGCTGGTTATGACTCGATTTGGGTGGTTGTGGATCATCTAACCAAGGTCGCCTACTTTATTCTCGTCAAAACTACTTATTCTGGTGACAAGTTAGCAGAGCTGTACATGGCAAGGATTGTGTGTCAGCATGGTGTGCCCAGGAAGATTATGTCGGACCGAGGATCCCAGTTTACCTCATGGTTTTGGCAGAAGTTGCATGATGTCTTGGGCACCGATCTCAATTTCAACACCGCTTAGCACCCGCAGACAGATGGCCAGACAGAAAGAGTCAACCAAATTCTTGAAGATATGTTGAGAGCCTGCGCTCTAGAGAACCAAACAAGCTAGGATCGGATGCTACCCTATGCTGAGTTTTCTTACAACAACAGCTACCAATCAAGCCTTCAGATGTCCCCTTTTAAAGCTCTTTATGGAAGGAAGTGTAGAACGCCTTTGTACTGGACAAAAGCGGGTGAAGATCAAGTGCTCGGACCATACCTCCTCAAAGAAGCCGAAGACCAGGTGCGATCAATAAGGCAAAAGCTGAAGACCGCTCAGGCCTGGCAGAAGAGCTACACAGACAATCGTCGTCGAGACTTAACCTTTGCTCCCAAAGACCATGTGTACCTTAATGTGTCACCTCTTAAGGGGCTGCATCGTTTCAGAGTCAGTGGTAAGCTTGCATCAAGGTACATTGGACCTTTCCTAATCTTAGCCAGAAGAGGAGAAGTTACCTACCAATTGGAGCTCTCACCTCGGTTGTCCGGTGTACATGATGTCTTCCATATGTCTCAGTTGAAGAAATGCCTACGGGTGCCAGATGAGCAAATGCCTTTAGAAGCCGTGGAGCTCCAAGAAGACCTATCCTACAAAGAGCAGCCTATTAAGATTCTGGAAGTATCCGAGCATGTGACAAGAAGCAGGATCCTCTGGTTTTGCAAAATCCAATGGAGCAACCACTCCGAAGAAGAAGCAACTTGGGAGCGTGAGGAGAACCTCAAGGCCGAGTTTCCCCACCTATTCTCTAGCCAGCTCGAATCTCGGGGTCAAGATTCCTTTTAAGGGGTGTAGGTTTGTAACATCCCAATTTTTGGAGCCTTTTTGAAAAAATTTCAAAACTCAAAAGTAACCATTCGGTTCCGTCATTTGCTCAAGCTTAACTAGGAATTTTGGAAAATTTGGAGATTTAACTTGAATAAACCGAACTCCAATTAACTCTTTGGGTCGATCTTGAGTTTATTGGTGTTCTTTGGCTTTTAGTTTCCCTTCTCTGTTCGTCCTGTGTAGCTTGCGGTCTAGCTTTTTCTTCCTCAAGACCTCCTTTGTGTTTGGACCTCCCTTTAGGTTCAGACCACCTTTGTGTTTGGACCTCCCAGTAGGTTCAGACCTCCCCTGTGTTTGGATTTTCCTGTAGGTTTGTTCCAAGCTCGGGTTTGTGTTTCAAACATCTTTGATTTCCGAAATTCAAACCTTGGGGATGCGTTTCCCCCTTGAGGACCTCCTTTTGTTTAATCTTGACCTTCGGGACCTCCCCTTATTTAATCTTGACCGTTAGGATCTCCCCTTGTTTAATCTTGACCGTCAGGACCTCCCTTGACATCCTCCCTTAGACCTCCTCCTTTGGAGCATCTACGTGGCTCAATCTGGACCACACAGGACCACCCCTGGACCTCCTCAGGACCTCCTACTCTTTTTAGCCGTTGGATCTTAATGGGTGGTCCGATCCTGAGGGTGCATTCGGAGCGGTCCGAACATGCCAATCCTTGTGGCTTGTCCGATTGAAACTCGACGACCCAATCTAGTAAAGCGTTCGGGTGGTCCGAACGTTCCTTTCCTTTAGGACCGCCCGATTTGAATCGGACAGCCCTGCTTCATCGCGCCTTTGAACTCTTGTCCTTAGAAACTCCTCCTCAGGACCTCTTTTGGTCTTTTTGCAAAGACCAACCCCCTCAGTCTTTTTGCAAAGACCACCCTCTTGGGTCATGACCTCTCGTTGGTCAAGACCTCCTCCTTTGGGTTAAGACCTCCTGTTGGTCACGGCCGGTCTTTTTGCAAAGACCACCCTCCTGGTCTTTTTGCAAAGACCACATTTATGTTCACGACCTCCTCAGGACCTCCAGGTCCTTTTGCAAATACCACCTTTGCGGTAGCAACCACCCCTTCAGTGGGACCCCCTTCTCAGGTCCTCTGCTCATCTTCTTCTTCCTCTCGTCGTGTCTCAAGTACCACGAGAGTCCACGCGCATTAAATGTTGTTGCATCACATTAAATGTTGTTCCTTCTATAGTACTAGTTCCCTCTTGGGTCACTTTCTTGACTTGCTCCTTTTCCTTCCATCACCTGCTCCCGTGGTGTGCATTAAATACGTCCTCCTCCTCTCTCAGGACCTCCTTGTGCCTATATAAAAGGCCCGATAGAGCTCTTTGGCCTCTGTTGGTTTCCCAGTGCTTTGGACCTCCTCCTTTGAGCTAGAGCTCCCTTGTTTGAGCCCTTGTTGAGCGATTCGAGCTCCTGGTTCCATATTTTTCTGTAACCTTTCTTTGGCTCTAGTTTGGTGAGTTCTTTGATCTTCTTGTTGGAGTTTGCTTTCTTCAAACATGTAGATTCTGGTTTCTCCGAGAAGTTCTTGGACCCAGCCGCCTCTACAGAAGCTTCCAACATCTTCATCGAAGGCAAGTCATAGACCTTGACCATATTGAACCCTTTTTGTAAAAGTCTGTTGTTTTAACGTATCATGCATGGCTATTTATATAAAAATGGTTTTGGGAGCAGTTAATTACCTACTTACCAGTAAGACTCCTTGATTATTTGAGACGTACATGTCGACATGTATCCTTGGACATCCTAGGATGGGTACTCTTAGTTGGTCTTTCTTGTTGTATACCAACTTTGGTATCGTCTTTGGCTTAGCCTGCTTTAGTTCACACTGATCTCTTTCTTGAACCAACAATGTTATTTTACCCGAGTGCACAGTTTGTGGCTTGTGTAATAACGGCCTATGTTGTTTGTGCAACCACATGTCTAGTATAGGATGGACCGGTGCAATAACTAGCAAAGCATGAGTCGGTTCTGTTTTGGTTGAGAATGACGCAAGAGGCGCCAGGCGGCGAAACCTTAGCGAGCGAGAACGAGTCAAGTGGACCTTTGTAAAAGCTCGGTGGTGGTCTCTACTTGATTCACACTTCTAAGGAAACATGTGTCGTATGAAGCGACTACCTCTTGTGGGTAAAGTGTGCATCCTCTGCGAGTGTAAATCTATTCGAATAGTCGCGGCCTCGGTTATGGTCATGCGGAGATTTCATGCAAGGGTAGACTTTTCTTCAAAATGTGGTGGCCTTGAGGAGGTCTTGGGTGCAGGTGGTCCGAGTTGTGATTAGGGTGATCATAGTGAGTCCGGTTGTGGATAGGGTGTCCATAAGTGTTTTCAAAGGAACTTGTTTACTTATGTGTATTCTTTCAACTTGTGCTTTGCAATCTACTTATTGTATATCCTGTAAAATTGCTTTCGCCCACTAACCATACAACTCCTCCTTGTCAAGCTTTACATGATTATTACTTGCATGCATTTCCCTATGATTTGCTGAGTACATTCAAAGTACTCATGGCCTTGAGCCCTCTGTTTGATCAGCATAGGAGGGTGATCCAGGGAGCTTAGTGCTCTATGAAGAGTAGTTTTATGAGGACCTTGTGACCTAGGGGACGTCCTCCACTCGATGAGCCTATGAGCTAGTCGAATGGACCTTGCGAGCTTTTGTGTTTCCGCTGCGATGTATTTCTCTTTTGCTGTAAGCCTAGTGAAGCACCCCTGTAACATTTTACTAAATTTCGGTAGAACCTCCACAAGCCCGTCATATACATGACGGAGACCTCAAAGATACATATATGCTTGGTCACCACGTGACCAAGCCTCAAACATGATCTCAATATGCACATGCATAGTTACTCTATTCATCATTAACATGTAATAGCAGTATCATCGTGCATGAATAGAACTTAATCATACTTTGAGAATTTACCAATATTAACACACATATCCTTCCAACAACCATGCACAACTAATATGTATCAAATACTTGCAATCATGACCAAGCATTCATATTTAATCTATCAATCAAAGTACTTGCCTCAACCGTGCGGAATGGAGGACACGAAGAGGTGTTGCCCTCGGAACCAATCCCCACACGAATTAAGTTAACAAGCACTCTAAGATAACAATACTGGACAAAACAAAGCTAGAAGCAATTACTAAAAGCTATACTCTCTTGCGCAACTCAATTCCAAAATCCTAAGCAATGATCCATCCCCTCGATGACAGTCATAATCAAAAATTCATATCTTTTAGTACAGAGATCCAAATGGGGTGTTCTTGGACTTTCTAGAAAGCTTATCAAATCCTCCATCTAAACCTAGTTGGTGACCCTTCCAGATTCTTCCATTTACTACCCTTACCAAGCTGATTAACAGAACAGTTAATTCACGTTGGGTTTCTGGATAGTGATATTAAAACTACCATATCTTTAGTACAGTTATCCAAATTTTGTGTTCTTTAGCTTTCTCGAAAGCTAAGTCAATTACATACATCTTTCATTATAGTGAGACCTTCCAGATATTCTTTTAACTATTCGCTTATGTCTGATTACTAATAACTGTCAAAATTATAGCAAATTTACCGAACAGCAGCGCTACAAAATTTATAACTTTTGAACCGCTCATCCAAATGACGTGATCTAGTACTCTACAAAAAGGTATTGACGTCGCCTACAATTCTCTAGGAGGCGTCCTGGACAGATTCTGCTGTTAAGCTTATCAAAAATGTCGCCCAATCCTATCTTCTCTAAACAAATTTAAAGACCGACATTGCTAATAATCAATTAATTAACTAATCGAAAGGGGATCGGATCTTACCCTTGTAGAACTGCTGATGAACGCACACACCAGCCTACGATCCCTCCCCTTCCTTTCTGCTCTTGCTTGATCCTGAAATATACCCTTCAGACTCACAATCATATTTTATGCATCCGTGGTCCCATATTGCTTTTGAAGCTCAAAGTTCATAGTTGCAAGCATTAGGTAGTGTACATCGACTGCGTCATTGCAATGCTTCTCATAAGCATTCTTTTCAGCACGAGGTGCATCGGCACTTGGTTCCTTGGGATAGGGACCCTCTAGAATATATTCCTTCTTTTCTTATTTGAGAACAATTCTCAGATTACGAAACCAGTCAATCAAATTTGAACCATTCAACTTTTCCTTTTCAAGAATAGATTGCAAATTAAAGGTAGGTGCAAAAGAAGTAGTTGGTGCCATGATCTACAACAGAAATATATGCAAAGATTCAGCACTATGTTTATGTAAGATCTTTTATTAGACACTCATATTGGTGGTTATGTTCAACCAGTTTACGACCAGCTCGTATCTCCATACGACTAGTCCGAACCTGGTCGTATCTCCATACAACCAGTCCTGTCTGGTCATATCTCCATACAATTAGTCCAAACCTGGTCGAACTTAATCATCAATAGTCAATAAAAGGTACTCCCACTATATGTTCTAAACCATGTTTCCCTCTAACATCATATAGTAAGTTCAAGATCCAAAAATCATTAAGTCCTAGTGAGCATTGGCCTCACTGCTAGAAACCTAGTGATTTAAGGTAAGCAACCCTTTGCCAATCATATCACATGGTAGCAGAATTGGAGTCATCCTCGACTCAAGCTCATCCTCCGCGCCCAAGAATGGTCGTAGCTCTACAATGTTAAAGGTGGGGCTAACCCCAAAATCTACAAGCAAGTTTAACTTATATGCATTATCATTAATACGTTCAAGCACTTTAAACGGACCATCTGCACGAGGCATGAGTTTAGACTTTCCCAATTCAGGGAATCGTTCTTTACGCAAGTGTAACCACACAAGATCACCAAGTTCAAAGTAACATGCTTGTGTCCCTGATTACCAGCAAATTTATATTTAGCATTCATAAGCTCAATGTTCTCTTTAGTTATCTCATGCATCTTAAGTATCAAACCATCACGTTGTTGAGCATCAAAATTTACCTTCTCCGAAGCTGGAAGAGGCAACAAGTCGATAGGTACATGAGGTATGAAACCATAAACAATCTAAAAAAGGCACTTCTTTGTGGTAGAATGCGTGGCGTTACAAACAAATTCCACATGAGGCAAATATTTCTCCCATATTTTTAAGTTCTTTTTAAGCATAACCCTAAGCATAGTAGACAAAGTTCTATTGACTACCTCAGTTTATCCATCGGTTTGGGGATGACAAGTAGTGGAAAATAATAGCTTAGTCCCCAACTTAGCCCACAAAGTTCTCTAAAAATGGCTAAGAAATTTAGCATCACAATCTGAAACTATGGTATTCGGAATACCATGCAAACGAACAATTTCCTTAAAGAACAAATCAGTAACATTTGTAGCATCATCACTTTTATAACTTGGTATAAAATGAGCCATCTTTGAGAATCTATCTATGAAAACAAAAATCTTTTCGAGGCGGTCTAAAATAAAGTCCATAGAAATATCTTCCCAAGGTGTGCTTAGAACAGGAAGATGCATGTATAAACCATGAGGATTAAGTCATGACTTAGCTTTTTGGCACATGGTGCAACGGGCAATGAAACGTTCGACGTCACGCCTCATCTTTGACTAATAAAAGTGGTGGGTCAGAATGTCCTCAGTCTTCTTCACGTCGAAGTGACCCCATCAATCCTCCTCCATGCGCCTCCTGTAACAACAAAAGATGAACGGAGCTAGCTGGAAATAATGTTCACCTAGGCGCTAGGCGGGCGGTGGGTGGCCGCCTAGCGCCTAGGGCTCCTAGGCGGGGCCTAGGCGACCGAACAGAATTGCAAGCATAATCGCCTCCAGCATCAGTCCAAGCAAGCGGGATGAACACAGAATAGCAAGTTTACGCATATGTTACATGTATGTATGTATATGTGTAATTATGTAAGAAGAGATGTTACATGTATGTATGTATGTATGTGTAATTATGTAAGAAGAGATGTTACCTTGGTGGCTCGGTGATGCAAATATATTTGAAGACTTGATGTAATGACCTTCATGAGTTGATGACTTGATGCAATAAAAATATAATGCAAACAAGTAACATCAAATAGTTCAAACAATGAAACAAGTCACAAATGAAACAAGCAAACCAAATATAAATAGTTCATAATGTCTCACAAATAAAACAAGTAAGCGAAATATAAATAGAGTCATATGATAATTTCATGATCAAATGAGTGAATGACTAGTCATCTTCTTCCTCATAATTTTTAGTTGGAAGTACTTCTTCTTGATTGGACTCATACTCAATTCCCTCCTCCTCATTGGCCTCCTCTTCTTCTTCGGTATCGGACTTGAAATCTTCTTCATGAAGTTGTCTCACTCTTACGCTCTTACGAAGTTCTAAGACCTCATTAGCCTCACATGCTTCTTCAATTACCTTCCATGTAAACCCCGTAGCGGGCTCAACATCTTGATCATCATCTCCGCCTTCAATTAACCACCCTTGAGCTTCATTAGCTTCGGAACCTATAATGAGATCTATGTTCTTCTTCTCTTTTGTTCCTCAATTTGGCATTGTATTGAACATAGACTAGATGGCTAAGGCGGTGGACATCTAGTTTATTTATTTTCTTTGTATGTATCTACGAATTGCAAAGTGATGTATAGTTACTAGTTAGCTAAATGTAATGTACTAACGTAGATATTGAGAATGAGACTTCACTCTTTAGAAGTTTAGAGACTAACCCCTCAAAAGTGCTCCAATTCCTTTCACAACCGGATGAACTAGTTGTCAATGAGAGGATCCTCATGACCATTTTTTTTTGTAACACGGGAACTTTACATCCATAAGCAGGCCACCATTTAGTTGCATATTAGGAACAAGAAAATAATTAGTGTATGACAAATTTTCAATCATGCATGTATTTACATTGACTAGTAATTATTAAAGCTGGATTAAATTCATAGTCTTTGCATCCGGCCTTTGCTGCCACTTTCCCAAAGTGGCCTTCTTGATCTTTGAATATACCCAACTCCACATTTAGCAATTGACTTTGCTTGTTGTCATCATCATGGTAAAAAGTCTCCACACAAGTCCATGATAACATCATCCAAAAAAATGGAGCCATCACAATAACTATAATATGGATTCAAGAAGTATGCCGTCAAGTGCAATGGAGAATCAAGCATATCCTTCATCTTCTTGTCAATAATATCTATGATGGGGTTGTAGTTGTTCTCTATATCATTCATGGCTTCTATGATTTCTTTCTTTGCCTTTTGAATTTCTCCATAAAGAAAGGCCATAGAAGTCTTAACATCCCCATCAACCATTCGAAGAACCTTTAACAATGGCTCAAATACCTCCAAGCAAAGAGAAACACCATTCCAAAATGATCTACTCACCAATGTAGCCGTGGATGCCTTGCTTTTGCCTTTTTTTTTACAATGTATGCAATTTTCCCTTTCTTGGCTAAGCGCCATTGACCTTAGTTGTTGTTTCTTCTCAATCAAGCTTTGCAAAGTGAGAAAGGAGGAAGCAAACCTAGTCACCCCGGGCCTTATTATATCTCTCTTCTTTGTAAATTTTCTCATCAAGGCCAATGTCTTATGGTGCGAGTAGATAAAAATGGGTAGTGACTTGGCTTGATTAAGTGTCTTCTTTAACCCTGCAATGCTCCCAATTCCTTGTAGCATTAAGTTGATAGTGTGGGTTGCACATTACCTCCAAAATATGCTAGGCCTTTTGTCCTTCAATAATACCTTAAGTCGCCATGTTGTTTGAAGCATTATTGGTGACAACTTGGACAACATGGGCCACACCTATTTTTCAATGCAATAATCCACATATTGAAAGATGAGCTCTCCGGTGTGTGACACCTCAGATGCCTCCTTTGATTCTAGGAAACATGACCCTAGGCTACAATGCACACACATGTTCATGGCGCTCCTCCTTTACGATCGGTCCATGCATCGACCATGACAGAGCACTTGGTCTTGGCCTCTCTTCTTCATGGTCCTTCAACAACCCTTTGGTTCTATCCACTTTCTCATACAACAACTTCTCATGCACATCGTGTTGAGAAGGACGAATAAAGCCAAGGCCAAAGTGGCCAATGGCTTCACACATTTAACGCAAAGGCATCATTGTTGATGGAGTTGAAAGGTACACGAAACATGCAATAATTATACAATGTTACTTATGTTAGTAAACAACGCCAGGATGTCATTCGCATATTATTAGTAGACACTACAAGAGTTGCAAGTGAATACCTGATTTATAAATCCACCTAGCAACATATTGTCTTGCTTTATGGAGTCTTTCTTCCCAAATAGTGGCACTAATTGCTTGTTGTCGTAGTTCTTTGGAGCTCAATGTACTAAGATCAATAGGCATTGCAAACTTATCCCTAGGCCCCAACTTCCGACGTCTCGAGCATCCTACATCTTCAAGTTCAAGATCTTCATCACCATCACCGGTGACATCCTCATCAATGATAACTTCCTTTCTAACTTCTTGTTCTTTTTCTTTCCTAGTCTTCCTCTTAAGTTGTGCCTCCTCGATTGATTTGATGCACTTCTCTTGATCTTCCTTTGTGGACAAAGAGCATTTAGCAACATTTCCCCTAATGTGAGCAATATGTTGCTTTATCCTATACACTCCTCTGGACATAATTTTATTGCACAACTTGCATTTTACTTTATCCATATTATTTGGATCAATCAACACTCCATACTCCCACCCTATATCCTCAGATTTCCTCTTAGGGTATCCGTAGTCACCTCCAGTGGCCCGACTCAACGGATGACATTCTACAATTCATGATGAACAATTATTACAAACTTACAATCATAATTGCTACAATGCTACTTGCTAATTGAGTAATTGACTAATGACTAATGACGTAATGAGTAATAACTACTAAGCGATGCAGATTGCCCTTTGGCAAAGTGCTACTACTACTAAGTACTAAACTACTAATAAATCACACATTGGTACACTACTACTAATTAATTACTAATACTGATTACTACTAGAGTACTAGTAGTAGTACTCTTATCTACTAAATACTAAACATCACACCTCATAGAGCACTACTAGTACTACTAAACTACTAGAGTACTACTAAACTACTAGTACTATTGCAAGTCTTGTGATCTGCGATCTTGCACAAGAGCGAGCATAGAGAGGAGGCGAGAGGACTCAAGGGGCGAGGCCAAAGAGAGGGTGCACAAGAGGCGCGCGAGAGGCGAGGCTAGTGAGCGAGCGCACAAGAGCGCAGAGAGAGGCAAGGCCAGCAGAGAGAGGCGGCGCCAAGGAGGCGGCGAGGGGAGGCGAGGCGGAGGAGGCGGCGGCACAGGCGGGCGGGAGGTTGGGCGCAACGGCGGCGGGATCGAGGAGGAGCTGCGTGATAGCAAGCGGGCGCGGGAGGCGCATAGCGGCAGCGAGGCGGGGGAGGCGCGATGGTGATAGAAGCGAGAGGAGGTGGTGGCACGCGATTGTGGCGGAGCGGCGAGTTGAGCAACAATAGGCTTTACGGCGGAAGGTGAGAACCACTTACCTTTTAGTTTTCTTCCCACTTTACTGTTTTTCTTCTGCCCGCTTCCCGCTCTATTGTTTTTCTTCCCACGCACCGCTCTACAGATCCGCTTCGCATGCCCGTGCGCCTCGGGCTGCGGATCCACCTCGGCACGCTCTAGGCGCCCGACCTCGCGCCACCTAAGACCGCCTCATGCTGGGACCGCCTCGGACTCGCGACTCGGCTAGGCGGTCGGCCCGCCTAAACTCGGCCGGCGCCAAGTCGCGGCGGTGTGACTACGCCCAGCGCCTAAGCGCCGCCTAGGCGGCCTAGGTGCCCACCTAGGGGATCACTGGCTAGAATGCATAGCTTATTAGCATGATACGAACCCATCATGCACCACAAATTTATTCTAACCTTTTTCCTCTTGACAATTGACCAACACATATTTAAAATCAGCATCATGCATATATTGCTCCTTTATTGTCTCTAATCCAAAGATTTTGAAGTGGTATATCTTCTAGACAATGCATCAGCTATTACATTGTCTTTGCCCTTTTTATGTTTAATGACATAAGGGAAAGACTCAATAATCTCAACCCACTTAGCATATCTACGGTTTAGATTGGTTTGACTTTGAATATGCTTCAAAGATTCATGATCAGAATGAATCACAAACTCTTTAGGCCATAAATAATGTTTCCATGTTTCCAAAGGTCAAACTAGAGCATATAATTCTTTATCATAGGTATAATAGTTCAAACTAGGCCCACTTAATTTTTTACTAAAGTAAGCAACAGGTTTTCCTTCTTGAATTAACACACCACTAAGACCTATGCCACTAGCATCACATTCTAATTCAAAAGTCTTGCTGAAATCAGGAAATTGAAGCAAAGGGGCGTGTGTCAACTTATCTTTGAGACCGTTGAAAGCTTGTTGTTGTATGGTGCCCCAAGTAAAAGGAACACCCAAGTAAAAGGAACACCCTTTTTGTAAGCTCATTCAGCGGTGCTGTGATGGTGCTGAAATCCCGAGCAAAACGCCGATAGAAACCAGTGAGCCCGAGAAAACTCCGCACTTGTGTGACCGTTTTAAGAGGTGGCCAACTCTAGATAGTGACGATCTTGGCTTGATCAACTTCAATGCCCTATGGAGTAACCACATAGCCAAGACACAATACTCGATCGGTGCAAAAGGTGCACTTCTCTGGGTTACCAAATAAACGTGCATCATGTAAAACATTAAAAACAACACATAAATGCTCCAAATGTTCCTCTAATCACTTGCTGAAAATCAATATATCATCAAAGTATACTACCACAAACTTGCTAATGAAAGCATGCAAAACTTCGTTCATTAATCTCATGAAAGTGCTAGGTGCATTAGTTAAGCCAAAATGCATCACTAGCCACTCAGACAGTCCAAACTTAGTTTTAAATACTGTTTTCACTCATCTCTAACTTCATGCGAATTTGATGGTAACCATTCATAAGTCAACTTTAGAAAACAGTAGAACCACTTAATTCATCAAGCATATCATCTAACCTAAGAATAGGATGGCGATAACAAATGGTGATATTATTAATAGCTCTACAATCTACACACATCGTCACTAGCACTAGCACTAGTTTCCTTCTTGGATTGATCGACAAAGTCCTTCGCAACAATCTAGTTTTCACTTTTCCTACTAGTCTTGTCATGCTTAGCTCTCTCTAATTCATCTTTTAAAATAGCCTCAGTTGACATCAACAAAGTCAGGTTGTCTCTATAAATAGGATAATATGTATCCATTATCAAGCAAGTAATGAGAAATCAAGAGTTCAACTAAGTCTCAGAGCCTCACTACCTCGACAGGAAAGAGCCCTACCGATAGTTAGATGAGTATGAATGACCTACCCTCGGTCCTCGGACCCGTACCCAACCAACCCATGCCACAACATCATCTATGGATGTACCATTTTTCCTGAGTATTTATACCTCAATATTTTGCTTCAAACAATTTAGTTTTCTTCAAATAGGCTTACAAATATATATATTCACAGTGCCACTTATTTTGGAGCATAATGAAATATTCCATGTTTAAGTGTATAATCATTTTTATATCATACCCTAGAAATATGCACACATGACACAACTATAAATTTGTTTTCTTCTTGGAATATATCCTACTC
The DNA here is from genome assembly GCA_036346255.1 of Ampelocalamus luodianensis. Classification (NCBI taxonomy): domain Eukaryota; kingdom Viridiplantae; phylum Streptophyta; class Magnoliopsida; order Poales; family Poaceae; genus Ampelocalamus; species Ampelocalamus luodianensis. Next base: position 10,644,901 of record CM070635.1, on the reverse strand, counting down.
ATATTTGTGCTTGCAATTTGTTGTAGTTTTATGGACAAGTTTTTTTTTGTGGTGTCAAGCAGTTTTATATCATTACTGCAATATCCCTTAGCAATCTAATATATCAATCATGAGTCGATGAAGTCTTCATTCCAGAAAATTGAGTGACGGGAAGATTTCAATCCTCTAAGTCCGATACTCTGATGTCATGCTTCTATTGTGTGGGTTTGATAAATCTCAACCTGTTACAAGCGTCTTGAGCCAAAAGTATACCTAGAAATCATATGTTTCTAATACTTGTGTCCCTCGCATTAATATGATATACAAATGTACTGCACATGACTGATAAGCTGGGTGGTTCAGACGTTCAGTGTTCACCTCTGACAGTCTATCAGACATGAGAATAGGTGAAGTGGTGACTGATGAACAATAAAATTCGAGTTACAACCATTAGAAACTATTTTTCTATTGTTGTTTTCTTGTGTCTCTTTTAATCTTGGTTTTATTGATATTGAAATACTTGAAATCCAGGTATCCAGGCATGAATTCCATCTTGGTGAAGTTGATGTGTACTTGCTTAATATTGTTGGCCATGGTGTTTGCCCCCATGAGTAGCCAAAATCACTTCGGTTGATGAGATAGTTTGCTATGCAGGTACCTAGGTTCTTTGTTTGTTGCCATGATGCAGAAACAACTTACTCGTGCGGGTTCTTCAATCTTATATCTGATGATGTGGTCAATGTGGAATAAGAACCCATACTGGAGGTTATGGAAGGAGACAAACAATAGAGTTTTCAAAACATAGAGCTGCAGCCAGATTGATCAAGGAAGAGTTCAGATGCTGGAAAAGAAGCAGTGGTGATAAACATAGTGGAGGAGTAGCTCGCATCCTGCTTTAGTTGTATGGGTGTTTGTTTGTGTACTATAACCATTTCCTAGCTGTTGTCTTAATGGTTTTGGAGCTCGGTTGTTGGCTAGGGGCCCAGGGCATGGCCTAGCTCCCATTGTATACAATGTGTAATTATTTTTCTTCTCTGGCTTAATATAAAGGCATGCAGTTCTCCTGTGGTCTCTTCGAAAAAAAGAATATGAATATCTATACACCTATCAAATGTGACGTTCACCTGCTGTAATTCAGGGATGTTATGTTCAGTGATTTCTATAGGCATCAACCGATTGAAATGGTACTTGACTCATTTTGTGTGATACTGTGAAACCTTATTGTTGATAGTACAACAAAGTCAAGCACAATCAAGCTATTTGAGCTATTTCAATTTGTATGTAAAATAGGAAAGGATCAATCAATTAGGATCCCTGATTGTCTGCCGATATCAATTAGTTAGGTTCCCTGTTAGGATCCCTAATTGTTTGCCGATATCAATTAGTTAGGTTCCTGTTAGGATCCATGATTGTTTGCTGATATCAATCCTAATCTGTTAGGATCCTGATTGTCTGCCGATATCAATCAATTAGGATTACTGATGTTCTGTTGATACTGTAGCTCGTCCAGGACACATCCTAGTGCTAGCAGTTAGCGAGATTATAGCAAATTGTATTGCTCTGTTGTAACACATACCTTGTACTCATTATTGTATAAAAGGAAATGAATACTACGCTGGATCATTGAGGCAAAACACTTCACTTAACTTGGTATCAGAGCCCGATCAAGCGTAGACCATGACATCCTCTGCTAAGAAAGGCTCCGACAACGCTGGTGCTCTAATCACTGCGCCTGCCACCAGCATCTCCATGCCGTCCCTGAGAAACCTCATCAGCGTCAAGCTGTCCCGAGAGAATTTCCTTCTCTTGAAAGAGCAGGTTGATTCCTTCTTGTTCGCCCAGAACATCTACGGTTATGTTGATGGCAGTATTGTCATGCTCCCCGTGATGGTGACAGAGGAACCAGTGCAGCAGCGCGTCAGGTACCAAACCCCACTTATCTTCATTGGTTCCACAGGATCAAGATTGTACTGAGCGCCCTACTCTCGTCGATGATTGAGGACATTCTCGGCCAAGTTGCTTGCCTCACCACCTCGGCCGACGTATGGGGCGTGTTGGTGGCAATGTTCTCATCCCAGAACAGGGCAAGGATGATGCAAGTTCGATATCAATTATCGAATATGAAGAAGAAGGACATGTCAACATCCGAGTTCTTCCTCAAGATGAAGGGGCATGCCGATACCATGGCTTCGATCGGCTACATCCTGGTGTTCCGACCAGGGATACATTTAGAACGACATGTTCTCTAACATGTGTTCACATTATTGATTCGATATCTCTATATCCATGACCAGTGAAACATGGTCATCAATCAATACATGTCTTTGTCGATGAGTCCTTGGTGTTCCAACCAGAATACATTTAGAACGACATCATATAAGTTAAAGAGCTTTGCCAACAAGTCACATACTTATTCATCTTTATAACCAATGATTCATTCAAGGAACATAATAATATTTATTCAATAACTCATAAATATAGACGTGACACAATCATCTCTATGATTACCTCTAGAGCATATCACCAACACGGTTGTGGTCGCGGTCACAACCAGCTCCAAGGCCGCGGTCAGGGTGGCGGTAGAGGCAAGTCCACATGTCGGTGTGTGGCAAGTATGGTCTGTATTTGTCTTTGTCGCCACATTTCAATCACGTTACCAACCTGAAGATCATCACTCAACAGCGCGACCGCTTTTGGGTCATACAACGTCGACACAAATTGGTATGTGGATACTGGCGTGACGTATCACCTCACAAGTGATCTGGACAGGCTCACAATGCATGAGCGCTACGTCGGCAAGGATGATGTTCAGGTTGCCAACGGTACAGGTATGAAAATTTCACATATTGGTCATTGCATTTTACCTGGCTCAAATCAACCTCTTACTCTAAATAATGCTCTTCATGTTCCACAAATTAGCAAACATCTCCTGTCTATTCATAAATTAGTTTCCGACAACAATGTTTTTGTTGAGTTTCATCCTAATTCTTTCTTTGTAAAGGACAAGGCCACGAGGAAAGTTCTTCTTCGCGGCAAAAGTAGGGGAGGACTCTACCTAGTACCAATAAATCGTTCGTCATCACCTTTGGCCTCCAGTCGGCAAGTTTTTGTCGGTGTCACGATTTCCCCCAAGCAATGGCATCGAAGGGTCGGTCATCCCTCAAAATCCGTTGTGGAGTCCATCCTTTGGTCAAATAAATTGGTTTGTTCTCCTCACAACGAGTCATCTGTATGTGACGCTTGTCAGCAAGCAAAGATTCATAAACTACCATACAGTCATTCCTCTCGTGTAACTAAACTACCATACAGTCATTCCTCTCGTGTAACTACTTCTCCTCTCGAGCTAGTCCACTCTGATGTTTGGGGACCAGCTCTTGCCTTAGTGGGAGGATTCAAGTATTATGTAAGTTTTCTTGATGATTTCAGTCGGTTTAGTTGGATCTATTTGCTAAAACATAAATATGAGGTTGAACCAGCTTTTTATAATTTTCAAAAACATGTGGAATGTTTGTTGAACAACAAGATCTGTGCCGTGCAGTCTGATTGGGGCGGGGAGTATCATAAACTCCATTGTTATTTTCTGAACATTGCCATTTCTCATTTGTGTCTTGTCCACATACGTCTCCACAGAATGGTGTTGTAGAAAGGAAGCATCGACATATCGTTGAGACCGGTCTTGGTCTTCTTGCTTAGGCATCTCTTCCTATTTGTTTAGGGATGAAGCTTTTCTCACACTTTGCTACCTAATTAACCGGATGCCTAGTCGAGTCATGAATAATTCTAGTCCTCTTGCTCGCCTTCTCAATTTACTCCACAGCTATTATTTTCTCCACTCGTTTGGTGTGCTTGTTGGTGAATTTGCTTCCTATAATAATCGTAAACTTGCATTTCGTTCCAAACAATGCGTGTTCTTAGGGTATAGTAGTATGCATAAAGGGTACAAGTGTCTTGATCGATCAGCGGTCGCATCTACATTTATCGAGATGTTGTTTTTGATGAAAATTTGTTTCCCTTATGATTGTCACTAAGATACCAGCTCTCCCCTACCAATATAATGTTCTTGTGTCATCTTTGTTTCCTCGTTACAGCCGTATGGTCGGGATGGTCATATGCGAAATTACAATATGTCTCTGTTGGAAACTAACATTGGTGATCGAGGACATTTCTCTCGAGGAGGCTTGGCCACACCATCTCCGGTCTCGGATGCTTTCCCAGCGATGGTGCGGCCTGCGTCGATGCACCACTTCGAGTGTACACACGGCTCTGGGAATCTTATGGTGCACTGCCATGCCTACCGAGATGCCAAGATCGTGCAGTATGGTACACATGGGTGCTACACATCTGGGCACGACATACGTCTTGAGTCGACACCGCATCGCCAAGTTCGACTGGAGTGGTGCCTGCGGGTGCTGCACCTATAGAGCATGCTGTCGTCCAGGCTTTAGTGCATCCACCATCCACTGGTTGTCATCCGATGACTACTCGGTGTCAGAACAACATTATTCATTGACGGTTCTTGATGGAGCGTTCGATACTCGCGCCTTGCGAGCTTTCTTTGCTAAGCCCACATCGCATAAGGTGGCCATGTCTGATCTTCACGGGCGTGGTGCCATGAAATCTGAGTTCGCTGCCCTTTAGCAGAACCAGACGTGGCGGCTTGTTCCTTGCCCGCCGGGACAAAACATCATTGGGTGCAAGTGGGTCTTCAAATTGAAACACCGTTTGGATGGATCTATTGACAAGTATAAAGCTCGGCTTGTGGTGCGAGGTTTACTCGCGCTCGGATCGACTATCTTGACACTTTTAGTTTGGTTGTCTAACCAGCTATAGTTCGTTTGGTGTTGTCAAAAACTGTCTCCAAGGGATGGCATTTGCATCAAGTTGATGTCAACAATGTCTTCTTGCATGGGGTTCTTAATGAAGATGTTTATATGCACCAACCACCAGGATTTGAAGAATGCCATCATCCTTCGTATGTGCAAGCTTCAAAAATCGTTATATGGTGCAAAGCAGATTGCCTCACGCATGTTATTCCGTCTCAATGACCAGCTTTGGCAATTGGTTTTGTGTCCTCCAAAGCTAATACCTCTTTATTCATCTTCTGCCAAAATGGTATCACCATCTACATGCTTGTCTATGTTGATGATATCGTTATTGCCAACTCTTGTTGCATGGCGACTGACAATGTACTCCGTCAACTTGCTGCTGCCTTTCCCATCAAAGATCTTGGCCGGCTCAATTATTTTCTTGGTATAGAAGCTGCTATGCATTCAGGGGGAATGAGTCTGACGCAAAAGAAATATGCCATGGATCTTCTTCATCACGCGCATATGGAGAACTGCAAAGCCACTTCCACTCAGTGAGGATGATGCTTTCAAATATCGAAGCATGGTGGGCGGACTGCAGTATCTTACTCTAACGAGGCCAGATATTTCCTTTGCCGTAAACAAAGTCTGCCAATACTTGCCAAAGTCCACTAAGGTGCATTGGGAGGTCGTCAAAAGAATTCTACGGTATGTCAATGTAGGGAAACAGGTAGGCTACACTAGCGCAAATTAAAAAATTCTACCCGTAAACCAAGATCACTGCGATTATAGATCACGGTCTTACCACTAGGCGCAGTGCGGAAGTTGATGCGACACGTCGGGCGGTGTAGTCGTACTCGATTGATGCGATGCGTCGGGCGAGTAGTCGTACTACTTCCTGCGTCCTCGTCGCGGCGTCCACGTCTGACTCCTTTCTTGCGGTTCGTCCCAACGCCCGCAGTCTGGCGCCTCAAAGGTATCCACGTGCGGGAGAAGCGGCGCGCCGGACTACTAGATCCGCGCGCGGCGACTAGAGGCGTGGGAGGTGGCGGCGGGGTTTGAGGATGTCACGAAAAACTCAACCCTCAACAGCGCACCCTGCCCTCCTTTTATAGGCGTCCTTATAATGGGCTTCTACGAATAGAGGCCCATTAGGACTCAATGCCCGATCTAATTTAGATCCAATCCGAATTAGGCTTGCCCATAAGTGTGTGACCTATGGTTCACATATGTTTAGACATGTGAGTACACATACTTGGTCAATAGTTGGTAGCGACCTCTAGCAAGGCGTGCCAACTCCTAAACATACGTAAAGATCATATCGGACGAACCATCACAACATTATGTACATGCCAATCCCTTTGCCTCACGATATTGATCGAGCTCAAGGTGACCACTCTTTCTCGATCCTGTGATCCGAATCCTTACTAGGTTAACTCTTAACCTTAAGTAGCATGGCCATGCATTTCTGGATCCGATCACTCGAGGGCCAGAGATATCTCTCGGGTAGAGAGGGCAAATCCCATCTCATTGACCATGCCTGCAACATGCTTCATGACAAACCCGAAGCTACCTTTATAACTACCCGATTCACGAGTAGCGTTTGATAGCCCCTAAGTAGGTCGATTCACATCTCAAGTACATCGACAATCTCGAGTCTAAGGACAAAGCGTACACATTGTGTAGAAGAACCATAAGAATAATTACTATGTCTCATGTTGGGTCGGTCCAACCCATGTTCTAAACATGTGTCCACATTATTGGTTTGACATCTCCATGTCTATGACACAGTGAAACATGGTCATCAACCGATACATGTGCTAATCCATCATTCACGTGTGTCCTCACATGAACTCCGACTAGGGACAACTTTAGAATAACCATACAAGTAAAGAGTTTCACAAACAAGTCACATACTTGTTAATCAACACAAAGGCAATATTCAAGGAACATTTATTAAATCATGGATACAATGAAATATCATCATCAATATGATTGCCTCTAGGGCATATCTCCAACAGTCAAGGGAACCATCTCTACTGGAGGTGGTACGACTACGTGTAGTCGGAGATACGACTACCTGTAGTCGAAGGTGCTACTAAAGGGGTATAGTTAGAAGGTAGGCGGAGTGCGATCGGAGGCGTCACGACTACGTAGTCGAGGAGGTTTTGACAACGTGGTCGTAGAAGATTCTACTGGGCGTAGTCGAAGGATTTCCGACTACGTGGTTGTAGGAGATTCGGTTGCTTGGACGTGGTCGAACATACCAGCGAAAGAACCATAGGACGAACCAGAGAAGATCACGATTGTCTCACGATATAAATCGTTAGGTTCCTGTTAGGATCACGATTGTCTACCGATATCAATCAATTAGGATTACTAATATTCGTCGTCATGCTCGTCCGGACACATCCTAGTGCTAGCGATTAGCGAGATTATAGCAATTGTATTGCTCTGTTGTAACACACTAGTCATGTGCGTGCATTGCAGCGGTTTGAAAAAATTATACAAAACTTTTAAGCGGTAGAAAACCAAATATTGTGAGTTTCATGTAAAAACACATCAAAGTATATCCATAAATTATGCAACAACATTTCATTATATCGAACAAATACTCACATGTCAAAATAGAATATATAACACAGTTCAAAAACTGTTTTTTAATGCTTAGGAGAATAAAAAAACTAACAACAAACAAGAAGTGTGCATGAGTAAATATAGTGTGTTCTCACAACCACCACAGTGGAGCTACTCAAGCGCACACAAATGGAGAAAAAAACGGCGTCTAACAGTGCATTAGACCATTTGGCGATCTGAGTATGTCAGGCATCCATTTCATCCTGAAGATATGCAGGTCCTATGCATCTCCACAAGCTAAACTCTCTGGTCCTCTCCACAATCACCTTGTATGCAAAGGCACATTGTGAAAAAACAACATTATATACATGCTGACAAGGTAAATATGAGTCATGTTTCTACAAAGATTGTTTCCTATCGGCTAAATCAGAAAAAAACAAATCTCTTTATGTACATGCTATGAATTCAGATTGTGAAACTTTGCTATAAATTTCAGCCTTCAAACTGTCCAGTTACATGAAGCCAAGTGTTCAAAATGTGTCTTATCGGAAATGTCGTTATGTCAATAGAGATTAGGCTAGAGACAACGAAAGTGTGAGGCCACTAATCTGTAGAAAATGTGTACCTCAAGAACTCGGCGACACTATCATGGATCACCCGCTCGAACAGACTCATTAAGAAGTCAACCTCCACCTGCAAATTCCAAAAACAGTCAAGCTCGGCGTCAGGGAGAGAAGGCAAATGCGCGCGAGAGGCGTGCCTTGCAGGCGACTCGATTCTCCTTGGAGAAAGCGGCGGTGAGCACGTGGATTCCCAGCGCGAGAGCGCCGCCGTCTCCTCGACAAGCGCCGCCGGCCTTGTGCCCGCCCGCGATGGCGACCCAGCGCGCAAAAGGAGGAAAGAAAGAACGACAAAGCAAACAAATGAGCTAAACCAAGAAGGAAATGTGCTACATAGGTAAGCCAACATACCTTGACAAAATTGCAAGTTCCACTAACTCACGCAACCGATTGAGCTCTTGAGTATCAAAATCTCATGTTAACAGAAGAGTATTGTTATAACGAGTGTGGCATTAAAAGCTGCATATTTAACTAAAGTTACGAATCAAAATCAGCGAAATTAACAAATCAAATATGGGAGTGTGGTGTCAAATAACCTTTCCCTAGATATCACGGTATTCGTTGTTGTTCAATCCGATGGCGGAAGGAGCAACATAGATAGTTCTAGAGGTTGTGTCCATAAGCATAAACTAACAAAATTTCATGCCAAAGTCAACCACAAATACCCAGAGAATGACTATAGAGTATAGACCAACATACATCTATCAAGGTTGTTTCATCACAAATGTCGAAACATACAAAGCCATCCGTATTATTGAAGTAATGCCTCCACAAGGGCCTCAACTTCTCTGTACCAACATACCACACTGTAAACATCACGTTCTTGTCTTGAACTTTCTCAACATTGAACCCTAGTAATGTGAAGAAAAGCAAAATCATCGGTTGGTGTATGCAGGCAAAGTGAGACAACTATTTTTAAAAATTAAACCTCATAAAAGCTTTAAAAATATATGCATTAAGGTCAATCGATTATCGAGTAATTGGTTGATTACGATAGGAAATTGCGTCTAAGGGGCAAGTAAAGCTCCGCTAATCACAAATAAATTTACATATCACAGTGCACAGAAACACCGACGCCCCCCCCAAACCCTAGATAAACCTGTTGCTACTTATTTTCTTTATACTTCCTCTATTCTTTTACAAATGATGTTTTAGCCTCATGCACACAACTTGCATCAACAATGATCGAAATAAGGTTGTCTAGAAGAAACATCGTGCACAACACTTCGTCGTTCTGCCAAACATATAGTGGACATGTCGCTAAGCAATTAAGTATATGATTTACTGGAAAAGGAAGGAAGGGGCACATCTTTCTGCTAAGAAATCACCTAATTTCCAGGAGATTCAAGCAATGCAGCTGTTCACATCTTTCTGCTAAGAAATCACCTAATTTCCAGGAGATTCAAGCAATGCAGCTGTTTTGGCTTCTTGTAGTGGCAGCAACACCGAAACATGAGGGCTGAGCTGAACATACAGGCATTTCCAACTGGGCCAATATCATAGTACCATAGCTTCACAAAAGGGCTAAATAAACATCTGATATTAATCTGTAGGAATCAAACTGAATTAGAGAAAACACCAAAATAGGCTAAAGATACACAAAACTAAGGAAGCAATGACCATAGACTATGACATGATACCAGCATCACTGCCACAACTTGGTGCATGAATTCCGTCTAGATGCATGTGAGGGAAAGCCAGTGTAACAGCCCTAACTTAGGGTTTGTATTTCAAATGTAAAATTTTTGAGGAGAAATAAAAAACTTTTGTTGTCTCTTCAAATCATTTGAAAGTTCCTACAATTTTCCTAGCAATTTCAATTTGTAGAATTTAATTCTTGTGATTGGAAATTGTTGATTATCAGATTCTAGCCTTCAAACTTGTGATCATCCTCTGAAGCTATTTTTCCTAGCATCTTGATCATCCTATCTACCTCCTGAATTATTTCACAATTTTTAGATTTTGTTTGCTATTTCAAATGGCCAAGTCAACTCTGTTTGAAATCTGGTCAAACTCACTGTGCAGCAGCTTGTGAATTTTCTCTAGAATAATGCAGTGCATAAAAGTTCTGGAAAAATTATACAAGGTTGTCCTCTGTCCTAGTAGCTACCATAAAAATTTCAGAAATTTTTGTAGCTCTGGGTCTACCTCTAAAAATTCCCCAAACCTTCTCTGTCTTTTAAATCAAAATCTAAAAGTCTTGTTCCTCGGGCGAACCAACTCGGGCTCGAGTCCGACCCGCGCCACTTGACTCGGTCGCGTCAACTAGCTGCACGGCGGCGAGTCAATTGATCGTGGCCGTCAGATGCAAATCGAGCGATCCGCGTTGCGTGCGCCAGCCGACCTGTCGAATGCATACATCAATCTCGACCGTCCATTTCAGATCAGCGGTCGGCATCTTTCCGATAAGTCGAACCTCGGCTCGCGCTTAGCTGCTATCGCTCGGCGGTGGTCCCCACTTGTCGGCCCGTCCTCGTCTTCTCCGCACCTCACCGAGCTCGCGGCGTGCGTGCATGCTTGCCACGTACCTGCGCCGCTGCCACCTATTGCCCTCGTGTGCGTCGTGAGAGCATCGCGAGCTTTATAACCTCACCGCACTCATTGGTCATCGTTTCCTTCGCTCTCTCACCTTCTCGCCCAAATTTTCCTCTCGGCGGAGAAGAACTTCGGCGTAAGCGCGCCGCCGTTCTGAGCGCCGCTTGAGCGGCGCGCGGTCGTGTTCCTCTCGCTCGCGCCTCCATTTTGCCTATTCCGGGTCCTTGGCGTCGGTGGATCACCGGCGGTATCGTCGTCTCGCCTCGGCGATCTCGGCCATGAGCTTGCTAGCGTTACGGTGAGTCTCAAGCCTCGGCGTTTGGTTCCACTTGATCGCAATGCTCGCGATGCTCACGGTGGGTTCGTTTACGTCTTTGGTGCATCGTGGAAGCCGTGCGACCGATTTTCTCGAGCTCGGTGTTTACGCGCCGTGGTGATTCGGCCGTCTCGGACCTCCTTCGTCGCCATCATCTTGTGCTTATTGTTCACTGGATCAGGCGGGTGTGGCGCACCAGAGAGTCTTCTGTAGCTCGTATCATCTTCTCGCGGGGCGCATCTTCTTCTCCGCCTCGTTCGCGCCATTTCGCGCCGGCATTTCCGTGACTCAGCGTCACCGTCATCGAGTTCGCGAGGTCCTGCGAACCAAGGTACCACTCACTCGTCTTGAAACTCACGGTTTGCTAGATCACTGGCGGCGCACCGTGCGATGCGGTGCTTCGCCGATGAACGGCGGTGAAGATTAGTTTAACTCTAATCATGTCTTCTTTGAGTCTACGATTTGTGGGCCTCTCGGTAATCACGTTTAGAAATCGTTTAATCCAATCGTTATTTGTTCTACGGGTCAACGCCATGTGGGCCCATCTTTGTCGATTGTTAGTTGTGTAGCGATAATGCGTTTTCTGTTGAAAACGTATTTCTTTGTGAAGTAGGTTAAGTTTGCGGCGTTGATATGTCAAGGCGTATTCTTAGAATACGCCTTCGGCGTCGCTTCGGCGTGCGGGCTATTCAGTCAACACTTTCGCGGGCCCATCTGTCGATGTCCGGGGTTAGTTGGTGTCGGTAGGAAAGGGTATAAATGCTTTAGTATTTACGAAATGCTTTTACATTGCCTTTGTTAAATCATTTAAACTTGTAAAATGCATAACTAATTCAATTTTTATCCAAATTGCATGAAACCAGTCTGTTATTTTCATTTTAAATGTATTACTTACTAAAATTAGTTTCATCCATGTCTCTGTAGCAAAAATCTGTTATCTAATAAAATGATGTCTTATGTATCTTCTAAATTAGAAAATGCATATCTTTTCCAATAATTGTCCAAATTCAATGAACCCAGTTTTGTAAAATTTCATTTTCAGTATACTAACTGTTAGGATAGGTTTTATACACTGTTTACTGTTTATGAAAAGTTGTTAAGTAACTAACTAGTGACATGTTGTATTTTTAGCTTAGAAAATTCATAGAAAATTATTAGCATCTTAAAATGATTTGTTCTCTGTTTCTAAATTTTGTTATATCTTGTTTAGGCTGCTTTGTGTGAATTTTGGCATGAGTTGATGTTGTTGTATGCTTAAGTTTTGTCGGTGTTATTCGTCCTTATTTCTTTGTTGTGTTCGATCGTTGAGGCTTGATATTTGCGGCAACCACGAGGGCGATCCTCCTTTGCTTATTGAGCAACGACATCGGGCAAGCGATTTGATCATGATTAATCCCGGTATTTTAAAGTTTAATATTTTGTTTAATTGTATGTATGCATCGCTTAATTTGTGTTAAAATGGTTAGTTAAATCAGTATTGCATATCCCAGTAGACAAAATATGGATCTCTACTACAGAGCCTAAGTTATTTCTTTGTGATTAGAGATGTTGGATGATCTCTTGTCACTTAGTAGATTGGTCAACTTGCTTAGACATGCTTAGCTATCGGTAGAATGGGCGGTTATCGACTTTGTCGGTAACCTTGATCACCTAAAATTTACTATAACTTTATGTTTTAGCATTTCTGCTATGTTTATCGCAAAACTAAAAATGAAAACAAAAATGGTTTAGACTTGGGCACAATGGTAAGCTGGTGTGATCTGTTGGGTGTGGTGGAAGGTGCAGAGTCAATTAGGACCGAGTTACTTGCCCGCGTCTTGAGCATTTTGCGTGCTAACCACACTAGAGTATATGGGACCTCTCTTGACCTAGTACTTTGGCGTGGATTGGCTCGGGTCGCGAGGAGGTCGCGGGAGGGGATGGAGGTGGGAGCATGGTAGTTGTCCAGCTTTATCACGAGTGGGTAGTTGTCTTTCGGCTTTACCATGTAGCGTATGGTGTTTCTACCCATCTGAGCGGCTCGAGGTTGATACACAATATTGGAAAGCAGTCTCGTAGGACTTAGGCATGCGGCATACCTGGAAGTGTGCTTTGGTTTAAAGCGATGCAAGTGTGGGTACATTGGTACACCCTGCGAGGTTTAAAACTATTCGAATAGCCTCGTCTAGGTTATGGACACGCTCGGATCGCCCCAAGAACTAGACTCCAACATTTAAATTAAAACTTGATGGGTGAGTGCGAATGCGGGATTCGTGCTATTGTTAATGGTGACTATTGGGATAGTCACTTCTAGGTTGTTTATCTTTCGCTTTTGTTATTATTATCCTTCTGTTATTTCAATCTTAAAAATGAATTGCAAACTTGCCTTTAAAAGCTGTATTACCTTGGCAAATGAAAATTGGCTTTATGCAAATAAAACATATGGCCTCCACTAGACAAGCTGCATGTAGCATATGAGCAGTGCTAGTTCTGCGTCGATCTTGCGGGTACAAAGACAATCTTTGTACTCGGTGCTTTAACTTAATGTTTTTGTTGCGAGAGGAAGAAGGTGAGCCTCGGGGCCTCACTTACGTGAGCTGTCTTTATTAAGCGTGGGTGGCGACTAGTCTTGGCGGTCGGTCGGATGCCTTGTGGGTTGGAGGCACACCGATTGGCTTTGTTTATAGCCATCTTATGGCACTTTTTTTCCTTTGTCGTTGTTGTCTATTTGTGTATCTTGTGGCACAATACGGCTATATATCGTAATATTGTTACTATTTGTTTATCTTCCGTTTGTAGTGTGATGTTTGGACTCTATGTTTGGAATGGAGTTGATGCATACTTTTGTTGTGAGTGTGTATGCATGCAGGAAGTATACATATCTCGAGATCGATTTATTTGATTTGTGATGCTAGGACCGGTGGTTGGTTAAGCATTACAAACCAAATAAGTGGAGTCCTCTAAAGTTGGTATCGAGCCATTACAATAAGTAACAACAAGCATAGTCGTCTTTAGGATATTTTGAAAAAGCTTAATTTCAAAGTATAAAGGGGTTTATGAAAACCTAAATGATTCTGAGATTTTACTCCTTACCTATCTTAGCCTTCTACTCATCTTACTCTAATTTGAGTTTAAAACTTGGCTTCTCTCTTTCCTTTCAAAAGATAGTTACTCTTGGTAGAATGGAGTCTTTGGGAGAACCATAGAAAATTAAGTCTAAGTAAAATTTGTGGGAGCATAAGGGTAAGATATGTATGAGTTGCTATGTGTCGATTTTTCTTGGTGAACTTTATCTGCCTTGTGTTTGTTTACTGTTTGCTTTCATGAATTTTGGGCTTTCTTGCTCTTAAATTTGTTGCTAACTTGTCTTAGTAAAGCAGGATGGCGGGAGAGCAGCGTGGCGATCAGCGGTGGTCATGATGAGAGCTTCCTCCTCCGACCATGGTGAGGTTCTCGCTCGGTCGGCGAAACCGCATGGACGGCACAGCGCATCTTGGAGGTTATTGCTAGGAATACCTCCACTCCTGCGGTGGTGGCGGCCACGGACTCGCGAGGGACTTGCGAGTTCCTCGTGCGCGGCCGCCGACTTTCTCCGCTCAGAGGACCCTCTCGATGCGGATGATTGGCTGCGCATGGTTGACAGCTCAACATAGCTTCGATGCGAGCGCGAGATAAGGCACTCTTCGCGTCCCACCGCGAGGCGCGGCACTCTCATGGTGGGAGAACTATCTGCGCCATGCGACGCGGGAATGTGTGGTCGCGTGGGAGGTTCGGTCGGCTTTCCGTCGGGCCCATCGAGGCGGCTGATGAAGCGAAGAAAAAGAGTTCCTCGCGCTCAAGCAGAGGCGCAAGTGCGTGACGAGTACATGCGAGTTCAATCATCGGCTCGTTATGCTCGGGAGGTGGCCTCGATGAGGCTAGCGGAGAAGTTTATGGATGGCTTGTGCGAGGCTGCGGGACAAGCTATCCATTGTGAACTTCTCGGACTTTCGAACCTTGGTAGATAAGGCCATTGTTCTTTGAGCATAAGCGAAAGCGGCCCGGGTGAGTCCATAGCGCAAATGGGAGCGCATCGATCTGCTCACGGCCTCGTTCGTCCTCGGTGGGCGGCCTGATGGCCGTTCTTTTGCTCCACGGCGCCGAGACCATCTGCACCAGCTCTCGCCCGCGCGGCGTGTTTCGACCACGTGCGCTGCGATCGGCGACGAGCGGTCTCCGCAATCCGGCGGCGAGTGACTTGTTTCGTTGCCACAACAAGGGCCATTATGCGAATGCACGCCTCGAGTGTTGCGGCGGCCTCGTCCTAATGGAGGGCGAGGAGGAAGCGGTCACCGCGACGAGAAGATGATCGAAGCCCGAGTGCGGCGGCGCGAGTGAACCACCTTTCGGTGAGGAGGCTCGGGGCGCGGATGTCGTGATTGGTACACTTCTTGTTAATTCTCGTCCTGCTGCGATATTATTTGATTACGGAGCATCGCATTCTTTATTTCAAGATCATTTCTGCTGCTAGTGGTCTTCATTGTGTTCCTTTAAGTTCCTTTGCTCATCCGCTCTCGGGTGGAAATGAGAGGCGATTTACAATGCGGGATGTTCCTATCATAGTCAAGGGTGGGATTTTTAGCAAATCTTATTACGCTCTGTTAAACAGAATGCGGATGTGATTCTTGGCATGGATTGGTTGTCCCGGCACTTGGGGCGATTGATTGTGCGGAAGGCTATCTATCTTACGACCCCTTGAGCGGCGGGTCGGATTTTCGCGCGGCAGGGGCGCATCTATGTGCAATAAAGCGAAGCGACCTTGCGGTCGGGATGTTCCCATAGTATCGACTTTGGGGATGTCTTTCGAAGATTTGCAGGATGCCTCGGTTCGAGATCAGGTTTGCCATCGAGTTCTTGCCGATGCAGCTCGATTTGGCGCGTATCGGATGCCTCCCAATGAGCTAGAAAGAATTGAAGAAGCGGCTTGGCGAGCTCCAAGCAAAGGGTTTCATCCGTCGAGTTCATCTCCTTGGGGTTGTCAGGTGATCTTTGTGAAGAAGAAGGACAAGACTTTGCGCATGTGTTGATTACCGTCCTCTCAATGAGGTGCGGTGAAGAACAAATATCCTCGCCCGCATTGATGATCTTTTTGACCGGTTATGCGGGCTCAAGTGTTCTCAAGATTGATCGAGATCGGGCTATCATCAAGTCGGATCGGTGAGGATATTCGAGCGGCCTTCACTACTCGTTATGGTGCATGCGAGTACACGTTATGTCTTTGGTTTGACCAATGCTCGGCGTTGTTCATGAACCTTATAATTCGTATTCATGGAGTATTTGGACAAATTTGTGGTGGTCTTTATTGATGATATTCTTATCTATTCCAAGGTGAGAGCGAGCATCTTGAGCATCGAAGATTATTTTGGGCAAGTTGCGGGAGCATCGTTTGTATGCAAAGTTAAACAAATGTGAGTTACGGTTGAAGGAAGTGGCATTTTTGGGCCATGTTCTTTCAATTTGGAGGAATATTTGTAGATCGACAAAGTCGGCGATGTTCTATCTTGGGCGGCCAAGTCGATCCAACGATGTGCGGAGTTTTCTTGGTTTAGCGGGCTACTATCGCGCTTTATCGAGAACTTCTCCAAAATCGCAAAGCCCATGACCGAATTGCTTAAGAAGGACAAGAAGTTTGTATGGTCCTCAGCTTGTGATGAGAGCTTCGGGAGCTCAAGCGGCGATTGACTTGACTCAGTCCTCACTCTTCACGATATCCATAAGAGCCGATATTTATTGTGATGCCTCTCGTCGGGGACTTGGGTGTGTTCTTATGCGAGGAAGGCAAGCGGTTGCCTATGCATCGAGCGATTGAGACCTCACGAGCTCAACTATCCACCCATGATTTAGAGCTTCTTTGCGGTGGTTCATGCACTCAAGATTTGGCGGCATTATTTGATCGGTAACATTGTGAGGTGTATTAGACCACAAGAGTTTGAAATACTTATTCACTCGGCGGATCTGAACCTCGAGGCGGAGGAGATGGCTAGAATTAATCAAAGATTATGACATGGGTATTCGGTATCATCTGGCAAAGCCAATGTGGTTCTTGATGCACTTAGTCGAAAGGTGTATTGCAATACTACGATGATCCAGAGCGGCAACTGCGCTTCTTGCGAGAATTCGTCTCAACTTGGGTTTGGTTGAGCACGGTTCCCTTCTTATACGATTGTGCAACCAACCTTGGTGGATCAAATCAAAGCGTGCGACAATCGAATGATGGTGTGGGTAAAATCAAGCGAGAACATCGAGAATGGATCGGCCAAGTGTTTCCACGGAGGATGAGCACGGTGTTGTATGGTTTGGCAGCGTCTCGTGGTCCCAAGATCCCGAGTTGCGGGATTTGATCCTCGGAGGCCCATGATTCGCCTTTATCCATCCATCCGGGGCCACTAAAATGTACCAAGATCTGCGTCGAGAGATTACGGTGGACTCGCATGAAGCGCGAGATTGCGGGTTCGTGGCGGATGTGACATATCTTTGTCGTGTCAAGGCGAGCATCAACGTCGGTAGTCTTCTCGACCCTTGCCTATACGAGTGGAAATGGGATTCCGTTGGTATGGACTTCATCACTGGTCTACCGTACTTCTTGAGGAAGGATGCATTATGGGTTATAATTGATCGATTGTGAAGGTGGCCCATTTCCTTCGGTCGATCGAAGATTGATGTGAATCGCTAGCGGATCTTTACATATCCGCATTGTGATGCGCATGGTGTGCCACGAGCGATAGTGTCGGATCGTGGCTCTCTTTTCACTTCCGATTTTAGCGCGACTGCGAGGAGGCCATGGGTACCGTCTTTCTTTCATTCGGCCTATCATCCTCGGTGATGGTGGAGCGGGCGAGTCAACCAAGTTCTAGAAGATATGCTCCGTGCTTGTGTTCTTTCCTATGGGAAGAATTGGGAGAAGTGCCTACCACTTGCCGAGTTCTCCTACAACAACAGCTTTCAGGCTAGTCTTGGTATGGCACCGTTTGAGGCTTTGTATGGGCGGCTGCGAACACCGTTGAGCAGTGGTGGCGGTGAAAGCGGTTCTTTGGCGGATTCGATCAATGAGGCGAGAAGTCAAGTGCGATTGATTCGTGAGCACTTGCGCGTGCTTCGATCGAGCGGAAGAGCTATGCAGATCGTCGTCGTCGTGAGCTAAGTTTCCAGCCCAATGACTTTGTGTATCTCAAAGTCTCACCTCTGAAGGGACACCGTCGTTTCGGTGTCAAGGGCAAGCTAGCTCCTCGGTATGTTGGACCATATCGCGTCATCAAGAAAGTGGAGGCTGTTGCATACAAGTTGGAGTTACGGCTACACTCGAAGGGTGCATGATGTTTTCCATGTGTCACAATTGAAGAAGTGCCTCAGTATTCGGTTGAAAACACCATTGGAAAATATCGATGTGCGGGAAGATCGTCTTATCGTGGCGTCCGTTCGTATCCTCGAAGAAGTGAGCGAGAACAAGGAACAGTGTGATCAAGTTCCTTAAAGTTCGGTGGTCAAACCACTCCGAGGATGAAGCCACGTGGGGCGGGAAGATCGTCTCGGCAGATTACCCATCCTTCTTCTTCGGTGATCGAATCTCGGGTGAGATTCACGTAAGAGAGGAGATTTGTAACACCCTAACTTAGGGTTTGTATTTCAAATGTAAAATTTTGAGGAGAAATAAAAACTTTTGTTGTCTCTTCAAATCATTTGAAAGTTCCTACAATTTTCCTAGCAATTTCCAATTTGTAGAATTTAATTCTTGTGATTGGAAATTGTTGATTATCAATTCTAGCCTTCAAACTTGTGATCATCCTCTGAAGCTATTTTCCTAGCATCTTGATCATCCTATCTACCTCCTGAATTATTTCACAATTTTTAGATTTTGTTTGCTATTTCAAATGGCCAAGTCAACTCTGTTTGAAATCTGGTCAAACTCCTGTACAGCAGCTTGTGAATTTTCTCTAGAATAATGCAGTGCATAAAAGTTCTGGAAAAATTATACAAGGTTGTCCTCTGTCCTAGTAGCTACCATAAAAATTTCAGAAATTTTTGTAGCTCTGGGTCTACCTCTAAAAATTCCCCAAACCTTCTCTGTCTTTTAAATCAAAATCTAAAAATCTTGTTCCTCGGGCGAACCTTCGCGGGCTCGAGTCCGACCAGCGCCACTTGACTCGGTCGCGTCAACTAGCTGCACGGCGCGAGTCAATTGATCGTGGCGTCCGTGCCGTCGAGCGATCCACGTTGCGTGCGCAACCGACTGTCGAATGCATACATCAATCTCGGCCGTCCATTTGGATCCAGCGGTCGGCATCTTTCCGATAAGTCGAACCTCGGCTGCGCAACTTATTGCTATCGGCGGTGGTGGTCCCCACGCCGGCCGTCCTCGTCTTCTCGCGCCTCACCGGGCTCGCGGCGTGCGTGCATGCGCCACCGCGTACCTGCGCGGCGCCACCTATTGCCCTCGTGTCTGTCAGTAGAGCATCGCGAGCTTCATAACCTCACGCGCTCATTCGATCGCCGTTTCCCGCTCTCTCACCTTCTCGCCCAAATTTTCCTCTCGTGGGAGAAGAACTCGGCAATAGCGCCGCCGTTCGAGGCCGCCCTTGAGCGGCGACGCCGCGGTCGTGTTCCTCTCGCCTCGCCGCCTCCATTTTGCCTATTCCGGGTCCTTGGCGTCGGTGGATCACCGAGGCGGTATCGTCGTCTGCCTCGGCGATCTCGGCCGCGAGCTTGCTAGCGTTACGGTGAGTCTCAAGCCTCGGCGTTTGGTTCCACTTGATCGCAATGCTCCGCGATGCTCACGGTGGGTTCGTTTCGTCTTTGGTGCATCGTGGAAGCGTGCGACCGATTTTCTCGAGCTCGGTGTTTCGCGCCGTGGTGATTCCGTGATCTCGGACCTCCTTCGTCGCCATCATCTTGTGCTTATTGTTCACAGGATCAAGGCGGGCTGTGGCGCACCTTCGAGTCTTCGTAGCTCGTATCATCTTCTCGCGTGAGGCGCATCTTCTTCTCCGCCTCAGTTCGCCGCGACTCGCGCGGCATTTCCGTGACTCCGCGTCACCGTCGCCGAGTTCGCGAGGTCCTTGCGAACCGAAGGTACCACTCACTCGTCTTGAAACTCAACGGTTTGCTAGATCACTGCGGCGCCGCCGCGCCGTGCGGTGCTCGCCATGAACCGCCGGTGAAGATTAGTTTAACTCTAATCATGTCTTCTTTGAGTCTACGATTTGTGGGCCCTCTCGGTAATCACGTTTAGAAATCGTTTAATCCAATCGTTATTTGTTCTACGGTCAACGCCATGTGGGCCCATCTTTGTCGATTGTTAGTTGTGTAGCGATAATCGTTTTCTGTTGGGAAACGTATTTCTTTGTGAGAGTAGAGTTAAGTTTCGCGGCGTTGATATGTCAAAGGCGTATTCTTAGAATACGCCTTGGCGTCGCTTTCGTGCGGGCTATTACAGTCGAGCACTTTCGGGCCCATCATCGATGTCTGGGGTTAGTTGGTATCGGTAGGAAAGGGTATAAATGCTTTAGTATTTACAAATGCTTTTACATTGCCTTTGTTAAATCATTTAAACTTGTAAAATGCATAACTAATTCAATTTTTATCCAAATTGCATGAAACCAGTGCTGTTATTTTTCATTTTAAATGTATTACTTACTAAAATTAGTTTCATCCATGTCTCTGTAGCAAAAATCTGTTATCTAATAAAATGATGTCTTATGTATCTTCTAAATTAGAAAATGCATATCTTTTCCAATAATTGTCCAAATTCAATGAACCAGTTTTGTAAAATTTCATTTTAGTATACTAACTGTTAGGATAGGTTTTATACACTGTTTTACTGTTTATGAAAAGTTGTTAAGTAACTAACTAGTGACATGTTGTATTTTTAGCTTAGAAAATTCATAGAAAATTATTAGCATCTTAAAATGATTTGTTCTCTGTTTCTAAATTTTGTTATATCTTGTTTAGGCTGCTGTGTGAATTTTGGCATGAGTTGATGTTGTTGTATGCTTAAGTTTTGTCGGTGTTATTCGTCCTTATTTCTTTGTTGTGTTCGATCGTTAGGCTTGATATTTGCGGCAACCACGGGCGATCCTCCGCCTTATTGAGCAACGACATCGAATAAGCGATTTGATCATGATTAATCCCGGTATTTTAAAGTTTAATATTTTGTTTCATTTGTATGTATGCATCGCTTAATTTGTGTTAAAATGGTTAGTTAAATCCGTAATTTGCATATCACAGTAGACAAAATATGGATCTCTACTACGAGCCTAAGTTATTTCTTTGTGATTAGAGATCATTTGGATGATCTCTTGTCACTTAGTAGATTCGGTCAACTTGCTTAGACATGCTAGCTATCGGTGAAGCGGGCGGTTATCGACTTTAGTCGGTAACCTTGATCACCTAAATTTACTATAACTTTATGTTTTAGCATTTACTGCTATGTTTATCTGCAAAACTAAAAATGAAAACAAAATGGTTTAGACTTGGGCACAATGGTAAGGCGGTGTGATCTGTTGGGTGTGTTGGAAAGGTGCAGAGTCAATTAAGGACCGAGTTACTTGCGCCACCGTCTTGAGCATTTTGCGTGCTAACCACACTAGAGTATATGGGACCTCTCTTGACCTAGTACTTTGGCGTGGATTGGCTCAGGGTCGCGGGAGGTCGCGGGAGGGATGGAGGTGGGAGCATGGTAGTTGTCAAAAGCTTTATCTGAGTGGGTAGTTGTCTTTTCGGCTTTACCATGTAGCGTATGGTGTTTCTACCCATCTGACGGCTCGGGGTTGATACACAATATTGGAAACAGATCTCGTAGGACTTAGTGTGCCGCATACCTTGGAAGTGTGCTTTGGTTTAAAGCGATGCAAGTGTGGGTACATTGGTACACCCTGCGGTTTAAAACTATTCGAATAGCCTCGTCTAGGTTATGGACACGCTCGGATCGCCCCAAGAACTAGACTCCAACATTTAAATTAAAACTTGATGGGTGGTGCGAATGGGATTCGTGCTATTGTTAATGTGGTGACTATTGGGATAGTCACTTCTAGGTTGTTTATCTTTCGCTTTTGTTATTATTATCCTTCTTTGTTATTTCAATCTTAAAATGAATTGCAAACTTGCCTTTAAAAGCTGTATTACCTTATGGCAAATGAAAATTGGCTTTATGCAAATAAAACATATGGCCTCCACTAGACAAGCTGCATGTAGCATATGAGCAGTGCGCTAGGTTCACACGTCGATCTTGCGGGTACAAAGACAATCTTTGTACTCAGGTGCTTTGCTTAATGTTTTGTTGCGAGAGGAAGAAGGTGAGCCTCGGGGCCTCACTTACGTGAGTGTCTTTGTCGCCGTGGGTGACGACTAGTCTTGGCGGTCGGTCGGATGCCTTGTGGGTTGGAGGCACACTTGATTGGCTTTGTTTATAGCCATCTTATGGCACTTTTGCTTCATTGTCGTTGTTGTCTATTTGTGTATCTTGTGGCACAATCGGCCTATATACGTAATATTGTTACTATTTGTTTATCTTCCGTTTGTAGTGTGATGTTTGGACTCTATGTTTGGAATGGAGTTGATGCATACTTTTGTTGTGAGTGTGTATCATGCAGGAAGTATACATATCTCGAGATCAGTTTATTTGATTTGTGATGCTAGGACCGGTGGTTGGTTAAGCATTACAAACCAAATAAGTTGGGGTCCTCACAACGGCGATAGCGAATCCGGCCGGGAGGCGACCGGTCGGCGGTGGATGGGATCTCAACAAATCGGTTCGGGAAGGCGATGGTAGGTGATCACGCGACTCGGCTCGTCGTCGCGCGACCATCGTGACGACGAACTCGCTCAGCGGCTTGACATCGAAGAGGGAGCCGAAGTAGACGAGTGCGAGGAGGTCCTGGATGGACAAATCGGAGTCCGAGGAGGAGGAGGCAGCGGGGGGAGGGGTAGCGGGGCGGAAGGAGGTTCTACAGCGCATCATCTGGCACAAAGAATGTAGTTTATCGTAAAAGTTGACAAGTTCAACATGCAAGAAGCTCAAAACTTCAAATACAAGACTTTAGCTAAAGTGCAAATGGAACAGGTGGTAAAACAGGACAAGCTTCTACCTTTTTTTTCTTTTCCAAAAAGCACAATTTTGATCTTTGCAATTAACAAAATATATTGATTAAAAGAAATCACTTTGTTCATTCGGAGGTTTTCCCTTGTTTTGATGTCATTAACTCATTATCAAAGTAATAGAAGATGATAGACCGGCATGTTAATGACTCCATCGTAGACACGTTTTAAGCATTTATGCATCAATATATACAATACAACCATCTTCATACTCCAATCATGGCATGTATCATGTTGCACTTGGAAGCTGGTTATATGCAACTACTACACAAAACAATGTTGCGGTGTGGTGGCCAATTATACTCATCGGGCACCTCTCGTAACCTATCCAATCGTTCACACTACAAGGCGTATTTTCAACATTTGAGTAGCATCTTAAGCACGCATAACACATACTACACTACTCGACACGCAGACCTCGCATCCAACATTGAAGCGCTAAATTGATCGGTAATTGCGTACTAACATGTAATCGAAGCAAAACAGCGGCGAAAAAGCATCGCAATTCACCTTGCCATGAACTTATTCTCCGGCTCACAGCGAGCACGACATGGATCTTCTTGAAGGCCTTGCGCGGGCAGTGCGACACGTGGATCACCACCGCCTTCCTATTCCGGCAACATCCATCTGGCGCAAACACAAACCACCACCACATCATCACACATCTCCACAAGCGGAAGGGCAAGCTCACAGAGCAAGCGGCCAAAGCCTCAGCCGAAAACTCGGGGTGGAGTGGCGAGACTTACAATGCATTGTTGATGTACAGGTCCTTGAGTCGCTCTTGAGCTCTGGTTGCCGTTCTCGGATCAAAGAAAGCCTACAAGACAGCGACCATCACAAGCGTGTCACGCCTCAAAACATCCAAGTGCGGACCGATTAAGAAACAAGAAATGCAAGAAACGAGCAGCCGAGATGGGAGAGAGAGAGAGGCGAGAGAGGCCCACACGCACGGAGTCTCGAACTCGGAGGGCTCGAGGCCCTTGTCATACGGATCTTCCTCCTCGCGGTGTACATCTTCCTTCCCTTCGCCGGGCCTGCGCGAGATTCGATTAGGAGGCGCACACCGCGGTCGGAGGCGCAAAGGCGCTCGAGCTCTTGATGGCGCGAGCAGCGGGCTTAGGCGGAGCACCTCCTCCTGCTCGCGGTTGAGCATCTTGCCGGCGTGCGACTCCTCCGTCTACGAGATGCGGTTGTACTTCTTCCGCGAGCGCGGGCGCCGACACCACGCGAGCACCGGCCCGTCGGTGGCCTCGGCGGCGGCGCGAGGCGTCAGAGTGGAGAGGAGGGCGAGAGAGGATGGATGGAGTTGTGGTTGGCGGGGTGTGGATGGGAGGACATGGGCGGTGGTGGTGTAGGTGGGAGATGGGAGGCGGCTGGTGTCTTTGTAGCCAGGCGGTGGCTTAGTCGGACCTTCCTCGTCTGCGGTCCTCGTCATCGGTGGAGGGCGGCTCAGGCCCAGGAGGGAGGGAGGAGAGAGGACGACGGGGCAGGGCGTAGAGCGATGGTGTTCGGTTTGGAGGAGAGGAGAGAAAGGGAAGAAAAGGAGATCGTGGAGGAGGAAGGAGATCGTGGATTCGTGAGGGCATTCGATTGCGGGAAGGTGTGAGAGGAAGCTAAGCATCTGGGTATTTCATCCTCTAGTAGCCGATCGGACGGATGTAGTTGATTGTCGACGGACGAGTCACCAACTCTTTCTTTTAAGTAGTAGAGATACCTTGTACTCATTATTGTATAAAGGAATAAGTCCATATTACATCCCTGAACTTTACGCCAAGTCCAAAATACCCCTTGAACTCTAAAATTATCTGATTTGTACCCTCGGCTGTCCCATACCGTTTGGTTTACACCCTCGGGCAGCAATTGGTTTTGGATGACGTGGCATCACTAATATTTTGATTTTCAAACTTCTGGAGGCCATATCTTCTTCGTTCAAACTCCGATTTGAGCGATTCAAATTTCTAAATTCCTTGTCTTGCTTTTAGTATTTATTTGTAAATTTTTGGGATTTTATTTGGAGTTGTTTTATTTATTTGGCTTTGTTTGCTAAATAAATAAAAAACTCCAAATAAAATCCAAAAAAAGTACCAAATAAATACTAACAACAATATAAGGAATTTATAGGAATTTAGAAATTTGAATCGCTCGAATCGGACTCGAGCGAAGAAGATATGGCCTCGAAGTTTGAAAATAAATATTAGTGATGCCCGTCATCAAAATCACTGTTTTAAACCGAGGTAAATGAAACGGTATGAAGCAGTCGAGGGTAAATCGAGCGATTTAGAGTTCGAGAGGGTATTTTAGACTCGGCAGAGTTGAGGATGTAATATGAACTTATTCCTTTTATAAAAGGAAATGAATACTACGCTGGATCATTTAGGCAAAACACTTCATCTGTGGTTGTTCAATTTTGCCTTTAATATTGCTGTAAAGCACATTTGCACTGAGCTGATCATTCATCATCAGTTATCTTCAGAGTGATTCATCAGTTAATTAGCTAGTCCTAAAGTTATTACAAGATTTTTTGAACAAATGAATGATGAGGAGGAAGCAGCAATGGATTGCTTCCGGCCAACTAAATAAGCTTACAGCAAATAAACAGAAGAATAAGATTACAAGAATCAGCTAAGTACTCGGGACACTGCAATGCGATCATCAGAGTCCTCCAACTAACAAGTAGCAAGCTAAGCAAACAAAGGCACAAAGCCAGGGTGCTCTGCTCCCGCGACGGCAGGGGATTCTGCCTCCTCCGCGAACCACCGGTGCTCCAGTGCTTCCGCCGCCGTGAGCCGCTCGTCAGGGTGGAACGCCAGCAGGCCGGCCAGGACCTCGCTCCCGGCCTCCGACAGGCCCTGGAACGCCGACGGCCCATGCTCTGCGAGCTGGTCTCGCAGGTCGAGCACCTCGGTGAGCAGCTCATCCTCTGTTGTCACGTCGAACAGGGGCTCGCCGGTGAGGAGCTCGGCCATCACGCACCCGAGAGCCCACATGTCCACGCCGGTGCCGTAGTACCGGCTGCCCGTGAGCTGTTCGGGCGAGCAGTAGATCATCGTGCCGACATGCCCCTCCTCGTACGGCTTTCCGGCCTGCTTCACCGGCGTCGCCACCCCAAAATCACAAATCTTGAGCTCTCCAGCGGCGCTGACGAGGACGTTCTCTGGCTTGATATCCCGGTGGATGATGCCGGCGTCGTGCATCTTCTTGGCCGCGCCCACCAGATTCCGCATCATCACGCGCGTCAGCTCCTCGGATCGCGCCCTCCAGATCTGCTGGCGAAGGCTTGGGCCGACGAATTCCATGACGAGGAACTTGTCCCTGTCTTTGCGTCCTCGGCGACGTCGCCATCTCGACGATCGAACGGTGGCCGCGGCACGCGGCCAGCATCCTGCCTCACGGAAGATCTCGCGGTGGTCGGAAGCTCCGATCACGCACGCCAGACCGCCACCTTCTTGCCGGTGCGGCGGTCGCGTGCCTTGCGCACCACGCCGTACGCGCCCTCGCCAGAACCTCGAGCATCTCGTAGTCGTCGATGCTCCCGAACGAGTACCGCGGATGCTTCTTTCCTTCTACCGCGGGAGGCGCCGGGCGCCGGGCGCTTGCGATCCGCCGCCGCCATGAGCGCGTCGAGAGCAGACCAGAGAGGCGGTGGGTGGAGGAATAAACAGAGCGAAGAGATCTTTTGGGCATCGGACGGCTGGCAACGCGTCTCCCTCTCTCCCTCCGAGTTCGACGCGGATTTCGAGAGATTGAGTGCGCGGGTGGGACAGCTCACTGAGGAAACGGAAAAGAATTTGACTTTCGTTGACCTATTGACCAGTGCTAATCCAGCCGTTGATTTAATTTGACGGAGCAGCAGCCGTTGATTTTAATATCTTTAACACCCGAGACCGGAAAACCCCAACGCCTCCTCGCAGTTCCCTTGGATGAAGTCGCCGGCCACTGCGCCGCCGCCGCCGATCTCGGCAGACGAACTCCTCGCCGAGACCCTCCTCCGCGTCCACCACGCCGGCTCGTCTTCAAGAACCGGCTTCGCCTCGTCCACGAAGCCCGCTTGCTCCGCCGCTTCCGCGCATTCCACCGAGCGCTCGGCTTCTTCGCCCCGACCGTCGCTAGTTTCTCTCCACCGCCCGAATGCTCCTGGTGGTAGAGTATCCAGACCCGTAGGTATCTGCGGGTGTAAGGAAACTTGAATCACCAATTGGTTCTGTGAAATGTTGATATTTTCGCGTGTTAGGAGAGTCCTGGAAAAAAGAATAAAAAACTGTTTTATTTCCTTGTCAATTTTGTGTAAGGCATGTTCATTAGTCCATCTAAAGAGTGATGTGTCATACTGTATCAACAGAATTAATGAGTGTTTGTATTGCCCCTTCCTAGTTGGATTTTGTACTTCATATCTGTTACGATCCTTAGATCATAGATGTAAACATCACTAAGAAGATAGCCGAATGACATCGATTGCTAGGGAGAAAGATATTATAGATTGGGAGACGGAGGAATTAAGACTTAGACTATTATATTCTCATTGCTAAACATGGATAGTGCATTGCTCTCTTTATATAGATGTGGTTACCCCAATAAATATAGAAAGTAACATGATCTAATTCAACCAACCACTAAAGATAAGATAATATCTATACTATCCAAATATAAAGATATGTATGTAACTATTCCTAATATGAAGATATGCATGCATGCTATGGATTACGTTGAGGAACCGTCATTGCGAATCCAGTCCGGCGATTACCTCGTGAACAAGCGTAGAATCGTAAGAACAATGCATGAACACAAGAACAGAATAAGAGATAGAACACAGAGATGTAGGGGGACTTCTTGCTTCTCTTTATTCCTTCATCCATCGATCAATCATTTACAATGAATAGCACCCCCTATTTATAGGCTACGACCCTACTAGGGTTTGGGATGGGGCGCCCACTAATGGGCCAACTGCTGGGTCAGGCCCATAGTTTCCCAACACTCCCCCTTGGGCACCCATCCTTCATGTCCATGCCTCGTCAAAACTCCATAAAAACCCAGTGGGAAAAATTTGGAGAAAGAGTACATGATACACGTTCTGCTGTGATGCACGAATTGCCTCATTAAAAACCTTAGCCGAAAAACTTCAGGAAAACTCGTCAAGGGAAAAAGAGTACAATCCACCCAATTTCATTTAATCTCCTAGATTTATTCTTTGGGTACTCGATCTTCATGATCAAGCTTTAATAATGAGTTCGTGAAGGTTCTCCCCAGATCTCGCACTTCTCTAAGTCTCATCATTCCAATTCACGTATGCATCTTTCAATGTTAAATGAAGTGACTTAGTGAATAAATCGCAAGATTCTCACACGACTTAGTATGCGATACTTTAAATCGTTCATCTTTTGCAATTCATGAGCATAGAAGAACTTGGGGTTGATATGCTTTGTGAGAGAATTCTTCACATAACTCATCTATACTTGTGCAACACAAGTCGCATTTATCTTCATAGATAATAGTGGGGTTAGTGCGGCATTCAATCCATATATTGCTAGATGTGGTGAATCATCCGCGAAGCCAAGCACATTCTTGTGAGGCCTCGTGCAATGCTATGATCTCCAAGTGGTTCGTCGAAATCGATACAAGATATTTCTTGACGATTTTCATGGAATTGCAGTTCCACCGTAGGAGTTCATAGATTGTTTGCGATTTGGTGTATCTGGGTCCTACAAGTACCAGTCATCGCATTGCCATTCATAGTTAAGTCTTGGTTCTTTCAGAGAATGACTAAATTCTTTGCTTCTTTGGAGGTATTGAAAGATGTCCTTTATTCCCCGCCAATGCCTTTGGTAGGTTCGCACTATACCTTGCTAGTAGGATCACGGCAAATACAATGTCCGTTCTAGTGCAGTTTGCTAAATACATTAGTGCTTCTATTGCACTTGATGTGGGAATTCGGTCCCAGGACTTCCTCCCCTCTTCTTTAGGTCTCATGCAGTCTTTGTCTTCTTTGCAAAGTCTCCCGACCATTGGCATTTTCAAAGGGTATGCCTTTGCAAAGTTGAACCTTTCTAACACCTTACGAGTGTAGGTGACTAATGCACTAATACCCTTCGAGGGCATGCCCAAGCGCAAGCTTAGGCAATATTTGGTTTTCACCCAAATCTTTCATTTGAACTCGACTCGGTAAGAGCTTGCTTTCTTAATATCCTTGAGTTCGATGATATTCGGATCATCTTCATATTCTAAGATTATAAAAATCCATTCGGGATCGTCGTTATAAATACACGAGATTATTCTCATTGTCCGTGTAGCCTTTCTTGCATAGAAAGTCGCCTGCGATTATACCACATTCGCTGATTGCTTAAGTTCGTACAATGACTTTCTCGAGTTTTACACCGTACATATTTCTATTTGCTCTGTTTTGGTTGGACGTTGATACATTCGGTATCTTCATATAAAAGTCCGAATCAATATTTCATAAAGGTATGCTAGTACCTCATCCATCAATTTCACTTCTAACTTCAAGTTCACGCCATTGAGATAAATATTTAAAGGAGTTCCGCCCATGACCGGGAATAGGTTTCTTCATAATCATCTTTTGGATGTCGGTGAAACCTTGTTCAACGAGCCTTGCTTCTTTTCATTTCTCTTTCAACAAATACCCACTTATGCCCTACAGGTGTACAAGGAGGCGTGCGACTTATGAGCCCAAACACCTTTCTTTTATTCGGAGAGAATAATTCAATTTCTATTGCCTTCTTCCAATCTGATCTTTTCTTTCATTTATCGAGCGATCAGAGCTCTGGATCAAGATTGATGATTGTGGCAAGTTTCTTTGCAAAGTAAGTGTCGACATTGGTGTTGTAATATTCAAAGGTTCTCCGAGGTCATAAAGTTTATAACTATTTCTTCAAGGGTGATTCTTTTAATACTTCTACTTGCTCACTTGCTTCCAATTGCGGGCAAGTCCTTTAGTTTTTCAGCTCGATGTGTGCGCACACATCCATCTTCGATGTCTCCTTCATGGGGATGTTCAGTTCAGTATGCCTTTTACAAGGTTTCATACCGATGCAGTCTCAACGCGGCCCTTCCAGTTGGGCACTTGGTGATCGGTGTGTCAAGTCCTTCTTATCCTTTTTCACCAGCGTCCCGGTTGCTTCGGTTCGAGGACCGGAGTTCTCGTCCTTTTATTACGAGGCCTCGGGCGGGATTAGGGATACCTTCAATGGTATTTCAACCCTCTCCGGTGCATTGCTTGCGAGCAAATGCTACTTATTCACGCTCTTCAAATCACTAAAGTAGTCGCGGTTGATTCGCTAATACTTGCAAATCAATTATCTTACGGACTTCAATTGTCTTCTAGACTTCAATTCAATTATCTTACGGGTGCAATTATCTTACGGACTTCTATATTTTCACTAGTGCTCGGGTCATATGCATAGATTTCAATTATCTTCTGGACTTAAAATGTCTTCTAGACTTCAATTATTTCCCGACATTATTATCAAGGGTTGATTTCCTCCCCCTAATGACGGGAAACTAATCTCATCTATTGTACTATCAGCAAATCGGGCATTATGCAAATCTCCAGTCATAGGGTCCAAATACTTGATTATGGATGTTGTCTCATAACCAACGTATATCCCAGACTTTCGGAGAAGACCCATTGCAGTTCACTGCGGTGGTGGTATAGGTATATAACCCTTGCAACCAAACCTGCGAAGATGAGAAGTTTTCGGTGCTGACCCTTACGCTAGTTGCATAGGTGGATGGATGTTATAGGCCGACGGTCTAAAATTGATGAGATTCTTTGCGGGCGGAGATGCGTGTCCCCAACATGTAGTTGATAAATTACAATTCTTCAAAGTTCTGCTAGTCCATTCTGGGTGCGGACATGCGGTATAGAATACTCAACTTTTAAGTCCCATTTTCATGCAATAATCATCAAATGCTTTCGGAGTAAGTTCTCGGCGTTGTCCATTCGGTGGACTTCTCATGATGATCGTGAAAATATTTCTAATTTAATTATCTACGAGATTTAGCTATGCAAAAGCATGATTTCTAGACAATAAACATACGTCGCGACCATTCCGAGGAAGCATCGATGAGCACCATAAAATACCTAATTGACCCTTACGGGGTTGTATAGGACCATAAGTCTCCTGGATACGGTCCAGAATGCGAGGACTTCATCCTTCGCTTTGAGCAAAAGGTCTAATAATTAATTTCCGGTGGCGCATGCAGGGACACAAAATCTTCACGATTCGGAAATTCTTTATATTCATATTATGTCCTGTGAATTGTTAATTATATTTCTCATCATCCTAAGACCTAGGCGGCGTAATCTATCATGCGAGAGATAGATAAGTTGAGCTTCTAAATACGGTTTTCAAGGCGGTATAGGTTGCAGTGCCTTAATATTAGTGTAGTATAGCCCAATTTCATATGAAGGAAGATATTCTAATGCCATTTTCACTTTCTTCACGCTTTGTAATGGCAGTATTCATGCCATACTCTTCTTGATCTCTACACGAAACTATTAGCGCAAATATCCTTGAGAGTTCTAGTCGATTCTGGGTACAACAAGTCTTCTTCAATGACCAAAGTTGTGCCCATTGGGAGTATAATTGTGGCCATTCCTGAGCCTATTATACAAGTATCGCTGCCTGCGATTGTCGTAAGACTACCAGTATTCTTGCTAATCGACTGGAAAAATTTCCATTTCTCTTAGGATGGTTTTCATTGTGCTGCTACATGCTAAGCACACTTCCTCCATAGGGCACCACACGCGTTCCAATATAATGTACTTTATTAATATGTAGCAGAAAGCAAGCAACACATAAATAAAATACTTCAGATATCAGAACGTAACTTGCCATTATAAGGACGGGAAAATAAGTCTTGCAGGACTCATAATAAGAATTTAATGCTTTGCTCTCCTAGAGCTTGCAACCATTATTCAATAATTCAAAATTCTGCTTCAATTACAAACTACAAGTTTCTATAAAAGATCCAAGTGCACTGCGTGCACTAGATCGAATGGGCGAAGTATTCAGGAACTTCTGCCTCAATCTGCTCCATGGCGATCTTTTCCTCTTAGGCAACTACGGCTGCGGCCGCTGCGATGTCCAAAGGAGGGGTGATGGGGGCTGCTACTGGGCTGTCCACATCCATAAGTGCAGCTAATGGATGTGGACCCTCTATGCCTACAATGGCGAGGTGTGCCTCATGCTATCATTTGCCCTTTTCCTTAGACTGGAAAGCATCAATAACGTGCGACGCACTACCTTACCCTTCGTGCTCCTCTCATTCGAGAGAGGCTTCATCACCTTGTAGCTGCTAGTAGTGGCTTCATGGCCAACATTACTACTAGGTGGTCGCGGATGTAGTTCTTTCTTAGAACATCATCTTGAGTTTCCATAACTTACATGATGTCAATTAATTGACATCTAACGCATGTGGCCGTCTTGGACGATAGTTGCGTGCGGATTGCACCGTTACGTGAAAGGTAGAGAGTCTTCTCAATCTTCTCACGCATCCGTGATTACATTACCACGAATTAAAGACGATACAAATTCTATACAAAATCGCCATCTTGGTCGGGTTCTTGAACTACTAGTTCGTGATGCGATCATATTTATATTCATACAAAAGTTTAAAGGATTCTGCTGGTAATCTGCATAAAATGGTTGCAAAATTCTCATAATGCTCATCGAACTCGAGTTCAGTATTCCGTATTTTTCACGCATTTTTCAAGATTTCTCGCTATTTTCAATGATTAAAAGCAATATATACAATTACTGAGATAATCAAAGCATGAAATCTGATAAATAAATTGCATAGAAATAATAATAACCAGAATAAACATGCTTCAAATGCGAAAACCGATTCAAAATTGATTCAGAGGCCCTTTCTGCTGGAAATAAGACTTTCGCAAAACGCAAGTTTTGGGGTTAAAATGCGAAATTTCAGTTCTGAGAGAAAAATTCGTGTAATTTTCAGATTTACGAGGTTATTCTGCAAGAATATACATAATTCTGTAAATTTCCCAAATCCAGGGTTTTCTCAAAATTCCTTATTTATGAAGAGATTCTCGTAATTTTCGAATTACGGGTCTTTCTGTAAAAATTCCCACCGCTGCCCCCTTTTTTTTTTTTTTTTGGATTTGGTTTCCGCCGCCTTCTTTCGCCCGATCGGCCTTTTCCGATGCCCGCACCGTTGGCCCAAAACGGCCCACTGCCTTGCCGGCCTGCCCTCTTCATCAAAACGGGCGCTAGGGTTCCCCTAGCTCCACCGCAAGTGGCGGCGGCGCACAAACCCCTTGCCGGCGGTGCGGGTTTTTGCAGGCGCCAACGCGAGCGGGTCCGGCGGCACGGTTCCGACGGCATGGGGGCCGGCGCGGGCAGCCTCATGCGGGAGGCTTAATACGGGCGCGCATGCGGGCGGTTTCAGCGGTGGGAGCTCGCGCGAGGCTCGTCGGCCTGCGCGACGGCGAGGTCCGATCGGCGCGAGATGGCGCTACGAGCGGCAAGCGGCTGCGGCGCGGGATGCCGCTTCTGCGGCGAAGTCGGCGTCGGCGCGGCTACCCGGCGTCTTGGCCACGTCTGGCGGCGCGCGGCGGCTCGGCCACGCGCGCTGGCGGCTGCGGGGGCGGCAAGGAGCTCACGGGTGGTTGGGCGTCGCGGCGCGGGTTCATCGCGGCGTGGCGAGGCGGCTGCGCGAGGGACCGGCGCGGGTGGGTCGGCCGGCGAGCCCGTGGCGGTGGTGGCGCCACGGCTTGTGCGCCTGCGCGTCGCCATGCGGTTCGGCCCGGTGCTTCAAACGCGACACGCTGCCGGGCCGGGCGCGCGGTCGGTGCGCAACCGGGCGGCGAGGGAGTGCCGTCGGCCGGGCGTCTGCGCGTTCTGCGAGATCCGCCCCTTTTTCTTCGATTTTACTGTTCATATATGCGATGCAATACGTAATGTAATGTAGTACAAAATTGCAACGGAGGCGCGGCTTCATGCCGTCATGTGCGTGCTTGCCGCGTGTTAGCGGCGTGGCACTGTCGTTACCTCCGGATACGTGATGGCGGACTATGCCGACCGGTAACGTGTCGCGGAAGTAGTGATAGGCGCTTGCAGGCGGTGCCGTGCACATGGTTCCTTCAATGCGATTGCATATATTACCATACGGTACAATCATCATCTACTCTTTCATGCAATCCACCGATCGGCTTGGCCGGCGACTTCAAGTCGGCTCGCGGTAGATTAGAGCGGATTTGCATCGTAGGAAAACAATCTAGAAAGCCAAATTTCCAGAATTGAAAGCAATCTAGAAAAACGATTCAATCTACGAGCGTCGTTCATCGACGGTTACCTTTTCGATGCGAGGAGAGTCGATCGTGCTGATAACGTGTTGAGGAACCGTCGCTGGCGAATCCAGTCCGAGCGATTACCTCGTAGACAAGCGTAGAATCGTAAGAACAATGCATGAACACAAGAACAGAATAAGAGATAGAACACGAGATGTAGGGGACTTCTTTCTCTTTATTCCTTCATCCATCGATCAATCATTTACAATGAATAGCACCCCCTATTTATAGGCTACGACCCTGCTAGGGTTTGGGATGGGGCGCCCACTAATGGGCCAACTGCTGGGTCAGGCCCATAGTTTCCCAACAGATTCCATGCTGCTGCTGCTTCTTGCGCGCAGCCCCTAATGGGCCGTGGACCCCTGACGACGTCTCTAACACTATCTTATCTCCAAATTCTTACCTGGTAGATTATTAGGATCAATCAGACAACCAAATGTTTTACAATCAGAGTATCCCTAGATACTTCAGCGGAAACTGAAAAACGACCAATGTTTTACAATTCCAAGTTTCCAGGAAGTCATTGTAGAATTTGGGTGCGAGTGCTGGTTTATGTCCTTTTTCAATTACCAGTGAGCTAGCCGTGATTTTCTATGGGAAGAGAAACAAGGAGACAGTAGCACATTTATGTTTACAATTTTACCAGAGTCCTAGAATTCTGGTGATGTGGTCAATGTGGAACATGAACTTCTACGTGCTTGTCAAATACGACATTAACTTGCATTTCTATAGACATTAAACAACTGGAATGGTACTTGGCTCAATTTTATGCCATACTGTGAAGATCCAATAAGTGGAGGTGAAGCATGAGAAAAGATCAGTAAGTGTTGATGCGTGCAGAATAGCGAAACTAGCTGATAGTGTTCTTGAATGGCTTCATAAGCCTCCTCCTTTTTGGAAACCTTGCTGTACTAGTTGAACCTGATGAATAAAGCTGCATAACGTTTTCACCATAACCTCCAAATCATCAATCAGAAAACTTCAAAAAATGTTAAAAGAAGCTGATGTTATTCAGTCTTCCAGTGACTTCACCCTGTCTGTTAGCTGCCAGTAAGGATGTAGGTATATCTAGGTGTAATGAAACTTGAAGCACCACTTTTTTCCTGTGAATTCCTAAGCAATAATTTTCTCCATCATAAGTTTTCTAATATTTTCTTATGTTAGGGGAGTCCTGAAAAAAATAAAAAAATTGTTATTTCTTGTCAATTTTGTGTAAGGCATCTTCATTAGTTCTATTGAAAGCCATCACCTAAAGAGCCATTTCTTCATTTATGTTTACAGTATTAACAGAGTCCTACAACTCTAGTAATGTGGTCAATGTGGAATATGAACTTCTATGTACTTTTTCAAATGCGAGATTAACTTGCAGAAATCGCCCATGTTATTTCAGGGATGTTATCTTTAGTGATTTCTGTAGACATTAAACGTACTGGAATGGTACTTGGCTCAATTTATGTCATAATGTGAAATCTTACATTCTGCTACATGCTGTGAAACCATAGGGGTGAGACTGCCTTTTCATTGAAAGCAATGTGTATTACAAGCTTTTGTAGATGCAATAACATTATAACAATACACTTCAGCTACATCATCTTGTGAGATGGCCGATAATTTGCTTACCTAAGGAGCAAGGAGGTTTACGTGTTTTAGATCTAGACACTGGATATTGGCCTACTGGGAGAAAAGTTGAAAGCATGGGAACTTTTGCAAAAGAAGAGCAGAGATGTAGTGCCGTCTGAAACGAGGACAGGGTGGTCTGGATCACCGTCAAATCATTTTATAGAACTTGAAAATCACATAAAAGTGTCTTTCCATATAAGTTTGTGTGGAAAATTAAGATTCCTTTAGAACTCAAAATCTTTGTCTGGTTAGTGCTTAAGAAGAGCATTTTGACCAAAGCAACCTAATTCACAGGTGATGGAAAGGAGATAAGAATTGTCAGTTTTGTGGGACAAATGAAAGCATAGATCATCTTCTTTTCACTTGTCCCCAGGCTAAGTATGTATGGAATATTGTGAGATGTGCTTTTGATCCGCATACTGCTACCCTGTGTGTTTCTTCTCGAAAATTGAGTATTTGCCACTCCAAAGATTGGCCTTCTAGCATTTGCCACTCCAAATATTGTAATCTAGAATTTACCACTCTAAAGAATGATTGCTTCATTATTTGCCACTTATGACCATTTACCCTCTTCTTCTTCCTCCATTCATCTCCCCCACTCCACCACGGAGTACACGGCCCGACTCCACCACGAAGGCCCTCGGTCGAGCGAAGCTCACGCCTCAGAGCGAGCCGAGAGCCTTGAGATTGTAACATCCCAAAATTTGAGCTTATTTTCAAAATGCGTGAAGATGTGAACTTTTAAAAAACTTTTTGATGTATTTTATCAACATTCATTTTTCTAGATTTTTATGCAAGACTTTTTTTTTGTCTAATTGAGAAATTTAAGAATCAAATTTTGGGAAATACAAAACTAATTAAGAATCAAAATAAATTGAAACAAAAGATGATAATTAAAAATCCAAACTTGGTGTAATTGTACTGTTAATAAAATAGGGAAATATTTAAAGCATGTTTTGAAACTTTCCTCAAATCAAATAATACAAATGCACACAAACAGGAGCTTAAAAGAATGTTCGAGCAAAATGCATAACAATCAAAATCCTCGAAAAATAACACAATAAACTAAACTATGCCAGGAGCCTCCCCAAAAATTTTCATAATTTTTTGAGCTCTATTTATATATTTAAAAATCGAGTGAAAACCTTAGCCTTTTCAAAACACTACTACAGAAAAGATCTTCACAGACGGTTCAAAAACGTCACCACAGACGGTTTTGTGAGCCGTTCAATCTATGGGTCGGTGATGATGAGGTCAACACGGACGGTTTTCAAACCGTCGTGGCGCATCTTGTCACACGGTTATCAACTTGGAACCGCTCAGGATTAACTATCATGAGCGGTTTGTAGATAAAATCGCTCGTGATTATGGACATATCACGAGCGGTTTGTAGATGAAACCGCCTGCGTGATGATGGATATATCATGCACGGGTTTTAGATGAAACCGTCTCAAATAGTTACCTATCACAAATGATTTGTAGATAAAACCGCTGCGTGATGACCATTATCTATAAAGTCTCCAAGTAGTGGTACGCTTGCGCGTTTAAAACCCATCATATATATATTATATATATATGTCGCGTAGTCCTCGACCACTTTTAGGCGATCATCCACGAAGATGAGGAGGATGAGACAACGACCACATGCAACTTCATCTAGCGCATGCAAGTTTAAGAAGCATGGTCGCCAAGAGAGTGTCAGGACATCCAATTACGGATATCGACGACATCCACTAATTGGATGTCCCGACGCTTTCTAGCGTACCATGTTTCTTAAACTTGCATGGGCTCGATGAAGTTGCCCTTGGTCGCTATCTCATCCTTCTCATGTTCATGGGACGACTTCCAAAGTAGATGAGGACTACAACAATATATATATATATATATATATATATATATATATATATATATATATATATATATATATATATATATATATATATATATATGAGGATGTACTGCAAAGGTGGACCATAAAGATTAACCCTACTCATGCCCTTTCCTCCATTTTTTCTTGTTCAAAACTAGTAACCCTCGCGTGCCTTGGCGCGCCAAATTGAAGGCTGAGACTATTAATTAGGGTTCTAAGGAATCGCTGGTGATAGAAGGCATGAAGATTAGTTAAAATATCAAGTTGCCATCTGTAATCAAATAGACTCGGAAACTTCAAAGAGATGCTACCAATTAAACAATAAATGCATAGCAGTCATAAGTTACAAAAGAGATGCTTCATGGTTGACCAGAACTGGCGTAGGATCAAAAGAGAAGATATACACCAGCTGTAGATGTTCATAAAGTTGTGCACGATTCTGCTGATGGTATAGAGCAAGTGGAGATGACAAATCAGCACTTTCCAATGCTCTGTTAGAATCATTCGCAACAGATAGAGGCATTTCTGGCAATAAATCGAGACAGCTAGATGTCAGGCCCACTAGTATTCGCCTCGAGAAGCTTCATGATGGGATCATCGGGTGAGGCCACGAGGAGAGTAGAGTAGCAAGATAAAAATCCCCAAATCTATACTCTCCAGTAGCAGATAGAACCCCAACCGAACTAACGACGAACCAAAGGGTAAGCATGAGATAAGGAAAGAAAGAGGAAGCATCCATCCCTATCCCGTTGTCGTTTGCCTCGACGTGATCGATAACAAAATAAGTGGGCAAAAGAGGAAAAAGAATGGAAGGCATGTCAAAAAGAGCTGCAGCTGAGCTCACCACCAAAATAAACGAAAGAACTTGCAACATCGGTGGGGGACTTTTAGCATGGATATTGTCCACACAGAAAATCTTCGTAATATTACTTAACCAAATTCAGGTTCCGACTGTAAGAAATTTCAGGTTGTCCGCAGGTTTGCATCCTGATGGATACCTTTTCGGTCTGTCCTAATCAATTTCTAGCTTGACCTAAAAATCGTGTCTACCATACATGGTCAGGAACTTATTCATCTTGTCCGGTTGAAATTCGCTTTACTGCTAACCTCCAAAGTTTCAATTAAACATGGATATTTGTTGAAAATCAGTGATGGCAGATCAGAAACTACCTTTGTGTCAGAATCCCCAACTATTGGGACCTAGGACCCTTCTATTCTTGGGAAATCAGATCCCCTTGAACGAACGAAAGTGTTGGGACTTGTCCTAGCTCTCCCAGGTCCTAATTCGTAAGAACTAAGTGACATGTCCAAAAGTTGAAAAGAGATGAGGATCCTCCCATGGTTCGGACCTGGAGGTCGGTGGTGACGGGGTACTCGTCCATGTTGACGTAGCTCTTGTTGATGGATCCCATGATGAGCTTGTTGCACTCGGGCTTCATCCACGTGGTGACGAACAAGGCCAGGTTTAGCCGCGGGTGCCGCCCAAAGATCGCTCGTCGTTGATCCGCACGCCGCCTCCTCAGATCGACCGCCCGACATCCGAACTTGCGAGAAAAGACCCACCGAATCAGCAACCAAGATCCGGATCGAAACAAGAACTCTACAGTAATAGGGGGGAAGAAACATCAAAACAAGAAGAAGACGACGCAAACGGTAGGTTGTAGGGAGGCAACGAAGAAGAAGAAAGGCACGGAAGATGGCGGGGCGAGCTCGATTCGGCGGGGGAGATGGCGGGCCGTGCTCGATTTGGCCACGGCGAGGTCGAATCGGTGGCCAGGGGAGGCGCGATGCGGGAGCCAAAAGTCCCGAACCCTAGCGCGCGATGGAGAGTAAGGGCACAAACCATAGTGTGCAGGCTGTTATTAATAAAGGAATATCACAGACGGTTATTTAAAAGAACCGCTCTATGATAGCGACATTTGGACCTTGTGTTTGGGCGCCCGATCGAGATCTAACGGTCCATAATCGTTGCTGCGTCGGATGGATGAACGTTTACGCTTGATCATGCGGTTGATTTAAAATCGGACGGTTAGCGCGTGAGTACGTTCAAACTGCTGGGCGACTATTCAATATATATTTTGTATAATTCAAATTCAAACTTAGTGTTAGGTCACTAAACCGTGATATGTATAATAGAGTAATTCGATCACCTCCAAACTAGATTTTTATGGCAAATATTCCAACACCTTTGCAAAGAAACTCGCATACTCATACCTAATCCTGCAGTCATCACTGCAGAAGACGGCGTAGTCGTCCTACCCTTCCACGGCACAGCCAGTGCTCATGCACCGGTGGGCGTCCTCCAACAGCGCCCACACCCGGCCCAGCGGCCCAATCTTGTTCCACGCCGCCTCCTGGACCATGTCCGCGACGAGCCTCTGGCACCATCTGCACTCCTGGTTGGTCCTCTTGGCCGTCTCATACCCGCCGCCGGTCGACTCGCCCTCGACCTGCCTGATGTAGCTCTTCACAACGCCGCGCCTCACCGTCCGTGTAGAGGAGGAGGCCGAGCTTGTAGGCCCGCGCCTTGTGGCCGATCGCCGCCATTCAAGGAACACGAGACCACGCCGCATGTCTTGGGGCATGAAGACAAGCGAGGCCGATGATGAAGCAGGCCTCCGGGTTGCCGGCGCCGGCCAGGTGGTTGACGACGGTGAGGTAGTGCTCGTTGTCCTGCCACTTCATCGCCTCCTCTCGCTCCAGCGCCACATGCCTCCCCACGACGCGCTTCTTGGACGCCTTGTACATGGCCTTGCAACTAAAATTTAAGACGACTGAATCTTAATACAAGAATTAATTACTCCATAAGAGAAAATTAAAAGGCCAAATTAAGGTCATTGTCGCTAGTCAAATTGGATCACAGTTCAGAACTGGATATTGACACAAAAAAAATCACGTACGTGGCTCGTAGGCTACAGAGGTCAGCCATGGGCTGAGGAGAGCTCGCAGCCACGAGGCGGATGATGTGGACGACAACATCGTTAGGAAGAAAGACGTTGATCGCCGACCTCCTCGCTAGCTTGGCAGTCATGCTCTGCGTGCTCACCATGGCGTATTGATCAATACCATGCGTGCTCACCATGGCAAACGATGATCATTCTTATAAAACGTCGAAGAGCTACATCGTACGTAACGTCGGCGCGCGAGATGAAGAGACGCATCACCATCGCCTGTTGGCGTAGGAGATGAAGAGACGCACCGCGTGGGAGCCGAAACGTTTAATTATCACAGACGGTTGTTTGTTGAAAACCGTCTATGATAGTTCTAAATATCACATACGGTTATTTTTATGAACCGTCCGTGATACTTCACAGACGGTTTTCATAAAACGTGGAAAGTAGCACAAACGGTCGCTACACAAAAACCGTTTGTGATTATTTTTAATACAGAGGGTTTGGATGAACCGTCTGTGACATATATATAGTTCAACATATAATATAGTAATTCGATCACCTCCAAACTAGATTTTTTTTTGTAATTTACATATATATGGCCAAACAGCGTGGCGAGTCGCTTCTTGCAAAGATTTTTTAAAAAGTAGAAACCTAAATAAACAAAGTTTTTCTAGTGGTGGAGGTAGGTTGCTATCTCTGTCTTCAAAACTCGTAGGCGGCGGCGTCGGCATCGGACGGTTCGGGACCATCAACCCGAATCGCCCACCGCACGCGCTTGTTCGAGTGTCTCCAAGACCCTGACTGTTGAATCAAGAAGAATTGAGCCCATAGTCTCTCTTCCTTGCTTGAGGGGTCTCGGCATGGTCGACTCGATGCGCCTACCGCCTCGATTAGCGCCCAAGTGACGATGAGCCTCTTGAAGGCGTGCAACGTCGTTATGGAGGACCACGTCGATGACGTGGTAAACTTCGGCGTAAGTGGGAGATCACTCGGAAGACACGGCGGAGGAGGATGTCAAGATGGAGGAAGATGGCGCCACACTGCCCGCAAATCCTCGGACAGAGGAGGGAGAACAATGTTGAAACAGTGTCCTTCCACCGCATCTGACAACGTACGGTCGACGAGGTGCTCGTACAGTACGGCCAGGTACACCATCAATGCCGGCGACAAGAAAACAAAGGAGGGAGCCATATATATTTCTGCTTTAG
The DNA here is from genome assembly GCA_036346255.1 of Ampelocalamus luodianensis. Taxonomy (NCBI): domain Eukaryota; kingdom Viridiplantae; phylum Streptophyta; class Magnoliopsida; order Poales; family Poaceae; genus Ampelocalamus; species Ampelocalamus luodianensis. The sequence goes on along the minus strand of CM070635.1, from coordinate 10,603,043 downwards.
AAGTACATACAATAGAGTTATATGTGGGGATGATAATTATCTTCGATGGTGGATGATCCTTTTTATAAAACAAGGAATAAATTCGGCGCGTGAGATTTAAAAATACGCATCAAGGAGCCGAAGCGACATTGAAGCGACGAAGAAACTCAAGGGGCGACGAACAACTCACGAGTGAAGCGATATTATCACAAATGGTTTTTAATATGAACCATCTGTGAAGTCTACAATTATCACAGATGGTTCGTGTTTAGAACCGTCTGTCATACTTTACAGACGGTTTTTAATATGAACCGTCTATGATATTACCTCTTCACAGACGGTTTTTAGTGCAGCCAGTAACACAGACGGTCTCTAAATCAAAACCGTTTATGATTGCATGTAATACAGACGGTTTTGGTCAACTGTCTGTGATGAGGCATCCAGTATTAGCCTTTTTGTAGTAGTGAAAATTTTGAAACTTAAATCTTTCCCCACCTCTCCTTGGGCCACCAGCATACCTCGGCCCAACCTACGCGCCACTGCTTTGGCCCACGCCAGCCCATCTCGCCTCCCATTCCCCTCTCATTGACAAGCTGGTCCCGCCTGTCGGTCTTTGTCTCCCACGTGACGGAGTGCCCAACGCCAGCGCTCTTGCGCTAGTAGAGCTTCGCCCACCGGCTCGGCCAGCCACCCCTAGTTTCCTCTCCAACCCATACCCTACACCTGTGTCCATGCTTTGCTCCCGGTCGCACCTGCCAGCCCGCACCCATGCCCTGCGTTTGCCCATGCCGCATGTCATTGCAAGGAGCAAACCGCTGTCGGCTTCTCGCGATTTCTCATGAGCTACTTCATCCTTCCCCCCTACAAGCCATGAACTGAGTGCGCATGGTATCCCTTTCCATTCCCCACCTTCCTCTCCATTTTCTCCCCGATCTCAAGCCGAGCTCGAGTCAAATGTCGTCGCCGCGCCATGGCCGTGTCGCTCGCCGCCTGTCTCTCTACCAGCCGATGCACTCCGACCTATTTCTTCATGTCCCTCTATACCTCCTCGACTTCCTTTTTCCATCCTCACCACCTTCCTCTCTCTGCAGTCGAAGCTCCAGGAATGCGCTGCTTCTTCCTCGCGTCCGGTGACGTTCAGTTCACAGCCGTCGCCTCCACTTGCCGTTTAGGCCAACCCGGTGAGTCCCTTCCTTAATGGACCATGTCACTACGTGTTCTATCCCCCCAAGAGTCATTTCTCCTCACCCAATTTGGTCCTTCGTCCACAGGAGCACCACGCCGTCTCCGTCTTCCCCAAAACTGGCCAAAACCGCCACCGTCGCCGCCATTTCCTCTCGGGTGAGCTTTGTTCCAATTACTCTCACCCATAGCATATCCATGCTATCCTCTAGCTTCCCCCACCACTCACTTTCGCTCCTTCTCTCCATAGCGGCGTCGCCATGATGACATCACCACGCCGCCTTGGGTTCCCGTCGTCGGAGTGCCTCGGCACCTCTCTGTCTCCACTGAAAGCTTTGATGAGCTCTACATGACACCCTAATGCTCATGCTCTCTCAAATTTTGCCTCTCTCCTCTCCTCACGCCGCTTCTTGTTTCTTTCTCATGACCGGTCGCGCGCCATAGAGCCGCTTTCGAGTCATGACACCACCTCACCTAGCTTCCTTATCCTCCAAGAACCCATTTTTGGGGTTACCGTCGCCCCACTATCGCTCCCTCACTGGTGACATGCGTCGCCCCGAGCCGCTCCCAGCCTCCTCTGTTCTATTCCCTCTCTGTGCTTTCTCTCTCCCTCTCTAGTGGGTCAATGATGGTGGGCCTGAGCATTGTTCCTGACCCCACCTGTCATTGGCCACTCAAAGTGATTAACTAGTTGAAAGTTGATTAGGAGAAGTTTTAGTTAAAACAACATTTTAATTAAGCAATTTCTTATAGAATGTGTGAACAAAGGGGAAATTTAGAAGGCAACTAGTAAAAGGACAGTGAGCTAATGCCATATCAAATACAAGGGAAAAATTGATTAGGAATTTTGTAGATTTATTTAGCCAAGAGTAATTAAGCTCAAAGAGCAATTCAACTTAAACTCAAAGATTGAAATATGGCTATTTAAAATAAACAGTAGACTCCCACCCAATAATTGGATGAACTAAAAATAGTTAAGAGTTAATTAGTTAATACTGTAGTTAGCAAATGCACTCTAGTTAAAATGATGAAGGGTTAGATTAAAAGTATTTGATTTAAGTAAATAAAGGTTAAATGGGTGTGCCAATAGCATTTAAGCTAAAAAAGAAAACGAGTTAGAAGTCAAGATTGGAATATGGTAGTATGATAACAGTAAGATAGAGCCATGACAAATGCCAAAACAAGTTGATTAGAAAGTATAATGATCTATTAACCAGTGGCATCGTAACATCTCAAAAATTTGGTATGTTTTGAAGTTTTTAAAACAAAAATAACCATTTAAAATTTTCTATTAAAGTTAAAGCTTAATTTGAACTTTTATAGATCAAAACAATTTAAAATGAATAATGTCAACATCAACTATTGTCAAAATTATTTTATTTGGATTCTATGTGATTGGATATGTTTTCTAGATTTTTCTAGTATTTTTCCGAGTTCATTTGCTATTTTCTAATTGCCATTTGTATTTTTTTTGTATTTTTTAAAATAAAAAATGTATTATAAATCTCAGAAATTCCAATGGTCCAAAACCCATTGCCTCGGCCCATTTCCTCTTCAGTTTAGCCTAGCCTCTTGGTTTTTCCGTTCGCTCAGTCTGGCAAAAAGAAAATGAACTTTTATAATTTCTTATATTAGGGTTTCCGTCTTTCTAGGGTTTTCCTATTTAGGGTTTCTGTTTTTCATCACTTGTGCCGGCAAAAAGAAAATATAATTCAAATAACTAAAAAATTATGCAATCAAGGCAATAATGAATAACATGCAATTTTTTTAAAAAATCCCATATTTCCGTATTTAGGCATTTTTGGGATGTTACATACAAGCGGCGGAAGTCCGGGGAGGAGATGATGTGGGAGAATAGGCGCGCGATGGAGTGGACGTGGAGGAGCTCCGGGAGGTTGAGGCAGATGAGGAGGCGACAGATTCGGAAGCGCCAGCTGCTGTGGGAGCAAGTGGAGGAAGAGCTCTTGCCACATGTGGAGAAGCCTAAGGCAAGAAGAAGGAAGGAGGAGAGAGAGAGAGACGGAGCGGAGGAGATTGATATTTTGTTGCGTGGATCCGTGTGGCATAGATTTTTGCGAGGCATGGTGTGGTCATTGGTTTCGGGATGGTTCAGAGGTGTTGGTGATTGCTATTTTTGATTATTGAGGTGTTGTCGTGATTGGGAAAGACGTGCGACATAATTTGGTGATCGGGTGTGTAGATCGAGAGAGAGATTGAGAGAGAGAGAGAGTGATCGGGGTGTTGGTGGGTTCTGTGTTGTTGTTGTGGTGGCAAAGTTTTATGGCAAGTAGAGAGGCCCTAAAACAGGGGGAGAAGACTATTCAGGCTGTGGCTTTAGTGGTTGTGCTAATGGTGGAATTGGTGGCGGTCTCAAGGTGGTGTTGACGTTGGAGCTGGTAGCAAAGGTGATTGTTGGAGTTGGTACTGCTAGAGGATGTGTTTGTGGAGGTAAGTTCGATGGTTGTGATGAGTTCAATGGTGGTGATGAGCTCGACGATGGTGGTGATGAAGTAGGAGTTGGTGGTAGCTCTAGTGGAGACTATGGAGATGGTATTGGTATTATGCAATGGTGTTGGTATGTGTGTCGAGATGGTGTTATTGGAGAGGTATTTGTGTTGTGTAGTGGTGTTGGTGTGTGCTAGAGATGGTGTTGCCGGAGAGGTCCTGATGTGGGTTGGTGGAAGCTAGAGGCCGAGGTTGGGTGTGTGTGTGGCAGAGGTGGTGAAGGCCGGGATGGCTAGGGGCATGTGGGCGGAGGATGAGGAGGTTGAGACCGAGGTATCCGTAGATGGTGTAGATGGATTTGGTAACATCCTCGGTATTATTGGTGGTGACCAACTTTTGCATCTTTGTGATGGTATTGGCTATAGAGTCGGTGGTAGGTTTGGTAAAGTCTAGTAATGGTATGATAGTATGTAATAAGATGATCATGATTATTATGTCATGCCCATCTTGAGGTAGAGTGTTGGAGAATTAGTATTAGAGTTTTATAAGAGGCTAAGTCAGATGCTAGTCGAGAGTTTTGTTAAAGTTGGATTGTAAAATTTAGCACTACAAATAAAGGATGTGGTGTCCTAAGGGACACACGCAATTATTCCTAAATTTAACAATCTTGTGTACTGTTGATGTGGGCAATCTTTAAGTAGATTTGTTATCACACTAATGTACGTGTGATGGTAGCCACACTAGCTAGTAGATGGTGAGTATTGTTTGGGTATTTCCTTCCTTTGAGTGCTCATTTTTCTGTTATGCTTGATGCATGCTGGTGCCATGGCCTAGCTCGCTCTAGAGGCTAAACTGAACTGAGCAAATTATACATGCCGTTATACTGTTGACACGTTTGCTCTGTTTAAGGACCATACTTATGGTGACCATTTAGCCAATTAAATTGGTTTTACCAAATTTCCAATTGATTCGTACATAAAAGTTTCGGTTTTGAAACCTCAAATAAACCAAACTGTAAACTGCAACCAAACCTAAAAATCGACTTGAAGACTCGGTCGATTTTTCGGCTGATGGGGCTCAATTATGTCTCTATGTCGTTTCGAAGGTTCAGAAGTAGCACACTAGACATGATGATGATGGGACCATTTTAAGATAAATATTAATACTCTAAATCTGGTATTATTAGCATAACCTGAAGACGTTTTGCTGTCCCATCAGTCCGTTTCACATCACATTCACCTACTAGGAGAATGCATCTCCTGTGCTTTCTGCTTGATCTGGATTTGCATGGCCATTCATGGAGCAAGACGGAGACAGCCATCTGATGGAGAAGACAATGCACATTGAAATTGCAACTTTGCTTCAATGCTGTTTAATGCAAGCTGCCAATCGGCAGCAATTCTTGGTCAGATCATGGAGAAGGGGATTGATGGGCTAGATTTGCTATGGGCAAGATTTGCTTCTTCTAATGGGTAGCAGGTTAGCTGCTCTTGAACAATCACCATCAGATGAGTTGGACATCAGTCCTTCACTAGGGGATGCGGTTCCTGCGCAGTTGCTAGTGTAACCGCAACTTAAGCAGTTGCACTAGCACCGCCGGATCGTAAATCAACGGCTAGGTTTCAAGGGGAACTGTAGACCAAGTTAGTAGCAGTGGCATCATTTTTTTTTATAATCATCACTCAAGCAGTAGAGTTGTTTCATTTATTCTGGGAAAGTCTGATAGGTAAAATAATTGATTGGTGAGGCCCAACTGCAATTCAGAGTAGAGGTTCACAGTAATTGGCCATATCAATCACTGTGGTCACTCAAAAGGTTGCTACCTAATGGTTTTGATAAGTAAATGGATTGTCTGGCCTAATTTATTTATCAGTACAAAAGGAGTAGGAAATAATAGTACTTGTCTGGTCATCAATTTGATACATGGTTGGTAGTTAAGGGAGTTGCTAGGGAAGTTATGTACTGGGTCAATTAATCAGCTTGATGCATATGGTTAGTTAGGGAGTACATATAGCTAGGGGTGTGTACTACTACTGCTTATGATTGAACACTCACTCAATTAATGCAGAAAGACACAGCATTAAAATGGATGTCAGAATGCCAGTAGAATAGATCTTGGCCTCTTGGGTGAAGGTATCAGCTGAAAGAAAAGTCTACCAGACGTTGGAGGTACTGAGGAAGTTAATGTCAAGGGAATTTTGCATTATAGTGCAGTAACAGTTGAAGTATTGCATTAGCTGTCTGTTTTTGTCATTGTACTGTATATAGCAGTGTAATCAAGGGAACTTAGAATTAATGAATTGTTTGACCATAAGAAATGAAGAGACCAAGCCATGTGTTGCTGGGTACCAATAGAAAGAAAAAAAAAAGAAAAATCTCAGTTTTTATTGGTCTGCTAGAGTTACCATGCTCTATGGCATAGGGTGATATTGATTTTTTTAGTGTTTTTACATTAAGAGTCTGTTATTACTCGTGAGACCATGTGGAGGTCACTATGTGGTTTATGATGAGTAATTGACTATGCTTGCATTATTTGTTGAGATTTGAGTTTGAGTTTGAAATTAATCTAAATTGTGGCGTCAGATCGAACCGGTCGACCGACTCCTTCGCGCCTAATCGATCAAGTCTAGCGGCCGACCTGCCGATCATGAAAAAGTTGCATTTTGGAAAACTATGAAAATCGCTGTGTAGAGTTGTGAGGTGATTCATTTGGACTAGGTCTAATTGAAAATAGAGTTTCAAGGAAAACTAGATAGAGTTTGAATTTTTCGAGATGTGGTCTAAGACTTGGGAAAATTTCTTGAGCGGTTTGATCGCCATTTGTCGGTGGTCGATCGCTAGCTTAGCGCGATCCGATCGACCAGGTGGTGGTCTAACCGACCAAGCTAAGTGTTGTGTGGATTTTGTCGAGAGATTTGGTAATGGTGTATATGTGTTGCATGTTGTGTTTATGACTAATATAGGTCAATTTAGAATGAACTTGTGTCCGTAAATAGTTTGCTCTTCTATTGTTGTGCAAGAGTGTCCGATTCAACTATGGTCAACGGCGAGGAAGGCGAGGATTTGGTTAGGAGAACTAAGGTTCAGAGAGATCATGGAGGTCGTGAGATAGTTAGACTCTGGACAAGGCATGAGATGGACAAGGGCCATGGAAGACACAAGTGGTCAAGGTCGAGCTGACATGTGGAGCACCAAGTGACTTGGGCCCGCTTGCAAGTGAGGATGGCTCGGTGGAATCTAGACATGTGAGAGGCTTGACGGGGATTCATTGGGGACACATAGAGGATGAAGCAGCACAGGCGATGCTTCGAGGAGAAGGAATCGGGAAATGCCGGTGGAGGGGCAATATGATCATTTGCCCAAAACTGGAAAAACGAGCGGTTTGCAAAACCTCGACGATGGCCAAAGTGGATTAGGTCAGGGAGACATCATGGAGGACAAGACATGATGATTTCAGGCTATTGGAGCCAAGGGTGAAGAACGATGCTTTGAAAAGTACACGTGAGTAAAAACCCGGTTGTGTAATTGGTTAACGGGTTCCCATAGGTGTGTGTAGTGCATGTGATCACTTTGTATGCATGTTAGGGTTTCTTGTTTTTGCACTTGAGCCTTCAAGAGAAAAACTAGGTTTGATTGAGAGAGCTAAGTGTTGCCCTCGTAAGGTTGTGTCCTCCCCGTGGAGTGGTCTGTAATCCTTCCTCTTCACGTGGTAATAGAAGATCAAACTTGATTCTCCATATTTTATTTGTGTTTGTGTTTGATTCTCTTGCCTTCTTGAGATGATCTTGATGATTCTTAGTTCCATCTTGTTTTAGTGTGATTCATACAGAGATATAGCTTGCTAAGGTTTGTAGGAACCCATCTAGAATCATCATGATTGCCTAGATCACACCTAACATGAGTAGATCATGTTTTCCTTCTTTGCCTCGGTTCTTGAATACTCTTTCCTATGATGGATAAAGGTGGAAACCTTGACAACGATTCTTGAAATTGTTGATTAGAATAGGTTCCAAACATTCCAGGTAGCCAGTGTTTCAAATTTGGTGTGATTTGAATGAATAGATCAAAAGTTAGGTCAAATTCATCTTGGAAGTCATGTTGCTTTTCAATTCATCTATAGGAGCGGCTGCATCACTGGCCTTGTCGGGCGATCATCCGATAGTTGGCGATCGATCGGCCTCAAGGTACTTGCTAATTATTTGATTAGGTTATTTCTTTGGGCTTGCAAGTTCAATCTTCATAGTTGCTCATAGCTATTGAAATGAAAAGATTGTCGAATACCTAGCGGGAAAATGGAGGGCCATTCACCCTCCGATCGCCATAGTCGATCCTACAAACTCTTAGATCATAATGGTAAACATTGCCGATGGTCGGGCATGGTCTCATGTGTTTCGGGAGAGAGAGACCGAGATTAGGAATGACTTTGTATTTCTTCTTTTCTTTTCTTAATCACATCGATATGCCTCCTCTCCTTAAATAGAGGTAAGGCCCTAACAAAAGGTAACTAATTATACCAATCCTAAATAATAGGAGATATCAATCTTAGTCCCTAAACTCTCGATATAACTTACTAACAAAGAAAACAACTTAACTAATCTAATATATTCAACAAGACTATTTACATAAATAAATAGTGCACGAGAATAGTAATTCCTACACATAACAAGTCGAATAATTAAGTTCTCTTTTGGGATTTTTTAAACAAGTGCCAAAGTGAATATATTTAATTAGTTGAAAAGAATAATAAACTTAATTTCAACATCCTAATCAATATGTGCAATTAATTCCTAGTATCGTGAAAAGAGGAGAATCAATGGTTGATATATATGTTGATATTATATTATAAAAGGACTAGAGCTCCCCAAAAGAGACGTGTTAGCTAAAATGTGAGATGTGCCGTAGGGGTGAAAACGGATCTGATACGCGGATAATGGCTCTATCATATTTGTTTTCATATTTTTCTCGAATCCTGATACAAATACTAATACCTCGATACGAATATAGATACAAAATATCAAATACGAATACGGCTTAATACTTAATCAAACGAATACAATACACGGATATTTTTCAAACATGAAAACCCCTTAAATTGTATGCCGAAATTAACAAAAATATATAACTAGTTTATTTGATGCAAACATCCATAAATTGTTCATATTTTCAAAGAACCACACATAACATTGGCACTAGCAAGTTGCATTAATTACTTACTTCATCACAAACATAACACTTAGTTTACCATATTTAGGTCATAAGTCATAACTCACAATATCACAAGTCATCACACATTCACACTTAGTTCATCACATACATAAAACTTAGTTCACACTTAGCTCATCACACCTAGTTCATTCACGACATACATAGTTCAATAATACCAAGAATCCAAGATACCATGTCTCAAAATAAATATGCATAGCAAGACACTTAATTCATCACATATTCGCTTTTCTTAACAAGCAAAGAAAGCCAACAAAGATCTCGTCATCTTCCTCCTCCTCTAGCACTAAAGAAGCTTAAATTTAAAAATGGATTTTTTTAAAAAAAATTTATCTGTTTTGATTTTTCCTCAAAAATTCTTTTGAGGCTACTGTTTGTATGAAAAATGCAATAATTGATTTGTAAAAATAAAAATAAAAAACATGCTCAAAATATTTCCTCATTTATTCTCAAGACAATTATCCCAAGTTTGAATTTTTTGGGATTTTACACTCTTCTCATCCCAAACAATACATAATTAAATACAATCCTCCTACACACCTTTCCTTGTAAAAATATTTCCCAAAGAAATTACTAATTAATTGGCTTATTAAAATCCATATCATACCCTCCTGCTCACTTCCTATTCTTGCCTTTCATTCCATGTCCATTAGCTATTAAATGTTAAGAAACCGCCCTAACCTCGAGTCCTAGCCAAGGTGGGCACCTCATCCACCCAAGAGACTATATATAGGAAGGGGACCCCAACCATTGTACATGATCAATGAGAAGAGCAATAAAGAGAAGCTCCAGTCCCCTCATATCTTTGTGTTCATCTATTATTCTATTCTTGTGTTCTTGCATCGTTCTTATGATTCGAGTTTGTTCACGAGGTAATCGCTTGACCGACTCACCAGCTGATGGTTCCTCAACACGTTATCGCACGATTGACTCTCCTTGCATCGAAAGGTAACCGCCGATGAACGACACTCGTAGATTGAATCGTATTTTCTAGATCGCTTAAATTATGCAAATTTGCTTTCTAGATTGGTTTTCAACGGTGCAAATTTGCTCTAATCTATCGCGAGCGCACTCAAGTCATCGCATAACGCCGATCGGTTGATTGCATGAAATAGTGGATGTCGATTGTACCATAGATTGAAAGTTGCAAATCTATTCGAACCTACCGCGAGCAGACTTGAAGTCGTCGGCCAAGCCGATCGATGGTTGCATGAAAGAACAAATGTTGATTGCCCTATTTGCATCGTGATGAACAAGATGCGACGTGAACAATAATTTACATGAACGGTGAACACGAAAAATCACGCTTTAGTCATGTCACACAACAAAGATTGGCCTAGAACCACGCCGCCACCAACGCCGCAGCGCCGCTCCCATCTCATGGGTTCCCATCGCCGCCACCAAATGGAACCTCCATCGCCAGAGCCACCGCACGACCACAAAGAACGGCGAAGCTAAGAAAGAAAAAGGGCAGGTGCCGCCATGCACGGCGAAGCGCCATCGGATCGACACGCCGCGCGACGACTTCACATGGCCGCCGACCGCAGCGGCGCCCACCGCGGGCTCACACACGGCCACCGCGCCGCCCTTGCACGCACAATGGCCTAAAGCACCGCCTACCCGCCACCATAGCCGCTCGAACTCCGACAGGCCGCCGCGCATGGCACCACCCAACACAAGAAAAAGGAAGAGAGGGGAGGGAAGGGTGCGCAACACCAACATCGACACCGCCTCGCGTCTGCGCCGCTTGAAGCGCGCTACCACGCAGTGGAGCTCGCAACGCCGTGTTGCCTCGCACGGCGCCGCTCCGCCTCGCAACGCCGCGCCGCCCGCTGGTGCCGCCACCACGCCGCCGCACAAAGGTCGACTCCGCCACTCGCCACTACTTTGGCTTCGCGCCAAGAAACACACATAGGCCGCCGCCGCAGGTGCCCATGGGATCGCCACGACGCTGCCGCGATCCCGTGGCCTCCGCCACCTCCTCAAGGCTCACATGGGAGCCACCGTCGCTGCTTTGGAAAAAGGTAGGGAAACCCTACCGCCTCAAGAAGACTCCTTTGACCAGCCATGCATAGGCTGAAATGGGCCAAGTAATTGGGCCGCCCGAGATGCAATTGTGGAAGAAAAAAGAGGGGCATGACCGGCCGGAAAGAAATTAACGAAAAGGAAAGAAATGGCACGGGCCAACAAAAGGAGAAGGCCGACCCAAGAAGGTTGCATGGTCGGATGAAAAAAACAAAAAAAGGAGTTTTTGCAGAAAGGTCCTTCGAGATTCTAAAAATTTCGAGGATCCTTACGCGAATAAGGATTTTTTGCAAAAAGGGCACTCAGAATTCTGAAAATTACGAGGAGATATTTCAAGAAAGAAATTCTTGCAGAATAACCCCCGAGAAATTGAAAAATTGCACAAAAATTCTTAGAGTGAAATTTCGCGATTTAACCCCTATAAATTACGATTTCACCGAAAAGTCATTTTTCCAGCAGAAAAGGACCACGGAATTGATTTTTGTTGTTGCATATTTTGAACTTTTGAAGCATGTTTAACTTTGTTATTATTATTTCTATGTAATTTATTTATCAGATTTATCGCTTTTTTTATTATCTATGATTGTTTATATTGTTTTTAATCACCAAAATAGCAAAGTAAATCATGAAAATGCATAGAAAATACGGATCACGAACCGGAGTTTGAAAACATTATGAGAATTTTGCAACCATTTTATATATATTACCAAAGAGTAATCTTATGAACTCTTTGCATGAATATGAAAATGATCGCATCACGAACTAGGAGTTCAAGAACTAACCCAAAGATGGCTGTAATTTATATAGAATTTATACCGCCTTCAACTCGTGGTAATGTAATCACGATGAGCGTAAGATTGAGAAGACTCTCTACCTTTCAATTGAATGCGTGCAATCCACACACAACTATCGCCAAGACGGCTACATGAAGTATGTCAATTAATTGACATCATGCAAGTTGCAAAAACTCAAGATGATATTCTAAGGAAGAACTACATCTCACACCCACCTAGTAGTAATGTTGGCCATGAAGCCAATGCTAGTAGCTACAGATGAAGCCTCTCACGAAGGAGAGGGGTCGGCGGGTAAGGTCGTGGGTCGCATGTTATTGATGCTTTCCACCTAAGAAGAAGGGCAAATGACAAGATGTAGCACACCTTGCCATTGCAGTATTGAGGGTCCACACCATTAGTTGCACTAATGGATGTGGATACCTAGTAGCAATTTCCCATCATCCCTCCTTTGGACATCGCAATGGCCGCATCCATAGTTGCCCAAGAGGAGAAGATCGCCATGGAGCGCATTGAGGCGTAAGTTCTGAATACTTACCGATTCGATCTAGTGCATGTATTGCACTTGGATCTTTTATAGTAACTTGCAGTTTGCACTTGAAGCAAAACATTAAATTATTGAATAATAGTTGCAAGCTCTAAGAGAGCAAAGCATTAAATTATTATGAGTGAGTCTTGCAAGACTTATTTTTCCGTCTTTATAATAGCAAGTTATGTTCTGATATTTGAAGTATTTTATTTATATGTTACTTGCTTTCTACATATTAATAAAATACATTATATTAGAACACGTGTGGCGCCTATGGAGGAAGTGTGCTTAGCGTGTAGCAGTATAACAAATACCATCCTCGAGAGAAACAAAATTTTTCAATGATCAACAAGAATACCGGTAGTCTTACGACAATCGCATGCAAGTGATACTTGTATAATAGGCTCGTGAAGGGCTACAATTATACTCCCAATAGACACAACTTTGGTTATTGAAGAAGCCTTGTTGTACCTGCACTGACTAGAATTTTCAAAGATATTCGTGCTAACGGCTCCATGTAGAGACCAAGAAGAATATGGTAAGGAATACCGCCATGGCAAAGCATGAGGAAAGTAGAAAAATGGTATTAGAACGACTTCATTTGAAATTGGGCTATACTACACTAATATTAAGGCATCTGTAGCCTATACTGCCCTGAAAATCGTATTTAGAAGTTCTGAACTTTTCTATCTCTACATGATAGATTATACCGTCCAGGTCTTTAGGAAGATGAGAAAAATAATTAAGAATTCACAGGGATATAATATGAATGTAAAGAATTTTCCGACTCCAGATGATTTTGTGTGCCCCGCATGTGCCAACGGGAAATTAATTACTAGACCTTCTCCTCCGAAAGTGAAGGATGAAATCCTCGTATTCTGGACCGAATCTAGGAGATATTTGCGGTCCTATTCAGCCCCTGTCAGGGCCATTTAGGTACTTTATGGTGCTCATTGGTGCTTCCTCGAAATGGTCGCATGTATGCTTAAGTCTATGAGAAACCACGCTTTTGCAAGGCTGATCTCACAGATAATTAAAATAAAAAATAATTTTCCTAATCATCATGTGAAGTCCACCTGAATAGACAACGCTGGAGAATTTACTTCGAATGCATTTGATGATTATTGCATGAAAATGAGAATTAAAGTTGAGCATTTCGTACCATATGTCCAAACCCAGAATGGACTAGCAGAGTCATTAATTAAAAGAATTAAATTCATTGCTCCACCGCTTTTGCAGAATTGTAATTTACCAACTACATGTTGGGGATACGCAATCTCGCACGCAAAGAACTCTCATCAATTTTAGACCGCTGGCATATAACATAGGGATGGCAATTGGGCACAATGGGCACGTAATGCTCGCCATACCCATGCCCACGACCGATTTCTCACGCACATGCCCGCGAAGGATGACGGCGAAGAATCTCGCCATGCCCGCCGCTCGGGTACGGTCGCCATGGGCACGCCTCGCTACGCGCGAACAATGCACCGCCGCTCGTGCGTAACTAGGTACCCATCGCCCACGAGCATGCTCGCCACACATAAACAATGCACATATTAAATTCATCATAATTCACATTGATTGGGGCGGTTCACACGCCGCGCCTCGTGATGTTGAGCGTGGCGAGGCGCGCCTTCGAACCTCTCCGCCGCCCTCGAGCACCTCGCCTTGTCGGCCACGCCTCCTGGCCCGCCCATCTCTCGCCGATCTCGCCGCCGCGCCGATCTCGCCCATCATCTTCAAAGATACCCGAGGGCGCCCCGACCTACCGCGACACCTCTCGTAGGGGACAATCCACTAAGTGTTGGTATGATCATCTCAGGCATGTCTTTCGAATCTAGCAGTGAACTACGCCATACGTCACACATGAAGTAGAGGTGATTTCTGTGGGATTTCAAATGCCCGGATGAACAAGAGAAATAATCCAAGGCAATAAGCATCCAAATTGGCCACAACAAAATCAAAATAGAATGGAAATAAACGAGCTCAAGAAGAATCAAATGGGTTAGGACCGACCGCAATCTAAGCGTGCGATGCCGATGGATCCGGCCGCTTTAAATAACGCGGCCCAGGCTCGATCCCCGCACCTCAAATGAAACTACTCCCAAAATTTGAAACGTTGGATGGCTGAAAAGTTAAACCCCAATCTAGGTCGAATCGCGCCGCCGCACAAGCTCGTGGCGAAATCAAACGAACCACCACACATCGATAGTGCGATCGCGGCGAGCAAGCAAACCTGGAGAGGCGAGCGAGCGAGCACCGCAACGAGACGGGAGGCGGATGGGGTGGATCTGGAGGAGGAGGTGTGCTGACCGGGAGGAGCGGCGGCGTATGTGGCCGACAAACCTACCGGGAGGAGGAGGGGGCAGCAGCTTCGGGCCTTCGGTGCTTTGTGCAGTTTTGCACTGTGGCGGCTGGAGAAAGGAGATGGGAATCGGGGTTCAGGGGTTGGGGAGATCGGGAGAGGGACTGAGGGAGTCTGTATTTGTGTGAGTGCTAACCCTAGGGTTTTCGTGGACCCACCTGTTAGTCCATATCGCGGGTAAACGGGCGAGGCGAGTACAGGTGGAGCTCACCCGTGCCCGTGCCCATGCCCGTTTACCCGACGGGCAGATAATTTTCCCTCTATTCATGCACGTGGGCAAAGAAAACAGCCCATACCCGCCCATTAGGGTATTTACCCACGCACACTGCACTCGGGCACAATTGCCATCCCTAATATAACATCCATTCACTTATGCAACTAGCGCAAGGGTCAAGATCGAAAACTTCTCATCTTCACAGTTTGTTGCAAGGTTTATGTACCTATATCGCCACCACAAATAATCGCAATGGGCCTTTCTAAAAGTCCGGGATATACGTTGGTTATGAGACAACATCCATAATCAAGTATTTCACCAAATGAATGGAGATTTGTATAATGCCCGATTCACGATAGTATATTAGATGAGGTTAGTTTCCGTCATTAGAGAGGAAATCAACTCCTTAATAAAAATATCGGAAATAACGTGGCAAGCCATGGGAAGTCCGTAAGACAATTAAAGTCCGTAAGACAATTAAAATCTATGCATATGACTCGCGCACTAGTGAAGCAAATAAAGAAGTCTAGAAGATAAGAGAAGTCTAGAAGATAATTGAAGTCCAGAAGATAATTGATTTGCAAGCATTAGCGAATCAACTGCTTGGCCACTTTAGTGATTTGAAGAGCGTAACCAAGTCGCCTGTGCCTGCACGCAATGCACCGGAGAGGGTTGAAATACCGATGAAGATATCCCTAATCCCGCCCTAAGGCCTCGAAGGATGAGAACTCACCCTCGAATCCAAAGTAACCGGGACGCTGATGAAAAGGATAAGAAGGACTTGACACACCAATCACCAAGTGCCCTAGAACTGTAAGGGGAGCCGCTGAGACTGCACTAGTATGGAACCTTCTAAAGGCATACTGCACTGAACATCCCCATGAAGGAGACATCAAGATAGATGTGTGTGCACACACAGAGCCGAAACTAAAGGAACTTGCCTCGCAATTGAATGCAAGGTGAGCAAGTAGAAGCACTAAAAGAATCGCCCTGAAGAAATAGCTATAAACTTTGTGACCTCGGGAGAATCTTTGAATAAGACAACAACTAATGTCGATATTTACTTTGCAAAGAAAATTATCACAATCATCGATCTTGATCCAGAGCCCAGATCGCCACTGAATGAAAGAAAAGATTAGATTAGAAAGATTGAAAGAAGGTAATAGAAATCAATTATTCTCTCTCAATAAAAGAGAGGTGTTTGGGCTCAGAAACCGCACGCCTCCCCATGTGCACCTGTAGCGCATAAGTGGGTATTTGTTCAAAGAGAAATAAAAGAAGAAAGACTTGTTGCATAAGGTTTCACTCAATGTCCAGAGATGATTATGAAGAAACCTATTCCCTGGTCATGGTGGAACTGCTTTAGATATTTATCTCAATGGCGTTGAACTTGAAGTTAGAAGTGAAATTGGTAGATGTGCTAACAAAGATACCTTTATGAAATGTTGATTCATACATTTATATAAAAATACTCGAATGTATCCTCGTCCAACCAAGACAGAGCAAATAGAAATCTATATAGTGTGAAACTCGTAAAGTCACCAGATAGACTTAAGCAATTAGGCAGATATAGTATAAATCGCAGTTTACTTTTTATGCAATAAAGGCTACACGAACAATGAGAATAATCCATGTGTATTTATATGACGATCCCATAATGAATTTTGTATAATCTTAGAGTATGAAGATGATCTGAATATCATCAGAACCATGAAGGATATTAAGAAAGCAAGCTCTTACCTGGAGTCGGAATTCGAAATGAAAGGTTTGGGTAAAACCAAATATTGCCTAGGCTTGCAGCTTGATCATAGAGGAATATTAGTGCATTAGTCAACCTACACTCAGAAGGTGTTAGAAAGATTCGACTTTGAAAAGGCATACCCTTCGAAAGTACTGATGGTCGGGAGATCCTTGCTGCAAGACAAGGACCCGTACAAACCTAGAAAAGAGGGGGAGGAAGTCCTGGGATTGGAATTCTCACACTTAAGTGCAATAAAAGCACTCATGTATTTAGCAAACTGTACTAGAATGGATATTGTATTTGTCGTGAACCTACTAGCAAGGTATAGTGCAGAACCTACCAAAGGTATTGGCAGGGAATGAAGGACATCTTCCGATATCTCCAAGGAAGCAAATAACTTAGTCTGTTCTACAGAAAGAACCTAGACCTAATAATGACTGGCTATGCAGATGCCGAGTACATGTTAGACCAGCATACAGCTAAGTCGCAAACAAGCTATGTATTGCTGTGTAGTGGAACTGCAATTTCATGGAAATTGTCTAAGTAATGTCTTGTATCAACTTCAACGAACCACTCAGAAATAATAGCACTGTACGAGGCCTCACGAGAATGTGTTTGGCTTCGGTGGATGATTCACCACATCCAACAGTCATGTGGGTTAGATACCGCACAAACCCCCACTATTATTTATGAAGATAATGCAGCTTATGTTGCACAAGTTCAGATGGGTTATGTGAAGAGTCCTCTACAAATCATATCAACTCCAAGTTCTTCTATGCTCATGAATTGTAAATGATGGACTAAATTAAAGTATTGCATACTAAGTTGTGTGAAAATCTTGCGATTTATTCACTAAGTCACTTCCAAAGATCTAGCTTTGAAAGATGTATACGTGCAATTGGAATGATGAGATTTAGAGAAGTGCAGATTCAAGGAGAACCTTCACGAACTCATTATTGAAACTTGATCATGAAGATTGAGTACCTAAAGAATAAATCCCGAGATTCAATGAAATTGGGCGGATTGTACTCTTTTTCTGTTAACGAGTTTTTCTGAAGTTTCTCGGCTAAGGTTTTTATTAAGGCAATTTGTGTAGGATAGCAAAACATGTTTCATGTACTCTTTCTTCAAAAAAATTTCAATGGGTTTTTATGGAGTTTTAATGAGACATGAACATGAAGGATGAGAGCCCAAGGGGAGTGTTAACAAACCGGGCCCAGAACCCAGAGTCCTGGCCTAGGTGGGCACCTCATCCACCCAGTAGCCTATATATAGGAGGGAGGACTCCCAACCATTGTACACGATCATTGAGAAGAGCAATAAAGACAAGCCTGCAGCTCCTCATATCTTTATGTTCATCTATTATTTTGTTCTTGTATTCTTGCATCGTTCTACGATTATGAGTTTGTTTACGAGGTAATCGCCGGATCGACTCGCAATGACGGTTCCTCAACATTAAATTCCCAACCTTGTACACACGCACCGCATGTGCATTTGGTTTGATCGTGGCAATGGAGTGCTCCAGGCTTGAGGGACACGCGCGCGACGCGGGGATGCGAAGCGCGCACGACGCCAACACTAATGAGAGGCGGCAGAGCTCGCGCCGCGCTTCCTTGTTGCGCGCAGATTCCGGATATCCGGACAATCCGTATTCAGATTCGTTGGATAGCATGCCTACCATATCCGGGAACATCCAATTTATTTCCGATCCAAAAGCATTCGATCCGAGACAATCCGACTGCTTTCCATCCGGACGGCCGAAACTATCCGATCTATTTTCACACCTTGTGCCGTAAGATGTGAAAGGTTCAGACGTCTCAAACCCGTAGTCACGGATAGACGGGGAGGCTATATTTGGGGTGGGGTGGAAGGGTTGGTTTATACAGGGAGATATCTGTTGATGTGTATGCTACCTCAAAATTTGAGTACTTCTTAATAATAAAAATACTCAAATACTCCTTAGACAACTCAGCAGAGCCTTTGTAGGGAGTGTTTAAACAAACTTGATGATCACCTTTTTTTTGACGTGGATGCTACTTTAATTTGTCCTAAATCATATCCATTGGTTGGAACATTTATGATGATATGTTCAAGGAATTCAATTTTTCGTATAAACTTCGATGTATGTAAAATACCCGATGCCATTTTGGCTTCAAAGATTAAATTACTTCATAAAAAGTCATGTAGAGAACAAAACACAACACCAACACACACCGTCTCGATACACACATCATAATAACCGCTACTCGAGAGACTTACAAGGCAAAGAAATCATATCAATTAAGACCGAACGAGCCATGCATGCAACTTATAGCAACGCTGATCACCGATCACATCCCTTCAATTTTTAGTGCTTGACCGAGGTTGGTAGATCAGTCGGCGACGACGGCGGCCGACGCCTTGGCGTGGGAGGGACAGTGTGGTACTGGTGGGTCATTGGGGACCCCGGAATTATCTCCATAAGACCGAGATTAGACAAGGTCTTAGGGACATAATTACGCTGCCTCCGTAAATGAATTCCAATTTAACTCTATCCAAGTGAGAGGCTTAGCCGAATACTAGAGCCTCAACGATCATGCACGCTGCTCCTTTGCGGCGCTACATGATTGTCGATTCTCTTCGATTCAAGCACTACACTTAGTGAGTTGAATGAGAATCCATTAACAATGAGTATGACATATATTGGCTCCCAAGATCAACGACCAATATACTCATACCTCATCCAACGTTGGTTACATCCATACAACGATACAACAAGAGATAAAAGACATACCGCATAACAAAGAGCTAAACCGACATAACTAAACTACACATCACAAAAATATTGACATAATCAAAATAGCATGCAAGCAATTATCATTGCACTATCTTAACCAAAACCGATCAAATATGATGCAAAAGAAAGTTCAAATGATGCTTGCCTTGCTGGTACAAAGAGCTGCTCGCTTCGTGAGCGTAAGTGTCGATATCAATATGCTCGGATCTATATAATTATAACATCAAATAAATACCGAGAAAACAACTCAAAAATCAAAATGCTCAAAATGCATTATTTTTCTACAGTAGTTAGGTTGTGATTTTATATGGATTTAGGTAAAAGAATTATTTCATTTGGAGTTATGAATTGGAAGTTATGCTATTTTGAATTTCAGGTTTCATTAAACCTTAAGTCATGTAATTTAATTATTTGGCCAAAATTTGTAGAACAGTGGTGGGGTAAAGGATTACATAGGTAAATAGGTAATGTTAATACAAGTTCAGAATAGTTGAGTTTGTCCCATTTGGAGTTTTTATGATTTAGTTATGTATTTTCAAAGTTATCAGCCTTTTATAGTATAACAATAATGGAATTAAAGATTATATTCTCCCAAAATAGTTTCTGTGACAGAGGTAACATGGAGACCATTTTTAGAATTAAGTTCACTGAAAATGAAAATTATCAAAAGTGGTCTCACCGGTTTTGGAGCTTCCAATAATTACTTATGCATTTTTAAGTTATCATCCTTTCCTATTGTAAAATAATGGTTTTAATGGATTAATCTCCAATTAATACTCTCTGCACAGAGACAAGTTTGAACCAATTTTAATATAAATTTCATTAAATATTAAAATTATCGTATGGTTTCACTCATTTTGGACTTAAAGTGATTTAGTTATGCATTTTAGAAGTTAATATCGATTTTCGTATAAATAAACTGATTTTGAATTTACTAAAGTGATTACTACTTTTTCACCGAGCGCGCTAGCCACGATGATGTTTTGCGGCCCGATGAACAAAGGCGATTTCGATTTTAACTCGATTTAACTCGTGAATCGACAATGGACCTAGCGCCATGGCGCGCCACTCACACAATTCTTTTAACGCTTCGATTGCGCGCAGGCTCGCGTAATAGACTCATCAGCGCCGCTTAAGACATCACTTAAATGCTAATGATTGGAGTTTAACGGCTAATGACATGCTACAATGACGGTCGGCGTACGACAACGGGATTTCGATCCGCGGCGCTTCACCGCGGCTTGTCGGCGATCCCGGCCACGACGGCGTGAACCAAGAGCATGGACAGATGGAGAATAGCAAGGTGCTCCTAATGGGAGTAGTCCCGACCATCGAGCTGGCCCAGACGGCTGCCAGCCGACGGCGAGCGCAGACTAAATACGGCAAAGGGAGCTACGCCGATTTGAAAGCGCTCGAGCAAATGGACACATGCTTATGCTCCTAGGGGCATGAGGAAGCTACCGAGCTAGAGAGGGCCCGGGAAGCTTGGGGATGGTCGAGCAGTTTCACACGGAGAAGAAGTAGCGGCACAACACGGCTTCACGTGGAGAAGATGATTGGAGAAATCCTACGAACAGAGAATGGTTAAGATGGCTCAAGGACCATATGAGAATGCTTCATGAGAAAAGAATTGAAGAATGGCTTACCAAAACGAAGTGGAGAGGAAAGGTTGTTTCCTACTAAAATGGTTCAATCTTCAAATCAACAAGATCCTCGCTGCAAAGACCAAATCGATTGAGGGGAAAGTCTAAACAGACTAAAGGACACAAGGTGACGCGCAAGGTTTAGGCTAGTACCTCCGGACACGAAGATGGCACGAGAAGTGTCCCCTGGTGCGCTCAAATGGCCGAGAGCTCAAGATGCACCCGGCTTACAAGCAAGAACAAGAGCCGAGCTTAGCAAAATGGAGATGGCATCAACAGAAGGAGAAAGGCACCACCCGGTTGGAGCTTACCCTAGAGACGAGCTCAGCTGGCTTCTCCTCCTCACAACCGAGGAGAAGTGAGGGAGAAGGAGGGGTGCCGAGGGGATGTTATGCTCGCGATGACGGCACTAGAGGCGGCGTGAAGAGGAGGAGCCCAGAGTGGTTGCATGCGGCGGTGGCTAACGGGGTGATAGAGCGCAACGGGTCGAGCAGACGCAGCGCGGGCCGCGTGGCATTGGATACCGAGCGACACGACGGAGGTAGACGATGGGTCCGACAAGACGCCCCACCGTACGCGAGACTAAGCGCGCGCGCGAGCGAAAGTTAAATGATTTGAGGCGCACCGCTGGATCTCTACCGACTACCGAGATTGAAGAGGTGTTCAGCGATCCAAGGGTTACGATCCGGGCCGTTGATTCTCCATTGGGGGCTCACGTAGCGGTGCACTTATTGGGCTCGACCGCCACCGCCAGGGTCGGGCTTGAACCCAAGGAATAGTGCAGACGTTTGAGTCTAGGGTTTTGACTGCAATTTAATTTATTTCTCCCTACTTTGACCAAGGCTTAGAAATAGAAATAAATTTCATAAAATCCTCAAATAATTTGTGGGGTTCCTGGATGATATAGTTCCCATAAAAATTATGAAACCCTACTGTTCATAATATATTTTGTAATATTTAAGTTCAAACTTCATGTATGTATTTTAAGTTGGGTTGAATTTTCATAAGGTTCAACCTAGTTCCAAAAATTCTGGAAAAATTATATTTATTCATGAGAATTAATGTAGTATTTGATTAAATTGGTTTCGATGATGATCACAACTTTCTATCACCGATTCGAATTGAAATGTGAATTTTGATGTGTATGTTCACCCCAAATTAGATTTTCCAAGTACAATATATTATGGAAATGTTTTGAAATCAATAATGCATGCTAATGAAATACATATTAATCCATTTTAATTATTGGGGTTGTGACAAACCTCCTCTACAAAAGATCTCAACCGAGATCCGTGGAGAAGAATTAGAAAGTTTTCATTAGAAGTTATAATTTATGTTGTCTTGATTTCCTTCAAAGATAGTGTTGATCGGTTATAATTTACATTAATATGTTTTACCTTTCCTTTCTTGATACGAAGGCACTTCATGTAGATAAGAGTTCGATATGCCGCCGATCCGTCTTCACGCTCCCAAGTTGCTTCATCTTCCGTGTGGTTGCTCCATTGACCTGACGAACTTGATGTCACGATTCCTCGCCTTGCGCCGGTTTTTTTGAGGATACGAATCGGCTCTCTCGATAAGATAGGTCGGGTTGCAAGTCGAGTTCGCCCAACTCGGTTGCTTCCGCTGGGACTCAAGATATTTCTTGAGTAGGAGACATGGAAGACGTTATGCACGCCTCAAAGTGATGGTGGCAACTCAACCGGTAGGCCACCGATCCCAACTTAGCTAGAATACGGAAATGTCCAATATAGCGAGGTGCTAATTTACCTTTGATTTGGAAACGACGAACTCCTTTCATAGGAGAGACTTTGAGATAAACATGATCGCTCACTTAAACTCAACTCGCGACGACGACGACTCGGCATATGACTTCTGGCCGTGATTGAGCCATCCTAAGTCGCTCGCGAATGACACGAACTTGTTCTTCAAAGATCTTCCACCAAGGTTGGGCCATAGAATGGCCTCCCCGCTTCGCACTCAGTTCAAGGGTGTCCTACAAGCTCTCCCATACAATGCTTCAAAGGTGACAAATGAATGCTTGATTGGAAACATTGTTGTAGGAGAACTCCGCAAATGGTAAACACTTCTCCCGCTTTTGCTATAGGACAAGACACAAGCTCTGAGAAGGTCTTCTAAAATCTGATTCACTCTTTTCGCTTGTCCATCTGCTTATGGTGGTAGGCGAGCTAAAAGACAGATCGGTCCCCATCGCTTTATGTAAGCATTTCCAGAATAGGATGTGAATTGAGGACCTCTATCTAAACTATCACCTTTGGAACACCATGGAGACAAACAATTTGCAATGTAAAGCTCGCTAACTTGTCCCCACTGAGATGGTCTTGACAGAATGAAGTGAGCAACTTTCACAAACGGTCTACAATTACCCATATAGAATCAAATCCAGCTTTAGTTCTAGGAAGGCCGGTGATAAAATCCAAGCGCCTTCTTCCCATTTCCACTGGGAATGGGCAGGGATCTAGAGTACCACTGGCTTCAAATGCTCACTTAACTCTTTGACATAGATCACACTCGCCACACATCGTGCAACTTGCCGCTTCATTCGGCTCCACCACGCTTTTTCAAATCTTGGTACATTTTCGCACTCCGGGTGGATAGAGAATTTTGAGTTATGAGCCTCCTTGAGAATCAATTCTCTCAAGTGGCGATCGAATGGTACCACCATACGGTTTCCAAACCATAGAGTACCTTGTGCATCTTGCTTAAAACATTTAGCCTTGCCTTGTTTCATTAGTTCTAAAATTTGAGCCACTTAAATCGCTCTGGCTTCCTAATCTGGTCCTCAAGTGTGCAAGTCACACCGAGGGCTGCAAGCTAACCTTCTTCAACTATTTCAAGGTGTAGGCCTTACAATGCAAACATAAGCTCGCAGTAAAAGGAGTTATCGATAAACAGCTTGCATTGAGATTTTCTCTCAATGCATTGGCCACGACATTAGCCTTCCTCGATGATAATGGAGTCCCATATCATAATCTTTAATCAACTCAAGCCATCTTCTTTGTCTCAAGTTCAGGTTGGCTTGGGTGAAAATATATTTAAGACTCTTATGGTTTGTAGATCTCGCAACGATTACCGATGAGGTAATGTCGCCAAATCTTCAAGGCATGAACTACACCGCGAGCTCTAGGTCGTGGTGGGATAATTGGCCTCATGGGGCCTCAATTGCCTCGATGCGTAGGCCACCACTCGGCCGTTTTGCATAAGCACACAACTGAGCCCATGGCGAGATGCATCACAAGAGATATCAAAGCTCGTGAATGTCCGCGCAAAAAGCACCGAGCTTCACAGCATTCTTTCGTGGTTTGAAGCTTTGCTCGCATTCTCGTCCACTCAAATTTCTTTTCTTTCTTTAGAAGTTGGGTCATAGGCTTTGCAATTTTTGAGAAATTCTTGATGAACCTACGGTAGTACCCCGCAAGTCCAAGAAAACTACGAATGTCAGTGATGCTCTTGGGTTCCTTCCACTCAAGGACATCTCGCACCTTACTAGGATCAACAGCGACACCGCCCTTAGATAGGATATGACCCAAGAAACTAATCTCTCGAAGCCAAAACTCACACTTGCCGAATTTGGCATACAAATGATGGTGGCGAAGCTTTTCTAACACAAGTCTCAAACGTTGCTCGTGCTCAAGATCGACTTAGAGTAGATAAGGATATCATCAATGAAAACCACTACAAACCGATCCAAGTATTCCATGAACACCGAATTCATGAGGTTCATGAAATAGGTCAGCATTGGTCAAACCAAAGGATATGACTGTACTGCACAAACCGTAACGAGTAGAGAAGGCGGTCTTCTAATGTCCTCGGTTCTAACTTTAATCTGATGGTAGCCTAACCTCAAGTCAATTTTGAGAACACCGAGCTCCACTAAGCTGGTCAAATAGGTCATCGATCCGCGGAGCTGATACTTGTTCTTGATGGTGACCTCATTCAACTGACGTAGTCAACACACATCCGTAGACTCTTGTCTTTATTCTGACAAAGAGGGCTGTGCATCCCCAAGGCGAGGAGCTAGGCCTGATGAAACCTTTGTCTTGCAACTCCTGTTGTTCTTTCACTCGCTAGCTCATTGGGCAAAGATCCGACACGGCCTTTTGAGATGGGCGCGCACGGTGCAAGCTCAATGACAAACTCTACCTCTTGGTCGGGGGGCATTCCCGAAGTTCCTCAGGAACACATCAGATACTCACTCACTATTGGTACCTCCTCTAGCGAGAGAGGTACTCGCTCTAAAGCATATAGGTGAGAACTACCCACTAAAGGTGCAAAGACGACCTGGATGCCGCCCTCGCTAGTCACTGAAATAGACCGTTGGGCACAATCAATCTTCCCCTGATTCTTAGATAACCAATCCATCCCTAAGATAACATCAATGCCCACTGAACTTATCACTATTAAGTTTGCTGAAAAGTTAACATTTTGTATTTCAATTTTTATGTCCTTGCAGACTTGATCGGTGTAGAAAACCGACCCTGGGGACCGAATATGATAAGGCGGGTGATGTGTATGTACCTTGAATTGGTTATGCAGCATACTGTTTTTAATAAAAGAATGAGATGCCCGTAATCAAATAAAACCGATGCAGACATGAATTACTAAGTAGTGTACCTAGCACGACGCCGCGCGCTTGCGCCTCCTCGCACGAGATGTGGTTGACACGACCACGCATGCCGGGTGGAGTAGGTGCTGCTCTCTGTGGTGGTGGCGGTGGCATCACCGAGCCGGGCCGTGGTGCCGAGCGTAGTACGCCCGGGCATCCTCGCCGCTTGGCGCAGGCATCATGGCATAGTGGCCCGACGCCACAAGTGGAAACAAGTAATGCCGCTTGTATGCCCCACCACCTGGGGTCTCTCGCCCCGCCAGGCCGTTGAGCCGCCGCGGAGAAGGTCGTGGAGGTGCCACAGAGACCTCGATGGTGCCAAGCCGGGCACGAGGTACCGAGGTAATCCGGGCGCCGGGAAAATCGCCACCACACATCGCTGCTCAGAAGCCTTCCTCCTCTTCCTCGACTCATCCACCGCCATGCTCTCATGGTCCACCATTATCGCCTTGTTGACCGATGCCGAAACTCTCAAATCATGTGCGCTAAACAAGCCGCAACTCCTCCGACACCCATGGAAGAACTCGTTCAGCCGACGAGCGCTCGCCGAGACGTCGTCCGAGCATACCGCCAAGTAGTTGAAATCATGCAGTACTCGCGATCGCCCTCCGCCTCGCCTCAAGGCAGGAATCGCGCCGCTTGATAAGCGCACTCTCCGTATATGAGCCTCTCGAACGCTGCCCCCGACTTCGCCCTGCCGGACGTACGCGGCTGGCTGCATGGCGAATAGCTATCCCACCACGCGCCGCCGCACCCGCCAAATGATAGCCGCAAACAAGACTCTTCAACTCCGTGACATCGCGCAATGTTCGCTTCTTCTATGTTGTGCAACACCCTTCCGCTCCATCGGGTCCTGCACCCGCAAACGCCGGAGGGTTGGTTCGCTGAACTCGCCGAGTCCTCCGGACGCCGCAGCGGGCAGCCTCCCGCCGAACGGAGTCGGGCGGTGTTACGCATAATCGCCTCAAGCATCCGGTTCGGTCCATCCGGCTGCGCATAATCATCATCATAAACTCGACCATGGATGGCGCGAGGAGCACCTCCTCGTGCAATCCGCCTCGCCTGGACGGCGGCCGAGAGGGCTCGCCATGCTCGACGGCCGCTGGGACGATCGTCCCGATCGAGAAATCACTCAAGGGTGCTAGACGGTGCTCCTAGATGGGGAGCCACGCGCAGGCTCCGATCGCGAGTCGGTCCTGTCATCCCCAGATAGACAAGGATGGTTAGTAAATGAGATAAAAGCCATTACTTGGCTATACATGCACAATCGATATCAAAGAGCATGAAAATTGTAACATCAAATGGAACACCAAACATTAATCAACATAAAACCAAATCGATACAACTCAGACATAAGCGCCCGCAGCTTAAGATTACAATCGAAATAGTAGGGTTTGCAAATAAAACATAACCGCTCGACATCTACTACCCTATTACATAAACCTAAGGATACAAGCTCAAACATAGAGCTCCTCGCCTAATGTACTAGATATTATTCCGGCCAAAGTTCACCGAAAGTCACCGAAAGGTGGTATCCAGGGATCCTGTGTCTTCGGGTCTCCCGGTTGGTGAGGCGTGGGGGATCCTACGCCGGTGATATGGCCTCCTACTTTAGGAAGACGATAGTCCGAGGCGCAGAAATGTACGGTGAAACCTCATTAGCGCCATACAAAGACGCCCCATTTAACTAGCCTCATGTCATGCATAAGCCGCAAATGCTCTCGAGCTATAATGAGACGACGACGCGCTCCCATAACTCATGCACTATGCAATGATGCATTTGGTCCATTACGTGAACCAATCTCGCCAATCGCTCGACTTGGGGTCCTCCCAAACCGATCCTAGCAAACGAGCTCACGCCTTAGCGCTGCACGACGGAAAGTGATCATATGGGGGCTGGGCTAACTCACGTCGTGAGCGAAGACGACTCATGGCCACCAAAGCCACTTCTTGTAACGCCATGGCCTCGTATACCACGCGCCGAAGCTGTAAGGTATGCTCCCGTGACTTGTCTAGCAACGATATCTATCAACGCCATAAATTCCTCCATTCCAGTCCTCGATCACGGCGGTAGATGGGGAACCCGGGTTATCTCCTTAAGACCGAGACTAATCAAGGTCTTAGGGACATAACTCGGATCTCCTGTAAATGGATTCCAACTTAACTCGGCCTAAGGAAGAGACTCAACTCAATTCTAGAGCCCCGACGATCATGCGCGCTCTCCCTGCTAGCACTACATGATTGTCGGTTCTCCAACAAGTCAAGCACTACACTTAGCGAGTTAAATAGGAATCCAAGAACAATGAGTATGACCTATATCGGCTCCCAAGATCAGTGACCAATATAATCATACCCTCATTACAACGTTAGTCACATCCATACAACCATCATACATAAATAGTACAAAAGTTACAACACGCTTCTAAGAGTACAATTACATAATGGCCGATCGCCAAATTTAATAAGTTTATAGCTAAGCGAGTAAATAAACCAAAAGGACCAATAGCAGATGCCCACAACCCATCGGCAACCGATCGGGTGTTAGAAGATAGCATACTACTCGTCGGTGTCACCTAAATCGACACCGCAACTCCTCAACCTCAATATCGCCCTCACCGTAAAAGCCAAAGAACATCCGGCCGAGTACCATAGAGTACTCGCAAGTCTTACACAAATAAAAATAGTTATGCATAAGGTCATTCAAGGAAGGCTCATATTGGCTTAGTTTTGCGAAAGTGACGCAACAATGTACAACCTACACATACTAGTTTTTCAAGTGCCATTTCAAAATCAGATTTGAAGTAGAAGTAAAACATGTGAATAAGTAATGAACTAAGTAACAAATTAAACATACAAATAACAAAGTGGCTGCCCACTTTGATACAACAATAAGCATAAACATCCCATTCATGCTAATTACCAAGTTCACCCACAATTTTAATTCCAAGTCTAACAATAGTAACTCCGAACTCAAGCGGTTGTCCATAACCGTGGACACGGCTATTCGAATAGATTATACCCGCAGGGGTGTACTACTTACCCACACGACTGACTAGCCCGTAAGCCTCCTGATAATGGCACACTTCCTTGGTATGTTGGCCGGGAGAATCGAGATACAATGCCAAAGAAGAAAACCCTATTGCGCTAAGTCCCCATGTGAGATGTTTCGGTCTTAGTACAAGTAGCATATAGCACTTGCTAAGGGGCTCACATGTTATATTGGAAATACCGATGTAATGAAAAGGTAATTGGTGCTCCCTTGCACACTATAGAACATTGACATCGATTCCTAAGGACAAATGATCAAACACAAATGCCCCTACACCACCATGAGACTTAACACAATAGAACCTTCCCCTACTTAACCGCACAACACCCATATATCTGCGATGGTAGCACGAAAGTACTTGAATCAACGACGTTACCAAAGTTCGGTCCTTAATTGTCCGCACAAGTCCAACCACATACCCACTCGCATAAAGCACCATCACTAACCAACACTTGTCCAGACCCAAAAGCTCATTTAAAATGACAAAATTTAACTTGTAAAACAGGTACTAAGATCTGAAACAAAAGTATATAATGAGGGTTGTGTTTATCCCATAATTGCTCGGGTTATTCCCGACAATCAACTAACGGTTCTAGATTTGCATGACTAAGCAAACCCGGACAATATAATTTCACACATCCTATCTTAAGCATTTCAGTATCGAATAATTCATGGATAGCCACAATGACAAGATAATAGGGTGTCTAACTATTCATCACAAAAATAGCGACATTATCAAATAACATGCAAGCAATTATCATTGCATCTATCCAAACAAAACCGATCAAATATGATGCAAAAAGAAAGTTCAAAGGATGCTTGCCTTGCAGGTAGCTAAGTTGTTCGCTCTCGCCATGTAAGAGTCAATATCAATGGGCTCAGTATCTAGATAAATACAATACCAATAAACATCGAGAAATACCTCAAAATCAAAATGCTTAAAAATGCATGATTTTTCTATAGTAGCTAAGTCATGATTTTAGATGATTTTTGGTGAAAGAATTATTTCATTTTGATTTAGTATGTGAAAGTTATGGTAGTTTGAATTTCGACTTCGATATGTCTCCATTTAAGCAATTTAATTATGAAGTGAAATTTTGTAGAGCAGTGGTGTATACAAGGGTTACATGAATAAATGGGCAATATTATCACAAGTTCAAAACAGTTGAGTTTGCTCCAATTGAGTTTTCATGATTTAGTTATTGATTTATAAAGTTATCAAGATTAATAGTGTAAAAATAATCCCTTATGGATCATTTTCTCAAACTATAGTTTCTGTGACAGAGGTAAGTTTGAAACCATTTTTATAATTAACCTCATTTGAAAAGTAAATTACCAAAACTGGTTTTACTGTTTTTGGAGTTTCAAGAATTACTTATGACTTTTTAAGTTATCACTTTTTCTTTGTAAAAATAATAATGTTAATAGCCCATTTTCCAAATTAATGCTCTCTGTTACAGAGACAAGGTTAAAACCAATTTTAATACAAAGTTCATTAAATATGAAAACTAATGTATGGTTTCACCCATTTTGGAGTTAAAATGAAATAGTTATGCATTTTGAAGTTAACACTATTTTTTCAAGGTATTCATAATTCATTTTCGGATTTCTTAAGCCATTTATCACTTTTCATCGAGCACACGCCAGCCACAGCCAATGACGCGGGACCCCAGGTCGGTTTGACCCGTCCACACCGAATCGGCTCTACGAAACTCAGGGAAAACGATTCCGCAGAATACGCCATCTACTCACCAAGGCGTAAACTCGTAGTTGAACCGCCAAGAGTACATTTGCTAATGCGAGAACGCACAAACCATGAAATACGCCAACACTTAATCGCTAAACTTCGGATTTGAAAACTAATGACGCGCTACGTTGTTTTCGCGCCGCACGCAACGCCTGCGGCTTGCTCACGCTTGCCGCAAAGCGCGCCACGGCGAGCTGGTCGTGGCTCTGGATAGATGCACAACATTGCGCGCACTCTCCGGAGGTGATTACAGCGTCGGAGGTGGACTGCGCCGCCGCGCCGGTCGGAGACGAGCGCGCATTCTTACGACAAAGGTGCATACAACTAAATCGAAGCTCGCAGTCGCAATCCAAAGGTGCCCAAGCTACTAAGGGCAAGTACAACTACTTGGAGCTAGTAGAGGGCCTGAGAAGCTCGGTTGACTGGGCCTGGTCTGAGCCGAGAAGAAAACAGCGACAATCACGCTTTACGCCGAGAGAAGGCCCCGAGCAAAACCAAGTCCAGCAGTAAGCTTGGAATCCTCCAGAGCCCAAGAGTATGCTATCTGAGCAAAAATTGAAGAATGGCCTACCAAAATGAAGTGGAGGTGAAGAGGCTCCTTAGGCCGAAAACGCCCGATCTTCAAATACAGAGTGGTCGCGGCATTGTCAAAAATAAAGTTAGGGAAATGATCGGGGGCCGAGGAATGCGATATGACGCGCTTGGTTGAGGATAATACCTCTCGGCCGAAGAAAGTCCAAGATGTTCACTGCTTGCGTTTCTAGAGCGCCGAGAGCACGAAGGTGAACGGTTCTACAAGCAACGCAAGGACCGTGTTAGCAAAAATGGAGGGGTATTGAACATGGAGTCGAGAGCTACCACCCGCGGACGCCACGGAGTGTGGAGCTCGAGCCGCCTCCCTCTCTCTCTCACAATCGAGGAGAAGTGAGCGGCGCGAAGGGCCTAGAGGGGGTAAGGCGCGAGAGACGCTGGGGTGGGGCGGTGAGACGCCAAGACGGGGAGTGGTCACCGGGCGGTGGACGGATGGCGCCCGACGCGCAGGCATCGCCGCCGCGCGTGGCGCTGGTTCGAGGGCTGCAGCAGGTAGGAGGCGGCCGACAAGCGGCCCGCGATGGCGCGAGAGAGAAAGCGCGCGAGAACGCGGTTGATCGGTTTGATGCGCACCATTG
The DNA here is from genome assembly GCA_036346255.1 of Ampelocalamus luodianensis. Taxonomy (NCBI): domain Eukaryota; kingdom Viridiplantae; phylum Streptophyta; class Magnoliopsida; order Poales; family Poaceae; genus Ampelocalamus; species Ampelocalamus luodianensis. Next base: position 10,571,535 of record CM070635.1, on the reverse strand, counting down.
ATCTAGGATGGCGGCTTGGATTCGTGGGGATCTGACAGTCGGAGAGGGATGCGATCCGGGCCGTTGAACGAGGATCTGACGGCGATGCATGCGCGTACAGCTAGGCGCTTGGGCTGAGCTACTCGCTGAGTCTGACTCGCACCCGAGGAACAAAGAGTCTGCTCTGGCCCGAGTTGACCGAGATTTAAATAGTTTGCCCTACTTTGACTAAGGCTTAGAAATAGAAATAAATTTCAAAATTATGAAATAATTTGTGGGGGTTCCTGGGAGTATATAGTTCCCATAAAAATTATGAAACCCCACTGTTCATATTAAAATTTGTGACATTTAAATTCAAATATGTTGTATGTTTATGTATGTTGTTTGAATTTTAATTAGGTTCAAACTAGTCCCAAAATTTTGGAAAAATTATATTAATTCATGATAATTAATGTAGTATTTAAATAAATTGGTTCCAGATGATGATCACAACTTTGTATCACTGATTTGAAGTGAAATGTGAATTTTGATGTGTATGTCCACCTCAAATTAGATTTTCCAAGTGCAATATAATATGGAAATGTTTTGAAATCAATAATGCATGCTAATGAAATACACATTAATCCATTTTAAATTGTTGGGGCTGTGACAAGAGATGGAATAAGTGGTCGATATGTGAAGTTCGCCTCCACATCATGTCTCAGAGCAACGCGGTATCCATCCACTCCTTCACCTTGAGTTTCCTGACAAGGTAATCGAGGGTTCATCTAAAGGCAAGAAGGCAAGGTAAGTTAGTTTCATAAACCAAAACAGATCAGAGAGAAAAGATACTAAGATGGATAAGGAATAAAAGATATTCTTAACTTAAACTTTCTCAAAGTAACTGATAATTTCAAAATATTTTGACTCGTAAGGCTTACTAACTCTAACGCCAAGCATACCTCTAACCTACAACAAGATGGCTCGATACTAACGCTGGGGACCCTGTAATTATCTCCATACAAGGTCTTAGGGACATAATTACGGGTCTTCCAGAATGAATTCCAATTTAACTCTATCCAAGTGAGAGGCTTAGCCGAATACTAGAGCCTCAACGATCATGCGCTGGCCGCTTCCTTTGCAGCGCTACATGATTGTCGATTCTCTTCGATTCAAGCACTACACTTAGTGAGTTAAATGGGAATCCATTAACAATGAGTATGACATATATTGGCTCCCAAGATCAACGACCAATATACTCATACCCTCATCCAACGTTGGTTACATCCATACAACGCATACAACAAGAGATAAAAGACATACCGCATAATAGTCAAAGTCTACAAATTATTACATACGCCGACCGCCAAATTCAAAGTAAAGTATCAAGTAGCAATGAAGTAAATAAATAAAGCAAAGACCAGTAGTGGTATGCCCATCACCCATCGGCAACCGATCGGGGTTAAATGTTAGCACATTACTCGTTAGTGTCACCAAGTCAACACTAACGGGATCGCATACTCATAATCTTCCTCACCGGAAAAGGCCAAGAAACATCCGCCGAGTACAAGTGTACTCGCAAGTCTTACACAAATAAAAATAGTTATGCATAAGGGTCATTCAAGGATGGCTCATATTGGTTTAGTTTTATAAAGAGACGCAACAATTAACATCCTACACATACTAGTTTTCATGTGCTCATTTTAAAATCAGATTTGAAGTAGAAGTAAAGCATGTAGTAAAGCATTTCAAGATTAAACAATTGAATCATACAAAGACCAAAGTGGCAGCCCACTTTGATGTATCGAACACATGAACATCCCGCTCATGACGAATGCCAAGTTCAACCACAATTTTAATTAAAAGTCTAATAATAAGCAAACGCAAATTTCAAGCTGTCGTCCATAACCGTGGACACGCTATTCGAATAGATTTATACCTGCAGGGGTGTACTACTTACCCACACGACTTGATTAGCCCGTTAGCCTCCGGATGCCTCCGAATATAGCACACTTCCTATGGTGTGCCGTCTGTAAATCAAGATATTGTCGCTTTTAGCAAGATGATTCCATTGGCTAAGTCCTCAACCCGTGGCTCCTAGGAACATAAGACGTTACGGCCTTTATGCCCTATCGGCCCCAAAAGGAACATAGGATTTCACGGTCCTATGCCCTTACAATTACACCACCGTGGGACCCAACACAACAAAACATTCCCCTACTTAACCATACGGCTCCCAACCCGCGTGTGGCAAAGACGAGTGTTGCTTGAACAAAGAGTACCCAAAGTTCGGTCCTTAATTGTCCGCAAGTCCTTCCACTTACCCAATGCTCGTGCACAAAACACCATCACTAACCAACACTTGTCCCGACCAAAAAGCCCATTTAAAAATGACAAAATTTGTCTCATAAAACAGCTACAAAGATCTGAAGTAAAAACATAAAGTAAGAGTTGTGTTTAACCCAAAACCGCGGGGTTATTCCCGACGATCGAACTACCGTATCTAGACTTGCATGGCTAAGCAATTCTATAACCCATAATTCACACATCCTATCTTAAGCATATAGGAGTTGGCATAATTCAAGATTAACCTCAAGCATAGGACATAACTAAACTACACATCACAAAAATATTGACATAATCAAAATAGCATGCAAGCAATTATCATTGCACTATCTTAACCAAACGGGATCAAATATGACGCAAAAGAAAGTTCAAATGATGCTTGCCTTGCCGGGTACAGAGTCTCGCTCTCGTGAGCGTAATTGTCGATATCAATATGCTCGGATCTATATAATTATAACATCAAATAAATACCGAGAAAACAACTCAAAAATCAAAATTCTCAAAAATGCATGATTTTTCTACAATAGTTAGGTTGTGATTTTAGATGGATTTAGGTAAAAGAATTATTTCATTTGGAGTTATGAATTGGAAGTTATGCTATTTTGAATTTCAGGTTTCATTAAACCTTAATATCGATTTAGTTATGCATTTTAGAAGTTAATATCGATTTTCAAAGTATAAATAAACTGATTTCGAATTTACTAAAGTGATTACTACTTTTCTCATCGAAAGGCGCGCTAGCCACAATCGATTTTTATGGGCTCGATGAATGCGGTGCGATTTCGATTTTAACTCGGACTTAACTCGTGAATCGACAATGGGACCTAGCGTCGCTGGCACGTCCACGGACCAGATCCACGCACGCCGCTGCGCAGCCGCCGCGAATCATCGGCTAGGCCCACCACCACCTCTCACACAATTCTTTAACGCTCGATTGCGGCGGCCCGCGCGTAATAGACTCATCGCCGCTTAAGACATCACTTAAATGCTAATGATTGGAGTTTAACGGCTAATGACATGCTACGTTGACGGCCGGCGACGACAACGGATTTCGATCCGCGCGCTTCACCGGCGGTTGTCGGCGATCCGCCACGCGGCGCGAACCAAGAGCATGGACAGATGGAGAATAGCAAGGCGCTCCTAATGGGAGTAGTCCCGACGATCGAGCCGCCCGAACGGCTAGCCGATGGCGAGCGCGGTACTAAACACGGCAAAGGAGCTACGCCGATTTGAAAGCGCTCGAGCAAATGGACACATGCTTATGCTCCTAGGGGCATGAGGAAGCTACCGAGCTAGAGAGGGCCTGGGAAGCTTGGGATGGTCGGAGCAAAGGTTCGGCCGGAGAAGAAGTAGCGGCACAACACGGCTTCACGTGGAGAAGATGATTGGAGAAATCCTACGAATAGAGAATGGTTAAGATAGCTCAAGGACCATATGAGAATGCTTCATGAGCAAAGAATTGAAGAATGGCTTACCAAAACGGTGGGAGAGGAAAGGTTGTTTCCTACGAAAATGGTTCAATCTTCAAATCAACAAGATCCTCGCCTGCAAAGACCAAATCGATTGAGGGGAAAGTCTAAACAGACTAAAGGACACAAGGTGACGCGCAAGGTTTAGGCTAGTACCTCCGGACACGAAGATGGCACAAGAAGTGTCTCGCGCGCGCTCGAAATGGCCGAGCTCAAGATGCACCCGGCTACAAGCAAGAACAAGAGCCGAGCTTAGCAAAAATAGAGATGGCATCGAACAGAAGGAGAAAGGCACCACCCGGTTGGAGCTTACCCTAGAGACGAGCTCAGCTGGCTTCCTCTCCTCTCACAACCGAGGAGAAGTGAGGGAGAAGGAGGTGCCGAGGGGATGTTATGCTCGGCGATGACGGACCGAGGCGGCGTGAAGAGGAGGAGCTCAGGAGTGGTTGCTCGCGCGGTGGCTAACGGGGTGACGGAGCCGCAACGGGCCGAGTGCACGCAGCGCGCCGCGCGGCATTGGATACCGAGCGGACGCGACGGAGGTAGACGACGGTTCGACCGCACGCCCCACCAACAGCGAGACTAAGCGCGCGAGCGAGAGTTAAATGATTTGAGGCGCACCATTGATCTCGGCCGACGGCCGAGATTGAAGAGGTGTTCGCGATCCAAAGGGTTACGCGATCCGGGCCGCTGATTCTCCATCGGTGGCTCACGTGCGGTGCACTTAGTGGGCTCGACCACACACCGCTCGGTCGCTTGAACCCAAGGAATAGTGCACACGCTTGAGTCTAGGTTTTGACTGCAATTTAATTTATTTCTCTCTACTTTGACCGAGGCTTAGAAATAGAAATAAATTTCATAAAATCCTCAAATAATTTGTGGGGGTTCCTGGGATGATATAGTTCCCATAAAAATTATGAAACCCTACTGTTCATAATATATTTTGTAATATTTAAGTTCAAACTTCATGTATGTCTTTTAAGTTGGGTTGAATTTTCATAAGGTTCAACCTAGTTCCAAAAATTCTGGAAAAATTATATTTATTCATGAGAATTAATGTAGTATTTGATTAAATTGGTTTCAGATGATGATCACAACTTTCTATCACTAATTCGAATTGAAATGTGAATTTTGATGTGTATGTTCACCCCAAATTAGATTTTCCAAGTACAATATATTATGGAAATGTTTTGAAATCAATAATGCATGCTAATGAAATACATATTAATCCATTTTAATTATTGGGGCTGTGATACCGCGCTTGGGCGCACAAAGCTTCTTGTGGAAGTGGTCGAAGAAGTGCTTCTGATCGGTCCGCAGATGGTCGACGAGGCGCACTCACGACGCCAGAGTGGGTCTTGCCGGCGACGGCGACGAAGGTGCCCTGGACAGCGACACGATCTTGGACGGTTCTCGCCTGGCACGGCGCGCGTCGGCCGTACCGTGGAGTCGCGCGGCCGGCGCCATGGAGGTCGGCCGCGTGGGGACGCCGTGGCTTCTTGCACTTGATGGCCACCTAGAGACTCGAAAAGTAGTACACCCATAGGAAAAACAAGAGATCTGCTGGATTGGGCCCAGCCGTATACCTAGGTCTAATGTGTTTACTTCTGCCACAGTCCAAACGGGCTGAACACAATTAAACCCACAGATTGCCACATGCAGCCCTGGTCGTATACCTAGGTCTAACTGTGTTTACTCTCTGACCACGTGTCCAAACGGGCTGAACACAATTAAACCCACTGGCTACCGCATGCAAACCCTATAGCAACAGTCTTATAAGTGGTATTAGGTCTTCTCCCAAAAGACTAGTCCAATAGGTGAGGTCTCTCTCATACTTATAAGTTGTACTTTTTTCATCCCACAACTAATGTGAGACTATTCCCAACATCCCCCTTCACACATCAGTTGTGTATTTTCGCAACCATGAAGTCCAAAGAGATGTTAGACTCCTGAGCTCTGATACCAATTGTTGAATCGGACCTTGGCCATATGGCTAGGTCCAACCGGGTTTACTCCTCGGACCACAGATCCAAACGGGCTGAACACAACTAAGCCTATGGGCTGCTGTATACAAGTTCTATAGCAACAGCATTATAAGTGGTATTGAGTCTTCTCCCCTAAAAGACTAATCCAATTGGTGAGGTCTCCTCCACACTTATAAGTTATACTTTTTTCTTCCCACAATCAATGTGGGATCATTCCCAACAAGATCTCTATATATAGTAGGTGCAGTGACACAGTAGTACTAGTAAATGAAAGCTTACCCTTGAAAGCTTCCTCGACCTTCATGTTCTTCCTGATGCAGTCGGCGCACTTGGTCAGGCCGATGACGACCGGCGCCGCCTCGCCCTCAGCGTTGGCGACGGCGATCACCATCAGAACGGCGCAAACGCCCAAGAGAACTCTGCGAGATACCATTGTTGAACCCTAGCTATTTGCTAGCTAGCCAATTGCTTTTGTCTGTGAAGTAGTAGTGGATATGGGTGAAGAGCAAGGAGAAGCAACGCATGGCTTATATAGGCGTCCGCTTGATCGATACAGCTCGATTGATCTGGTCGTGAGATCGGCTAATTCAATTTTGGCGCCAAAATTGAAGATTGCGAATTAAGGCCGTCCATTGCATGCATGATTTGATCACGTACTACGTACGTGCTTCTCGATCCATCGGTTGGTAGTTACGTACGTACGTAGGTCCACACCGTTTGTTGCGGCACATGCATGGAGAGAAAGTACGTTAATACATATTGAGTTTGAGTGTGATACAAATTGAGTTTGAGTGTGATATGAATTTCGTTTCTTAGATTGAGTTTAAGTGTGATACAAATTGAGTTTGAGTGTGATATGAATTTCGTTTCGTACTCTAACTCATAGTTATACTCCTATATAGAGTTTTTATGTAATACTATAAATATATCCCTGTAGTCCATAGGGAAGAGAATGAGCTTCATCGTAAGCATATCCTGATATAGTGATATTGCTTTTGTGCGTCCGTGTTTTTCCCCGAAAGATTTTTCCATGTAAAATGCGTGTTTTTCGTTCCTATTTTTCTGTGCATTATTAACAACAAGTGGTATTAGAGCACATATGACATCTAGTCAACATCGTTACAACGTCTTATCATTGTCTCGTCAGCTTGGCAAATTGACGTATTGATCTACAGTTGTTTGTCGAATTCGAAGTGGAGGCCGCATGTTCCTTCGCGCCGAGTCCGAAGCCCGGTACTTGTCCAAGCCGAAGTCGAAGCGGAGTTAAGTAGAGCACTCGGCTTGCCAACCATCTACGAAAGCTGTCGCACATGCGACCAGAGCAAAAAAGTTGTCTCAGTATCAAACCCTATTAGACTTAATCTTGTTACATTAAGCACGTTTGGTTTGTTTCTGCATGGCACTTACACGCTGCACGTCTGCGTGTGTGTTTAGCTCACCGAAAGTCTAGGCTACATATCTTTGTATTCAAGTTGTTTTCAGTTAAGGAGAATAACAGAAAAAAGAAAACGACGCAAGTTGTGTTGGCGTAGAAAACAACTGTGTTCTTCTGTAATCAGGGCGTTCCCGGTGCAAAGTGTTGTGTGTGTGTCCATATATTGCTCTGTATTTCCGACATTTGGTATCAAAGCTGGTGTTGTTCATCCTTGTATGCTCAAGATTATGCCACGCCACTGGGAAGTGGAGTCACTAGCGATGGAGAGGCATCACAAAGGCGCCGGCGAAGGAGGGGAGCACCTCCCTCCAATGTCCGCTGCTGACCAGTAGCAATTACATGGCATGGTCTATGAAGATGCGAGTATACATGGAGGTACAGGTCATATGGGAATGGGATGCAGTGGAGGATGCCTCCGGGGAGGTCGACAACCGGCACGACAAGATGACGCTCGCGGCCATCTACCAAGGCGTGAGCGAGGAGAAGCTGCTTCTTCTCACCGACAAGAAGACGGCCAATGAAGCATGGAGTGTATTGAAATCCATGTACGTGTGGGGACCGACCGAGTGACAAGAGCAAAGCTACAAACCCTCAAGACGTAGTTCGATGAACTCTGGATGCATGAAGGGGAGCCTGTGGATGATTTTGCCATGAGACTTACTATGGTGCTCAGCAAAATGCGCACACTAGGAGAGAGGATTGATGTGGGGACCCCGGTAATTATCTCTATAAGACCGAGATTAGACAAGGTCTTAGGGACATAACCACGGGTCTCTGGTAAATGAATTCCAATTTAACTCTATCCAAGTGAGAGGCTTAGCCGAATACTAGAGCCTCAACGATCATGCGCGCTGCCCCTTTGCGAGCGCTACATGATTGTCGATTCCCTTTCGATTCGAAGCACTACACTTAGTGAGTTAAATGGGAATTCATCAACAACGGGTAAGACGTATATTGGCTCCCAAGATCAACGACCAATATACTCATACCCTCATCCAACGTTGGTTACATCCATACAACGCATACAATCAAGAGATAAAAAGGCATACTGCATAATAGTCAAAGTCTACAGCTTATTACATACGGCCGACCGGCCAAATTCAAAGTAAAGTATCAAGTAGCAGCGGAAGTAAATAAATAAAGCAAAAGACCAGTAGTGGTATGCCCATCACCCATCGGCAACCGACTGGGGGTTAAATGATAGCACATTACTCGTTAGTGTCACCCAAGTCAACACTAACGAGATCGTCATACTCATAATCTTCCTCACCGAAAAGGCCAAGAAACATCCGGCGAGTACAAGTGTACTCGCAAGTCTTACACAAATAAAAATAGTTATGCATAAGGGTCATTCAAAGGATGGCTCATATTGGTTTAGTTTTGCGAAAGAGACGCAACAATTAACATCCTACACATACTAGTTTTTCATGTGCCCATTTAAAATCAGATTTGAAGTAGAAGTAAAGCATATAGTAAAGCATTTCAGTAATAAACAATTGAATCATACAAGGACCAAAGTGACAGCCCACTTTGATGTACTAAACACATGAACATCTCGTTCATGACGAATACCATGTTCAACCACAATTTTAATTAAGAGTCTAACAATAAGCAGCCACAAATTTCAAATGGTCGTCCATAACCGTGGACACGGCTATTCGAATAGATTTATACCCTGCAGGGGTGTACTACTTTACCCACACGACTTGATTAGCCCGTTAGCCTCCAGATGCCTCCGAATATAGCACACTACCTATTGTGTGCCGGCCGGGTAAATCAAGATATGGTCATTTTTAGCAAGAAGATCCCATTGCTAAGTCCTCAACCTGTGGCTCCTAGGAACATAAGATGTTATCGCTCTATGCCCTATCTACCAAAAGGAACATAGGATTTCACGGTCCCATGCCCTTACAATTTCACCACCGTGGGACCCAACACAACAAAACCTTCCCCTACTTAACCATACGGCTCCCAACCCGTGTGGCAAAGACGAGTGTTGCTTGAACAGCAGTACCCAAAGTTCGGTCCTTAATTGTCCGCATAAGTCCTTCCACTTACCCAATGCTCGTGCACAAAGCACCATCACTAACCAACACTTGTCCAGACCAAAAGCCTATTTAAAATGACAAAATTTGTCTCATAAAACAGCTACAAAGATCTGAAGTAAAAACATAAAGTAAGAGTTGTGTTTATCCCAAACCGCCAAGTTATTCCCGACGATCGAACTACAAATATCTAGACTTGCATGGCTAAGCAATTCTATAACCCATAATTCACACATCCTATCTTAAGCATATAGGAGTTGGCATAATTCAAGATTAACCTCAAGCATAGGACATAACTAAACTACACATCACAAAAATATTGACATAATCAAAATAGCATGCAAGCAATTATCATTACACTATCTTAACCAAAACTGGATCAAATATGATGCAAAAGAAAGTTCAAATGATGCTTGCCTTGCTGGTACAGATAGCTGCTCACTCTCGAGTAGCGTAAGTGTCGATATCAATATGCTCGGGATCTATATAATTATAACATCAAATAAATACAGAGAAACAACTCAAAACCAAAATACTCAAAAATGCATGATTTTTCTACAGTAGTTAGGTCATGATTTTAAATGATTTTTGGTGAAAGAATTATTTCATTTTGATTTAGTATATGAAAGTTATAATGGTTTGAATTTCAGATTTCAATATGTCATTTATGTAATTTAATTATGAAGTGAAATTTTGTAGAATAGTGGCGAGCACATGGATTACATAGATAAATAGGCAATATTATTATAAGTTGAAAACAGTTGAGTTTGTCCTTTTTGGAGTTTTTATGATTTAGTTATGTATTTTCAAAGTTATCGACCTTTATAGTGTAACAATAATAGAGTTAAAGATTATATTCTTCCAAATATAGTTTTGTGACAGAAGTAATATGGAGACCATTTTTAAAATTTAGTTCACTGAAAATAAAAATTATCAAAAGTGGTCTCACTATTTTTGGAGTTTCCAATAATTACTTATGCATTTTTGAAGCTATCAGTCCTTTTCCTATTGTAAAAATAATGGTTTTAATGGATTAATCTCCAATTAATACTCTCTGCTACAGAGACAAGGTTTGAACCAATTTTAACATAAAGCTTATTAAAAATAAAAATTATCAGAAGTGGTTTCACTAATTTTGGAGTTAAAATGAATTTGTTATGCATTTTAGAAGTTATTCATATTTTACAGTGTGTAAATAACTCATTGTCGGATTTTCCAGATAATTAATTACTTTTCTCACTCACCTACAGCTAGCCAAAGAGGATGACAAATGGGACCGGGGTCAAAGTTTGACCCAGTCAAAACGACTTGGGCTCGGCCGAAGGTAGGAAGAAGACGATTCCAGCATATACGTATTCTTTTCACGAAAACGTAATTTGTTGTAACGATTCTAGAAATGCGTTTTCCTTAAGAGAAAACGTACTACTAATATTCACGCATCCACTTAACTAGACATACGGACCCACAGGTCATCAAACACAACTAACCATTTTAATTCAAAACTCAATTACTGTTTAAGCGGGGTCCACACGTCAATGACTCATGAGTAAGTTAAGACATCCATTATTACTCAAAGCAATCACTAGCGCTAATCCAAACAAGATTTGGGCTCTTAAATACCCAGCTACAGAGGCTGGTCGGAGGTTCCGACCGTAGGGAAGCTCGCGGAGCCGGCGGTTGCCGAGCTCGCCGGCGGCGAGTCAGCGGCGCCCTAGGCCCGAAGTAAGTTAAAATGGATTGCTAGGGATCGTGGCTACCTTCAGGGGGTGACTTCACCGGCGGAGGGGCACGGTGGCGCGTCGGCGGCGGAGTTGAGCGGAGGAGGCAGCTCGGGCGTCGACGTCTCGGCCGCGTGAAGCTGATTCAACTCAGGGAAGGTGACTGGATTTGAGCTCTAGGGTGCTGCAATACGGTAGAGGCTCGGCACAGGGCTGATGCTCACTGGCGCCGCTCCGGCGACCACGGAGCACAGCGGCGGTTCTCCTACCTCACCGGCGAAACAAAAAGAACGGTGAGGCATTGGAAGGTGTGAGACAAAGAGCGTTGGGGTAGGTAGGGAAGCTCACCGAGCTGTCGGACTCGGCGGAGAAGCTCGGCAAAACCCGGCGGTGAAGCTTCACGGCGGCAGGGCAGAGCTGGCGATAAACACGGTGGCTCCCGGTGACCGCGCCCACCGTAGGGGAAGGTGACGCCCACGTTCCCGCTGGCTCAGTGGACGGCGAGGCTCCGGCCCAGTGAGAATGAAAATGGTGCCGAGTGAGGAGCACGAAGGAGGGGTCCTTGGCCAGAGAGAAACGACGGTGGGGGTTCTCTCCTCTCCTCCTTCTTCTCGGTGGAGGCAAAAGGGGAAGAATGAGGTGACATGAGAGGAAGGAGAGTGGCAGAGGGTGGTCACGGGAGGTATGAGGGGCTCAGGCGGTCCTCGTGGCGCAAAGGCAGTGGCTGTGAATGGCGGTGGAGGCAGGAGCTCGATCGAGCGGCTGCATGCGTGCGCACAGTAAGGGACGGTGGGATTGAGTGAGGGGAGGAAGGTGATGACAGGTGGGCCCTGGAGGTAAGTGGCTCAAGTGACTGGGTCGGTGCCGAGCGGGTTGGGTGGAGCCAAGATGGCTCGGCTCGGTCTGAGTCGGGGTCTGGTCCTGCTAGGAATAGGGTTAGTTTTTTTTTTAATATGTTTGACCACACTACAACCGATTTGACCGAGGCTTCAAAAATAGGAATAAAATTCCTAAAATCATGAAATAATTTGTGGTGGTTCCTCGGATAGTCTAGTATCCATAAAAATTATGAAACCCCATTGTTCATATTAAAATTTGTGACATTTAAATTCAAACATGTTGTATGTCTATGAGTTGTTTGAATTTTAATTAGGTTCAAACTAGTCCCAAAAATTTTGGAAAAATTATATTAATTCATGATAATTAATGTAATATTTAAATAAATTGGTTCCAGATGATGATCACAACTTTTTATCACTGATTTGAAGTGAAATGTGAATTTTGATGTATATGTTCACCTCAAATTAGATTTTCCAAGTACACATATTAATCCAGTTTAATTGCTGGGGCTGTGACAATTGAAGACTCCTACATGGTTGAAAAAAAAACCATGACCATCGAGGAGGTTTTTTGGCTAGCTGAAGACGTTCGAGGAGCGCATGAAAGTGTATGGCAGCGGGCGTGTGTAACATCCCCAAATTAATTAATGGGATTTAGTATGCATCTTATCAGCATGCTTGACATTTTGGAATCATTTGCATAAATTATTGTTTTTGGAAAATCTAAATCAAAGATCAAACTTACACATCAAATTTAAACTCCAAATAAAAATAGCAACAAAAACTTATGATCATCTTCTAGAAACAATTTATTCAAATATTATAATAATTATCATGAATAAATATAATTTTTCTAAAATTTTGGAACTAGATTCAACCCCTAAAAATTCAAACACAAATCAATGACCTACCCTAAGTTGGAATTTATATATTACAAAATATATTATGAACAATAGGGTTCAATAATTTTATAGAAACTAGGCTATCCCAGAACCTCTATAAAAATTTGCATAATTTTTTTGAATTTTATTTCTATATTTAAAGCCTCGGTCAAACCTTCGCTAATTGGTCAAATCAGTTTTTTAACTCGACTAACATGTTGGACCGCATCGGACCCCAACCCGACCGAGCCACTTTCTAATTGGTTCCACCCAACCTCTTAAATGCACCGTCGCATGCATGTCACCGGATCTGAGATCAACCGCCCGATCGGTTTGCCCGCTCGCATCGTCCGACTCATCGTGGCCGCCGTGTATCACTAATCGCCGGGCCGCGCGATCGAGCCATCTTCTACCTCGGCAAAGCTCGCATGCAGAGCTGGGCGCCACGCTCTACATGCTCTCGCGCCGCTCTGTCCTCCCGTGACTCCACCGCCTCGCCGACAAATCACCGAGCACCGCCGCCACGCCGCTTCCAACCCGCCGCCCCGAGCTTAATACCTCCGCACGCCTCCTCTCCCTCACTTCTCTCTCGGCCGTGGGAGAGAAGGAGGCTTTGAGCTCTCCCCTGTCCCGTAAGCGCCGCGCGACCGCGCCATTATCCTTATCCTTCGACGCCGTCCCCATTGTCTCTAACCCGAGCTTCTCTCGCCTTGTAGCTCTCGGAAAAGGGCCGCTTCGCGCTTCGGTACACGCCCGGCGGTGTCCGAACCGCTGTATCGAGCCGGTTTCTCCTCGGTAAGCCTTGGTCCTCTAACCTTGTCTCGGGAGCTCGCGTAGCCCTATTGAGTTTCCCACCAAGTTAATCATCTTTTCGCGCAGCACGCAGGAGATCGCCTTTCGCTCTCGGCCCCGCCGCAGCGCCTCGGTCTTCCCGACCGAGACGGTGAGGCATAGTCCAATTCCGGCATTAGGGGCAACGCATGGACGCCCTGTGGCCTCACCAACTTTCCCTAGCCGCTAACCTCCACGGCGAGCTCCTCGTTGGCTACTTCGCCGCCTGGTCCATCGCCACCGCCATCCTCCGACCATCCCCGACGTCCTCTCGAACTCCGGTGCGTTCCTAGTACCTCCTAGTCACTTGTATGCGCGTTAATTGCTTAATGCGCCGCGGGTCGTTCTTGCCTCATTGGACCGGCGCCACGCCGCCGGCCTTGCCGCTCGCCACAAGGTTGCCCGAGCCCCAACTCCACCACCCTCATGGTCGCCTCCACTCCCGGATCCATTTTAGCCCTCAACACCACCTCGCGCGCCAACCGCCGGCGCCGATCCATGACCCGAGCCGCCCACCGTCCCTATGCTCCTCTATTGGCTCTTTCTCTCGTATACTTTCACCGTGTGACCGGATGAGTAAGTAAGGAGATTAGGTGATAATTGTACTAGGTAATTAACCTGAGTTTGGTGGTTAATTTTAAGTTACATGCTTGATTAGGGAGAGCTATCTTAAGATGAATGGACAAGAGTGAAAGAATTTCAGAAAACCGACAACAGAACTTCGAGCACTGATAGTTTTGATATTCAGCAGCTCAATCATCACATCGTGCTAAGTTTGTGATTGAGCTTTTAAGATCAACTCAAAAATTTGCTTAACAAAAGAGTGTTTGATCTAGCAAGAAGTTTTAGTTAACAGACTCCCAAATCGGAAAAACTTTCTTAAAAGGATAAAATAGCGAGAGAAGGTTTTAGGCAATTTAGAACCACAACTTCATTAAACTTCAACCTTCTAGTGCAAGTGATGATTGGTTTAAGTGATCTTTAGAATTTAGCTTAATTCTATTAGACAATTGGTAGTTACCGTCAGCCAGACTTTTAAAACCGAACAACCAATGCCGAGGTGAATTTTCCAAGTTAATCGAGAAACACTAACTCCTTTCTCACTGAGTATTAAACAGAGAAGTGGTCTAACAAAAACTGTATTTGTAGTAGTCCGATAACAATACTAAGTTAGAGTTTAATTCAAATGGTCAATTTGCATTTACTCGATGAAATAGCCAAATCTGAAAATTTGTTATCTCAAGGAAGTGGTAAGTAGCCCTAGCACTTTAGTTCGAAAATGTTTTGTTGTAGAATGAATGAAGAGAGGAGTTTGAGTGAAAAATTAAAGTGACAGAGGCAAATGACTTGGTTAATACTGTAGTCGGGAATATTATTGACACTTTTAGCTCTTAAGCTAGCACTAGCAATCCTACCGACAACCAAATTTTGTTATTCAAATCAAGCAAGGAGCTAGAACCTTGTTAAGTACAAAGATCGTAAGTGCAATTTCTTAGTGGCTAGCTCTTAGTAATTAAATCTAAAAGAGTAAAATTAGGTAAAGGACAAGAGTTAGATTACATGTATGACAAGAACTTTATGCCTTGATTATGATAATAGCATTAGTAGCAATAAGTCCATGGGTTGATCAAGAAACCGATAAAGCAAATAGAGGTAAAGAATATTGTAGCCCCACCTTAGAATAAAATTCATAACTAATTTACTTTAACTCCAAATTGAATGAAACCAATTTTGTTGGTTCTCATTTTTAAAGTGCCCTTAATTGGAATAGGTTTGAGTTATGGTTCTGTTACAGAAAAATTTGTTAATTAAATTAATTATACATTAAGGACTTAAACCTTGATAAATTCCTAGAAAATTCATATGAGCTCCAATCAAACTAAAAATTTCACCTAAATTCGCCTAAAATGTTACTCTACCTTCTGTGAGATTTCCATACTTTATTGATTATTTTGCAATTTTGGCTTCAATTGGTGTTTATTGCAATATCGTTTTCCGTTAGGTGTTTGGCGATACCTTTATATTCATGAGGTCATTATGCGAGTAACCTGAGATTGAACAAGTGGTACAGCAAAGGTGCGAGCACCCTCCTCTTGATCATATTGCTCCCAGTGATTTTTTTTTAAAAAAAGTTTTGTGTGAGTTTTATTATCGCAATTGCATGCTATTTTGAAATGTATTGTTTGTGGGTAGAAGTAGTTAAATTCCTAATTGCTGCATTAGCCCTCCTTTGAATGTTGATCACCCTTTTACCTTGAACGACTAAGGTTATATGTTATATGGGACCGTTTAATAGTTTGTAGAACGATGCTTAGCCATGCTAGTAGTCTTAGCCAAGAGCAGTTGATGGAGCTAGTCCATCGGCTAGTGGGTTAAATTGAATCTTACTGAAATTTGAGGATTTTATGGATTGGATTATGATGGATTTGAGGGATGTATCCAGATCTTCGCATCTGGGGTTTGTGGTCATGTTGGGCATGGGTTTTATGTTCTTAACTTGGACGGGGTGTAGGGTGATCATGAAATATTGTTGTTGTTGTTGTTGTTATGGAATTGTGTAGCCCCGTCTGGGTGTTTAAGGACCGGTCTGTGGTGTGATGAACCAAGTCTTACGTGCAACCACACGCCGGGATAATGGCGAACGCTTGGCTTAATAATTTGTTGTGTGCTAGCTATCAAAACACAATGGGATTGACAATTGTTATTGTTATGTATCTAATTGTTCTTTTGTCAATCTCGCGGGGGCATGTTAAGGGTCGCCTTACTTGCTCTTAAGGGTCTCTTGTTTGATAGGGACTTACTTACGTAACGAGGTTTCACCGTGGTTCTAGCGCGTACGATAGCCTGCCATGGGATTCTGAGCCTCGGGTGGTTTGATAGTTAGGACATAATATTGTAACGGCCTCGTTATGCTACCTCAGTCACACTCCTATGGAAGAGTGCATTGGCCGACATTAAGAGGAATGCATATCGTGTGGGTAAAGCTGTACAACTCTGCAGAGTAACTAAATCCATTCGAATAGCCTCGTCCTAGGTTATGGACAACACTTGTGGGAAAGCTGGCACAGTTAACTTTTGGGAAATTAAGTTTGGGTTATGGTTGGAAATGTCTTGTCTTTATGTTAGTTTGTTCAAATATGAAATTATCTCATGAACGCGTAGTTCGCGCGTTAATGTTGTTGAGGAATGAATTGTGCCACGAATGAGATGTTCGTGTGTTGATTATACTTGGAGATTATACCATTGTTGATCATTACTTACTATCATAAAATGTTTTCTAAATGTTTTACAAATGGCAAGTTAGAATCTTTTATCCTTATGCAAAACTTGCTTTATGCGAAATATTGACTAGTTTAGTAGCCTTCCTTTGACACTTACATGCATCCTTATTTCTTTTGAAAGTCTCGCGAGTACAACTTTGTACTCTAACAGTGTCTATTTGTTCAGGTAAGAACGACGGGTGCAACGGCTTTAACTCCAGTTGGTTGCTTGTGGGATTGTGGGCATACCAACTCGGTTATCCCCTTTTTGTTTTAAGTTTATCTTCCGCTGCAATTTATTTGTGTTAATTAGATTTGGCCGACCGGCCCTCTTATGCAACCTTGTACTATAAGGTTCTATTTAAAAGATGTTGTAATTGATTATTTTATTCTTGTACATTGTGTATGGATATGATTGCAATGTTGTGTACTAGGATATGTGCATGTTAGCCACTGATCCTTGGGAGCTAGCATGTGACACATATCCGGGTCACTCGGAATCATGTTCGTCTCACGTTAAGTGTTGCGTTTACGGCGTAATCACTTAGCTTGATACGGGTCCGATCTCGGGGGTCCCCACAGCGTGGGGGTGGGGGGGCGGGGAATTCTTCTGACCCGCGCTGAGTGGAAGGCAAAGACCAGTGGAGAAAACTCATCAAATTTGTCTAAAGGGCAAGGAAACGGTTGTGATCGTGGGCACGGCGTGGTCGTGGGTGATAGAGCGCCCATTGGTGCCGCGAAGGTGAACATGGCAGCAGTAGCAATCACCGTGAGTGAAAATTTGACAAAGCCAAGGTGCGCTGCTATGAGTGCCAAAACTATGGGCATTTCGCGTTTGAGTGCCATTCCAATAAGAAAGATGAGAAGGCTCTTGTTGCAGAGAAGCGTGATGATGATGAACGGACATTATTCATGGCCGAAACCTGCAAGCTTGCTCAGTCCATCGAAGCAGTATCTGATGAAGTGATGCTCAATGAGGACAAGGTTGTGCTTAATTGGGATCCGAGGAGATGCAATGCAGTGCCATCGGGTACCTTGACATTGGCGCAAGTAATCATATGATCGGCTGCAAAAGCATGTCCTTTGAACTAGATGATTCAGTAAAGGGCACTGTGAAGTTTGGTGATGGCTCAATTGTGAACATATGTGGGCATGGGACAATACTCTTACGGTGTCAAAACAAAGAGCACAAGGTACTCGCTGATGTTTACTATATTCCAAATTTGTGTAGCAATTGTTGGCACTCAACGTTAACTCGAAGAACACCACACGCACGCGTGAACACACACACACACGTGAAGGAAACTCTCAATCAGCAATAAGGAAAAACGGGAAAGGATTTTGTAACACCCCAACTCTCAAAGAGCCTGGAATGCTACTGGAAATAAACTAATCTAGCACAATCTATAATTTTTTTTGACAGAGTCTCCTTTGTTTAATCAGCTATTCCGAGAGTTCAACGATAAATCATAGCATTTAACAAAATTCTCAGGATCAAGCACGATAATCAATTGAACATACCAAGACCGGGCAATCTCATTATTACAATTAAACAGTTACTCAAACCAAAATGATCTATGAGTGATAATCATCAGTTCATTTATTTCTAAAATTGAAACTAAGTGGTAAACGCCTTAAGAGTGTGAGGTAGTGAGTGCATCCATCATCTATTCCCTCCCATGCATGTCATTCCTGCCATTGGTACCTAAAACACATTAAAGTAAGAGTGAGCCCAAAGACTCAGCAAGTATCAATAAGGCTATAAACAAGAACACAAACATAGCATCAATGATCCACAATAACAAAACACTAATCATAGCCCTTTTTAACTAATGAAATACAACCAATGCAATGCTCCTTTGAACTTTATCTCTTTTCGCATTTTACCGGTAATGCGGAGTATACAACCGTCGCTAGATACCCTTGCTCGTGCCCACCGCACAGGGGACCAAGAGCCTATACACCACATGTATAGGGACCTTTGCCCATCCTCTTAATGATGGGGACCTCTTTGCTCATAGCCCACATTCCACGAATGTGGGACCTCAACCCGTCATTTATATGACGGGACTCAATCAGATGTGCTTGGTCACCACGTGACCAAGGCACTGTATGCTCTCAACATGCATATGCACCATGATAACATTCTTCATATGCAGGAATTCAACATATTCTCATTAACATGTAAGCATTAACAACAACATCATACATGAATAAATTTATTCATACTTCTAGCATTCCACATCATTGATATTCATAGCATTCTAGCACCCATGAATAGCACATTTAATCATAATACTAGCAAACTTGAACAATCACTCTTGAATATCAATTAATCATTTTTCTAGTATTCACCATCCTTACATCATACTTATCACACTATCAACCTTGCATGGTTATTACGCATCAAAGTATTAGCATCCTCTATCCAATAGTCATAATTATTCACTCAAACAGAGTACTTGCATTCACCAAGATAAATTGGAACTCATCACCATAACATCCATGCCTAGCTATTATGAGCCAAACACAAACAGTCACAGCATACAAGCATAAATATACAATAGCCCGAATACTTGCCTTAACCGTGCGAGAACGGTGGACGCGAAGAGGGCGCTGCCCCTGGGATCACGCTCCCACCTGAACATAAAGGTAACCCCAATCTAATACCAACATACTGGACCAAAATCATAAATAACAACACAATTTGACTCGCTAAACTCCCAAGCGTTTCCAATCTTCTAATTTCTGACGATCGATTTGGTGCTCACTGCGGACAGTCAACTTCTAAAATACATACATTTCTGCTCAGGAATCCAAATAGGATGTTCTTGGACTTTCTGAAAAGGTAATTAAATTATCTAAATAAACCTAGTTGGGGAGCCCTTTTGATTCTGCCCTTAACTACCCCTAGCAAACCAGTCTATCAAACATCAGAATTCACGTCGGGTTCTCTGGACAGTACGCTAAAACCACCATAACTTTTTCTACGAATGTCCAAGTCTCGCGTTCTTTATCTCTATGAAAAGGTAAAGAAATTACCCACATTTTTCGTTATATTGAGGTCCCCTGATTCTCCAATTAATTAATAGTTCTAATCAGTTTTCTACAGACTGTCCAGAATCTGATAGAACAACAGGACAGCAATACTAGAAAATTCATAACTCCCAGACCGTTAATCGGATATGGGAGATCTTGGCGGCCATTGAAAGCTAAGAACATAATGTAAAACTCTATAGGAGACCAAAACTCCTAATTCGACCTCTAACCACATGAAATTGACCACGCAAGATACTGGACAAAACTGCAATTTCAGCGGGCAGATTGCAACCAAGCCAAAACCACCCGATTACTCTTCTACGACTAATTACCCAACAACAAACGACGCGTTACCCTTGAAGAAGCTGAAGAGCGCCAACCCCGGATGGTGATCCCGCTCCCTTCTCTTCTCCCTTCTCTTCTCCCTTCTTTCTTCCTCTTTGGCCGGCTGCAAGGGCTCCTTCTTCTTTCTTTTGGCCGGTGCAATGGGGATTGGAGGAGTTTGGGAGGTAGCAAGGAGGAAGATGGGCAGGAGGAGGTTGGGGCGCAAGGGGAGGAAGGGGAAGAGGTGGGCAGCCGCAAGGGGAGGAAGTGGGGCGTGGGAGTGGGAGGCGGCTAGGGTATGGGGTGGAAGTGGCAGCCCCTCCCTTGGCCGGCCACCCTTGGTCCCTCTTGGGCCAAGGCCCAAGCCAGTTGTGGAAATTCAGCAAAAACCCTCTCTAAAAGTCGAATGCAAATTCCCATTGGTCCCTCCCGAAGATCCATTGAATTCTCTCCGAACATCTAATCTTTCCGACTAAAGCTTAACACACTTTCGGGTATTACATTCTACCCCCTAACAGATTCAACCCCGAATCTAAACACGCTTAAGCGAAAGAACAACCACGACCGAGAACGAACAGCGGTAACCACGCACTGCTGTGAACAACACCTGCTTAAAGCTCACGCACGCAAAACTCCAACTTCCCAAGTGGTCTCTCTCTTGGACTGAGGACCAAAACACAAGGACTAGCGAGAACAACCCAATGTATCTTGGGTTAAACTTCCCAAAGATACCGAACAAAAGACATGCACATAGAACACAGAACTCGTGTTCCACCTTCTAAAATAAACTCCTCACTAAAGCAAGGACCACCTCCTTAAACCGAAACACACAATGAACTCGCTTTAAACACACTCTTTTACCGACAAAGCCCAACTGAAAATGAAGGACTCTCATCGCAACCAAACGTTACCGACTCGGTACTAAAAGTCAAATTCAGAATTGAAGATTTATCACGAAAATCTTTCCACCTTCAATTTAGAAAATTTGCAAATAAACACCACGATCACCAAAAGAGAAATCACTCGAATAACCAAATCCATCATTTCTTTTATTCTTTCTGAATAGATAAGAACCACACAAGCCAACATAAAGTCAAGCCCAATTTGCGAAAGACGTCCGTCATAAACTCATAGCTTATACAAGATCAAGAGAGTGTTTCAGTACTCGAGGAAATAATTTTTTTCTCAATTTCTCCTTTAGAAATAAAATTTCTTTCAACTTTTGGGAATCCCGAATCATCGCATAACACACTAACCCATCTCTCTTAACTTGGCATTCTTAACGCTATGCTCAAACAGAAATACATCAACCACACCTCTGTAGAGAGGCTCTATCAACTCCACAGAAACAATACTCTAGTCAACTCCTCTACCGACAGAATTACTTTGATAGATAACTTCTGATGCATCCTAAAAATGGATCTTCCCACGTAATCACGTTACCTCAATCCTTAAGAATGAATAACTCGGAATTCACTTCACATAGTCTCATGTATTTCATCAAAAGATTTCTATCAATGATCATCCCACTATTCGAAATCCACCCTTATACTACTTCTTCACATTATCATTGGGCGATCAAAGTTCTAGCATAATAATGCAAATGCCAAATTTAACCTCTAAGACTCTTGTAACGAAATTCTCATATACAAGATAGGGAAATCCTCAGATTAAATTCCTAAAATCCCACAATTCCAACATACTCACTCATTAACATCATCATGAAAATATTTTCTTGACCAGTTTACCTTTACAAAGATTATAACTCTCAAAAGGTTACTCATTTAAAGCCAAATCACTCTTGACGTTACTCAACATTTTCCATTATCCTATTAATTGACATGGCGATTTGATTACTTTGTAATCCCACTCTCATTAAACCACATCATCAAGAATAACTTTCATAGCCTCGCAATACTACCAAATTGCGATACTCTAATAAATTGATCCGATTTCCATACTTGCTAATTCTAATGCTCGGTCAAAAGAAAACCAAATCTTGGACTACATCTCGCTATA
Organism: Ampelocalamus luodianensis; assembly: GCA_036346255.1. Taxonomy (NCBI): domain Eukaryota; kingdom Viridiplantae; phylum Streptophyta; class Magnoliopsida; order Poales; family Poaceae; genus Ampelocalamus; species Ampelocalamus luodianensis. Next base: position 10,549,386 of record CM070635.1, on the reverse strand, counting down.
GGTCCTACTAGTTGCGACAACGAAATCATAGCTCCAAAGACAAATATTCTTTTAACTCAAATCCTCTCCAAGGATTATTCTAATAAATCGATTTATTACTCCGTGCCTCTCGACACAACCCCGACACCTAAGGGTTCACCAAACCATCTACTAGACAACCACTATCTAGATGCCAAAACACCACCTACGAGACTTTACAATACAGTTGGTTAACCTTTTCTTAGAAGAAGAGGCAAATAGAAATAAATTTCAGCACAAAGGAGAACGTTACCACTTACAGTAGTTACAAGATCAAGAGAAACAATCGATAAAACTGTTCTCAAAACCAACATATATGATCAAAGTTGAGGCGCACGTCCCACAAGCGAGAATATCAAACCTTAGACGAGAATAAAACACCGCTTTTAGAATTGGAAAACTCTTATGGGAAAGAACAAAAGTTTTAGACAAACTTCAATATTCGCAAGTTATGAAACTTTACTTCAATCTCAAATACTTCTACTTCACTGACTTTCGTTGGTTACAAGATCACCCAGCAATTCCGACAAAGAGTATTTGAAGATCGAACTCCTAATCCACTTAGGAACTAGTAAAACCTCTCAACACGTCACTTTGCTCTAAACAAATTCAGCTATCACATCAACATGAGGTCTGAAAGATCACAAATGCGAACTAGAAACATATTCAATTAATCAACATCTGGCGAGCGATCCAGTCCCTTTATACAAAACATTCAATATTATCATCATAATCCCTTACTGACAATCACACTAGTAATGTAATAATACACTCTTAGCGAGACTCATCATGGCCTCTTATCCCATCATAAATTTATCCAAAAGAAACACAAGCCACAAGGTTGAAACAAACCTATTTTAACTAGTTCATACTATCAAATGATACTTTCGCAAAGCATACTATCAGAGGCCACTTACTCATTCATCCACTCAACCATTAGTGTTACTCACACCCGCTCCAACTGTCATTAACAATTGTCAATTGTATGTATCATGTATACAAATAGGGTCCTACTTCTGTTTGTAGTCACATAACCATCTATAAACACAAAGTCAACATTTAATAATCTCATCGCCTGTACAACAGGGTTTCACAACAAGCTACCTCCACGTTCGTCTAATCTAATATACATGTTTCAATCTAGCAATTATGTATGATCATCAAGTAACCAGTTTAAGAAAATTTCCAAATTTGATATCCTCTAAGGCATCGTTCAAACACATTTTTAACATAACCATCACTAATGGGTAGGCTAATCCATGGAGATACATTACTCCATGCTATCCAATAAATCTACCTGATTCCACAATCCTAACGATCAGACCAATTCATCAAAATACCACACCTCTTAATAACTCTATTGATTCCAACTAAATATTGTCATACTCATAGTCACAGCTCATCAAGAACTACTAGAGGACAACCTCCACTTATTCAACTTTCCTTGATAAGGACCTTAGTTAAGATCGATCATGCACACACTGCGGACTCAACTTGAAACTCTTAACACAACCATTAATCCTCAACGCTCAAAATACCCAAGAGAGATACGTCGAGTCAAAGCCTTCATGAACTAAAGGACTTGCAAAAGGAAACTTTCATTAACCAAAAACATCAAGCGAATAAATAGGTCAAGCTTTCCAATAAGAAAAACAAGACTCCCCTACAAAAGTCAATCTTGACAATTAGCAAAGTTCACCAATCGCGAGAATAACTCAACAGTTGGGAAAAACAATAATTGATTTACGGGACAAACTAAGCCAATGGAAACACACCAATAATTTCAAAGCAACCCATCAATCGCAACCGGATAAGAGTTGACCAAATTCAAATTCAAGGAAGAGAACAACTCTCCTAAGATTCTCGCTATCAACACCTGTACTAAGATATCCGGGGTAGCACTTCTCTATTCCCACTCCACGAACGGTGGTGTAACCTGGTAAAGCCCAGGGTCACAACCACGACCTTAACCTCTCAACAACGACTATTCCCACTCATAGTAATCATAATAATTAATTTAATAAGCAGCCAAACGCAACTCATATCAGCAATAATCAAAACGATATAACGGAAACGTAAATGCAATGATTGGCCCATCCCCATCCTATCAGGCACCAAGGTGTCAAACTTTTAAGTTGATTAACATTAGCAATTTTTAAATAATCTAGTCACCACGGACCTACAGCCCGCTCTGATACCAACTGTAACACCCCAACTCTCAAAGAGCCTGGAATGCTACTGGAAATAAACTAATCTAGCACAATCTATAAAAATTTTCGACAGAGTCTCCTTTGTTTAATCAGCTATTCCGAGAGTTCAACGATAAATCATAGCATTTAACAAAATTCTCAGGATCAAGCATGATAATCAATTGAACATACCAAGACCGGGCAATCTTATTATTACAATTAAACAGTTACTCAAACCAAAACGATCTATGAGTGATAATCATCAGTTCATTTATTTCTAAAATTGAAACTAAGTGGTAAACGCCTTAAGAGTGTGAGGTAGTGAGTGCATCCATCATCTATTCCCTCCTATGCATGTCATTCCTGCCATTGGTACCTAAAACACATTAAAGCAAGAGTGAGCCCAAAGACTCACCAAGTATCAACAAGGTTATAAACAAGAACACAAACATAGCATCAATGATCCACAATAACAAAACACTAATCATAGCCCTTTTTAACTAATGAAATGCAACCAATGCAATGCTCCTTTGAACTTTATCTCTTTTCGCATTTTACCGGTAATGCGGGGTATACAACCGTCGCTGTATACCCTTGCCTGTGCCCACTGGCACAGGGACCAAGAGCCTATACACCACATGTATAGGGACCTTTGCCCATCATCTTAATGATGGGGACCTCTTTGCTCATAGCCCACATTCCACGAATGTGGGGACCTCAAGCCCTTCATTTACATGACGGGGACCTCAACTGTATGTGCTTGGTTACCACGTGATAAGGCACCTGTATGCTCTCAACATGCATATGCACCATGATAATATTCTTCATATGCAGGAATTCAACATATTCTCATTAACATGTAAGCATTAACAACAACATCATACATGAATAAATTTATTCATACTTCTAGCATTACACATCATTGATATTCATAGCATTCTAGCACCCATGAATAGCACATTTAATTATAATACTAGCAAACTTGAACAATCACTCTTGAATATCAATTAATCATTTCTCTAGTATTCACCACCCTTACATCATACTTATCATACTATCAACCTTGCATGGTTATTACGCATCAAAGTATTAGCATTCTCTATCCAACAGTCATAATTATTCACTCAAACAGAGTACTTGCATTCACCAAGATAAATTGGAACTCATCACCATAACATCCATGCCTAGCTATTATGAGCCAAACACAAACAGTCACAGCATACAAGCATAAATATACAATAGCCCGAATACTTGCCTTAACCGTGCGAGAACGGTGGACGCGAAGAGGGCGCTGCCCCTGGGATCACGCTCCCACCTGAACATAAAGATAACCCCAATCTAAGACCAACATACTGGACCAAAATCATAAATAACAACACAATTTGACTCGCTAAACTCCCAAGCGTTTCCAATCTTCTAATTTCTGGCGATCGATTTGGTGCTCACTGCGGACAGTCAACTTCTAAAATACATAACTTTCTGCTCAGGAATCCAAATAATATGTTCTTAGACTTTCTGAAAAGGTAATTAAATTATCTAAATAAACCTAGTTGGGGAGCCCTTTTGATTCTGCCCTTAACTACCCCTAGCAAACCAGTCTATCAGACATCAGAATTCACGTCGGGTTCTCTGGACAGTACGCTAAAACCACCATAACTTTTGCTACGAAAGTCCAAATCTTGCGTTCTTTATCTCTATGAAAAGGTACAGAAATTACCCACATTTTTCGTTATATTGAGGTCCCCTGATTCTCCAATTAATTAATAGTTGTAATCCGTTTTCTACAGACTGTCCAGAATCTGACAGAACAACAGGACAGCAATACTAGAAAATTCATAACTCCCAGACCGTTAATCAGATATGGGAGATCTTGGCGGCCATTGAAAGCTAAGAACATAATGTAAAACTCTATAGGAGACCAAAACTCCTAATTCGGCCTCTAACCAGATGAAATTGACCGCGCAAGATACTGGACAAAACTGCAATTTCAGCGGGCAGATTGCAACCTAGCCAAAACCACCCGATTACTCTTCTACGACTAATTACCCAACAACAAACGACGCGTTACCCTTGAAGAAGCTGAAGAGTGCCAACCCCGGATGGTGATCCCGCTCCCTTCTCTTCTCCCTTCTTTCTTCCTCTTTGGCCGACTGCAAGGGCTCCTTCTTCTTTCTTTTGGCCGGCTGCAATGGGGGATTCGGAGGGGAGTTTGGGAGGTAGCAAGGGAGGAAGATGGGCAGGGAGGAGGTTGGGGCGCAAGGGGGAGGAAGGGGGAAGAGGTGGGCAGCCGCAAGGGGGGAGGGAAGTTGGGGCGTGGGGAGTGGGGAGGGGGCGGCTAGGGTTTGGGGGTGGAAGTGGCAGCCCCCCTCCCTTGGCCAGCCACCCTTGGTCCCTCTTGGGCCAAGGCCCAAGCCCAGGTTGTGGAAATTCAGCAGAAAACCCCCTCTCTAAAAGCTGAATTGCGAAATTCCCATTGGTCCCTCCCGAAGATCCATTGAATTCTCTCCCGAACATCTAATCTTTCCTGACTAAAGCTTAACACACTTTCGGGGTATTACAGATTTGGTGCAGCTCGCCTTGGCAGCTTTTTCATTTTCTTGTCATATATAAATGCAAAGGAAAGAGTACAAATGGAAGGGAACAATTACATGCCAATTCCTCCTGCCGTGAGTCAAGGCACCAGCAAGGAAATAAGCAAGAAAGGAATGCTATCAATCTACTCAATCAATACTATCAATCTACTCAATCAATTAGGATTTCAATCCACCGGATTGTTTCCAAACCAATTCTCGTGAGTTTCGACCAGCACACACGCACAAGATTAGTTCAACAAATCACCCCCTAATCTTGTGGCTTCTTCTTGACTTGGACCAAACCAATTTTGGCTCGCAACTCCAGGAACTTAATGCGCCCTAGTGGTTTTGTAAGAATGTCGGCAAGTTGATCATCTATGCTGATGTACTCGACCTCGATCTTCCCTTCTTCAACACATTCATGAATAAAATGATAACGAGTATTAATATGCTTACTTCGATCATGGAAGACGGGGTTCTTGCAAAGGGAGATCGCCGACTTGTTATCCACCTTGAGACTTAGACGGCTAGGCTCCTTGTTCATTAGGTCGTTGAGCAAGCGTCCAAGCCAAATACCTTGACACGCCGCGGTGGTGGCTGCGATGTACTCGGCCTCGCATGAGGACAAGGCCACCACCTTCTGCTTTTGCGACTGCCAACTGATCGGGCTTCGACCAAGGAAGAATAGCACCCCTGTAGTGCTTTGCGATCATCCACGCCTCCCAAAGATGTCGGAGTCGTTGTACCGTCACCGCAGCTCCCGCGCTTCTTGCATAGAAGCAACCGTAGTTGAGTGTCTCGGCAATGTACCAAGCACGTGCTTCACTACCGAGACGCGTCGTGGAAGGTGCCTCCATGAACTCGCTGACGTAACGCACAACATAAGAGATATCCGCCTTGTGTGAGACAAGTACCGGAGACTCCCCACGATGCTTCGATAGTGGGTGGCGTCTACAGGAGAACCGCCGCCGGTGTTACTCAGTCTGAGCTGTGCCTCCATTGGCACCTGGCACGGATTGCAGCCCACCATGCCACTCTTCTCTAGGATCCTAAGCGCATAGGAAGCCTGGTTCAACGTGATGCCGCCGTTGTCCTGGTGCACCTCGATTTCGAGGTAGTAGCTGAGTAATCCTAGATCACTCATCTTGAATACTTTCATCATCTCCTCCTTGAACTTGGCGATCTCTGGCAGATGTGAACCGGTGATGATGAGATCGTCCACGTATACACCCACGAGCAGATGCGATGAGTCGGCTCCTCGTGTGTATACTGTATGCTCAGATGGGCTCCGCTCGAACCCGAGGGACTGCATGCTGCTGTCGAGTTTGGCGTTCCACGCCCTTGGTGCCTGACGGAGATCATAGAGGGCCTTCCAGAGTTTGAGCACCTTGTGCTCGTTGTCATCGTCGACGAAGCCCAGCGGCTGCATGACATACACCTCCTCCTCGAGATCGCCATTGAGGAACGCCAATTTGACGTCCATGTGGTGAACCTGCCAGCCCTTTTGGGCCGCAAGTGCAACCAGCAAGCGCACAGACTCCACCCCGGCGACAGGAGCGAAGATTTCCTCGAAGTAAACACCTTACCGCTGCACGTACCCTTTGGCGACGAGGCGCGCCTTGTGCTTCACCACAGCTCCCTGCGAGTCCTTCTTGACCTTGTACACCCATTTGAGGCCAATGGGACGATGGCCAGCTGGCAAATCGCATAGCTTCCACGTGCCGTTCTCTTCAATGGACCTCATCTCCTCCAACATAGCTTGGCACCAGCACTTGTGCTGCTCAGCTTTAGCAAAATTCGCGGGCTCCTCTGTGGCCAGAAGACACAGCCCGCAATCCTCGACTGTGACCTTGTCGGTGGTGTCGTAGAGGTCCCCTATGGTGCGGTATCGGTGCGGTGCCTCATCGGGCGCCAGACGTGTCGGTGGGAGGTGAGGCCGCCGCGCCGACCACAGGATGGTCTGCGCGACCCGGCGTGGATGGCGTTCCTGCCGTGTCACCCCCATGCTCCGGTGCATCAACTTCTCCATCACCTGTCACAGGAAGAAAAATGTGTTCCACGGAAAACAATTCATCAGGAGCGGTTAGTGGATCGTCAGCTCCAAGTGTGCCCCAATCCCACTTTGCCTCTTCGTCGAACACCACATCGCGCGACACATGAACGCGATTGCCCACGGGATCATAGACCCAGTACGCCTTGGACCCCGGTTCGTAGCCAAAGAAGACCATGGGGCACGCTTCTGTCGTCGAGTTTCTTCAGGTTCGGCTTCACCACCTTCACATGCGCCACACACCCAAACGTGTGGAAATAATGCACGTTCGGGTGCCGCCCGTACCACGCCTCATAGGGCGTCTTGTCGTGCACACTCCGCGTCAGTGCACGGTTGAGGTGGTAGACTGACATTGTGACAGCATCGCCCCAAAACCTCCCTGGCATGCCTTTCGCCTTCAACAGGCTACGCATCATGCCGACCACCGTCTGGTTCCGACGCTCCATGACACCATTCTATTGAGGTGAATATGGTGCCGTGAGTTGCCGCTTCACGCCGAGGTTCACGCAGTACTCGCTGAATTCCATGGAAGTGAACTCACCGCCGCGATCAGTGCGCAGCGTCCGCAGCTTTCGCGCGGCCTCCAGTTCAGCACGGGCCTGGAAGCGCTTGATTGCTACTAGCGCCTCGTCTTTTGACGTTAGGAGCATCAACCACATGTATCGGCTGAAATCATCCACCAAGAGTAGAAAGTGCCGCTTCTTGGTGTCGTCGGCGTGACTGGTCTACACAAGTCACCGTGCACCAGTTCGAGTTGATCCTGGGCATGGTAGCGTGCCTCCTGCTGGAATGGAGCACGTCGTTGTTTCCCGACCAGGCAAGCATCACAGACTCGATCCACCTGATCGATCTGTGGTAACCCGTAGACCATCTCGCCACGCGTGAGACGTTGCAGGGACTGGAAGTTCAGATGGCCCTAGCGCGCGTGCCAGCGCCACACATCTTCACCGCATCTCGCCGCCAAACACACCGGCTGCGCCAAAACCAGATCAAGCACATACGTGATACATACGGTTTCTGGAGCATTTTACCTTGGCTAGCAGTTGCCGCTGCTGATCACGAAGCCACAGCGTGCCATTCTCAATCAACGTCTGACAGCCGTTTTCGTCAAGCTATCCGACGCTGATGACATTGCTCCGCAACCGTGGGATGTAGTACACCCCGGTGAGCGCGCGATGCTCCTTGTTGTGGCACGTGAACAATACAGTTCCACGCCCACATATGTCGACGACATAGTTGTTGCCAAACTTCACGGTCCCCTTTACGCTGTCGTCCAGCTCGGTGAACGCAGCCTTGCACCCGGGCATGTGATTAGAAGCACCCGTGTCCAAGTACTAGGCGTCGTCGTGCTCGTCCTCCTCCCGGCTAGCTCGATGAGCATAGTTGTAGAGCTATAGTGGAAGATGGGTATTTGAGTATCTTTGACAGGTAGGGAAGATTACTTGCTAAGGTCAAGAGATCGAGAAACAAGCTGTATGTCCTTGATCTCCACCTAGCACAACTAGTATGTTTGCATGCTTGTTATGGAGACCTAAATTTTCAGGCCCTGTGAAATTTGGTACACAATTACTTGGTGCGAGGATTGCCGACACTTAATCATGTAAACCAGCTGTGTGACGACTACTTAGTTGGCAAACAACACCGAGCTCCATTTCCATTAGAAGCAGTGTATCGTCTTTGTGAAGCGGACTGCTTCATGGCGATTTGTGTGGGCCAATAACTCCAAAGAACCCACGCCGGCAATAGATATTTCCTCACGCTAGTGGACGATTATAGCAGTACATGTGGGTGGCACTACTCAAGACGAAAGATCAATCATTGAACATCTTCAAGAAGTCAAGATGAGTCTTTGAAATGGAGATAGATGCCAAAGTGAAAGCACCGAGCACCAATCATGGAGGTGAGTTTAGATCGAAGGAGTTCACAGATTTGCAGAGAGCCATGGGATAAAGCATTTCTGATCGCCTTTGTATTCACCTCAACAAAACGGTGTGGTGGAGAGGAGGAATCAGACAGTTGTGGTGATGGCACAAAGTCTGTTAAAAAGCAAGAATGTGTTGGGCATGTTCTAGGGAGAAGCAGTAACTACTGCTGTGTATCTTCTCAATCGGGCCCCTACTCGAGAGTGTGGTTGGGAACACACCGTATGAAGCTTGGCACACAATGTGCATCAAATGCGCAAATTTGGTTGTGTTGCGCATGTTAAGACAGTAAACTCACATGTCAATAAGTTGGCCGATCGAACACTCCAATGGTGTTCATCGGCTATGAGCTCGGATCAAAGGCATATCATGTGTATAACCACGCCACCGTGAAGTCAGCAGTGACTCGAGATGTGGTGTTTCAAGAAGAAAAAGCAAGGGATTGGCCTTGGCATCGGGAGAGAAGGTAGCTCAATCTGGTGAAACATTTACAATTGAGTTTGGGACTCATCCGTATGTAGAAACAGGAGCTTAAGATCACCAAGTACCATAAGAAAATGTGGAACCTGAGCCACACTACTACAGAAAAGGTCTTCACAAATGGTTCAAAACGTCATCACAGCATTTGTTTCGTGAGCCGTCTGAGTCTATGGGTCAGTGATAACATGAGTCATCACATACGGTTTTTCAAACCATATGTGAAAAAAGCTATCACAGATGATTTTGAACAAGAACCGTTTGTTCTGAACAAGAACCGTCTATGATAATTACTTATCACAAACGGTTCTTTTCAGAACCGTCTATGATAGTTTGTTTTACCATGGCTTGAAATCACTAACTCTCTGATTTTAGCATGGCTTGAAATTTCTTTACTCTGTGATTTTACCATAGCTAATCACAAGCTATAGAGGCAGAAACAAGAGTGTTGGCCGATACAATGCATGAAGAAATGGCATTATTCAAGAGAATGATACAAGGGTGTTGACAAATTTGCCAAATGGACATCGTCCCTATCAGCTTTGAAATGGGTTTACAAGCTCAAAAGGATTCCAATGGTACCATGGTGAAGCACAAAGCTAGACTCGTGGCAAAGGGTATGTTCGTAAGAAGGAGGTACATTTTGAGGAAGTTTATGCCCGGTCAGCAAGACTAGAAACCGTAAGATTAACTTGTCGCCATTGCAACGCATGAGGTGATGAGGACATCACTTCAACTGATATGAACACTCGGCACGTGCTCGTTAACTAAATTATCGTGTAAATTTGTTTCTAGGGCTGAGTGTATCACTTAAGAACTCTATGATGTTGCCTAATGGAGATTATTTGCTTGTGCTTAGGAATCTAGGACGGGACAACAAGGAGTTGATGATATGCATCAAGGAAGGAGAAGACAATAACAATGGAAAAAGGAGACGAAGAAGTTGTGGCCTCCAACTCAAAGAGCTTCGGCCACCCTTTACTTGGTGCTGCGTCATCTTTTCTTTAGCCTACAAGGCTTGTATCTGAGTTCTATGGGCTGACTTGGCCCATATGGCTCATATGTGGAACAGCCACCCCCGGGGGCCTATTACTATTCATGTGAACAGTAACATGGCCACATGAATAGTACCCCACCTAGGGTTTCCACCTCCTAGTCGCCCTCCTCATATAGGAGCCGTCGCCCTTTAGTCCGATTTGGGTTTTTTCTTAGATTATTCTGCCACTTTGCAGTTTCGCCATTTGTTCAGTTTGAGGAACCCCACTCTGTGAACTTCATTATTATTCACAATACAATTTTAGATTGTATTTTCTACTCTCTTGCTTGTGTTCTCGATTCGCTTGCAGGAGATAGCCTTCTTGGCGAGGTCAACCGCGTTCGGCACGGTTGATAACCAATGGAGCGGTGGTGTAGTGATTGCGAGGGGTTCGATCCGTTCTAGTCGAGCCTTTGGATCATCAACGTCGTGTCTCCATACACATGGATGTGAAATCAGCGTTCCTTAATGGCGGGTGGAAGAGGAGGTTTATGTGGCACAACCACTCGGCTTTGTGGGCCTAACAATTAGAAAAAGGTTCTTAAACTGAGCAAGGCACTCTATGGGCCTTAACAAGTGCCAAGATCTTGTAATTCTAAATGGACAAGAGTTTCTTTTCACTTGATTTTGAGAAAAGCCCTTTGGAACATGCAGTCTACAAAAGAAGAACCAAAAATTATGTTCTACTTGTCGGTATGTATGTAGATGATTTGATCATCACCGCTCACATCCCAAGACATTGAGAGTTTCAAGAATGAGATGAAACATTTGTTCAGTATGAGTGATTTGGGCCTACTCAGTTATTATCTTGGTATTGAGGTTCACCAAACGAGCCAAGGCACATACCTGTGTCAATCAAGTTATGCAAGCAAGATACTGGACAAGTGTGGCATGCAGGACTACAATATGGTTTAAACCCCCATAGAGGTCAGGTTAAAACTCAGCAAATTGAACTCTAATCGACCTCTAGATGAAATCTTCTATCATAGTGTGGTTGGAAGCTTGAGATATTTGGTACACACAAGGCCCAAAATAGCATATGTAGTGGGGATTGTGAGCTGTTTCATGGAGAAACCGAGCACATGGTAGCTGTGAAGCATGTACTCAGCTATGTGAAAGGAACACTAAATTTAGGGTGTTTATATGCAAGGAATAAGCTTGGTGAGCTGAGGTTACTGGGGTACAGCGGCAGTGACATGGCAGGAGATGTCGATGTAACACCCCAGCTCAGCATTGAGCCTAGAATGTTACTCAAATTAAATTAAAACAAATACTACTAAGACTCTTTGCCAAATTTTTCAACAGAACCTCCTTTGTATAGTTAGCTATACCGAGGTTCCAACAATTAATTATATGAATTAACAATAATCTCAATATCCAAGATCATTCAAGCATGGAAGATAGTCTAATGAGCATAATCAAAATTTGTCATTCTCCTTATTACAATTAAACTGAAACATTTAACCAATCATACGCGACTCTCAAACAGTTTGCTAATTATTAAAGTAAAGACTAAATGGTAGACGCCTTTAGGGTGAGTGGTAGTGAGTGCATCCAAACAACTACTCCCTCCCACGCATGCCGTTCTTACCAATTATACCTAAAACACATCAAAACAAGAGTGAGCCAAAGACTCAGCAAGTACAATGAATAAGAACAGACAACCATCATGAACAAGACAACTTCTTCACAACTTCTTAACATACAAACAATTGAATACTCATGAATGTATGAGACGAATGTAAATAATCAAAGGAATGGACTGCACGTGCTTATACTGGTATAGCTAGTGACACACCGTCAAGTTCACTCAAGCCCGTATTTATCGAAATACGGGATTCAAGATACCGTATGAAGAACGTTTCATACGGTGTCCAAACGCCCACATTGGAATGGTGGGACTCACATGCCCATACTGGAATTGATGGGACTTTAGACTCCACTACCGTGGGCGGAACATGAACATGAATGCAACTTTAGACTCCACTCCGTGGGCGGAACTTGAACATGGATGCATGAATGTACTTATGAACAACGACTAGCATCATCTTTGAACTTATGAATTTCACATACGAAAGAAACATAATCATCGGAACTTCTCACGTATCAAATGAAAACACAGTACGAACATCAAGCATCCAACATACACAATTCATACAACGTCAGAGTACTTGCCTTTAGCGTTGCGATGCGTTAGGAGGCAACGACGATGCCGCTAACCCAGGAGCCTCACCTCCTACACCATTAGTTTACTCAGTAAGAACCACGATGTCAAGACACTACTCGCAACACAAACCCCAACACCCCAACGTTTAACTACACAATTTTACTCCAATTGAATTACATTCCATCGAAAACCATAATGAGCAGCAATACTAAAATTGACATAACTTTTGCTCTGAAATTCGTAAAAATGTAAACTCAGACTTGTTTGAAAGGTAACAAGATTATCTACAACAACCTAGTTGATGGAAATCCCAAATTCTGAATGTACCAAGCCCCAAAAGACCGATGAACACCCTCTGTCAGAACTGCCTGACACTTCTGGGCAGCAGCACGAAAAAAGCCATAACTTCTAATTGGCCAACTCAATCTTAGTGTTCTTTATCAATATCAAAAGCTAAGACCTAGGCCTACAATAACCTAGTTGGGTGAAAGCCCTGAATTTGCCATTAACTTGATCATATATTAAAAGGCAATTCAACAATTCATTCTCGTTAGGGTTCTGGACAGCAAACACTAAAACGAACATAACTTTTGATCCGTACGTCGGAATCAGGTGTTCTTGGCGGCCACCGAAAGCTAAAAACATTATCTAAATAACTCTAGGAGATCAAAACTTTTGATTCGGCCTCTAAGATGTCGAAACAGCCCCCGGAACACACTAGACAGAATTAAATTTCTGACAGCAGCAAATCGACTCAATCAATCTAATCGAATTCGCATCTAATAAGGATAGAACAACGAAGAACACCTTGTGTTACCCTTATAGAACCGCTGGAAGATGAAGATCAACCCCTACGAAGAAGATCTTCTCCCTCTCCTTCCTTTCTTCTTTGTCCTCCTCTTCTTCTCCCTTAGCCAAAGCACGCAAGAACAAGACGGCAACGAGGGCTAAAGCGAGGCTCTTGTGTGCGTGGGTTCTTGTAGTGGAGGCGCAGTACTGTAGTGGAGGCGCGGGTACTGTAGCTACAGTACACATTAGGGTTTCCTCTCCTTTTGATGGTGGCTAGATCCCCCATGGGCCATGGGCCAAAAGGGCTGATTTTCCCTTGTCACTTAACTTTGGCTTGGAAGCCCATTTAGCTCTAAATTCTGAATTTTTTCTCTTTTCATTCCCTTAATTCCTTCTCTAATCTTATTGCACTCACTAATGAGAATCGGGATATTACATTCTACCCCCCTTAAAAGAATTCGACCCCGAATTCTACTCTCACCAATCTACTCGAAAGAACACTAAAACTGAAAAAGAACAACAACAAATAACACGTCTCCAACGTGAACAACTCTGGACAACACTTGCGCATGTGAGACTCCAACTCCCAAGTCGCTTCTCGCTCATACTGTTGCGACCATGGCACCTCGACGGATACCAACGTTTTATGCCTCAACGCTCGTTCTGACGTCTCCAGCATACGCTCCAAACGAGACTAGGACGTGGGGTCTTACTCGCTGTTCAATGGTTCTAACGAAACTTGAACACTCCGGATCTCCCAGGTAATCACTCAGCACCAGAATTTACAAGACGTTACGTACTCCACATATGAACCTGCGACGGTCCTAGCGATATGTCAACTCCTAACCCCGTGAATCGCCGAATCGAACGAATGTACCTGGGCCAACTTCCCCTTTGGTACGAAAGCACACGATAAGCTCAAAATTGAACTCTTCATCTAATAAGGAGTACCTCCTTTAAACAAGAATGCACAACACACTCGTTCTTTAAACAACTGTTTTATAAAGAGAATCCAACTGAAAATAAAGAGTTCTCATCGCAACCACGTAATGCCAACTCTCCACCAAAAGAGTCAAAACCAAAATCGAAGATTCATCACGAAAACCATTCCACTTTCTAATTAGACAATTTGCAAATGAACACCACGAAAGTCAAAGGAGAAATCACTCGAATGCCCAACCTGAAATATTTTTTTCTGAACTGAAAAGAACTACCCATGCCATCATAGCGCCAACTCAATTTACAGAAGACATCAGTCATAAACACATAGATCAAATGAGAATGAAGAGAGCATTTTAGTACTCGAGGAAATATTCTTTTCTCAATTTCTCTTTTAGAAATAAAATTTCTCTCAACTTTTTTTTAGTATCCCGATTCTTCGCATAACACACTAATCCATCTCTCTTAACTTGGCATTCTCAACGCTATGCTCAAACCGAAAAACATCATCCACACCTCAGAGGAGGCTCTATCGACCCCACCGAAACAATACTCTAGTCAACTCCTCTACTGACAGAATTACTTTGATCGATGACTTCTGATGCATCCCAAAATAGATCTTCACACGTAATCACATTACCTCAATCATTTAAGGATGAACAACTCAGAGTTCACTTCACATATTCTCATGTACTACATCAGAAGGGTGGTATTAATGATCATCCCACTGTTCGAAATCCACCCATATTCTACTTCATCTACACATAATCATTGGGCGTCACAAAGTCCTAGCATAAAATGCGAAGCCCAAATTTAAACTCCAAGACTCCTACAATGAACTTCTCATATAGAAGATAGGGGAACCCTCAGATTAAATCCCTAAAATTCTCACAATCCAAACATACTCGCGCATTAACATCAACACGAAAACATTTTCTCGATCCAATTATCCTTATAAAGATTCTAACTCTTAAAGAGTTACTTACTGAGTCCAAGTCATTTCTAATAATAATCCAACAATCTCGGCTATCTCAAAATCGTTTTAACGATCAGATCACTTCGCTAATTTTACTCTCATTACAACACTATCATAATTTAACTGCACAATCGTGCAAGATACTCAATCGCGACACTCTAATACATTGATCAAGATTCCCATCATTTCGAAAATTCTAATGTTCCACCCGAATTGAACAAAGGATCTTGGATCACAAATCTCCATAGGTTCTAATGGTTGCAATAATGCAATCAGTTTTGCCTCAAGGGCACACATTCGGTATAAACAAAATTTTCTCCAAGAATTATGCACGAAATTAGTTCATCCTTCAAAGCTCCTCGAATACCTTACAACCTAAGGTCTCACAATCACATTGAATAAACACTTCGAAAGACCCCTGTGAAATGACTCGATGAATCCTTACTTAGAAGGAAAAACAAATGAAAACAATTTTCACCACATAGAAAAATATTTACCACTCGTAGTGAACAGAGGACCAAGAGATTAGTCAGTTTGGCAAAGAACTCAGACAACAAAAGGGAAAAAACCAACAGTTGAGGGCACAAGTCCCGCACGAAGGGAAGGTCAAACCCCAAATAAGAAGAAATTATTGCCTTTGAAAATTGATAAACTCTTATGGAACGAATGCATAAGGTTTAAGCACACTCAAATAAACTGCAAGTTGCGAAACAACTTAAATCTCAAATACTTATACTTCACTCATTCCTTTAACAAGGAAAGTTATTTGCTGTGATTACTACATCACTTTGCCAGCTTAAATCAGATAAACTCTTAAAACCCAAATCACGGGAACCCCTTAAGAACCAATCAAATCTGTCAACATGTCACTTTGCTCGAAACAAACTCAATCACCACATAACTCAAGAGGTCCAAATGATCACAAACGCAAAACTCGAAACACTTTTACTAAACCAAAATTACGAAAGACGAGCAAATTACTTTATTTCTAAAAGAATCATCACCACACACACAAGTCACAAACTCTTGCAGATAATCTTACTAACATCAAGAATAATACACTCTGAACATGAATCTTTATCATCAATTATTCCATTAGAAAGTCCCCCAAGTTTCACTAAATTGTTCCATACTACCTTTTCATCTCATCTTCAAAACGAGAGTATACCAAAACCATACAACCTTACTACATCAACCTCTTAAGATTAGAAGGGGTCTACTACACAATTGAAAAGGTCCTACTAAAACCCTTTCATCAAGGACACATTATCATCCGATGATTTCACAATCATGTGGCATAAGCCACCTATTATTTCATATCAATTCAACTTTTAGTGATGTTCAACATCAAACTTCAACACACAACAGTTATACTCCAACCATTGTTGTTATCAACTGGCTTCATTATGAAATTTAATTGCTACCTACATTCCTTCCCAAATCACATGGATATTTACACACATATTCAACTGTTCCTCCTCATATTTGGATTTTGGCAAACATACACTAAAACTTCAAAAATCGAAATTTTCTATCGATCAAAAGTCTCAATAACATTACAACCAAATTCATTGCGTCATTCTAAATAGAGGAACTATATAGAACTCCTCCCATAAATTCTAGATCCACCCATATTCAATCCCTTCAACCGATTGTACACAATTCCAATAATTAATCATACTAAGGAATATGTAAATCTAGCTTTTCCTCTAGTTTCTCTTTCCACACATTTAAATTAATCCATTGGAACCAAAGAACCCAACCAGTTTAGCAACCTAAACAATTTTAATGACCAGACTAATTCATCAACATTTCATATTCCTTAATATCTCTTTTGACTCGAAAAAGGTATGGACATACTCTCAGTCACTACCCATACATACAATTCATCAAGAACTAGTAGAAGACAATATCAACTTAATCAATTTTACTTCCAATGTTACTAACTAATTTTAATTATGCACCACACCATGACTCAACTTGATACCCATACCATATCAAGTTATTCGATTATCAACTCTGACTTATCCATAACAAGGTATCACAAAAGGATTTTAACAGTTTTCATCAGAAAAGAGAGGCATTAAACTTCAACACTCGCAATAACCCAAAAGAAATACATAGAGCCAAAGCTTTCTCATGTTAAAAAATCTTGCAACATAAAGCTCTCATTACTCAAACTATCAAACGAATAAATGAGTCATTCTTTTCTCATGAGAAAGAAGGAACAACAATGGAATTATCAATATTGCTAATTGACAAGGATCATAAGTAGTAAAAACAACTCAACGATTGAAACCAATAATTGTTTGAGAGAACCATTAGAGACCATTGAAACACAACAACTACCATGAACAACGAACCCAAGAGAAATTTATCACCCACCACGAACAAGAATTTGCCAAGATTTGAGGTCAAGAAATAAAACAACTTTCTAAAGCGACTCACGCTCAACTCCGCAACTAGGGTATTCGGGTAACTACTCTATTCGTCTACCACGAACGGTGGTATAACCTGACAAAGTCCAAGGCCACAACCACGGCCTTCACTTCTTAACAACCATTATCGACACGCATAAACAATATAATCAAATATGATTATACATGATCATCTCATGGCAATCATAGAATAGATTCATAGATATAGAATATCATAACATATCATATCATAGATTAACAAAGAAGAAAGATAGTACATAAGCAATTCAACAATTGCTCAACAAATGAAACATAACAACAGATAATGCGGAAGCAATGTAATTCCTAACCCCACCTCTCGTACAAAGTGTGTCAATTTAATTTTTTTCTATTAACCACGGACCTAAAGCCCGCTCTGATACTAATCAGAACACCCAGCTCAAAGATTGAGCCTAGAATGTTACTCAAATTAAATTAAAACAAATACTACGAAGACTCTTTACCAAATTTTTCAATGAGAACCTCCTTTGTATAGTTAGCTATACCGAGGTTCCAACAATTAATTATATGAATTAACAATAATCTCAATATCCAAGATCATTCAAGCATGGAAGATAGTCTAATGAGCATAATCAAAATTTGTCATTCTCCTTATTACAATTAAATCAAACATTTAACCAATCATACGCGACTCTCAAACAGTTTGCTAATTATTAAAGTAAAGACTAAATGGTAGACGCCTTTAGGGTGAGTGGTAGTGAGTGCATCCAAACAACTACTCCTCCCACGCATGCCGTTCTTATCAATTATACCTAAAACACATCAAAACAAGAGTGAGCCAAAGACTCAGCAAGTACAATGAATAAGAATGACAACCATCATGAACAAGACAACTTCTTCACAACTTCTTAACATACAAACAATTGAATACTCATGAATGTATGAGATGAATGTAAATAATCAAAGGAATGGACTGCACACGTGCTTATACCTAGTATAGCTAGTGACACACCGTCAAGAAATTACTCAAGCCCGTATTTATCGAAATACGGGGATCCAAGATACCGTATGAAGAACGTTTCATACGGGTGTCCAAAATGCCCACATTGGAATGGTGGGACTCACATGCCCATACTGGAATTGATGGGACTTTAGACTCCACTCCCGTGGACGGAACATGAACATGGATGCAACTTTAGACTCCACTCCCGTGGACGGAACTTGAACATGGATGCATGAATGTACTTATGAAAAACGACTAGCATCATCTTTGAACTTATGAATTTCACATACGAAAGAAACATAATCATCGGAACTTCTCACGTATCAAATGAAAACACAGTACGAACATCAAGCATCCAACATACACAATTCATACAACGTCAGAGTACTTGCCTTTAGCGTTGCGATGCGTTAGGAGGCAACAACGATGCCGCTAACCCAGGAGCCTCACCTCCTACACCATTAGTTTACTCAATAAGAACCACGATGTCAAGACACTTCTAACACTCCAGCCCAACAATGAGACTGAAATGCCACTAACTACACTAACTATCAACTTTTGACATCATTTTATAATAAATTACCGCAAGCATCTCAATAATAAAACCCATCCACGGGTCACATGTAAACAAGTATAAAGATATAACAATCATAGATAATTGATTTCTAGGAAGCTTAGCAAGATATTAATTCATGAACAACACAAAACCAATCGAATAAAGTCTATTGATTGAATATTCAACTCCAACCTATCATCTAGGTTACTCAACACTATCATGTCCTAAATATAAGGTTATAATGAAAGTTTTTCTCATGTCCAATGAATCGAATATTTGAATGTAGGTTGTGTTTCCAAGTGCGCTAGCCCTTTCCTAGTGAAACGTCATCAACGATCACCTAAAAACAACAATAGAGCAAGAATGAGTCCAAGACTCGGCAAATACATAATAAAGCCATAAACAACAGTTTGTCAACCATAATCAAGGCTATCCTCATCATCTATCTATTTAATGCCATTCTCATACTCAAACAATCAAGCCATATTCCATATAGGTAAATTGCACCTCTTAACAATTTATTCATCTATGCGAATGCACTATCATGCTCATGCTCATATGCATCTCATCAGCTGATACCGGTATAGCGGAGTGTTCACCCGTCGATGACACACTCTATCCTTCACTCCCGTGAAGTCCCCACCGAAGTAGGATTTTATCTAAAGCACTCCGGACTAGTCATGTATCTTTCTCACCGACCTCACCGGAATAGTTACATGACTTTCTCACCGACCTGGCTCATGCAACTCCTGTCATGATGAATGTAAATGATGCGACATCTTTAATTATTTATCTATATAATCCATCTCATTAACTCAATATCTCATCCTCATTATCTCAATATCATAATCTCATTCACTCAATGTCATCAATATCATGTATAAGAATAAGCATAATGAAAGCATAATAAATAGTATGATAAGTAATATCAATGATAATGATGAACAACCCATTGTTCACCACTCTACCATGTACTTGCCTCTTAGCCCTTCGAAGCCGGATGACGAAAATTGTGGCACGGCGCATGAGACCACAGTCCCTGAATAAGCAAGCAATAACACACTCAAAAACATCATCAAAATCACATCATCACAGCACCAACCCATCACACTACTCGACCTTGCATGTTTACGTCGACCCGACCAAATTAACCCAAATCTATTTGATAGCAAAACTATAAAATTCATATCTCACAATCTGTGCATCGGATTGACATGAATAAAAATTCTACCGAAAGCTATCGAAATTCTCTACAACTCTCTAGTAGATGAAATTCTCAAATTATGCCTCTATACTACCCGTAAAAAAAAGTACAACAGATCAGTAGACTAAACCAATCTACTAAACGAATTTCTCCCGACTAGAAATTGCTAATTCCTTCTCTAATCTCGTTTTTAACCTCTAGATAAAATAAATAAACTGAGGGGAAAAACTTGATCGTTACCCCAGAGATCACGACGAGGAACACCGATTTCCACGCGATTCCCCTCTTTTTATCCTTCTTTTCCTTCTTCTTCCTCCTTCCCTTCCCTCTATCTTTACTGTTCAATTCAACACAAGCATGTACAAGAGATGCAGCAAGATTTGCTAGCAGCTAGCATCGGCAGCACATGCACATGCATGTAATCTTGTTTTCTTTCTTAATCTCTCTCTCTCTCTCCGGTTGAACCCAACATAGACCCATACAACACATGCAGCAAGCAACAACTAGCTAGCAGCAGTATAGTACTAAGGAATGCCATGCAGCCATGCACATGCGCAAGCAGCAAAAGCTAGCAGCGGCAAGCAACCACAGGCACAGCAGCATGCATGCGGCCATGCGTCCACGCACAGCAGTCTTGAAATCCAGCAGCAGCTAGCTAGTAGCGCTAGGCAAACAGCGGTGCCGCAGCAGCTAGCGGGAGCGGCAGCTCTTGCAGACGGCGCGGTAGTGCTCAGCCACGGCACGCAGCAGCAGGCGACGGCGGCTGCTAGATTGTCCGGGAGGCGCACGCCTAGGGCACTGCAGAGAGACGGCGGTTGCGCAAAGGGATGAAAGGCGGCGGCTGTAGTGCAATTTTATATGCACGCGTGACCTGCAAGCATGCACGGGCAAACACTAGCACTTGTGGGCTGGCCTTTGGCGTTGGTTAGGCAAGGTTGCAGAGTAGTAGCCCACATGGGCTTTGATGGAAACCACAAGCACAACACTTGCATATCCTGGCCGATGGAAGCCCATTGCATACTGTGCTAACGTCATAGTGATATCATAAGATTATGTGCCCCTCCCTTCTTTCGTTCTCTCTCTAATAGAAACGGGATATTACATTCTACCCCCCTTAAACAGAATTCGACTCTGAATTCTACTCTTTGTTCTACTCGGAGAGCAACCACTACTGGAATTAAACAATAACGAGTACGTACCCATTTTTTTATTCTAGGTACCCTCAACGGACATGACTCGAAGGTGAGGTCTTACTCGATGGCCAACGGCCCTAATGAAAACTCATATTCTGGACCCCTCAGGTACTCCCTCAAGACCGGATCATTCAAGACATTGCATAACCCCACGTGTGGACTCGAGATAGTCCTATCGATACACTATCTTCCAAACTCCCCACATCTTCCAGAATAAACCAATGTACCTTGGGCTAACCTTCCCATTGGCACCAAACCACACAACCTGCACATAACACACGGAACTTTTGTTATACCTCTCAATCGATCTCTTCACCTTAACAAAGAGTGCCACCTTTAACCAGGGACGCACAACAGAACTCGTCTTAAACTAACCCTCTTACAAAAAGAAGCCAACTAAAAAAAATGAAGGATTCATAATGCAACCAACTCATTACCATCTTCCCTCCAAAAGACTCCAATCCAAAATCAAAGACTCATCAAAAAAAAATTCCTCTTCCCAAGTAACCCATTTGCAAATAAACACTACATAAAGACAAATGCGACAATCACTTGACTGCCCACATTACCACTAACAAGAACCAATTCAATTTGCAAATGACATCCGTCATAAACATAGCGTTCAAATAAGAACCAACATAATATTTCACTACCCGAGAATACCCCCTTTTTCTCAATCTTTTCTTTTCAGATTTAACTTCTCTTAAACCATGGGATTCCAAATCATCGCATAACACCATAACTCATTTATCTTAAATTGGCAACCTCAATGCTATGCTCAAACCGAATACCATCCACACCGTTGTAGAGAGACACTACCAATCCATAAAAAGATACTCTAGTCCACTCCTCTACCAAAGGAATTACTTTAACAAATAATTCTCAACGCACCTCAATAAAGATTTCACCTACCATCACATCACCCCAATCCTTTAAAGATATTCAACTTAAAATTCATAGCACACACTCATTTTCTACACCCAAAGGACTCTATCAATGATCATCATACTATTCGGAATCCACTCTTATTCTACTACTTCTACACATAGTTATTGGGCAACCAATGTTCTATCATAAAACACAAGCCTAATTTCAACCTCGAAGACACCTACAATGAACTTCTGGTATAATTGATAGGAAACCCTCAGATTCAATTACCAAAATTTCCCACAATCCATACAATATCCTCAATCATTAATATGAATATTCATCACTAATCAATCAACTGCCCAACATGACTTAAATTACCTCACCAATCTTGGACCCTCACTAAACCACACCATTCAATTTCACCTACTCCACATTGTAATTTACCCAATCGCAATACGCCAATTAATCGATCAAGATCCCCAAACTTTTGATAATACTAATGTTCCACCAACATGAACAAAAAGATATTGAATCACAATTAATTATAGATTCTGCTAATTGCAACAACATAATTAGTTTAGTTCCAAAAAGAATCATTTTACTTAAATCAAATTCTCTCCAAGAATGATGGCATGAAATCAATTCATCCTCTAATGCTACTTAAATAAATTGGCACCACCACTATCTAGTTGTCACTATACACTTTAAATGACCATTGTAAAACGAATCGGTTAATCCTTTCTGAAAATAAGATGCAAATGGAAATAATTTTCAGCACATAGAAAAATATTTACCACTCGCAGTAAACACAGGATCAAGAGAAATAGTCAAATAGCAATGATCTCAGAAAAGCAAAAAAATGAGACCACAGTTGAGGATATAAGTCCCACAAGAAGAGAATATCAAACCTTAACCAAGAAGAACAAAGCATTGCTTTTGAAACCTGAGAAACTCTTATGCAGCAACTAGAAAGGTTAAGCACACTTCAAAAAAACTACAAGTTACAAATCTTGACTCCAACCTCAAATACTTCAACTGCACTCTTTCATTTAACAAAGAAAACAATTTTCTTTGATTGCAACATTACTTTGCCAACTCAAACAAAAGAGCCTTTAAGATCAATCACATGAATCACTTAAGAACCAATAGAACCTTCGAATATATCACTTTGTTCAAACTAAATTCAGCTGCCACATAAATCATGAACACCAAAAGATCACAAATGCAAAGCTCGAAACATTTCATTTGAGCGATACCACTAAAGGCGATCAAATTACTCTCTCTAAAAGAATCATCACCACTCCCACAAGTCACAATCTCTTGCAAACAATCTTACTAACATCAAGAATAATACACTCTTAACAAGAATCGTTATCGTCTACTCATCCATTATAATGCCCCCTAAAAGCTCACCAAATTGTCCCATACTACTTTATCATCCCATCTTCAAATTGAGAGTATACCAAAATCTTACAACCTCACTACAACAACCACGCTACAACAACCACTTTATTTTACAGGGGATCTACTACACAATTTAAAAGGTTCTACCAAACCCTTTCATCAAAAATATACTATTATCCGACAATTCCACCATCATATAAACATAGATCACCTATTAAATCCCATCAGTTCATCTCTTAGTGATGCTCAACACCAAACTTCAGTACACAATAATTGCACCTAGCAATTTCAGATGATCCCTAAGTATCCCCAAAAGATAACGCTAAGATTAATATCCACAAGGACAATAATCTAACACCTTATGAACTTAACTATCCCAAACGGTTAGATTAATCCATTGAAACCCGTTAATCCAATTTACCCAATATGTTTACCAAATTTATCACTTTTAACGATCAAACCAGTTCATCAATGTTTCACACCTCTTAATAACTCTATTGATTCCAATTAGGTATAGTCATACTCATAATCACAGTTCATCAAGAACCACTAGAAGACAATATCAACTTAATTGATTTCACTTCTAAGGATACTAGTTACGATTAATTATGCACCACGTCATTGATCCAACTTGATACCCATATCATATCAATTTATTTGATTACACTCTCTGACTTAACCATAACAAGACATTGCGAAAAGGGTTTTAACGCTTTCTTTCTTAAAAGATAAGTATTAAACTTTATACTTAAATTACCCCCAAAAGAAATACATGGGGCCAAAACTTCCTCACGTTTATGAACTTGCAAAAGAAAGCTTTCATTAACCAAAGTACCAAGCGATTAAGCGAGTTATGTTTCCTAACAAGAAAAGTGGAATTCCTCAATAACAGATCAACCTTGTAAATCAACCACGTTTAGAAGCAGCAAAACAACTCGGCAGTCAGGAAAACAAATGTTTGATTTCTGAACTAATAAAGACCAATGCAAACCCATCAACTGCATTGTAACCACTAACCCAAGAAAAATCATCAACTGCAACTGTAACAAGATTAACCAATCCAAACTCAAGAAAGACCTGAAACCCATCCTCAACACCTGAAACTAGTTTACCCAAGGTAAACACTCCACTAATCTCATACCCCAAACAGTGGTACAACCTGGCCATGCTCATGGCCACAACCAATCTCAACCTCTCGTCATCGACTACCATCGCACACAACAAATATATAATCAACTCAAGGAACCACAATAAAAGCACGGGCCATCAATACGGCATAACAGAAACGTAAATGCAATGTCTGGCCTATCCCCATCCTACTGTGCACCAGTGTGTTAAAATTTTAAGTTGATTAACTATTAGCAAATTTTAGTAGTCCTAAAACAAATTTTAGCAAAATTAAGTTTACCTAAGTTGTTAATCTATTCACCACGGACCTAAAGCCCGCTCTGATACCAACTCTAACACTCCAGCCCAACAATGAGACTGAAATGCCACTAACTACACTAACTATCAACTTTTGACATCATTTTATAATAAATTACCGCAAGCATCTCAATAATAAAACCCATCCACGGGTCACATGTAAACAAGTATAAAGATATAACAATCATAGATAATTGATTTCTAGGAAGCTTAGCAAGATATTAATTCATGAACAACACAAAACCAATCGAATAAAGTCTATTGATTGAATATTCAACTCCAACCTATCATCTAGGGTTACTCAACACTATCATGTCCTAAATATAAGGTTATAATGAAAGTTTTTCTCATGTCCAATGAATCGAATATTTGAATGTAGGTTGTGTTTCCAAGTGCGCTAGCCCTTTCCTAGTGAAACGTCATCAACGATCACCTAAAAACAACAATAGAGCAAGAATGAGTCCAAGACTCGACAAATACATAATAAAGCCATAAACAACAGTTTGTCAACCATAATCAAGGCTATCCTCATCATCTATCTATTTAATGCCATTCTCATACTCAAACAATCAAGCCATATTCCATATAGGTAAATTGCACCTCTTAACAATTTATTCATCTATGCGAATGCACTATCATGCTCATGCTCATATGCATCTCATCAGCTGATACCGGTATAGCGGAGTGTTCACCCATCGATGACACACTCTATCCTTCACTCCCGTGAAGTCCCCACCGAAGTAGGATTTTATCTAAAGCACTCCGGACTAGTCATGTATCTTTCTCACCGACCTCACCGGAATAGTTACATGACTTTCTCACCGACCTGGCTCATGCAACTCCTGTCATGATGAATGTAAATGATGCGACATCTTTAATTATTTATCTATATAATCCATCTCATTAACTCAATATCTCATCCTCATTATCTCAATATCATAATCTCATTCACTCAATGTCATCAATATCATGTATAAGAATAAGCATAATGAAAGCATAATAAATAGTATGATAAGTAATATCAATGATAATGATGAACAACCCATTGTTCACCACTCTACCATGTACTTGCCTCTTAGCCCTTCAAGCCGGATGACGAAAATTGTGGCACGCGCATGAGACCACAAATCCTGAATAAGCAAGCAATAACACACTCAAAAACATCATCAAAATCACATCATCACAAAGACCAACCCATCACACTACTCGACCTTGCATGTTTACGTCGACCACCAAATTAACCCAAATCTATTTGATAGCAAAACTATAAAATTCATATCTCACAATCATGCATCGTATTGACATGAATAAAAATTCTACAAAGCTATCGAAATTCTCTACAACTCTCTAGTAGATGAAATTCTCAAATTATGCCTCTATACTACCCGTAAAAAAAAGTACAACAGATCAGTAGACTAAACCAATCTACTAAACGAATTTCTCCCGACTAGAAATTGCTAATTCCTTCTCTAATCTCGTTTTTAACCTCTAGATAAAATAAATAAACCGAGGGGAAAACTTGATCGTTACCCAGAGATCACGACGAGGAACACCGATTTCCACGCGATTCCCCTCTTTTTATCCTTCTTCTTCTTCCTCCTTCCCTTCCCTCTCTCTTTACTGTTCAATTCAACACAAGCATGTACAAGAGATGCAAGAAGATTTGCTAGCAGCTAGCATCGGCAAAGACATGCACATGCATGTAATCTTGTTTTCTTTCTTAATCTCTCTCTCTCTCCGGTTGAACCCAACATAGACCCATACAAAACATGCAGCAAGCAACAACTAGCTAGCAGCAGTATAGTACTAAGGAATGCCATGCAGCCATGCACATGCGCAGCAAAAAAAGCTAGCAAGCGCAAGCAACCACAGTACACAAGAAGATGCATGCGGCCATGCGTCCACGCACAGCAGTCTTGAAATCCAGCAGCAGCTAGCTAGTAGCGCTAGGCAAACAGCGGTGCCGCAGCAGCTAGCGGGAGCGGCAGCTCTTGCAGACGGCGGCGGTAGTGCTCAGCCACGGCACGCAGCAGCAGGCGACGGCGGCTGCTAGATTGTCCGGGAGGCGCACGCCTAGGGCACTGCAGAGAGACGGCGGTTGCGCAAAGGGATGAAAGGCGCGCAGCAGGTAATTTTATATGCACGCGTGACCTGCAAGCATGCACGGGCAAACACTAGCACTTGTGGGCTGGCCTTTGGCGTTGGTTAGGCAAGGTTGCAGAGTAGTAGCCCACATGGGCTTTGATGGAAACCACAAGCACAACACTTGCATATCCTGGCCGATGGAAGCCCATTGCATACTGTGCTAACGTCATAGTGATATCATAAGATTATGTGCCCCTCCCTTCTTTCGTTCTCTCTCTAATAGAAACGGGATATTACAACACTACTCACAACACAAACCCCAACACCCCAACGTTTAACTACACAATTTTACTCCAATTGAATTACATTCCATCAGAAAACCATAATGAGCAGCAATACTAAAATTGACATAACTTTTGCTCTGAAATTCGTAAAAATGTAAACTCAGACTTGTTTGAAAGGTAACAAGATTATCTACAACAACCTAGTTGATGGAAATCCCAAATTCTGAATGTACCAAGCCCCAAAAGACCGATGAACACCTCTGTCAGAACTGCCCGACACTTCTGGGCAGCAGCACGAAAAAGCCATAACTTCTAATTGGCCAACTCAATCTTAGTGTTCTTTATCAATATAAAAAGCTAAGACCTAGGCCTACAATAACCTAGTTGGGTGAAAGCCCTGAATTTGCCATTAACTTGATCATATATTAAAAGGCAATTCAACAATTCATTCTCGTTAGGGTTCTGGACAGCAAACACTAAAACGAACATAACTTTTGATCCGTACGTCGGAATCAGGTGTTCTTGGCGGCCACCGAAAGCTAAAAACATTATCTAAATAACTCTAGGGTTTCAAAACTTTTGATTCGGCCTCTAAGATGTTGAAACAGCCCCCGCAACACACTAGACAGAATTAAATTTTTGACAGCAGCAAATCGACTCAATCAATCTAATCGAATTCGCATCTAATAAGGATAGAACAACGAAGAACACCTTGTGTTACCCTTATAGAACCGCTGGAAGATGAAGATCAACCCCTACGAAGAAGATCTTCTCTCGCTCCTTCCTTTCTTCTTTGTCCTCCTCTTCTTCTCCCTTAGCCGAAAGCACGCAAGAACAAGACGGCAACGAGGGCTAAAGCGGAGGCTACTGTAGCACGTGGGTTACTGTAGCGGAGGCGCGGGTACTGTAGCTACAGTACACATTAGGGTTTCCTCTCCTTTTGATGGTGGCTAGATCCCCCATGGGCCATGGGCCAAAAGGGCTGATTTTTTCCTTGTCACTTAACTTTGGCTTGGAAGCCCATTTAGCTCTAAATTCTGAATTTTTTTCTCTTTTCATTCCCTTAATTCCTTCTCTAATCTTATTGCACTCACTAATGAGAATCGGGATATTACAGTCGATGACCGAAAAAGTACTACCAGAGTTGTGTTTTTCATCGGCTCGAGTTTGATCAGTTGGCAGTCGCAGAAATAGAAGGTAGTGGCTCTTTCATCTTGCGAGGTTGAGTACATCGCAACTACCATGGTGGCATGCCAAGGCATGTGGCTTGTGCAACTGCTGGCTAATCTGAAGAAACAAGATGGAGCAATGTTGTTCTTAAGGTTGACAACAAATCAACGATTTCCCTTAACAAGAATCCTGTGTTCCACGAGACAAGTAAGCATATCAACACTTCTTATCATTTTATTCGTGATTGTGTCGATAGTGGCAAGCTTACAGTGGAGTATGTCGATCTGGTAATGAGCTCGCCGACATTATGACCAAGCCACTTGGGAAGCTCAAGTTCATGGAGATGCGTTAGAGAATCGACTTAGTTGAGGTGAATAAGTGATAAAAATATTTACGGGGGTGATTGTTTGACTTAATCTTTTTACGTTAAGCATGTTTGGTTTGTTTCTGCATGGCATTTACACACTGCATGTTTGCGTGTGTGTTTAGCTAATGGAGCTAGTCTCCCGGAGTAGTGGCATGAGTATCAAATCGGGCTAGTGCTCACCGAAAGTCTAGGCCACATATATTTGTATTCAAGTTGTTTTCAGTTATGGAGGATAATAGAATAGAGAAGAAAAATGATGCAAGTTGTGTTGGCGTAAAAAACAATAATGTTCTTTTGTAATCAGGTTGTTCCATGTGCAAAGCGTTGTGTGTGCGTCTAGATATTGCTATGTATTTTTGACTAACCTGAGATGAACTTGTATTGCTTCGGGACGTCATCCAACAAATTAGCCTCCTTTTCTTCAAGTACACACGAAGTGTACCAGGGATACTGACAAGCATTGCTATGTTCACACAATATTTCACCAGCCAAACTACGGTTTCTTTCGCATGGCAGCATTGAAGTTTGATCCTCCGCTACTGGATCGAGACACAAGGTTTTATCTATGGAAAGTCAAGATGCGAGCTATTCTAGTCAAGATGCGAGCTATTCTATCCCAGCTCTATTTGGATGACACTTTATTGGGGATCGACAAGATGACTGTTGCATGGTTAGCAAAGAAAAGATTGTAAGGCCTTATCTCAGATTCAACTTCATCTATTAATTAATATTCTGCAAAAGGTTTTGAAACTAGAGCAGATTTGCATGACCAAAGATCTAATCAGTAAGATGCATTTGAAGTAGAAGATTTATTCGCACAAAATGGTGGAAGGCGGGTCATTATTGAACCACTTGACAACGTTTAAAGAAGTAGTCTCAAATCTTGAGTCTATAGAGGTAAAATATGATGATAAAGATTCAGGTCTTATTCTTTTATGCTCTATACTATTGTATATAGTCGAGATACTCTTACACTTAATGAAGTATATGAAGCATTGCATGCGAAGGAAAAATATGAAACTCATGGCTCCGAACGAAGGTTCAATTTCGCTGGCAGAAGGTCTGGTTGTTCATGGAAGACAACAGGAGATGAGTTCAAATAACGATTCAAAAGGAGAAAGCTCCAGCAGAAATTACAAAGGCAGATCAAAATCCAAAGATAGGTACAAGCCATGCAAGTATTGAAAAAGGAAGGACACATCATGTCTGAGTGCTGGTGGGTAAACAAAAAGGAGAAAAGGAATAACAATTTCAAAAAAGATCAACAAGAGGGTGATGCTTTTAAGCCACCATTGTTACTAAGCAAGATTATGATAGAGATGTTCTCGTTGCCTCTGTAAGTAATTCTAAAATGGACGATGAGTGGAATCCTGATACAGCCTGCACTTTCCACATGAGTCTGAACCTTGATTGGTTCGTGAATTATGAAGCTACGACAAGTGGTTCTGTGTTGATGGGTGATAATTCACTATGCATATTGGTTCTATCCAGATCAAGATGTTTGATGGCACAATCAGACTTTGTCAGATGTTCGACACATTCCAGGTTTGAAGAGAAATCTTATCTCACTGAGTACGCTTGATACTAAATGTTACAAACATTCAGGTGGAGGTGGAGTACTGAGATCTGCAAAGGCTCTCTTGTTGTGATGAAAGGTGATATGAAAGCTGCCAACATATATCATCTTCAAGGTACTACAATATCAGATAATGTTGTTGTTGTCTCAAATAAATCATTCGATTCTTATGCTACTAATATTTGGCATATGAGTGAAATTGAGATGATGGAGTTATGCAAAAGAGGACTCCTTGATGGTGAAACTATAA
Source organism: Ampelocalamus luodianensis (assembly GCA_036346255.1). Taxonomy (NCBI): domain Eukaryota; kingdom Viridiplantae; phylum Streptophyta; class Magnoliopsida; order Poales; family Poaceae; genus Ampelocalamus; species Ampelocalamus luodianensis. The sequence goes on along the minus strand of CM070635.1, from coordinate 10,518,446 downwards.
ACAAGTGGAAGTTTTATGAACACCGTGTCTTTGGAAGCAAAAGAGGGTGAAGTTTAGCACAATAATTCACTCTACAAAAGGTATATTATATTATGCTCGCTCTCATTTGTAGGGAGCATCTCGTGTTCCATCTCTTGCAGGTGCTGACTACATGTTGACCATCATTGATGATTACTCAAGAAGACCTTGGCCATATTTCGTGAAGCATAAACTAGATGTGTTCAAGACATTGAAGGAGTGGAGGATTATGATTAAAAAATAAACTAGCAAGCATGCCAAGAAGCTACGTACTGATACTATCTTGGAGTTTTGTTCTGGAGAATTTGAAGCTTTATGTAGATCAGAGGATATTATGAGATATTACACCGTCCTAGGTACTCCTTAGCAAAATAGTGTGGCCGAATGCATCAACAAAACTATCATGGAGATGGTACATTGCATGTTATCTAACTCTAGCTTATCTAGGAGTTATTAGGCCGAAACTGCATCTGCTATTTGTTATTTGATTAATTGGTCACCTAACTTGGTAATTAATAAGAAGAATCCAATTGAGGTATGGTTTGGTTCTCCAAAGAGATTATATAAATTTGAGAATATTTTGTTGTCCATGCTCATGTTAATAATGATAAATTGGAGCCTAGAGTCGCTAAGTGCATTTCCTTGGTTATAAACCTAGCGTGAAATGATATAAATTATGAATCTCAAATTGAAAAGATAGTTATTAGCGTAGTGTTACTTTTGATGAATATACTATGTTGCATGATAAACCATCTATTGATGTTCCCGCTGAGAAGCCACATAAATCAAGTGTGCAGGTGGAGCATGTTATTGATACAAGATGTTCCTGTTGTCTTTAAACCACAACAACGTTCCATTGAAGCCGACAGACCTAAAAAGAATATTCAAGCTCCCAAGAGATTGATTGTAGAAGTTGGTGTTGGTGCTTTTGTTTTGAATGTGGCAAAAGAAATTCACGGTACTGCAGAATCTTTTACTTATTCAGAGGCTATCTCTTCTGATGATTTAGAGAGATAGATGGCTCCCATGTATGATGAGATGCAATCTCTTGAGAAGAATGACACTTGGGAGCTGGTCAAGTTGCCAATTGATAAGAAAGCTATTTACTGCAAATGGATCTTCAAGAAGAAAAAAGACATTTCACCAACTGAATAGGTTAGGTACAAGGCAAGGCTCGTTGCTAAAGGATACATCTAAATTTCAGGTATTGATTTAATGAGATATCTTTCTCTCGCTTGTGAAGCATAGTTCTATTCAGACTTTACTCAACATAGTGGCTATGTGTGATTATGAGCTTGAACAATTGGATGTGAAAGCTGCGTTTTACAAGAATTATGCTTGCAAGTCGAAGAAATATCTTTATGGTCTAAAGCAATCACCCAAACAAGTGGTAAAAGAGATTTGACTCCTTTATGATCTCGAGGATTTCAAAAGATCCGATTATAATAGTTATGTTTATTTGAAAACTATTAATGACTCAACTATTTATTGATCCCATATGTTGATGGCTGCAATAGGCAAGGCAAAAATTTCAAAGTTGAAGGCATAATTGAGCAATGAATTTGAAATGGAGGATCTCAAGACAACAAATACGATTCTTGGTATAGAAATTACTAAATACACGGTTTGAAAAATTATACATAAGTTAGAAAGGGTATATTGATAAGATTCTTCGTCATTTCAACATGCATAAGGACAACCGTGAATACTCATTATTGTACATTTCAAACTCTCTTCACGTCATGTCCAGCTAGATGATGAAGTTGATTACATGTCTAGAGTTCCATATGCTAGTGATGTTGGTTTACTTATATATGTCATGGGATGTTCTCGCCCCGATTTATCTCAATCATTGAGTATTGTTAATAGATACAAGGCTAATCTTGGCAAAGAACATTGGAAAACAGTTCAATGGATTTTCATATACTTGTTAGGCACATCTGATGCTTGTGTACTGTTTGGGAACAATAAAGATGGAATCGTTGGTTATGTCCACTCAGATTTTGCTATCCACTCATATTTTGCTGGAGATTTGGATAAGAGAAGGTCTCTTATTGGTTATATGTTTACTGTTGGAGGATGTGCCATTAGATGAAAAGCATGTCTACAAGCTAATGTTGTCTTGTCTACTACAAAAATTGAGTATATGGCTATTTTTGAAGCTTGCAAAGAATTCATTTGGATAAGATGTTTGTTTACTTAGCTTTGTGAAAGTACGTCTTACATTACAATATTCGACGATAATCAAAGTGCTATTTGCCTTACGAAGGATCAGATGTTTCATGAGAGAACGAAACATATTAACATCAGATATCATTACATTCGAGGTGTCATTTCTCAGGGTGATATTAAAATTAGCAAGTTAAGTACTCATGATAATGTAGCTGATATAATGACAAAGCCAATTCCTACCGCTCAGACTTAGTTGGTATCATTCGGTAGTCTTATGTATGTTCGTCGCACAAGGTGTTCATATTGATATGTTTCGAGGAGATCACAGCTTGTTTTGGCTACAGGAGAAATTCGTCTCATGGTGTAGATTGTTGAGTTTGAGTGTGATACGAATTCCGTTTCCTACTCGAACTCATATTTCTACTTCTTAGCTCCTACACAGTCTCTTTAATGTACCATTATAAATATATATCTGTAATTCATAGAGAAGAGAATGAACTTTAATGTAAACATATCCTTATATAGTGATATTGACTTTGTGCACCCGTGAATTTTTCTAAAAGAATTTTTTATATAAAATTCGTATCTCCCGTTTATATTTTTCGGTGTAATATTTGCAATAAGACATACATGCATGCATCGCAAGTGCCACCTTTTTGTTGGTGGCATGCGCATTCGGCAAGCAAAGTTGCTCTAAAGTGTGTGTCCTTTTTGTTGGTGGCATATGCATTCGGCAAGCAAAGTTGCTGTAAAGTGTGTGTCCCTTGTGTGCGAGTAATGGATTTGTGCAGTACACAATGAGCAGGAGCACTTCATTTATTTAATAAAAAAGGGCAGTACTCCCAAATGAGCTGGATGATTCTTGCTCTGTTCTTTCCTCTTGATCCGTGCAATTGTGCAAATATATATGTAGGCGTAGCCGTGTAGGGGTGTGTGTGCGTAGGTGTAGCCGTGTAGGGTGTGTGTGTGCGCCTGTTGAATTTGAGGTAGATAAATATCAAACATCTAAAATTGCCCGGTCGCTTCCTTAATATCTAGTATCTGTATATTTGTTGGACTAAACGAAATTCAAATCTTAACGTTCTTTTTTTAATGTCATAGCTTCCGATATGTAACTTTAACCCTAGCTTATTTTTCCTATAATATAAGCAAGATTCTATCAAAATATTGGTATAAATCTATAAAGATGAGATATTGTAAAAAAAGTATTTTGTTTGAGACCAATCTAAGTATACAAAGATAAATAATTAGTCCAAAATGAAAAAGGTTTGACCAAACGTGTCGGACCCTGGGCGTTGAATACCCGAAAACCTCATGTGTGTATCGTGACTAGTCACATGATCAATGGCTAGTGCACGATCCACAACATTGGCATACACATCCATACACAATTACTTACAACATGAAACAAATATGGTGGGGCAATTACAACCTCACTTAAATCTCGGTACCTCCCATCAATGTGAGGTATTAACCGTTGTGTCGATAAGTTTTGTTTCCAACGCCTCGTGAAGGGAGCCCTTCAAACAATCACACATGCTCGCACTACTACGACCTACCAACATGCAAGACTAGTTTTCGATGACTTAATTAGTTAAGGCCATCCCATACCGGCACATGTGGTTGTACACTTAAGCTTAGATATGATTCACAAAGCGTTTGGTCCTTAATTGACCCAGTGCAGGATCTCCCTATTTACAAGCGAGAAACCATCTCACATTCATTAGTTTATATTATAACTCGCTCGCATCATAATCTAGGTTTTTATTTTTTTATACAAAATTAACAGAGGCAACCCTCTGACCATCATTTCAAAATCTCTCAAATTATATTCAATATTCTATCCACTTTCAAATTTTAGTAAAAACTAGAGCCCGACTAAGCGCTTATGCGATATTCGCATTCTAAAGACCCAATTCGTCATCATTTATTACCTAAATCATACCCTAATGGATACAATAGTAAGTATATCAATATTCCAAGGATCATGTATTGAATAGGAATATAACTACCGTTATCCCCAAATATAGCAATTTTAAGCAAACCTACATGCATGCATAATAGATTTTGCAAATGTATACAATAATTAAAATAATAGAATCAATATGGTCAAAGAGGGTGCTTTCCTTGCTATCGTCTCTCGAGTATGAGGATGGGGGATCATCAAAAATTTTGTTCGAAGTATCGACGTTAATAAAAAAGAGCTGATAGCAAATTAATTATAGAAAAATAATTTCAAAAGAAACAAAATACAAATATTTTTGCATAGTTAGATAGAGCACGATTTTATATGAATTTATAAAAAATATTCATTCAATTTGGAGTTCATATGCAAAAGTTATTAAGGTTTAAACTTTCTTTGGTTTGAATTAATAAAAAAGGTGACGTCGAAAGTGTATTCTTTGAGGTTTACGCTTTCCAACCCGAAAAAGCGTATTTTCCTCTGAGTTCTTTTGAGGTTTACGCTATCCAACAGGGAAAGCACATTTTCCTCTGAACTGAAAGCGGCTTTTCTCATTTTATTTTTCTATTTTTTTAAATTTTATTAACTTACATGTGAGGCCTACTTGTGAGTAACTCATAGTTTTATTTTCTTGATTTTTATTTATAAAACAGTGGAAGTCCCACATGTCATAGGCTCATTACTTATCTAACTAAATAATTATTTTTTGATTTGATTTAATCCATTGACAGATGGGGTCAACATGTCGCTTTCTCGTGTTTTTAAACACGTTTAAAATAAAAATTGTGAGTGCTCCCACATGTCGCTGACATATATTCTAAATACGTTTCAAATTAGATTTTCGCTTAACCTTTCAACTCGCCCCACTTGCCATAGACTTATTATCTTCAACCTCTGTATTTAATGCTAATTAACTCTTATTCGTGGGTCCATCGCAGAGAGAGAGAGAGAGAGAGAGAGAGAGAGAGAGAGAGCAGCTTGGGCTTATGCACGCTAAGAGGGAAGGCAAGCTCGCTCGTGACGATACTTGCGCCAAAAGCTCGTGGAGTCCGGAATGGAGAAAGGGTGTCATCATGGTGCTAGGGAGGTGAAGATGGCCGGATAGGTGGACGGAGACAGCGGCACGACGGCGAGAGGTGGCGAGAAGCTTTGGGTCCACGACGGTTTGGCGAAGGAGGACTTCTTAGAGCTAAAGGAGAGGTCACTACTACAAAAAGGGTCATACTGGATGCCTCATCACAGACGGTTCCCCATAACCGTCAGTGTTGTAATTATCACAAACGATTTTAAAAGCACGACCATCTATGTTACTAGGGACGGCTAGAACCGTCTATGACATGTAATTATCATAGATTGTTTTTACATATAACCATTTTTGATAATTTACACAGTTCTTTTTCAGAACCATCTACGATAATTGGATACATCCTAGACGGTTCTTAAAAAGAACTATCTGTGATAATTCCTTGATGGTTCTTAACAAGAATCGTCGGTCATAATTACGTATCACAGATAGTTTATGGTTGGAAGTGTCTGTGATATGTATCTCTTAAATGCATCAATGCCGCCTCTCGGCTACCACGCAATGTGTCCCTTCGTCTCACGTGCCGATGTTACGATGCATCTCTTTGTCTTGTGCGCCAACGGTTTTATAAGAATGATCATCTCCCACCGAAGATGAATCCCCACATCGCTCTACTCTCTTTCGCACCCTCCATCAGCAACTAGTAGAGTTTAAAAAAAATAATGGCTCCCCACTCTTCTCCCCTGACGCCGGTGTTGATAGCCTACTTAGCCATTTTGTATGAGCACCTCGCTGGATATACGCTGGCAGATGCTGCGAAAGGACACTGTGCGAACAGTATCCTCCCTCCTCCAACGGAGGTTATGCCGAAGCATGTGATGGCCACCTTCTGTCATCTTGACATCCTCCTTGCCACGCCTTCCGTGGTCTCTCTTCCGTGAGCTAACCGTGCCATCGACGTAGTCTCGAGGAAGACGTTGCACGTCTCTAAGAGGATTACTATCACTTGGAATGCGGCATCGAGACGGTGGCTAATCGGGTGGACCATGCTGAGACACCTGGAGCGAGGGAAGAGAGCCTCTGGGCACATTTCCACTTGGTCCTTGAGTCGGAGCGTCTTTGGGCAACTCTCCAACGAGAGCATCAATGGGTGGGACGTGTTTCGGGAACCCACGCACCCGAACCTCCGATGCACCATGTTGGCTACAAAGAATTGAAGACGGTGATAATACTACCGGGCCACAGGAAATAAATTGATCTTTTTTATTTCTACTTTTTTAAGAAAATCTTTTGTAAGAAGCGATTGGCCACACTGTTTGGCCAAATGTAAATACAAAAAAATGATAAAAAAAATCTAGTTTGGAGTTGAAGTTACTGTCTATGTTCAACATGTTTACTGAATAACATATTTATCTTAGTGTCTTTTATGTCTATCGTCAAAAACAAGTCATACATATTTACTCATGATGCTAGCCGAAAAATAGAACATTTTTTAGCTATAGAAGGAACTATCATAGGCGGTTTAGTGGATCAAACCGTCTGTGATGTACTACAAAACATGCTATGCTGGACGCATCATCACAGACAGTTTCTGAAAACCGTTAGTGTTGTAATTATCACAGACGATTTTTAATAAGAACCATCTGTGATTATTGAAAACTTCACAGACACTTTATAAATATAACTATCTGTGATATGTTCAAGACGGTTTTTAACAAGAATCGTCTGTGATAATTTTGTATCATAGACGGTTTGTGGTTGGAACCGGTTGTGATATGTTCAAGTTGCTTTGGCTCCCGCGTGATGCGTCTCTTTGTCTCGCGCGTCGATGTTACTATGCGTCTCTTCGTCTCACGCACTGCTTACATGATACCGAGAGTGTGTGGCTGAACAACTCGTGCAAAACTGTATACATGCGTCACGGTAGGTTCCTTCCCAAGTATCATCCATACCGCATGATGAAGAAACAATTTGACGGAAATAAGGAGGACGGTTCAGCTCCAAGGGCTTTTAAAGGGAAAGAGGTCTATGATATGGTTAAGGATATCAATGTTGTGCTTGGAAAGGACGTAAATTGAGGACCCGCCGAAGAACATCCGAAGAAGTAACCGATTTTTGGACTTAACTTATTGGGAGCACTTAGAAGTTCGCCATCAGACGACGCCATGCACGTGGACAAGAATGTATGTGATAGCTTGATTGGTCTCTTATCGAACATTTGTGACAAAACAAAGGATGGTGTCAACGCACAGTATGACTTGGTTCATATGAACATAAGGACCGAATTAGCACCGAAAGAGACCAATAAAGGATGAACGTACCTTCTCCCAACTTGCTAGACTTTGTCCAAGGCCGAGAGAAAAGAACTGTGCCAGAGCTTGTATGGTGTGAAAGTTCCGTCTGGTTACTCCACCAGCATGAAGAAACTTGTTTCTGTAGAAGATTTGAAATTAATTGGTACGAAGTCTCATGATTGTCATGTGCTGATGACACAAATGCTTCCTGTTGCAATTAGAAGTATTTTACTGAACAAGGTCCGAGTGGTAATAATGAGGTTGTGTTATGTCTTTAAATCAATTGCTCAGAAGGTCATCGATCCCGAAGGACTAGATGCTCTATAGGCTAAGGTGGTGACGGATCTATGTCATCTTGAGATGTATTTCCCTCCGTCATTTTTTGATATTATGGTCCATCACATTGTTCACCTTGTGAAAGAGATAAAGATATGTGGCCTTATGTTCCTACGTCATATGTACCCATTCGAGAGGTACATGGGAATTGTCAAGTCCTATGTACGGAATTGATCTCAGTCCGAGGGCAGCGTCATTGAAGGTTATACAACCAAAGAGGTCATTGAGTTCTTCATCGACTACATGGCTCAGGTGCAACCGATAGGTGTGCCTCTATCTCATCATGAGGGGAGGCTAGAGGGTACCGGGACCATCGAAAGGAAAGCAATCACTCTCGATCCGATACGCACGGTAAAGCCTATTTCATAGTCTTGCAACACATGACCGAAGTGTACCCGCACATCGACGAGCACAAAACATGGTACGCCAACAAAATCGAGGTTGGTCGAAGGTTTGGATCTTGAGAGAGCACAACCATCGGTTCAACGAATGGTTAAAGATGTTATTCACTAGGAGGTCATCAAGTGATGAGATGTCTGATGGTTGGCACAAGGGCCAAAATTTACAATTGTGACATGGCAATGATACGACATAAATGGGTACATATTTTATATGACAACTCGTGATAGGAAGAGCATAGTCTAGAACAACGGTGTCGTGATAGATGTGTTTCACAAGGGCTCAATACTGACCAAACATAATGAAACATGGGTATTATGGGTTCGTAGAGGAGATTTGGGAACTCGACTACCTACTTTTTAAGATCCCTGCTTTGGTGCCATTGTGTCAAACTTCCACAGATGTGAAGGTCGACAAGTACACGCGTCAAGATCGTGGACCTCGAATGTGTCGGATACAAAACGAATCATTCGTGACTCGCTAACAAGTCGCTCAAGTTTTTATGTAACAAACCCAGCAAATAAGAACCATCACTTAGTTCTTCATAGAAAAGAAGAATTGTCGGAGTTGAGAATGTCATGGATGAGAAAGAGTATAATTAATTTGATTTAGTTGTTCCTTTCGGAGACAACATCAGCTCGAGGAAGAACACAAAGAGGAAGCTAGCTATATGCGCGTTGATCATCGTGGAAGGGCTATTTTTAATGGAAATAGCTAAGTGGAATGATCCCACATGGTGAGCACCTATTTGAAAATTGTTCTATTGTAATAAAGAAACTTTGCATGTAATTAAGAAATCATTCCGTTGTAATTGATTCAGAATTAAAAATTATTCCATCCGTGATTGTATCTCGCTTATTTTTAGAGGGCATGGCTAGCATTTCCGAGGTTAGCCAAAAATAAAATATTTTTAGCTATAGAAGGAACTACCATAGGCGGTTTAGTGGAACAAACCATCAGGATATATCACGCATTTGTTCTAAAGTATAACCGTCATGATATGGTCGATATCACAAACGGTTCTATTATGTAACCATCTCGTGATATCCCTTTATTAGTAGGACCCCGCTAGGTTTTGGCCCTACCTCACTCGCCCGTCACCCTCCCAACGCCCTTAGCTCCTCACTCGCCTTCCTTCCCTCTCGATCATCGTCGCCATGACTTCTCCCCGACGCCGACGCTAACACCGACATCGCCCCTTCCCTGACCTCGACAACAATGCCGCGCCTTCTCCCCGACATCGACACCGACGCCACCCTTCTTCCCGTATCCGCCTGTCCCTCCTGCTCCCCGACACCGCCCTGTTGCTCCCCGACACCACTCATCCTTGCTGCTTCTGTGCGTCCATCTCCCTGACACCGCTAGTCCCTACTATTCCCTGACACCGGCCTGCTACTCCCCCGTCCTCCATGCTTGTAGGTATTTCCTTGCACTTCATGGTTTACTGCTCGGTTATTGCTAGTACTCGGCGCTTGGTTTTCTGAGATAGCTTCTTTCAACGTGCCTTGCCCGGTTCTACTTCGTGGCTTCGATTGCCATCCGCTTTGTGAGTTGTTTATGTTTACAAGAGTGCTTTACTTTGCATATATGTGTTGTGCTAGTCTACATCTGAATTTGGATTAATTCTAGTACTGGGAGATATTGCATTGTATCATCAGGTTCAGCCATCGCTCATTGATGATTATGTCATATTGTGAAATTAAATTGATAACAAATCAGACTTGAGCTGTTAGGATTGCTTACTGTTGTCATATTATATCTAATAGCTTGGCTTTGTTGCATTTTGTTTTTGGCTGTGATTGATCCGATCATGTTATTATGATCCCGCCGCTCCTCATTAGTCAATTGGCTTTCTCCGTTAGCCGAGTGGCTCACGCTGCAAAATTAGTGATCTGCTTAGTCTATCAAGTGATTAATCCTCAATCACCGATTGGTTTATGTTTTTAATCAAGTGATTCTTGTGCATCGTTAATTGTATAACCTTATGTTTTAATCAAGTGATTGTATCTTGTGCAACTCTACATATGAGAGCAAACTTAAAATATTCTAAACTGAGTAATATGCTGATTTTGTATGTTTTCATGTCCTATCTTTCAAGCATATTCTCCTGTTTAATTGACATGCAGAAATTACATGTTTGTATGTTATTTTTGTCAATTATATGTTTTAATTATTATTAATTGTACTAAAATTAATTCTGAATATTTGCTAAAATTGCTTTATTTACAATAAGTCAGAAAATATATGCGCATGTTGTAATACCCCGAATGTTTCTAAGGAAGGAGAGTAAACGAAAAAGGGGTTTTTTCTGTAATACTCCAACTTATTGTAATGAAGGAAGCAGTGAAAAGAGAAATTAGACTTCAGAGGAGGGAAAATCTGCAATTCTTTGACAACCTGGGCTACGGGCTTTGGCCTAGGAGGCCCATGAGGGGCTGGCCACTAATAAAAGGATGGGGAAACCCTAGCCCACCACCGTAGCACGCATTGCTACAAAGACACGCCTCCTCCTGCACTCCGCTGTTCTCTGGTGGTGCTCTCCCATTGTCGCCCAAGGAGAAAGGTGGGGAGAGAGGAGAAGAAGAGGAGATGAGCATCTAGAGGGGGATTTCAGTGGGCACGCGTGTCTCCAAGGGTAACGATTGCCGATTGTTGTTGTTCGATTAGTCGTAGAAGTGAAACCGATTAAATTTGAGTGGATCAATGTCTGCCTCAGTAAATTCGAATCATCCAAGATGTTGCGTGGTATGTTTCGGTTCTTAGAGGCTAAATTAGAAGTTTTGATCTCCTAGAGATATTTAGATAATGTGGATGATATCATCCTTCATGTTATTGTTGTTTAAATAACCGCTATGTTCCATGATTATTGGTTTGATATGATTATCTTAGTGGATTCAATAGACTTAAATAATTGGAAATTGTGAATTGTCGTTGGATACGCTTTTAAATCCTCGCTAGGTTCTAAAAGATGTTGGTCTTTTATATTAGTTGATAAGTTTCTATTGAAATTCTTCCGCGATATTGTTTTATGTTAGTCCTTTAGGTAGCATTTTGGCTTCCGAATAGCTAGGGTGTTACAGTTGGTATCAGAGTGGGCTTTAGGTCCGTGGTAATTAAGTTATTAAAATGACACACTATGCACAGTAGGTGGGATTGGGAAATCCATTGTTTCCGTATTTCTATTGTTATGTTTCAATTGTTGAGCAATTGTTGAATTGCTTCTGTACTATCTTTCTTGTTGTTAATCTATGATATGATATGATCCTCTATACCTATGAATTTATTTGTGTGATTGCTATGAGATGATATTCTATATTCATATTGATTATTGGCTATGGATGACGTTGAAAGGTTGAGGTCGTGGTGGTGGCCCCGGTTTATCAGACACACCACCGCTCCTCGGTAATGTAATAGAGTAGTATCTACCCCGAATACCATAGATGAGTGGTGAGGGTGAGTTTCTTTAGAAAATATTATTCTCTTCCTTGATTCCGAATGTGTCTAGTTCTGGTATTAGTTGCGAATGATGAAGTTTTTTTGAGTTAGTGTTTTACATTTCTTCCGATGAGTTTCCATTTATCTTTCTTGATTCATTATATCGACTACTTGTTCTCTTGATCACGGTCTAATGTTGTTTCTGGGAACGTTAGTTATCGCGAAATTTATCTTTCTTTGAGTTCGCTGTTCTTGTTGGAGGATGCGAATCTTTATTCACTTGATATTCTTCATACTAAAAGTTTTCTGTTGCAAGTTCTTTATCATGTGAAAGCTTTGGCTTTATGTATTTCTTTTGAATTCTTTCAATTGTTGAAATTTAATACCTCTTTTCTAAAAGATTGTGCTAAAACCTTTAAGTGATGTCTTGTCATGCTTAAGTAAGAGGTGTTAATTAAATGAATTAACCGTTATGAGATAAGTTATCGATTTGGGTTATTGGCTTTGTGCAAGCGCTATTCTTAACTAGTATCCATGGAAGTGAATTGACTAATGCGAAATGTCGTTGTATTTGGTACATGATGAATTTTAGATAAGAGTTTGTTTAAACTGCTCAAGGACCTATTGTTATTAAGAAGTGTGGAAATGTTGATGAACTGGTTTGATCCTTACGATCGAGTAATCTGTTAAATTTGTTAGATGGATTGGAATCTAGGTCCTCTTTCGTTATTCTAACCGCTAGTGATGGTTAAGTTAAGGATGTGTTCAAATGTTGCCTTGGTAAATATTAACTTTGAATCGTTTTCTATTTGGATCTTGATGATCTTATTTGAATGATAGCTTTACTTGATTCTTGCTATGCTAAAAATTATTGAAACATGTTTAAATGACCAGATGAACGATGATATATCGCCTTGTGAAACCTTGTCTTATGTATCCTATATTATTAAAGTTAAGGACCTTTCATTCTAATTGCTGAACATAAGTTAGAATGTTAATTATATCCTCTTAACTATTGTTGTGGTTGCAAACAGAGGTAGGATCATGATTGTGCCATATGTGGCTAGAGAGCATTTAGTGTGTACTATCTTGGCGCGAGTGTCGAAGAGTTAAATGGATGGAAGCTAATAAGATATTTCAGTTGGTGTACATTGGTGAGATTGTCATGTTTCTATTATCATCTTGTTGAAAGAGTTTTTTTCAATTATGAGGTTTTTGCACTAGGCTTTCCCTAGATCAAGTATATGCAATCTTATTTAGATCTTAGAGACATGATGAAGTAGTTAATTGTGTTTCTTTTTAAAAGTTCATGAAGTGATAAGAGATTATGATGATTCTTGCTAATAGTATATTATTTCGTTGATTAGTATGATTGTCATACTATGGCTATGATGATAATGTTGAACGAATTATAAGAAAAAAAATTGATCATTGCATGATAATCGCTTTTAGTGAAAGTGTTTCAGTTTTGCATTTGTTATTTTGGACCTCATGAGTTATGTGGTAATTGAGTCCGCTTTGAGCAAAGAGACGGTTGAAAGATTTTATTGGTTCTTAAGTGGTTCCTATGATTTGGTCTTAAGAGCTTATCTTGTTTAAGTCGGTAAAGTGATGTAGTAATCACAGAAAATAACTTTCCGGTTAAAGGAAAGAGGAAGTAAAAGTATTTGAGATTTAAGTCGCTTTTCAAACTTGCAGCTTTATTTAAGTGTGCTTAAACCCTTGTTCCATAAGAGTTTACCAATTTTCAAAGGGCAATACCTTCTTCTCATTTATGGTTTGGTATTCGCTTATAGCAGGACTTGAGTCCTCAGCTGTTTACGTTCTCTATGTTTTCCGAGTTCTTTGCCTAAGTGACTATTTCCCTTGGTCCTGTGTTTACTTCGAGCAGTAAATGTCTTCATTTGCTTTTTCTTTTGAGGAAGGATTCACCGATTCATTTCACAGTGGTTTTTTCGAGGTGTTTATTCAAGGTGGTTGTGAGACCTTGGATTGTAAGTTAATCAAGAAGTATTGAAGGATGAACTAATTTCGTATGTAATTCTTAGAGAGAATTTTATTTATACAGAGTGTTTGCCTTTGAGGCTAAACTGATTGCATTGTTGCAACCATTAGAACCTATGGAGATTTGTGATCCAAGATCCTTTGTTCAATTCGGGTGGAACATTAGAATTTTCGAAAGGATGGGGAATCTTACTCGATGTATTAGAGTGTCACGGTTGAGTACCTTGCGTGGTTGTGCAGATGAAATATGATGGTGTTGTAATGAGAGTAGTATTAGCGAGGTAATCTGATCGTTAAAGCGACTAATGAGATAGCCGAGATTGTTGGATTACTGCCAAAAATGACTTAGACTTAGTAAGTAACTCTCTAAGAGGTAGGATCTTGATAAAGATAATTGGATCAAGAAATATTTTTGTGTTGATGTCAATGCGCGCAGATGTTTGGATTGTGAGAATTTTAGGATTTAATTTGAGGCTTCTCCTATCTTCTATATGAGAAGTTCATGGTAGGAGTCTTGGAGTTTGATTTTGGGCTTCAGATTCTTTTGCTAGGACCTTGAGTCTCCCAATGATTATGTGTAGAGGAAGTAGAATAAGGGTGGATTCCGAACAATGGGATGATCATTGATAGAACCTTTTTGAGGAAGTATATGAATGTGTGTGCTGGGAATTTCGAGTTGTTTATTCTTAAAACATTGAGGTGATGTGATTGCATGTGAGATCTGTTTTGAGATGTATTGGAAGTCATCTGTCAAATTAATTCTGTTGGTAGAGGAGTTGTTGAGAGAAAGTTTCGGTGGAGTCGATAGAGCCTCTATACAGAGGTGTGGATGATGCATTTCAACTTGAGCATAGCGTTGAGAATGCCAAGTTAAGAGAGATGAGTTAGGGTGTTATGCGATGAATTGGAATTCCAAAGTTTGAGAGAAGTTTTATTCCTGAAAGAGAAACTGAGAAATTGATACTTCCTCAAGTAGAGACATGTTTTCTTGATTCTTGTTTGAGCTATGTGTTTTGACGGATGTCTTTCGCAAGTTGAGCTCAACATTTATGTTGACATGTGTGATTCTTTCCAGTTCAGATGGAATAAATGATTTTTTTTATTTGAGCATTCAAGTGATTTCTCCTTTGGATTTCGTGACGTTTATTCGCAAACTGTCACTTGGAAGGTGGAAAGGTTTTTCGTGATGAAATTCCGATTTCTGGGTTTGACTCTTTAGTACCGAGCTGGTAACGCATAGTTGCAATGTGAATCTTTTATTTTCAGATGGGTTTTGTCGGATCAAGGGTTTGCTCAAAGAGAGTTCCGTTGTATGTCCTCATAAAAGGGGGTGACCCTTGTTGCGTGAAGAATTCGATTCGAGGTGGAACCGAGTTCCATGTGTTATGCGCTTGTTGTGTTTTAGTATCAAAGGAGAAGTTGGTCCAAGGTACATTGGGTTGTTTTCGTTAGTGCGAGAGTTCGAAGTTGGCATATCGCTAGGTCCGTCTCGACCTTACGCGTGTACTCAACATTTGGCATGTTTGCGCCGAGTAAGTACCGTGAGAACTAGAGTTTGAATATTCGTTAACGCTGTGGAACATCGAGTAGGATCTTACCTTCGATTCTCTTCCGATGAGTGTACCTGGAAATGTGGGGACGAGTGTTAGGACAGACGTCGTTCTACGTCTTTGTGTTTTGGTCTCATCAGACCGAGAGAGAGGTCATTTGGAAGTTAGAGTCTCGCATGCGTGAGCAATACCCAGATTTGTTCATGTTTGGTATGTGTTATCGTTGTTAATTTGCAGACGCTGTTTTCTTTCTGGTAGATCGGTGAGTAGATTCGGGTCGAATCTCGTTAAGGGGGTAGAATGTAATACCCCGAATGTTTCTAAGGAAGGAGAGTAAACGAAAAAGGGGTTTTTTCTGTAATACTCCAACTTATTGTAATGAAGGAAGCAGTGAAAAGAGAAATTAGACTTTAGAGGAAGGAAAATCTGCAATTCTTTGACAACCTGGGCTTCGGGCTTTGTCCTAGGAGGCTCATGAGGGGCTGGCCACTAATAAAAGGATGGGGAAACCCTAGCCCACCACGGTAGCACGCATTTCTATAGTGTTCCACCACCGCTACAGTGCCGCTACAGTACACGCCCTCCTCCTTGCACTCCATTGCTCCGTCTTGGTAGTGCTCTCCCATTGCTGTCGGCCAAGGAGAAAGGTGGAGGGAGAGAGGAGAAGAAGAGGAGATGAGCATCTAGCGGGGGATTTCAGCGGGCACGCGTGTCTCCAAGGGTAACGATTGCCGGTTGTTGTTGTTCGATTAGTCGTAGAAGTGAAACCGATTAAATTTGATTGGATCAAAGTCTGTCTGTGGTAAATTTGAATCTGTCCAGTATGTTGCGTGGTATGTTTCGGGTTCTTAGAGGCTGAATTAGAAGTTTTGATCTCCTAGAGATATTTATATAATGTTCTTAGCTTTGGCTGGCTGCCAAGAACACCTGATTCCGACGCATTTAATCAAAAGTTATGATAGATTTAGTATCTGCCGTCCGCACTCGACGAGAACTACCTAACAAGTCGTCTCCTAAAATATGAATATGATAATTGACGATTCAGGGTTTTCACTCAACTAGGTTATTGTAGAGAATTTTATAATATTTCTAGATTGATAAAGAACATCCAATTTAGAGTTGTAGAACAAAAGTTATGGATATTTTATTTCAGCCGATATTTCTGTCTCATAATTTCACAACAGATTTGAGCCGTAATAAATTTTGTTAGATGCAAAATCTGAACTTTTGCCCAACTAGACTTTCGTAGGTTTTGTTATTATCTTTTCAGATTGTTAAAGAACACCAATTTTGGTTCATCCAATCAAAAGTTATGTCCGATACCGTGCTGCTGTCCAGGCTTGTTAGACAGATCTGGACAGATGTTGTTCATTGATTTATTTGAGTCATTTACAAACAGAATTTGAGTTGTCCACCAACTAGTTTATTTTTGATATTTACATTATATTTCTAGCCCAATTGAGTTTGCTATTTTTTGACCTTCGGAGTAAAAGTTATGTATGTTTTAAGGGTCCTGTCTAGACTCATTTTCCTTGTTTGAGCTGTCTGTCTTCGGATTAGATAATATAGTTAGTTCTAGAGTGGTCAGGAAGGTTTTGTAGAACGACGCGGCTAGCATTCTGTACCATGTTGTTCTTATTTCAATTATTTACTTGTTTAGGCGGCGAGTCTTCGGTTTTAAGGGCACCTTCGTTGCTTGTTAACGTGTCGCAACGCGGAAGGCAAATACTTTGATGTTCATATGTTTGGTGTATGATGCATGCTTGATGATTGTATTGTGTTTTTCTGATATCCACGAGAATATTCAAAGTTTATGTCCTTTTCTTATATGTTATATCCATGAGTATATATATGACGTCTTTCATAATTCATACTTCAGTTCATGCGTCCTGTTTCATGTGCCTTCTACGGGAGTGGATTATAAGACCCATCAATTCCACTATGGGCACGTAAGACCCACCAGTCCAATGTGGGCAGGTTTGGACACCCGTATGAAACGTTCTTCATATGGGATTGGGATCCCCGTATTTTGGTTAAATGCGGGCTTAAGTGAACACCGACGGGTGTGTCACTAGCTATACCGGTATAAGCATGTGTGCAGTCCTTCCTTTTATTATTTCCATTCATTTCATGCATTCATAAATATCCATTTGTTGTATGTTCGTAAAGTGTGAAGAGGTTGTCTTGTTCATATTGGAGGTCTATTCATATATTCAATGTACTTGCTGAGTCTTGGACTCACTCTTGCTTTGTTTATTTATTTTAGGTGGTTGTTGATGAAGTTCTCTTGGGAGGAGTAGACACGCACTACTCAAATACTTCACTTGATATTAGATTCAATAAAAGAATGGATACTGCTTTTCTTTGGTTAAGCGATGGATCTGTAATAAATAAATTTAGCCGTGGATGATATCATCCTTCATGTTATTGTTGTTTAAATAATCGCTTATGTTCCATGATTATTGGTTTGATATGATTATCATAGTGGATTCAATAGACTTAAATAATTGGAAATTGTGAATTGTCATGGATACGCTTAAATCGCTTAGGTTCTAAAAGATGTTGGTCTTTTTATATTAGTTGATAAGTTTCTGTTGAAATTCTTCCGCAGTATTGTTTTATGTTAGTCCTTTAGGTAGCATTATGGCTTCTGAATAGCCAGGGTGTTACACATGTAACTTATATATTTTTTCTATATTTAGTATGTCACCAAGGAGAAATTCTCCATGAAAATACAAACTAAAATTTTAGTCATTGGAATCCTGCAAATTTAGTTGTCGAACCCGGGAGCGAAGGATCCCGAATTCTCTGTGATTATACACTAGTCCAGGATTTCTGGTGTACACAGTCAAACAAAGGTGATGGCACAATCATATCACGCACTTTATTAATTATAACTCAGAGTTTATTACAAAAGGGCCTAAGGCCAAATAGAAAAGAAGTAACACAGCAGAAGACAAAATAGTAGTAGACCACACGACTTGCCACAGGCAATCGTCTGGGGGTGTAGCCTAGTCGTCAAGATCCTCACCGTCCTAATAGAGGTCTTCTCCTGAATAAAGATTATTCAGCAAGACTAAGCACAACTACCGTGCTTGCAAGTTACACCCAATATTGAAAGATAATGCATGCATAAGGTAAACAAAGGATAATGGCAGGGTTATTTTGGATAAACAACATTTTCAGGTTAAATATCAATATTAATTTCTAAGGCTAGTTTTTATATAATAACTCAAATCAGTGTTTAACATGACAATTAATAGTGGATAACCTCCATTGATTGAATGGTGAAGGATACCCTCCTATCACTTGGCTAACCGCCCAATTTTTACCATAGGATTATCCATCCTAAAATCATCTGTTGAAATCATTTTATAAACCAAAAACAAGTCTAGCTTAGAGTGGCTTTGCTAGCATGTCCATGACCGTGGACGCGGCTATTCGAATAGTTTCTACTCTGCAGAGTTTGTACAGCTTTACCCACACGAGATAATTTGCTTTTAATGCCGGCTAATGCACGCTTCCGAAGGCATGTGACTAAGCAATTATCATGAGGCCTTTACAATGCAACGTCTTAATGTATTCATGCCCGCTAAGGTTTCGCTACCATTGGACTAACCATCCTCCGGGAGCCCCCTCTTGCGCCAGGTAGGACTAATGTCTAACTGACACCCACACATACAACATAGCAAAAATAACACCAAGACACCACAAATTATTTAGCCAAATTGTCCCATTCCAGACATGTGGTGGTACGGTAAGGCGTAGCAAAATACGCTAAAAGACCGGTCTTTAACTGACTCGGGCGACTTCCGATTAAACCCTGGGCCTTAATCATAACCAGATTAAGCCCGTGCATGAACCTGCACCCACCATCCATCCATCTCGCCCAAGTCCAAACCCAGTTTATTTTATTTAGAGTAAAATCCTCTTTACAAACCTCTTGTGGCAAGACAATACCACCAAAATCAAATTTAAATCAAATTTGTAAAAGATTTGGCTAAAACCCTCCCAAATTTGTAAGTGTGATCTAAGCATGGCTAAGTATAAGACAAATTTTAGTAGCATTTTACCTAAGGGTGATAAGGCATTCATATTCAACACTCAAATTGGCCATACAATGAAGATTGGAATAACTATATACGAAAACAGGGCATTCAAACAATTATATAAACATATGCATGCAATAGTAATTTGAAAACAGAAATTAAATACTTTAAAATACTGGGAACAATATGATCAATGGTGTAACTTGCCTTCATTGAAGTCTTGACACTCTAAATCGTCAGAAGGATCTAACTCTCCGGAGTCGTCGAGGTCTATACGCGAAAATACAACAAATTAACTTCAAATTAAAATAAATTCAAAAATACAATTCAAATTAACTCCAAATTGAAATATTTTGGTTTAGATAGCTAGATTATAATTTTATAAAAATTTTGCAACTTGAACCACCCAATTTGGAGTTCAGATGCAAAAGATATGGATTTTTGAAGTTTAAACCTAAATCTGAAATTTAATTGAATTTTCTGAATTATTTTTCTACTGGAAAATCTATTTAATGCGCAATGCCGACGCCAGGAATTTCGAAATTTTAAAGGAATTAAAATAATTCCTAACATATGGGCCCCACGTGTCATAGACACGCTCATGTAGGACTAATTCCACCGAGTCGAGTGTGAGCGGCGGTGGATTGTCCACGCGCGCCGACTGACGTGACACGCGGTGCCACATGGGTGTTAATGGCGATGTGGCGCCGGTGGCACCGAGATGGCGGCCACGCCAAAGACCAGTCGGGCGCACAGAGGACCGATGACGCGGCGATCGAGGCACGGCGGTGCTTAGCGAGTATACTAGCGGGTAGAGGAGACAACGGGGAGCGTTTATACCTCACGCGGGCGCCCAGGAGTTGACGGCGGCGACCGAAGACGGGGAAGAAGCGGAGGCGCGCACGGGCTCGTGTCGGCGATGGTGTTCCGGCGGTGCCCCGGTGGCAAGAAGGTGCACACGAGGTAGAGCGTGGTCGTGCGAAGCCGTCGGTGGGATCGGAGTGGCAGGAAGGTCGATGACAACGGAGAGAACGGTGGTTGAAGGAGGTTTGGCGCCGCGAAGAAATGCCAACCGCGAGCTCGAGGGGTAGGGGCGGGTGAGTGGTGGTGCGGGTTTAGTGCCGAGGCGGTCGGGCGCCTTTATAGGTCGAGGGCGATGGGGATTCATCGTGGCGCGCAAGAAGCTCCCGCCGGTGTCCGAGGCGGATTTAGGGGAATCAGGGCCAGGGATGGAAGGGAAGAGACCGAAACAGGCGCGATTTGATGCGACGGCCTTAATACGTGCGGAAACGCTGGGATTTGACGGGGATTGCATCAAGTTTTGGAAGGTCTGAGCCCGCGTCAATGGCGGTCGTATGGTGAAGAAAAGGAAGGAGCAATGAGAAGAAGGAAAGGAAGGAGATGACAGGGCATGTCCGATTTTGATCGAATGGTCCACAACAGTGTGCGTGTAAGGGAAGGTAACGGTCAATGTGAGTCGTCCGATTGAGATCCGACGGTGCAAAACCAAAGAAGTGTTCGGTCGCCCGAACGCCCAAATGACTCGCCGCTGGATTTAGATCTAACGGTGCAAGATCAGGGGCGTGTTCGGTTGTCCGAACGTGCCATTGAATTCTAGCCGTTGGATTTCCATCCAACGGCTGATGAGGGATAGCGCGACGCAAGTGAGAGAAAGAGAGAGAGGCCGACAACGCCCCGCCGCCGCTGAGAGGGTTGAGCCGCGGGATTGGGCTGTGTGGGCTGTGCGCGCGGGGGAAATGGACTGGGTCAGCTAGGTTTCAGCCCAGTGGCTATTTGGGGATTTTCTTTTGACTTTCTGATTAATTAAATGCTGATAATTCAATTAGGCTTTAGAATATAGTAAATTAAGTCCAAAAATTTTGAGAAAATTCACAGAAATTCTCTGGAGCATTTAGGACTTGAATGAAATATTTCCAACTATTATTTGGTAATATATTTTGCAAATAAATTTGTTTAGCTTCAAATTGGTTAAATAAAAACTTTTAAAAATTTCAGAAAAATCCACAAAATAATTAAACTTTATTTTCAATCGAAATTTGAAATTTGGGTTGTTACATTAGTTCTTTGGGTGTGTATCTTCAGAGATGGCGTCGTGATAGTCTTCGCCACCAATGCGCCTAGGGTCTGATGGATCGAGGCGCCATTGCCGAATGTGTCTAGGGCTCCAAAGAAAGGGGTACCTAAGCGAGATGGCAGAGGAATATCGAAAAGGACCGAGGGCCGAATGGCCATCATGGAGGTCACTAACGTTGGGGTCCCTCTGCATCCCAAGAAAGCAGCGACAGTAATTCGGACGACCTGCGGGATAGTTGGAAGAGAATGGGTCCCCATCACCACACCAAGCGAGAAGTCACTGACGGACCAACTGAAATAGTGGTTGTGGGCTGACATTTCAAGCTCGTTCAAGATCCCAGCAGAAGTCCAGGGACTCATGCGACGGTAGGCGTTGCTCGCGATGGGAAAAGCGTGGAAAACCTTTAAGAGCACGCTTGTCACGGAGTACGTGAACAAGGATTGGACGCCCTTCATGAAGTATCAATTTGTGTTGGTGGATATATTTGAAAAGCGTGGAAAACCTTCAAGAGCACGCTTGTCACGGAGTACGTGAACAAGGATTGGACACCCTTTATGAAGTATCAATTCGTGTTGGTGGATATATGGGACGCCTTTGTGCGGATGAAAACGACGACCGAATTTCAGCAGCAAAGTGCGATGCACAAGGCCCTCCAAACAAAAAACACTCACCACCACTGACTCGGCACCGCTGGGTACGTGTGAGAAATCCCGCAATGGACGAGGGAGGACAAGGTGGTAATCTGTTGGGAGGCTCCCTGCCATTTCTCAAAATCACAGACGAGCGCGCCCAAAACTAATTAAGAGTGAGGTCATCAAGCACGTCTTCGGGCGCCATCTCTTTCAAAAACCTGGTAGACAAGGGAGTGTCCCAACATCTAGTAAGATATGTCGAATTACCTAGTTGTTAATAAGTCTATAACTTTATAGGGTCTAAAATAACATGATGGCTTCTTGCAGCAAGCATTGAGTACCCAATCTTCCCAAGGCTCCTTCGAAGCAGTCAGGGAGAGGGATATGGTATCCACGGCCCTGGGAAACAAGGAGCACCCAGGTTGCTTGTGAGGCCTTGGGGTTTATGTGCCTTGGAGGTAGGGATTCCCACACTATTCCGAGGCGTATAGGAGTTAGAAGAGATCCAAAGCCGAGCACTAGGAATGGTTGAAAGATGATATTCGTATGAGATTAGTGCACTCGAGGATAGATAACATCATTGCAGAACAAATGAATCAACTCATCAACCAATGTAAGCCACCCCATGATTTTGGGAGCTAGTCCCCTCAACATCGGATTAGTCACAGATCCACACCACTTTCTGAACATGGCGACGTCCAATTACCTAGCGACGACATCCAAGTAATGTACATCTCTGGAATGCTCCAAAGATAGACTTGTAGGATGCCCATGCGCTACAAGCTCCAAGTGAGGATGGTTGGGTCCATTTCTATTGAGGTCATCGGGATGGCATTTCTATGCCAGAAGACACAAGGCTACACGATGCCCGCTGGCGAGGGTTACCCAAGGTCTAGGTAGACATGGTACATGACAATTTCATGGTCATTCCAATCGAGAAGCACCGAATGAAGACATTATAATATTAGGGGATGCCATGCACACTTTGTCTAGTGGCCCATGAGGACATCGCCTCGCCTCGCAGCGTGCTACGATTGGAACACGACCATACCTCTCAACAGAACCCTCGATGACTCCACCTCAACCTCTCGCTCAGAGCACACCGCATCGGCTCCTATGGAGTCGACGCCGAAGATACAAGAAAAGCATGCCAAGTCATCTCCCACGAAGACGCCTAGCAGGTGAGGCGCTAAGGCCAAATCGAAGAAGATTAAGGTGCCTCGCAAGTCCTGGACGTTCTCCCTCGGAATGCTATTGGTCACTGACGTACAGTTACCCCACCTTGGAATGGGTTGCGAGAGTTTGCATGCCTAGTACATGCGGAATGTAACACCCCAGCCTGACAAAGGCCTAGAATGGTACTAAATTAAATAGTTTTAAACAAGTTAAACTAAAATACCTTACAAAATTTCGGCAGAACCTCCTTTGTATAGTTATCTATACCGGAAGTTCCAACTAACAAACATAAGTTCTACTCAACAACTCATCATTCAAAATCCAATCAACATGCAAGATAGCCTATTCCGATAAAGTAATAACAAGCATAAACAAATTATGCTACTCTCATTATTACAAATAACCCAATGTATCCAAGCATAGCCATAACTAATTTTCTTAAGCAGTTTGCTTATTATTAGTACGATCTAAATGTGGTTCTTTTTTAGAGTGAATGGTAGTGAGTGCATCCAAACTCAACTATTCCTCCCATGCATGTCGCTCCTGCTGAGGTACCAAAAACACAAGAAACAACAAGAGGTGAGTCCAAAGACTCAACAAATAAAATAAATGGCATAAACAGATACATACATGTAAACTCATCAATCAGTATTACACAAACCACACACCAATTACTTTACATACACATGCTATGCAATATGCTCAACATGCTCTTTGTCTTGTCTTTCTCTTTGCATTTACCGTAATGCAGAGTGCGATCCGTCGATGCTCACCCATGCTTGTGCCATCCGCACAGGACCATTGCCCATACTGCATGTATGGGGACCTTTAGCCCGTCATAAACATGTCGGGACTCAACAATTGCTTGGTCATCTCATGACCAAGACTTCAACAAGCCATCATGATGCATATATATAAAATCTTGAATTAATGTAAACATGCATCCGCAGCAACATTGCATATGAATAAACTGTTCATACTACAAATGCTCATAATCAAGAATTCATAACCTTCAAACATCCAGGAATAACTCTTTACTCATACCACTGGAAACCATGAACATTACAAAACATATCATCAAAACAATAATGGATAACACAAATACTCCTAGTATTTACCAAACGTTGCCATTCAATGATATATATATAATATCCATCATTATACTTGCCTTAACCGCGAGAAAGCGGGGGACGTGCAAGGGTGCTGCCTCGGGGACGAAACCACCACCTGAATATAATTATAATGCACGCTAAGATAACAGTAGTAGACCAAACAACTATATAAAAACAAACACTAACTCGCAAAAGCGTCTAATCCGATCCCAACCCCAAATCCTACGCGCCAACTGCTCTCCTGGTGACAGTTTTACACAAAAATCCATATCTATTGGCACAGAGTCCAAATGAGGTGTTCTCGGACTTTCTGAAAGGTAATTAAATTCCCCAACTAAACCTAGTTGAGGGGCCCTTCTAAATCGGCAATCTAATATCCCTACCAAGCCAAATTAAAAGACATCAGTATTCACATCGGGTTCTCTGGAAAGTACACTAAAACCACCATAACTTTTGCTACGAAAGTTCAAATCTTGTGTTCTTTATTTCTCTGAAAAGGTATGTAAATTACCTACATTTGTCGTTATATCGAGATCCTCTGCTTTTGTCTTTAACTAATGGCTTAACCCAGATTTCTACAGACTGTCCGAATGTCGATGCACTGTGCAGTAACAACGACACTAAAAAATTCATAACTCTCGATCACAATTGGATTTGGGCATTCTTGGCAGCCACCGAAAGCTAATAACATAACCCAACTATCTCTAGGAGGTTGGATCTCCAGATTCTGCCTCTAACAACATGAAAACCGTCGTCAATCCATCGGATGAATGCGACCTAACAGATGACGAAACTCGATCTACCAAAACAAAATCAATTGCAACTAACACACCTCAACCAAAGAAAGAACACGCGATGTTACCCTTGTAGAATCGCAGAAGTTTGAAGATCTTGCCCATGGTTGATCTCCTTCCTCACCTTGCTCCTTCCTCCAATGGCCGGCAACGAGGAGCACCAAGACCGTCAGCAGGGAGCACCAATGGGGGTGGTGGTGGTGCAAGGAGGGAGGGGACCAGGAGGAGGGGCGGCCAGGGGAGATGGCGCACAGGGGGAGGTGGCCATGGCTTGGGGGTGGCGGCCAAAGGGGTGGAGGGGGGAGGGAAAGAGGAGGGGGAATAGGGGCGGCTAGGGTTTGGGGGGGAGTGGCGCCCCCTCCCTTGGATGGTTGCACCACCGGGCCAAAGCCTGTGCCCAGTTGCCGTGAAAAGCGAAAACCCCTCTCTTTTCTTGTTTTGATGATTTTCTAAATTAAACTTTCCCCCGATTAGTTAATCTCTACCGATTGAATTAATCTATCCCGATTATTTGCTTAACACACTTTCGGAGTATTACACGGAACACCAATGAACGGAGGACAAACAGGCCTACTTGTATCACTGTCAAATACACGAAGAAGCATTTCCTCCACCAGCTGGGCTTCTTCATCGTGGGCTTCGAAGATATATTCGAATTATTCAACCTCGATGCCCTCGACACCTCACTTCTATGATGTTGGACACTGTAAGTGTGTACAATTAAGTTCTACATTCACGTAATACTGATAAATGTCATAACTCATTGCTTATGTATAGACACATGATACAAGAAGCCCAACAATCGTGAGAACCGGTGGGTTTCTCGACCTACGCTGATCTCTCGAGCAATCCAACACCCAAGATGCGGCTCACGTTGAGAATTACATAACGACAAGATTGCTTGCTCAGGGCAACAAGGACTACATATTGGTGCCCTACAACCAGAAGTAAGTTCTTCACTACTTGCTATACCAATTTTATTTGTACTTTATACACAACACAAACTTAGGTTTAATGACTATAGTAACATACATGAGTACGTTTCACTAGATCCTTATAGTCATTGTACCAAAGTGGAATAAGGTAATATACCTTGATTCTCTACTCAAGAACAACCATGACTTCACCCTTGTGTAAGAAATACTCGATAGGTATGCTTGTTTCCTCCATATATAACTTTTTGGAATACTCGTCCAGTTGTGGCCTTCCTTCGTTTGAAATGGCCGAGGATAACTTTTTGGAATCACGTAGGTCGTTCAACGCCTATGTTGCTAGGGGAGGGAGACAGGGAATCGAGCACCACACTACAACACAGGACGAGATTTGCAGTACCCGCTACAATACAATAATCCTATATCACACTTCGTAATAATGCCTCTCGAACTGACTATACCTATATTTGTAATTCTATTTTTGCAGTGCCACCAGCAGCTAAAAGACCACCTATGTGCATTGTATGTTTGACGTCATATGCTGGAAATCATAAGTGCTAAGACGAATGATCTAGAGGTTTGTTAATCTCATAATAGTTATTTCCTAATTATCAATTTAAATATATATGCTTCAACTTTACTCCTAGTGTGTGAGGACCCCAATTTATTTGGCTTGTAATGCTTAACCAACCACCTGGTCCTAGCATTACAAATCAAATAAATGAAACTCGAGATATGTATACTTCCCTAGCAGCAAGATACACACCTCTGTACAAAATTAGACATCAACTCCATTCCAAACATAGAGTCCAAACACTACACTACCAAACGGAAGATAAACAAATAGTAGAGTTATTACGCATAAAGGCCGATGTGCCACAAGATACACAAATAATGTAAATAAGACAATGAAGCAAAAGTGCCATAAGATGGCTATAAACAAAGCCAATCGGTGTGCCTTCAACCCACAAGGCATCCGATCGACCGCCAAATCTAGTCGCCCACGAAACGGCAACACACTCACAAAAGTGAGGCCCTTGGGGCTCACCTTCTTCCTCTCGCAACAAAAACATTAAGCAAAGCACTGAGTACAAAGATTGTCTTTGTACCCGCAAGACCGACGTGTGAACTAGCGACCTATTCATAAGCTACATGCAGGCTTATTTGGTGGAGGCCATATGTTTCATTTGCATAAAGCCAATTTTCATTTGCAATAAGGTAATACAGTTTAAAGGCAAGTTTGCAATTCATTTTTAAGATTGAAATAACAGTAAGGATAATAATAATAAAAGAGTAAAGGTAAACAACCTAGAAGTGACTATCCCAATAGTCACCACAACATAGCACGAATCCTCGCATTCGTACTCACCCATCAAGTTTTAATTTAAATGTTGTAGTCTAGTTCTTGGGGGCGATCCGAGCGTGTCCATAACCTAGACGAGGCTATTCGAATAGTTTTAACCCCACAGGGTGTACCAATGTACCCACACTCGCATCGCCTTTAAGCCAAAACACACTCAAGGTATGTCGGCACGCTAAGTCCTACGAGACTTTTTCCAATATTGTGTATTAACTACGAGCCGCTCAGATGGATAGAAATCCATACGCTACATGGTAAAGCCGAAAGACAACTACCCACTCAGATAAAGCTTTGACAACTACCATGCTCCCACCTCCATCCTCCCGCGACCTCCCGCGACCCTGAGCCAATACACGCCAAAGTACTAGGTCAAGAGAGGTCCCATATACTCTAGTGTGGTTAGCACGCAAAATGCTCAAGACGTGGCGCAAGTAACTCGGTCCTTAATCGACTCTGCACCATTCCAGCCACACCCAAGATCACAACAATCATACCACAGTGCCCAAGTCCAAATCATTTTGTTTTCATTTTTAGTTTTCACAAGTAACATGGCAAAAGGCTGAACTATAAAGTTTTAATAATTTTTGTGTGATCAAGGCTACCGACTAAAGTCGACAACCGCCCAGTTCTACCGGTAGCTAAGCATGTCTAAGCAAATTGACCCGGATCTACTAAGTGACGAGATCATCCAAATGATCTCTAATCACAAGAAATAACCTAGGCTCGTGTAGTAGAGGAAATCATTTGCCTACCGATTATGCATCTAAAGGATTAACTAACCAATTTAACACAAATTAAGCGATGCATACATACAGCTTGAAACAAAATATTAGACTTTAAAATATCGATTAACATGATCAAACCGCTTGCACGGCCGCTTGCTCGTAATGCTCAACCCGTTGCGCAGGATCGCCTGTGGTTACCAAAATGTCGGCCTCAACGATAGAACAAATAACAAAGAAATAAGAACGAATAACACCGACAAAACTCGACATACAACAACAACAAAACATACCAAAACTCACACAAGCAAATTAAGCATGATCTAACACATTTTTAGAAACAGAGAAATAACTTATTTAAAATGGTGATGCATTTTCTAGTAATTTTCTAAGCTAACATACACACTAAAGCACTAGTTAAATACTTAACAAACTTTCATGAACAGAAACATAACTAAAACCTATTCTGATAATTAGTATACCAAAAATGACAATTTACAACATTGGTTTCACTGGATTTGGACAATTATTGAAAGAGATACGAATTTTCTTATTTGGAAAATACATAATACACCAATTAATCCATAACCAGAATTTTTGCTAACAGAGACATGGTTGAAACTAATTTTAGTAAATAGTACATTCAAAATGAAAATTAACAGCACTGGATTCATGCAATTAGGAGAAAAATTGAATTAGTTACGCATTTTATAATTTAAGTGCAAGTTTGAGCATTTTAATTAAACCTATTTCTAAACAAATTTTAAAATTCCAACTTCTGGACCTGAACTAAACCTCTACCCAATTTTAGATTAAACTTTAGCCAAAACCAAAGCTAACAAAATTTGAAATAACCGAAAGGACTTACAATCAATTAGCTATGGATTTCTAAAGCTTAACACAATTTCTAATTGAAAAAATAAATACCTGTGGATAAAACAAAACAATAGAATCGGCGGAATCGACGTGGCTCTATCTCGGGCCATGATCCGACAATGGACGGCTCACAACGCCGTAGCTCAAACCGCCCGTCCGACAACAGAGCCGCCAAACTCGAGATTGCCCGCGTGTCGCCGGCGAGCTAAGCCCCGCGATGCCGCGAAGTGCCAAAATGGATTCTCGATGTTATCGCGCACCGACTATGGCCGAACTTCACCGAGGTGGACTACACGGCGGTGCGACGCGCGAGCGAGGGGAACCTCACGGCGAAAATGGCACGCGTGTTTCACGGACCCTAAGCGACTTAACGCGCGATCGCACGGGTTACCAGAACTCACCGGATATCGCGAGGAGAGGAGGTTGCCGAGATGAGTCGACGACGATGAACCGAGGCGCGGTCAAGGCGACGCCGAGGAGGGAGCAACCCGAGCAAAGACAGAGGGAAACGGCGGTGTAGATAGCTCGGGAGTGCACGAGATGGTGCCAAGCAAGCAATCGACCAAAAGACCAATTCACCGTGATGAGGACGAAGATCCGAGCTTTCGCCAAAAAGAGGATACCCAAAATTCAACGGTCCTCGCGATGAAACTCAAAATTAGCCGAGGGGAAATCATGATGGGGTCCGAACACGATATGACGCGCAAAGAAGGGATGATCTTCATCGACGCGAAGATGACACGGCGGTGGCGACACGGCCGGAACTGAGCTTTCGCACTTCTGCTCGAGCTCGAGGAGCAATGGAAGGTAGGAAGTGGTCTTATGGTGTCCAAAGGAGGATAAGAGAGCCGTGGAGGGCTTAAGTAGGGAAAAGGGCGGAGGAAAACGAGCGGCGACGCTTTCGCACCGAGGAGCTCAAGAACGGTGCCGACAAGCCGGTGAAAGGAATGGTGGGTGATTAATGCCACTCGTGACATGGTCTATCGACGACGCGCGTCGAGGGTTGCGCGCGAAAACCGGAAGCGGTGACGACAATGAGGCGAGGTGGCGCCATGCGCCGATGCCGCCGCACTCACCCCAAGCGAGAGGTAGGTGACGACCGACAAGGGGGCCTCCGTCGAAAGAAGTGAAGCGCGCAAGCCGAGTCCGACGCGTGCGATTAGGTGGTTTGACTCGACCCGACGGCTGAACGTTGGATCTAAAACGGACGGTCGAGATTGATGCATGCATTCGGACAGTCGGTTGATTCGACGACGCGAGCCGCGACGATCTGATCGGACGGTCGACACCGATCGGGCTCGAGGCGGTACAGCTAAGCGGCTCGGCGGAACTGGTGGCGCGGTCGACCCGAGCTCGAGTTGGGTCCGAGCCCAGGAACAAGAACTCCGAGTTTGAATTCAATAGGCTGAGAAGGTTTGGGGAATTTTTAGAGGTAGCTCCTGAGCTCCAAAAATTCCGAAATTTTTATGGGAGCTTACTGAACAGAGGACAACCTTGTGTAATTTTCCCAGGAGTTTTAATGCACTAGATTTCTCCTAATAAAATTCACAAGCTGCTATTCAGAGGTTTGACCAGATTTCCAAACTGGTTTGACTTGGGCATTTGAAATAGCAAACAAAATCTAAAAATTGTGAAATAATTCAGGGAGGTAGATAGGATGATCAAGATGATAGGAAAAATAATTTCAGAGGATGATCACAAGTTTGAAAACTAAGAATTTGCTGACCACAATTTCCAATCACAAGAATTACATTCTAAAAATTGAAAATTGCTAGGGAAAATTTTAGAAACTCTCAAATGATTTCATGAGGCATCAAAAGTTTTTATTTCTCCTCATAATTTACATTTGAAATACAAACCCTAAGTTTAGGGCTGTTACAAATCTCCCCCCCTTACAGGAATCTCGCCCCGAGATTCTGATCACTGGGTGAAGAAGGATGGGTAGTCTGCTCGGAGACGATCTTCCCGCTCCCAAGTGGCTTCATCCTCAGAGTGGTTCGACCACTGAACTTTGAGGAACTTGATCACACGGTTCCTCGCTCGCTCAGCTTCTTCGAGGATACGAACGGGCGCCACGATAAGACGTATCTTCTTGCACATCGATATTTTCCAAAGGTGTTTCTCAATCGAACACGAGGCACTTCTTCAATTGCGATACATGGAAAACATCATGCACCCTCAAGTGTAGCCGGTAATTTAACTTGTATGCAACAGCTCCCACTTTCTTGATGATGCGATACGCCGACATATCGAGGAGCTAGTTTACTTGACACCGGCGACGATGTCCTTCAGAGGTGAGACTTTGAGATACACAAAGTCATTGGGCCGAAGCTCAACTCACGACGACGCCGACCGCATAGCTCTTTGCTCGGATCGAGCACGCGCAAATGCTCACGAATCAATCGCACTTGACTTTCGCCTTCCTTGATCGACTGGGTCAAGAACCGCTTTCACCGCCACCAGCTCAACGGGTTCTGCACTTCCTCCCATACAAGGCCTCAAATGGTGCCATACCGAGACTAGCCTGGAAGCTGTTGTTGTAGGAGAACTCGGCAAGCGGTAGGCACTTCTCCCAATTCTTCCCATAGGAGAGAACACAAGCACGGAGCATATCTTCAAGCACTTGGTTGACGCGCTCCGTCTGACCATCACTGAGGATGATAGGTCGAGCAGTAAAGAAAGACGGTCCCCATGGCTTCTCGCAGACTATGCCAAAATCGAGAGGTGAACAGAGAACCACGATTCGACACAATCGCTCGCACGCCGCAAGCTCACAATGCGGATATGTAAAGATCCGCTAGCCGATTCACATCAATCTTCGATCGCACAGAAGGAAGTGAGCCACCTTCACAACCGATCAATGATAACCCATAAAGCATCCTTCCTCAAGTAGTACGGCGCACTCAGAATGAAGTCCATGCCCACGTAATCCCATTTCCACTCGTATAGGTAAGGGTCAAGAAGGCCCGCTGACGATGCTCGCTTTGACACGACAACATACATCGCATCCGCAACGAACCTGCAATCTCGCTTCATGCGAGTCCACCAAAATCTCTCGACGCAGATCTTGGTACATTTTGGTGGCCCTGTGATGGATAGACAAAGGCGAATCATGAGCCTCATGGAGAATCAAATCCCGCAACTCTAGGACCTTTGGGACCACAAGACGCCCAAACCATACAACACCGCACTCATCTTCTCGTGAAACACCGCAGATCCATTCTTGATGTTCGCTTGATTTTACCCACCCCAACATTCGATTGTCAGGTCGCTTTGATTTGATCCACCAAGGTTGGTTGCACAATCAAAGCAAAGAAGGGAACCATGCTCAACCAAACCTGTTGAGACGCTGAAATTCTGCAAGAAGTGCCGGTTTGCTCTTGGATCATTAAAGTATTGCAAGACACCTTTCGCTCGCATCAAGAACTACATTGGCCTTGCCAGCAGTGATATCAATACCCACGCCATAATCTTTGATCAATTCTAGCCATCTCTCCGCCCGAGGTTCAGATCCGGCGAGTGAACAAGTACTTCAAACTTTGTGATCGGAATACACCTCACAGCCGTTACCGATCGATAATGCCGCAAATCTTGAGTGCATGAACCACAAAGCAGCAAGCTCTAGATCATGGGTGGGATAGTTGAGCTCATGAGGTCTCAATCGCTGGATGCATAGGCAATCGCCTTGCCTTCCCGCATAAGAACGCATCCAAGTCCTCGACGAGAGGCATCGCAATAAATATCAAGCTCTTGTGGATATCGTGAAGAGTAAGGATCGGGCAAGTCAATCGCCGCTTGAGCTCCCGAAAGCTCTCATCACAAGAAGAGGACCACACAAACTTCTTGTCCTTCTTGAGCAATTCAACATTGGCTTTGTGATCTTGGAGAAGTTCTCGATAAAGCGGCGTAGTAGCCCGCTAGACCGAGAAAACTCCGCACATCTGCGGATCGACTTGGCCGACCCCAAGATAGAACATCGCGACCTTGCTGATCCACAACTACGCCCCACCGAAAGAACATGGCCCAAGAATGCCACTTCCTTCAACGTAACTCGTGATTTGCTAAACTTTGCATATAGCCGATGCGCCGCAATTTGACCAAAACGATCTTCGATGCTCAAGATGCTCTTCTTCGGCCTTGGAATAGATAAGAATATCATCAATGAAGACCACCACAAATTTATCCAAATACTCCATGAATACCGAATTCATTAAGTTCATGAACAAAGCCGAGCATTGGTTAAGCCAAAGGACATGACGGTGTACTCGCATGCACCATAACGAGTAGTGAAAGCCGTTTCTAATATCTTCGATTCGATCCTCGACTGATGATACCCCATTCTCAAATCAATCTTTGAGAACACCGGCTCCACCAACCGATCAAACAGATCATCAATGCGGGTAGAGGATATTTGTTCTTCACCGCCACCTCATTGAGAGGACGGTAATCAACACACATGCGCAAAGTCTTGTCCTTCTTCTTCACAAAGATCACCGACAACCCCAAGGAGATGAACTGGGACGGATGAAACCCTTTGCTTGGAGCTCACCAAGTCGCTTCTTCAATTCCTCTAGCTCATTGGGAGGCATTCGACACGGCGCTTCAAATCGGAGCTGCACCGGCAGCAACTCAATGACAAACTCAAGGTCTCGAATCGAGGCATCCCGCAAATCTTCAGAAAGACATCCACAAAGTCGATACTATGGGTACATTCTGAATTTGCAAGGTCAAGCCGCCTCTAATGCACATAGATGTGGCCTCGCAAATGCGCGAAATCCGACCGCCGCCAAAGGTCAGAGATAGATGCCTTCCCGCACAATCGATTTGCCCCAAGTGTTGGGACAACCAATCCATGCCAAGAATCACATCCGCATCGAATCGAAAGGTATTAAGGTTTGCCAAAACCCCACTCCTTTGACTATGATAGGAACATCCCGACATCAGAGATCGCCTCTCATTTCCACCCGAGAGCGGATGAGCAAAGGAACTCCTAAAGGAACACAAAGAAGACCACTAGCAGCAGCAAATGATCTTGAAATAAAGAATGCGATGCTCCGTAATCAAATAATACCGCAGCAGACGAGAATTAACAAGAAGTGTACCAATCACGACATCCGCGCCCCGAGCCTCCTCACCGAAGGTGGTTGACTCGACGCCGCCGCACTCGGGTCTTCGATAATCTTCTCGTCGTGGGTGACCACTCTCGCCCGCCCTCCATTAGACGCAGGGGCCGCAACACTCGAGGCGCATTCGCATAATGGCCCTTATTGTGGCAGCGAAACAAGTAACCTCGCCGCCGGATTGCGGAGGCCACCTCGCCGGCCGATCGCAGCGCACGTGGTCAAACACGGCTCACGGTGGACGAGGAGCCGGCGCCGATGGCCTCGGTGCCGGTGGAGCAAAGAACGGTCCTCGTGCCGCCCACCGGGACGAGTGAGGTCGGTATGAGTAGACTGACGCGCCCCATTTGCGCTATGGACTCGCCAGCGCTTTGCCTTATGCTCAAGAACAATGGCCTTATCTACCAAGGCTCAAAGTCGAGAAGTCCACAATAGATAGCTTGTCCCGCAGCTCCTCGCACAAGCCATCCATAAACTTTCCTCGCTTGGCCTCATCGAGGCCACCTCCGGAGCATAACGAGCCAAATGATTGAACTCGCATGTGCACTGTCACGATTTGCGCTCTTGCTTGAGCGCGAGGAATTCTTTCTTTTTCAGCTTCATCGTGCCATCCGGGATGTGGGCCCGACGAAAGGTCGACCGAACTCCTCCCACGCGACCACATGGCCCGCGGTCGCATGGCGAGATAGTTCTCCCACCAGAGAGTGCCGCCTCAAGCCGGTGGGACGCGAAGAGTGCCTTATCCTGTGCTCGACATCGAGCTATGTTGAGTTTTCGCCAACCATGCGCAGCCAATCATCCGCATCGAGAGGGTCCTCGAGCGGAGAAAGTCGGTGGTCGCGCACGGAGGAACTCGCAAGTCCCCGCGAGTCTGGTGGCCGCCACCACCGGCAGGAGTGGAGGTATTCCTAGCAATTGTAACAGCCCTAACTTAGGGTTTGTATTTCAAATGTAAAATTTTGAGGAGAAATAAAAACTTTTGTTGTCTCTTCAAATCATTTGAAAGTTTCTACATTTTTCCCTAGCAATTTCCATTTTCTAGAATTAAATTCTTGTGAATGGAGATTGTTGTCAGCAGATTCTTAGCTTTCAAACTTGTGATCATCCTCTGAAATTATTTTTCCTACCATCTTGATCATCCTATCTACCTCCCTGAATTATTTCACAATTTGTAGATTTTGTTTGCTATTTCAAATGGCCAAGTCAACTCTGCTTGAAATCTGGTCAAACTCCTCAGACAGCAGCTTGTGAATTTCTCTAGAACAATGCAGTGCATAAAAGTTCTGGAAAAATTATACAAGGTTGTCCTCTGTCCCTAGTAGCTACCATAAAATTTCTGAAATTTTTGGAGCTCAGGAGCTACCTCTAAAAATTCCCAAACCTTCTCTGTCTTTTAAATCAAATTCTAAAAGTATCGCTCTCTGCCCGAACTCAACTCAGCTCGAGTTCGACTCGCACACTTGGTTCGGTCGCACAACTAATCGCACCGCCCGAGTCCAATTGATCGCGATCCGTCCGATGCAAATCGAACGATCCACGCCGCGCGCGCAACCGACCCGTCCGAATGCATACATCAATCTCGACCGCCCATCTCGATCCATCGGCCGCACGCTCTCGATCGAGTCAAACCACCTAATCGCACCGCGCCGCCTCGTGCTCGCACCGCTTGCTCTCGCCGCCGACATGTGGGTCCCACCGCCAAGATCGACCTCGCCTTCTCCGCACTCACCGGAGCTCACGCCCGCAGCGCATGCTTGCCACGCCCTCGCCGCCGCCACCTTTTGTCCTCGTGTCACCCGCGAAGCATCGCCGGTCTCATCTACCCACCGAGCCCATCCACTACCCTTCGCGCCCATTTCGTGTTTTCTCCGCCCAAATTTCTTTTCCACGAGAAGAACCCGCAGCAACGCCGCTGTTAGCGCCGCCGAGCCCGCGATCGCACTGCGCGTGATCCACTCTCTCGCCGCATCCATTTTGCCCGCCCGAGCTCGTAGCACCTGTGAATCATCCGAGCCACTTCGCCGCCTCCGCCTCCGGTGATCTCGGCCCGCAGCTTATTGGCGCTCGTGAGTTTCCAGCCGCTACTTGGTCCCTTAGGATCGCATCATTGTGCCGAGCCCAACCGCGACCTTGTTTCGCTTTTTGGTGCATCACCGAGGCCGCGGCGCCGCTCCAAACTCGTAAAGCGCCGCGTCAATTCCGCACCACCGCCCTCCTCCATCATCAAGATCGTGGGCTTATCGCCTCGGTGTCTCCGCGATCTCGCGGCGCACCTTCTCGCTTCGCCGTCTCGAAGCGCCATCTCCGCGCACCGCACCTTCTTCTCCGCCTCGCTCGCGCCAGCCGCCGCATCTTCGTGGTCCGCCACCGCTGCCGAAGTTCGCTAGGTCCTGCGAACCGTAAGGTACCACTCTTTCGCCGTAAACCTCCCGTTTGCAAGATCACAGGCGCGCCGCGCCACCGCGT
Source organism: Ampelocalamus luodianensis (assembly GCA_036346255.1). Classification (NCBI taxonomy): domain Eukaryota; kingdom Viridiplantae; phylum Streptophyta; class Magnoliopsida; order Poales; family Poaceae; genus Ampelocalamus; species Ampelocalamus luodianensis. The sequence goes on along the minus strand of CM070635.1, from coordinate 10,481,917 downwards.
TCGCGCGTTCGCCGGTGAACCGCCGTGAAGATTAGTTTAACTCTAATCATGTCTTTTTGAGTCTCGATTTGTGGCCTCTTTGGTTAATCACGTTAGAAATCGCTTAATCCAACCGCTGCATTTCACTTTGTGTCACCGCCATGTGGGTCCATGTTGTCGCTAGGTTTGTGTAGTTCGTTATGCGCTTTCTCCGATGGGAAGCGATTTCACCGTGGAGAGTGTTTTGGTTTGCACTTAGTGAGCCAAGACGATTCTTTGAATACGCCTTCGACGCCACTTTAGGCGTGCGCCGTCCTGCCGGCGTTGTTACAAGGCCCGCCGCCGCTGGTCGGGCTTACTGATCGCGGTAGAAAAAGGATTTAATGATTTAGTATTTCGTAATATGTTTTCAAGGTAATCGTTAATTCATTTAAACTTAGAAAATGCATAACTAATTCAATTTTTATCCAAATTGCATGAAACCAGTGCCGTAATTTTCATTTTAAGTGTGCTACTTGATAAAATTAACTTCACCCATGTCTCTCAGAGCAAAAATTTGTTAGCTAATAAAATGATGTCTTATGTATCTTCTAAATTAGAAAATGCATATCTCTTCCAATAATTGTCCAAATTAAATGAACCCAATTCAGAAATTTCATTTTCGTGATACTAACTATTAGGATAGGTTTTATACACTGGTTCTGCTCATGGAAATTCTTATATTAACTAGTGCTTTGATGTGTTTATAACTTAGAAAATTCATAGAGAATTTTTGATAACTTAAAATGAATTTTTCTCTGTTTCTAAAATTTTGTTATTTCATGCTTAGGCTGTCGCTGTGAGTTTTGGCTTGTTTTGATGTTGTTGAATGTTTGAGTTTTGTCGGTGTTATTCGCTCTATTTGTCGTTATGTTCGATCGTTAGGTTTCGATATTTATGCAACCCCGAGAACGATCCTCCGCACCATATTGAGCAACAAAGAACCAGTAGCAGCTTGATCATGTTTATCCCAAGATTTTAAAATCTAATATTTTGTTTCACCGTATGTATGCATTGCTTAATTTGTGTTAAATTGATTAGTTAAACTGTAGTCGCATATCCCGTAGACAAAATATTGATCTCTACTTACCGAGCCTAGGTTATTTGTGTGATTAGAGATCGCCGATGATCTCTTGTCACTTAGTAGATACGATTTCAATCGCTAGACATGCTTAGTTATCAGAATCGGCGTGTTATCGACTTTAGTCGGTAACCTTGATCACACAAAATTTACTACAACTTTTGTTTCAGCATCTTTGCTATGTTTAATTGAAAAATTAAAATGAAAACAAAATGATTTAGACTTGGGCACAATGGTAAGATCGTGTGACTGCTGGGTGTGATCGAAAGGTGCCCGAGTCGCTAAGGACCGAGTTACTTGCGCCATCGCATCGAGCATTTTGCGCAGCAACCACACTAGAGTATATGGGACTCTTCTGACCTAGTACTTTGGCGTGTATTGCTCGGTCGCAGAGGTCGCAGAGGATGGAGGTGGGAGCATGGTAGTTGTCCGAAAAGCTTTATCCAGTGGGTAGTTGCCTTTTCGCTTTACATGTAAGCGTATGGATTTCATCCATACGAGCGCTCGAGTTAATACACAATATTGGAAACTCTCGAGGACTTAGCTGCAGTGCCGCATACCTTCTAGTGTGCTTGGCTTAAAGGCCTCAAGTGTGGGTACATTGGTACACCGCAGGTTAAAACTATTCGAATAGCCTCGCCCTAGGTTATGGACACGCCGATACGCCCCAAGAACTAGACTACAACATTTAAATTAAAACTTGATGGTGGTACGAATCGATTCGTGTTATTGTTGTGGTGACTATTGGGATAGTCACTTCTAGGTTGTTTATCTTTCGCTTGTTATCAATATCCGCATCGTTATTTCAATCTTAAAATGAATTGCAAACTTGCCTTTAAACTCGTATTACATTATTGCAAATGAAAATTGGCTTTATGCAAATAAAACATATGGCCTCCACTAAACAAGCTCGCATGCAGCATATGAACAAACGCTAGTTCACACGTTGCCTTGCTGGTACAAAGACAATCTTGTACTCGTGTGCTTTGTTTAATGTTTTGTCGCAGAGAAGAAGGTGAGTCTCGTGGTCCTCACTTGTGAGTCGCAGCCGCTTCTGGACGACTAGACTTGGCGGTCCGGCCGATGCCTTGTGGGTTGAAGGCACGCGATTGGCTTTGTTTATAGCCATCTTATGGCACTTTTGCTTCCGCCGTCTTTCTCGTTGTTATTTGTGTATCTTGTGGCCACCGGCCATTGTCTCAGACAATTCTACTATTTGTTTATCCTCCGTTGTAGTGTGATGTTTGGACTCTATGTTTGGAATGGAGTTGATGTCTAATTTTGTACCGGGTGTGTATACGCTTCTCGAAGTATACATATCTCGAGGATCAGCTTATTTGATTTGTGATGCTAGGACCAGGTGGTTGGTTGCATTACAAGCCAAATAAACTGGGTCCTCACAAAGAATAACCTCCAAGATGCGCTGTCGATCCATGCGGCTTCGCTCGATCGAGCGAGAACCTCACCATGGTCTGAGGAGGGGAAGCTCTCATCATGACCACCACGATCGCCACGCTGCTCTCCCACCATCCTGTTTCACTAAGATAAGTTAGCAACAAATCTAACGGCAAGAAGGCCCAAAATTCATCAAAACAGTCCAAAAACAAACACAAGCAGTAAAGTTCAACCAAAGAAACTGACACATAACTACTCACTTTACATCTTACCCTATTATTCCCACAATTTTTTGTTAGACTGACCTTCCATGGTTCTCCCAAAACTAATTCAACCTGTAGTAACTATCTTTTGAAAGGAAAGAAAGAAACCAAGTTTTAAAACTCAAATTAGAGTAAGGTGAGAGTAGAAAGCTAAGATAGGTAAGAAGTAAAATCTGAGAATCATTTAGGTTTTCATAAACCCTTTCTATATTTTTTTAAAATAAGCCTTTCCAAAATATCCTAAGGACGACTATGCTTGTTATTACGGTCGTAATGGCTCGATACCAACTTTGTGAGGACCCCAATTTATTTGGCTTGTAATGCTTAACCAACCACCGGTCCTAGCATTACAAATCAAATAAATCGAACCTCGAGATATGTATACTTCCTAAAGCAAGATACACACCTCGGTACAAAATTAGACATCAACTCCATTCCAAACATAGAGTCCAAACACTACACTACCAAACGGAAGATAAACAAATAGTAGAGTTATTACGCATAAAGGCCGATGTGCCACAAGATACACAAATAATGTAAATAAGACAATGAAGCAAAAGTGCCATAAGATGGCTATAAACAAAGCTAATCGCTGTGCCTTCAACCCACAAGGCATCCGACCGACCGCCAAGTCTAGTCGCCCACGAAACGGCAACACAACTCACAAAAGTGAGGCCCTTGGGGCTCACCTTCTTCCTCTCGCAACAAAACATTAAGCAAAGCACTGAGTACAAAGATTGTCTTTGGACCCGCAAGACCGACGTGTGAACTAGCGACCTATTCATAAGCTACATGCAGCTTATTTGGTGGAGGCCATATGTTTCATTTGCATAAAGCCAATTTTCATTTGCAATAAGGTAATACAGCTTTAAAGGTAAGTTTGCAATTCATTTTAAGATTGAAATAACAAGAAGGATAATAATAATAAAAGAGTAAAGGTAAACAACCTAGAAGTGACTATCCCAATAGTCACCATTAACATAGCACTAATCCCCGATTCGCACCACCCATCAAGTTTTAATTTAAATGTTGTAGTCTAGTTCTTGGGGGCGATCCAGCGTGTCCATAACCTAGACGAGGCTATTCGAATAGTTTTAACCTCGCAGGGTGTACCAATGTACCCACACTCGACCGCTTTAAGCCAAAACACACTTCCGAAGGTATGCCGGCACCGCTAAGTCCTACGAGACTTTTTCCAATATTGTGTATTAACTACGAGCCGCTCGTATGGATAGAAATCCATACGCTACATGGTAAAGCCGAAAAGACAACTACCCACTCAGATAAAGCTTTTCGACAACTACCATGCTCCCACCTCCATCCTCCCGCGACCTCCGCGACCCGAGCCAATACACGCCAAAGTACTAGGTCAAGAGAGGTCCCATATACTCTAGTGTGGTTAGCACGCAAAATGCTCAAGACGGTGGCGCAAGTAACTCGGTCCTTAATCGACTGCACCATTCCAAATACACCCAATGATCACACCAATCATACCATGCAGCCCAAGTCCAAATCATTTTGTTTTCATTTTTAGTTTTCACAAGTAACATGGCAAAAGGTCAACTATAAAGTTTTAATAATTTTGTGTGATCAAGGCTACCGACTAAAGTCGATAACCGCCTGGCTTCTACCTGGTAGCTACATGTCTAAGCAAATTGACCTGATCTACTAAGTGACGAGAGATCATCCAACATCTCTAATCACAAGAAATAACCTAGGCTCGTGTAGTAGAGGAAATCATTTGCCTACCGATTATGCATCTAAAGGATTAACTAACCAATTTAACACAAATTAAGCGATGCATACATACAGTTGAAACAAAATATTAGACTTTAAAATACTGGGATTAACATGATCAAACCGCTTGCTCGGCCGCCGTTGCTCGTAATGCTCAACTCATTGCAGAGGATCGCCTCGTGGTTACCGCAAATGTCGGCTTCAACGATAGAACAAATAACAAAGCAAATAAGAACGAATAACACCGACAAAACTCAGACATACAACAACAACAAAACATACCAAAACTCACACAACAACCTAAGCATGATCTAACACATTTTTAGAAACAGAGAAATAACTTATTTAAAATGGTGATGCATTTTCTAGTAATTTTCTAAGCTAACATACACACTAAAGCACTAGTTAAATACTTAACAAACTTTCATGAACAGAAACATAACTAAAACCTATTCTGATAATTAGTATACTAAAAATGACAATTTACAACATTGGTTTCACTGGATTTGGACAATTATTGAAAGAGATACGAATTTTCTTATTTGGAAAATACATAATACACCACTTAATCCATAACCAGAATTTTTGCTAACAGAGACATGGTTGAAACTAATTTTAGTAAATAGTACATTCAAAATGAAAATTAACAACGACTGGATTCATGCAATTAGGAGAAAATTGAATTAGTTATGCATTTTACAATTTAAGTGCAAGTTTGAGCATTTTAATTAAACCTATTTCTAAACAAATTTTAAAATTCCAACTTCGAGTCGAACTAAACCTCTACCCAATTTTAGATTAAACTTTAGCCAAAACCAAAGCTAACAAAATTTGAAATAACCGAAAGGACTTACAATCAATTAGCTATGGATTTCTAAAGCTTAACACAATTTCTAATTGAAAAAATAAATACCTGTGGATAAAACAAAACAATAGAATCAAGGAATCGACGTGGTTTATCCGGGGCCGATCCGACAATGGACGGCTCACACACGCAGAATTCAAATCGCTCGTCTGACAACAGAGCCGCCAAACTCGAGATTGCCGCCGTGTCGCCGACGAGCTAAGCCCTCGCGATGCGCTAAGTGCCAAATGGATTCCTGATGTTATCGCAAGACCCGACTATGGCCGAACTTCACCGAGGTGGACCACACATGGCGGTGCGACGCGCGAGCGGAGGGGAACCTACGGCGAAATGGCACGCGAGCCGGGCCGACCTAAGCGACTTAACGTGGCGCATGAGCACCAAGGGTTACCAGAACTCACCGGGATATCGCGGAGGAGAGGAGGTTGCCGGAGATGAGCTGACGACGATGAACCGAGGCGGCGGTCAAGGCGACGCCGAGGAGGGAGCAACCTGAGCAAAGACAAGAGGGAAACGAAGGTGTAGATAGCTCGGGTAGTGCACGAGATGGTGTCAAGCAAGCAATCGACAAAAGACCAACTCACCTGATGAGGACGAAGATCCGAAGCCGTCAAAAAGAGGATACCCAAAATTCAACGGTCCTCGCGGATGAAACTCAAAATTAGCCGAGGGGAAATCATGATGGGGTCCGAACACGATATGACGCGCAAAGAAGGGATGATCTTCACCGGTCGCTAAGATGACACGGCGGTGGCGACACGGCCGGAACTGAGCTTGCGCACTCCTCGCCCGAGCTCGAGGAGCAATGGAAGGTAGGAAGTGGTCTTATGGTGTCCAAAGGAGGATAAGAGAGCTTCGTGAGGGCTTAAGTAGGGAAGAGGGCGGAGGAAAATGAGCGGCGACGCCGCACCGAGGAGCTCAAGAACGGTGCCGATAAGCCGGTGAAACGAATGGTGGGTGATTAATGCCGCCAGACATGGTCTATCAACGGACGATGCGGTCGAGGGGTTGCGCGAGAAAACCGGAAGCGTGACGGACAAATGAGGCAGGTGGCGCCATGCGCCGATGTCACGCACTCACCCCTGCGAGAGGTAGGTGACGACCGACAAGTGGGGCCCTCCCACAAAAAGAAGTGAAGCGCGAGTCGAGTCCGACGCGGTGCGATTAGGTGTTTTGACTCGACCCGACGGCGGCTGAACGTTGGATCTAAAACGGACGGCCGAGATTGATGCATGCATTCGGATAGGTCGGTTGATTCGACGCACGCGAGCCGCACGATCTGCATCGGACGGTCGACACTGATCGGGCTCGAGGCGGTGCAGCTAGGCGGCTCGGCGGAACCAGTGGCGCGGTCGGACCCGAGCCCGAGTTGGGTCCGAGCCCGAGGAACAAGAATCTGTGAGTTTGAATTCAATAGGCTGAGAAGGTTTGGGGAATTTTAGAGGTAGCTCCTGAGCTCCAAAATTCCGAAATTTTTATGGGAGCTTACTGGAACAGAGGACAACCTTGTGTAATTTTCCCAGGAGTTTTAATGCACTAGATTTCTCCCAATAAAATTCACAAGCTGCTGTTCAGAGGTTTGACCAGATTTCAAACTGGTTTGACTTGGGCATTTGAAATAGCAAACAAAATCTAAAAATTGTGAAATAATTCAGGAGGTAGATAGGATGATCAAGATGATAGGAAAATAATTTCAGAGGATGATCACAAGTTTGAAAACTAAGAATTTGTTGACCACGATTTCCAATCACAAGAATTACATTCTAAAATTGAAATTGCTAGGAAAATTGTAGAAACTCTCAAATGATTTCATGAGGCATCAAAAGTTTTTATTTCTCCTCATAATTTACATTTGAAATACAAACCCTAAGTTTAGGCTGTTACATAGTGATAGGGCGTGGCAATCAAATCAAGTTTATTCGATCCGACGAAGTCTCTGATGTTCGAGGACTGCTCTCCACCTTCATCACGATGGCGATCATTAACAAGAATGGAGAGTTTCACTCCCGACAAGACCACTAACAATTGATTCAATTGTAATTCACTTTGAGCTGTAATTCAATTGTAACTCTATAATAACATGATCACCTCTTGCAAGAAGAATTGAGTTCCGCATGTTCAAGGCTCCTTCCATGCAGCAGGAGAAGGATATACTATCTATGGCCGTGGGAAACAAGGAGCACCTGGTCGCACGCGAGGCAAAGGGGTTAACGATCTTGGAGGATGGATTCCTGCATCGACTACTACACGTATAGGAGCAGGAAGAGATCCAAGGCCGAGCACGCACACGTTGTTGGAACATGTACTTACTACAAAATTTGAAGGAAGAGAACGGGTGCTTATCGCAAAATTAGAAGAAAAGATAGCAAGATTGCGTGGACCAAGTGAATCAACTCCTACTCCTCAAGCAATGCAAGTCGCCCCGTTGTTTTGGGAGCCGTCCCTCCTCAACATCGGAGTAGCGCCGCCCACGCAAAATTATGAACATGATGACGCCCAATTACCTATCGACGACATCAAGGTAATGTACATCTCTCGAATGCTCCAAAGATAGACCTATAGGATGCCTTAGCTAATTGCGATCGCTTTGTAGGAGCCGACGACCGCACGCCCAAGTGAGGATGGTTGGGATGTCTATTGAGGTCAAGGGGGTGGTGTATCCATGCAAGGAAGGGATAGTGCAAAGATGGTGCCCGTGTGGCGAGGGTTACGCCAGGTCCAGTGGACATGGTACATGACAATTTTAGGGTCGTCCCGCCGGAGATTCGCCCGAACGACGACATCAGAACACTAGGGGATGCCGTGTACAATTTTATCTAGTGGCCCAAGAAGGACATCGCTCTAGACCTTGCAAGGCCGCCAACCTTTGATGACTCCACCCCAACCATCTCGACATGACCATGCCTCTCAACAGACCCAAGAAGGACATCGCTCGACCCCGCAATGCCGCCTCAACCTTGATGACTCCACCCCAACCATCTCGACACGATCATGCCTCCGATAGGACCCAAGAAGGACATCGCCTCGACCCTACAAAGTCTGCCTCAACCTTTGATGACTCCACCCCAACCATCTCGACACGACCATGCCTCCAACAGACCCTCCATGATCGCACTCGACCTTCGCTTTGAAGCCCACCTCATCGCCTCCTCGTGGAGAAGACACCGAACGAACAAAAAGCGTGTCAGACGGCTCCCGAGTCGTCTCACGTAAGACGCCAGAGCGGCAAGTCGCTTAAGACAAATCAAATCGAATAACATTAAGGCGCCGCCTCCTAACCCTAAGAAATACTCTTTCTAAGTCCATTGGCGACCACCACGATTAGCCTACGCGGATTAGCTTGTCGAGTTTGCATAGCTGGTACTTGCAAAGACCAAATAGAAAGGGTGCGCCGATGGAATCATCGCGATACACGGAGGACTATTTCTCCACGAGCCGCCCCTTCGTCGTGGGCTTCATGACTTATTCGACCTATTCAACCTCAAAGCCCTCGATGCCTCACTTCTACGATGTCGTATAATCGTAAGTGTGTACAATCAAGTTCTACATTCACGTAATACCGATTAATATAACAACTCATTGCTTATGTATAGATACATGATTAAAATTGCCCTCGCGACAAAGAACCGGTGGGTTTCGACCCACACATGGTCTTTGAGCAAACCATCTTGGCAGCACGATCCTACGCCGAGAAATACATAATGACAGGATTGCTTGCTCGTAACGACAAGGACTACATAATGGTGCCCTACAACCTAAGTAAGTTCTTCACTACTTGCTATACAAATTCCATTTGTAATGCTATACACAAAGACGAACTTAGGTTTAATGACTATAGTGACATACATGAGTAGGCACCACTGGTCCTTTTACTCATTATACCAAAGAGGAACCAAGTACTATACCTTGATTCCCTAGTCAAAAAGCCACAACTTCACCCTTGTGCAAGGAGTACTGGATGTGTGTGCTCATTTCTCCATACATAACTCTATTGTAGTCTTCCTTCGCTTGAAATGGTCGAGGTTAACTTTTTGAAACATGTAGGTCGCTCATCTCCTATGTTGCCGATGGAGGGCTATACAAGGGAACGAACGCCATACTTAATCACATGACGTGATTTCGCACAAAGCTACAACACAATAATCCTATATCATACTGTAATAATGCGCCTCGAACCGACTATACCTATATATATAATTCTATTTTTGCAAAGGTCACAAGAAAAAGCAAAAGAATGTGCATTCTACGCTTGCCATCATATGCGATTCTCATGAACACTAAGTTGAAGGATCCAGAGGTTGGTCAATCTCGCAATAATTATTTCAGAATTGTAAATTTAAATATATATGCTTACTACTTTACTCTTGCTAGCTACATGGTTTGAATATAGATTTAGATTCACTGCTCGAGAGAGAGATCTCGGATGTTCGAGGAGGCTCTGCACCTTCATCATGACGGATATCATTGACGCCATGAGAGTTTCACTACTCCATCAACACCACGAATCGACCTTGAAACAATTTATTCATTAATTGTAATTCACTTTGAATAGTTGTAATTCAATGGTAACTCTAACGACAATATTTGATATATTTTCGTTTGTAAGATTTTGAGTTAAATGATCACTTTGAGTTGTCAACGATTGATTCATCTGTGATGTATCTATTTTCTACCTGCTTATTTTCAGAGGGCATGGCTAGCAATTCCTGAGGCTAGCCGAAAAAAATAGATAGGCTGAACGAACTATCACTGACGGTTTTGATTGTCAAACCGTCGTGATATCCACATATCACGCATTTGTTCTAATAACTACCGCTCAGGATATCCACATATCATGCACGCGCTTCTAATTAACAACCGCTCGTGATATCCACATATCACGATTTTGTTCTATTAACAACCGCCTGCGATATCCACATATCCTGCATTTGTTCTAATTACTAATCGCTTAGATATCCACATATCACGCATTTTCTAAACAAAAACCGCTTGTGATATGTGGATATCACTGCATTTAATAATTAGAACCGCCTCGTGATATGGGATATCATGCTGCATGTTGTTAATTAGAACCGCTCAGTGTTGTGACTTATCACAGACGGTTTAATCGTCGTGATAACCGACGCTATCACAGACGTACAAAAACACAACGGTTCAACCGCCTGTGATGACGTCGTAGTAGTGGTTTTTTTTGAATGGAGTTATTATAGCTTTTCTTAAAAGCGACAGATCACAATATGAAATATATTAACAAAAGAATTTATATCCATCCAAATGAATATAGTGAAGTAGGCAACTAGCTACAAGTTAATAGTTTTTCGCTGACAGGCCTTAATTAAACAGTTTGTGGTTTCAGATTAGAATGTGGATTTTACTATCCAAATTCCATGTCATATTTCTATATATCCTAGTCTTATTTTCGCATGCAACTAATCAATCAAGACCTTGTTGGATCCATCAATAGTATAAAGCAAATGTGATGTATATCGATTCCAACGCTCTTAGTAACATACAACTATCTATCTATCTATATCTATACTAATTGGAGGCTCTTCTAGAAGACTCAGATTAATCCTAGGAAGTAAATGTAGAAATTCTCACATTAATTGAAGAAAAGAAAATACTAGAAATTCCCACATTAATCGTGAGAAAGGGAAAATTCATCCATCCAATTTATCATGTGGTACAACCTACGGTTTGGATTTATGTTTTTAGCCGGTAGCTACATGGACTCGGATTCAAGCTTTCCTATAATACTTGCCTTATGTGTCAGTAGAAATAAGAGTTTGATTGGACATTTAAATCTGACGCCGAACTAGACACAAGGTCATGGCTAGCTGTCCCACCAGAACACTAATCCTCTACATGTCTTTTATAAAAATCTTTTTTTGTTTTGTAACTAGTCATGTATGGAAATAAAATGGCAAGTATACATCTTCTTTTGTACTATAGGCGTGCTCTGCTTACAATTTACAAATTAGAATCCGAGTCGTGATCTATGCATGTCCTAATTATGAATTAGTGTCCTGATTTACTGATGATATCTTTCTCCCGGACACATTTGTGCTGTGGGCCAGGAAATTCAGGTTGTTAATCATGACTATCCCATCAGAAACTAGCTCCTCAACAATTCATTTCAGACATGAAGACGTCCAGGAGCACTAAAAGTGTTGAGATGGGACATTACCTATTTTTAGGCGTCATATATAGAACTTTAGAAAAAAAAATAATTAAAGAGATATAGATACTATAATTCAATTCATGAGTTGGAGCAAAGAGGCTAAGCATTAAGAGCAGAGGCGGTCATACATGTACAAGAAAACAAGATGTGAACCTATATAGCATGTACAAATTCAGAATAAAAAATAAAAAAAATAAAAATTTCCATTTTGAAACATGTATTAATTTTGAGCTAGAACTTAAGACTTTTAGGATAAAGAGATATTAGTAATTTTCTTTACAAAGAGATTTAATCTAATACAATCAAGTTATCAAAAGCTAGGAATTTCCAACACCATAGTAGGATTATGAATAGTAAATTAAGTTGTGAATCAAGCCCAATTGAGTGTATACATGAAAATTGGATTTTAAATTAACTTCGTAAGTAAGGTCAAAATTAGGTATTAATTTAAATATAACTAAATGTCCATAAGAAATTAATCCTGAATACTAAAAATAAATTCAAAGTCTTGAGTAAAATAGAAATTCTAATTGAGATCAAATTTGAAATTAATTTATGGTTCAAGTGAAATTTATAGAAAATATTTTTTTACTTATTTGTACTAATTTATAAAAATGTTTTTAGTAATAATGCAAACTCAAACTTTTCTTCCCAAGCGTATGTCCATTTGGAATTAAAACTATAGTATTATTGAAATTTAAGTTTTGGAGTTTGCAAATTGATTACACAATTGTATTGGAAGCCCATGCTCTTGAAAACGTAAAGTTTGAACTTTGAACAATCCAAACTAATAAAAGATAAAAAGTTTATCCTAATTCGTTATTATTCTTACAGATTCTTTAACACTAAAATTACATATACATACAACTTGAAACTTGGCATATAAACATTTTCGTATAATTACTAGCCCGCCGGTGTACGGTTTGCTGACTAGTTTTGATTTAATCAGGACAAAGTGTCCAATGTTGCACACCGTCTGTTAATGCTTAATAGCTACAAAGGTAGGCTGGCTAGGTTGGATGGTCCCAAATCTGAATAGATCAAGGACAGCACAATCGCACTGCTGCTTCTTGATGACCAATAAATTCTAAACGATTCTATATATCAGATCGAGCTGTCCAATATTTTGTCCATGGTGAATATCTCTTCAAAGTCATTCCAGGATTTAATGAACCGTAAGGCTAGATAAATTAAACGCCATCTTTATACTTCTAATTAAGTTCGTGTATGTTTTCAAGGGCAATATTGTATTCCGAAAGGGTTATGGGGAATCTTATTAGTGGCAGAGGAGAGAATCCTACGCATGATGGATGTTATTATTCTCCCGTTCTCTTTGACCCACGCGTTCGCAAAAATGACGAACACTCGCACATGTAGAGAGGACTGTAGGAAGATATTTCTTTACACGCTGTACGCACGTACAAACTACAAAGTGATGGGCATTTACACAAGCAGAGGAGTGCAGAGGACATAGGCCAACATATATGTTTTTAGGAAATACATGGAGATTTTGATTTTTGCATCTTAGCGTTGGTTTCCTTTTTTCAACAGTGGATCCATTATTTTGTTCATCTTTTGTTGTCTCCAAATTAAGAACAACTATACATATATAGTGTGACCTCTTTCAGTCCCTTAATTAAAAGTCTCAGGCAGCAAACATAATGAATACTAATCAACAATGTGCTGTGTGTATATACCTAGTTGAGACATCTGGATGACGTGCCCTAGCCTCATGAGTTCATGCGGTTAACTAACAATAGGTCCAACCTACATAAAGGCAATGGAAAGTTAGCTATAGCTCGCACTGTTCTTGAAGGGTTTTTTGTCTGCGTTGTCATGCGTGGACTTTTCTTACTAATTAATCTATATCAACTGCTGCCTAAAAAAGTATATCAATTAGCTAGATGAATTTCCGATGCAACTGTGCAGCTGGATACATAATGAATACATTTATATTTGAAAAATAGAGTATTAGTATTTGTTACATAACTATAATGCTTATGATAGAATATATATCTATATTGCTTATACAACTATGACAACTCAAAAATATATATGATTAATCTGCACCGTTGTAATTTAAAGCAACAAAAATAAATGGCATTGATCTTTCTCCCTTTTCTCTAATTAACGTGACATTTCTAGCCAATTCAAGCGAACATAGAAGTTTCTTTATCACCATTTTGATATATAATAATAGATTTGCTACGGTTGCAATCTTAATTAATTTGATGCTATTTTTGTCAAACACCATGCTTGCAATTGGATATTGTTTTCACGCATGCACCCGGAGGATCATATACCCTAATTAAGTATTGTAACACCTGGCCTAAAACCTACTGATGCCCAGCCCACCCATGGGTGGACCCCACGTATACATAGATCAAATTAACTCAAACTTTGCTATATTAAGCTCTTGATGTATCTAGTGCATGCTATCATAGAATTTTTTTAATAATCTATTTTTATTCGAATTAAAGAAATAATGCCACTTTTTTTGTTAGAAATAATCACATGTCGCTCCACGCTTGGCGACTTGGGATAGTCGCCCAACAAGTGCACGACATTTGTCCAAATCGCATAATGCTGAAGCGATCGAACGATTCGCCTCATAGTAGCCAAACAAATAGGCAACTTGGTCCTAGTCGCCGTATGGTGGCGCGACTCAGAACACGTGCCACTTGAGCGAAGACCTAGTCGCCCAACCGTTGGGCAACTTCGGTGGTTTCGGCCGCCATTTCATTGAGCGAGACCGAGAGAAAGAAGAGAAAGAGAGAGAGGGAGAGGGAGAGTCGGCATGAGCCCGCACTCCGCCGAGATTCTTTCGGGTTGCGCTAGTGGGCCCCTGCTGGTCACGCCGACACAAGTGGAGTCGACTTCTGGGTGAACGGATGAGCGGTGCCTCCGCAGCGCCTTTCCTCGCCTAGGCCCGCCAGGCACCGCGCTGGAAGCCCTGCAGGCAACGATGGAGGAGGTGCCGCGTGGCGAGCGGGTGGCCGTAGGGGTATTCATTGTGCTCGTGGTACTTGTATTATTTGTTTACGATTCGCGCTCGTAGTTACTATGACGTGGTTGTCTATGCATTCCTCTACCATTGTTCTATAACTTGAATGATGTGTTTACATATTCTACTGTAGTTTCTATGACATGGTTATCTATGCTGAACTGTTCACCAAGTTGTCTAACGGTTGGGCAACTAGTCCATGTACTATCGCCAACCTGCTCGACGCCAAGTCGCCCAACGGTTCAAATACTATCAATCGCGGGGCGATTTGTCGCCAAGTCGCCCAATGCTTTAGCGATTAGTACACGTGTCGCCAACCGCTGGGCCCGCATTTAGGTGCCAAGTCGTTTAACACTTCAGCGATTAGTACACATGTCGCCAACCGTTGGGCCCGCATTACGCCAAGTCGTCCAACGGTTGAGCGACTATACGGTCGATAGAAAGCCGGACTCGCCTTGTCACGCCTTTCGTCATTTCTCTCAAAGCAGACAACCGTGAGCAGACGGGAGAGGAGAAAAGGGAGTGATACAAGGATATGAGATGTGAAGAGGGGAGAAGGTAGGGAGAGGGCGAAGTAGAGGAGCTCAAGACGTAAAAGAGAAAGATGAAGGAAGCTCGTTGATAGGAAAAGAATGTCTCCACGTGAAGGTAATAGTCTTGTTTATTTTTATTCTTGGCCGAATGTAGGCGACATGTAGCTACTTGTTTGTTTAGCATGTATTTGGGGGAATGTATGTTGAGAAATTGCTTGTTATAATGTTTGAAATTTTTGTAGTGATAAATCACCATGTCGGAGCTCACAAGATTGAAAGTGCATTACGTGTTGGTATGGTTCGTGAAGGTCCATATGGTTTTGACTAATGGCTTCAAAGAAGTCACTATGGTACACTTGGACGCGAGAATGCTCGAATCGAGATGTCCTATATTGGCTCACCGAAAGCTTCTCCTGGACCCCGAGGTATGGAGTGTCGTCGCACAAGGGCTTTGAGTCGGTCCGCACGCATATTTGGTGGAGTTGAGAAGCCTGATGCGCATTTATTGCATGGAAGGGATTTCTAGAAGGTCGCAGCGCCGGCTACGAGTGCTCGCTATTCGTGCAACCATGTCCGAAGGATTCATCTGAGGCCCTTCCGACAACTATCATCGTGTTGGTGGGAGCAGCCCGGCGCGAGCGCGTGGTGGCCGATGTTGTGGAGGTCAAGAGGATGAGGTGACCGATGTTGCGAGGCAGAGAGGACGAGGTGACTAATAGTGCAGGCGTAAGAGGAGGCGGTGACCCATGTTGCCGTGGCGTAAGAGGAATATCGCACACCGCATGCTCACCCATTGCGCAAGCGGATTCAGGGGAGCATGTGGACAACATAGTGCATCAACCGAGATCGATGACTTGGCAGCTCAAGTGAGAAGGAAGCTTTAGAAGAGGATAATGATGACTCTTCTAAGGAGGACAAAGGTCCCATCCCGCAGAATGTAATAGGGTGGACACCGTGGTCCGCGAAAGCAGTCGGGTGTCTTGGCATGTGCATGCACGAAGACCCAAGTTCGAGACTCATCGTATTGTCTCCAAGATGGAGGTGCACTCGCCTGCTCAAGAGTGTTTTGCCGATGCATCGCAACCGATGTTCACCTTCATTGCCAATGTGATGTACGAGAGATAGCGAAGAAGACGGACACGAGGCCAAGCACATCATGGTGGCTATCAAGCTAAATTCAAGTATAAGATTAGCTACACGAAGGCATGGTGTGCTGCGTAAGACTTTGGAAAGGAGGTTCGGTTCTTTCGAGGCATTTTACGACAACCTTGCTCGTATGCTCCAAGTGTTGCAGACAGAACTCGGGCACATACATTGTCAGTGAAGGACAAGCCATCCAAAAGATTGCCCTAGGTTTTACTTGTGTATTGCAGTAGGGCCTTCTTAGCATTCGGTCCTCGCATCGATGCATTCGCACACATGTTGCCCGTGATATTAGTGGACGGGATGTTTCTAACTAGGAAATACAAGGGCATGATCCTCGACAAAGAATTGGTGTTGATGGTAACAATCGATTTTGCCCTTCAACGCTTGGTTATGGTTCCTTCAACATCCGAAGGAGGGAGTAGTTAGGGCACGCCCCGATGTCAACATAATCCATGATCGCCATCCGGGATGATGAAGGCCATCCAAAATCTCAGCAAAACCCCGATGAGTCGCTCCATTGGCCGCACATGAGGAATGACGGTGCATTCGCCATCCGGGACGAACCTTTTCAAACAGCTCATGCAAGAACCGTTGATGAAGCTCGCTCAAGAGGCTTGCTATGCGTAACTAGCAACGAAATTTGATGCGCTGGAGAGATGTTGACAAGCACACCAGAAGCATGTTGTTGAGAGGAACAAGCATCCGCTCATTCTTGGGGTGGCACAATGCTAACGCCTCACACCACTACAGAGCTCGACTCTCCCATTTAACACGAAGGACCTCGAGGACATCGGTGCTTCTCTCATTGATAGAGGCCGAGCCATTGCAAAGTGGTCCTTGCCGCACGACACACGGCGGTGCAAGGTACGGCATAATGACCACTAACCTGCCGAGGTGTACACCTGGTTATTAGGGGCCTCCGCTCATCCCCTCATCGCCATCATGGAAGGCGTTCGACGGTACAATTGGATATTTCAGGAAAGGCATGCAAATACGGCACTTCATGCGCTAACTTATAAACACCGCATCGCTCAAGATTACAGTGTACATGCGCAGCCAAGATCGAGAAGGCTCACCGCACACTGTCTTCGTAATGGGCAATACGAACATCATTTCAACATGGTACATCGAGACAGAGCCGGATTTGGGACGGCTCGGTCTCTTGTTGCCCACGAGGTATGCCCTGGAGACCACGTGAATGAACCTAGCTACACATGCAATAAGCCAAAGCTCCTTCACAAGCCATACTCATATCTCCGTCGCATGTGGGACCATCCACATGGACCCATCGAATTTATATCGAGTACTTCATGAAGCGTAGGTGCAACAGCGTGGTGCGGCGAGCTAAGAGGCTTCAGTGGTTGTGGGCAACTTCGCCACGCTGGATACCGCACGAGGACTTGGATTCGGATCTTGACTTGTTGAAGGGGAAGGGCCGCCGCAGAGTCGTTGCATTAGGAACGATATGGACGGCGAAGTTAAAGCGCAGTAGACGCTGCACCGCTGCCACCGTGAAGGCCACACCGCGGAGAACTTGCAAGGCGCCCGCCGACACGTAGAAACACCAAGCGATGAAGTGCAGATCGCTTCTTGTTGGGCGCGTAGTGGTACTAAGATTAGAACTGCAGATTTTGTAACTTAATGCACGATACAATGCATGTTTGTTCAATGCATATCGACGCCATAGCTTAATGCACGTGAAAATAGCCTCACCCATGTAGTAGTCCGACCATCTTCGTCCGTATGTCCCATGTATTTGCAATTCCCTAAAGGCATGCGTACTCGTTTCTGGTTCGTTAGCCTCGCTTGCCATATAACCCCTTGTCGGATGAACTATTGTGTTGTTATCATGTGCCATTTCTCCAAAGTTCTCCACCGCAGTGTGAATTTCCGGCGCATGACAATATCGCACACTCGTGATTTACGAATCATTGTTACCTCTACCGTCCTCACAAAATTCTTCGAAATTTAGCCCACTACAACAACATACGCGAACACAAATGTGTAGTCCGACAAATTCCGCACTCTTAAGATTCTACTAAATTCACGAACGCACTCAACCAACCTTGTCACCACCCTTTTATTTTCAAAGAAAAAAATCCTACCACAGGATTTGCTAAATGTAATACCTAAAAATGTAGCATTTATTCTCACACGCTATTCCAATCGAATTTATCAAACAAGACAATCGCCACTTGAAATCGCCTGAGTGGTGGGGCGACTTGACTAAGTTGCTTAACCAATGGGCGACTTAGTCAAGTCGCTCAACTACCGGCGACTCCAACGCTTGGCGCTCATCATTGGGCGATATGACCACGCCCAATGGTACGCGACTTATGATTATTTCTATAAAAAAAAATTAAACAGTATTATTTCTGTAATTATGAATAAAAATAGATTATTTCAAAAAAAAAGAAATCTGCTGTCATAGGTGGTTGCATGTTGACTCTTGAGGCCTAGGTACACCAGTAATGTGCTTACTCTTGGAATTAAATAGAAAACTTGCGGATTTCTTCCATTTTTTTTTTTTTGTATAAAATTGAATATGTGTTCCGACAGAGAGCATTAACTGACAACCTGCAAATTCGGCGCCAAACGTTAGCAGATTTCTCACGCCACTTGGCCGCGTACCAGATCGATCGAGCTGTTTTAGATCACCGATCAATGCAGAGGACTATATAAACCACGCATTGCCTCTCCTTGCTCTTCATCCACCCACTACTACTTCACACAAAGCAATAGTTTGATAGCTAATATCTAGGGTTCAACAATGGCAGCTGCGCCTCGCAGACTTCTCGGCGTTTTTGCCGTTGTGATGGCGATCGCCATCGCTAGCGCTGAGGGCGAGGAGGCGTCGGTCGTCGTCGGCCTGGCCAAGTGCGCCGACTGCACGAGGAAGAACATGAAGGCGGAGGAAGCTTTCAAGGGTAACCTACTTACTAGTACTACTTACGGTGTCACTACACCTATATATAGATTGAGCTCACTGTTGTTCTGCCATGGATTTACTACTTTCAGGTCTCCAGGTGGCCATCAAGTGCAAGAACAGCAAGGGCGAGTACGAGAGCAAGGCCGTCGGCGAGGTAGAGAAGTCCGGCACATTTAGCATCCCCTCGCCGCCGACCTCCACGGCGCCGACTGCTTCGCGCAGCTGCACAGCGCGGCGAACGCGCCGTGCCCGGGCAGGAGCCGTCCAAGATCGTGCCGCTGTCCAAGGGCACCTTCGTCGCCGTCGCCGGCAAGACGCACTACCCGTCCGCGGAGTGCGCCTCGGCGACCATCTGCGGCCCGATCAAGAAGCACTTCTTCGACCACTTCCACAAGAAGCCCGTGCTGCCCGCCGGAGCCCGCCGGAGCCCAAGCCAGAGCCCGCCGGAGCCTGCCAGAGCCCAAGCCGCAGCCCGCCGCAGCCCCACCCGGAGTACCACCTGTCCCTCCCACGCCGACGTACGGGCCGCCGTCGTCGTCGACTCCAATCTACCACCCTCCTGTCAAGAACTAAAATTAAAGCTGGAGGGTGATCAGTGATCGACGTTGCTATCAATTGCATGCATGGGTCGTTTGGTCTTCTATGATTTCCTGCCCTGTTAGTCTCTTCAGGACGGTGTGTGTGTCTATTTATTGTGATGGGGAATCTCTGCGTGTTTTTTTTTCCTACGTGAAGTTGTTATGTGGTAATATAATCTATTGAAGAAAGGGCGCTACTACAGCTCGGACGTATGGTGAGAGTCTTCCCACCGCACGGTCCGGGTCCGATGATATAACACCTTAGTAAGAGCAATGCAACATATCCTTCCTTTTGTTGCAACATATCAAACACTCATATGCAACATGATCTCAAAATCTCAGGATCAAGCAAACAAAGATTCTCAGAATAAAAAACAACACACTATTATCAGACAATCAGGTAGACAAACACGTCTAGAGATGCCAAACATATCAAAAAAAATACAAAATCTTAGATTTTTGTATATAATATTTTTTCCGTTGTATGCAACAAATTTTCCCTCAGATACAACAATTTTTTCCATGGTTGCAACATTCTTCCTCCGGCTCTCTTTCTCTCGCTCTCGCGACTATTGGTGATATGCCCAGAGACAATCACAGAGATGATTGTATCACGTCTATGTTTATGAGTTATTAAATAAATGTTATTCTGTTCCTTGAATGAATCATTAGTTATAAAAATTAACAAGTATGTGACTTGTTGGTGAAGCTCTTTAACTTATATGATATCATTCTAAATTGTATCCCTGGTCAGATGTCACTGGTCGAAACACGAGTGACTCTACGACTAGCACATGTATTGATTGATGACCATGTT
Source organism: Ampelocalamus luodianensis (assembly GCA_036346255.1). Lineage (NCBI taxonomy): Eukaryota > Viridiplantae > Streptophyta > Magnoliopsida > Poales > Poaceae > Ampelocalamus > Ampelocalamus luodianensis. The sequence goes on along the minus strand of CM070635.1, from coordinate 10,461,370 downwards.
TCACCGGTCATGGACATATCAATATCGAATCATAATGCGAACACATTTTAGAGAACATAGTGTTGGATAGATCCACCTTGAGACACTATTGAGTTGTTATGATTCTATGTGTCATTAGTTGGTCTCAAGTAACGATGATGTATAATCCTTAGACCTCGAGACCAAAGATGATTCCTTACATGTGTAATAGCACTATTAGGGGTTACCAAACGTCACTCGTGAACTCAGGTAGTTATAAAGGTAGCTTTGGGTATACTATGAAATATGCGAAGGATGTGACTGGTCTGATATGAGATTTGTCCCTTCTAACATAACAGAGAGATATCTCTGCCCTCAAGTGGTCGGATAAAGAAAGTACATAGCCATGCCATTAGTGGTCAAAGAGTTCGACCACGTAAGGTTATCCGATACTTAATCGAGAAAGTATTGAACAGTCTATAGATGACAAATATCTCACCGGAGTTCAAACCAGATATTGTGAGGCAAAGGGAGAATACACGTAGAAATGCTTAGTTCGATCGCATGCATCAGTCGATAGAGATACGCAGCTGGTCATAGACTCGGTCGAACGTAATTATAGAGTGGTCAAACATGATCGTAACACTACTACAAAAAGGCTAATATCGACGCTCTCATCATAGACGGTTGACCAAAACCGTCAGATATACTTCTAAATCGCTGCATTTTTGGTTCGTGAGACCGCTCAGGTTATTAGTCAGCGCTAAAAATCGCTCTCGTAGAGGTAAAATCCCGCACTGGTTCATGACGAAACTATCTCGGAAGTATCGCGCATTTGCTTCATAAAAATAATCGTTTTTGATATTTAGAACTATCATAGACGGTTTCAACAAATAACCATCCGTGATACATCTAAGACGGTTATTAATACGAATCGCTTATGATAATTATAGACTTCACACACGGATTTTATGAGAACCGTCTGTGATAATTAAATATTTCGCCCCGATGCATCTCTTCATCTCTCGCGCCGACGAAGCGATTGATGCGTCATCTTTCGCCTTGCGCACCGACATTACGTGATGATGCATCTCTTCGACATTTTATAAGAATGATCATCGCGCGCCATTGTGAGCACGCATATGGTATTAATCTCACGATGTATACACATGGTGAGCACGCGAGCATGACGGCGAGGATGTCGCCGACGCTCTCTTCCCGATGATGTGGTCGCCCACATCGCCGACCTCGTGGTCGCTTAACTCCTCTCACTTCATGGTGACCTCTCGCAGCCTCACGAGCCACATACGAATCGATGATTTTATTTTGTCCAATATCTAGTTCTCAACTGAATTTGACTAGCAACAGTGACCTTAATTAATTTGGCCTTAATTTTAATTTTCTTATGGAGTAATTAATTCTTGTATTAAGTTTCGCTGCCTTGAATTTTAGTTGCAAGACCGCGTACAAGACATCCAAGAAGCGTGCGTGGGAGGCACGTGGCGCCGAGCGAGGAAGCGATGAAGTGGCAGGACAACGAGCGATACTCACCGCTAACCACCGCGCGCACGGCAACTCGAGGATCGCTTCATCGCCGCCTCGCGCTTGTCTTCACGCCAAGACATGCAGCAACGGCCTCGTGTTCCTTGAACGGCGGTCGCGCCGCCACAAGTCCGCGCTCACGTGCTTGGCCTCTCTCTCTACACCGCCGAGACGCGACGCGGGAAGCACTACATCGACAAAGTCAAGGGCGTACACGGCGACAAAAGTAGACGCCCAAGAGGACCAACCGAGTGCAGGTGCAAAGGCTCGGCTCGCAGACATGGTCTAGGTAGCGCGTGGAACAAGATCGGCTGCCGGGCGGGTGTGGGCGCTGCGGAGGATCTGCCACTAGTGCACGAGCACCGATTGTGGCGTGGAAGGGTGGAACGACTACGCCATCTTTTGCAAAGTGATGACCGAGGATTAGGTATGAGTATGTCAATTTCTTTGTAGAGGTGTTGGATTACTTGCCATAAAATTAGGTAAAATTAATCCTAGGCAAAGCTTTTGGAAATCTTGAATGCTGCTCCTAGGAATTTCTGCATTTTTCCAACCAGATTGGTCGAGGTTTGCATGGGGCTCACCCGCGCCGTGGCTCGCCCTTGCTTGTTTTGGCCGAGGTTTGCGCATGGGGCTCACTGCGCGCTAGTGGCTCATCCCTTGCTTGCTTTGGCTGAGGTTGATTTATGCATAGTGGGGACATGGATGTCGGCCAGCTGGTGGTGGTGTTTGCCGCTGTTGCCGCATCGCACTGAGGTAAACTACTCTTTATTCTCTATCCCGTTCCCTCCCCTTTGCTCTGTGATGGTGTTGGTGATGATATGGATCGATGATACTGCTAGTGTGGCATGAGCCCTTGAGCCCCACTCAAAGTGATATTTTGTGGGCTCTTGAATTGCTCTATGATGAATTGATGTCACAAATGCAATTGGATGTGATATTGTGTATAGATTGTGCCTTGAGTCGTTAGATTACTCCGTTATGTATTGTTTTGAGTATGTAATTTATACATTCTGATATACTTGTTGTCCTACATCACATTGATAGTATCTTGATAGATTTTGTTCCTATGTAATAAGTTAATTTTGATTGATTTGCTAATATATTAGCAAGTTTTTAATCTTATGCAATTAGCCTTCGAGAGCAATAATAATTAATCTTCTTAATCTTACCTTTGTCCTGTAATCAACTAGCCTCTTACCATTTATGCAACTAGCCTCTCGCCATTCATTTCACCTTTGCTAGGCACGCTCTACCATTCTATTTTTGATCTCCTCTATAAAATCTCTAAGTAGTGGCTACTTGTGCCTTTAAAACCGATATATATATATATATATATATATATATATATATATATATATATATATATATATATATATATATATTGTTCAAGTCTCGAGTCCCTCATCCATTTTCGAGTCATTCACGCAGAAGATGAGGAGGATGACAAGAGAACACGTGCAACTTCATCGAGCCCATGAAGTTTAAGAAGCATGGTCGCTAGGAGAGCGTCCGACATCTAATTACCTAGATGTCATTGATAGGTAATGGACGTCGTTATGTTCAAAGTGATGTGAACGCCACAGTACTCGATCGGGAAGTGGCTTCATGTATCGCCAGCAACCATTCCTTGATGTCAAGTCACCATAGAACTAAGTTCGTTGATCTAAGTTCTACGGTTGTCGATACATGAAGCCACTTCCCAATGGAGTAGTTGTGCGCTCACGCCACTTTTTGAACATAGCAACGCCTAATTACCTATCAACGACATCTAGGTAATTGGATGTCCTCGACACTCTCCTAACACCATGCTTCTTAAACTTGCATGGGCTCGGCGAAGTTGCCCATGGCGCTATCTCGCCCTCCTCATGTCGCGTGGACGACCCGCTAAGTGGCTAAGGGACTACGAACAATATATATATGATGCTAGTTTTAAAGGCACAAGCAACATCGCTTGGAGACTTTATAGAGAAAAGTCATAACAGCATTTACTTCGCTATGCACCGCCTATAGAGAAAAGTCATCACATACGTGTTTAGTTACAAACCATCTATAAAGAAAAGTCATCGCAAACGGATTTAGCTACAAACCATCTATAGAGAAAAGTCATCACAAACGATTTCATCTATAAACACCTATAGAGAAAAGTCATCACGCGACGCCAACTATCAATGACTTCGCTCGAAGTTAATAACCGTCTATCACTGACGCTTTCACTATCAATGACGGTTCGAGTTAATAACCGCCTATGAGAAATCGTGATCACGCATAGCCGAAACCGCTCGTGATGACCTCAACGCCATTGCCAATTGTCACATCATCCTAAGATCATGAGCATATCCCCATGATATCCACAATCTCCCCTTGATGAACACATTGGCAATACAAATGCAAGTTTTGAGGTTTGAAAAGTAAAACTCAACGCTACAAGCAAAGGCACAACTTGGTCCAAATGCAAGAGAAAGCAATGGAAATGACCAAGTCAAGCTTCGTAATAGCATCGACAAGTGAGATAAGGCAAAAGAAAGCAAGAAAGCTTCAATTTCAAAGAAGAGTCAAAAATCTCACTTAAGGTCCATATGAAAGAACAATTGTTCGAAATGACCTTTGATCATCGTGAGGATCAAGAATTGCAATTCAAGTTCAAAAGAGCAATAAGACCATAAGAATGCAAATAAGAAACTCCTCACTATGATCCTCAAATTTCAGAAACTTCAAATTCTCCAATTTTCTCTCTTTAATACTTTTAAATCCTCTCCCTTTACACATTTTGAAATATCTTCTCCCCTTTGACAATGGAGTCATCATATAATGAGATGCATGAGGTCATGGGACAGAGGATGCGAGAGACATGAGTTGTGCCACCAAAACCCTAGCCACTATCTTCCTGAGAGCCCTACCGTGCGACCTGGTGCTAGCACACCGATGTATGGTTTTTTCCTTCCCTGGATGTGTGGATACCGTAGAGGCGCTATTGCGGTTGCTGTTGCGCTTGAGGACGATCCGCGATTTTCAAAAGGAACGTTGGAGGTTGCTGGAGGAGATGATCGACTACGAGAACATTGGACGATCGATAAGAACCACTACATCAACGCACCCAACATTGGACCAGGCTGCTCCGACTCTTCTTCCGCTGCATTGCGCGTCTAGTGGTAACAATCTATGATCATCTACTTGCTTGGCTTCGTGGTTTACATGGTAGAAATTTTGATTTACTGCTAGCATAGCCTACCCGTTTCCCTTCAGTGGTATCAGAGCCATCTTGCGTAGTTTTTGATCTAGATTGGTCGTATATACTAGATATGTGACAGCAGTAGATTGGATCTATTACTGGTTTGGTCTAGTAACCTAGATCGGTTCATATGGATGGAACGATCTAGGCACTAGTCGATAAGATCGATCATTGTTCAGTGGTAGTAGATGGGTCTTGCGAGGAGGTATGAGCTAAAAGGACCAGATGGTTTGTTGCGCTTGTTCACAACCACACTGCATAATACTCCTACTGGTCAGAATTCCACCCGCTAATCAGCTAGCGGGACCGCCGTGCTGGGTAATCGTACCGCGCGATATAGGTAGTATGTGTTCATGTCACCTGATAGAATTGGATTCTATGCATAACTCGTTTTTGCAGGGTTTGATGTGAATAGTATGGCTCGTTGTGTATGTGATGCATGAATGGATTTTTATAGCCTATGGAATCATGCTGTGAGATAGCCATCGAGCTACATATTATTATATAACGATCTGTGTACCGACATGTGATGCTTGATATTATCCTATATAATTCATTACTTGCTCTTAGGAGTAAGTGCTTACTAGATGATTGCAGTTGGAGACGTCAAGCATGGTGGTCGGAGAACAGGAAGCATGCTGATGGAGATCGACATGTTAAGGGCCATACTATTTCACAGTTTAATTTGATTATCTATGAATGTTTGTGTTTATTCCTGTTATGCTATTTGATCATATTTTTATCATTAGATGTTTTAACATGATAGAGTTGTATCCCTCAGAAAAAATTAAGTAAAATTGATGTCTTTCCAATTGTTGCGCCTATTACAATTTTGATCGCACTGACAGTCTACCAAAGTAGGGTGCCATTAATTATCTTAATAAGATGGGGTGTGGTGTCTGCACCCACATGTATAGTGTTGGTTTTACTTAACAAGGCTATCAAAACAGCTTTTGGGCCTTGGGGCATAGTGTTGGTCGGAAGTGCATAGAGATATCACCGATCAAACAAGAGTCATATGTGATATGATTAGCAAATGGTTGCTTACCTAAAACAATTAAGTTTCTAGCAGTGATGCCAAAGCTCACTAGGACTTAATAGTTTATGGATCTTGAACTCACTATATGTTGTTTGATGGAAACATGGTTTATAGGGAAAAATTGTTTAATAGAAGATATTACATAAACATAGTGCTGAATTTTTGCATACTCTGTTGTAGATCATGGCACCTACTACTTGTTCTGCACCTACCTTTAATTTGCAATCTATTCTTGAGAAAGAAAAGTTGAATGGTTCAAACTTCATTGACTGGTTTCGAAATCTGAGAATTGTTCTCAAACAAGAAAAGAAGGAATATATTCTAGAGGGTCCCTATCCTGAGGAACCGAGTGCTTTGGTGCTCTCGTGGCTTGAAAAGAATGCGTATGAGAAGCATTGCAATGACACAGTCGATGTGCACTGTCTAATGCTTGCAACCATGAACTCTGAGCTTCAGAAGCAATATAAGACCACCGATGCTTACAATATGATTTTGAGTCTAAAGGGTATGTTTCAGATCGGGCAAGGGTAGAGAGGTTTAATACCTCTAAGGAATTGTTTTTTTGTAGGTCATCGTAAGGTAATCCAATACCTTATGTAATCAAAATAATTGGTCTCATTGAGAGCTTGGAAAACTTGGATTTCCCTAGCCAAGAGTTGGTTATCGATGTGATTCTCCAATCGCTTCCTTGCGAGTTTTGAGCCTATCATACTGAATTTTCATATGAATGGCATGAAGTCAATGACCAAGTTGCATGTCATGCTTAAGGGTGCTGAGGACAGCATCAAGAAAAGTTCTAATTATGTGATGATAGCGCAAAAGACTACTAGCTTCAGGAAAAAGGGTAAGTCAAAGGGAAAGGGAAAATGATGTGAGTGTTGGCCCGATCTTCTGAAAGGTACTGATACGTCGATTGTGGAGAACACGACGTTGATGATCCAAAGGCTCCGACCCGAGCAGATCGAACCCGTCGCAATCACTACACCACTGCTCCGTTGGTTATCAACCGTGCCTAACGCGGTTGACCTCGCCAAGAAGGCTATCTCCTGCAAGCGAATCGAGAACACAAGCAAGAGAGTACAAGCTGAAATCTTTATTGCGAATAAAAATGAAGCTCACAAAGTTGGGGTTTCTCAAACTGAACAAGCGGCGAAACTGCTAAGCAGAATAATCTCAAAGAAAAACCCAAGGAAAACTAAAGGGGTGAGGCCTCCTTAAATAGGAGAAGGGGAGCCTCACATAGCTAAACAACTAAGGGGTGGTACTATTCATGTGGTACTGTTCACATGAACAGTACCATCATGAATAGTGCGACCCAAGGAGGGGGCGGCTAGGGAGATGGGCCCAATAATTACAAGGCCCAAATTGGCCCAAACAGGTGACACAACATCTTATTTTGGTGATTGTGATGCGCACAAGAAGAATTTGGAGGTGAGGCTAGATCCGTTGGAAAGAGGACGAAATAAGCTTTCAATCGAGTACTCGTGGACCTCAAACGGACTCAGATGTGAAAGTTATGTATGTTTGAATTGATTCCAAACGATCCAGCTTGAACTCTTGCTTGGCACGCGAGTAACACCATGGAATGTAGACGTAGCACCTTGGCATGTAGACATAGCTTGGTCCAACTGTGAATATGGCAATCAGAGTGGTTGAAAGTCCAATTGGTGAAGATGTGGTTGAAGTAGAGCAATGAGTGCAAGATGTTAAAGTTGTGGTTGCATCATTAGGTTGATGTCCTCATCATCCCCCTTTCTTGAATTTGAGTCGCCCTCGACTCAATCGTATTCTTCAAATCATTACTTTCCCGCAAAGGTTAGTAGCAATAGGAGGCAAAGAAACATGTTCTTCTAATAAACATAAAGATTCTTTGCAAATCATAGTATAGCATTCAGATTCATGTTTTTCTATGTCAATGCAATCGATTTTGTTGCTAACATAACAGAGTCACAATTTAGTTTCACCTTTCCTAGCACTAGGTTCTTTCTTCTTGGTGCACAAGTTCTTTAGCTATAATCTTATGTTCACTTTTGCTACTCTCCTTTCTCTATTAGTTCTCTCTAATTCATCCTTGAAAACAGCTTCAGGAGACATGGGCAGCAAAGTTATTTTCTTTTTTTAAAACATGAAAGTATACTTATTGGCTCTACCATGATGCACTGTGTCTCTATCATATTGTCAAGGTCTACCTAATAACAAAGAACAAGCCTGCATAGGTACTACATCGCAATCAGCATAATCATGATAAAAACCAATAGAAAAATGTACTCTCATAGTGCGAGTTACCTTCAGCTTACCACAATTGTTGAACCCTTGAATGTAATATGGATGAGGGTGCTGTTGTGTGGTCAATGCAAGCTTCTCAACCATGTCCATGCTCGCCAAATTGTTACAACTTCCTCCATCAATGATCACACGACATGCACGCTCTTTGATGATAAATTTTGTTTGGAACAAATGGTGGCGTTGATTCTGCTCAACACGCTCCATTTGTGCAGTAAGTACATGCTTCATCAGATACGATTCGAAATTTTAGCACCATATTGTTCTCGTCTCGCCGGATCCTTGGTCAAGACTCATGGGTCAAGTGACCAGCCTAGTATGCGTAGATCCATGTGACCCTACCATTGTTAGTAGAAAACAAAAGACAACACAAAAGTATTATCCCTATCAGCTACTAGGTGATGGATGGTGGAAACACACACTCTCAAGCGTCTTACCACACTCTTACAAGTATTCTTAACAATGCAGCAGGTGGTACAACCGATGGCTGGTTCATGATACCGTGTCGAGAGTGGGTACGATTGCAAGAGGAGACCTGTTCTGATCAAGAGTAGGTAGAGCTCGGAAGGCACAATATGGTAGCAAGGATCAGCAATAATCAAATCAGTAAATGCAAGTTGAAAGATTGTTCAAAGTACTCGTCAAAGTTGCTGATCCTAGCCTAATCACAGCTAGCTAATCAAAGCCCTATGTAGAGAAGTGTATGTACGCACACGCAACGATCAATGTGACTTGATGTAAACAAAGGATAGCCTCACAACAAGTGCTAGGAGAGACGCTAGCCAACTACTCAAACTTCCTTCTAAGGGCACAAGATTATTCGCGCGATGTAGAGCACAAAACAGCAATATCGGTAAAAACGCGAACAACCCTCTAGCTTGAGTAGAAACAACAGCTAGTCTCAAATGATGAAAAGACAATTTTTATATAGTTTATATATACTCGTTTAAAAGGTTTCGAAGAGATCTACAACTTTGCAGTTGAGGCAAACTCCAAATTCCGAAGGTAAGACCAAAATAAACGACAAAAACAGAAACCGAAAACTTGCAACGTGAATTCGGGGACAAAGATGGCCGATTTTGGGGCCCCTGGAGGGCGACATGTGGCTTAGGTGGAAAGGATGTGCCTCATTGTTAGCTACAAAACGAGCACAAGAACGTAAAAAACGGACACCGTATGCAAAAGTTATACCCGTTTTACTGAAGGTGTCTCGGAAATGTAATCCTACTGACTCAAACTGCCTCGGTTCAAATTTGAAACTGCTATATCTTTCAAACCCGTGGGCCAAACTTACTGAAATTTTTTGTGAAAGCTTGTTGTTCAATGTAGAAGGTCTCCACCAATTTTCACGCACTTTTTTTTTGTCTTTCTTTTCTTTACTTTTTTTACCGCTTTTGTTCTATGCGGCTACCTCTTTCTCTTTCTAATATTTGGCCAGCCCTAGGGTTTCCCGCAAGTCACAAATAATAGAAAAGGGTGGATGCTGGACTCCGACACCAATTCCCTCAAAAGATCATGGCAATCCTCTCGGTATCGTGGTGAAATCGGCTTGAACTCTAGTAAGCAATTCAAATTAGATGAAGCGGAAACGAATACTATTTTTGGTGTGGATTAGAGGAGTTCTAACCTATGAATTTTCTGTTTTAGATACAAAATTAAGAATTCTAAAAGAACGATCAAGCAACGCGAAGAAAACACGAGATGCAACTAGACAATGACGTACTAAACTCCAACTAAACTAGAATTCAAAGAACTAGACACGATGATGTAACCAAAATTTCAACAAGCAAAATATCAAATAAAAATTGTAGTGGCTCAAAGGGTGATCGGACAGCGGAAGACACGACGAACAAAATATTTTTGTGGGGCTAATTTTCTAGATTTATAGGATGATGAAAATAAACTAATCTAAAAGGGACGAATTACCTAACGGGCAACCTTTGCTCTGATACCAACTGATGTGAGTGTTGGCCCAATCTTTTGAAAGGCACTGATACGTCGATTGTCGAGAACACGATGTTGATGATCCAAAGGCTCCGACCCGAACAGATTGAACCCCTCGCAATCACTACACCACTGCTCCGTTGGTTATCAACCGTGCCGAACGCGGTTGACCTCGCCAAGAAGGCTATCTCCTGCAAGCGAATCGAGAACACAAGCAAGAGAGTACAAGATGCAATCTTTATTGTGAATAAAAATAAAGCTCACAAAGTTGGGGTTTCTCAAACCAGACAAGCGGTGAAACTGCTAAGCAGAATAATCTCAAAGAAAAAACTAAAGAAAAACTAAAGGGGTGAGGCCTCCTTAAATAGGAGAGGGGGGCTCACACAGCTAAACAACTAAGGGGTGGTACTATTCATGTGGTACTGTTCACATGACCAGTACCACCATGAATAGTATGGCCCAAGGAGGGGGCGGCTAGGGAGATGGGCCCAAGGATTACAAGGCCCAAATTGGCCCAAACAGGTGACACAACATCTTTTTTTAGCGATTATGACGCGCACATGAAGAATTTGGAGGTGAGGCCAGATCCGTTGGAAAGAGGACGAAATAAACTTTCGATCGAGTACTCGTGGACCTCAAACAGACTCCGTATGTGAAAGTTATGCATGTTTGAAGTCGGTGTTGTCTCTGGAGGCTGAATTGGATTCCAAAACGTATGTAGTTTGAACTCTTGCTTTGCACGTGGAGTAGCACAATGGCATGTAGACGTAGCACCATGGCATGTAGACGTAGCTCGGTCCAACTGGTGAATATGACACTATAGTGGCTGAAAGTCCAATTGGTGAAGATGTGGTTGAAGTAGAGCAGCGAGTGTAGTGTGTTGAAGTTGTGGTTGCATCCTTAGGGTTGATGTCCTCATTAGAAAAGGCAAAGGCAAAGGAAAAACTCAAGATGAGATCGAGAGTCTCAAGGCTAAGCTTAAGAAGCTTAAGCTGGGTCCTAAGCCTAACACAGAGTGTTACCATTATCATGAGACTGGCCATTAAAAGAGAAATTGCAAGAAGTACTTGACAGAAATGAAAAAAAACAAAGGAAGTAAGACTTCCAGTTCAGGTATAAATGTTATAGAAATTAATATTGTCACTTCTCACTCCGGTTCTTGGGTATTTGATACGATCGGTTGCTCATATTTGTAATTCGATGTGGACCGATATGAGTAGAAGTTTGGCAATAGGAGATGTTGATCTTCCGTGGCCAATGGTGCAAGAGTTGTTGCATTAGCTATTAGCACTTTACCATTAGATTTACCTCAGATTAATTATGGAATTAAATAATTGTTATTATGTTCTAGCCTTAAGCAAAAATATTATTTCCGCCTCATGTTTAGGAGCAGAAGGGTATGAGTTTAGAATAAAGAACAATTGTTGTTCAATTTATTTGGAAGATATGCTTTATGGTCATGCTCCATTGGTGAATGGATTGTATGTTTTGAATCTTGAGGATAAGCCTATCTATAACATTAATGCTAAGAGACATCGACCTGCTAATATGAATCGCACTTATATTTAGCATTGTCAACTAGGTCATATAAATGAGAAGCGCGTGATGAAGCTCCATAAAGATGGTCTTCTAAATTCATTTGATTTTGAATCATTTGAAACATATGAATCTTGTTTACTTAGCAATATGACAAACACACCTTTCACGACCAGAGGTGAGAAGGCAAGTGACTTGTTGGCCCTAGTACACACGGATGTATGTGGACCAATGAGCACTTCAGACAGATGTGGTTTTCAGTACTTCATAACTTTTACTGATGACTTTAGTAGATATAGCTATATCTACTTAATGAGGCATAAGTCTGAATCATTTGAAAAATCAAAAAATTTCAAAATGAGGTACAGAATCAAGTTAGCAAGACAATCAAATGTCTATGATCTGATCGTGGAGGTGAATATTTGAGCCATGAGTTTGGTGATCATCTAAAGAAATATGGAATTATTCCACAACTTACTCCGCCGGGAACGCCTCAATGGAACGGGGTATTTGAACGACGGAATCGAACATTGTTGAACATGGTTCGGTCAATGATGAGTTAATCTGATCTTCCATTGCAATTCTGGGGATATGCTCTAGAAACAACGGCTTTCACTTCAAATAGGGTTCCATAAAAATAGTAGAGAAGACACCATATGAGATATGGACCGGGAAGTGTCCCGGATTGTCTTTTCTCAAGGTATGGGGTTGTGAGGCATATGTCAAACATTTGACATCTGATAAACTCACGCCCAAGTCTGATAAGTGTATCTTTGTAGGGTATTCTAAGGAAACTAAAGGATATTATTTTTATAATCGGGTTGAAAATAAAGTGTTTGTTGCCCGTAATGGTGTCTTCTTGGAGAAAGGGTTTCTTTCCAAAGGGTCAATGGGAGAAAGGTGCAACTCAAAGAAATTCAAGGATCATCTAAAAATGTTTCAACTCCTGTTGAACCTCTACAGGATGAACAAAATGTTGTTGAACCTGTAGATGAAGCATCAGCCCAACAAAGATCGAAAAGGCCACGTCAATTGCCTATAAGGCATGGGCATGCCATTTTATTATTGAATAATGATGAGCCTAAGACTTATTCGAAAGCGCTGGTGGACCTAGACTCTGAGTCATGGCTTGAGGCCATGAGATCCGAGATAAAATCTATGCATGACAATCAAGTTTGGAACTTGGTTAATGCACCTGATGGTGTTAAAACCATTGAGTGCAAATGGATTTTTAAGAAAAAGATAGATATAGATGGAAATGTTCATATTCATAAGGTACGACTAGTTGCGAAGGATTTTAGAGAAATTTAAGGGGTTAATTATGATGAGACCTTCTCACCTGTCGCTATGCTTGAGTCTATTCGGATCATTCTAGCTATTGCTACATATTTCGACTATGAGATATGGCAAATGGATGTCAGAACAGCTTTCCTGAATGGAAACCTAAGTGAGGAAATGTAGATGATATAGCCTGAGGGTTTTGTCGATCCAGAGGAAGCTAGAAAGGTATGCAAGCTTAAGAAGTCCATCTATGGATTAAAGCAAGTATCTCGGATTTGGAACATTCGTTTTGATGAAGTGGTCAAAGGGTTTGACTTCATCAAGAACGAAGAAGAACCTTATGTTTACAGGAAGGTTAGTGGGAGCAAACTTGTGTTTCTGATATTATATGTGGATGACATACTACTAGTCGAAAATGATATTCTTATTCTTGAATCCATTAAGACTTCATTGAGAAATAGTTTCTTTATGAAAGATTTAGGAGATGCAGCATATATTCTTCGTATAAAGATCTATAGAGATATATTTAAGAGCCTAATTGGATTAAGCCAAGATGTGTACATTGACAAGGTGTTAAAACGGTTCAACTTGCAAGATTCCAAGAAAGGTTTCTTGCCCATGTCACATGGTATTAATCTTAGCAAGAGTTAGTGCCCTACGACCACTGATGAGCGAGACAAAATGAGTAGAATCATGTTTGGTGTTTTAGAACCGATCTTATATAAAGATTATTTGATTCGGGGTCTCCACAATTGATCACATAGACAGAAAAGACACAAGGATTTTTATGCAGGTTCAGGCATTCTCTGGAGAGAATAACAACCCTACTCCTGTGTGTATTGTATTGTATATGCTGGTTACAGTCAAGGTGAAGTCTAATACTTATACTCCTGATTGCCTCTGCCCCCATTCTCTCTTATTGCAGGGATATAGTGTTCATCGAGGTAGTTGTTTCTCCAGGTCAAGAGGCACCTCATTATTTCTTGTAATACGTACGCGCATTGTTGGCAGTAATCACCGAAGTATTAATTCCTCCACATCGCCTAACAGTTACTTGTTAGAGATAATGGGGTATTACATGTAGTTATCCCTGAGAATAACAACATATATTGACTGTTTAATTCCCCTAATCAATTGGGCCCACCCGCTTGTAGGCTCTATTGATTATGGGGTGGTCATAGCTGACCTGGTCGTAGAACAGCTTATGACCATGAGGTAGTCGTGGAAAGACTGAGATCATAGAAGAACTTTCGATCATGAGGTAGTCGTAGAAAGACTTACAACTGGTGCTGGTCGTAGAAGAACTTACGCCTAGGAAGAGATCGTAGAAGAACTTACGATCATGAGTGTAACATCCCAATTTTTTGAGTTAAAAATCTTTTAAAAAGTTAGTAGGGTCAAAGTCACCATTTGGATTTATTTGGTTTTTTTTTAATTCAAAAGCTTAATATTGAACTTTGCAATCAAAAACATTTAATGTGAATAATTCCAACTTGAACAATAGCCAAAACTATTTTATTTGGGTTCTATGTGCTCAGATATATTTTCTAGATTTTTCTAGAATTTTGTTTCTGAGTTCGTTTGCTATTTTCTATTGCTTATTTGAATTTCTGGTATTTTCTAAAATAGAAAAGCTATTAAAATCTCAGAAAATTGCTTCGGGCCGAAATCCAAAACCCCAGCCCGTTCTCTCTCTCCTGGCCCGCTCCGCGCGAGGCCCGGCTCGCGTCGTGAGCCGCCTCTCAGCGAGCAGTGTGGTCCCCGTGTCGACCTCTCTCTCTCTCTCTCTTCGTGTGGGTGCATTGAACCTCGACCGTCCGATTTTCTTTGAACGGTGCGATGGCGTTGTGCCTTTCCGGGCATCCCGAACGGCCCCATTAATCGTGAGCCGATCGATCAAAATTGGATGGCCCGATGGCGTTGTGCCTTCCGAGCTGCCGAACATCCCATTGATTTTGGGTTGTCCCATCAGATTTGGACGGTGACTCTCTTATCCCGATCGTGCACGTGCGTGGGCTTCCACTGCCAGGTGGGCTCGCTACCCTCGTCGTCCTCCTCGCGCCCAGTGTCGTCTTCACAAACGGCCGCGCCCGTCCGCCATTGCCGATCTCCGAGCCCCGTACGACAACGCGAGATTTCTAACAGAACCCCTTCTAGAAAATGTGCCAAATCTCATCTCTAATCTCTCCGTACCTGTTTCTGTTGAAACTGTATCCCGAATCATATGTTATGTCCAGGATTTCCGAAATTTGTTTCGTGTTCTTCTCGGACTCGATTTGGGGATTCCTTATCTCGTGCCGCCCCGGCCCTATAAATAGGCCCCCGACGTTCGCACTGTCCTCCGCAACCCAGAGCCGCCACCCACGTCGCCCCTAGAGCCCTAGCACCGCCGCAATCTAAGATTTAGGGTTTTTCGCCACGGGTCTTTTTCTCCGTTTTGCGCTGCCGTCGACGTCGCTCTACCCCCGTGGTCTGCACCGCCAGGTTCAGCGTCACCAGAGCTACCTCCAGGAGCCTTCGCCGTCGCCGGAACCTCACCGGAGCCCCCATCCGACAAAACCAGAAGCTCCTCCGCCGCTCAACCCTCGTCGTCGGCCGTCTCCGTCAACCTTGACCACCCAAAGTTGGTTCAATAGGTTCACAATAACCTCAGCTACACGCCGGTACCACTCACCGCCGGCGAATCGCCGCCGTTCGCCGTTGTCATTGGTTCTGGCCGCCGCGCCGTCAATCGACGTGGCGTCCCACGTGGCTCGCCACCTCGGCCTTTGTGCCTCACGTGTCGCGCGTGGTCGTCTCTCATCGGTAGCGTGTGTGGCACAGTCCACCGGCCTCAGATCTAATTGGCTCGGTAGATCTAGTCTACCGTGAGCCTTGAGACTGACGTGTGGGTTCCACATGTCAGTTATTTCTGTTATTTCTTTTAATTCCCGAAATTTCTTCGTTGATGTCAGCATTGCACAATAATCCGATTTTTCTTTAGAGAAATAATTCGAAAATTCCAGAAAATCCAAATTAGAGTTTCTTTTAGATTTAAAACTTCCAGAGGCCATAACTTTTGCATCCTAACACCGATTGTGCCCATTCAAATTTCCAAATTTATCTAAATTCGAGCTCTATTTATCTAAGATTTTTATTTAATTTTTGGAGCTTGTTTTGCCTCTGTTATTTATTTGTTTTGTTTATTTGTTTCGTTTGCGAGTAGACGTCGATTCGTCGGGGAATTTCGTTGAAGAAGGCGCACCCCAAGATCAAGACCAGTACATAAACCTTTTCCAAGGCAAGTCATACCTTTGATCATCTTGAACCCAGTTTTTAAATTACTTTGTGTTAAAGTATTGCATTTTATGTTAACTATGTATTTAAATGCTTTGGGCATAGTTATTATCCATTTTGTTATCACCCCTTGACTTTGTATGACATAATTCCATGTCACCCTAGATTGGTTTATTAGTTGGTATTATTGTAGCACCAACGTGGGTTGGTTAGATGCGAGTACAATTGCTTAGCCATGCTACGAGTCTCACCTCTCATGTAAGTTGCAATTATTAAATGTGACTAAGTGACTATGCAACTTTGTGTAAAACTGTGTGCTATGTGTTATTACTTCGTGATGGCATGTGTTGCACTAAAACCAACTGGGTGGTAAAGGATTTAGACTGAGGCAAGTGGTGGAAGCTGTGTGATATGGTGGAAGCTGTGTGCATGGGTTTGATGATCTTTGTGATTTAGTTAGAAATTTGAAGTCTTGCCTTGGTCAATTAAGGACTTAACTTTGTGCGCCATTGAACCGAGCCTTCTCAGCACGACCACATGCCCGTATGGGACGGGCCTAACTTAGTAGGTTATGGATTCTCGGCATTGATGTTCAGTGGATAGGTTAGGTGTGTGCCGTGGTGGAGGTGTGACTACTCGAGTGGTTACATCATGCGGGACGGTTCGCGCATCCCTATCCAAATGTGTGTGTTATACTAATTCTATGTGAGTGGTATAGCGAAAGCACATCGGGAATGTCAATGTTTGAGATGAAGTTTCCAAACTGTTTTGTTACGATTAGTGCTTGCTACACTAGTTGTATCTTGTGGGTAAAGTGTACAACCTCTGCAGTGTTAAATCAATCTATTCGAATAGCCGCGTCACGGTCATGGACATGCTCGGGATTTCACACGAGGTCGTTTTCATAAAATGTTGGGATCGGAGTCAGTGACCTCAATCATATGGCTATGTGAAATAATCTGTCTAGTGTGTCTTTGTGGAAACAATCATAAATTAATATTGTCTATTTGTTTTGAATTATGCTTTCAATCTATTATTCGTATTCAATTGCAAATGTTGCTTTTATGCAAAAGAACAACAGAAGCCTTTTCTTTGGAATAAACCTGCATCTATAAAATTGCATTATGTGGTATGATTTGCGAGTACAGTTGTGTACTCACGCTTGTTGTAAAACTTGCGCCCAAACCTACAGAAGAGGAGGAGTCTACGCCTACTTTCGATGAGGAGTTCACCGAAGGTTGTTGATCGTTAAGGTCTGGATCCCAGTCGGTTGCCTGTGGTGAATTGGTGGGATCTACGCTGGAGTTATTTCCGTTCTGCTGCTGCTTTATTCTCTGTTAGCCCTGCGTGGCTTAATAAGTGTAAACTCGACCATAAGGTCAAAACCCTTATTTGTTATTCAAACTAATCGTTTACTTCATTTATCGCTTGTGTGGATCGATATTTACCTATGTTGACACTGTGTGCACTAGCGTGATCCTGGACTAGTGCAGTATACGAGAGGGTTTCGAATCGTAATCGGGTCCCGGCAGGTGGTATCGAGCTATACCGACCGTAGGTCTTGACCTTAGTTAGATTGGCCGTCTTTAGAGTGTCCAAACTATTTTCTAAAAGAAAAATTAACTTGCAAGGTTAATTAATTGCTTAACTCTCCTCATATCTCTCTCGACTCAACTTTTGCTATGATCTTCTCTTTCCGCTGCTTTAAAATTTGCCCTTACCCTCTTCGTCTGTCTTGACAGATGCCTCGTCCCCAGAGCTATAGTGAGCGCACAGGAGGATACGCCGCGGAGCTTTGGAAGTTGTTGCAAGTTCTTGGAGGCTTTGATCGTCCGTTGTACGTCGGCAACAACTGGATGGTGAATGGACAAAATCATGGAGTGATCTGTCGTCTGACGATCTACGCCAGGAGGAACGACAAGGCGAGCCAACCTTTGCACATCTCTGTGAGGAAGATTACATGGCTGGAAGGCATCCAAGAGTCGTCGCGCTTGGCCATACTACGTATCTGCAACATCTACGCACGGGAGCTTCAAGACACCGTCTTCTTACACACCCCGTAGCAGAGGCGTGGATTTGCCAAAGACGCTACCCATCTACACAAGAAGAGAGCAATGCTACAGTCGTGCACCTCGCTCAGTTTGCAGCTGCCCAGGAGGAAGCATTAGAGAGGACTATCACAGAGCTGGATCATGTCTATGAGGCTTTGCAGAGAGCTGAAGAGAAGGTCGCCACTCTGCAAGAGATTCTCTACGACCAAGTTCCCGAAGAAGAGGAAGACCCCGAAGAGGATTCCGAAGAAGATCCGGAGGAAGGCCCAGTCGGGCCAGAGGAAGATGCAAAGCCAGAGGAACCAGCTGAACCAGTTACACTGGGAACGCTTGTTCCTGCTGCACCAATTCCAGGGCATCAGGATCAGTTTGCTAAGATGCCGGCTCACTTCCGAGTCTACAATCGTCAGGAGCGCCGCCGCGGTTGTGGAGGCTTTCTCGAGTAGTTGTCTTAGTCTCGTGTTTTCGAAGCTTAGCGCTTTGCTTTAGTGTTGCCCTTTAGGCGGTAGTTTTGTGTGCTTAGGTCATTGTTTCTTTTGTGTGTGAGTATGAGCTGCAAAGGCCCTTAGGCATTTGTTGCAGCCATGCTAAGACCCTAATTAATAAAGGTATTTCATTTGAGTTTCTTGAGCTGTGTTTTGTTGGGTTTAACCTACCCCCTGCTTAGCTCTTAACTTATCTTGTGCTTGCTACCTTATTTAACCCATGGAGCTCCGCCAGATGGTTCAAACTCGCCAGACTGCTGCAAGTGGTTTCGGTACCCCAGCACCAAGAAGCAATGGGCAACCAGCCGTAGGAGCAGTTCCGTCACAAGCACCCCCGGTTGACTTGCAAAACTTTGGAGCTTTCATGGCAGCGCAGACCCAACTGATGAATACCATGATGAATCAGATGCAAGCTATGAGCAATCAGAACCACAACAACCATCAACAGCATGGAGCCCCAGCTGCTCAGGGTCACCACTGTCCGTCTAAACTTGCGGAGTTTATGAGGACCCATCCACCAACATTTTCCGGACACGTCTCCCCAGTAGGGGCAGATGATTGGCTTCGGGTCATCGAAAGGAAGCTGCTGATTACCCAATGCAGTGACCGTGAGAAGGTCCTGTATGCCACTCACCAGATGGAGGGCATAGCCACTGAATGGTGGGAGAACTTCTGTGCCGCGCATAAGACGCCACAGGATATCACATGGGAGGAATTTTCTCAAGATTTCGCCAAGATCATGTACCGAAGGAATTATCAATCAAGAAGGATGAGTTCCGCGCTCGCAAGGGCTATGTCGGTGTCGACTATCTCAACAAGTTCTCTCAATAGCTCGCTATGCAAAGAAAAGATGTAGCCACATTAGGCTCGCGAGTCGCTTTCGAAGGGCTAAACATCGGATCGCAAGTCGGTCTAATTGCCCATACTTTCCGTGATTTCCAAGAGTGGTCAATAAAGCCTTTGTTCTAGAGGACAAACGCAAGGAACGAAAGATAACCGTAGCGCGGATGGCTCGGCAAGGAAATCATCAATCACGCAGAGAGGGCAAGAATAGTGCCATCACAGTTCAACCGTTTCCACCCTGCACTTCGCTCGAGCACTGCACCAACTTCACCCGCCTAGCTGCCCGTAACTTCCGCAACCCCGCACCTTTCAACCCCAACTTTGGAAGCAATCGCAAAGCGCACTAAAAGTCTGTTATGCCATCATCACCGGGACATTTTGCTAACCAGTGTCCGCAGAGGGGAACAATCACTCCAGTACGCTTCAACCTTGGAGCTACGCCATCCAAGACGCCAGCACCAGGCATCAACCAAGGAGCTTCACAAGTTGCCGGTCAAGCGGGAGGAGCACCACGATCCGTGATCGAGGACGTGTCAACCACGCCACTCGAAGGAGCCCAGAATCACCGGACGTCGTCTTTGGGTAAGTTTACGTAACTCAAGACTCAGACGCTTTGTTTGATTTTGGAGCTTCGCATTCGTTTGTTTCTGGAATGTTTGCAACCAAGAATAATTTGGAAGTTATGCATCTTAAGCATACTCTGTTAGTCCAGTCGCTTGGAGCAGAGCTAAGCACTAGAGTGGGATGTTTAGGAGCTAAGTTACTCATAGCTGGAGTTGAGTTTCTAGCCAACCTAATTGTTCTAGATGCCCAAACCCTAGATGTCATTCTTGGCATGGATTGGTTATCCAAACACAAAGCCGTGCTAGATTATGGCCGAAGAGCCGTAACAGTCGAGGATACCAAGGGAAACAAGGTGAAATTCCTAGCCACCTCAGTTCGTGATGGACATTTGCTAGTAAACAGCCTGAAGACCCTCTCCATAGGAGAAGTACCAGTCGTCAGTGAATATCCATATGTGTTTCCAGAAGAATTACCAGGGATGCCACCAGATCGTGACATTGAGTTTGTCATCGACCTAGTGCCAGGGACAGCACCAATTTCAAAGAGACCTTATCGGATGCCAGCCGATGAATTGGTAGAGATGAAGAAGTAGATAGAAGAACTTCTTGAGAAAGGTTCCGTGAGACCTAGTTCGTTGTAACAGCCCTAAGTTAGGGTTTATGTTTCAAATGTAAAATTTTGAGGAGAAATAAAAACTTTTGCTGTCTCATCAAATCATTTGGAAGTTTTCCAAATTTTCCCTAGCAATTTCCAATTTTTAGAAGTTAATTCTTGTGATTGGAAATTGTTTTCAACAAATTATTAGCTTTCAAACTTATGATCATCCTCTGAAATTATTTTTCCCATCATCTTGATCATCCTATATACCTCCCTGAATTATTTCACAATTTGTAGATTTTATTTGCTATTTCAAATGGCCAAGTCAAACTAGTTTGAATTTACTCTCAAAACCCTAGGTCAGACTTGTGAATTTTCTGCAGAATAATGCAGTGCATCAAAAGTTCTGGAAAATTCATGCAAGGTTTTCTCTATCCTCGTAGCTACCATAAAAATTTTGGAATTTTGGAGCTCGGGAACTACCTCTAAAAATTCTCCAAACTCTCTCACCTTTTAAAACTCCAAATCGATATTCATCGCTCATCGGGCTCGAACCAGAGCCCGACTTAAGTTCCGACCGCGCCACTCGCTTGATCGCGCTAACTCGCCGTCGCGAGTCTTTTAAGCTCGTGACCGTCCGATGCGGATCGCCGCGGTCCACGCTTGCGATACAATCGGATCGTCCTATTGCTCTATCGATCTCGATCGTCGTGTAAGATCCAACGGTCAATATGATCTTGATCGAGTTAAACCCACTCGTCGCCGCGCACTGCACTCGACTCGAGCCGCCCCTTCTCTTCGACAGAGCGGTCCCACTGCAGTCTTCCGCGCGTCGTCTGCGCGCCCGGCTCTCTCGCGCACCGCTCGCCCGCGCTCTCGCCGGCTTCGCCGCCCGCATGCACCACGCCACCGCCTCACCGGTCTTTCGCGCCCCACGCCTCACCTCGCGCCTCGCTGCTCCTACAAAAGCCACCGAGGGCCTTCCACCTCGTTTTCTTCTCCACGGCTTTCTTCTCCACCGAGCTCGAGCCGAGAGCGCCGCCGCGCTTCCGGCGTTCACCGCTCGGTGAGCTCGGCCATCGCCGATAGCGTCACGGTGTGCCTAGCATCCCGTGGAAGCGAACCCCTCAAGAAATTCGGAGTTTCCGTCACCGTGGAGCCGCGCGCGCCCCTTCTTCTCCAAGTCCGGCCGAAACCGCCTTTTCCGCCGCCGCGTCTTCTCCGGTGAGCTCCAGCTCGATTCTTCGCTCGGTGAGCATCGCCTGGACTCCACCTTCCTTCTCCGCTCACTCACTCGTCCTCTCGTTCACCTCAGGCTCGCTGCCGCCGACCGCCTTGCGCCGCGCAGCAGCTCGTCGCCGCCACTCCGTCTACCCTCCGTCGCCGGCAATTACCCCGTGAGTTCCCGGAGCCTCACCGATGCTCATGCGCACTAGTTTTCATCGTCTTCCTCTCGGCCGTCGCCTTATCACCTCCACGCCGCCGCGCGTGAGCCGCCGCCGCGCCGCCACGGTGCCGCTCAAGCCACACCATCGCCACCCTAGCTTCCATTCACTCAGGTGACCCATTTTTGAGCTCACCTTCGCGCCACCACTCCATCGCCGGCGACCACCACCACCTCAAATCGCCCGAGCCTCCCCGCTCTTCCTTGAGCTCCTCGTTCTTTGTTGTGGTGGCGATGGGGCCCACCTCCCTTGAGCTTTGTAGTTAGCTGCTAATCATGCTTATGAATGTTCATTAGTTCACTCTCATTGCACGATCAAATTTGGTAATGGAAGTTTGAAAGTATTTTAGTGTTGGTCTCTGTAATTGTTTCCTGTTGTCGTTTTTGTTGTCAATAACTAGATTTTAGTTTCATGCTTATGCTTTGGATTCTTGTTAAGTGCTGGATGACTCCCTTTTGTTGTAGTGGTTAGCATGAAATCATTTAGTTAGCATCTTTAAGTTTCAAAGCTCTTGTTGTCATGATTGATCAAAGGGATAGTTAGATGATCATGTTGATTGTCTCTGCACTTTTGATTTATCAGTGTAGTAAGATTTTGAGTAGTAGCATGCTGAATTTTGATAACCTTACAATATGTTGGTATGTTGCTTAGGTGTGTAGTAGCTGAAATGTTTTTCAAACCCAAACTTAATTAGAAAATGTCTTAGCGTCTATTAGTTGATTGATAAGATAGTAGTTGTCCTCTTGAAGCACAATGTAGGCCTAAATGAAGTCATGTCAGTAATGGTGGCATTAGAATAGCTAGTTACTTCTATTGTGTTATTCTGATGCTTAGTTAATAGATGTGCACACAATCACCATCAAAGTTTGTAGAAAGATTAAAACATATAAGAGGATTGATTTTGTGGTTAACTTGGTAAATCAAGTGAGTGGGTAGATCTATCACATGAAAGCATGTCTAAATTGAAACATCTCTGTAGCAGCTAATTTGTTATTCCTTTTGTGTTGGTCTAGCTTCTGTGTATGAATTTGTGTTTGTATTTGAATGTTTGAGTTTTGCCGGTGTTATTCGTTCTTATTCGCTGTTATTTGTTCAATCGTTAGGCTTCGACATTTGCGGTAACCCTGAGAACGATCCTCTGCAACAGGTTGAGCATTCTGAGCAACAGCAGCCAGGCAAGCAGTTTGATCATGTTAATCCCAGTATTTTAAAGTCTAATATTTTGTTTCAACTGTATGTATGCATCGCTTAATTTGTGTTAAATTGGTTAGTTAATCCTTTAGATGCATAATCGGTAGGCAAATGATTTCCTCTACTACCTGAGCCTAGGTTATTTGCTGTGATTAGAGATCGCTGGATGATCTCTCGTCACTTAGTAGATCCGGGTCAATTTGCTTAGACATGCTTAGCTATCGGTAGAACTGGGCGGTTATCGACTTTAGTCGGTAGCCTTGATCACACAAAAATTATTAAAACTTTCTAGTTCAGCTTTTTGTTATGTTACTTGTGAAAACTAAAAATGAAAACAAAATGATTTGGACTTGGGCACAACGGTATGTTTGGTGTGATCTGTTGGGTGTGACTGGAATGGTGCCCGAGTCAGTTAAGGACCGAGTTACTTGCGCCACCGTACTGAGCATTTTGCGTGCTAACCACACTAGAGTATATGGGACCTCTCTTGACCTAGTACTTTAGCGTGTATTGGCTCCGGGTCGTAGGAGGTCGCAGGAGGGATGGAGGTGGGAGCATGGTAGTTGTCCGAAAAACTTTATCCTGAGTGGGTAGTTGTCTTTTCGGCTTTACCATGTAAGCGTATGGATTTCTATCCATACGAGCAGCTCGTAGTTAATACACAATATTGGAAAAAGTCTCGTAGGACTTAGCCGTACAAAGATACCTTCGAAGTGTGCTTTGGCTTAAAGGCGATGCGAAGTGTGGTACATTGGTACACCGGAGGGTTCAAACTATTCGAATAGCCTCGTCCTAGGTTATGGACACGCTCGGATACGCCCCGTAAGAACTAGACTACAACATTTAAATTAAAACTTGAAGGGTGGTACGAATCTGGGATTCGTGCTATTGTTGTGGTGACTTTTGGGATGGTCACTTCTAGGTTGTTTACCTTTCTCTTTTGTTATTATTACCTTTACTGTATATCAACATTAAAAATGAATTGCAAACTTGCCTTTAAACTGTATTACATTATTGCAAATAAATCGGCCGTGCAAATGAAACATATGGCCTCCACCGTAAGCTTTGCATGTAGTATATGAGCAGTGCGCTAGTTCACACGCGTCGCCTTGCGGTACAAAGACAATCTTTGTACTCGTGTGCTTTGCTTAATGTTTTTGTTGCAGAGGGAAGAAGGTGAGCCCTGTGGTCTCACTTACGTGAGTGTGTTGCCGTTTAAGTGGGCGACGACTAGGCTTAGCGGTCGGTCGATGCCTTGTGGGTTGAAGGCACACCGATTGGCTTTGTTTATAGCCATCTTATGGCACTTTTTACTTCCATTGTCTTCTTTCTCATTATTTATGTATCTTGTGGCACTGTCGGCCTTTATGCGTAATAACTCTACTATTTGTTTATCTTCCGTTTGGTAGTGTGATGTTTGGACTCTATGTTCGAATAGCGTTGATGCATACTTTTGTGGGAGGTGTGTATCTCTCGGGAAGTATACATATCTCGAGGTTTCGGTTTATTTGATTTGTAATGCTAGGACCAGGTGGTTGGTTAAGCATTACAAGCCAAATAAATTGGGGTCCTCACATTCGTCGCCGTGGGGAGCGCAAGTGTTGTTTGTCAAGAAGAAGGATGGAAGCATGAGGATGTGTATTGATTACCGTTCTCTAACCGAGGTTACTATCAAGAACAAGTACCTACCCACTACCCCGAATAGATGATCTGTTTGATCAGATGAAAGGAGCCGGAGTGTTCTCAAAGATCGACCTGCGATCAGGTTACCATCAACTGAAGATCTGTCCTAAGGATATACCGAAGACCACTTTTTCAACGCGGTATGGACATTATGAGTTCTTGGTCATGTCTTTTGGCTTGACTAATGCCCCTGCATACTTCATGAACATAATGAATAAAGTATTCATGGAATATTTGGACAAGTTCGTAGTGGTGTTCATTGATAATATTTTGGTTTACTCCAAGATGGAGGAAGAACACACCGAACATTTAAGGATAGTCTTGGAGAAACTCAGAGAGCATCAGTTGTATGCCAAGTTCAGTAAGTGTGATTTCTGGAAGAAGGAAGTTGATTTCCTTGGTCATGTGATGACAACCGAGGGAGTAGCAGTTGACCCCGTAAAGTCAAAGCAGTGTTACATTGGGAGCAGCCCAAGACCGTAACTCAGATTCGCAGTTTCTTGGGAATGGCGGGTTATTACCGCCGTTTCATCGAAGGATTCTCATCGATTGCTAAGCCTCTTACGCAATTGTTGAAGAAGGAGAATAAGTTCACTTGGATCTCGGCCTGTGAGGAAAGTTTTTAAGAGTTGAAGAAGAGTTTGACTTCAGCCCAGTGCTGATTTTGCCAGATATTCACAAGGATTTCGATATTTATTGTGATGCTTCGCGTCAAGGATTAGGATGCGTCCTAATGCAAGAAGGAAGAGCTGTCGCTTATGCGTCAAGGCAATTAAGACCTCACGAGGAAAATTACCCCACTCATGATCTGGAATTAGCTGTCGTGGTGCATGCTTTAAAGATTTGGCGTCACTACCTCATTGATAATCGTTGTGAAGTTTACATAGATCATAAGAGCCTGAAGTACATCTTCACTCAGTCAGATTTGAACATGAGACAGAGAAGATGGTTAGAGTTGATCAAGGATTATAATCTTGGAATCCACTACCATCCCGGAAAAGCCAATGTAGTTGCAGATGCCTTGAGTCGCAAGAGTTACTGCAATGCTTTAGAAGTAAAGGAAAGTTGCCCAGAACTTTATGAAGAATTTCAGAAGCTAAAGCTAGAAGTTGTGTCCGAAGGATTTGTAGCCAATTTGGAGGTACAGTCTACCCTGGAGAAGCAGATTCGTGAAGCGCAACCAAAGGATCCTGTGTTGTCAGACATCAAGGTCAAAATGGCAGAAGGGAAATTCAAAGATTTTACCAAGGATGGTTAAGACATACTCTGGATTAATGGTCGCATCTGTATACCAGATATCGATGGTCTAAGGCAGCTAATCTTAAAAGAAGCTCATGACTCAAAGTATTCGATTCACCCTGGAAGTACCAAGATGTACCAGGATATTAAGACTAAATTTTGGTGGCCCAATTTGAAGCGAGAAGTCGCAAAGTTCGTTGCCTTGTGCGACGTCTGTCAGAGAGTAAAGGCAGAACACCAGAGACCAGCAGGTTTGTTGCAACCGCTGAAGATTCCAGAGTGGAAGTGGGAGGAGATCGGAATGGATTTCATTACCGGTTTACCCAAGACCTAGTCGGGTTATGATTCGATTTGGGTAATAGTCGATCATTTGACCAAGGTCGTCCATTTCCTGCCAATCAAAACCACGTACTTAGGAGATCACCTTGCGGAGTTGTACATGGCCAGAATTGTCAGCTTGCACGGTGTGCCCAAGAAGATAGTATCAGATCGAGGATCTCAGTTCACCTCTCGTTTCTGGCAGAGTTTGCATGAAGCATTGGGTACCCATTTGAATTTCAGTACTGCGTATCATCCAGAGACAGATGGACAGACTGAAAGAGTCAATTAGATATTGGAAGATATGCTGAGAGATTGTGCTCTAGCTAATGCCGCCCGTTGGGATAAAAGTTTACCATATGCAAAATTTTCATACAACAACAGTTATCAGGCCAGTCTGCAAATGTCACCATTTGAAGCTTTGTATGGCCGTGCCTGCCAAACCTCGTTGAATTGGTCAGAAATAGCTGAACGTTCAGTATTCAGTCTAGACCTCATCTAAGAAGCAGAAGAGCAAGTGGCCATGATAAGAGAAAGATTGAAGATAGCTCAGTCCAGGCAGAAGATCTATGCTGATAATCGTCGTCGTGATCTCAGTTTTGAACCCGAGGATTTCGTCTATCTGCGAGTTACTCCGCTTAGAGGTGTCAAAAGGTTTCATGCCAAAGGGAAGCTTGCCCCTAGGTATGTTGGTCCGTTCAAGATTTTGGAACGCCGTGGAGAAGTTGCTTATTAGTTGGAGCTACCGCAGTCGTTAGCAGGAGTGCATGATGTCTTTCATGTCTCGCAATTGAAGAAGTGTCTTCGTGTGCTAGAAGAGCAAGCCCCGTTGGAATTGACTGATTTAAAAGAGGATCTTACCTACAAGGAGCAGCCAGTCAAGATTTTGGATGTCGTAGAGTGCCTCACCAGAAGCAAGACTGTTCGTTTCTGCAAAGTCCAGTGGAACAACCACTCAGAAGGAGAAGCAACGTGGGAACGTGAAGAAGAGCTGAAAGCCGAGTTTCCTAGCCTTTTCTCTAGCTAGCCTGAATCTCGGGGTCGAGATTCCTTTAAGGGGGGAGGTTTGTAACATCCCAATTTTCTGAGTTAAAAATCTTTTAAATAGTTAGTAGGGTCAAAGTCACCACTTGGATTTATTTGGTTTTTTTATTCAAAAGCTTAATATTGAACTTTGCAATCAAAAACATTGAATGTGAATAATTCCAACTTGAACAATAGCCAAAACTATTTTATTTGGGTTCTATGTGCTCAGATATATTTTCTAGAATTTTCTAGAATTTTTTTTCTGAGTTCGTTTGCTATTTTCTATTGCTTATTTGAATTTCTGGTATTTTCTAAAATAGAAAAGCTATTAAAATCTCAGAAATTGCTTCGGGCCGAAATCCAAAACCCCAGCCAGTTCTCTCTCCTTCCAGCCCAGTCCCGCGCGAGGCCCAGCTCCCACGCGCGCGAGCCGCCTCTCGCTGATAGGTGGTCCCCGCGTGTCAGCCTCTCTCTCTCTTCGCGTGGGTGCGTTGAACCTCGACCGTCCGATTTTCTTTGAACGGTGCGATGGCGTTGTGCCTTTCGGGGCATCCCGAACGGCCCATTAATCGTGAGCCGATCGATCAAAATTGGATGGCCCGATGGCGTTGTGCCTTCCGAGATGCCCGAACGTCCCATTGATTTTGGGCCGTCCGATCAGATCTGGAAGGTGACTCTCTTATCCCGATCGTGCACGTGCGTGGGCTTCCACTGCCAGGTGGGCCCGCCGCCCTCGTCGTCCTCCTCGCGCCCGGCGTCGTCTTCACAAACGGTCGCGCCCGTCCGCCATTGCCGATCTCCGAGCCCCGTACGACAACGCGAGATTTCTAACAGAACCCCTTCTAGAAAACGTGCCAAATCTCATCTCTAATCTCTCCGTACCTGTTTCTGTTGAAACTGTATCCCGAATCGTATCTTATGTCCAGGATTTTCGAAATTTGTTTCGTGTTCTTCTCGGACTCGATTTGGGGATTCCTTATCTCGTGCCGCCCCGGCCCTATAAATAGGCCCCCGAGGTTCGCACTGCCATCCGCAACCCAGAGCCGCCACCCACGTCGCCCCTAGGGCCCTAGCACTGCCGCAATCGGAGATTTAGGGTTTTTCACCGCTGGTCTTTTTCTCCGTTTTGTGCCGCCGTCGACGTCGCTCTACCCCCGTGGTCTGCACCGCCAGGTTCAGCGTCACCAGGGCTACCTCCAGGAGCCTTCGCCGTCGCCGGAACCTCACCGGAGCCCCCGTTCGACAAAACCAGAAGCTCCTCCGCCGCTCAACCCTCGCCGTCGGCCGCCTCCGTCAACCTTGACCACCCAGAGTTGGTTCAATAGGTTCGCAATAACCTCAGCTACACGCCGGTACCACTCCCCGCTGGTGAATCGCCGCCGTTCGCCGTTGTCATTGGTTCCTGAGCGCCGCCGCCGTCAATCTGACGTGGTCGTCCACGTGGCTCGCCACCTCAGCCTTTGTGCCTACGTGTTGTGAGACCCCGGTTTATTAAACTTGTAACACTTAACCTTCCACTGGTTCTAGTATCACAAATAGAATAATCCGCGTCTCGATGAACATGTGCCTCCCAGAACAAGCAGCACACATACATCAAATCAAAGCATGCATCATTTCCATACAACAGAATAAAGCAAGTCTACCAAAAGACATACATAATATAAGTTATTACAACACAACTGACCGGCCAAATGACATAAGTACCAAATAAGTAACAGCGGAAGCAAAAGTTGCCATAAGATGGCTTAAACCAAAAGACGACCGGTTAGCCACATAACACCACAGGGCAACCACCGCCGCCAAGCTAAACGCCCTTAAATCGCACAAAGACAACTCACAAAAGTGAGGTCCATCGGACTCACTATCATCCTCTGCACAACACAAGCAATGCGGTGAGTACAAAAATGTACTGCAAGACTTACGAGTAACAAGCCTATACATAGCTACATGAAAGTCAGTATTCAAATGAATGTGGTTATATGGTTCTTTGGACGCACAAAGCAAGTTTTATTTGCGATATTATAATAAGTTGAGCAATGGCTTGTAAAATTTGTTTTAAGCATTTAAATAACAGTGAGTAAACATAAGTAACAAGTATCCACCTAAAAGTGACTTTCCCCAAAGCCACCACAACATAGCATGAATCACGATTCATACCACCCATCAAGTTTTATTTAAAAATGTTGTAGTCTAACTCTTGGAAGACTTCCCCAAGCGTGTCCATAACCTAGACAAGGCTATTCGAATAGTTTTAATCCTGCAGGTGTACCAATGTACCCACACTTGCACCGCCTTTTTGCCAAGCTATTAAGCACACTTCCTTTGGTATGCCGGCACGGCTAAGTCCTCTGAACCCTTTCCAATGGAATATGCTAATCAAGAGACGCACGTATGGGGTTAATCTTAGTGATCTGCCCGATCAAATATGGATCACAAGGACCCATACGTGGAGTAGGACACACCGCCTCGCTGGTGCTCCTCTCCCTACAAGCGTGTCCATGTTGCATATAATCAAATATGCAACCCACCACGCGACTCATTAATTAACACGGCCCAAAGTACTCAGCTAAGAGAGGTCCCATATCCCTCTAGTGTGGTTAGCACGCACAGATGCTTGGTTTGGTGTAACAAGTAGCTCGGTCCTTAATTGACCCGGGCACCATTTCATTCACACCCAAAAAGATCACACCATCTTACCATTGTGCCCAAGTCTAAATTGTTTTCAGTTTCAGTTTTAGTTTTTGCAATTTAGACAAAGCAAAAGGCTGAAATATACATATCATAACAGTTTGTGTGATCAAGGTTATCGACAAGTCGATAACCGCCCATTTCTACCGATAACTAAGCATGGCTAAGCATAATGACACGTAATCTACTAAGTGACAAGGGTCCATCCAAATAACCCAAAGTCACAAAGGTAACCTAGGCTTGATAGTAGAGGAATAAACATTTCCCTCATGATTATGCATCTATGGGCCAACTACCGACAATAGTTTAAAACAACATAGCAATGCATACATAGAATTTGCAACCAACATATTAGCATTTGAAAATAGTAGGAACAACATGATCAAATGAATGCTACATCTGCTTGCCTTGCTGGAGTGCAGGATCTGATGGCTGCTGTGGCTCAATATCAGCAATAATATTATCTTCGGAACCTAATGCGAAAAGGCGATAAGCAAATAAGAACGAAGAACACCAAATAAACTCCAACAGCAAAACACATCCAAATCCAATAAAATTTACACAACAGCTAGGGAATGATCTAAGACAATGATAGGAACAGGAATCAGGCAATTTGGACTAAGCATGCAAAAGATATGAACAAGATTCTCTTTCTCAGCCTTAAAACAACCAAATTAATAATTAGCACTGTTCATGGCGAAATTTTCTAGAATGATCTAAGGTCTGAAATTTTTATAGTAGGTAGATTATGACATCCTAATAACAGCAAAGTTGAATTTACTAAATTTGGAGTTACACACATTTACTTATGATTTTTCTTAGTTGTAAACCTGATGCAAGTTACTTCACAGCATAATGATCATGCTCAAATCTTATTCCATATGAAACTATACTAACAGATGAATTTAACAAAATTGATTTTGCACAAATTGGATTTATACAGAAAAAGATATGCATTTTCCAAGGTTAAAACTATTTCGGAATTTCCTAATAGCAGGAATCACATTATTTTAGTTTCAACAATTTCAGCTCTTGAAATACTCTTAGATGCATTTTTAAATTAAACTTAAGTGACAAATGAAATTATTACTGATTGGAAATACCTAAAAGCGCTTAAAATGAATTAGTTATGAGTTTCTAAAGTTTTTATATCATTTCGATTGTTAAAAAGTACTTACCGATAAATGCAGACAAACTCCAATAATAGAATAAGACGTGGACACTCATCCACCCTTGACCTAAAATCCTCGGCTCACAGCGCGAAACAAATAAGCGCGCCGCGTAAACCTGTCGGAGCCACCGTTGGATCACGATCCAACGGCGCGCACAGTGTAGGCATTCGGACGGTGCGTTGCTTGGGCCAATCGGCACCGCAGATCTGCGAGATGGACGGTCCAGAGCGCACCAACGGCCGGAAAGTCCGATTGCATACACGATCTCAGCCGTTGATCGCAAGATCGATGGTCGAGAATGATCAAGGCATCCGGAGGGTCCGAATGCACGCATGATCAGGGCCGCAGATCTGAAAACGAACGGTGGCTAATGATCGAAGTTCAAAAGAGAGATGCTGACACGTGGGGCCGCATGTCAGTGACCTTGAGTCACCCACGCGCCGCTTTTAACCCACGTGCATAGTGCACGGGGCCCACTTGTCAGCGACTAAGAGGTGATTTCCGACAGCGATTAATGCCGACACATTAATTAATCAATGATTAAGCATTAATGATGTCGGAACAGCGCGTGATTGCGCCAGCGGGTGATTTAAGGGCGATGGGCCCACTGGTCAGTGGCTCAACGACAAAGATTAAGACACCATTAATTAACTAATGATTAGCAATCACTGTGCAATTAATATGTCCTAAACAAAAGACGAAAACGGGAGTTCTGTGCCAGCAAAATACCGAGCGACTTCAACGGCTCGTCATGGCGACACCGCCACGGCGACGCCAACCAAGCAAATCGAAATGGGACCGCAATAGCACTACGAACCTAATGGTGGCATTCTCGCCGGCGGTGAGGGACTAGAACGCCGGCTAGCCGGAAAATGAAAATGGGAGCTCCTACTGCTAAACACGAAAACAGCAACGAGCTCCGCTGCAGTCCAAGGAAGCGGGTGCCAGAGCCTCTAAGGACTAATAAGAAGCTACCTTGATGAAGGGAAGCTTCAAAGATGGCCGGAGAAGCTTGATCACGGAGGAAGCTCGCCGGACTTGGAGAAGAAAGATCGAAAATGACACCCTGAGCCAAATGAGTGATACCAAAGCATCAATATAGCTTCATTAAGGTCCACAAAAGCTACATGAGCAAGTAATTAGGAAATGGAGCACTCACCTGAGCTGAGGAAGAAGATGACCAATTTCGGCCGAATTTGAACAAACCCCAAATTGGACAATTCCTGAGAATCAAATCCAAAATTAAGTGAGGGGAAATGTTCAAGATAGTAAATAGATAAGGATAGGGCAAAGAAACATGAAGGAGAACCACTGGAACACCAAGAACACCAATGGAGCTCTTCGGGTCAACAATGGCAACTTGCCATTCTTGAGGTGTTAAGCTCCAATACTGAGAATGGGGCTTGATGGTGGTCTAAAGAAACTCTAGGAAGTGATTTGGGTGCTTATAAGGCCTTGGAGGCATTAGGGTTTGCACCACAAGCCTTTCGGGCGGCAAAACACAGAGCACAAGGTGCGGCCAACAAGGATAAAGGATGGTAGACGTGCAATAGGGCATGGCATGGCCGAAGGTGTCTCCCACGACCTTCACTGTTGCCTAGGGCGGCCGTAGGAAGCACGATTTGACACTGCCATCACTCTCCCTACTGTTCATGCACTGCTAGAGGTTGAAGATGACCAGAGGAAAGGCTCGGGCATTCCAGAGCCCTACGATTCAAATCGGACGGCTGAGATAGCGCCACGCCTCCGGGCTTTAAACACAACGAAGGAGATCGCAAGCCCTATGATTAGAAATGAACGGCTCAGATTGCCCCACGTTGCGAACGTGGTTTACAACAGAGGGACAAGCGAGCGTTGGATTTCAATCCGACGGCTCCGATTCAAACTAACAACCGGAGGGTCCGAACATCACAGAGGATCTGAACGGTTGGATGGAGATCTAACGGTCGACAATCGATCTTGCAACCGGAAGGTCCGAAGGGTTACACGCACGAGGGCCGCGCGATCGAGATCTAACGGTTGAGATCCAACGCGCTTTAAAGAGAGGCCCGTGCGATTAGTTGATGGACCGAGTCGCTTGGCTCGAGCCCGAGTCCACTCGAACCCAAAGCACAAGGAGACTAGGTTTGACTTCAAAATTAGAACAGAGACTTTGAAGGATTTATTTGAGGTAGCAAAATAACTCCAAAAATTATGAAATTTTTACAGGAGCTTGCTAACTCAGATATTAACCTTGTGTAAAATTCTCAGAGGTTTCTATGTTGTGAATAAATCTCCAAAAATTCTGCAAGGCTCTGTTTTGAGGTTTGACTGCCCCCTAAAAATATTCAAACAATTTCTAAAAATTGTGAAATTTTTCAGAGGGGCCACATACCATCCCAAGAACTTAGGAAAAATATTTTCAGAGGATGATCACAAGATTTGACAAGATTGTTTTTGGAAAAACAAAGTTTGGATCAAATAGACTTGTGACATTGTATTTCCATAATCCCTTGTACAAGAATTGTTTGGCACAACAGGAAATACATGATGTAAGAAAAAGTTTTAATTTCTACTGATTTTCTTACATTTGAAACACAAGCCCAAAGTTGGGATGTTACAAAACCTCCCCCCCTTACCAGAATCTCGCCCTGAGATTCAGTTTACTCGGAGAAGAGGGATGGGTAATCTGCACGAAGACGATCTTCGCGCTCCCAAGTTGCCTCATCTTCAGAATGGTTTGACCACTGAACCTTAAGGAACTTGATGACACGGTTCCTTGTCCTTCGTTCAGATTCTTCAAGAATACGAACAGGATGCTCATGATAGGTCAAATTTTCTTGCACATCGAGATTTTCCAACGGAGTTTCCTCAACTGGAACACGGAGGCACTTCTTCAAGTGTGACACATGGAACACGTCATGCACACCCTCAAGTGAAGCTGGCAACTCCAATCTATATGCAACAGCTCCAATCCTCTCGATGATGCGATAAGGCCCAACATAACGAGGAGCTAACTTGCCCTTGATGCCAAAACGCTGATGGCCCTTCAAGGGTGAGACCTTGAGATACACAAAGTCATTGGGCTCAAAGCTCAACTCTCGACGACGACGATCCGCATAGCTCTTTTGCCTAGACTGGGCCACGCGCAGATTCTCACGAATCAACCGAACCTGGCTTTCGGCCTCATTGATGGAATCTGGCCCGAAGAACTGACGCTCACCAGTTTCTGACCAGTTCAAAGGGGTTCTACATCTCCTCCCATACAAAGCCTCAAATGGTGTCATACCAAGACTAGCTTGGAAACTGTTGTTGTAGGAGAACTCTGCAAACGGCAAACACTTCTCCCACTTCTTCCCATAGGAAAGAACACAGGCACGGAGCATATCTTCCAACACTTGGTTGACTCTCTCCGTCTGACCATCAGTTTGAGGATGATACGCTGAACTGAAAGAAAGACGTGTACCCATCGCCTCTTGTAGACTATGCCAAAAGCGAGAGGTGAAAAGAGAACCACGATCTGACACAATCGTTCGTGGCACACCATGCAAACTCACAATCCTTGAGGCATAAAGCTCGGCCAAGGGCTTCACACGGAGCTGGGTCTTGACAGGAAGAAAATGTGTCACCTTAGTCAGCCTATCAATCACGACCCAAATGGCATCGTTCCCTTTGGGTGAGCGGGGCAATCCGGTGATAAAATCCATACCAACGGAATCCCACTTCCACTGCATGCGGCAAAGGTGAAGAAGGCTGTTGGGCGATGTTCGGCCTTGACACGACAAAGACACGCCGCGCTTCGACCACGAACACGGCAATCTCGCTTCATGCGAGTCCACGAGAATCTCGTCGAAGGTCTTGGTACATCTTGGTAGCCCCGGGGTGGATAGACAAAGGGGACTCATGGGCCTCGCGGAGAATCAAATCTCGCAATTCCATGACCTTTGGAACCACAAGGCGCTGTCCAAACCACACAACACCGTGCTCATCCTCAGAAAAGCACTTAGCTGTCCCATTCTTGATGTTCTGCTTGATTTGGATCACCCCAACATCTGTCTG
Source organism: Ampelocalamus luodianensis (assembly GCA_036346255.1). NCBI lineage: Eukaryota > Viridiplantae > Streptophyta > Magnoliopsida > Poales > Poaceae > Ampelocalamus > Ampelocalamus luodianensis. Next base: position 10,425,939 of record CM070635.1, on the reverse strand, counting down.
CTGGGTAGCCTTGATTTGATCCACCAAGGTTGGTTGCACAACCAAAGTAGCAAGAGAACCATGCCCAACCAATCCCAAATTAAGCCGCTGAAATTCTTCAAGAAGGGTAGGTTGTTGCTCTTGAAGTAACAAGGTATTGCAATACACCTTGCGACTGAGTGCATCGGCAACAACATTGGCCTTGCCCGGGTGATACTGAATGCCCATATCATAATCCTTGATCAATTCCAACCATCTCCTTTGCCTGAGGTTCAGATCTGGCTGGGTGAACAAATATTTCAAACTCTTGTGATCAGAATACACCTCACGATTTACCAATAAGGTAATGCCGCCAAATCTTGAGTGCATGAACCATCACTGCCTAACTCCAAATCATGGGTAGGATAGTTGAGTTCATGAGGCCTCAACTGCCTCGATGCATAGGCTACTACCTTGTCTTCTTGCATAAGAACACAACCGAGTCCTTGACGAGAGGCATCACAATAGATATCGAAGCTCTTATGCACATCAGGGAGAACAAGCACTGGAGCCGAAGTCAACCACCTTTTTAGTTCTTGAAAACTCACTTCACAAGCAGAAGACCACACGAATTTCTTTTCTTTCTTGAGCAATTCGGTCATGGGCTTAGCAATTTTGGAGAAGTTCTCGATAAAGCGGCGGTAGTAACCCGCTAAACCAAGGAAACTCCTCACCGGTGGTCGACTTGGCTGCCCCAAGATAGAACATCACTGACCTTGCTAGGATCTACTGCTACACCACCTGCTGAAAGAACATGGCCCAAGAATGCCACTTCCTTCAACCAGAACTCGCACTTGCTGAACTTGGCATATAGCTGATGCTCACGTAGCTTGCCCAAAACAATCTGCAGGTGCTCAGCATGCTCCTCTTCACTCTTGGAGTAGATAAGAATGTCATCAATGAAAACCACAACAAACTTATCCAAATACTCCATGAACACCGAGTTCATAAGATTCATGAACAAAGCTGGAGCATTGGTCAAGCCGAAAGACATGACGGTGTACTCGTAAAGGCCATAACGAGTAGTAAAAGCTGTCTTCGGAATATCTTCAGCCCTGATCCGGACTTGATGATACCCCAATCTCAAGTCAATCTTGGAGAACACACAAGCTCCAGTCATCTGGTCAAAGAGATCATCAATACGAGGCAAATGATACTTGTTTTTCACCGTCACTTCATTAAGCGGACGGTAATCAACACACATACGCAGGGTCTTGTCCTTCTTCTTCACAAAAATAACCGGACAACCCCAAGGAGATGAGCTAGGACGGATGAAACCTTTGCTTGAAGCTCACCCAATCGCTTCTTCACTCCTCCAACTCATTAGGAGGCATTCTGACGGCGCCTTAGAAATTGGAGCGATGCTGGGTAGCAACTCAATGACAAACTCCAAGTCTCGAATCGGAGGCATACCGAGCAAATCTTCGGGAAGACATCCACAAAGTCACGATCGTGGGCACATCTGAATCTCCATGGTGGCTTAGCTTCAAGGGCACAAAGATGTGGCCCCTGCGCATGCGTGAAATCCCAACTTGCTACTTTGAGGGACTAGTGAGAAAACCATCTTCCCGCACAATCGATTTGCCCCAAGTGTTGGGACAACCAATCCATACCAAGAATCACATCCAGCGTCTTGAGTCAAGTAAGATGAGGTTCGCCAAGAATTCCACGCCTTCAATGTTAATGGGAACGCCCCGGCATTCTTGATCAGCTCTCATTTCCGCTCCCGAGAGCGAATAAGCAAAGGAATCCCCAAAGGAACAAAGTGAAGGTCACAATCAATAGCAAATGATCTTGAAATAAAGGAATGCGATGCTCCTGAGTCAAACAATACTGCAGCAGGACGATAACTAACAAGGAACGTACCCAACACAACGTCGGGTGCCTCCCGAGCCTCCTCGGTGAGATGTGGTTGACTCGACCACTCCGACACCTAAGTCTTACGGATCACCTTCGGTCGGTGTGTGACCATTCCGCGTCCTCCATTGGGGCGAGGGCTGCTCGATCCTCCGAGGGCAGCTCACAGCATAGTGGCCCTTCTTGTTGCGAGAAGCGGTGACATCGGCAAGGGTTGCGGGCGCAACTTTCTTCTGGGGTCGCAGTGCGTGGGTTGAAACACGACTGCGAGGAATGAGCGATCGCGCCGACGGCCTCGGCGGTGGTGAAGCCAAAGCACGAGCCCCTAGTGCCGCCCAACACGGGGGCAGTGAGGCGGCTGTGCATGCGGACCGATGGGCCTCCCACTTGCGCTATGGACTCACCCAAACAGGAAGAAAATGTGCCACCTTAGTCAGCCTATCAATCACGACCCAAATGGCATCGTTCCCTTTGGGTGAGCGGGGCAATCCGGTGATAAAATCCATACCAGCGGAATCCCACTTCCACTGCATGCGGCAAAGGCGAAAAGGCTGCTGACGGCCGATGTTCACCTTGACACGACAAAGACACGTCGCGCACTCAACCAACGAACACGCAATCTCGCTTCATGCGAGTCCACCAGAATCTCTGTCGAAGGTCTTGGTACATCTTGGTAGCCCCGGGGTGGATAGACAAAGGGGACTCATGGGCCTCGCGGAGAATCAAATCTCGCAATTCCATGACCTTTGGAACCACAAGGTGCTGTCCAAACCACACAACACCGTGCTCATCCTCAGAAAAGCACTTAGCTGTCCCATTCTTGATCCTAACTCCGATTGAGCCCATTCAAATTTCTAAATTTATCTAAATGCGAGCTCTGTTTATCTCAGATTTTTATTTAATTTTTGGAGCTTGTTTTGCCTCTGTTATTTATTTGTTTTGTTTATTTGTTTCATTTGCGAGTAGACGTCGATTCGTCGGGGAATTTCGTTGAAGAAGGAGCACCCCAAGATCAAGACCAGTACATAGACCTTTTCCAAGGCAAGTCATACCTTTGATCATCTTGAACCCAATTTTTAAATTACTTTGTGTTAAAGTATTGCATTTTATGTTAACTATGTATTTAAATGCTTTGGGCATAGTTATTATCCATTTTGTTATCACCCCTTGACTTTGTATGCCATAATTCCTTGTCACCCTAGATTGGTTTATTAGTTGGTATTATTGTAGCACCAACGTGGGTTGGTTAGATGCGAGTACAATTGCTTAGCCATGCTACGAGTCTCACCTCTCATGTAAGTTGCAATTATTAAATGTGACTAAGTGACTATGGAACTTTGTGTAAAACTGTGTGCTATGTGTTATTACTTCGTGATGGCATGTGTTGCACTAAAACCAACTGGGTGGTAAAGGATTTAAACTGAGGCAAGTGGTGGAAGCTGTGTGATATGGTGGAAGCAGTGTGCATGGGTTTGATGATCTTTGTGATTTAGTTAGAAATTGGAAGTCTTGCCTTGGTCAATTAAGGACTTAATTTTGTGCGCCATTGAACTGAGCCTTACTATACGACCACATGTCTGGTATGGGACGGGCCTAACTTAGTAGGTTATGGATTCTCGGCATTGATGTTCAGGTGGATAGGTTAGGCTGTGTGCCAGGGTGGAGGTGTGACTACTGAGTGGTTACATCGCGGGACGGTTCGCCGCATCCCCGTCCCAATGGTGTGTGTTATACTAATTCTATGTGAGTGGTATAGCGGAAAGCACATCGGGAATGTCAATGTTTGAGATGAAGTTTTGAACTGTTTTATTACGATTAGTGCTTGCTACACCGGTTGTATCTTGTGGGTAAAGTGTACAACCTCTGCAGAGTGTTAAATCAATCTATTCGAATAGCCGCGTCATGATCATGGACATGCTCGGGGATTTCACACGAGGGGTAGTTTTCATAAAATATTGGGATGGGAGCTGCGTGACCTCAATCATATGGCTATGTGAAATAATCTGTCTAGCTGTGTGTCTTTGTGGAAACAACTGTTAAATTAATATTGTCTATTTGTTTTGAATTATGCTTTCAATCTATTATTCGTATTAAATTGCAAATGTTGCTTTTATGCAAAAGAACCACAAAAGCCTTTTTTTGGAATAAACCTGCATCTATAAAATTGCATTCTGTGGTATGATTTGCGAGTACGGTTGTGTACTCACGCTTGTTGTAAAACTTGCGCCCAAACCTACAGAAGAGGAGGAGTCTCACGCCGCTTAGGAGGAGTTCGCGAAGGTTGTTGATCGTTAAGGCACGGATCCCGATCGGTTGCTGTGGTGAATTGGTGGGATCTACGTTGGAGTTATTTCCGTTCTGCTGCTGCTTTATTCTCTGTTAGCCCTGCGTGGCTTAATAAGTGTAAACTCGACCATAATGTCAAAACCCTTATTTGTTATTCAAACTAATCGTTTACTTTATTTATCGCTTGTGTGTATCGATATTTACCTATGTTGACACTGTGTGCACTAGCATGATCCTGGACTAGTGCAGTATACACAGAGGGTTTCAGAATCGTAATTCTGGGTCCCGACAATAAGGTAGTCGTAGAAGGACTTACGACTATAGGGGTGGTCGTAGAAGGTCTTACCCCCACCCAGTTGGTTTCTCCCTTATAATAAGGGGTATATTCAATGACTATATGATGTCATATTTACCCATAATAAGAATTACCGATAAATAATAAAATAAGGATTATTAGATCCTCGTTATCTAGCCCCCCACCTTCAAGTGAAAGTAACTTGGAAAAGAGAATCGTAGATGTTTCTTACGACTAAGGGGTAGTCGTAAGATGATGTTGACTACAAGGTAGTCGTAGAAAATATGCATGTTGTGCACACGACCAGATGTGTCGTATGCTCTAAGTGTTACGAGCAGATATCAATCAGATCTAGGTGAAGGTCACTAGATAGCAGTCAAGAATATCCTTAAGTACTTGAGAAGGACTAGGGATGCATTCCTTATTTATGGGGGTGAGGAAGAGCTGGTCGTAAATGGTTACATCGATGTGTCGTATGCTATGGAGACGACCAGATGTGTCGTATGCTCTAAGTGTTACGAGAAGATATCAGTCAGATCTAGGTGAAGGTCACTAGATAGCAGTCAAGAATATCCTTAAGTACTTGAGAAGGACTAGGAATGCATTCCTTATTTATGGGGGTGAGGAAGAGCTGTTCGTAAATAGTTACATCGATGCTAGCTTCCAAATTGACAAGGATGATTTTATATCGCAGTCTGGGTTTGTGTTTTGTCTTAATGGAGGAGCAGTGAGCTGGAAAAGTTTCAAGTAAGAAATAGTTGCTGATTCTACAACAGAGACTGAGTACATTGCTTCTTTGGAAGCTGCAAAAGAGGCCGTTTGGATTAGAAAGTTTATTAATGAACTAGGTGTGGTTTCGAGTGTTTCAAGTCTAATGGATCTCTGTTGTAATAATAGTGGACCCATTGCACAAGCTAAGGAGCCAAGATCGCATCAAAAATCCAAACACATACTTCGACGATATCACATTATTCATGAGATCATTGAAAGAGGTAATGTGAAAGTATGCAAAGTGCACATAGATTTGAACATTGCTGATCCGTTGACAAAGCATCTCCTACAACTAAGCATGAGGCATACACAAGAGCTATAAGTATTTGATACCTGTATGATTGACTCTAGTACAAGTGGGAGACTGTTGGTGATATGCCATAGAGGCAATCATAGAGATGATTGTATCATGTCTATATTTATAAGTTATTGAATAAATGTTATTCTGTTCCTTGAATGAATCGTTTGTTATAAAGATTAACAAGTATGTGACTTGTTGGTGAAGCTCGTTAGCTCTTTAACTTATATGATGTTGTTCTAAATTGTATCCCTGGTCGGATGTCACTGGTTGGAACACCAGTGACTATGACTAGCATATGTATTGATTGATGACCATGTTTCACGGGTCATGGACATAGAGATATCGAATCGATAATGTGAACACATGTTAGAGAACATGATGTTGGATAGACCCACCTTGAGATACTATTGAGATTGTTATGATTCTATGTGTCATTAGTTGGTCTCAAGCAATGATGATGTATAATTCTTAGACTTGAGACCAGCATGGTTCCCTATATGTGTAATAGCACTTTAGGGGTTACCAAACGCTACTCGTAACTGGGTAGTTATAAAGGTAGCTTTCGGGTATGCTATGAAACATGCGGAGGGATATGACTGGTTGGATATGGGATTTGCCCCTTCTAACATAATAGGAGAGATATCTTTGGACCCCTTGATGTGGTCAGATAAAGAAAGTGCATGGCCATGCCACTGGTGGTCAAAGAGTTTGACCACATAAGGTTATCCGATACTCGATCGAGAAAGTATTGAACAGTCCATAGATGACAAATATCTCACTTGGAGTTCAAACCAGATATCGTGAGGCAAATAGAGAATACACGAGTAGGTCGCTTAGTTCGATCAGTTACAAACTAGTCGTATGGAGATACAAGCTGATCGTAGACTAGTCGAACGTAATAATAGAGTGGTCAAAACCTGGTCGTAAGGAGTTACGAATTGGCCGAGACTAAATATGAACTGGTCGTACACAGTTACAAACTAGTCGTATAGAGATACGAGCTGGTCGTAGACTGGTCGTACTTAAATACAGACTGGCCGTGACTAGATACGAGCTAGTCATAAGTGATGAGGACCTGATCGTAGATCATATTGCATTAAGATTTGTCTGATGTATTTTGTGTATATTCGGGAATCGTTATGTCCTACTAGGTGCCGCTAGCGACTAGTGGTCGGAAAGGTGTTTCCGAGTCACAACCGAATACACATAAATATAACGGGTCACACACTTAACGGGTTGGAACAAACTAGTACGAATACGATTCGTCAAATGTGTTTGGATAGGATCCGTCGCGAGCACTATATAAGGAGATGCATGAGGCAGTTGAGATAGAGGATGTGAGAGACGTGAGTTGCTCCACCAAAACCCTAGCCGCCATCTTCCTGAGAGCCCTCCCATGCGACTTGGTGCTAGCATATCGGCTTGCGGTTGTTCCTTTCCTAGACGTGTAGATACCTTAAAGGTGCTACTACGGTTGCTGTTGCGCTTGAGGACGATCCGCGATTTTCACAAGGAACGTTGGAGGTTGCTAGAGGAGACGATCGACTACAAGGACGTTGGACGATCGATAAGAACCACTACATCAATGTGCTCCACATTGGACCAGGCTGCTCCGACTCTTCTTGCGCTGCACTGCGTGTCTAGTGGTAACGATCTGTGACCATCTACTTGCTTGGCTTCCTGGTTTACGTGGTAGAAATTTTAATTTGCTGCTAGTGTATCCTACCCGTTTCCCTTTAGCGACCACCTCGCGAGGATGGGGAGGAGACACGAGGGAGAGGGAGTCGGCGGGATGGGAGGGGAGGCTGGTGCGAGGAGGCAGGCCAGCATGGAGGCGTTCAACAACAACTTATATGATTCATTCAACAACAAACAAAAGGTGAAAATTAAGATCTGAAATTTGTGAGGGGGTGGAGACTTACCTTGCTGGACTGTGGATGCGCAGAGTAGCCGAAGGGGAGGAGGGAACAATGCTTGGGGAGGAGGCAGGGATGGCAATGGTGGACGAGTTGGTCTTGCCGCCACACTTGGGGACGACAGAGACGGATCCGACCGAGGGGACGAAGAGAATGGAGTCACCGGATCCGGCCACTGGGAGGCCGGTGCAAGAGTCCTCATAGGTTGCCACCACCAGATCCAGCCGCAAGGAGGCCTGAGAACGTGTCATGCCGTCAGATCCGGATGCTTAGAGCTCGGGGGAGACGCACTGTCGCCAGATCCAGACACCTGGAGCTTGGGGTAGACGCTCCGCTACCAGATCCGGGCGCCTAGAGCTCTGGGAGGACGTGTGGTCGTCGGATCTGCCTGGAGCTTGGGGACGACGCTCCTCCGCCATTGGGAATCGTCGGTGGTGGAGAGGGGCAGTAGTGTGAGCGAGTGCGAGGGGGAGGAGAGGGGGAAAAGAAGGGGGTGAGCCGGTGTGGTGGTGGACGAGGCGGTGCGGTGGGGTAGTGTGGTGGTGAAATGAGATGACACGATCGGGGATGGCGACGGGCGAGCAGCGTGTGAGAGATGAGTGTGGGGAGAGGAAAGTAGTGGGGAGAAAGGGGAACGGGGGAGCAAGATAAGAACGAGTGAATGTGTGGCTGTGAGAGCACGTGGGGAAAGAGACTACGAGAGTGAAGTATGTGTCCGTTCCACCGGACGTTAGACGCATATCATTACCCTTGAAGAAATCTTAAATTTTTCAGTACCAAGAACAAAATCGACTTACGGATATGGAATTTTGCTACATATAAATCCCACCCCACCTATCCTAAACCTAATCCCCACCCCACCTCCTTGTTGCCATCGATGTCGCCTTTGTGGCCCCCTCTCCCATCACTGCCTGAGTCACCGCACCACCTTTCATTAAATTTTATTGTTTAGTTATAGACTCCTTGTTGCTACAACAGTAGGTAATCTCTCCCCTCTTTTGCTTCGATGTCGCCTTTTTGGCCGGGCTCCTTGTCGATCCCATCAATTAATTTCAACGTACTTTCCCTTTAGGGCTTGTTTGTTTGAAAAGCTCAAAATCTCAGTCCTTGTTTGTTTGAGTCACCGCCAAGCTCTCGGTACTCTATAATGGGTGTTTTCCCATTGAACCATGCGGTCATTCTCGGAAACCTAGCGGACCCGAAACAAGTTTATTGTTTAGTTATAGACTCTTGGCACGCGAGCCAGGTGGGCTGCTTGCTGCTGCTCCCGTGCGATCGTGGCCAAGCTTGCACGTGGGCTACGCTTGGACTCTTGGGCCGCACGACATGGGTTGGTGCATGTGCATATCCGCAAAAGGGCTGCTGCTGCATTTCCAAGGCCCGTGAAACCCATCCAACGCAATCAGCCAAATCAGGGGATTTTTTCCCCCAATCCGAAACTTCAAATGATCCTATTTTGACACGACCGGACAATAAACAATCCGACCATCGTGTTTCTTACGGCAAGATCTTTAAAACAAGACACCACTTGTATATATTTGAGCTTAGTAAATGATATCACATGCCATATGTTCCAGTAGATAAAACAAAATGTTTGATGCATTACTTCTTAAATATTATAGTAGTTCATGAACGCTGTTCCAGCATGCATCTTTTGAATTGCATAGGGGAAAGAACCGAGTGGGTGTTGGATGTCCTATTAGGTAAAATAGAATATTCCACACATTTGGTTTCGATATTTCAACAGTGCATTGACAATGTTCCGCATATTAAGTTCTAAGGAGGAATGGGCCAATGTTTCATGTGTTTGATTTCAATGTTTTAACAATTTAAGGGGGGATGGAACAATATTCCACGCGTTTGGTTTCAGTACTCCAACAATTTTGTCGTCAATGTTCCAACAGCTCATCGACGATGTTCAGAACCAATAAAAATACTAGTGTGACAAATCATACGTGCTCGTGGAACAATTCAAGACTTAGTGTGAACCAATTGAAAATTATTAGTGGAATAGATAAAAAAAATATTAGTGGAACAAATCAAGGCAATTGGTTGAACAAAATAAAAAAATATGAATAAAACAATGGTGAAAAAAGTGACACGAGGAAAGAAACAAAATACATACTACAACATCCAGCAAAAAAGCTACAACAAGGAAAATAACATGACAGAGGAATGGAAAAGGGAAATAAAGAAAATATAACACGTGGGTAGGATGCACCGCACGCATGCACGTGGCGTCATCTCGACCTTTTGCTGTCACGAACCGGCCACTTCTCTTCGACCTTACGAAACCAACGCCAGGCTTCTTACCTTACTTACTCGGTTCGTCCTTAAACAAGCGCGAGGCCGGTCGATGGCGCGTTAACAGGCCGTGGGACTAGGGATGTCAATTGTGCTCGATTACCTGTGTGTTCGTGGATAAATACCGTAATGGAGCCGAGTATGGGCTGTTTTTTTTTTGCCTACGAGCATGAAAATAGAGGAAACTCTCTGCTTATCGTAAACGGGTGCGGGCATAGGTAAGCTCCACCCGCACCCATCTCGCCCGTTTACCCACGACCAATATTGATAGGTGGGCCAACAATCAATACTACCAGTCTACCACTAAAACCCTAGTAGTCCCTTGGTGTCTCGGTCACTCACTCTCCACTACTCACTACTCACTAGTCATGGAGTCACCAGTCTCCCTCTCCCCAAGCCCTGAATCCCCGATTCCCAGCTGCCACTCCAGATCTGTCTCATCCTCCTCCCGGCCGACTACCTCCCAGTCCCACGGCTCCTCCCGGCCGCTGCAGGCCTGCCGTCCCTGGCCCCCGCCCTGCCGCCGCTCCTCCTCATACCCAGCTGTCCCCCTCACACCCGACCGCCACCACTCCCAGTCCTGGATGAAGCACTCCACCTCCAGTCCAGATCCAGATCCTCCCGGTCTCTCGGCCAACCGCCGCCACTCCGCCCCCGTCCTCCTCCCGGCTGACCGTGCCCCCGTCCTCCTCCCGGCTCTGATCTATGTATGTTTGCATGTGGCTCCGCGCAGCTGGTGATCAGCAACTTAGCAAGATTGACTCCTCCGCGGCCCACGTTGTTGCAGACGGTAAAGCTGTTCGTGTTGCACCTCTCCGGCGATAAGGTTAGCGTGCTGGATCTGATCTGTCGATTGTGTTATGTCCCTGCTTTTGGTCTGTGGATTTAGATCCGGGGTTGTTGAGGTGTGGTTTGCTGTCATTTAAGGGTAGGATCTATCAGTTTACATTGAGTGATGTGATATGGGGTTAGATCCAGTGCATCGTTCTGCATAACCGTTGCAATTACTTGAATGTGGAGTTGGAAGTACATGATGTTTTGCCTCTTGCTTTGCAGTCTGAACCATGAATTTTATCCATTAATAGTCATCTAATCAACCAACATGTGCAATCTTACTATCAACTCTCATATTTGTGTTCAGCTCTCAGACGGCGACTCCAGGAAGTAGTAGCCAACATGTGCAATCTTCTCAAGCCTCAATACCATGTGATCAGTTTGTATTTCCATTTTAGTTGTCGAATGTGTAATGCATTGTTGTATTTCCATTTTAGTTGTTGAATCATGAATGTCTGATGTACTGTTCAATCTTGAACTAAGGCCTCTGTGATGTTCAATCTTGAATCGGCCATGTATTTCCATTTTAGTGCTGCACTGTTAAATCTTGAATGTGTGAATCAGCCATTTTTCACAAACAGTGATTTTTTAATTGTGCACCAATCTTGAATGCATATGAATAAATGGTTGATTCTCGATGTAGCAAACAGTGTGATGCACTATTCAATGTTGAATTTGTTGCTGCTTCTTGACGTGTGATTATGGTGTTTCATCCACATTACATTTTTAAATGTTCGCGGATATATGGGCATGCCCACGGGCGACGGGCATGGCACTACTACAAAACAGCCTATAGTGGATGCCTCATCACAGACGGTTCCAAAGGAACCGTCTGTGCTGAACTTATACAGACGGTTACTTAGGAACCGTCTTTGTAACCGTCTGTGATATGTCATTATCACAGATGATTTGTAAATAAAACCGTCTGTAAAACTTCACAGACGATTCTACCATTTAACCGTCTGTAATATTACTGTCATCACAGACGGTTCTCTTATAGAACCGTCTGTGATACGGGACATATATCACAGACGGTTCTATTCACAAACCGTATGTGATAGTTACATATCACAGACGGTTCCATGATAGAACCGTCTGTGATATGTCATTTATCACCGATAGTTATTTAATAGAGCCGTCTGGGATATATCACAGACGGTTCCATGATAGAACCGTCTGTGATAATTACATATCACAGACAGTTCCATTATAAAACCGTCTGTGATATGCCTTTCAACCCCTTCGTCTCCCGCGCGATGTGTTTCTTCATCTCTTCATCTCTTTGTCTCCTGAGCTTTAGTACTTGTTTTATAAATAGACATCCCCTTATGAAAGGGATTTCCTACATTTTGGCTTTCTCCAGCTTTAGTACTTGCTCCTGCTCCTTGATCCCCTTTCTCCACAAACTCCAAATGGCTTCTTCCTCTCTCGTCCCGGCTGTACTTGCCTACATTTTGGTTGTGTACTCGCACCTCTCTGATCGCAACCTGGCCCAAGCCGTCCGTTCGCAATGTCATCCGTTGTAGGCCCTCCCATCTACCGGAGAACATAACGGCCATCATCTGTCGATTGGAGCTCCTCCTCCAACAGACTAGTGTGAGGCTCTCCAGCATCCGGCGAGTAAATCTCATCGTGGAGATTGTCCTATGGAACTATTTGGTCTGCACCGAGGATGCAACCCAGAGAGTCGAGGACGACATCGAAATTGCAGGAGAGTGGGTTCGCCTAGCCGAGACTCTGGATACCAGGGTTGATGGCCTCTGGGCTATTTGGGACTTGATTACAGAGTTCGAACATCTACAAGAGGAAATTGAGCGTGCAAGGTCACAGGTGGAGGCGTTTGGTGAGACGATCGATCTCCCCTCAAAGCCGACGAGACGGCTTACGAAGATTTGAAGACTAAGATAGGATCGCTGATCCTTTTTTTTATCGTCTGTGATGTAAAAACGATATGGTCAGTCTTTTTTATCTATCGACATCTGTGATGCAAAATGATATGGTCTTTTTTATCTATCGTCTGTGATGTAAAAACAATATGGTCTTTTTTATCGTCTGTAATGATATGGTCTTTTTTATCATCTGTTTATTACTAAGCAATTCATTTTAGTAATTATTTGCGCATATACAGGCTCCGTACGCTATCACAGACGGTTCCATGAAGAACCATCTATGGTAATATTCTCATCACAGACGGTTCCATGAAGAGCCGTCTATGTTGAACTTATACAGACGGTTCCCTTTTGAACCGTTTGTGATGTCCTCCATATCACAGACGGTTCGTAAATAGAACCGTCTGTGATGTGAGTATATCACAGACGGTTTTATTTACGAACCGTCTATGATATGGAGGATATCACAGACGGTAAAAAGGAACCGTCTGTGATATGTTCACATCACAGACGGTTGGTAATAAGAACCGTCTGTGATATGCCACCCCTATAAATATCAGGACCCGACAGACCTGCCCTAGCGCCCCTGATCTATTGTTTGGAATAGAGTGGCTTGAGAAGCTTTGCTCTGTGGTGGCTGTAGGAGACTTGCTTGTTTTGCTTGCCTTGTTCTTGGTTGTGGATTGTTCTTGGTTTTGTGAGAGGGAGAAGCTTATGGGGGAGGTGCATTTCGGCTGTGGCTTTTCTCTTGCCCTGTCCACTTAACTCTCACATTGCACTGTGGCCTGAAGGAGAAGGCTAGTGAGGAATCTCGCGGGATATTTGGAATTTTCGTCGTGAGCTCCGAGGGTAACGATCTGTAACTCTTTATATTTGCTCTAGGTTAATCTTTAATCAATTTTAGTGTATTTGGTTAATAGGAGGAGTAACGTATTTGCAGTTTATTAATATAATTTAACACTACTAATTGTTATATGCGTAGCGTAGATGGACCGAAAATGGATGTACGGTGCGAACTGTGTGAGTGAAGAGTACATTAATGGCGTGATTGCTTTTAAAAGTGCTGCGGAGCAGGATATGTTGAATAAGCGGATAGAATTTATGTACTATCCATGCATTAATTGCGGTAATCTGAAGATTTTTAACAACCCGGTGCAGATCGTAGGGCACTTGATTCGAAGGGTTTCAAAAAAGGGTATACATGTTGGACTAGTCACGGTGAAGAGCAGATTATACAGGAAGTTAATAATGACGACAACGCCGAGCAAGTTAATAATGATGACATCGCCGAGGAAGTCAACGATATGCCGGATGTGGACTGTGCTTTTGTTGAGGATAGGTCGTACGATGACAATCTGGATCAGATGCTACGCGATGCAGAAGGGAACTACAGTGAGAGATAGTTTTATAAATTCGAGCGCTTAATGGAGGACTCGGGGAAACCTTTGTTCCCTGGCTGCAAGCCGGAATACACAAGGTTGCCAACCGTACTTGAACTGCTGAAATTGAAGGCAAGGAATGGTTGGTCCGACAAGAGTTTCACGGCGTTGTTAGGTCTCCTAGCGGACATTCTTCTAGAGGGAAACGTGTTGCCAAGCACCACCTACCATGCTAAGAAGGTTCTTTGTCCATTGGGAATGAGGGTAGAAAGAATACATGCATGTCTGAACGATTGTATCTTGTATCGTAAAGAGTATGCAGACTTGCATGTATGTCCCGTGTGCAAAGCATCTCGATACAAGCGTAAGAATACTGCTAAGGTGAAGCAAGGACCTCCTGCTAAGATGTTGTGGTATCTGCCTATGATCCCACGTTTGAAGCATTTATTTGCGAACCGAAAAGAGGCAAGATTGCTGCGTTGGCACTCGGAGGACCGTAAGAAAGATGGAAAGCTAAGACACCCTGCTGATTCTGCCCAGTGGAAAACTTCGATCAGACCTTCGAAGAGTTCGGTGCGGAACCGAGGAACATAAGGTTAGGGTTGAGTACAGATGGAATTAATCCTTTCGGTAACATGAGCAGCCGACATAGCACCTAGCCCGTGAATCTATGTATGTACAACCTTCCTCCTTGGTTGTGTATGAAGCGGAAGTACATTTTGATGTCACTACTTATCCAAGGGCGAAGCAACCTAGGAATGATATTGATGTGTACCTAGCACCATTAACTGGATGATCTTGTGACACTGTGGAACGAAGGGGTACAAGTATGGGATGCGTACAAACGAGAGAACTTCTCTTTACGCGCCATGTTGTTCTGCACTATCAATGATTTTCCTGCCCTTAGTAACCTGTCGGGCTTCAGTACGAAAGGAGCCAAAGCTTGTCCGCACTGCTTAGATGCTACGGAGAGTGTGAATCTTTGGAGAAGAAAGAAAAGGGATGGAAGGAATAAAGGAATTAAAGGAGTGTATATGGTTTATTGAAACACAAGTGGCAAGTTGGTAGTGCATGGGAAGAAATGGCAATGTTAAGTGAGTCTGTGCTGAGAGCAAATTGTGGATGGGTGACCAACGGGAATTGGATTTTTTTATATATATATTTTTATTTCGAAATTACTGTTCATAGTGTAGTGTGCAAGTTACTGTTTATGAGTTCAGACGGTCCGAATCATTTCCCTGATTTTCGGATTTTAAATAAATCAATAAATCAAATAGATTTTTAGAAAATAGCAAATATAGTCCAAAAATTCTAGAAAAATTCACAAAAAAACCTTGAATTATTTTTGACTTAATAAAAATAATTCCAACTTAAAGTTAGCCTTTATTTTTGAACAGTAATTATTTTTGTATTCTGGAAAATAGGAAAAACCTTTTTAAATACTAGAAAATTCCAAAATTTAATTAAAATTTTAATTTTCACTTTAAATCCAATAAAATCCCAAAAAACTCCACAATTTTTTTTGACTTTAAAACCAAGAAATTAAATAATTGATTTGTTTTACAATGAAAACCCTTTTTAAATTACAGAAAATCAAGAAAAATTATTTGACAGCTGGAAAATCCAATAAAATAATATCTTTATTTATTTTATTTTGGTAACAGAACTTTGGGATGTTACAACAAACTATCATCAATCCTTGTTTTGCATTTCAATCAATTTAAATGACTTGAATGATTTAAATTTGATTATACATATGGTCCAGCATAGGTTAAGTTGAGTAAATCTGCTTGAATCTGGTCAGTTAGAGCTTAAGCATATTGCTTCGTGCATATGTAGATAGCAAGTAAGCGACATGGCGTCCGCACCATCTTCGCCGCCATCATCGACGTCGCCGAATGCGTCTGGATCTCCGAGGAAAGTGGTACGTACACGAGATGGCAGAGGAATATCGAAAATTCCTCCGGGCCTAATGACCGTCACGGAGGTCAATGCCAATGGGATCCCTGTGAGTCCCCCCAAAGTAGCGACGAGATTCCGTACCATCTGCGGGATACTTGGAAGGGAACGGGTCCCCATCACCACACTGAGCTGGGACACTGTGTCGGATGATCGGAGACGCGAGCTATGGGACGAAGTTTTAAAATCGTTCACTTTCCCAGTCGCAGACCAGGCGCGCGTGGAATGGCAGGCGTTACTCTCGATGGGAAAGGCGTGGAGGACCTTCAAGAGCGTGCTTGTCACGAAGTACATGAACACGGGTCGAACGCCCTTCACGGCGTATAAATTCTTATCGCGGGATATATGGGACGCCTTTGTGCAAATGAAGACGACGGCCGAATTTCTTGAGGAAAGTGCGACGCACAAGGCTCTCGGACACAATCGAACACTCACCCCACATACTCGGCACGGCTGGTACGCGGGTAAACCGCGCAATGGGCGCGGAGGACGAGACGAAACAAGGCCATTTCTTTGAGATCACGGACAAGTGCGCTCTCTCTGGTTGAGAGCGAGGGCATCGATCCACGTCTTGGGCGAAATCTCTTTCACAAACCCGGCAGATCGGGATGTGGCCAACCGTGTGGTAAATATGTCTTCGAACTACCTAGTTGTTAATAAGTCCATAACTTCATAATGTCTATAATAACAAGACGACCTCTTGCAACAAGAATTGAATTCCGAATGTTCCGAAGGCTCCTTCCAAGCAGACAACGAGAAGGATATACTATCTACGACCCTAGGAAACAAGGAGCACCCGGGTCGCACGCGAGGCAAAGGGGTTAACGTATCTTGGAGGGATGGATTCTCAGACGACTACTGCACGTATAGGAGCAGGAAGAGATCCAAGGCCGAGTACGACATAGTGTTGGAACATGTGCTTACTACAAAATTTGAAGGAAGAGAACGGGTGCTTACTGCAAAATTTGAAGAAAAGATAGCAAGATTGCAGGACCAAGTGAATCAACTCCTACTCCTCAACCAGTCGCAAGCCGCCCCCATTGTTTTGGGAGCCAGTCCTCCTCAACATCGGAGTAGTGTCGCGTCCACGCAAAATTATGAACATGATGACGTCCAATTACCTATCGACGACATCAAGGTAATGTACATCTCTGGAATACTCCAAATATAGACCTATAGGACGCCTTAGCTAATTGCGTATCGTTTTGTAGGAGGCGACGCACTGCACGCTCCAAGTAAGGATGGTTGGGATGTCTATTGAGGCTGGGCGGGGGGTGGCGTATCCATGCAAGGAAGGGATAGTGCAGCACAGTGCCCAGGTGGCGCAGGGTTACGCTAGAGTCCAGGTGGACATGGTACATGACAATTTTAGGGCCGTCCCACTGGAGATTCACCCGAACGACGACATCAGAACACTAGGGGATGCCGTGTACAGTTTTATCCAGTGGCCCAAGAAGGACATCGCCCTAGACCCTACAGTGCCGCCTCAACCATTGATGACTCTACCCCAACCATCTCCACACGACCATGCCTCTCCAACAGGACCCTCCATGACTGCACCTCAACCTTCGCTTCAGAAGCCTGCCTCATCGGTTCCCGTGGAGAAGACACCGAAGGAACAAAAAAAGCCCACCTCATCGGTTCCCGAGTCATCTCACAGGAAGACGCGTAGCGGGCAAGTCGTTCAGAACAAATCGAAATCGAAGAACATTAAGGCGCTTCTACCTCCTAACCCTAAGAAATACTCTTTCGGAAGTCCGTTGGTGAACACCACATTATTAGCCTACGCTGAATTAGGTTGTCAGAGTTTGCATAGCTAGTACTTGCACAAGACCAAAGAGAAAGGGTGCGCTGATGGAATCACCATCAGATACACGAAGGAGTATTTCCTCCACGAGCTGGCCCCCTTCGTCGTGGGCTTCGACGACTTATTCGACCTATTCAACCTCAAAGCCCTCGATGCCTCACTTCTACGATGCTGGACACTATAAGTGTGTACAATCAAGTTCTACATTCACGTAATACCGATTAATATAACAACTCATTGCTTATGTATAGATACATGATTAAAAATGCCCGACGATTGAAAGAACCGGTGGGTTTCCTCGACCCACACGTGGTCTCTGAGCAAACCATCTTGGCAGACGCATCCTACGTCGAGAAATACATAACGACAGGATTGCATGCTCAAAACGACAAGGACTACATAATGGTGCCCTACAACCAGAAGTAAGTGCTTCACTACTTGCTATACAAATTTCATTTGTACTTTATACACAGCACGAACTTAGGTTTAATGACTATAGCTACATACATGAGTAGGCACCACTGGATCCTTTTAGTCATTATACCAAAGAGGAACCAGGTACTATACCTTGATTCCCTAGTAAAAAAAGCCATGACTTCACCCTTGTGCATGGAGTACTCGACAGGTGTGCTCATTTCCTCCATACATAACTCTATTGTAGTCTTCCTTCGGTTGAAATGGTCGAGGTTAACTTTTTGGAAACATGTAGGTCGTTCATCTCCTATGTTGCCGATGGAGGGCTATATAAGGGAATAAACACCACACTTAATCACAGGATGCGATTTTCGGTACGTGCTACAACACAATAATCCTATATCATACTTCATAATAATGCGTCTCGAACTGACTATACCTATATATGTAATTCTATTTTTGCAGTGCCGTCAGCAAAAAGCAAAAGAATATGCATTCTACGTTTGCCATCATATGCAGATTCTCATGAGTGCTAAGTTGAAGGATCCCGAGGTTGGTCAATCTCGCAATAATTATTTCTTAATTATAAATTTAAATATATATGCTTACTACTTTACTCTTCCTAGCTACATGGCTTGAATATAGATTTAGATTCACTCGTTCAGAGAGAGATCTCGGATGTTCGAGGGAGGCTTTGCACCTTCATCATGACGGATATCATTGACGCCGACGGAGAGTTTCACTACTCTATCAACACCGTTGAACGACCTTGAAACAATTGATTCATTAACTATAATTCACATTGAATAGTTGTAATTCAATTGTAACTCTAGCGACAATATTTGATACATATTCGTTTGTAACTGATTTTGAGTTATAAATGATCACTTTGAGTTGTCAACGATTGATTCATCTGTATGTATCTATTTTCTGCCTGCTTGTTTTCAGAGGGCATGGCTAGCAATTCCTGAGGCTAGCCAAAAATAAAAAAAATTAGTTAGCCTGAAAGAACTATCACAGACGGTTTGATTGTTAAATCGTCTGTGATATCCACATATCACAGACGGTTGGTAACTAGAACCGTCTAACCGTCTGTGATATGTGGATATCACAGACGGTTGGTAACTAGATCCGTCTGTGATATGTGGATATCACAGACGTACAAAAACATAGACGGTTCCGAACTGTCTGTGATGATGGTTCTGAACCGTCTGTGATGACGTTTTCTATAGTAGTGTGGGCGAGATTCTTCGCCCGTTGTCTTTCGTGGGCATACCCGTGGGGGGAATTCGGGATCACGGGCATGGGTATGGGTGAGCACTACCCATGCCCGCCACGCCCGATTGCCATCCCTACGTGGGACAATGCCCATAACGGTGAGATACACTATACAGACTAGAGTTCGAGTTAAACATATAACCACATTATATATTTATAACATGGCCCAAGGTCTATAAGGGTGAGAGACAGGAGGCTATGCGCTGCGTGATACAGACGAGAGTTGTTGAACCATATAACCAGAGTATAAATTTACACGGTCAACTCTTGTAACCCTGACGGTGAAAAAAAACTCCTTATATAGATAGAGCCACCGTGATTCGGCTTTCAGGGATGTAGGCATTGTCGAACCTCAAAAAAATAAACGTTAGGTCTCTTGTGTGATTTGTGTGATCTTATTCTTCATACGCGTTGCAGCCAGTTCCAACACCATGTCATGCCAAAACTGCCCTGAATTGGGTCAAAGGGTTATGTGACCTAATTTTGTTAGCTAAGAGTTGTGTTCCAGGCAGTTTTAGAGTTGTGGGTTGAAAATTGAACCGATCCATAGTGGCAACATGAAGTGAACTTTTCCCGATATCACGGGACACGTAAGCACGGTTTTTTTAATCGGCCGATTACCGGAAGAATCGGTTCTGTCGGGGGGTCCGGTAAAACCACAAACTGACTCCGAATTTTCTGGTTTGCAAGAATTTTGTCCAAAGAAAATCGAATTTACTTGAATTTTGTTCAGTTGATGAATGAGTGTAATACAAGCATATTCGAATCAATAGTCCATATGAACATCTTGCTAACTACCTCAGTTGATGATTTTTGTTCGAATTTGAATTTTTTTGAATTTTAAAACTGAAAAATTCATTTTTTTTCGGCCTTACTGGACTAACCGCCCCCCCTAAAAAAATATTTCCGATTAAAAAAACCCTGCACGTAAGATAGTTAATTCCGGGTCCCCTAGCACTGTTGTAGTACAACAGGACAAACAAAAAAGAAAAGAAAAAGACATCTAAATGCAGTACGTCAGCGGCGCCGGTGCTTCGTTTATTCAAGGTGGAAACTTGAGGATCTATTCCACTTTTGTTCTAAAGAAGAGATTGGCACAATTTTCCGACGGAGAGCATTAATTGACAAACCTGTAAATTCGGTGCCAAAGTTGGCAGATGTCTCTACCACTCATCAGTCATCACTGATCAATGCAGACAAGAGCCTATATAAACCATGCATCGGCTCCCCTTGCTCTCCATATCCATTCCGTCCACACTGCTACACACAAGCAATAGCTACCACCTAGCTAGCTCAAAGTGTTCCACAAACATGGAATCACCTCGCGGACTTCTCCTCAGCATTTGCGCTGTTCTGATCACGGTGGTCGCCATCGTGAACGCTGAGAACGAGGCGGAGTCGGTTGTCGTCGGCTTGGCCAAGTGCGCCGACTGCACAAGGAAGAACATGAACTCCGAGACAGCTTCCAAGGATAAGCTAGATATAGCTCGTGCTTCATTTTCTGGCTAGCTATATTTCACTGTTTCAGGTCTTCAGGTAGCCATCAAGTGCAAGAATGGAAATGGCGAGTACGAGAGCAAGGTCGTCGGCGAGCTAGATAGCTCCGGCACATTCAGCATCCCCGTCGCCGCCGACCTCCACGGCGCCGAATGCTTTGCGCAGCTCCGCAGCTCGGGGAGCACGCCGTGCCCCGGGCAGGAGCCGTCCAAGATCGTGCCGTTGGCCGAGGAAGACGTCACGAACACCTTCGTCGCCGTCGCCGGCAAGACGCACTACCCGTCGGCGGAGTGCGCCTCGGCGACCATCTTCGATCCAATCAAGAAGCACTTCCACCATTTCCACAAGAAGCCCGTGCCACCGAAGCCGGAGCCTAAGCCGCAGCCCAAGCCGCAGCCAGCTCCCGATCAGTACCATCCTCCGACGCCGGCGTGCGGACCACCACCTTCACCGACTCCAATCTACCACCCTCCGGCCCAGCACTGAACCTGACCGACCCCTTCGCTCCACCACATTAAGCGATGTTGCTATGTCAATTCGTTGATCTTGAGTTGCTGCTTTGTTAGTTTCTGCAGAAGAAAGGTTGTGAGAACTGTGAGATTGGACTATTGGAGTGAATGTATCGAATATATATGTTCGATTTACAGGAGAGAGATTGTTTGTATGTTTATTGAATTATCTAAGTTCTTTCTGTGCTTTTCTCCTTGCAAGACTCTACAAGATTAAGTAGTTGATTTATGGTCATATGTAGGCTCATAGCTATGGGGCAAAATTACATTTTTTTTAATGTTCGGGATACCCCTCCGTTCCACATTAAAGAAGACAGCAACACCACCCCCATCGAGGCACTGTGTTCCAGCAGCCTTAGACTCAAACGTGGGTGGGAGACAGCACTGCAGAAGTGCTTCCCCACTGAGCCAGCGCTAAGTTCTCCAAAATGACACATTTTAGATAGAAAATATCAGATGTACACTTCCACACACAGGTCCCTCACACTGATGGGCCAAGGCTCACTTCCTGTTGCACCCAACGAAAGTCAGAGTACAACAAATCAATAAAACACAATACTGAAAAAAATAGAAAACATGCAACACGATAACATCCAAACATGCAACAAGGTGACAACCGTGCAACACCCTTGAAATGCAAAAGTGAAACAACTAGACAAAAATGTAACACCCTAAGTTGAAAATACATCACCCGAAAATCCAAAAATCCAATGAAAATACTATATAAATTAGAACATGCTACCTTGATTGATGACATATTACACCACGGCAAGGCACTGTCGAGACATGTGTTCTTGTAATGCAAAAATCACTACTATCTCGACATGCTCTAGATCGATGAATGCAACCAAAAACACTTGCCAAGCACCAACAAATTAATTGGGGGCAATCCCAATCTATGCATCCGTTCGTGACCAATTAAGTCAGGCCATTCACATGATCGGTCGGACACCGATGCAACAAAGGCCACTGCTTCACAGCTCACAGGCACATCTTTCGATTCACAAAAGGCAAGGCGAAAGCATGGTAAAAGACACCTTACATCATACTTGCATTGATGATGCACGGTGTCCCGATCTTCCGATAGGTTCGATTGGTTTCGTCGTAAGGACGCTGACGCTTTGAGGCTTTCGACCAGCAGATCGTCACCTCGCAATTCGCTACACCCGCATTTGATCGCCGTTATCAACCACGCTCACACGCGATCGACCTTACCACGAGGGTTATTGTTCCTGCAAGCAATCGAAGCAACTCACAAGAACAAGGAAGATGCAATCTGAATTGTATTGCGAATATGAATGAAGTTCACAATGTGGGGTTCCTCAAACCGATAAACGGTGAAACCGCAAAGTGGCGAATAATCTAAGAAAACCCAACCTAAACCGTGGCGGTGTGTATATATAGGGGTAACGTGAGGGGTTGACCTAGGTTGTGCGACCATGGGAAGAGGCGACACAACCTAGGCATTGACCCCGACACGCTTACAAGGCCCTATTAGGCCCAAAACGGTGTCGCAGCACCTAATGACTGGTCGTAGAGCGTGAGACCTAGTCGTAGCGCTGACTGGTCTGGTCGTAGTGCTGGCGAACCTTGTCGAGGAGCTTGAGATGTGGTTGTAGCGCCGGTCGAAACAGTCGTGTGCGCCGCGAACCTAGTCGAGGATCTTGAGACTTGGTCGTAGCGCCGCGGGATCGGTCGTAGGGCTTGTAGACACGGTCGTAGACTTGAGATGTGGTCGTAGCATCGGTGGTCTGCAGTCGTAGCGCCGCGAACCTAGTCGAGGATCTTGAGACTTGGTCGTAGCGCCGCGAGATCGGTCGTAGGGCTTGTAGACCGTCGTGACCTTGGGGATCCATTATTCCTAAGTAACAACGTATCACAATTATTAGGTAGTATACCATTCTCGCATAGATAAATTATTAGCACCTAGAAACGAGCTCACCTCATAATTTAAGTGACGTGCACGAGCTCTTGTCATAGGGCCTGTAGTTTCGCAATCGGATCCGTAGGATTTTGTGTAGTGTGTGTATCCAAGGAGTGATGTCCTCATCATCCTCCCCTCTTGAATTGGAGTCGTCCTCGACTCAAACTCATCCGCTTCTCCCACGTATGGCTTCAAATCGAAATGTTAAATGTGGGGCTAACCCCAAAATCTGCAGTAGCTCCAATTGATAGGCATTGTCATTTATCTTCTTAATTATCTTAAATGGTCCATCACTCTAGGCATCAATTTTGATTTTCTTAACTCGAAACCTGTCTTTCCTCAAATGCACCCAAACTAAATCACCTGTGCAAATTTTATTTCTTTCCTACCTTTACTTCAAAAGAACCCTATACTTTTCAGTCATACGCTCTATATTTTCTTTAGTTGTTTCATGCAACTTAAGAACAAATTCAGCACGCTTCTTAGCATCTAAATTAATGTGTTCAGAGGTAGGCAAAGGTAGTAAATCAATAGGAGCACGGGGGTTAAAACCATACACTACCTGAAACGGACTTACCTTGGTGGTGGAGTGTACCGACCTATTGTAAGCAAACTCAATGTGCGGTAAACACTCTTCCCACATCTTCAAATTCTTCTTTAAAACAGCCCGCAACATGGTGGATAACGTGCGGTTGACAACCTCCGTTTGTCCATCAGTTTGGGGATGGCACGTAGTAGAAAACAGCAGCTTTGTCCCCAATTTGTTCCAAAGTGATCTCCAAAAGTGGCTCAAAAATTTTGTGTCGCGATCCGAGACAATAGTATTGGGCACTCCATGTAAGCGAACGATTTCTCGAAAAAATAAATCAGCTATGTTTGTAGCATCATCGCTCTTGTGACAAGGTATAAAATGTGCCATTTTAGAAAATCGATCCACTACTACAAATATACTGTCTCTCCCCCTCTTTGTCCTTGGCAATCCTAAAACAAAATCCATAGAAATATCCTCCCAAGGGGCGCTAGGAATAGGGAGAGGCATATAAAGTCCATGTGGATTGAGACGGGACTTAGCTTTGTTGCATGTAGTGCAGCTAGCCACGTAGCGCTCAACATCGCGCCTCATCTTTGGCCAAAAGAAGTGGGCGGCCAGCACATCTTCTGTCTTCTTTGCTCCAAAATGTGCCATCAAACCTCCTCCATGCGCCTCCTGCAACAACAAAAGACGAACAGAGCTAGCTGGAATGCATAGCTTGTTAGCACGATAGATCAAATAATCAATTATCACATATTTATTCCATGTTCTCCCTCCTTTACAAAGCTCAAGCACTTCTTTAAAGTCCAAATCAGTAGCATATAACTCCTTAATGGCCTCTAAACCAAAAATCTTATGGTCAAGTTGAGATAACATGGTATAACGTCTAGAAAGCGCATCAGCAATTACATTGTCCTTACCTTTCTTATGCTTTATGACATATGGAAACGACTCAATAAATTCTACCCATTTAGCATGTCGTTTATTTAGGTTAGCTTGGCTTCTAATATGTTTTAGCGATTCATGATCTGAATGTATAACAAATTCTTTGGACCATAGATAATGTTGCCAAGTTTGAAGCACACGAACTAAAGCATACGCTTCTTTGTCATAGGTAGAATAATTCAGACTAGGCCCATTTAGTTTCTCACTAAATATGCAACGGTTTACCTTCTTGAATCAATACACCACCTATCCCAATCCCGCTAGCATCACATTCAATCTCAAAAGTCTTACCAAAATCGTGGAGTTGGAGTAGGGTGCTTGGGTGAGCTTCTCTTTCAATAAGTGGAATGCCTTCTCTTGCGCAGTCCCCATTGGAATGACACTTTCTTTGTCAATTCATTCAATGGTGCAACAATGGTGCTGAAATCCCGCACAAAACGTCGATAGAATCCAAGAAGTCCATGGAAGCTCCGCACTGTGACACGAGTGGGCGTCGGCCGCTTTGGATGGCTGCGAGCTTTGCCCCATCCACCTCAATTCCTGTGGTGTCACAACATAACCAAGAAACGCAACTCGATCGGTGCAAAAGGTGCACTTCTCAAGGTTACCAAACAAACGTGCATCTCTCAAGGCATTAAAAACAGCACGTATATGATTCAAGTGTAGCTCATGTGACTTGCTATAAATCAAGATATCATCAAAATAAACCACCACAAATTTCCCAATGAAAAGACGAAACCTCGCTCATTAATCGCATGAAGGTACTAGGTGCATTAGTTAGACCAAAAGGCATCACTAACCATTCATATAGTCCGAACTTAGTTTTAAAGCGCTTTCCATTCATTTCCCGCCATTCTAATCTGGTGGTAGCCACTTCAAAGTCAATCTTTGTGAAAATAATAGCGCCACTCAACTCATCAAGCATGTCGTCTAGCCTAGGAATAGGATGACGATACCTTATGGTAATATTATTAATGGCTCTACAATCAACACACATACGCCAAGTTCCATCTTTCTTAGGAACCAAAAGAACAGAACATCACAAGGACTAAGGCTTTCTCTTACGCACCCACGGTCCAAAAGATCTTGGACTTGTCGCTGAATTTCCTTAGTCTCCTCCGATTGGTCCTATATGCAAGACGGTTTGGCAAAGTCGCTCCGGAATCAAATCAATTTGATGCTCTATCCTCGAATAGGGGCAACCCTGGGTATCTCACTGAAATACATCCACATACTCCCGCAAAAGATTAGCAACAGCAGGAGGCAAAGAGCTAGATATATCTTCAAGTGAAAATAAAGCATCTTTGCATATCAAAGCATAGCATGGCAGCTCATTATCACAAATTTCAGCAAGCTCAGATTTAGTGGCAAACATGACACACCCTTTCAATTTAATTCCCTCGGCCTTGGAACTAGGCGCCACTTTCTCTTTTTTAGGTGGGTAAACATGTTTCGCTAATTGCTGATTTTCAGAATTATGTTCATTGGTGTTTCTTTCATTGCTAGCACGCTCTACTTCATCTTTCACAATTTCAGCAGGTGTCAAAGGCAACAACTTAATCTTCTTACCCCTATGTGAGAATGAGTTGGTATTAGCTCTACCATGGTGCAAAACATCATTATCATATATCCAAGGCCTACCGAGCAACAACGAGCATGCTTGCATAGGAACTACATCAAAGTCGGTACTATCTTTGTAATTACTAGCTGAAAATTGCACTCTCACAACTTTGTTTACCTTTAACTTACCACACGAATTGAACCATTGGATGTAGTAGGGACGTGGGTGTGGTTGTGTGGTCAAGCCAAGCTTCTCGACCATGTCAGAGCTTGCAAGGTTATTGCAACTCCCTCCATCAATGATGACTCTACAGGCTCTCTCTTTCACGAGGAATCTGGATTGAAACAAGTTGTGCCGCTGATTTTGTTCCGCTCTCTCCACTTGTGCGCTTAGCACTCGCTGCGCAACAAGGCTCACATGAGTCCCTGTGTCAACAGCAGCTACTTGTTCTTCTACATTATCAGCATCACTATCTGTCTCGCCTCCTCCACCTGCAATGTTAGCTGCAAGCACATACTCATCCTCAATATCACTAGCACTTACATAACCTCCGTCTTCGGTGGCAAGGTAGGCTCGCTGACTTGGGCAGTCCCTCATGACATGGCCCATTCCCTTGCAACGATGGCAAATAATCCCAGTCGTACGACCTGTGGAAGCAACCGAAGAAGAACTCTTGGCTGGGGCCTGCACACTAGTAGATTTGTTTACCTCGGGTGCATGTGTTGGTGTAGGAGGTGCTGCTGAACGCACCCTACTCGAGGAGGGGGCAGCAGACCGCGTAGCTGAAGGTTGGACTGTTTTAACGTGCCCTGATGTTGATCGTGGTGTGGACGTGCTTCCAAAATGGTTCCTTGGCCTCTGCTGTCGACCCTGCAATTCTTTTTCTGCCAAACAAGCAAGGTGGAACAATCTAGGAACACTATCATATTCTTTGTAATCAACTATGTCCTAAATTTCACGTATTAGTCCTCCATAAAAACGTGCCATAGCAGCCTCTTCATCCTCAATAATATCACAACGCAACATACTAATTTGTAGCTCCTGATAATATTCTTCTACAGATCTATTGCCTTGGTTTAAGCGCTGCAATTTCTTACGCAAGTCTCGTTTAAAAGAGTGTGGAATAAATCTGTTACGCATAGCAACCTTTAAAGCATCCCAGGTAGTAGGCGCTAATCCATCATTGCATACTCTACTCCACCAAATGATAGCAAAATTTTTAAATTCACTTGTAGCTTGCCTAACTCTATGCACTTCGGGAACTAAGTGAGCATTAAATTTCTGTTCTATCGTCATCTCCTAATCTAAATATACTTCAGCATCATAAGCACCCGCAAAAGATGGTATAGTGAACTTGACTTTAGAATATGGATCATCATTATCACGTGCATTATGTTGCGGAAAGTTATTACCTCTCATACCTTGACGGTTGAAGTTCAATCGGTTCCGTTGTCGTGCATCAAGGGCATCGCGGTTGCGCATCTCATTATCGTTATCGTTCTCATGGTCGTGGACTGCACCTTGAGGATCCACACGACCATTGTTCGGCGGTTGATTGGCCATACCATCAATACGTGCATTGAGTGTTGCAATGCTAGCATTGAGCTGTTGTAGTGTAGCATTTGTCTCTGCAAACTTCCTTTCGATGTCGTCATTAATAGCATGACGGTGCTCATCCAACACCCTTGTAAGCTCTTCCCTCACAACACAATCTTGCGCATTCAATTCCTCACCTGCCATTGTTAGTAGGAGACAAAAGACAACACAAATGTATTATCCCTACCAACTACTAGGTGGTGGAAGGTGGAATCACACACTCTCAAGCCGCCTTACCAAGCTCTTATGAATTTCTTACCAAATTGCAGCAGTGGTCCGATCGGAGAGGGTGGGATGTACGATCACAAGCGAGGCGAATGCGAGGATCCAAATCGAGGGCCAAAAGTACGTGGAGCTCGGACAGGTAATGTTTAGTAGCAAGGAGCAGCAATAATGAAATCAGATTAGCAATGTTAAATCAAAGTCCACAGTACTCGTCACAGTTGCTGGTCCAAACGCGCTCCTAGCACTAGCTCAAGCAAGCCGAAAGATAGGGTAGATACAAACACAAAAGAACGAAATTTGCAAGGCAACCGATATCTCTTGTGGGTGGTCGTGGAGCTCTGGTGGATTGTCGTAGACCAACTGAGGGTGGTCGTGAACCAACTAGGGTGGTCCTTTTTCTTTCTCTTTTTTGATTCTTTTTTTGATTCTTTCTTCTTTTTTTTTTGACTCACGAAACCCAACCTAGGGTTCCTCTTTTTTTTTTTTTTTTTTGCGCAAGTGACCTTGACTCACAACTCTTCAAAACCCTTTTCAGGCCTAAGGATAGATATAGGTCACAAACTTTTTCCGGAGAGCAGGGGTAATAAAAGATACTCTCTCTCTCTGAACTATGGCTATCTCTGTTTCGGCTATGGGATTTCTTCTCGGTCCTTGTTGGGTCGAACACGATATGATGAGTGTGTGGGTGTCCGAGAGCAACCAGAAACAGATAGACTTGCCGGGGCGAATACTGGCGGTGGTCGAACCCGAGAAGGTGGTCAAACTCGAGTAGGTGGTCGAATCCGACGAGGTGGTCGAACTCGATGTAGGTGGTCGAATCCGATCGATGGTCGAATCCGAGTAGGTGGTCGGATGGGAATGTTGGCTCGAGTAAGTGGTCGGATGGGGTGGTGTCACGAGTAAGTGGTCGGATGGGGGGTGACTCAATTCTCGGCTATAGCAGACAAACCCTAATTGCAACGGATGCAACAAAGGACAAGCCGAGATACACGATGACCAAAACAACAAAGACTCGACGCTAGAAACTAGATCACGGCGACTAGACCAGAACAAAGACACCGACGATGGACTCGAACTCAACAACGCGAATATCGAAAACAAAATTGCGAAAGACACAATGTGGTTTGGACAATGAAAGACTAAGATCTAAAACTTTTTGTAGGGCAATTTTACGGACTATAGGTGATGGAAAACAACTAACAAAAGGATAAACGAGATTACCTAACGGCAACCTTCGCTCGATACCAAATGATGATGCACGGTGTCCCGATCTTCCGATAGGTTCGATTGGTTTCGCCGTAAGGACGCCGACGCTTTGAGGCTTTCGACCGCCAGATCGTCACCGCAATCGCTACACCCGCACGATCGCCGTTATCAACCACGCCACACGCGATCGACCTTACCACGAGGGTTATTGTTCCCGCAAGCAATCAAGCAACTCACAAGAACAAGGAAGATGCAATCTGAATTGTATTGCGAATATGAATGAAGTTCACAATGTGGGGTTCCTCAAACCGATAAACAGTGAAACCGCAAAGTGGCGAGAATAATCTAAGAAAACCCAACCCTAAACCGTGGCGGTCTTTGTATATATATAGGGGTAACGTGAGGGGGTTGACCTAGGGTTGTGCAACCATGGGGAGAGGCGTACACAACCTAGGAATTGACCCCGACACGCTTACAAGGCCCTATTAGGCCCAAAACGGTGTCGCAGCACCTAATGACTGGTCGTAAAGCATGAGACCTAGTCGTAGCGCTGACTGGTCTGGTCGTAGTGCTGGCGAACCTTGTCGAGGAGTTTGAGATGTGGTCGTAGCGCTGACTGGTCTGGTCGTAGCGCTGGCGAACCTAGTCGAGGATCTTGAGACTTGGTCGTAGCGCTGGCAGGACTGGTCGTAGGGCTTGTAGACCTGGTCGTAGACTTGAGATGTGGTCGTAGCACTGGCTGGTCTGGTCGTAGCGCTGGCGAACCTAGTCGAGGATCTTGAGACTTGGTCGTAGCGCTGGCATGACTGGTCGTAGGGCTTGTAGACCTGGTCGTAGACCTTGGGGATCCATTATTCCTAAGTAACAACAGATCACAATTATTAGGTAGTATACCATTCTGCATAGATAAATTATTAGCACATAGAAACGAGCTCACCTCATAATTTAAGTGACGTGCACGAGCTCTTTGTCATAGGGCCTTGTAGTTTCGCAACTGGATCCGTAGGATTTTGTGTAGTATGTGTATCCGAAGGAGTGATGTCCTCATCATGCATGCATCCATCCCAAGGTGGATCCAAAAAAATGAGTCACAGGGGTTATTGGGGTCACTACACACTAATCTCACTTAAGTTTATAGAATAATCTCTTCTATAGATAGTGTGTTACCATGATTATATTTAAGATCGTCGGGGTCACATGATCTTGTTCACTATACTTGGATCCACCCCTGCATGCATCAACGACACTTGCAAGGTACACCAGAAATCACCATTGCATTCTTGATCATAACAGACAAGACTGGATTACTGGAAGACGAGAACCATCAGTAATGTAACTTAATCAGAGGTACTACTCGATCCATTTTTTTACTTGACGTCCTAGAATCTGTGTCGTTAAACTTTTGACAACCAATTGATTTAAAATGATCTAAATTGACTATATAGATATTATATTATTAGATTTGTCGCTAAAAATACTTTCATAATATTATAATTTTATTAGTATATCTTAATGTAAAGTTACAAAAAGTGACGGTCAAAGTCGCATCTCGGAGACCGTAAGCGGAGGGAGTATTTCATATGCTTCTATTTGCACATCTACGGCGAGATCACTTTTTCTTAGCGCGAATGTAGAAAGCAAAAGGATGAACGCCTACGGGATCATATACTGTAAGTTCACCGTACTACAACTAATGAATTACGATGTTTGTGTTAATTTCGCTTTTCTGTTTTTCACGAACGTAAAGTATGTATCAACAAAACTGTACAATACTACTATTTAAGGGCAAAACGAAAGGCAAATTAAAGAAGCAAGCAATCATTTGGAAGTACTACTGCCCTTTTTATAAAACAAATACTGATCACTGTCCTACATACGCTGTGCTACTTAACCAACCAGCTGCTATAGCCGAGTTGACACGAGGACTAACAGGAGATCATATCTGTGGGGACCCCGGTAATTATCTCCATAAGACCGAGATTAGACAAGGTCTTAGGGACATAATTACGGGTCTCCGGTAAATGAATTCCAATTTAACCCTATCCAAGTGAGAGGCTTAGCCGAATACTAGAGCCTCAACGATCATGCGCGCTGCTCCCTTGCGAGCGCTACATGATTGTCGATTCTCCCTCGATTCGAAGCACTACACTCGGTGGGTTAAATGGGACTTCATCAACAACGAGTATGACATATATTGGTTCCCAAGATCAATGACCAATATACTCATACCTCATCCAACGTTGATTACATCCATACAACGCATACAACAAGGAATGAAAGACATACCGCATAATAGTTAAGGTCTACGCTTTATACAAACTACCGACCGCCAAATTTAAAACAGAGTATCAAGTAGCAATGAATTAAATAGATAAAGCAAAAGACCAGCGTGGTATGCCCAACACCCATCGGCAACCGATCGGGTTAAATGGCAAGACACTACTCGTTAGTGTCGCCAAGTCGACACTAGCGAGATCGCCGTAATCATAACCTTCCTCACCGAAAAGGCCAAGAACATCCGCCGAGTACAAGTGTACTCGCAAGTCTTACACAAATAAAAATAGTTATGCATAAGGGTCATTCAAAGGATGGCTCATATTGGTTTAGTTTTGCGAAAGAGACGCAACAATTAACACCCTACACATACTAGTTTTTCATGTGCCCATTTTAAAATCAGATTTGAAGTAGAAGTAAAGCATATAGTAAAGCATTTCAGAATAAACAATTGAATCATGTAAAGACCAAAGTGGCAGCCCACTTTGATGAACTAAACACATGAACATCCTGCTCATGACGAATACCAAGTTCAACCACAATTTTAATTAAAAGTCTAACAATAAGCACCACAAATTTCAAGCGGTCATCCATAACCGTGGACACGGCTATTCGAATAGATTGATACCCGCAGGTGTACTACTTACCCACACGACTTGATTAGCCCGTTAGCCTCCGGATGCCTCCAAAATAGCATACTTCCTATGGTATGCCGGCTGTAAATCAAGATATAGTCATTTTCAAAGAAGAAAGCCCTATTGAGCTAAGTCCCCTTGTGAGATGGTTCCTTGCCTAGTACAAGCGTCGATAGCACTTGCTAGGGGCTCACAAGTTATATTGGAAATACCGATGCAATCAAAACAAAGAATTGGTGCTCCTTGCACACTATAAAGGATTACACCGCCCTCAAAGAACATAGGATTTCACGGCCGCTATGCCCCTTACACCACCAAGGACTTAACACAATAAAACCCTCCCTACTTAACCATACGGCTCCCAACCCGCGGTGGCAAAGACGAGTGTTGCTTGAACAAGAGGTACCCAAAGTTCGGTCCTCAATTGTCCGCACAAGTCCTTCCACTTACCCAATGCTCGTGCACAAAGCACCATCACTAACCAACACTTGTCCTGACCAAAACTCTTTTAAAATGACAAAATTTTACTCATAAAACAGCTGCAAAGATCTGAAGTAAAATCATAAAGTAAGAGTTGTGTGTATCCCAAAACCGACGGTTATTCTCGACGATCGAACTACCGTATCTAGACTTGCATGGCTAAGCAATTCTATAACCCATAATTCACACATCCTATCTTAAGCATATAGGAGTTGGCATAATTCAAGATTAACCTCAAGCATAGGACATAACTATACTACACATCACAAAGATATTGACATTATCAAAATAGCATGCAAGCAATTATCATTGCACTATCTTAACCAAAACTGGGATCAAATATGATGCAAAAGAAAGTTCAAATGATGCTTGCCTTGCTGGTAAAGTAGCTGCTCACTCTCGGTAGCGTAAGTGTCGATATCAATATGCTCGGATCTATATAATTATAACATCAAATAAATACCAAGAAAACAACTCAAGAATAAAAATGCTCAAAAATGCATGATTTTTCTACAGTAGTTAGATCATGATTTTAAATGATTTCTGGTGAAAGAATTATTTCATTTTGATTTAGTATATGAAAGTTATAATGGTTTGAATTTCAGATTTCGATAAGTCGTCATTATGTAATTTAATTATGAAGTGAAATTTTGTAGAACAGTGGTGAGTACATGGATTACATAGATAAATAGGCAATATTAATACAAGTTCAGAATAGTTGAGTTTATCCCATTTGGAGTTCTTATGATTTACTTATTGATTTTCAAAGTTATCACCTTTATAATATACAAATAATGGAGTTAAGGAGTGTATTCTCCCAAAATAGTTTCTGTGACTGAGGCAATGTGGAGACCATTTTTAGAATTAAGTTCACTGAAAATGAAAATTATCAAAAGTGGTCTCACTGTTTTGAGCTTCCAATAATTACTTATGCATTTTTGAAATTAGCATCATTTTCCTATTGTACAAATAATGGTTTTAATGGATTAATCTCCAAATAAAGCTCTCTGCTACAGAGACAAGTTTGAAACAAATTTTAATATAAAGTTTACTAAAAGTGAAAATTTCGTATGGTTTCATGCGATTTGGAGTTAAAACCAATTAGTTATGCATTTTAGAAGTTATTCATATTTTTTCATGTGTCAATAATTCATTTTCAGAATTTCTTAATCGGCTAATACTTTTCTTACCGAAGCGCGCTAGCCGCAGACGCCGACGGCGGGCCGGGTCAAGGTTTTGACTCACCAATATTGACTCGGTCTCGGCCGCTTCTAACTAAAGGCGATTTCGCGAATACGCTTCTACTTCAAGAATGTGTAAACTCATTCTAATCACACTAAGAATACGCTTTGCTTTAAACGAAAACGCACACTATACTCTACACATCCTCTTAACTCGCTGCTCGGCCCACATGTAATAGGGTTATTAGTTGTTTTAATGACCATTACTCAATTTAATCAACGCTAGTTTAAACTAATCGCCATCGCTTTCGCCGAATCCGACAACGGTCCGGCGCCTCGCTGAAGCTTGCCCGGCTCGCCGGTGCCGTGGTCCACGCCGCGCGACAAGGCCGTAAACGGTACCTAATAGCCGTGCGATCCTAGGGGTACCTTCAATCGAGTTGGGACGGCCAGAAGCGGCGCGCAACGCCAAGCGCGTGGCTTTCGGTCCAACGAGGCAAGGATGACCCGACGACACAAAGACTAAACTAATGCAAGCATAGGCTTCCTAGAGGTTCCATGAAGGTTACCGAGGGTGGAGATGGCCGAGAAGCTTGGAGGTGGGTTGCCCACGGCAATGGCGACAGTGGCGGCAATCTTCACGAGGAGAGGTCAACCTGCGCCATGAAACCAACAAAGAAGAGTTGGGGAAGGACAAGGGGATAGTGAAGACGGTGTAAACGGAATCAATCGCGAAATGGCTCACCACGAAGACGATCGGGCGATGAACAGTGGTATCGCCGACAAAAGGGGAAGATCCAAATTCGAGCGATCCTGCAATGCATCGACTAGATGGGTTGAGGAGAAAAGAAAGTGGGGTTAAGTGACACTCCATGACGCGCTCAGTCGAGCATAATACCTCTCGAAGACAAGGGTTGGCACGGAGAGGTCTCGGCGTGCTCTAGAGCTTCCAATGGCGCCACTGTGGTGCGGAGCTACAAGAGGAAAACAAGGTCCAAAATGAGCTAAAATGGATAAGGCATGGATCAAGGAGGTGGGCGAAACCATGCGGAGGAACTCACCTGTAGAGAGCAAGCACCACCTCTCTTTCCTCGCACCGAGAGGAAAGATGAGGAAAAGGAGGCGCTGAGGTGACTTAAGCACGGAAGGAGACGGAGATGAAGGCGTGAAACGGAGAAGCTCTAGGAGTGGTTGCATGCGCGCGGTGGCTAGCGGAGGTGACGGAGCTCCAACGGCCGAGCAGCAGTGCGGCCGCGTGGCAAAGCCGCTCGCGCCTTCCGCCCGAGGTAGGAGATGGTTATGACAAGCGGCCCGGCTTGGCAGCGACACGCGCGAGAGTGCGGTGGAACCGGTCCATTAGATCGAAACGGACGGCCGGTATTAGAAAGGGGGTGCTCGGGCCGTGACGGCGGGTACGAGATCCGGGCCATCGAGTTCCGACGGGCGTCCAAGTGCGGTGCCGCTATGACGCGGTCGAGTCAAGCCGCCGTGGTCGGACCCGAGTCCGACTGGTCCGAGCCCTAGGAACAAGCATCAGCTTGATCGATTCTATTTTATTTGATTCTAGTTTGATGAGGCTTTATAAATAGAAATAAATTTCTAAAAATTCGAGATTGATCGTGGGTGTTCCTGGATGATGTAGTTCCCATAGAAATTATAAAACCCTACTCTTCATCATATATTTTGTGATATATAAATTCAAACATGTTGTATGTCTATGAATGTTGTTTGAATTTTAGTTAGGTTCAAAATAGTCCCAAAATTTGGAAAATTATATTAATTCATGAAAATTAATGTAGTATTTAAATAAATTGGTTCCAGATCATGATCACAAACTTTTATCACTGTTTTGAATTGAAGCGTGAATTTTGATGTGTATGTCCACCTCAAATTAGATTTTCCAAGTACAATATATTATGAAATGATTTGAATTTGATAATGCATGTCGTTGAAATACATATTAATCCAATTTAATTAGTTGGGGCTGTGACAAACCTCCCCCCCTTACAAAAGATCTCGACCCGAGATCTGGGTGGAGAAGAATTAGAAGATTTTCATTGGAAGTTATAATTCATGTTGTCTTGATTTCCTTCAAAGATAGTGCTGACAAGTTATAATTTACATTAATATGTTTTACCTTTCCTTTCTTGATACGAAGGCACTTCATGTAGAGAAGAGTTCGATATGCTTCGCGATCCGGCCTTCACGCTCCCAAGTTGCTTCGCCTTCCGTGTGGTTGCTCCATTGACCTTGACGAACTTGATGTTACGATTCCTAGTCTTACGCCGCTTCTCAAGGATACGAATCGGGCCCTCTCGATAAGATAGATCGGGTTGCAAGTCGAGTTTATCCAACTCGGTTGCTTCCGTTGGGACTCGAAGACATTTCTTGAGTTGGGAGACATGGAAGACGTCATGCACGTCTGAAAGCGATGGTGGCAACTCCAACTGGTACGCCACCGATCCCACCTTAGCTAGAATACGGAAAGGTCCAATATAGCGAGGTGCTAACTTACCTTTGATTTGGAAACGACGAACTCCTTTCATAGGAGAGACTTTAAGATATACATGATCGTCCACTTCGAAACTCAACTCGCGACGACGACGATCGGCATAAGACTTCTGACGTGATTGAGCGCCCTAAGTCGCCGCGAATGACACGGACTTGTTCTTCAAAGATCTTCCACCAAGGTCGGGCCATAGAATGGCCTCTCCCGCTTCGGACCGCTTAAAGGCATTCTACAAGCTCTCCCATACAACGCTCGAAGGCGACATTTGAATGCTTGATTGGAAACTATTGTTGTAGGAGAACTCCGCAAACGGTAAACATTTTTCCCAACTATCGCTGTAGGATAACACACATGCCCGAGAAGGTCTTCCAAAACTTGGTTTACCCTCTCGCTTGTCCATCCGCTTATGGGTGATAAGCGAGCTAAAAGATAGGTGGTCCCCATCGCTTATGTAAACATTCTCGAAATAGGACGTGAATTGAGGGCCTCTATCGGAAACTATTACCTTTGGAACACCGTGGAGACAAACAATCCTTGCAATGTAAAGCTCCGCTAACTTGTCCCCACGGTAGATGGTCTTGATAGGAATGAAGTGAGCAACTTTCACAAACGGTCTACAATTACCCATATAGAATCGAATCCACTTTTAGTTCTAGGAAGGCCGTGATAAAATCCATGCCAACTTCTTCCCATTTCCACCGGGAATGGGCAGGATCTAGAGTGCCACCGGCTTCAAATGCTCACCTTGACTCTTTGACATAGATCGACTCGGCCACATATCGTGCAACGTGCGCTTCATTCGGCTCCACCACGCTTTCTTTTTCAAATCTTGATACATTTTTGTACTCCGGGTGGATAGAGAATTTGAGTTATGAGCCTCCTTGAGAATCAATTCCTCAAGTGGCGATCAAATGGTACCACCATACGGTTTCCAAACCATAGAGTACCTTGTGCATCTTGCCTAAAACATTTTGCCTTGCCTTGTTTTATCGGGCCTAAGATTTGAGCCACTTCCGCATCGTTTTCCGCTTCTAATCTGGTCCTCAAGTGTGCAAGTCACACCGAGGGCTGCAAGCTAACCTTCTTCAACTATCTCCGTGTAGGCCTTGCAATGCAGCACATAAGCCCGCAGAAAAAGGGTTACCGACAAACGCTTGCACCGAGATTTTCTCGCTCAATGCGCCGCCACGACATTAGCCTTCCCTGGATGATAATGGAGTCCCATATCATAATCTTTAATCAACTCAAGCCATCTTCTTTGTCTCAAGTTCAGTCGGCTTGGGTGAAAATATATTTAAGGCTCTTATGATCGGTGTAGATCTCGCAACGACATCGGATGAGGTAATGCCGCCAAATCTTCAAGGCATAAACTACACCGCGAGCTCTAGGTCGTGTGTGGGATAATTGGTCTCATGGGGCCTCAATTGCCTTGACGCAGAGGCCACCACTCGGCCGCCTTGCATAAGCACACAACCGAGCCCATGGCGAGATGCATCACAAGAGATATCAAAGCTCTTGTGAATGTCCGCGTAACAAGCACGGAGCTTCCGTCGCATTCTTCGTGGTTTGAAAGCTTTGCTCACATTCTGCCCACTCGAATTTCTTTTCTTTCTTCGTGTTGGGTCATAGGCTTTGCAATTTTTGAGAAATTCTTGATGAACCTACGGTAGTACCCGCAAGTCCAAGAAAACTACGAATGTCGTGACGCTCTTGGGTTGCTTCCATTCAAGGACATCTCGCACCTTACTAGGATCAACAACGACACCACCTTTAGATAGGATATGTCCCAAGAAACTAACCTCTCAAGCCAAAATTCACATTTGCTGAATTTGGCGACAAATGATGGTGGCGGCTTTTCTAACACTAGTCTCGGATGTTGCTCATGCTCAAGATCGACTTAGAGTAGATAAGGATATCGCCAATGAAAACCACTACAAACCGATCCAAGTATTCCATGAACACCGAATTCATGAGGTTCATGAAATAAGTCAGCATTGGTCAAACCGAAGGACATGACCGTACTCGCATAAACCGTAACGAGTAGAGAAGGCGGTCTTCTAATGTCCTCGGTTCTAACTTTAATCTGATGGTAGCCTAATCTCAAGTCAATTTTGGAGAACACCTGAGCTCCACTAAGTTGATCAAATAGGTCATCGATCCGCGGGAGCGGATACTTGTTCTTGATGGTGACCTCATTCAACGGACGGTAGTCAACACACATCCGTAGACTCTTGTCTTTCTTCTTGACAAAGAGAGCCGGGCATCCCCAAGGCGAGGAGCTAGGCCTCGATGAAACCCTTGTCTTGCAACTCCTGTTGTTCTTTCAATTCAGCTAGCTCATTGGGCGGCATCCGATACGGCCTTTTGAGATGGGCGCGGTACCGGTGCAAGCTCAATGACAAACTCTACCTCTCGGTCAGGGGGCATGCCTGGAAGTTCTTCAGGGAACACATCAGGATACTCACTCACTATTGGTACCTCCTCTAGTGTGAGAGAGGTACTCGCCTCTAAAGCATATAGGTGAGAACTACCCACTAGAGGTGCAAAGACGACCTGGATGCCGCCCTCGCTAGTCATCAAATAGACCGGTGGGCACAATCAATCTTTCCCGATTCTTAGATAACCAATCCATTCCTAAGATGACATCGATGCCCACCGAACTTATCACTATTAAGTTTATCAAAAGTTAACATTTTGTATTTCAATTTTTACGCCCGGCTGCACTTGATCGGCGAGAAAACCGACTCGGGACCGATATGATAAGGTGGGTGTAGTGTATGTATCTTAAATTGGTTAATTTCAGCATACTCGCTTTTAATAAAGGAATGGGATGCTCCGTAATCAAATAGAACCGATGCAGACATGAATTAACAAGTAATGTACCTAGCACGACGCCGTGCGCGCGGTCGCCTCCTCTCGCCGAGACGTGGTTGACGCGACCACGCATGCCGGGTGGAGTAGGTGCTACTCTGGGGGTGGCGTGGCCTCGCCGAGCCGGGCCGTGGTGCCGCGCGCGTACGCCCGGGCATCCTCGCCGCTGGCGAGGCATCTGCGAAGCATAGTGGCCCCGACGCCAAAGTGGAAACAGATGACGCCGGCTTGTATGCCCCGCGATCAGTGGTCTCGCCCCATTGTCTTCTTGAGCCGGTGGAGAAGGTCGTGGAGGTGCCACAGAGACCTCGATGGTGTTGGGGGCACGAGGTGCCCGAGGTAGTCCCGGCGTGGCTCGAAATCGCCACTCGCCATCGCTGCCCGAAAGCCTTCCTCCTCTTCTCGACTCATCCACCGCAAGCTCTCATGCTCCACCACGATCGCCTTGTTGACCGGATGCCGAAAACTCCGGAATCGTGTGCAGCTAAAACAAGCCGCAACTCCTCCGATAGCCCATGGAAGAACTCGTTCGCGACGAGCGCCGCCGAGACGCCGTCCGAGCATACCGCCAAGTAGTTGAAGTCATGCGGTACTCGCGACGGTCCTCCGCCTCGCCTCAAAGCAGGAACCGCCGCCGCTGAATAAGCGGCACTCCCTCCGTATATGGGCCTCTCGAACTGCCCCGAACTCGCCCCAAGTCGGGGCGTGACTAGCCGCTGCATGGCGAATAACTATCCCACCACGCTGCCGCACTCCGCCAACCGTAGCCGCAAACAAGACTCTCTCGACTCCGGTACACCGGGCAATGTTCGCTTCTTCTCAATGTTGTGTAACCAATCCTCCGCCTCCATCGGGTCCTTGCCGCCCGCAAACGCCGGAGGGTTGGTCCGCTGAACTCGCCGAGACCTCCGGACGCCGGTGTGGGCGGCTCCTCCCGCGGAATGGGAGCTGGAGCGTGTTGCGCACGATCGCCTCAAGCATCCGGTCCGGTCCATCCGGTTGCGCCAATCATCATCATGAACTCGACCATGGATGGCGGCGGAGGAGCACTCCTCGCCGTCCACACCTGCGAGACGGCGGTCGAGAGGGCTCGCCATGCTCAGCGGCCGCCGGGATGACCGTCCTCGATCGTAGAAATCGCCGAGGTGCTAGACGCGGTGCCCTAGATGGGGATGGGGGCCTCACGCGCAGGCTCCCGATCGCGAGTCGGTCCTGTCATCCTGTATTGGACAAGGATGGTTAGTAAATAAGATAAAAGCCACTACTTGGCCATACATGCATAATCAATATCAAAAGCAAGAAAATTGTAACATCGAATAGAACACCAAACAATAAGCAACATAAACCAAATTCGACACAACTCGTACATAGACGCATGAGGCTTATGGTTACAACGAAATAGTAGTGTTTGCAAATAAACATAACAGATTCGACATCTACTACCCTATTACATAAACCTAAGGATACAAGCTCAAACATAGAGCTCCTCCCTCTAACAAATTAGATATTATTCCGGCCAAAGTTCACCTGAAATTGCCCAGAGATGTGCCCTGTGGGATCCAGATCATCGTGGTCCCCTAGATTAGGAAGGCGCAAGGGTGATCCTATGGCGCATTATGACCTTCTACCACGGTAGGCGACATTCTGGGCGCAGAAGATAAGGAGATCATATTAGTGCCATATAGCACACTAGGATGAATGAGCCTCATGTCATGCATGAGCCTTAAGTGCTCTCGAGCTTCAATGAGACGCCGTCGCCTCCCACAACTCATGCACCATGCAGCGATGCATCCGATCCATGGTGTGCACGGTCTTGCCGCTTGTCGGACTGAGGGTCTTCGCGAACTGAATTCTAGCAAACGAGTTCACATCCCTAGCGCGTGCACGCATCGGAAAGTGATCATACGGGGGCTGGGCTAACTCTGTCAGGTCGTAGCGGAGACGACTCATGGCCACCAAGGCCACCTCTTGTAACGCCATGGCCTCCGAAGTGCCACGCTACCGAAGCGTAAGGTATGCTCCCGTGACTTGTCGAGCAATGATATCTATCACGCCATAAATTCCTCCATCCCTGGTCCTCGATCACGGCGGTAGATGGAATAAGTGGGCTGATATGTGAAGTTCGCCCTCCACATCATGTCTCGCAGCAACGCCGGGTATCCATCCACTCCTTCAGCTTGAGTTTCCCGGACAAGGTACTGAGGGTTCATCTAAAGGCAAGAAGGCAAGGTAAGTTAGTTTCATAAACCAAAACAGATCAGAGAGAAAAGATACTAAGATGGATAAGGAATAAAAGATATTCTTAACTTAAACTTTCGAAAGAAATTTGATAATTTCAAAATATTTTGACTCGGATGGTTTACTAACTCTAACGCCAATACCTCTAACCTACAACAAGATGGCTCGATACTAACGCTGGGGACCCGGTAATTATCTCCATAAGACCGAGATTAGACAAGGTCTTAGGGACATAATTACGGGTCTCCGGTAAATGAATTCCAATTTAACCCTATCCAAGTGAGAGGCTTAGCCGAATACTAGAGCCTCAACGATCATGCGCTGCGCCTCCCTTGCGAGCGCTACATGATTGTCGATTCTCCCTCGATTCGAAGCACTACACTCGGTGGGTTAAATGGGACTTCATCAACAACGAGTATGACATATATTGGTTCCCAAGATCAATGACCAATATACTCATACCCTCATCCAACGTTGATTACATCCATACAACGCATACAACAAGGAATGAAAGACATACTGCATAATAGTTAAGGTCTACAGTTTATTACAAACGGCCGACCGGCCAAATTTAAAACAGAGTATCAAGTAGCAGCGGAATTAAATAGATAAAGCAAAAGACCAGCAGTGGTATGCCCAACACCCATCGGCAACCGATCAAGTTAAATGGCAAGACACTACTCGTTAGTGTCGCCAAGTCGACACTAGCGAGATCGCCGTAATCATAACCTTCCTCACCGAAAAGGCCAAGAAACATCCGGCCGAGTACAAGTGTACTGCAAGTCTTACACAAATAAAAATAGTTATGCATAAGGGTCATTCAAAGGATGGCTCATATTGGTTTAGTTTTATAAAAGAGACGCAACAATTAACACCCTACACATACTAGTTTTTCATGTGCCCATTTTAAAATCAGATTTGAAGTAGAAGTAAAGCATATAGTAAAGCATTTCAGTAATAAACAATTGAATCATGTAAAGACCAAAGTGGCAGCCCACTTTGATGAACTAAACACATGATCATCCCGTTCATGACGAATACCAAGTTCAACCACAATTTTAATTAAAAGTCTAACAATAAGCAGCCACAAATTTCAAGCGGTCGTCCATAACCGTGGACACGGCTATTCGAATAGATTGATACCCTGCAGGGGTGTACTACTTTACCCACACGACTTGATTAGCCCGTTAGCCTCCAGATGCCTCCGAAAATAGCATACTTCCTATGGTATGCCGGCCGTAAATCAAGATATAGTCATTTTCAAAGAAGAAAGCCCTATTGAGCTAAGTCCCCTTGTGAGATGGTTCCTTGCCTAGTACAAGCGTCTAATAGCACTTGCTAGGGGCTCACAAGTTATATTGGAAATACCGATGCAATCAAAACAAAGAATTGGTGCTCCTTGCACACTATAAAGGATTACACTGGCTCCTCAAAGAACATAGGATTTCACGGTCGCTATGCCCTTACACCACCAAGGACTTAACACAATAAAACCTCCCCTACTTAACCATACGGCTCCCAACCCGCGTGTGGCGACGAGTGTTGCTTGAACAAGAGGTACCCAAAGTTCGGTCCTCAATTGTCCAAACAAGTCCTTCCACTTACCCAATGCTCGTGCACAAAGCACCATCACTAACCAACACTTGTCCGACCAAAACTCTTTTAAAATGACAAAATTTTACTCATAAAACAGCTGCAAAGATCTGAAGTAAAATCATAAAGTAAGAGTTGTGTGTATCCCAAAACCGACGGGTTATTCCGACGATCGAACTACCAGTATCTAGACTTGCATGGCTAAGCAATTCTATAACCCATAATTCACACATCCTATCTTAAGCATATAGGAGTTGGCATAATTCAAGATTAACCTCAAGCATAGGACATAACTATACTACACATCACAAAGATATTGACATTATCAAAATAGCATGCAAGCAATTATCATTGCACTATCTTAACCAAAATGGATCAAATATGATGCAAAAGAAAGTTCAAATGATGCTTGCCTTGCTGGTAAAGTAGCTGCTCACTCTCGTAGCGTAAGTGTCGATATCAATATGCTCGGATCTATATAATTATAACATCAAATAAATACCAAGAAAACAACTCAAGAATAAAAATGCTCAAAAATGCATGATTTTTCTACAGTAGTTAGATCATGATTTTAAATGATTTCTGGTGAAAGAATTATTTCATTTTGATTTAGTATATGAAAGTTATAATGGTTTGAATTTCAGATTTGATAAGTCGTCATTATGTAATTTAATTATGAAGTGAAATTTTGTAGAACAGTGGTGAGTACATGGATTACATAGATAAATAGGCAATATTAATACAAGTTCGAATAGTTGAGTTTATCCCATTTGGAGTTCTTATGATTTACTTATTGATTTTCAAAGTTATCACCTTTTATAATATACAAATAATGGAGTTAAGGAGTGTATTCTCCCAAAATAGTTTCTGTGACCGAGGCAATGTGGAGACCATTTTTAGAATTAAGTTCATTGAAAATGAAAATTATCAAAAGTGGTCTCACTGTTTTAGAGCTTCCAATAATTACTTATGCATTTTTGAAATTAGCATCATTTTCCTATTGTACAAATAATGGTTTTAATGGATTAATCTCCAAATAAAGCTCTCTGCTACAGAGACAAGTTTGAAACAAATTTTAATATAAAGTTTACTAAAAGTGAAAATTTCCGTATGGTTTCATGCGATTTGGAGTTAAAACCAATTAGTTATGCATTTTAGAAGTTATTCATATTTTTTCAATGTGTCAATAATTCATTTTCAGAATTTCTTAATCGGCTAATACTTTTCTTACCGAAGCGCGCTAGCATGCAGACGACGAGGCGGGCGGGTCAAGGTTTTGACTCACCAATATTGACTTCGGTCTCTACGCTTCTAACTAAAGGCGATTTCGCGAATACGCCTTCTACTTCAAGAATGTGTAAACTCATTCTAATCACACTAAGAATACGCTTTGCTTTAAACGAAACGCACACTATACTCTACACATCCTCTTAACTCGCTGCTCGCCCACATGTAATAGGGTTATTAGTTGTTTTAACGACCATTACT
Source organism: Ampelocalamus luodianensis (assembly GCA_036346255.1). Lineage (NCBI taxonomy): Eukaryota > Viridiplantae > Streptophyta > Magnoliopsida > Poales > Poaceae > Ampelocalamus > Ampelocalamus luodianensis. The sequence continues at coordinate 10,381,367 of CM070635.1, read as the reverse complement.
CAATTTAATCAACGCTAGTTTAAACTAATCGCCATCGCTGGTGGTAATCCGACAACGGTCGGCGCTCCGCGAAGCTTGCTCCGGCTCGCCGGTGCCGTGGTCCACGCCGCACGACAAGGCCGTAAACGGGTACCTAATAGCCGTGCGATCCTAGGGGTACCTTCAATCGGAGTTGGGACGGCCGGTAGCGGCGGCGCAACGCCGCCAAGCGGCGGTGGCTTTCGGTCCAACGAGGCAAGGATGACCCGACGACACAAAGACTAAACTAATGCAAGCATAGGCTTCCTAGAGGTTCCATGAAGGTTACCGAGGGGTGGAGATGGCCGGAGAAGCTTGGAGGTGGGTTGCCCACGGCAATGGCGACAGTGGCGGCAATCTTCACGAGGAGAGGTCAACCTGCGCCATGAAACCAACAAAGAAGAGTTGGGGAAGGACAAGGGGATAGTGAAGACGGTGTAAACGGAATCAATCGCGAAATGGCTCACCACGAAGACGACTGGACGATGAACAGTGGTATCGGCCGACAAAAGGGGAAGATCTAAATTCGAGCGATCCTGCAATGCATCGACTAGATGGGTTGAGGAGAAAAGAAAGTGGGGTTAAGTGACACTCCATGACGCGCCGATCGAGCATAATACCTCTCGAAGACAAGGGTTGGCACGAGAGGTCCTCGGTGCGTGCTCTAGAGCTTCCAATGGCGCCAGCGTGGTGCGGGAGCTACAAGAGGAAAACAAGGTCCAAAATGAGCTAAAATGGATAAGGCATGGATCAAGGAGGTGGGCGAAACCATGCGGAGGAACTCACCGTGTGTAGAGAGCAAGCACCACCTCTCTTTCCTCGGACCGAGAGGAAAGATGAGGAAAAGGAGGCGCTCGGAGGTGACTTAAGCACGGGAAGGAGACGGAGATGAAGGCGTGAAACGGAGAAGCTCTAGGAGTGGTTGCATGCGGCGGTGGCTAGCGGAGGTGACGGAGCTCCAACGGCCGGAGCAGCGAGTGCGCCGCGTGGCAAAGCCGCTCGCGCCCTTCGCCCGAGGTAGGAGATGGTTATGACAAGCGGCCCGCCGGCAGCGGCACGCGCGAGAGTGCGGTGGAACCGGTCCATTAGATCGAAACGGACGGTGGTATTAGAAAGGGGGTGCTCGCCGTGACGGAAGGGTACGAGATCCGCCATCGAGTTCGACGGGCGTCCAAGTGCGGTGCCGTTAAGTGACGCGGTCGAGTCAAGCCGCGTGGTCGGACCGAGTCCGACTCAGTCCGAGCCTAGAATGCATCGCTTGATGATTCTATTTTATTTGATTCTAGTTTGACTGAGGCTTTATAAATAGAAATAAATTTCTAAAAATTCTGAGATTGATCGTGGTGTTCTGGGATGATGTAGTTCCCATAAAAATTATAAAACCCTACTCTTCATCATATATTTTGTGATATATAAATTCAAACATGTTGTATGTCTATGAATGTTGTTTGAATTTTAGTTAGGTTCAAAATAGTCCCAAAATTCTGGAAAAATTATATTAATTCATGAAAATTAATGTAGTATTTAAATAAATTGGTTCCAGATCATGATCACAAACTTTTATCACTGTTTTGAATTGAAGCGTGAATTTTGATGTGTATGTCCACCTCAAATTAGATTTTCCAAGTACAATATATTATGAAATGATTTGAATTTGATAATGCATGTCAGTGAAATACATATTAATCTAATTTAATTAGTTGGGGCTGTGACAATATCGATCGGTGCGTGATCAATTCAACGGACGACATTAATTCGAGACCTGTAAATTCGGCGCCAAAAGTTAGCTCCCCTCTCAGATCATATCACTCCACCTTTTTTTCCTTGTCCTCATCGAGATGTACGATCAATGCAGACGCCTATATAAACCGTTCATGGCCTCTCCTTGCTCTTCACCCATCTCCAATTCTCCATCGCCACTCAACACAAGCCATAGCTTGCTAGAGTTGCACAATGAGAGCTGCACCAAGAGGTCTGATCTATGGTGTTTGCGCCATTTTGATGGCGATCGCCGTTGCGAGCGCTGCAGATGGCAAGGCGGCGTCGGTCGTCATCGGCTTGGCTAAGTGTGCTGACTGCACGAGGAAGAATATGAATACTGAAGACGCTTTCAAGGGTATATACATTTAGTTAGTGAGTACTGCTGATCGGTGATTCTACTGATCAAACTAATTTAGCAGCTGATAATTTGGCCATGTTCAGGACTTCGAGTTGCCATCAAGTGCAAGAACGACAAGGGCGAGTACGAGAGCAAGGCCCTCGGCCAGCTCGATGACTCCGGTGCCTTCAGGATCCCCCTCTCCGCCGACCTCCACAGCACCGATTGCTTCGCGCAGCTCCACAGCGCGGCGAGTACGCCGTGCCCAGGGCAGGAGCCGTCCAAGATCGTGCCGCTATCTGACGACAACGTCGACGGCAAGAATACCTTCATCGCGGTCGCCGGCAAGATGCACTACCCGTCTGCCGAATGCACCTCGGCGTTCCTCTGTGACCACCCGATCGTGAAGCACTTCTTCGACTATTTCCACAAGAAGCCTGTGCCGCCGAAGCCAGACCCCAAACCCGAGCCCAAGCCTGATCCCAAGCCGGAACCGTCGCCGGAGTACGGTAACGCACCACCGTCCCCGAATTCTCCGATCTACCACTGAATCCGTTTCATCCACACGTACTCCTTATTAGCTTGCGAAGCTGAAGGATAGTCACTGGTCAGTGATGTTGCTTTGGTCAGTTGCATGGATCGTTTTGGTCTTTGCATGATCGCCAACCTTGTTTGTCCGTGCAGAATAACGGTTGTGACACGTGTATTGGATCGAGTGAGTGCATAAGCTTCGATCTACTGGATCGGCGAGCGCGTGCGCACGTGTGATGAGTCTATTTATTGGGGCATTTAAGCTCTGCAAATTTCGTTTGTACAACTTTCTTCTCCGTAAGGTAATTTATCTATTTAAGAAAAACAGAATGTCGTATGGTAAAAAATGCTTGACTCTACATACTTGCTAGAGGCAAAATTGGCCCTTGGACACTACACTTGGTTAGCATTTGCTACCCTTGGACACTGTGCAGATAATACAGCTGGCAGCTCTGTAAGAACTTAAGAAGCACAACAGTGCAGAGTTTCCTTTCTGTATTGAGCTCACGTTTCTAGATTTTGTATCATAAACTAAAACTATCCTTCTTTATTAATACAACAGGCAGCTTTGCTGCTGGTTTCTGTTTAAAAAAAATATATAACTGATTTAAAATTATAGGCTAGTAGCCATGGTACAAAAATATCACATTTTAGATTAGAAAATTACACTTCCACCCAAATCGTCACTGATGGGCCATGGCTCACTTCAAGTTCCACCCCATCAATACTGGAAATATATGAAAAAAATACTACACCTTAACACTCAAAACATGCAACAAGCTCAGAGTGCATGAGACAATACAACTAAATAGGACATACACCATCACATAGTTGTTCGACAAATCATAATGATAGTAAGCAAAACATTCATCACAACATATTTCAAAAAGATAAACCATCCCCGTGGCTGCCACCTCTACGTCTGCCATGTCGACCTCCACGGTGCCTGCCTCGAGTGGGGCAGTCGGATGAAGTCCCCACGGCGTCGTCCGAACTGCTAACCTCTCCTTTATGTTGTTCATTTCTCACATGACAATACTTGAAGGTATGTCCAGACTACCTGCAAATAGAGCACTTCTTCGTACGATGTCCGATTTTTGCTTCCTTGATATGTCGTCTCTGCCGCCGGCCAACTGTTCCCTTCAGCCTATCAACATCGGCGGCCCAGATCAGCTCCTCCTAGGTTGGATGGCCAGTGAAATAGCGAACCACACCATAACCATACTACGTTGGACTCCAAGTTAGCATCACATCTTCCTTGGTGAAATATTCAGAATGTTATTGCTCGGGATGATGCGCTAACGTCGAACATACGGCCATCACATATGAGCATAGCCTATGCTGAAGAAGTGGCTTGTTGCAAGTGCATATGCAACGAGTGGGGCCATGTGTGCACTCGTGAATGATCCTCTCATGGTTTATCCCGCGACATCCTTTCTCCCCGTAGAGTACCTCAAAGCGAAGCTCCGTTGTGCCCAAATTGAATGCCATATGCATCTCACCCTTCTTGCTTTCCTCCTTCATGTACTTGGTGATCATGGTAGAGTACAGTACTCTATCATTTGCCGTGAAGAGTGACGTGATGTTGCTTTGGTCAACAAAGTATTTTGTGGTGCTGCGCATAATTGCCTCCACAATACCAATCAAAGGGAGACACCTCACACCGCCATGACCCAATTATACACCTTAGGTAGATTCATTGGCATGACATCATACCGAGCACCATCCTTGTCGTGTAGAAATGACTACTTTACCTTAGACTCGTGCTCGATCCAGTCCAAGAAGCATTTCACCTGACTGCCAGTCTTCCTCGTCAAATTGGGACCATCTGTAGTAACTCAGGCAATGACTCGAGGAGATTTTCAGCGTTTGTGGCAGGCTTCTTCGCTGCCTCCCTTCTATGCGTCCTCATATGCTTTCGGATTTTTTTAAATAATCATTTTTTATTCTGAAATACAATAATATACCACCCTTTTCTTATTTTACAGAAATAATCTTCTGTTGCTCCACCATTGGGCGACTTCGATCAGTCGCCCAATGGTTGAGCGACAAATGTACAAGTCGCCTAGTGGTTCGCCCAACCGTTGAGCGACTTGTACTAGTCGCTCAACGGTTGAGCGACTATCACTAGTCGTTCAACCGATGGATGATTTAAAATAATAATATTATTATTTTATTAATCTGATGGAAATAATTGTAGGGAATAAATGTCAATTTTTGTAGGTAATACATTTAGCAAATCTTGTTTATAGGTTGTTAATTTTTTTTGGAAATAAAAGGGCGGTGACAAGGTTGGTTGGTCCAGTTGTGATTTTTGTAGATTCTCAATGGTATAATCGTTGTATGTTCTTGTAGTGCGGTAAAATTTTGAAGAATTTTGTGAGAACGATTGAGGTAGCAATGAGTCGTAAGTAGGAAGGTAAGTGATATTGCAATGCGCTAGGGAATTCATACAGGGTGGAGAACTTAGGAGAAATGGCACAACGATAACAACACATCCTAGTTTGCAAAGACACGTCGACTAGTCGCTCAACCGTTGGATCACTAGTTACTGCCAAGTCGTCCAACGGTTGAGCGACGAAAGGTAGGAATGATTGGTAAGTAGTAAGGTAAGTTATTATACAATGCACGAGGGAAATCATACACAACCATGTCATAGTAATTATGAAGTAAAAGACGTACACAACGAATACATGTACACCAAGCGCAATGAAGACCCACTACTAGCCGCCCGCTACACCACCCGCAGCACCTCCTCCGTCGTCACCATGTCCCACCCCTAGTTTGTGCCGGCCCGTACGGCCCCGCTTGGGTCTCCTCAGCTCGAGGTGTCGGGGACCTGATAGGGTGAGGCAGTCAGGAGCCCTGCTGGCCTAGGGGGTCGATTCCACCGGTGCCTGCGTGGCCACTGGGGAACCACTGAGCTGCGACCCAGAAATAACCTCGATGGGTGTGGGACGAGGTGCTCCCCTGACCTCCCTCGGGTCTTTTGCAAAGAAGACGTCCATGTCCTGTGGGGGCTCCTCGTGCGAGGAGAGCTCAACTAGTGGCTGGGGCGCGAAACGGTCCACCAGAGCTGTCAACAGTACCAGTCGAACGAGAATCGTTGTGACCACTCCTGGTTAACTTGGACTTCCCCATCATCCTCGACCAGAGCATCGTACTCATCGATGTCCTCTACCATCCACGCGGGAGGTAGAAGGGCGACATCGCTCAGCCTGCAAAGCATGAAGAAGTAAGTACATAGCGGACATATGATAAAAAGAAGTGCCACAGTTTGCAGGCAAACCTGTCTCTCAAGCATGGGTCTAGTCTCCAAGCCCATCGGGGTGTCTGTGTATGGACCACCCCCCAACTCAGTCGCCTCATCTCTGCCCTTAGGATGCAGGACACGACGCCTGGCGCTATGCCGCGCATCGATGAGTCAGTCCAGTAGGCCGAAAGGCCAGTCAGAACCACCAAGGTCACGAGCCATACCTGCAAATCAATTCAAGTTAGCTATTACAACACAATTAGTGGTTTAATTATTTATAGAGTAGCTCCGGAAATTCTAAAAATTTAGTTGCATTCTTGCGTAAACCGCATAATCCTCAACATATATAGCCATGGCTGCATTTCGGTTTTAGGGTTTAGGGTTTCAGGGTTTAGGGGTTAGGATTAAGGGTTAGGGTATGGGGTTAAGAGGTTAGGGTTAGGGTATAGCCATAGTGGCGACATATCGTGTGCGCATACACCATTTCGTGGATATATGCATATGAGACATCCAAGCCGTCCATCCAGCGATCCACGGCCATTGTAACTTCCCAAAACTTGGGTTTGTATTTCAAATGTATAAAAAGGTGAATTTTTTAAAACTTTTGAACATGCATTGGTTTTCTGGAGCATTTGCATAATATGTTGCATTTGAAAATTTTGAAAACAAAAAGTAAACAAACAACTCAAATTTAAGTTCCAAAAGAAAACATAATTAAATGTTAGTGATCATCCTTAAGAAATAATTTATTCAAATATTATAATATTTATCATGAATAAATATGATTTTCCCCAAATTTTTGGAACTAATTTCAATCCACACAAAATTCAAACTCAAATCAATAACCTATTGTAAGTTTGAATTTAAAACTAAGCAAATAATTCTTGAACAGTGAAGTTTAAAAATTTATATGAGTACTAGGATATCCCAGGAACCCCTTTGAATTATTTTAGAATTTTAGGAATTTATTTGTTATTTTTAAACCTCCGGTCAAAATCGAAGTGTTTGAATTAAACCCCAGTCAACAGTGCACTTGGGTTTGACTCGGACCGCACCACTTTGACTTGACTCGACCCAATCCACTAGCTGTGATGTTCAGACCGTCCGACCTGGTCCAAACAGACCCACCATCCAGGTCCGATCAGACCGTCCAAATGCTAGGTCCGATCAGCCCTTCGGTTGGCCCGAACGTTACCGACCGAGCCAATTGATCAAACCTAACCAACTAATGTCATTGACCTGAACCAGCCTCAGACTTGCGCTACACTGTGTCACTGCCAACCCAAGCCCACATGGTAGCTTCATCCCTAACCTCCCGTTGGTACGGTAGAAGGCAAGCTCCACGCGGTCAAGAGCACCTGAGTCGCCCTGTCGACGCCGTGAGTTGCCGCCCCATGCAACCAATCCCTAAGCTTCTTCATTTAACGCCGCCTCCACTCCATCTCTTACTCGAGGATAATACCCCCTCACTCGCCTCCATTCCTCTCATTCTTCCTCTCAGGGCTGAGGAAGAAGGAGCTCTCCTGTGCATCCTACTCACGTAAGCCTCAATCCTATGCTTCCCCTCTCCTCTACGTTAATTAATTACCATGCCCATTTGAGCTAACCCGAGCCCTTGTCTTGGTTTGTAGATCTTGATCCATCGTTGTGCCATTTCTCAACTCTAGAGCGCATCCACGACCACTTCATCGTGTCGTTTGTGTCTCCGGTGAGTTCCTAGCTCGACATTGCGCGTCATATCGTGTCTTTGGACATGATTAAGATAACCCCTCAACTAATTTGAGCAATGCTCAACAGGAGCTGTGGAATTTGGAAGTTTTTCATTTTTGGCCAAGGAACACTATTCCTCTTCTCCATCTCTGGCCGGTAAGGCATTACCCACTTCCTTCCTACACCATCGTTCTTTGGACCTATTCAAGCTATTACAACTCTTTTAGGTTTGTCCCATCGCGCAGATTGACCTCTCCATGTTGGACCTCTTCGCCACCGTGGACCTCACCGTCGGCAAGGTAGCACCGTCCATCCCCGACCTCACTATTTCACTCAGGTAGCATCACTTGACCCTTTAGATGCTTTGGCACGTGCTAGATTTGGCATTGCGAAGCTCATTGTCGCATGCACTTTTGACCAAACCTTAGCGCCGCCCTTCACCGGCTCGCCGCCGTTACAGGCCACCTCAACTGCCACCACCACCACCATACAGTGCACAAAGTTATTAGGAACTCATTCATGGTCTTGGTTCACGTCGGCGATGGCCATGGCAAGCTCGCGGCTAGAGCCTCTCTATTGTCGGACGAGCCGACAATTACTATAGCCTTTGATTAGAGTAAATCTGTGTCGTTTAGGACATAATTATTGCTTAAAGGAACTAATTGATGAGTTAATGCATTGATGTTTCACTTGCATGCGGGCCCAAGAGCAGATTTAGTTCACGTTGTGGACTGTGAACCGGTGAACCGAGTTCTTAGAGCCGAGTCACTGACTTGAGGGCCCCCCTATTAGTTCGTTTGAGTCTGGGTGAAGTTCGGACCACTCTGAATGAAACCTCTCTATTAGATCGGACGGTCCGAACGTTCTCAGCTCAAAGTTTAAAAGAAAATCCAGAAATCAATTATTTGTACACTAAAAATTAGAATAACTTCAAAAATGCATAACTAAATCGCCTTAACTCCAAATCTAGTGAAACCAATTTTGATAATTTTAATTTTAAATGAACTTTATTTTGAAATAGGTTTCAAACATGTATCTATTCCATAAAATAACGCTTTTAGAATTACTTTCGGTATAGCTTTATTTTTACACTAGAAATTCATTTAAACTTCAAAAATGCATAAGTATTTCTCTGTAATTCCAAATGGAGTGAAATCAATTTTGTTGGGTTACTATGTTGGTGTACTTTATTTTAGAATGGATTTCAAGTATGTTACTACCTTTGAAAATCTTGTTTTACAAATGAATTGTGCACTACTTTCTTGGCTTTGGAAAATCCTAGAAAATTCATTTTAACTCCAAATGAAGTGAATCAAATTTTTTTGTTCTTAGAATTTCATTCCCTGTTTACCATTAAATTTTCATGTTCATCAACTCTCTGGAAATTGTTCGCATGAACAGTAACCAAGAGTTGAAATTCTTGATTTTTCTTTCCTGGCAGTTTTGTTTTGGCTCTAACTTTTGCATGCAACATCCAAATCAATTGATTTTTGTTACTAAATTCATTTGAAATCATTCTCTTCCTTCTGGGTAAATTTCATGATTTTTGAATGAGTTTAAATTTTTGACTTTATTCGGCATTATCCGTTCGTATTGTTTCTTCTCGATTCTTTCAATAGGTTCTGACAAATTCGTTGAGTATGAGAGTGATCCTCTGCAGTAAGAAAGTTATCTCCAGCTAGGCAAGTAGTTCCTCCTTTGATGCATGTTGATCCTATTATGTTCAAATTTATTATCTTGTTTGCAAATGTATGTATACATGCTATGTTGATGATTAATTTCTCGATTAGTGATAGTTAATCCGAATAGATGCATAATCTATAGGTTAATGTTTCTAATTGACACTGAGCCTAAGTTTTAGTCTTATCAATGGTTTAGAGTTCGATGGATGGGCTCTGATCATTTATATATCTAATATACGAGTTGATGTCGCTTGGCAATGCTTAGAACGGTAGAATGGGGATCATCGCTTCGGCGATGGTCATTATATCACCACTTTAAATTACTTGGGTCAGGGTACCCATGTATGTGTAATACTCCGAAAGTGTGTTAAGCAAATAATCGGGATAGATTAATTTAATCGGTAGAGATTAATTAATCAAGGGAAAGTTTAATTTAGAAAATCATCAAAAACAAGAAAAGAGAGGGGGTTTTCCGCTTTTTCACGACAACCTGGCACAGGCTTTGGCCTGTGGTGGCTGACCAAGGGAGGGGGCGCCACTCCCCCCAAACCCTAGCCGCACCTATACCCCCCTCCCTCTTTTCCCCCTCCCCCCTCCACCCCTTTGACAGCCACCCCAAGCCCTGGCCGCCTCCCCTGTGCGCCATCTCCCCTGGCCGCCCCTCCCTCCTTTCGCCACAACTACCCCCATTGGTGCTCCTCGCTGCCAGTCATTGGAGGAAGGAGCAAGGCGAGGGAAGGAGATCAACTTCGCGGGGCAAGATCTTCAACCTTCTGCGATTCTACAAGGGTAACATCGTGTGTTCTTCGCTGGTTGAGGTGTGTTAGTTGCAATTGATCTCGTTTTGGTAGATCGAGTTTCGTCATCTGTTAGGTCACGTTCTGTCCAGTAGATTGGACGACGGTTTTCGTGTTGTTAGAGGCAGAATCTGGAGATCCAACCTCTTAGAGATAGTTGGGTTATGTTATTAGCTTTCGGTGGCCGCCAAAAACGCCCAAATCCGATTAACGGTCGTTGTTCTGCTGGTCTGTGAGCATTTGGACAGTCTGTAGGAATCTGGGATAAACCTTTAGTTAAAGACCAAATCAGAGGATCTCCATATAACGAAAAGTGTAGGTAATTTCCATACCTTTTCAGAGAGATAACAAACACAAGATTTGGACTTTCGTAGCAAACGTTATGGTGGTTTTAGTGTAGTGTCGAGAGAACCCGACGTGAAAACTAATATCATTTAATTTGGCTTGGTAGGGGTAATAGATTTTAGATTCAGAAGGGATCCACAACTAGGTTTAGTTGGGGAATTTGATAAACTTTCAATGCAGTCTAAGATCACCTCATTTGGACTCCTGTACTAAAAGATACGAATTTTTAAACACAACTGTTTACAGAGGGGTCGGTTCAGCCTTTAGGAAATTGAAGTCAGGATCGCGTTTCAAGTTATTGCTAGTTCGTGCTTGCTTTTATAGTTTGTTTGATCCAGTACTGTTGTCTTAGTATGCTTTTAAATGAATCTAGGTGGGGGACTGGTCCCAGAGGCAGCACCTTCTTCGCATCCTCCGTTTTCTCGCGGTTGAGGCAAGTACCCTGCTTGGTAGAGTTGTTGTGAATGTTTTGGCAATGCTTGCTGGTATTTGATATGTAGCGACTGTGGTTAAATTGATAGTGTGTATGCTGGTTAAAGATGATGAGTGTTTATTTTACATGCTTGCATTTGATAAATAGTAACCGTTGTTGACTGAGGAAAAGATATGTTGGCTTTAGCTGATGCAAGCTTATGATATGAATGGTTATAATTCATGTACAGTGCTGATGTTGTTCACGCATATTGCAAAACTGTTATTGTTCATGTGCACTGTTATAGCATACATAAAGATGCATGATTGAGGTCCCCACATTTATGGAATGTGGGCAATTGAGGAGAGATCCCCATCATGTAACGATGGGCTTAAGATCCCCACACTTGCAGAGTGTGGGCTTGAGGTCCCCTTTACTTGCGGAGTACTGGGCAATTGGTCCCTATGCTTGCGAGCACATGCATGGTACGCAGCGACGGTTGCATACTCCGCATTACTGGTGTAATGCACAAAAGAGTGAAAAGAGAAAGGTTGCATTGCATGGCTGCATTCATGCTTCATGAGTTTTAGTTTCCGAGCAAAGATTAGAATGGAATGGTGATGCTTTAATTATGAAGTAGTGTCTCTTTTGTGGTACTTGCTGAGTTCTTGAACTCACCCTTGTTTTTTGTTGTGTTTTTAGGTACCGTTGCAGGAACGTCATGCATGGGGGGGGAGTAGACCTGAGTAGAACTCACACACTGCCACCCATCATCAATAGTTGATTAAATCTTGAAATGCCAATAAATAAATGAGCAAACTGCTTAAGTTTGGATTATGGTTGATCTTTCTGCATTGAGTTTTGTAATAATGATGAGTAGCACACCTTAGGTATCTTTGATTATGTTCTAGCTGTCTATCATGACTCTAATGCTTAGTGAGGATTTTGGATGAAGGAACATTGAGTTATGATTCTCCTTTATATGTTGGAACTTCCTGGTAGTTACCAATACAGGGGAGGTTCTGCCGAAAATTTGGTAGAATATCTTTGGTTCAGTATTGTTTAGTGTAGTTTGGTAGCATTCCAGGCTTATGTTGGGCTGGGGTGTTACAGTATGCATTGTATTTGAGAAACTAAAACTGAAAATAAAAAGTTTTAGACTTGGGCACATTGGATGGATGGTGTGCTGTTGGGTGTGTGCTTGGTGCCCGAGTCAATAAGGATCGAATTACTTGTGTCACTGGCCCAAGCGTTTTTGCATGCATTCCACATGAGAGGGATTTGAGACCTCTCTTGATTTAGTACTTTGGCATGTGTTAGCTCCGAGTCGCAAGAGGTGGTTGTGTGTTGTGTATAGAAAGGAAATGTGTTGTTGCTGTTGGGTGTGCGGGGGTGGGTTCTTGTCTAGGTTCTTCACATCGAGGAGTATTGTAGATGTCTGAGGCTTTCCCCCATGGGGTAGTTGACTATGCTTTACAATGACTTCTACACAAAGTATGGGTTTCTATCCATACGGGCAGCTCGTAGTTAATACATAATATTGAAAACGTCTCGTAGGACTAAGTCTTGCTAGCATACCTAAGGAAGTGTGCTCTATAGCTTGGCAAAAAGGCGGTCTGATGTGTGGGTACAGTTGTACACCCCTGCAGGGTTATAAACTATTCAAATAGTCTCATTCGAGGTTATGAACATGCTTGGTTAGGTTGTAACATCCCAAAGTGCTGTTATCAAAATAAAATAAATAAAAGTTATTGTTTTATTGGAATTTTTGAAATTTGAAGAGTTTGATTGCCTTATTTGAATTTCTGAAGTTTTAAAAGTCACAATTTAAAATTTATTTGAGGTTCTTGAAGTTTTATCTGACTTGATTTGAAAAATAAAGATTCAATTAATTTCTGGAATTTTCTGATATTTTAAAAGCTTTTTCCTAATATTTTAAAGCTAAAATAATTTATTTTCCAAAATTAATAGCCAATTATAAGTTGGAACTATTTTATTTAAGTCCAAAATAAATAAGGGAATTTCTGTGAATTTTCTCATAATTTTTGGATTCATTTTGCTATTTTATAAAGCCTAAATGGATTTCTTGAATTAAATCAATTAGGAAATCAATTAAAATCCCTAATTTGGCTTCGGGCCGAAACCTCCTCCGGCCCATCTCCTCTCACGCACGAGGCCCAGCCAGCCCAGACCTCCCGCGCGTTTAAACCCGAAACCTGTCTCAGCCGTCCGATTTAATTTGGACGGTCAGATCTTGCTAGCACGTTCGGACGACTCAAACGACCAAATCAATATTCACCGTTCGATCTGAATCTAATGGCCCTAAAGCACCAGTCGCTTTCCTATCCACGTGCGCCGCTCTCGACCGTTGGATCTCGATCTTACGATCCCGAGCCTTTCTTCCCCGCGCCTTCCTTCTTCCCCAAACCGCCGCACGCCGCCGCCATTAGCGCGCCAGTGAGCTCCATCTTCGCCGCGATTTTCGCCCCATCCCTCGCATGATTGTGTGCATTAAAACCCCCGAACGTCGCCTCCCCCATTTTCGGCCGTTGCCCTCTCGTCCGCGTGCGAGATCGCCGGAACCCCGCATTCATTACCGTCGGCCTTGTGCCCGATCTCCGGCCTCACCCCTCCCCCGGCCCCTATAAATAGAGCACCGGGTGCACCTCCTCCTTCTCAATCCACTTCCACCACCCACTCCTCCTCCCTCACTCTCTTTTGGCCGGATTTCACAATTCCTCGCCGCCGACCACGAGCTCTTTCTCCTCCGATTCTAGCACCGACACCGCCTCCTCGCCGTCGCCATCCGCACCAACGGCATCGCCGCCACCTCGCCGTCCCCGTGCGCACCCTTCCCCGGCCTGGAGACCACCGGAGCCCGTCGCCGTCCTCGAGCCCGCACGCGCCATCGCCCTTCGCGTCGCCGCCGGCGACCGCCTCACGCCCAACCGCCGCCTAGGTGAGCCCTGTGATCCCTGCATCCTCCCGCATCTATTGGTGCCCTCGCCGGCCGTAGTTGTGCCGCCGTTCGCTGGCGCCATCGGGCCCCGAGCGCCGCCCCCGTCGGCGCTGACGTAGCCGGCCATGTGGCGCCACGTGGTTACCACCTTGGCGCCAGCTCAGCGCCACATCGCCACCCCCGCTCCCGTGTCTGCCCACGTGGCACGGTGCACCCAACCCAGAACCAAAGGTCCCATGGACTTAATTGGTCCATATAGACCGTGTCTATGACACGTGGACCCCACGACCAAATTTCTTTTCTTTTATTTCTGTTCAGCCGAAAAAAAGATCTGATGATGTCATGCTGACGCAATAAAGCCTTTTTCCTTTAGAAAAATAATTCCAATAATTCAGAAAAACCCTAATTCTATCATTTCATGTAATTTCAAACTTCTAAAGCTCATATCTTTTGCATCCGAACTCCGATTGAGTCCATTCAAATTTCTAAATTTTTCTAAATTCAAGATCTAGCTAACTAAACCAAAATTATTTAATTTGGAGTTAATTTGTCTTATTATTTGAATTTGTCTTATTTTGCGATTAGATTTCGACGACTTCGGAGAGTCAGATTTCGACGATGATTGAAGAGCACCGAGGAAGATTGATTTTGACTGTATGATCATTGTGATTGTTCACTTGGACTACCTGGAGAAAGTACTTGTGAGTACTAGGTGACCTGTTAAGAAAAACAACATCACCTCAGTACCAGTTGATCTGTTAAGGAAACAACGTCACCTCATCTAGCAAGGCAAGTTATACCTTTTATCATATTGAACCCATTATTTTAAATTATTTATACTCTATTTTAAATTATTACTGCACGCTTATGTTTATACAATTATTTTAATCCCCTGTTTTAATTGCCTAGTTATTCCAATTTCCCTTGTATGGCCAATTTGAATATTGAACGTGAATACCTTGTCACCAATAGACAAAATGATACTAAAATTAATCATATGCTTAGCCCATGCTTAGATCTAATCTTGTATTTGGGAAATTTCAGCCAAATCTTCCAAATTTGATTTAAATTGGTTTTGTGGTATTACTTTACCATGGAAGGTTTATAAAATGCTTTTACATGGAAAATAAAATGAAAATGGGTTTGGACTTGGGTGAAATGGATGATTGATGGGTGCAGGTTTATGCACGGGCTTAATCTGGTTAGGGTTAAGGCCCAGGGTTTTATTTGGAAGATGCCCAAGTCAGTTAAGGACCGGTCTTCGAGTGCATGATGCTAAGCCATACCTACCACCACATGTCCTCAGTATGGGGAGTAGGACCTGGCTGACTAATTTGCAAAGTTCCATCGCGGTCAATCCAACTGTTTCGGTGGGTTGTCTTTCATGACTATGTTGTCCCACCTGGCTCAAGAGGGGGCCCGAACCCGGAGGTTTTCATTCCAATGGGGGTGGCGAAACCTTAGAGAGGGTAGACTGCGGAAGGATGGCGCATTGTAAAGGCCTTGACACATGCTCTAGACTGCTTACCTAAGGTAGTGAGCGGTGGTATCGACGGATATCGAACAAACTAGAGAAGTCGTGTCTTGTGGGTAAAGCTGTACAACCTTTGCAGAGTGTAAAACTATTTGAATAGCCGTGTCCACGGTCATGGACATGCTAGCAGAACTTCTCAAAGTTAGACTTTGGTTTTGTTTGAAAAAGACTTCTTCAAAACTGGTTTATCTAGATGGGAATTGGGCAGGAAGCTATGTGATAGGAGGGTATCCTTCACCATTCATGTGTGAATGTTATCTGACTATAAAATTGAGAATTTATAAAATGAATTTTAGTTATAGAATAACTGCTTTGGAACTTAGAACCAGTATTTAAAGAAAATGCTACTTTATGCAAATAACCGTATAAGCCATCCTTTGTTACATCCATGTATGCATGTCATTCTGTTATTTGACGGGTGTAACTTGCGAGCACGGTAGTTGTGCTCATACTTGCTTTATACAAACAAATTTCAGAGGAGAAGGACTTTGCTACCGATGTGGATCTCGACGACTAGGCCGCTACCCCAGTCGATTGCCTGTGACAGATTGCTGGACCCTACTAATTCTTTGACTTCCGCTGTGTTCTTTATTGTTGGCTTGTAAGCCTCTTTTGTAATAAACTCTGTTGATTATTAATAAAGTTGTGATATGAATTTGTTACCACATTTGTTTACTGTGTGAACTAGCTACTGATCATGGGACTAGTTCAGAAATGTACAGAGGATCTGGGATGTTAATCCCGGGTTCCGACATAGGTTGTGCAGGAATTAGACTAGCATTTTCGATAAAACTTGAATTCGGGTGGTACAAATGGGTAATTCATGCTATGTTGTGATGGTTGTTGGAAAGTCACCTCTAGGATGTTATTTATGATTATAAACATTGTCTCGCTGTTATTTAAACAAATAAAAATAGATTTGTTAAATTGCCTTCAATCTATTACACTATTGCAAATGAAATATTGCTTTGTGCTGAAAATAAACCCTATAGCCTTCTCCTTTGATTCAGCTTGCATGTAGTTATGTATAGGTTTGTTATTCGTAAGTCTTATGAGTATAATTTTTGTACTCAGTTGCATTGTCTAATTGCCGCAGAGGAAGTTGATCCCCAAGGGATCGACTATTATGAGACCGATTTCGTGCAGGACGACTAGGTTGGCGGCTCGGTTGGTTACCTTGTGGGTAAGGGGCAAACTAGTCGACTTTCTTTTGGTGCCGTCTTATGGCTATGTTTCCACTACAACTTTTAGTAGTTTGGATTGTTATGTTTGGCCAGTTGGCCTCTCTATTAATTGTATGTATTTTGTGGTGTAAATTACGAAGACTCGGTATTGTTATGACTTGTGTATGCAAATGATGCTTCAAATTTTGTGATGGTGTATCTGTACCACTTCTGGGAGGTACATGTTACACCGAGGCACGGGATATTTGGTTTGTGATGCTATGGCTAAGTGGATGGTCAAGCCTTACGAGCTGAATACCCCAGGTGCTCACAAAGCTTGGTATCAGAGCCATATTGACCGTAGAAACCCCTAGCTTGGTCATCTTTAGGATGTTTTCAAAAAGTTAGTTTTAAAATATCAAATAGGTTATGAAAACTTTAGTAAGTTCTCATATTTTACTCCTTACCTATCTTAGATTTCTCATCTTACCTTGTTCTTGTTGAGTTTTTTAAAAAGTTGTTTCCCTCTCAATTCCTTTCAAAGATTAGTCGATAATCGTTTAAATTCGGTTTTGGAATTCAATGAGAGAGAAAATATAGTGTGTTAGCTGTCCTTTGATGAAGAGTAGATGTATTTGGAGTGGAAGAAATTCATCTCATAGCTCGGGTACAAAATCTGGACAGCGAGCATGAGTTTAGGATAGCAAGCACTTAGTTTGTCGTTAGGGCTAAAAATGAGAGGATAAATGAACTAAAACTCATGGGAATGGAAGGGTAAGCTGTGATTATAGATGGATAGTGCCAAATACACCCCTAGCTAGTCCTTGTCATGTTATTTAGATGCGATAAAACTTGGATTTTATTATGAAATTTTCATCCCTAACGATTGCTCGTTCATTCAATACGGCACTACTACAAAACAGGCCATACCAGACACCTCATTACAGATGGTTCCAAAGGAGCCGTCTGTGTTTAACTATACAAACGGTTCCATTTGGAATCATCTGTGATACGCGCCTCATCACAGACGGTTCTTAATACCAACCGTTTGTGATACTTTACAGACAGTTGGTAATAAAAACCATCTGTGATAGTTCCTCATCACAGACGGTTGATATTATTAACCGTCTCAGGATACTTCGCTGAGCGGTTCATAATATCAACCGTGCGTGATAATACGCTATCACGCAGCGGTTTGGAAATAAAACCGTCGCGTGAAGTATCACGACGATTGAATTTTAGAACCGCTCGTAATATTCTAGTATCACAGACGGCTATATTAAATAACCGTCTGTGATAGTATTATCACAGACGGTTCCAAGATAGAACCGTCTGTGATATTTCTTTCCTACCTCTTCATCTCCCGAGCGATGTGTCTCTTCATCTCACCAACGCAGAACCGTCTCTTCGTCTCGCACGCCAACGATACATGCGTCTCTTCGTCTCACATGCCAGTTACTCCTAATTCTTTATAAGATGGAATAATTCAATGAAGATTAAACTCCTCCCATCGCTCTTCATCTCACGGTTTTGAGTACATACACGCAGCAATCGCCAAGGTGAGCATGCAGAGCAGTAAGGCCAGCACCAAGGCGAGGAGGTCAGTGATTGCCGCTCTTTCTCACGATGTCATCGTCGACATCGTCGGTCGTGTGGCCGCGAGCTCTCCTCAGCCCATGGAGGACCTATGCAGCCTACGATTAACGTACGTACATCTTTATATCTACAATATACGTACATACGTACTACTATTTATTCTAACATCTTGAATTTTGTATGTACGTATATTGGAGTTGCAAGGCCTTGTACAAGGTGTCCAAGGAACGCGCCGTGGGGAGGCGCGTGGCGCTGGAGCGAGAGGAGGCGATGAAGTGGCCCGACAATGAGCGCTACCTCGCCGTCGTCAACCACCTGGCCGGCGCCGGCAACCCGGGGGCTTGTTTCATCGTCGGCCTCGGGCTTGTCTTCGCGCCCCAAGACATGCAGCGCGGCCTCATGTTCCTTGAACGAGCGGCCATGGCCGGCCACAAGGCCGCAGCCTACGTGCTTGGTCTCCTCCTCTACACGACCGGCGAGACGTGCGACGTTGGGAAGCACTACATCAGCCAGGTCGAGGACGAGCTAACCGACGGCGGGTGCGAGACGGCCAAGACCAACCGAGTGCGGCGGTGCGAGGCTCGCGCGCGACATGGTCCAGCGGCGGTGTGGGGAAGAAGGCCGCCACCGGGCGGTGTGGCGCTGTCGGAGGATGGCCACCGTGCACGAGCAGCGTTGCGGTGTGGAAGGGTGGGGCGACTCGTGCGTCTTCTGCGCAGATGATGATGCAGAATTAGGCATGAGTATGCGGTTTCTTTGCAAAGGTGTTGGACTATTTGCCATAAAATTTCAATTTTTAGGTTTCTAGAAAGGTGGTGCGTTGGACTATTTTCCAAATTAAATGAATTTTTAAATATACGGTCCACAAGGGCGGGAGGATTACAATTCCACGTTGACATCAAAATATACGTCGACATATTACAAGTCCATAACACATGATGTTATGGAATAAATTAATTACAATGGAGTAATTTCTTAATTAAAATATAGCCCTTCATGATGATTGACGCGCATATAGCTAGCTTCCTCATTGGGTTCTTCCTCGGCGTTATGCCGTCTCGAAAGGAGGCAACTCGTCAAATTGGATTGTATTCTTCCTCGTCCACTATATTCTCAACTCAGAGAATCCTTCTTTTCCATGAAGAACTACGTGGCGCTTCTTATTTGCCGGTCGGTTACATAGAAGACTTGAACAACTTGGTTGCTTGATCGAATGGTTCGTCTTTGTATCCGACACGATCGAGGTCTACGGTAGTGACGCGTGCTTTGTCGACCTTCACTGTGGGAGATGGACCCAACAAAGACCAAATAGGGGATCTTGAAAAGCACGTAGTCGAGCTCCCATATCTCCTCTATTTGCCCATAGTACGAGCTCCTCACCCCATCGGTCTTGAATGTATCTATCACGACACCACTGCTACGGGTCAGTGCTCTTCCTATCTGAGTTCTTTGTATAAAATGTGTACCCATTTATGTCGTATCCTTGCCATGTGACAATTGTAAATTGTGGCCCTTTTGCCAACCATAGCGGCACATCATCACTTGATGACCTCCAGGTCATGATTCGCACCTTTAACCATTCGTTGAACCGACGGTTGTGCTCTCGTGATCCAAACCTCGGACCGGTGCGGATTACATTGGCGTACCATGTCTTTGTGCTCGTCGATGTACGGGGACACTTGGGTCATGTGTTGCAAGATCGTGAAATGGGCTTGAGCTTACGTATCCGGATCGGGAGTGATTGATTTCCTTCCGATGGTCCCGATACCATCCAAATTCCCTCATGGCGAGATAGAGGCACACCTATCGGTTCCACGAGCCATGTTGTCGATCAGAACTCAATGACCTCTTCGGTTGCATAACCTTCGATGATCTGCCCTCGGTCGAGATCGATTCCGTCGTAGGACTTGAGAATTCCATATACCTCTCGAGCGGGTACATATGGCGTAGGAACACGGACCGCATATCTTTATCTGTTTCACAAGATGAACAATGAGATGGACCATGATATCGAAAAATGACGGAGGGAAATACATCTCAAGTTGACATAGAGTCGTCACCACCTCGGCTGTAGAGCATCTAGTCCTTCGGGATCGATGACCTTCTGAGCAATTGAGTTGAAGAAATAACACAGCCTCAAGATTGCCACTCGGACCTTGTTCGGCAAGATACCCCTAATTGCAACAGGAAGCATTTGTGTCATCAGCACATGACAATCATGAGACTTCATACCAATTAATTTCAAATCTTGCATAGAAACAAGTTTCTTAATGTTAGCGGAGTAACCAGACGGGACTTTGACACCATGCAAGCTTTGGCACAATTCATTTCTCTCGGCCTTGGACATAGTGTAGCAAGCTGGTGGAAGGTATGTTCGTCCTTTATCGGTCTCTTTCGGTGCTAACTCGGTCCTTATGTTCATATCAACCAAGTCACGTCGTGCGTTAACACCATCCTTTGTTTTGCCACTAATGTTGAGTAAGACCAATCAAGCTTTCACATACATTTTTCTCCACGTGCATGACGTCGATGCAATGACGAACTTCTAAGTGCTCCCAATAAGGCAAGTCCCAAAAAATTGACCACTTCTTCCAGATGTTCTTCTGACGGGTTTTTAATTTACGTCCCTTTCCAAGCACAACATCGATATCCTTAACCATATCATAGACCTCTTTCCCTCTAAAAGCCCTTGGAGCTGAACTGTCCTCCTTATTTCCGTCGAATTGTTTCTTCATCTTGCGGTATGGGTGACTCCTGGGAAGGAACCTACGGTGACGCATATACACGCTTTGCGCGAGTTGTTCAGCCATACACTCTCCATAGCATCTAAGCGGTGCGAGCGGGCTTTGGCTCCTTTCGTCAAGCCCGACAGGTTACCAAGAGCGGAAAAATCATTGATAGTGCGAGAACAACATGACGCGTAAAGAAGTTCTCTCATTTATACGCATCCCATACTTGTACCCCTTCGTTCCACGGTGTCACAAGATCATCCAATAATGGTGCTAGGTACACATCAATATCGTTCCCAGGTTGCTTCGGCCCTTGGATAAGTAGTAACATCAAAATGTACTTCCGCTTCATACGACCAAGGAGGAAGGTTGTACATACATAGATTCACGGGCAGTGCTATGTCGGCTACTCATGTTAGAAAGGATTCATTCCATCTGTACTCAACTCTAACCTTATGTTCCTCGGTTCCTTTTGAACTCTCTGAAGGTCCGATCAAGTTTATCCATCGGCGAGAATCGTGAGGAGTCTTAGTTTTCCATCTTTCTTACGCTCCTCCGAGTGCCAACGCAGTAATCTTGCCTCCTTTTGGTTCGCAAATAAACACTTCAAACGTGGTGTGGGGACCCCGGTAATTACCTCCATAAGACCGAGATTAGACAAGGTCTTAGGGACATAATTACGGGTCTCCGGTAAATGAATTCCAATTTAACTCTATCCAAGTGAGAGGTGGGCGAATACTAGAGCCTCAACGATCATGCGCTGCGCTCGCTGCGGCGCTACATGATTGTCGATTCTCTTCGATTGAAGCCCTACACTTAGTGAGTTAAATGGGGATCCATTAACAATGAGTATGACATATATTGGCTCCCAAGATCAACGACCAATATACTCATACCCTCATCCAACGTTGGTTACATCCATACAACGCATACAACAAGAGATAAAAGACATCTTGCATAATAGTCAAAGTCTACAACTTATTACATACGCCGACCGCCAAATTCAAAGTAAAGTATCAAGTAGCAATGAAGTAAATAAATAAAGCAAAAGACCGAGAGTGGTATGCCCATCACCCATCGACAACCGATCGGGGTTAAATGATAGCACATTACTCGTTAGTGTCACCCAAGTCAACACTAACGAGATCGTCATACTCATAATCTTCCTCACCTGAAAAGGCCAGCAAACATCTGGCTGAGTACAAGTGTACTCGCAAGTCTTACACAAATAAAAATAGTTATGCATAAGGGTCATTCAAAGGATGGCTCATATTGGTTTAGTTTTGCGAAAGAGACGCAACAATTAACATCCTACACATACTAGTTTTTCATATGCCCATTAAAAATCAGATTTGAAGTAGAAGTAAAGCATATGGTAAAGCATTTCAGTAATAAACAATTTAATCATACCAGGACCAAAGTGGCATCCCACTTTGATGAACTAAACACATGAACATCCCGTTCATGACGAATTCCAAGTTCAACCACAATTTTAATTAAAAGTCTAACAATAAGCAGCCACAAATTTCAAGCGGTCGTCCATAACCGTGGACACGGCTATTCGAATAGATTTATACCCTGCAGGGGTGTACTACTTTACCCACACGACTTGATTAGCCCGTTAGCCTCCAGATGCCTCCGAATATAGCACACTACCTATGGTGTGCCGGCTGGGTAAATCAAGATATGGTCATTTTTAGCAAGAAGATCCCATTGGGCTAAGTCCCTCAACCCAGGGCTCCTAGGAACATAAGACGTTACAGCCTCTATGCCCTATCGGCCAAAAAGGAACATAGGATTTTCACGGTCCCATGTCCTTACAATTTCACCACCGTGGGACCCAACACAACAAAACCTTCCCCCTACTTAACCATACGGCTCGCAACCCGCGTGTGGCAGCACGAGTGTTGCTTGAACAGCAGGTACCCAAAGTTCGGTCCTTAATTGTCCAAACAAGTCCTTCCACTTACCCAATGCTCGTGCACAAAGCACCATCACTAACCAACACTTGTCCAGACCAAAAAGCCCATTTAAAATGACAAAATTTGTCTCATAAAACAGCTACAAAGATCTGAAGTAAAAACATAAAGTAAGAGTTGTGTTTATCCCAAAAACCGCCGGGTTATTCCCGACGATCGAACTACCGTGTCTAGACTTGCATGGCTAAGCAATTCTATAACCCATAATTCACACATCCTATCTTAAGCATATAGGAGTTGGCATAATTCAAGATTAACCTCAAGCATAGGACATAACTAAACTACACATCACAAAAATATTGACATAATCAAAATAGCATGCAAGCAATTATCATTGCACTATCTTAATCAAAGCGGGATCGGATATGATGCAAAAGAAAGTTCAAATGATGCTTGCCTTGCTGGTACAGTAGATGCTCGCTCTCGATGGCGTAAGTGTCGATATCAATATGCTCGGGATCTATATAATTATAACATCAAATAAATCTGAGAAAACAACTCAAAAATCAAAATGCTCAAAAATGCATGATTTTTCTACAGTAGTTAGGTTGTGATTTTAGATGGATTTAGGTCAAAGAATTATTCCATTTGGAGTTATGAATTGGAAGTTATGCTATTTTGAATTTCAGGTTTCATTAAACCTTAAGTCATGTAATTTAATTATTTGGCCAAAATTTGTAGAACAGTGGTGGGGTAAAGGATTACATAGGTAAATAGGTAATATTAATACAAGTTCAGAATAGTTGAGTTTGTCCCATTTGGAGTTCTTATGATTTATTTACTGATTTTCAAAGTTATCAACCTTTTATAGTATAACAATAATGGAATTAAAGATTATATTCTCCCAAAATAGTTTCTGTGACAGAGGTAACATGGAGACCATTTTTAGAATTAAGTTCACTGAAAATGAAAATTATCAAAAGTGGTCTCACTGTTTTTGGAACTTCCAATAATTACTTATGCATTTTTGAAGTCATCAGTCATTTTTCTATTGTACAAATAATGGTTTTAATGGAGTAATCTCCAAATAATGCTCTCTGCTACAGAGACAAGTTTGAAACTAATTTTAATATAAAGTTTACTAACAGTGAAAATTTCCAGAAGTGGTTTCATGTGATTTGGAGTTAAACTGATTTAGTTATGCATTTTAGAAGTTAATACATGTTTTTCAGTATACAAATAAATGGATTTCGGATTTTATACGTCGCTTAAACTTTTCTCACTGAGTGCTAGCCTAGCCACAGCCGCTGACGGGAGGGACCGGGGCAACACTTTTGATCGATCGTGGCGACTCGGCTCGATCGCATTATCTTGGCGTATTCCACCGAATCGTTTCAGAACTTCTAAGCGTAAGACCGTCTTAAACGTTCAAGAATCGTTTTCCTTTATGCGAAAATGTATTTTATAAACTACGCATTCACTTAAACTACAATAGGGCCCACACGTCACAGACACATTACTAGTTAATGATAACGATTAGCGCCAATTAAACTGATAAAACTTACATTTTGGACGTGTCGTCCGATAACAGCGACGCGACGGCGACGCGCTGCGCCGCCTCGCCGGCGGCGGAAAGGCGAAGAGTGCAAGATCTGCGCGAAACGGAAAGACAATAGCGACAGCTACCTTCAGGTGATGATTTTGCTGGTGAAGAGGCACGGTGGCGCGCCGGCGGTGGAGTCGAGCGGAGGAGGGGTGTTCGGTGCAGTGGGATCTCGAAGTAGGAGCTACCCGCGGCAACTGGTGCTAGATTTAACCTCACGGGGTTGAGTGGCGCTGATGGAGAGGCACGGGACCAAGGGTCGTCGTGTTCAACTCGGCAGCAAGAACCGGGCCGGCGGTCAGAGGAGTCACCGCGCGGGGTGTTACGAGAACAAGAAAGAACAATGTGAGGTGGGAGTAGAATCGGGGCACCCATGAGGCGGTCCCGGAGGGTTGAGTCGACGGAGAACTCACCGTGCCGTCGTCGGGGAAGAAGACGAGCTCGCACGGCCGTGAAATTGAAAAACCAAGAATCACAGAGCTCCCTGCATGATTCGACAAATAAGTTGAGGGTTTTACTCCTTATGATCTAGTACACGTAATGACGCGCAAGAAAGGGAGAGTATCTCACCGGTGAAGAAGATGACAGGGTGTCCTCGGAGCGTCTTGTGGAGCTTCCAAAGCGCCGAGGTGGACCGGGAGCTACTGAGAGAAAGCAAGAGCTTGCATAAGCCAAAATGCAAGCGACATGCAAGGTAGGGCCGAGGAAGCAGAGGTGAGAAATTTCTGGAGCAATTCGCCAGAACAAGCTTCCCTCTCCTCAACCGGCTAGAGGAGAAGTGAGCAAATGAGAGAGGTAGAAGGCGAGATAAAGGCGGTTGAAGGATGGAATGGAAACGGCGTCAAGCAGAGAAGGCTCCAGAGTGGTCAAAACGGGCGGTGGGTCACGGCGTCCGCGGGCCGGCAGGACCAGCGGGCGCGTGGCGCTGTGTCTCTGCAGGCGCGCCAACGGGAGGAAGACGACGCCTCTGACAGGTGGGGTCGTGCGGACAGTGACTCAAAGTGCGGGGCAAACCGGCGTTACGTGGCTGAAAGAGGATCGTTCGATCTGGATCGGAAGGATGAGATTCCTCGTGTTGTGTTGAACTGTCTAAAAAGCAGCAGGATCTGAACCGTTGGGCTAAGATCGGACGGCTGCATGCGATGGTGCAATTAGGTGGTTGGGCCGAGCCGTTTCACCGAGTCGGACTCGAGCTCGAGGAACAGTAGCGACCGATTAGGTTTTCAGGGTTTGACTGATAATTTGAATTGTTTCTCCACTTTGACCAGGGCTTAAAAATTAGAAATAAAATTCCTAAAATCATGAAATAAATCATGGGGGTTCCTGAGTATGTCTAGTGTCCATAAAAATTATGGAACCCTACTGTTCATGATATAGAGTGTATAATTCAAACATAAAGTTGATCTTTAATTTGTGTTTGAATTTTCATAGAGTTCAAACCAGTCCCAAAAATTTTGGAAAAATTATATTTATTCATGAAAACTAATGTAGTATTCAATTAAATTGGTTTTAGATCATGATCACAACTTTTTATCACTGATTTGAATTGAAAAGTGAATTTTGATGTGTATGTTCATCTCAAATTAGATTTTCCAAGTACAATATATTATGGACATGTTTTGAAATCAATAATGTATGCTAACGAAATACATATTAATCCATTTTAATTGTTGGGGCTGTGACACGTGGGATCACAGAAAGATACCACAACACCTTAGCAGGAGGTCCTTGCTTCACCTTAGCAGTATTCTTACGCTTGTATCGGGATGCTTTGCACACGGGACATACATGCAAGTCTGCATACTCTTTACGATACAGGATACAATCGTTCGGACATGCATGTATTCTTTCTACTTCCATTCCCAATGGACAAAGAACCTTCTTGGCTTGGTAGGTTGTCTTTGGGCAACACGTTTCCCTCGGAAGAATGTCCGCTAGGAGACCTAACAACGCCGTGAAACTCTTGTCGGACCAACCATTGCTCGCCTTCAATTTCAGCAGTTCAAGTACGGTTGACAACCTTGTGTATTCCGGCTTGCAGCCAGGGAACAAAGGTTTCCCCGAGTCCTCCATTAAGCGCTCGAATTTATAAAACACTCTCTCACTGTAGTTTCATACGCATCGCGTAGCATCGATCCAGTTGTCATCGTCGACCTATCGTCATCAAAAACACATCCACATCCGGCATATCGTTGACTTCCTCGGCGATGTCATCATTATTAACTTCCTGTATAATCTGCTCTTCACCGTGGTCGCCCAACATGTATACCCTTTTTGAAACCCCTTGAATCAAGTGCCCTACGATCTGCGTCGGGTTGTTAAAAATCTTGATTACGCAATCAATGCATGGACGATACATAAATTCTATCCTTATTCAGATATCCTGCTCGCGGCTCTTTTAAAAGCAATCACGCCATTAATGTACTCTTCACTCTGCAGTTACGCACCGTACATCGATTCGGTCCATCTATGCTACACACGTAACAATTAGTAGTGTTAAATTATATTAATAAACTGCAAATACGTTACTCCTCCTATTAACCAAATACACTAAAATTGATTAAAGATAAACCTAGAGCAAATATAAAGAGTTAAAGATCGTTACCCTCGGAGTTCACGACGAAAATTCCTAATATCCCGCGAGATTCCTCACTGTCCTTCTCCTTCAGGCCACAGTGCAATGTGAGACTTAAATGAACAGGGCAAGAGAAGGGCCACAGTCGAAATGCACCTCCCCCATAAGCTTATCCCACTCACAAAACACGCACAGCCGAAACAAAACACTCATTCACAACACCCAAACCGAGAGCTACCACCAAAGCCAAGCCTCACAAAGCAAGCGTGCAAGCCAAATAGCCATAAGTTGCTAGGGCAATCCACAACCAAGAACAAGGCAAGCAAAATAAACAAGCCTCCTACAGCCAACACAGAGCAAAGCTTCTCAAGCCCCTCTATTCCAAAGAAGAGATCAGAGGCGCTAGGGTAGGGGGTCTGTCGGATCTTTATATTTATAGGGATGACATATCACAGACGGTTCTTATTCCCAACCGTCTGTGATATGAGTATATCACACACGGTTCCTCTCACTAACCGTCTGTGTTGAACTTATACAGACGGCTCCATGTGGAACCGTCTGTGATATCCTCCATATCACAGACGGTTAGTAAGGAGTTCCGTCTTTGATATACTCACATCACAGACGGTTCTATTGACAAACCGTCTGTGATGTGAGTATATCACAGACGGTTCTCATTATTACCCGTCTGTGATATGGTGGATATCACAGACGGTTCCACATAGAGCCGTCTGTATAAGTTCAACACAGACGGTTAGTGAGAGGAACCGTCTGTGATGAGGATATTATCACAGATGGTTCTTGTAACATCCCAAATTCTGTACTTGTATTTCAAATGTAAGAAAATGAGTAGAATTTAAAACTTTTTCTTACATCATGTATTTCCTGTGTGTACTAAACAATTATTGTACAAGAGTGTGGAAATACAAAGTCACAAGTCTTTTGATCCAAATCTTGATCCTTCAAAAACAATCTTGTCGAATGTTTTGATCATCTCCTGGAAATATTTTTCCTAAGTTATTGGGATGGTTTGTGGCCCATCTGAAACATTTTACAATTTTTGGAAATTGTTTGAATAGTTTTAAGGGCAGTCAAACTTGTTTGACTTGTAGTCAAACCTAGCCTAGCACCTTTGTATGATTTTTGGAGAAAAATGCTCACATAAAACCTCCGAAACTGTACACAAGTTCCATCTCTAGGTTAGCAAGCTACAGTCAAAATTTCGTAAAACTTGGAGCTAGTTTGCTATCTCTAAAAGTCCCTTCAAGATCTCAGTTCAAAATAAACCTTAAGCCCTGGTCCGAGTCAGACTTAGACTCAGACTTCCAGGACTCGGTCGCACCGAGCCGCTTAGCCGTGTCGGGCTCGGGCAATTGGCCACGTGTGGTTTGGACTGTTGGATTTCAATCCGACGATCAAAGACCTCCCACCCGCACGACCTCCTGAGGTTCTATTTGCAAAGACGACCCTCGAGGACCTCCCCTAGGACCTCCTTTGCACCTTTTGCAAAGACCACCCTGGGCGACCTCCTCAGCCCTCCACGACCACCCCTATGTGAGGACCCCAGTTTATTCGACTTGTAATGCTTAGCCTTCCATTGACCCTAGCATCACAATTCAAATAAACCAAGCCTCAGGATATGTATACTTCCCAGAAATGTAGTATACACACCCCGTTACAAAATCATGTATCAATTCCATACAACAAGAGGTTACAATATCAAAACTTCATAATATACAACAGATTGAAATTACAAGATAAAATAACAAACTACACAGCGGAAGCAAAAGCCATAAGATGGCGATAAATAAAAGAGCCAATTAGTGTGCCTTTACCCACAAGGCAACCAACCGGACCGCCAAGCTAGTCGTCAAACCCGAAGCACATCTCACAAAAGGGAAGCCCTTGGGGCTCACCTTCTTTCTCTGCAACAAAAACATTAAGCAAAGCATATGAGTACAAAAATTGTTTTTGTACTCGCAAGACTGACGTGTGGACTAGCAGACCTATGCATAACTACATGCAGGCTTATTTGAGTGGAGGCTGTATGGCTCATTTTAGCATAAAGCAGTATTTGTTTGCAATAATGTAATACAGTTGAAAGCAAGTTTACAATTCATTTTTATTTTTGAACTAACAACAAGTATCCCATAATAATAACAGTAGAGAAAAGACAACAACCTGGAAGTGACTAACCCATTAGTCACCACATCAATAGTATGAACCCCGTTCATACCACCCATCAAATTTTAATTAAATGGTTGTAGTCTAACTCTTGAAAGACCTTGCCAAGCGTGTCCATAACCTAGGACGAGGCTATTCGAATAGTTTTAACCCTGCAGGGGTGTACCAATGTACCAACACTTGCATCGCCTTTAAGCCAAAGCACACTTAGAAGGTATCTTTGTACGGCTAAGTCCTACGAGACGCTTTCCAATATTGTGTATTAACTACGAGCCGCTCGTATGGATAGAAATCCATACGCTTACATGGTAAAGCCGAAAAGACAACTACCCACAAAGGCTAAAGCTTTTCGGACAACTACCATGCTCCCAACACCATCCCTCCTGCGACATCCTGCGACCCGGAGCCAATACACGCCAAAGTACTAAGTCAAGAGAGGTCTCATACCCTCTAGTGTGGTTAGCACGCTAAAATGCTTGGTTTAGTGTAACAAGATGTTCGGTCCTTGTTGACCCGGGCACCGTTCCAGTCACACCCAAAAGCACACCAACATACCATTGTGCCCAAGTCCAAATCATTTTATTTTTATTTTTTTAGTTTTACGATTAACATAGCAAAATGCTGAATCATAAAGTCATAATAATTTTTGTGTGATCAAAGTTACCGACTAAAGTCGATAACCGCCCATTTCTACCGATACTAAGCATGTCTAAGCAGTTGAAATCGTATCTACTAAGTGACAAGAGATCATCCAATGATCTCTAATCACAGCAAATAACCTAGGCTCAAGTAGTAGAGAAATGTCATTTACCTGCAGATTATGCAACTAAAAGGGCCCACTAACCATAATTTAACACAAAATAGCAATGCATACATACAAGTTACAAACAAAATATTAGTTTGAAAATAAAAAGGGATTAACATGATCAAACTGCTTGCTTGACTGCTGCTGCTCAAAATGATCAACCTGTTGCAGAGGTTCACTCTCAAACACACCGGAATCGTCGCAATCTATCGATAGAGCAAAAAGGCAGTATAAGAATGAAAAACACCTATAATAACCAAAATTCAAAATCATCCAAAAATCAATAACACAGAAGATAGATCATTACAATAGGAATAACAATTTAGCCGATTCGGAGATTATTTAAATTAGATAGGATTTCTTCTTACTGTTCTTTCCAAACTTACTTATTTTCCAAGATAACCATACAGTCAAAATTAATCCTCTTTTATGTTCTAACCTTTCGGCAGACTTTGATGGTGATTGTGTGCACATCTATTAACTAAGCAGCAAATTACCACATTTTAATTTACTAGCTAATTTATGCAACCTTTACTGTTATAAGTTCATTTAGACCTACAATTTTGCTTATTGGAATACTGACTAGCTGAATAGTGAACTAACAGTTGCTAAACAGATTTCTAATCAACTTTGGCCTTATGACTAAAGAGAGACTCTTAACTACTAGATTTAGCAAAAACATAACCTATTGTCATTTTTATTAGCTTCAGATTACTGGTTATACACCTGCAAAAGCAATACTTCTCTATTCATTTAACAAACCCAAGTTCTAACTCAATGATTTAACAGTGGAATACTGCTTATGGTGAACTAGGACCGACTGGTAATACCCTATTTGGTGAGTTACCTACTACTCATTTCTATTAATCCTGACTTACTCATCAATTTGTCACAAATTAAGGATGCACCTAACTTTCTTGACTCATTCATTAACTAATATTATGTTAGCACATTCTCTGCTATACTACTGGCTTACAGCCGAATGGCATGTTGAGGCAATTCATCAAGAACTAACCACTGAAGGTTACTATATAAAAATACAAGCTGTCAATTGCATATCTATAAGCTAACTAACCTTGTCTTTGCAATTTACTTTGCAAACGCTTACTAACTAGTTTCCATTAGCCCACAACTCTGCTTAGTCTAAACTTACTACAATTGAATTTCTCTAGTCGTTGTTATTCACTAATGAGGTTACTGCTAGTTTTATTCAAAAACTCACTTCTCTAATAGTTTTCAGATTACTGACAACAGAGAAAACTTCAGAGAGCTAAAGTCTAAATTTCTTTCAAAACTCAACTTCCAACTTTGTTAATATATTTGAGTGAACTAATGGACATTCACTAGATTGATTAGCAGCTAAATATTTGGCTTAAGGGAGTGGGCCCCACTATCATAGAGAGTGAAAGAGAGAACAGAGAGACAGATAGGGGAGGTCTCGGCCGTGGTTTTGGGCAGCAAATCGCCCGTGATTGGAGCGGCATGGAGGTGATGGCTTCCCCAAAAATGGGTTGTCCAGAGGTAGGTGGACCTGTAGGTGGTCTCGGCTCGGCTGGAGATGCTCCAGAGTGGGCACGCGGCGGTGGCCAGCGGCAGGCCGTGAGGGTGAAACGTGGCCGCGGTGCTCAGGTGGAGTTGCAGCCAAATTGGTGGGAGCATGAATGTCCCTGAGGTATGTGGAGCACGCCGGAGGGGTCGGTGGAGGAGGGGAGGCGCCGTGGTGAGCCGACGACGGGAGCCGTGGGTGACGCGGGGAGGCCACCGTGGGGAAGTCGGCGTGGAGGGATAGGGCGCAGGGGAGTAATGGGGGAAGGTAATGGGTGGTGTGGGGTGCTCTTGGCGAAACTAATTGGACAGGAGCTCACTCTAGAGAGAATGGCGCCGGCGGTGGCGACTTTGGTCGGTTCCGGAGAAGATGACCGTGGAACGATGCTTGGGCGGACTAAGGGCCAAATTTAATGGGGTTTGTTGATCCTAGGGAGTAAGGACACAAGGTGACGCGGTCTACAAGTGGAGGGACTCACCGGTTCGGCCGAAGCAAGGAGTTGAGGTTGCGGCCGAGCTCCGAATGCCGCCGGCCGTGTTGAAGATGCCTCGCGTTCCCGGTGTTCCGACTGCAAAGAGAAACAACGGGGATGAGGGATAGCAAGAGGAGATCAAGGCGAGCTAGAGGTACAAGAAGATGAGGTCCGAAGCTCATCGGTGTGGCCGGGAAGCTTGGAGGTGGTGCGGCCATGGCCGACACTGGCATTCGGGGCTACGCTTGATTTGGAGCTCGTGGAGAGGAGGAAATGGAGAGGGGAGTTGGGGGAGATGGTGAAGAGGGTCAGAGGCACTCAGTGATCGGATTAGATAGGTAAGGGGGCGGAGCAAACCGAGAGAGGCGGTGGCTTCGCTTCGGAGACGTCGAGGCGGCCAGACAAGACAGGGGCAGTGCGTGGCGACCAGGCGGCTAGGGCAGGGGATGGGCATGCATGGGCACGGCCGGGCAGTGCAAAACCGCAGGCGAGCCATCCAAACCGGGGCGGCGGTGGGCGGCGGCTGCGCACAGTGCGAGCGTGCGGCGCGTGGCCATGCATGGCTAGAGCCGGTTTGATGCGGTGGAGAAGAAGCCCTGCATGTGGGGCCGGGAAGTCAGCGACAGAGGAAGAAGATGGCTCGGCGAACCGGTCTGGTGCGGTCAGGGTTCAGCTCGGGTCTGGTCGGAGGAATAGTGCGCGGGTTTAGGTTGGGATTTAATTTTTGACCGAAAATATACAAGTTTGACTTAGCCGTTTGAAATAGAAATAAAATCCTAAAAGTCCTGAAAATTTTTGTGGACACTCTGAGATTCACAAGGGACTTAG
The DNA here is from genome assembly GCA_036346255.1 of Ampelocalamus luodianensis. NCBI lineage: Eukaryota > Viridiplantae > Streptophyta > Magnoliopsida > Poales > Poaceae > Ampelocalamus > Ampelocalamus luodianensis. Next base: position 10,348,608 of record CM070635.1, on the reverse strand, counting down.
GAAAAATAATTTCAGACATTTTATATATGAAAATTTGTTAGAATTAAATTATATTCAAATCTACCTTAGGGATTTCATTTGGATTTTAGAGAAGGTAAAATGACTTCTAAAAATTTGGTAAAAATAATTAAAATTCACTATAAATAATCTAGTATTTGAATAAATTATTTTTAGAAACTTTTATTCATACATTTTTCTGGAATTCACTTAGAAATGGAATTTAAGTTTAAAAGTTTGAAATTTCAACACAAACTTTAATACACACATCAAAAGTTTAAAATTGTGCACAAGTTTGGAGAAAACTAAGAGCATGACCAAGAGATACAACAAAAATTTTAATATTTAACACTTTCATACATTTAAAATACAAACCCTAGTTTGGGGTTGTTACAAATCTACCCCCCTTAAACAGAATCTCGTCCCGAGATTCCGGTAGTTCGGAAGTCGGAACGAAAGGCGGTGGCAACCTAGATGGGTTTGGTCACGGGGTCACTTTTCGGATTTCGCCGCAAACCGAACTCAAATCTGAATCCAGAGAGGTTCTTCAGAAGTTTTAGGTTCTAAAGTGGGAAGCTTTGCTGAAGAATTTCTAATGTTCTTCTGTTAAGTGTTTTCTAAGTGGTTCTTTTCAACTCTAAACGAAATGCATCATCTGTTGTCTTGATTTCCTTCAGAGATAGTGCTGGAAGATCATGACGCACTATCCCGACGTTGCTGACACATTTTCCTTTCCATTGCTTTGTTTAACCTTTCCTTTCTCGATTTGAAGGTACTTTGACATCACGCTTCACGTCGTCTTCTGGTAGTACGAAAGACTCTGCTCCACTCAGTCGACCGAAAGGGGCATCGATCGATAGAACAGAAGGACTGGTTAGATGGTAACCTAGTATCAACAACAGGATTCAGTGCGAGCAAGGTTTAAGGTGATCTCGCTTATCCTCACTTCTCTAGTTCTAATTGCCTGGCTTGGAAAGGGAAATGCACAGGATGAATGCACGAGGGGATGCATGTGTGCAAATTAGTCCTAAGGCAAATTTTAAATTTTGGTTAGTGAGAGTGCAACTACTCACATGCATGCTTACATGCTTCTTGTTCGATGCAACTTGAGCAACATGACATGCTTGACTTAATTTAGAAACTATATGCATGATCAAAGTATAAGAATCAAGATGCCTAACAAGTATCTTGAGGTATCTTCTACCCCCCTTAAATATTTCGGTATATGAAAGATAAGTTGAGGAAAGAATGGGCATAAGGTGAGGGAATGGCAATGAGTATGCAATTTAATTCTAGCATGCACTAACCATTCCAAAATCACTATAATGAGATCAAATGAACCACCGATAGTTTTCCGACATAATTGCGATGCATGCCGCTGGTAGGCGATGCGCAACTATTTGGAACAAAGAGAGCAAGTGATTACAAAATCTAGCGTATATAATCTAAGTAATACCATTAGGGTGTATATATTCTAATAATAAGCCCTAATTTAACCCTAATATCGCAGCAAGGCATCGTCTAGGGGAAACAGACATTACCCTAAGCCGATTGCAAACACATAACAAGAAATGAACTCTAAATGTTTGTATGCAAGCATAAGACCTGCGCAAAACCACAAAGCAAAAGATTTGCTTCCCGGCACGACTAACTCGTATTGAATGAACGAGCAATCGTTTAGGATGATAAAATTTTAGAACACAACTTAAGTTCTAACGCATCTAAAAGGCATGACAAAAACCATATAAGGGTGCATTGGGCACTAGCCATCTAATATCACATCTTACCCTTTTAATCCCATGAGTTTTAGTTTATTTATCATCTCATTTTTAACCCTAACGACGAACTAAGTGCTCGCAGTCCGAAAGTTGTGCTTGCTGTCCAGATTTTGTATCCGAGCTCCGAGATGAGTGCTTCAACTCCGAGTGCTTCAAATCTTCACTAACTAACAACTAACACTTCGTATTTTCAATTCTCATTATTCTCCAAACCGAATTTAACCGATAACCAACTAACTTTGAAATGAGAAGAGAGGGGAACAACTTTTTCGAAAACTCAACAAAAATAAGGCAAGATGAGCTAAGATAGATAAGGAGTAAAATCTGAGATCTTACTTTAGTTTTCACAAACCATTTGACATTTTGAAAATAAAATTTTCAAAATATACTAAAGACGACCAAGCTAGGGGTTTCTACGGTCAGTACAACTCTGATACCAACTTTGTGAGGACCCCAGTTTATTCGACTTGTAATGCTTAACCTTCCATTGACCCTAGCATCACAATTCAAATAAACCAAGCCTCAGGATATGTATACTTCCCAAAAATGCAGTATACACACCCTGTTACAAAATCATGTATCAATTCCATACAACAAGAGGTTACAATATCAAAACTTCATAATATACAACAGATTGAAATTACAATATAAAATAACAAACTACACAGCGGAAGCAAAAGCCATAAGATGGCGATAAATAAAAGAGCCAATTAGTGTGCCTTTACCCACAAGGCAACCAACCGGGCCGCCAAGCTAGTCGTCAAACCCGAAGCGCATCTCACAAAAGGGAAGCCCTTGGGGCTCACCTTCTTTCTCTGCAACAAAAACATTAAGCAAAGCATACGAGTACAAAAATTGTTTTTGTACTGCAAGACAACGTGTGGACTAGCGACCTATGCATAACTACATGCATGCTTATTTGAGTGGAGGTTTGTATGGCTCATTTTAGCATAAAGCGATTTGTTTGCAATAATGTAATCTGATTGAAAGCAAGTTTACAATTCATTTTTATTTTGAACTAACAACAAGTATCCCATAATAATAGATAGAAAAGACAACAACACAGGTGACTAACCCATTAGTCACCACATCAATAGTATGAACCCCGTTCATACCACCCATCAAATTTTAATTAAATGGTTGTAGTCTAACTTTTGAAAGACCTTGCCAAGCGTGTCCATAACCTAGGACGAGGCTATTTGAATAGTTTTAACCCTGCAGGGGTGTACCAATGTACCCACACTTCAGACCGCCTTTAAGCCAAAGCACACTTCCGAAGGTATGCTAGCACGGCTAAGTCCTACGAGACGCTTTCCAATATTGTGTATTAACTACGAGCCGCTCGCATGGATAGAAATCCATACGCTTACGTGGTAAAGCCGAAAAGACAACTACCCACAAAGGGTAAAGCTTTTCGGACAACTACCATGCTCCCAACACCATCCCTCCTGCGACCTCTTGCGACCCGGAGCCAATACACGCCAAAGTACTAAGTCAAGAGAGGTCTCATACCCTCTAGTGTGGTTAGCACGCTAAAATGCTTGGTTTAGTGTAACAAGATGTTCGGTCCTTGTTGACCCGGGTACCGTTCTAGTCACACCCAAAAGCGCACCAACATACCATTGTGCCCAAGTCCAAATCATTTTATTTTTATTTTTTTAGTTTTACGATTAACATAGCAAAATGCTGAATCATAAAGTCATAATAATTTTTGTGTGATCATAGTTACCGACTAAAGTCGATAACCTCCCATTTCTACCGATACTAAGCATGTCTAAGCAGTTGAAATCGTATCTACTAAGTGACAAGAGATCATCCAACGATCTCTAATCACAGCAAATAACCTAGGCTCAAGTAGTAGAGAAATGTCATTTACCTGCAGATTATGCAACTAAAAGGGCTCACTAACCATAATTTAACACAAAATAGCAATGCATACATACAAGTTATAAACAAAATATTAGTTTGAAAATAAAAAGGGATTAACATGATCAAACTGCTTGCTTGACTGCTGCTGCTCAAAATGATCAACCTGTTGCAGAGGTTCACTCTCAAACACACCGGAATCGTCGCAATCTATCGATCGAGCAAAAAGGCAGTATAAGAACGAAAAACACCGATAATAACCAAAATTCAAAATCATCCAAAAATCAATAACACAGAAGATAGATCATTACAATAGGAATAACAATTTAGTCGATTCGGAGATTATTTAAATTAGATAGGATTTCTTCTTACTGTTCTTTCCAAACTTACTTATTTTCCAAGATAACCATACAGTCAAAATTAATCCTCTTTTATGTTCTAACCTTTCGACAGACTTTGATGGTGATTGTGCGCACATCTATTAACTAAGCAGCAAATTACCACATTTTAATTTACTAGCTAATTTATGCAACCTTTACTGTTATAAGTTCATTTAGACCTACAATTTTGCTTATTGGAATACTGACTAGCTGAATAGTGAACTAATAGTTGCTAAACAGATTTCTAATCAACTTTGGCCTTATGACTAAAGAGAGACTCTTAACTACTAGATTTAGCAAAAACATAACCTATTGTCATTTTTATTAGCTTCAGATTACTGGTTATACACCTGCAAAAGCAATACTTCTCTATTCATTTAACAGACCCAAGTTCTAACTCAATCATTTAACAGTGGAATACTGCTTATGGTGAACTAGGACCGACTGGTAATACCCTATTTGGTGAGTTACCGACTACTCATTTCTATTAATCCTGACTTACTCATCAATTTGTCACAAATTAAGGATGCACCTAACTTTCTTGACTCATTCATTAACTAATATTATGTGAGCACATTCTCTGCTATACTACTGGCTTACAGCCGAATGACATGTTGAGGCAATTCATCAAGAACTAACCACTGAAGGTTACTATCTAAAAATACAAGCTGTCAATTGCATATCTATAAGCTAACTAACCTTTTCTTTGCAATTTACTCTGCAAACGCTTACTAACTAGTTTCCATTAGCCCACAACTCTGCTTAGTCTAACCTTACTACAATTGAATTTCTCTAGTCATTGTTATTCACTAATGAGGTTACTGCTAGTTTTATTCAAAAACCGCTACTACAAAACAGGCAATAGCAGACACCTCATCACGAGCGGTTCCAAAGGAGCGTGCGTGTTGAATTTATCTGACGGTTCCCTTTGGAACCGTCTGGGAACCGTCTGTGATATGTCCTCATCACAGACGGTTCTTATTACCAACCGTTTGTGATACTTCACAGACGGTTCGTAATATGAACCTAGATGGGTTTGGTCACGGGGTCACTTTTCGGATTTCGGCGCAAACCGAACTCAAATCTGAATCCAGAGAGGTTCTTCAGAAGTTTTAGGTTCTAAAGTGGGAAGCTTTGCTGAAGAATTTCTAATGTTCTTACATTAAGTGTTTTCTAAGTGGTTCTTTTCAACTCTAAGCGAAATGCATCATCATTGTCTTGATTTCCTTGAGAGATAGTCTTTGGAAGATCATGGCGCACTATCTCGACGTTGCTGACACATTTACCTTTCCATTGCTTTGTTTAACCTTTCCTTTCTCGATTTGAAGGTACTTTGACATCACGCTTCACGTCGTCTTCTGGTAGTACGAAAGACTCTGCTCCACTCGATCGTAGAAAGGGCATCGATCGATAGAAACGGAAGAATTGGTTAGATGGTAACCTAGTATCAACAACAGGATTCAGTGCGAGCAAGGTTTAAGTTGATCTCGCTTATCCTCACTTCTCTAGTTCTAATTGCCTGGCTTGGAAAGGGAAATGCACAGGATGAATGCACGAGGGGATGCATGTGTGCAAATTAGTCCTAAGGCAAATTTTAAATTTTGGTTAGTCAGAGTGCAACTACTCACATGCATGCTTACATGCTTCTTGTTCTATGCAACTTGAGCAACATGACATGCTTGACTTAATTTAGAAACTATATGCATGATCAAAGTATAAGAATCAAGATGCCTAACAAGTATCTTGAGGTATCTTCTACCCCCCTTAAATATTTCGGTACATGAAAGATAAGTTGAGGAAAGAATGGGCATAAGGTGAGGGAATGGCAATGAGTATGCAATTTAATTCTAGCATGCACTAATCATTCCAAAATAACTATAATGAGATCAAATGAACCACCGATAGTTTTCCGACATAATTGCGATGCATGCCGCTGGTAGGCGATGCGCAACTATTTGGAACAAAGAGAGCAAGTGATTACAAAATCTAGCGTCTATAATCTAAGTAATACCATTAGGGTGTATATATTCTAATAATAAGCCCTAATTTAACCCTAATATCGCAGCAAGGCATCGTCTAGGGGAAACAGACATTACCCTAACCCGATTGCAAACACATAACAAGAAATGAACTACAAATGTTTGTATGCAAGCATAAGACCTGCGCAAAACCACAAAGCAAAAGATTTGCTTCCCGGCACGACTAACTTGAATTGAATGAACGAGCAATCGTTTAGGATGATAAAATTTTAGAACACAACTTAAGTTCTAACGCATCTAAAAGGCATGGCAAAAACCATATAAGGGTGCATTGGGCACTAGCCATCTAATATCACATCTTACCCTTTTAATCCCATGAGTTTTAGTTGATTTATCATCTCATTTTTAACCCTAACGACGAACTAAGTGCTCGCAGTCCGAAACTTGTGCTTGCTGTCCAGATTTTGTATCCGAGCTCCGAGATGAGTGCTTCAACTCCGAGTGCTTCAAATCTTCACTAACTAACAACTAACACTTCGTATTTTCAATTCTCATTATTCCCCAAACCGAATTTAACCGATAACCAACTAACTTTGAAATGAGAAGAGAGGGGAACAACTTTTTCGAAAACTCAACAAAACTAAGGCAAGATGAGCTAAGATAGATAAGGAGTAAAATCTGAGATCTTACTTTAGTTTTCACAAACCATTTGACATTTTGAAAATAAAATTTTCAAAATATACTAAAGACGACCAAGCTAGGGGTTTCTACGGTCAGTACAACTCTGATACCAACTTTGTGAGGACCCCAGTTTATTCGACTTGTAATGCTTAGCCTTCCATTGACCCTAGCATCACAATTCAAATAAACCAAGCCTCAGGATATGTATACTTCCCAAAAATGCAGTATACACACCCCGTTACAAAATCATGTATCAATTCCATACAACAAGAGGTTACAATATCAAAACTTCATAATATACAACAGATTGAAATTACAAGATAAAATAACAAACTACACAGCGGAAGCAAAATCCATAAGATGGCGATAAATAAAAGAGCCAATTAGTGTGCCTTTACCCACAAGGCAACCAACCGGACATCCAAGCTAGTCGTCAAACCAAGCGCATCTCACAAAGGGAAGCCCTTGGGGCTCACCTTCTTTCTCTGCAACAAAAACATTAAGCAAAGCATATGAGTACAAAATTTTTTTGTACTGCAAGACGACGTGTGGACTAGCAGACCTATGCATAACTACATGCGAGCTTATTTGAGTGGAGGTGTATGGCTCATTTTAGCATAAAGCGATTTGTTTGCAATAATGTAATCTGATTGAAAGCAAGTTTACAATTCATTTTTATTTTTGAACTAACAACAAGTATCCCATAATAATAATGATAGAGAAAAAGAGAACAACACAGGAAGTGACTAACCCATTAGTCACCACATCAATAGTATGAACCCCGTTCATACCACCCATCAAATTTTAATTAAATGGTTGTAGTCTAACTCTTCAAAGACATTGCCAAGCGTGTCCATAACCTAGGACGAGGCTATTCGAATAGTTTTAACCCTGCAGGGGTGTACCAATGTACCAACACTTCAGACCGCCTTTAAGCCAAAGCACACTTCCGAAGGTATGCGGGCACGACTAAGTCCTACGAGACGCTTTCCAATATTGTGTATTAACTACGAGCCGCTCGTATGGATAGAAATTCATACGCTTACATGGTAAAGCCGAAAAGACAACTACCCACAAAGGCTAAAGCTTTTCGGACAACTACCATGCTCCCAACACCATCCCTCCTGCGACCTCCTGCGACCCGGAGCCAATACACGCCAAAGTACTAAGTCAAGAGAGGTCCCATACCCTCTAGTGTGGTTAGCACGCTAAAATGCTTGGTTTAGTGTAACAAGATGTTCGGTCCTTGTTGACCCGGGCACCATTCCAGTCACACCCAAAAGCACACCAACATACCATTGTGCCCAAGTCCAAATCATTTTATTTTTATTTTTTTAGTTTTACGATTAACATAGCAAAATGCTGAATCATAAAGTCATAATAATTTTTGTGTGATCAAAGTTACCGACTAAAGTCGATAACCGCTCATTTCTACCGATACTAAGCATGTCTAAGCAGTTGAAATCATATCTACTAAGTGACAAGAGATCATCCAACGATCTCTAATCACAGCAAATAACCTAAGCTCAAGTAGTAGAGAAATATCATTTACCTGCAGATTATTTAACTAAAAGGGCCCACTAACCATAATTTAACACAAAATAGCAATGCATACATACAAGTTACAAACAAAATATTAGTTTGAAAATAAAAAGTGATTAACATGATCAAACTGCTTGCCTGACTGCTGCTGCTCAAAATGATCAACCTGTTGCAGAGGTTCACTCTCAAACACACCGGAATCGTCGCAATCTATCGATCGAGCAAAAAGGCAGTATAAGAACGAAAAACACCGATAATAACCAAAATTCAAAATCATCCAAAAATCAATAACATAGAAGATAGATCATTACAATAGGAATAACAATTTAGCCGATTCAGAGATTATTTCAATTAGATAGGATTTCTTCTTACTGTTCTTTCCAAACTTACTTTTTTTCCAAGATAACCATACAGTCAAAATTAATCCTCTTTTATGTTCTAACCTTTCGGCAATGGACTTTGATGGTGATTGTGTGCACATCTATTAACTAAGCAGCAAATTACCACATTTTAATTTACTAGCTAATTTATGCAACCTTTACTGTTATAAGTTCATTTAGACCTACAATTTTGCTTATTGGAATACGGACTAGCTGAATAGTGAACTAACAGTTGCTAAACAGATTTCTAATCAACTTTGGCCTTATGACTAAAGAGAGACTCTTAACTACTAGATTTAGCAAAAACATAAACTATTGTCATTTTTATTAGCTTCAGATTTGTAACAGCCCCAAATTAGGGTTTGTATTTTATATATGTAAAAGTGTTAAAATTTGAAAACTTTTGGTTGTGTCTCTTGATCATGCTCCTGGTGCTCCAAAAAATTTGTGCACAATTTCAAATTCTTGCTATTTGTATTTAATGTTGTGTTGAAAATTCAATTTTCAAAGTTGATCATTTCGATTCGTTTAAATTCCAAAAAAATTGTAAGAACAAAAATTTTAAAAAATAATTTATTCAAATACTAGATTATTTATCTTGGATTATCATTATTTTTACCAAATTTTTAGGAGTCATTTTACCTTCACCAAAATTCAAATGAAATCCCAAATGCAGATTTGAAAACAATTAAATTCTGACAAAATTTAATATAGAAAATGTATGAAATTATTTTTCCTAAGTCCCTTGTGAACCTCAAATTGCCCACAAAAATTTTCATAATTTTTAAAATTTTATTTCTAGTTCAAGCGGCTAGGTCAAACTTGTATTTGTTTGGTCAACACTAAAAACAAATTCAAACCTAGCGAAACAATTATTCCTCGATGCGGACCCGAGTCCGACTGGAACCGCGCCACCGGACTTGACCGAACCCGATCGCACCGAGTCTCTTTCCCACTCTCACTTACCGGTGGGCCCCGCTTGCCAGGCCTCCTCTTCCACGTCTTCCCACGCGCCTCGCGGAGCGCACCGCTCGCCGTCCGTCGCCGCTTTGCATGCGTGCCACGCCCACCCACCGGCCACCTTGCTTCCTCCGCCGCTCCCTTCAAAAGGCATCATCAAGCCGCTGAAGCCCCCTGCTAGCCAACTCCTCTTTCCCCTTCAGTTTCACCGAGTGAAACAAAGGAGAGGCGTCGCCGGCTCCGTCTTCCTCGCGCCCGGCAGCCGCTCACCGCTCCAGCCACCGCTGACCCCGTCACGGCTCGCCCTCCACCTCAAGGAGCAACCATCCCTCGTCAATTTGGGTCTTGAGCCACGGAGCACCTCGCGCCGCCCTTCTTCCCCGACCACGGCCGCCACCGCCAATCCCACCACCCCTTCTTCTCCGATGACTCATTCTTCAATTCTTTTGCTTGGGAGCACTCTTGGACCTCCCTCCATCTAACCCCATCACTCGCTCGCTCTCTCGTGCTCCACAGGAACCTCTCCACGGTGGCCTCCCCCCGCCGCCGCAGGCTCCCGTCGCCGGCTCAACTCGGCATCCCTCCGTTCTCGGCAATCACTCTGGTGAGACCCACTAACCCCCTAGTGCTCATGCACTCATCGTTTTGGTCGCTACTCCTCTCCGGTGCTCCCGCCCCTTTTCACGTCCCCGGCCGGCCGCCGCGTTCTGTCGCCGCGCCGCCACACTGCATCTCCGGCTACCCCGAGACCAACTCTAGCATCCTCGAGCCTCCCTCCACCCATTTTGGCCCTCGCCACCACCTCGCCGCGGCTCCACCGCCGGCGACCACCACAGCCCTCCCCTGTCTGTCTCTCTGCTCTCTCTTTCACTCTCTATGACAGTGGAGCCCACTCCCTTAAGCCAAAACATTTGCTGCTAATCAGTTTTGTGAAGGTATTTAGACCACTCTTAATGGGTTAACAAATTGGAAGTTGAGTGTTGAAATGAGTTTAAACTCTGAAAACCAATTTCACTGTTTTGTCAAAGAACTGATATCAGGAGAGTGTTTTGGCAATCTGTGTTGTCAGTAAGCTGTAGGTCTTATGCAAGGTGAAATGCATTTGTGTCTTTTGAATAGCTAATGGACTACTCAAAACTAATTGGCATTTGATTAAATGATCTTCCAGTAAGAAAATGGTTTGATTAGCACCTTAATTCCTGTAGGTTACTTAAACTGTAAACTGAAAATTGTTAGCAATGTCAGTAAGCTGAAAGTATAAGTATTGTTGGAAGGTTATAGCAGATCTTACTTTTGTAGTTAGAGGTTGTCTTGGTTCATTTAGTCTGATGACAATCATCTAACAAGAAGCACCCAAATCTAATAAGAATCTTTAGAGTAGTGAATGTTCAGAACTAGTAGGAGTGCCCCAAATCCGAAAATCATGTGTGGGTTTCATTTTAAAGCAGAGAACAACCTTGATGTTTCACAGTAGTGTTACTCAAGATAGTAATTAGGAATGTTGGGTTTCAGTTAACCAATTGAACACTTAAGCTTTCAGGACAATCTTTTTGAAACCAAATATGGAGATGTTAAGCATGGATGATAGTCTAAAGCTTGTAATAAGGCGATGAGACTAATTTTTGCTAAGTCCGATGAGTTAGTATTCTTGTGTTCTTTTAGACTTTGAGCACTTAACCAACAGTAGCACTAGGTCAAGATGTTATATAGTACCTAGTGGTAAAACATTAAGATTAGCAATCTTTGGTATGGTCTTAGCATAAAGTATTAAGATTATTGCCTCTAGTTAAATCCAAAATAAATTGTTTACAACTTGAAATTTGGTAAACTTCACAATTACTTAACCAATTCAAATCTTTTCTAAGTTCCATGATTCTGTGTCTTTAAATTTATCTAAAATTATAATCTATTTTCTGTGTTGTTATTTAATTGTTGGTTACCCTGTTGGCGTTCTGGTGTTTATTCGCTGTTTTTCGCTTTGGCAGTTTTTACCATTAGATGGCATTGATTATCGAGAGTGATCCTCTGCAGCAAGTCGAATATCTCAAACAAAGCAAAGGCAAGCAGTTTGATCATATCCAGTTCATTCCCATTATTTTCAAGTCTAATATTTTGTTTAACTTGTATGTATGCATGCTTTTGTGTCAAAGTAATTTTGTCGATTAGAGGTAGTTAATCCCATTGCATTGTTGCCCTGAAAATTGTTCACCCCTGCCACTACCTTAGGAATATTATTCTCACTGGTGAATTAGAGTCCGGTGAATGATTTAGGGCCTTTTATTTGTCTTTACGATATGATGCTTAGCCATGCTTAGATACCGGTAGAATTGGGCGGTTATCGACTTAGTCGATAACTTTGATCACACAAAAATTATTATAACCTTATGATTCAGCACTTTTGCCTTGTTTAATTGTGAAAACTAAAAACTAAAAACAAAATGATTTCGACGCGGGCACAATGGTAAGATGGTGTGATTCTTGGGTGTGACTGGAATGGTGCCCGGGTCAATTAAGGACCGAACATGTTGTGAGTACCTGTTATCCAGGCATTTCGGCGTGCTAACCACACTAGAGGGTATGGGACCTCTCTTGACCTAGTACTTTGGCGTGTATTGGCTCCGGGTCGCAGGAGGTCGCAGGAGGGATGGAGGTGGGAGCATGGTAGTTGTCCGAAAAGCTTTATCCTGAGTGGGTAGTTGTCTTTTCGGCTTTACCATGTAAGCGTATGGATTTCTATCCATACGAGCGGCTCGTAGTTAATACACAATATTGGAAAAAGTCTTGTTAGACTTAGCCGTGCCTGCATACCAAAGGAAGTATGCTAACCGTGGCTGGTGGAAAGGCGGTCTAAAGTGTGGGTACATTGGTACACCCCTGCAGGGTTAAAAACTATTCGAATAGACTCGTCCTAGGTGATGGACACGCTTGGGTAAGCTTATCAAGAGTTAGACTACAACCTTTTAATTAAAACTTGATGGGTTGGTATGAACGGGTGTTCATACTATTGTTGTGTTGGCCATTGGGTTGGTCATCTCTAGGATGTCTTTTTGTCACTACTTACTGTATCGCTGTTATTTCTGCAAATAAAAATTGAATTGTTAAAACTGCCTTCAAAACTATTACATTATTGCAAAAGAAAACTTGCTTTCTGCTAAAAGTAAGTCCAGAGCCCCCTCCGCTTAAATAAAGCTTGCATGTAGTTAAATTATAGTCCTGTTACCCTTACACGTCAGTCTTGCGGGAACAAAGACAATCTTTGTACTCAGGTGCTTTGCTTAATGTTTTTGTTGCAGAGGAAGAAGGTGAGCCCCAAGGGCTTCCCTTTTGTGAGATGTGCTGCGGGTTTGACGACTAGCTTGGCGGCCCGGTTGGTTGCCTTGTGGGTAAAGGCACACTAATTGGCTCTTTTATTTATTGCCATCTTATGGCTTTTGCTTCCGCTGTGTAGTTTGTTATTTATCTTGTAAGTTCCTTCTATTGTATTTATTGAAGTTTTATTATTGTAACCTCTTGTTGTATGGATTTGATACATTATTTTGTAACGGGGTGTGTATACTGCATTTCTGGGAAGTATACATATCCTGAGGCTTGGTTTATTTGAATTGTGATGCTAGGGTCAATGGAAGGCTAAGCATTACAAGTCGAATAAACTGGGGTCCTCACAAGATTACTGGTTATACACCTGCAAAAGCAATACTTCTCTATTCATTTAACAGACCCAAGTTCTAACTCAATCATTTAACAGTGGAATACTGCTTATGGTGAACTAGGACCGACTGGTAATACCCTATTTGGTGAGTTACCGACTACTCATTTATATTAATCCTGACTTACTCATCAATTTGTCACAAATTAAGGATGCACCTAACTTTCTTGACTCATTCATTAACTAATATTATGTGAGCACATTCTCTGCTATACTACTGGCTTACAGCCGAATGACATGTTGAGGCAATTCATCAAGAACTAACCACTGAAGGTTACTATCTAAAAATACAAGCTGTCAATTGCATATCTATAAGCTAACTAACCTTTTCTTTGCAATTTACTCTGCAAACGCTTACTAACTAGTTTCCATTAGCCCACAACTCTGCTTAGTCTAACCTTACTACAATTGAATTTCTCTAGTCATTGTTATTCACTAATGAGGTTACTGCTAGTTTTATTCAAAAACCGCTACTACAAAACAGGCAATAGCAGACACCTCATCACAGACGGTTCCAAATGAGCCGTCTGTGTTGAACTTATACAGACGGTTCCCTTTGGAACGTCGAACTGTCTGTGATATGTCCTCATCACGAGCGGTTCTTATTACCAACCGTTTGTGATACTTCACAAACGGTTCGTAATATGAACCGTGCGTGATGAGGACATATCACAACCGTCTGTGATATCAACCTCTTCTCCCGCGATCTGTCTCTTCACCATCGCTGCAACCGTCTCTTCGTCTCGCACGCGACGATACATGCGTCTCTTCGTCTCACGTGCGATTACTCCTAATTCTTGATATAAGGCGAATAATCACGAAGATTAAACTCCTCCCATCGCTCTTCGTCTCATGGTTTTGAGTCGTCAATCGCCAAGGTTAGCATGCGAGCGATCGAGGCCCGCACCAAGGCGAGGAGGTCGGTGATCGCGCTCTTTCTCACGATGTCGTCGTCGACATCGTCGGCCGTGGTGACGCGAGCTCTCTCACCCATGGAGGACCTATGCACCTCGATGAGCGTCGTACATCTTTATGTCTACAATATCGTGCGTACATACTACTATTTATTCTAACATCTTGAATGTATGTATGTTATAGTTGCAAGGTCTTGTACAAGGTGTCCAAGGAACGCGCTGTGGGAGGCGCGTGGCGCTGAGCGAGGAGGCGATGAAGTGGCGGGACAACGAGCACTACCTCGCCGTCGTCAACCACACGGCTGCCGCCGCGCAACCCGGGGCTTGTTTCATCGTCGACCTCGGGCTTGTCTTCACGCCCCAAGACATGCAAGGCACGGCCTCATGTTCCTTGAGCGAGGCGGCCGTGGCGGCCACAAGGCCGCGGCCTCGTGCTCGGTCTCCTCCTCTACGGCCGGCGAGGCGCGCGGCGTTGGGAAGCACTACATCGGCCGGTCGAGGACGAGCCGGCCGGCGGCGGGTGCGAGCGGCCAAGACCAACCGGGAGTGCGGCGGTGCGAGGCTCGCCGCGGACATGGTCGAGCGGCGTGGGGAAGAAGGCGGGCCATCGGGCGGGTGTGGCGCTGTCGGAGGATGGCCACCGGTGCACGAGCATTGGTGCGGTGTGGAAGGGTGGGGCGACTCGTCGTCTTCTGCGATGGCGACTACGAGGATTAGGCACGAGTATACCGGTTTCTTTGCAAAGGTGTTAGACTATTTGCCATAAAATTTTAGTTTTTAGGTTTCTAGAAAGGTGGTGCGGTGGACTATTTTCCAAATTAAATGAATTTTTAATGCACCAAAATATACGGTCCACAAGGACGGGAGCGATTACAATTCCACGTTGACATCAAAATATCGTCGACATATTACAAGTTCATAACACATGATGTTATGGAATAAATTAATTACAATGGAGTAATTTCTTAATTAAAATATAGTCCTTCATGATGATCGGCGCATATAGCTAGCTTCCTCATTGGGTTCTTCCTCGAGCACGATCACGAGTCTCCGAAAGGAGGCAACTCGTCAAATTGATTGTATTCTTCCTCGTCCACTACATTCTCAACTCCGACAATCCTTATTTTCCATGAAGAACTACGTGGCGCTTCTTATTTGCCGGTCGGTTACATAGAAGACTTGAACAACTTGGTTGCTTGATGTAATGGTTCGTCTTTGTATCCGACATGATCGAGGTCCACGGTAGTGGCGCCGTGCTTGTCGACCTTCACATGTGGGAGAGGACCCAACGACACCGAAATAGGGGATCTTGAAAAGCACGTAGTCGAGCTCCCATATCTCCTCTATTTGCCCATAGTACGAGCTCCTCACCCATCGATCTTGAATGCATCTATGCGGACACCGCCGTTCGGATGTGCTCTTCCTATCTGGCTGCCGTATAAAATGTGTACCCATTTATGTCGTATCCTTGCCATGTGACAATTGTAAATTGTGGCCCTTTTGCCAACCATAGCGGCGTATCATCACTTGATGACCTCCCGGTCATGATTCGCACCTTTACCCATTCGTTGAACCGCGGTTGTGCTCTCTCGTGATCCAAACCTCCGACGGTGCGGATTACATTGGCGTACCATGTCTTTGTGCTCGTCGATGTGCGGGGACGGTTGGGTCATGTGTTGCAAGACCGTGAAATGGGCTTGGCGTGCGTATCGGATCGGGAGTGATTGATTTCCTTCCGATGGTCCGATACCATCGGCCTTCCCTCATGGCGAGATAGAGGCACACCTATCGGTTCCACGAGCCATGTAGTCGACGCGAGAACTCAATGACCTCTTCGGTTGCATAACCTTGATGATCTTGCCCTCGGTCGAGATCGATTCCGTCGTAGGACTTGAGAATTCCCATATACCTCTCGAGCGGGTACATATGGCGTAGGAACACGGACCGCATATCTTTATCTCTTTCACAAGATGGACAATGAGATGGACCATAATATCGAAAAATGACGGAGAAATACATCTCAAGTTGACATAGAGTCGTCACCACCTCGGCTTTGTAGAGCATCTAGTCCTTCGGGATCGATGACCTTACGAGCAATTAAGTTGAAGAAATAACACACCTCAAGATTGCCACTCGGACCTTGTTCGGCAAGATACCCTAATTGCAGCTGGAAGCATTTGTGTCATCGACACATGACAATCATGAGACTTCATACCAATTAATTTCAAATCTTGCATAGAAACAAGTTTCTTAATGTTAGCGGAGTAACGGACGGGACTTTGACACCATGCAAGCTTTGGCACAATTCATTTCTCTCGGCCTTGGACATAGTGTAGCAAGCTGGTGGAAGGTATGTTCGTCCTTTATCGGTCTCTTTCGGTGCTAACTCGGTCCTTATGTTCATATCAACCAAGTCGCGTCGTGCGTTAACACCATCCTTTGTTTTGCCACTAATGTTGATGAGAGACCAATCAAGCTTTCACATACATTCTTCTCCACGTGCATGGCGTCGATGCGATGTGAACTTCTAAGTGCTCCCAATAAGGCAAGTCCCAAAAAATTGACCGCTTCTTCGAGATGTTCTTCTGACGGGTTTTTAATTTACATCCCTTCCCAAGCACAACATCGATATCCTTAACCATATCATAGACCTCTTTCCCTCTAAAAGCCCTTGGAGCCGAATTGTCCTCCTTATTTTAGTCGAATTGTTTTTCATCTTGCGGTATGGGTGACTCTGGGAAGGAACCTACGGTGGCGCATATACGATTTTCTGCGAGTTGTTGACCATACACTCTCGTAGCATCTAGCGGTGCGGACGGGCTTTGGCTCCTTTCGTCATCAAGCTTGACGAGTTACCAAGGGCGGGAAAATCATTGATAGTGCGAGAACAACATGACGCGTAAAGAAAGTTCTCTCGTTTATACGCATCCCATACTTGTACCCTTCGTTCCACGGTGTCACAAGATCATCCGATGAATGGTGCTAGGTACACATCAATATCGTTCCCAGGTTGCTTCGACCCTTGGATAAGTAGTGACATCAAAATGTACTTCCGCTTCATACACAGCCAAGGAGGAAGGTGTTACATACATAGGTTCACGGGCCATGTGCTATGTCGGCTGCTCATGTTACCGAAAGGATTCATTCCATCTGTACTCAACCCTAACCTTATTGTAACAGCCCTAACTTAGGGTTTGTATTCCAAATGTAAAATTTTGAGGAGAAATAAAAACTTTTGTTGTCTCTTCAAATCATTTGGAAGTTTTCCAAATTTTCCCTAGCAATTTCAAATTTTCTAGAAGTTAATTCTTGTGATTGGAAATTGTTGTCATCAAATTATTAGCCTTCAAACTGGTGATCATCCTCCAAAATTATTTTTCCTATCATCTTGACCATCCTAGCTACCTCTCTGAATTATTTCACAATTTTTAGATTTTATTTGCTATTTCAAATGGCCAAGTCAACCTAGTTTGAAATCTGGTCAAACTTCTGTTCAGCAGCTTGTGAATTTTAGTGGGAAAACTCTAGTGCATGAAAACTCCTGGAAAAATTTCAGAAGGTTGTCCTCTGTCTCTAGTAGCTACCATAAAAATTTCAGAAATTTTTGGAGCCCTGGAGCTATCTCTAAAATTCCCAAAATCCTCTCTGTCTTTCTAATTCAAATTTGAAAACACTGCTCGGGCCCGAACCCAACTCGGGCTCGAGTCCGACCACACCACTTGACTCGGTCGCACCGCCTAGCTGCACGCACGCGAGCTTGATGGTGTCGGCCGTCCGATGCAAATCGAGCGATCCACGTCGCGTATGCAACCGACTGTCCGAATGCATACATTGATCTCGACCGTCCATCCTAGATCCAACGGTGCGACATTCTTTTGATCGAGTCGGACCAACCGATCACGCCGCGCCAGCTCGGCTCGCACCGCTTTGTCACGATCAGCGACAAGTGGACCCTACCGTCGAGTCCGCCCTCGTCTTCTCGCGCCTCACCGGGCTCGCGGCGTTCGCGCATGGGTGCCACGTACCTGCGCCGCCCACCTATTTGCCCTCGTGTCCGTCCGTGGCGCATCGCCAGGCCTTCTTTACCTCACCGCGACCACTCATCCCTCGTTTTCCCCGCTCTGTAGCTCTCTCCGCCCGTTTCTTGATTTGGCCGAGAAGAACCCTGGCGACACCGCGTGTTAGCGCGCCCTTGATTCCGCAACCACGCCATCGTGATCTACTCTCTTCGCCGCTTCCATTTTGCCCATCCAGGACTCTCGGCGTCGAGTGTATCGCCGAGAGCAACTTCGTCGTCTCCGCCTCCGGTTGCGGCGGCCCCGCGAGCTTGCTAGTGCTCTGGTGAGTCTCTAGCCTCGTCACTTGGTCCCTCGTAATCGCAATCCTCCTCTGAGTCTAACGGTGGGCTCGTTTCTGTCTTTCGTGCATCGTGGAGGGCGTGCGGGTGTTTCTTCCTCGCGCCGGTGATCGCGCCGTGGCAATTCCGGCGCCTCGGACCTTCTTCTTCATCGTTATCTTGTGCTTATTGCTCCCGGAGTCGAGGCGATTAGTGGCGCATCTTCGGCTCCTCGAAGTCCGTAGCACCTCCTCCGCAAGAGCGTAGCTTCTTCTCGCCTCCGGCGTCGCAAGCTTCGACCGGCGACCATTGGGCTCCGCGTCATCATCATCAAGTTCGTGGAGCTGCGGTGCACCGTCGTGCCATCCCCGAGCTCGAGCCTCGGCCATTCTCCAGATCCCCACCTGCGCCGTGCGTGGCGCGTGAACTCCGTCGAGCGCGGTGGTTAAGGTCTAATCCCTTCTTAAGTTCTAATCATCTTTTAGTTTGAGTCTCGTCATGTGGGCCCGAAATGTTAGTTAGGGATTGTGTAGTTTTGTTAATCGTTTTCTCTGTCGGGAGCGTATTTCTCGTGAGTATATGTTAGAAGTACACTTTGGTAGCGAAGGCGTATTATTAGAATACGCCGACGTCACTTCGCAGGCGGGCGTTACGTCAACACTTTCGCGAGCCCGCTGTCGGTTTACGGGCTAGATAGCTGTGGGTAGAAAAGGGAATAAATGCTTTAGTATTTACGTAATGTGTTTTCTATTGCCTTTATTAATTCAATTAAACTTAGAAAATGCATAACTAATTCAATTTTATCCAAATTGCATGAAACCAGTCTTGTTAATTTTCATTTTAAATGTTCTATTTACTAAAATTAGTGTCAACCTGTCCCTGTATCAAGAATCTGTTAATTGATTTAATGTTGTAGAATGTAATCTCCAAATTAGAAAATGCATATCTCTTTCAATAATTGTCCAAATTCAATGAACCCAATTCTGTAAAATTCCATTTTCAGTATACTAATTATTAGGATAGGTTTTAGATACTGTTTCTGTTCATGAAAATTTGTTAAGTAATTAACTAGTGTCTTGTTGTGTTTTTAGCATAGAAAAATTCATAGAAAGTTCTTAATAACTTAGAATGAATTGTTCTCTGTTTCTAAAAATTTTGTTATGTCATGCTTCGGCTGCTGTGAAAAGCTTAGTGTGTTTTGTTATTGTTGTATGTTTGAGTTTGGTCGGTGTTATTCGTTCTTATTCGCTGTTTTGTTCAATCGTTAGGATTCGATATTTGCGGCAACCCTGAGAACGACCCTCCGCAACAAATTGAGCAACAACGTCGAACAAGCGATTTGATCATGTTTATCCCGGTATTTTAAAGTCTAATATTTTGTTTCAATTGTATGTATGCATTGCTTAATTTGTGTTAAATTGATTAGTTAAATCCGTAGCTACATATCCTGTAGACAAAATATTGATCTCTACTACGAGCCTAGGTTATTTCTTTGTGATTAGAGGTCATTGGATGATCTCTTGTCACTTAGTAGATCGGGTCAACTTGCTTAGACATGCTTAGCTATCGGTAGAATCAAGCGGTTATCGACTTTAGTCGGTAACCTTGATCACACAAAATCTACTATAACTTTATGTTTCAGCATTGTTGCTAAGTTTAATTGCAAAACTAAAGCGAAAACAAAAATGATTTAGACTTGGGCTGTGGTATGATTGGTGTGATCTGTTGGGTGTGGCTGGAATGGTGCCCGAGTCAACAAGGACCGAACATCTTGTTACACTTTGAACCAAGCATTTTGCGTGCTAACCACACTAGAGTATATGGGACCTCTCTTGACCTAGTACTTTGGCGTGTATTGGCTCGGGTCGCGAGGAGGTCGCGGGAGGATGGAGGTGGGAGCATGGTAGTTGTCAGCTTTATCTGAGTGGGTAGTTGTCTTTTCGGCTTTACCATGTAAGCGTATGGGTTTCTATCCATACGAGCGGCTCGTAGTTAATACATAATATTGGAAAAGTCTCGTAGGACTTAGCTGTGCCGCATACCCTCGGAAGTGTGCTTTGGCTTAAAGGCGATGCAAGTGTGGGTACAGTGGTACACCTGCGGGGTTAAAACTATTCGAATAGCCTCGTCTAGGTTATGGACACGCTTGGCAAGGTCTTCCAAGAGTTAGACTACAACATTTAAATTAAAACTTCTTTGGGTGGTGCGAATGCGGGATTCGTGCTATTGTTGTGGTGACTATTGGGATAGTCACTTCTAGGTTGTTTTATCTTTACTCCTTTGCTATTATTATCCTTTCTGTATTTCAACATTAAAATGAATTGCAAACTTGCCTTTAAACTGTACTACATTATTGCAAATGAAAATTGGCTTTATGCAAATGAAACATATGGCCCCACTAAACAAGCTTTGCATGTAGCATATTAAAAGTGCGCTAGTTCACACGTCGGTCTTGCGGGTACAAAGACAATCTTTGTACTCGGTGCTTTGCTTGATGTTTTTGTTGCAGAGGAAGAAGGTGAGCCTCGGGGCCTCACTACGTGAGTGTGTTGCCGTTTAGTGGGCGACTAGACTTGGCGGTCGGTCGGATGCCTTGTGGGTTGGAGGCACACCGATTGGCTTTGTTTATAGCCATCTTATGGCACTTTGCTTCATTGTCGTTTTTGTTATTTGTGTATCTTTTGGGCGGTCGGCTGTGTATGCGTAATAACTTTGCTATTTGTTTATCTTCCGTTTGGTAGTGGTGTGTTTGGACTCTATGTTTGGAATGGAGTTGATGTCTAATTTTGTATCGAGGTGTGTATCTTGCTGCAGGAAGTATCTGAGATCTCGAGATCGATTATTTGATTTGTGATGCTAGGACCGGTGGTTGGTTAAGCATTACAAGCCAAATAAATTGGGGTCCTCACAAAGTTGGTATCGAGCCATTCGACCGTAGTAACCAAGCATAGTCGTCCTTAGGATATTTTGAAAGGCTTATTTTCAAAGTATCAAGAGGGTTTATGAAAACTTAGGCAGGTTCTCAGATTTTACTCCTTACCTATCCTAGCTTTCTAATCTCACCTTACTCTAATTTGAGTTTAAAACTTGGTTTTCCTCTTTCCTTTCAAAAGATACTTGCTACCGGTAGAATCAGTCTTTGAGAGAACCATAGAGAATTAGTCTAATTAAAATTTGTGGGAGCATAAGGGTAAGATATGTATGAGTTTGCTAAGTATCTGACTTTTGTCAATTGGTTTTGTAACTTAAAAGTCTTGTATTTGTTTTGTGCTGTTAGTAAGTTATTTGCAGTGGGTTATCGACTTCGTGTTTTCCGGCTATTGTTAACTTGTCTTAGTGAAACAGGATGGCCGGGAGAACGCGTGGCAGTCAGCAAGCTGGTCATGATGAGGAGCTTCCCCCTCCTCCGACCATGGCGGAGGTTCTCGCTCAGATCGAGCGAAACCGCATGGACCAGACGCGCATCTTGGAGGTTATTGCTAGGAATACCTCCACTCCTGCCGGTGGTGGCGGCCACGGACTCGCGGGGACTTGCGAGTTCCTCCGTCTGCGACCGCCGACTTACTCCCGCTCACGAGGACCCTCTCGATGCGGATGATTGGCTGCGCATGGTTGAGCGGAAGCTCAACATAGCTCAGTGCCAGGCGCAGGATAAGGCGCTCTTCGCGTCCCACCAGCTTGAGGGCGCGGCACTCTCATGGTGGGAGAACTATCTCGCCATACGGCCGCGGGCCATGTGGTCGCGTGGGAGGAGTTCAGTCGACTTTTCGTCGGGCCCACATCCTCGACGGCTGATGAAGCGAAGAAGAAGGAGTTCCTCGCGCTCAAGCAAGGCGCAAATGCGGACGGAGTACTTATGCGAGTTCAATCATCCGCTCGTTATGCTCGGGAGAGGTGGCCTCGGATGAGGCTAGCGGGAGAAGTTTATGGATGGCTTGTGCGAGGAGCTGCGGGACAAGCTATCTATTGTGGACTTCTCGACTTTCGGGCCTTGGTGGATAAGGCCATTGTTGCTGAGCATAAGGCAAAGCGGCTGGCGAGTCCATAGCGCAAATGGGAGGCACATCGGTCTACTCACGCCCGACCTCGTTAGTCCTCGGTGGGCGGCACCGATGGCCGTTCTTTTGCTCCACCGCGCCGAGGCCATCTGCACCAGCTCCTCGCCCACCGCGGCGTGTTTTAGCCACGTGCGCTGCGATCGGCAACGAGCGGCCTCGCAATCCGGCGGCGAGGTTACTTGTTTTATTGCCACAACAAGGGCCATTATGCGAATGCACGCCTCGAGTGTTGCGGCGGCCCCTCGTCCTAATGGAGGACGCGGGCGGGAGTGGTCATCCACGACGGAAGATGATCCGAAGCCCGAGTGCGGCGGCGGTCGAGTCAACCACCTTTCGGTGAGGATGCTCGGAGGCGCGGATGTCGTGATGGGTACACTTCTTGTTAATTCTCGTCCCGCTGCGGTATTATTTGATTACGGAGCATCGCATTCTTTATTTCAAGATCATTTGCTGCTGCTAGTGGTCTTATTTGTGTTCCTTTGGGCGTTCCTTTGCTCATCCGCTCTCGGGGTCGGAAATGAGAGCTGTTCTCTGATGTCGTGATGTTCCTATCATAGTCAAGGAGTGGGGTTTTGGCAAACCTTATTACGCTTCGATTCGGCAAATGCGGATGTGATTCTTGGCATGGATTGGTTGTCCCAACACTTGGGGCAAATCGATTGTGCGGGAAGATTGTTTATCTTACGACCCTTGAAAGGCGGGTCGGATTTTCGCGCACCGCGGGGCCACATCTATGTGCATTAGAGACAAAGCCGGCCTTGCAGTTCGGGATGTTCCCATAGTATCGACTTTGAGGATGTTTTCTGATGATTTGCGGGATGCCTCGGTTCGAGACCTTGAGTTTGTCATTGAGTTGCTTCCGCATCGCCCCTATCTCGAAGGCGCCAGTATCGGATGCCTCCCAATGAGCTAGAAGAATTGAAGAAGCGGCTTGGTGAGCTCCAAGCGAAGGGTTTCATCATGATTCATCTCCTTGGGGTTGTCCGGTGATCTTTGTGAAGAAGAAGGACAAGACTTTGCGCATGTGTGTTGATTACCGTCCTCTCAATGAGGTGGCGGTGAAGAACAAATATCCTACGCCCGCATTGATGATCTGTTTGATCGGTTGGTGGAGCCAGTGTTCTCAAAGATTGATTTGAGAATGGGGTATCATCAGTCGAGGATCGAGATCGAGGATATTCGAAGGCGGCCTTCACTACTCGTTATGGTGCATGCGAGTACACCGTCATGTCCTTTGGCTTAACCAATGCTCGGCTTTGTTCATGAACTTGATGAATTCGGTATTCATGGAGTTTTGGACAAATTTGTGGTGGTCTTCATTGATGATATTCTTATTTATTCCAAGATGAAGCGAGCATCTTGAGCATCGAAGATTGTTTTGGGCAAATTGCGGGAGCACCACTATATCTGAAGTTCGACAAATGTGAGTTACGGTTGAAGGAAGTGGAATTCTTGGGCCATGTTCTTTCAGGTGGAGGCATATTTGTGGATCCCAGCAAGGTCGGCGATGTTCTATCTTGGGGTCACCAAGTCGATCAGCGATGTCGGAGTTTTCTCGGTTTAGCGGGCTACTACCGCGCTTTATCGAAATTTCTCCAAGATCGCAAAGCCAATGACCGAATTGCTCAAGAAGGACAAGAAGTTTGTGTGGTCCTCTGCTTGTGATGAGAGCTTTGGGAGCTCAAGCGGCGGTTGACTTCAGCCCCATCCTTACTCTTCTGATATCCACAAGAGCTTGATATTTATTGCGATGCCTCTCGTCGAGGACTCGGTGTGTCCTTATGCGGGAAGGCAAGGCGATTGCATATGCATCCGGCGATTGAGACCACATGAGCTCAACTATCCCACCCATGATTTGGAGCTTCTTCTGCTGTGGTTCATGCACTCAAGATTTGGCGGCATTATCGATTGGTAACGCGTGAGGTGTATTCGATCACAAGAGCTTGAAATATTTGTTCACTCGGCGGATCTGAACCTCGAGCGGAGAGGTGGTTGGAATTGATCAAAGAGTATGACATGGGTATTCAGTATCATCCTGGCAAGGCCAACGTGGTTGCCGATGCACTTAGCCGAAAGGTGTATTGCAATACTCGATGATCCAAGAGCGACACCGGCACTTCTTGCAGAATTTCAGCGTCTCAACTTGGGTTTGGTTGAGCATGGTTCCCTTGCTGCCTTGGTTGTGCAACCAACCTTGGTGGATCAAATCAAGGCAGCACAGCAATCAGATGATGGTGTGGGTAAAATCAAGCAGAATATCAAGGATGGATCAGCCAAGTGTTTCACAGAAGATGAGCACGGTGTTGTATGGTTTGGGCAGCGTCTTGTGGTCCCAAAGGTCCCAGAGTTGCGGGATTTGATTCTTCAGGAGGCCCATGATTCGCCTTTGTCCATCCATCCGGGCTACTAAAATGTACCAAGATCTGCGTCGAGAGATTACGGTGGACTCGCATGAAGCGAGATTGCGGTGTTCGTTGCGGATCGGCGTATGTTGTCGCGTGAAGGCGAGCATCGGCGTCAGCAGTCTTCTTCAGCCCTTGCCCATACGAGTGGAAGTGGGATTACGTAGGCATGGATCTCATCACTAGGTGCCCGCTCATCTAAGGGAAATGACGCCATTTGGGTTGTCATTGTGAGCTAACGAGTGGCGCATTTCCTTCGGTCAAGAGTCGACTCGGGTGGAACCTCTGCCGAGCTCTATGTATCAAGGATTGTGAGCTTGCATGGTGTACCCAAGGCGATTGTGTCCGACCGTGGGGCGTTGTTTACCTCTCGGTTTTGGCATAGTCTGCGGGAGGCCATGGGAACTCATCTTACTTCGGCCACGGCCTATCATCCTCGGGCCAGATAGTCGAGCGGAGCGCGTCAATCGTGTGCTTGAAGATATGCTCCGTGCTTGTGTTCTTTCCTATGGGAAGAATTGGGAGAAGTGCCTACCACTTGCGAGTTCTCTTATAACAACGACTTCGAGGCTAGTCTCGGATGGCACCATTTGAGGCTTTGTATGGGAGGCGTCTGAAACACCTCTAAAGCGGTGGCGGTGAAAGCGGTTCTTTGGCCCGAATTCCATTAATGAGGCGAAAGTCAAGTGCGGTTGATTCGTGAGCACTTGCGCGTAGCTCGATCCGAGTAGAAGAGCTATGCGGTCGGCGTCGCCGTGAGTGAGTTTCGGCCCAATGACTTTGTGTATCTCAAAGTTTCACCTTTGAAGGACACCGTCGTTTGATGTCAAGGCAAGCGGCTCCTCGGTATGTCGGGCCTTATCGCGTCATCAAGAAAGTGGGAGCCGTTGCATACCGGTTGGGTTGCTAGCTACACTTGAAGGGGTGCATGATGTTTTCCATGTGTCACGATTGAAGAAGTGCCTTCGTGTTCTGTGGAGAAACGCCATTGGAAAATATCGATGTGCGGGAAGATCTGTCTTATCGTGGCGCCCCATTCGTATCCTCGAAGAAGTGAGCGCAGAGCGAGGAACCGTGTGATCAAGTTCCTCAAAGTTCGATGGTCAAACCACTCCGAGGATGAAGCCACTTGGGAGCGGGAAGATCGCCTCGAGCAGATTACCCATCCTTCTTCTCCCGTGATCGAGAATAGGCGAGATTCTGTAAGGGGAGATTTGTAACAGCCCTAACTTAGGGTTTGTATTCCAAATGTAAAATTTTGAGGAGAAATAAAAACTTTTGTTGTCTCTTCAAATCATTTGGAAGTTTTCCAAATTTTCCCTAGCAATTTCCAATTTTCTAGAAGTTAATTCTTGTGATTGGAAATTGTTGTCATCAAATTATTAGCCTTCAAACTGGTGATCATCCTCCAAAATTATTTTTCCTATCATCTTGACCATCCTAGCTACCTCTCTGAATTATTTCACAATTTTTAGATTTTATTTGCTATTTCAAATGGCCAAGTCAACCTAGCTTGAAATCTGGTCAAACTTCTGTTCAGCAGCTTGTGAATTTTAGTGGGAAAACTCTAGTGCATGAAAACTCCTGGAAAAATTTCAGAAGGTTGTCCTCTGTCTCTAGTAGCTACCATAAAAATTTTGAAATTTTTGGAGCCCTGGAGCTATCTCTAAAAATTCCCAAAATCCTCTCTGTCTTTCTAAATCAAATCTGAAAACTCTTGTTCCTCGGGCCGAACCCAACTCGGGCTCGAGTCCGACCACACCACTTGACTCGGTCGCACCGCCTAGCTGCACCGTGCTTGAGCCGATGGTATCGGCCGTCCGATGCAAATCGAGCGATCCACGTCGCGTATGCAACCGACTGTCGAATGCATACATTGATCTCGGCCGTCCATCCTAGATCCAACGGTCGACATTCTTTTGATCGAGTCGGACCAGCCGATCACGCCGCGCCAGCTCGCTCGCACCGCTTTGTCACGATCAGCGACAAGTGGACCCTACTGTCGAGTCCGCCCTCGTCTTCTCGCACCTCACCGGGCTCGCGGCGTTCGCGCATGGGTGCCACGTACCTCGCCGCGCCACCTATTTGCCCTCGTGTCCGTCGTGGCGCATCGCCGAACCTTCTTTACCTCACGCGACCACTCATCCCTCGTTTTCCCGCTCTGTAGCTCTCTCGCGTTTCTTGATTTGGCGGAGAAGAACCCCAGGCGGCACCGCCGTGTTAGCGCCGCCCTTGATTCCGCAACCACGCCATCGTGATCTACTCTCTTCGCGCTTCCATTTTGCCCATCCGGGACTCGGCGTCCGGTGTATCGCCGAGAGCAACCGTCGTCTCCGCCTCTGGTTGCGGCGGCCCGCGAGCTTGCTAGTGCTCGGTGAGTCTCTAGCCTCGTCACTTGGTCCTCGTAATCGCAATCCTCCTCGAGTCTAACGGTGGGCTCGTTTACGTCTTTCGTGCATCGTGGGGCGTGCGGGTGTTTCTTCCTCGCGCCGCGGTGATCGCGCCGTGGCAATTCCGGCGCCTCGGACCTTCTTCTTCGTCGTTATCTTGTGCTTATTGCTCCTGGAGTCGGCGATTAGTGGCGCATCTTCAAGCTCCTCGAAGTCCGTAGCACCTCCTCCGCAAGAGCGTAGCTTCTTCTCGCCTCCGGCCGTCGCAAGCTCGACCCGGCGACCATTGGGCTCCGTCATCATCATCAAGTTCGTGGGTGCGGTGCACTGTCGTGCCATCCCGAGCTCGGAACCTCGGCCATTCTCCGGATCCCCACCTCGCCGTCGCGGCGCACGTGAACTCCGTCGAGCCGCGGTGGTTAGGTCTAATCCCTTCTTAAGTTCTAATCATCTTTTAGTTTGAGTCTCTGTCATGTGGGCCGAAATGTTAGTTAGGGATTGTGTAGTTTTGTTAATCGTTTTCTCTGTCGGAGCGTATTTCTCTGTGAGTATATGTTAGAAGTACACTTTGGTGGCGAAGGCGTATTATTAGAATACGCCTTCAACGTCACTTCGTGGGCGGGCGTTCTGTCGAGACTTTCGCGCCGCCCTGCTGTCGGTGTCGGGGCTAGATAGGCGTGGGTAGAAAAGGGAATAAATGCTTTAGTATTTACGTAATGTGTTTTCATTTGCCTTTGTTAATTCAATTAAACTTAGAAAATGCATAACTAATTCAATTTTTATCCAAATTGCATGAAACCAGTGCTGTTAATTTTCATTTTAAATGTTCTATTTACTAAAATTAGTGTCAACCCTGTCCCTGTATCAAGAATCTGTTAATTGATTTAATGTTGTAGAATGTAATCTCCAAATTAGAAAATGCATATCTCTTTCAATAATTGTCCAAATTCAATGAACCCAATTCTGTAAAATTCCATTTTCAGTATACTAATTATTAGGATAGGTTATAGATACTGTTTCTGTTCATGAAAATTTGTTAAGTAATTAACTAGTGTGTTGTTGTGTTTTTAGCTTAGAAAAATTCATAGAAAGTTCTTAATAACTTAGAATGAATTGTTCTCTGTTTCTAAAAATTTTGTTATGTCATGCTTCGGCTGCTGTGAAAAGCTTAGTGTGTTTTGTTATTGTTGTATGTTTGAGTTTGGTCGGTGTTATTCGTTCTTATTCGTTGTTTTGTTCAATCGTTAGGATTCGATATTTGCGGCAACCACGAGCGACCCTCGCAACAAATTGAGCAACAACGTCCGAACAAGCGATTTGATCATGTTTATCGAGTATTTTAAAGTCTAATATTTTGTTTAATTGTATGTATGCATTGCTTAATTTGTGTTAAATTGATTAGTTAAATCCGTAGCTACATATCCTGTAGACAAAATATTGATCTCTACTACGAGCCTAGGTTATTTCTTTGTGATTAGAGGTCATTGGATGATCTCTTGTCACTTAGTAGATCCGGTCAACTTGCTTAGACATGCTTAGCTATCGGTGAATCTGGCGGTTATCGACTTTAGTCGGTAACCTTGATCACACAAAATCTACTATAACTTTATGTTTCAGATTGTTGCTAAGTTTAATTGCAAAACTAAAACTGAAAACAAAATGATTTAGACTTGGGCACAACGGTATGATTGGTGTGATCTGTTGGGTGTGGCTCGAATGGTGCAGAGTCAACAAGGACCGAACATCTTGTTACATCAACCAAGCATTTTGCGTGCTAACCACACTAGAGTATATGGGACCTCTCTTGACCTAGTACTTTGGCGTGTATTGGCTCCGGGTCGCAGGAGGTCGCGGGAGGATGGAGGTGGGAGCATGGTAGTTGTCAGAAAAGCTTTATCCTCGAGTGGGTAGTTGTCTTTTCGGCTTTACCATGTAGCGTATGGGTTTCTATCCATACGAGCGGCTCGTAGTTAATACACAATATTGGAAAAGTCTCGTAGGACTTAGCCGTGCCGCATACCCTCGGAGTGTGCTTTGGCTTAAGGCGATGCGAGTGTGGGTACAGGGTACACCTGCGGGGTTAAAACTATTCGAATAGCCTCGTCTAGGTTATGGACACGCTTGGCAAGGTCTTCCAAGAGTTAGACTACAACATTTAAATTAAAACTTCTTGGGTGGTGCGAATGCGGATTCGTGCTATTGTTGTGGTGACTATTGGGATAGTCACTTCTAGGTTGTTTTATCTTTACTCTTTTGCTATTATTATCCTTTACTGTATTTCAACATTAAAAATGAATTGCAAACTTGCCTTTAAACTGTACTACATTATTGCAAATGAAAATTGGCTTTATGCAAATGAAACATATGGCCCCCACTAAACAAGCCTGCATGTAGCATATTAACAGGTCTGCTAGTTCACACGTCAGTCTTGCGGGTACAAAGACAATCTTTGTACTCAGGTGCTTTGCTTGATGTTTTTGTTGCAGAGGAAGAAGGTGAGCCTCAGGGGCCTCACTTACGTGAGTCGTGTTGCCGTTTAGTGGGCGACTAGACTTGGCGGTCGGTCGGATGCCTTGTGGGTTGGAGGCACACCGATTGGCTTTGTTTATAGCCATCTTATGGCACTTTTGCTTCATTGTCGTTTTGTTATTTGTGTATCTTTTGGGCGGTCGGCTGTGTCCATAATAACTTTGCTATTTGTTTATCTTCCGTTTGGTAGTGGTGTGTTTGGACTCTATGTTTGGAATGGAGTTGATGTCTAATTTTGTATCGAGGTGTGTATCTTTGCTTTAGGAAGTATACAGATCTCGAGATCGATTATTTGATTTGTGATGCTAGGACCAGTGGTTGGTTAAGCATTACAAGCCAAATAAATTGGGGTCCTCACACTTATGTTCCTCGGTTCCGCACCGAACTCTTTGAAGGTCCGATCGAAGTTTCTCCACTGCGCAGAATCAGCAGGGTGTCTTAGTTTTCCATCTTTCTTACGCTCCTCCGAGTGCCAGCGCAGCAATCTTGCCTCCTTTCGGTTCGCAAATAAACGCTTCAAGCGTGGGATCACAGCGATACCACAACACCTTAGCGGAGGTCCTTGCTTCACCTTAGCGGTATTCTTACGCTTGTATCGGGATGCTTTGCACACGGACATACATGCAAGTCTGCATACTCTTTACGATACAATCGTTCGGACATGCATGTATTCTTTCTACTTCCATTCCCAATGGACAAAGAACCTTCTTGGCTTGGTAGGTGGTCTTTGGGCAACACGTTTCCCTCCGGAAGAATGTCCGCTAGGAGACCTAACAACGCCGTGAAACTCTTGTCGGACCAACCATTGCTCGCCTTCAATTTCAGCGGTTCAAATGCGGTTGACAACCTTGTGTATTCGACTTGCAGCCGAGGAACAAAGGTTTCCCGAGTCCTCCATTAAGCGCTCGAATTTACAAAACTCTCTCTCTTTGTAGTTTCCTTACGCATCGCGTAGCATCGATCTAGATTGTCATCGTGCGACCTATCGTCATCAAAAACACGTCCACATCCGGCATATCGTTGACTTCCTCGTTGATGTCATCATTATTAACTTCTGTATAATCTGCTCTTCACCGTGGATCGGTCAACATGTATACCCTTTTTGAAACCCCTTCAATCAAGTGCCCTACGATCTGCGCGGGTTGTTAAAAATCTTGATTATCGCAATCAATGCATGGGCGATACATAAATTCTATCCCTTATTCGGCATATCTGCTCATTGCTCTTTTAAAAGCAATCACGCCATTAATGTACTCTTCACTCACACGTTACGCACTGTACATCGATTCGGTCCATCTACGCTACACATGTAACAATTAGTAGTGTTAAATTATATTAATAAACTGCAAATCGTTACTCCTCCTATTAACCGCAAATCGTTACTCCTCCTATTAAGCAAATATAAAGAGTTAAAGATCGTTACCCTCGGAGCTCACGATGAAAATTCCTAATATCATGAGATTCCTCACCGTCCTTCTCCTTGAGCCAATGAGCAGGGCAAGAGTGCCACAATCGAAATACACCACTTATCCCACTCACAAAAACACTCGTTCACAACACCCAAACCGAGAGCTACCACCAAAGACAAGCCTCACAAAGCAAGCATGCATGCAAGCCAAATGACCATAAGTTGCTAGGGCAACCCACAACCAAGAACAAGGCAAGCCAAATAAACAAGCCTCCTACACCAACACAGAGCAAAGCTTCTCAAGCCCCTCTATTCCAAAGAAGAGATCGGGCGCTAGGCGGGGGCCTCTGTCGGGACTTTATATTTATAGGGTGAAATATCACGAGCGGTTCTTATTTCCAACCGCTGCGTGATACGAGTATATCACAAGCGGTTCTACACAAACCGCTCGTGTTGAACTTACCTGACGGCTCCATGTGAAACCGTCGTGATATACTCAATATCACGAGCGGTTAATAAGTATAACCGCTGCGTGATATACTCAACATCACGAGACGGTTCTATTAACAAGCCGCTCGTGATATGGAGTATATCACGACGGTTCTCACGATTACTGCTGCGTGATATGGAGGATATCGCGACGGTTCCACATGGAGCCGTCGTGATGTTCAACATGAGCGGTTAGTGAGAGGAACCGTCGTGATGAGGATATTATCACGATGGTTCTTTATTTAACCGTGCGTGATAGCGTCTGATTTGCCCGGTAATAATTAGATGATAAAAAGACCATATCATCACGCATTTATAAAAAGACCATATCATCACGCACAAAAAGACCATATTTACATCACGCAGACGGACAATAGGCGCCTTATCATTTTACATCACGAGCGATAAAAAAGGATGAGCGATCCTATCTTAGTCTTCAATTCTTCGTACGCATTCTCGTCGGCTTCAGTGGGAGCGGGATCACCGACTGTCTCACCAAACGCCTCCACCTGTGACCTTGCACGGTCAATTTCCTCTTGTAGATGTTCGGACTCCGTAATCAAGTCCCATATAGCCCAGAGGCCATCAACCCTGGTCTCCACAGTCTCGGCTAGGCGGACCCGCTCTCCTGCAATGACGATGTCGTCCTCGACTCTCTGGGTTGCATCCTCGGTGCGGACCAAAGAGTTCCATAGGACAATCTCCACGACGAGGTTTACTCGCCGGATCTTTGGAGAGCCTCGCCTGACCGTGCTGTTGGAGGAGGAGCTCCAATCGACCGATGATCGCCGTTATGGTCTCCGGTAGATGGGAGGGTCTACAGCGGATTGCATTGCGAACGGACGCCTTGTTCGCGGCTTGGGCGAGTTGCGATCGAGAGAGTGCGAGTACACAACCAAAATGTAGGCGATGATACCGGGACGAGAGAGAAGCCATTTGGAATTTGTGGAGAGAGGGGATGATCAAGGAGCTTAGTGAGAAATCCTTTGATAAGGGTTGTCTATTTATATAAAAGTCGGGCAGAGACGAAGAGACACTAGCGCGGAGATGAAGGGAATGAGATCCATAGCACGAGCGGCTCTATGATGGATCCGTGCGTGATATATTATCACGAGCGGCTCTATTAAAGAACCGTCGAGATATCGCAATATCACGATGGCTCTATTTAAGCACCGTGCGTGATAATATCACGACGGTTTTCTAAAGAAGCGCTCGAGATATCCTCCATATCACGAGCGGTGCCATTAAAGAACCGCTCGCGATATGAGATATCTCGAGCGACGTTCTTTAAGCAAACCGTCGTGATATTATCGCGACGGTGCTAAATAGAGCGTCTGTGATATTGCGAATATCTCGACGATTCTTTAATAGAGCCGTCTGTGATATTCTTTATCAAAGCGCACCTAGGGTTTTGCTCTTTACTCGTCGCCGTCTCCGCGCCCCTTAGGCTCTCGCGCGCTCTCGGCTCCTCTAGGGTTCGCCTGTTCACCTCCCGGCCGTAAGACCCGCGCGCCGCCCCTTCATCGGCGACGTTGCCTCGCCTCGACGCGCGGCCTCCTCCCGTGTCGGCCTCCTCCTCTCGCCCGGCCTCCTCCCGTGTTGGCCTCCTCCTCTGCACCGGCCTCCTCCCGCGCCGTCCTCCTCCCGTGTCGGCCTCCTCCCGCGCCTCTCCCTCCTCCCGCGTCGGCCTCCTCCCCTGCACCGGCCTCCTCCTTGCACCGTGTGTTGTTGTGCGGCATCCTCTCTGTGAGTATTCCTAAAGATCCGCAAATTGATCGATGGGCTTTGTTGACATGCTCTGTGATGAACTTTGTCTTATCACGAGATTGAATGTGATAGTTAGTTGATTCTTGAGCTCTATTGTACAAATTACTTGCTACTATCAATTTCATATCTTTGTTAATTTGTTACTTCGGTTGAATGCTAGTTATCACGAGACGGTTGAATGCATCAGTCAATTTGATATCTTGTTAGTTCATTCATGAGCTCTATTGTATTGATGAACCCTCGTGATGTGACTTTGATAGTCTTTGATAATGTGAATCAAATTGATCGGTGAGCTTTGTTACAGTTAGCTCTGTGATGAACTTTTCTCTTATCTGAGATTGAATGTGATAGTTAAGAGATCATTTTCATAATGATTGAGATCATTTGTGATTAAGCAAAGTATTGTTTAGAGCTCATAGTTTGAATTTATACTATCATATTCATTTAATGAAGAGTATAGACAATAGGATTGAGATGGCAAAGACTTGTTCTTTTGCAACTCTCCTTACGAGCACAAACTACCATCAATCCTTCTTTATATATTATACGTTTGTGCATCATTTTCGGTTAAGTTGAGTAAATCGCTTGAATGCAGTGATTAGAGCTTACGCATATTGCTTCGTGCATATATAGATAGCAAGTAGCGACATGGCGTCCGCACCATCTTCCCGCCATCCGGATCTCAGGAAAGTGGTACGTCGCGAGATGGCGAGAGGAACATCGAGAATTCCTCCAGCATAATGGCCGTCACGAGGTCAATGCCAATGGGGTCCTGTGAGTCCCCAAAGCGTGGCGAGATTCGAACCTTGCGGGATACTTGGAAGGAGCGGTCCCCATCACCACACCGAGCCGACACCGTGTCGGATGTTCGGAGAAGCCACCGTGGGGCGAAGTTTTAAAATATTCACTTTCGACCCGCAGACTGGCGCGCGTGGAGCAACGAGCGTTGGTCTCGTCGGAAGGCGTGGAGGACCTTCAAGAGCGTGCTTGTCACAAGGTATGTGAACACGGTCGAACGCCCTTCACGGCGTATAAATTCTTGTCGCGGGATATATGGGACGCCTTTGTGCAAATGAAGACGGCGCCGAATTTCTTGAGGAAAGTGCGGCGCACAAGGCTCTCGGACACTTAACACTCACCCCACAAACTTCGGCACGGCTGGTGCAGCGGGTAAAACCGCGCAATGGGCGGCGGAGGGCCGCGAGCGAAACAAGGCCATTTGCCGAGATCACGCACCAGCGCGCTCTCTCCGGTTAGGCGAGGGCATCGATTCGTCTTGGCGAAATCTCTTTCACAAACCCGCAGGCCGGGATGTGGCCAACCGTGTGGTAAATGTCTTGAACTACCTAGTTGTTAATAAGTCTATAACTTCATAATGTATATAATAACATGATGACCTCTTGCGGCAAGAATTGAGTTCCGCATGTTACGAAGGCTCCTTCCAGCGAATAGGGAGAAGGATATACTAACTACGGTCACGGGAAACAAGGAGCACCAGTGCGCACGCGAGCAAAGGGGTTAACGTATCTTGGAGGATGGATTCCCGGGCGACTCATCGCACGATAGGAGCGGGAAGAGATCCAAGGCCGAGTGCGACACGGTGTTGGAACATGTGCTTACTTCAAAATTTGAAGGAAGAGAACGGGTGCTTATTGCAAAATTTGAAGAAAAGATAGCAAGATTGCGGGACCAAGTGAATCAACTACTACTCCTCAACAACCGATCGCGGGCCGCCCCGTTGTTTTGGTAGCGATCCTCCTCAACATCGGAGTGGCGTCGCGTCCACGCAAAATTGTGAACACGATGATGTCCAATTACCTATCGACAACATCAAGGTAATGTACATCTCTCGGAATGCTCCAAAGATAGACCTATAGGACGCCTTAGCTAATTGCGTATCGTTTTGTAGGAGCCGACGCACTGCACACTCCAAGTGAGGATGGTTGGGATGTCTATTGAGGCTGGGCGGGGGGTGGTGTATCCATGCAATGAAGGGATAGTGCAGCACGGTGCCCAGGTGGCGCAGGGTTACGCCAGGGTCCAGGTGGACATGGTACATGATAATTTTAGGCCGCCCCGGAGATTCGCCGAGCGACGAAATCATAACACTAGGGGATGCCACATGCGCTTTTATTCGGTGGCCAAAGAAGGACATCGCTCGACCTGCGGTGTCGCCTCAACCTTCGATGACTCCACCCAAACCATCTCCACACGACCATGCCTCTCCAATTCAACTTTTGAAGGACATCGTCCTGGACTCTGCAGTGCCGCCTCAACTTTTGATGACTCTACCCCAACCATCTCCACACGACCATGCCCCTCCAATTCAACTTTTGAAGGACATCGTCACGGACCTGCGATGCGCCTCAACTTTTGATGACTCTACCCCAACCATCTCGACACGACCATGTCTCTCAACAGACCCTCCATGATCGCACCTCAACCTTCGCTTGAAGCCCACCTCATCGGTTCCGTGGAGAAGACACCGAACGAACAAAAAAGCGTGTCGCCGTGACGGTTCCCGTCGTCGACGGAGGAAGGCGCGTGGCGAGCAAGTCGTTCGAGACAAATCGAAATCGAAGAACATTAAGGCGCTTCGCCTCCTAACCCTAAGAAATACTCTTTGGTCCGTTGGCGGCGAGCACGATTAGCCTCTGTTGGATTAGGTTGTCGAGTTTGCATAGCCGGTACTTGCGTAAGACCAAAGAGAAAGGGTGCGCTGATGGAATCACCGTCGGATACAGAGGACTATTTCCTCCACAAGCCGCCCCCTTCATCGCGTGGGCTTCACGACTTGTTCGACCTATTCAACCTCAAAGCCCTCGATGCCTCACTTCTACGATCTTTGGACATCGTAAGTGTGTACAATCAAGTTCTACATTCACGTACATTCACGTAATATAACAAACTCATTGCTTATGTATAGATACATGATTAAAACGCGGCGATTGAAAGAACCGGTGGGTTTCCTCGACCCACACGTGGTCTCTGAGCAAACCATCTTGGCAGACGCATCCTACGTCGAGAAATACATAACGGCAGGATTGCTTCCTCAAAACTACGTGGACTACATAATGGTGCCCTACAACCAGAAGTAAGTGCTTCACTACTTGCTATACAAATTTCATTTGTACTTTATCAGCAGATATGAACTTAGGTTTAATGACTATAGCGACATACATGAGTAGGCATCATTTGGATCCTTCTAGTCATTATACCAAAGAGGAATCAGGTACTATACCTTGATTCCCTAATGAGAAAAGGCCACGACTTCACCCTTGTGCAAGAAGTAGTCGACAGGTGTGCTCATTTCCTCCATACATAACTCTATTGTAGTCTTCCATCGTTTGAAATGGCCGAGGTTAACTTTTTGGAAACATGTAGGTCGTTCATCTCCTATATTGCCGAGGGAGGACTATACAAGGGAACGAACGCCACACTTAATCACATGACGCGATTTCCGGTACGTGCTACAACACAATAATCCTATATCATACTTCGTAATAATGCATCTCGAACTGACTATACCTATATATGTAATTCTATTTTTCAAAGGTCGCAAACAAAAGCGTAAGAATGTGCAT
Organism: Ampelocalamus luodianensis; assembly: GCA_036346255.1. Classification (NCBI taxonomy): domain Eukaryota; kingdom Viridiplantae; phylum Streptophyta; class Magnoliopsida; order Poales; family Poaceae; genus Ampelocalamus; species Ampelocalamus luodianensis. The sequence continues at coordinate 10,311,462 of CM070635.1, read as the reverse complement.
TCTCGTTTGCCATCATATGCGATTCTCATGAGTGCTAGGTTGCGAATCCAGAGGTTGGTCAATCTACGCAATAATTGCTAATTATAAATTTAAATATATATGTGTAACACTTTACTCTTGTTTGTAGGTTTTGAATATAGATTTAGATTCACTCGTTCAGAAAGAGATCTCGGATGTTCGAGGGAGGCTCTGCACCTTCATCATGACGGATATCATTGCGAGAGTTTCACTCTTGAGCGACCTTGAAACAATTAATATATTTGATATAGTTGTAATTCACTTTGAATAGTTGTGATTCAATGGTAAACTTTGGGTTGTCACTTTGGGTTATATGACAATATTTTCTGAACGCGTTGATATTACAATGTTTGACTGTATTTGATATATGTTCGTTTGTATGACAATGATCACTTTGGGTTGTCAACGATTGATATACGTGATGTATCTATTTTCGCTGCTTATTTTCAGAGGGCATGGCTAGCAATCACGAGGCTAGCCAAATTTTTTAAAAATAGTTATGTTGAAATAACTATCACGAGCGGTTTATCAATCAAACCGCTCGTGATATGTATAATCGAACATCTCTATTATATAACCGTGCGTGATATACACATATCCTGAGCGGTTACGTAAATAGAACCGCAGGATATCCTTTATCACTGACGGTTCTATTCACGACCGCCCGGGATATGTGCATATCACGAGCGGTTAGTAAATAGAACCGCTGCGGGATATGTGCATATCCTGCGGTTCGTAAATAGAGCCGTCGTGATATGCGTCTATAACGACGGTTCTTGAATAGAGCCGTGCAGTGATAATTAGATATCACGACGGTTATATAATTAGAAGCGCTGCGTGTTGTGACTTATCACGAGCGGATTTTTAACCGCTCGTGATAACCGCCACTTATCACAGACGTACAAAAACACGAGCGGTTGGGCAATGCGCGATGATGACTGCTCCAACCGCGTGATGAGGCTATGTGTAGTAGTGAACTCACTTCTCTAATAGTTTTCAGATTACTGACAACAGAGAAAACTTCAGAGAGCTAAAGTCTAAATTTCTTTCAAAACTCAACTTCCAACTTTGTTAATATATTTGAGTGAAATAATGGACATTCACAAGATTGATTAGCAGCTAAAGATTTGGCTTAAAGGAGTGGGTCCCACTATCATAGAGAGTGAAAGAGAGAACAGAGAGACAGACAGGGGAGGGCTCGGCCGTGGTTTTGGGCAGCAAATCGCCCGTGATTGGAGCGGCATGAAGGCGATGGCTTCCCCAAAAATGGGTTGTCCAGAGGTAGGTGGACCTGTAGGTGGTCTCGGCTCGGCCGGAGATGCTCCAGAGTAGGCACGCGGCGGTGGCCGGCGGCGGGCCGTGAGGGTGAAACGTGGCCGCGGTGCTCGGGTGGAGTTGCAGCCAAATTGGTGGGAGCATGAATGTCCCTGAGGTATGTGGAGCACGCCGGAGGGGTCGGTGGAGGAGGGGAGGCGCCGTGGCGAGTCGACGACGGGAGCCGTGGGTGACGCGGGGAGGCCACCGTGGGGAAGTCGGCGTGGAGGGATAGGGCGCAGGGGAGTAATGGGGGAAGGTAATTGTTGGTGTGCGGGTGCTCTTGGCGAAACTAATTCGACAGGAGCTCACTCTAGAGAGAATGGCGCCGACGGTGGCGACTTTGGTCGGTTCCGGAGAAGATGACCGTGGAACGATGCTTGGGCGGACTAAGGGCCAAATTTAATGGGGTTTGTTGATCCTAGGGAGTAAGGACACAAGGTGACGCGGTCTACAAGTGGAGGGACTCACCGGTTCGGCCGAAGCAAGGAGTTGAGGTTGCGGCCGAGCTCCAAATGCCGCTGGCCGTGTTGAAGATGCCTCGTGTTCCCGGTGTTCCGACTGCAAAGAGAAACAACGGGGATGAGGGATAGCAAGAGGAGATCAAGGCGAGCTAGAGGTACAAGAAGATGACGTCCGAAGCTCATCGGTGTGGCCGGGAAGCTTGGAGGTGGTGCGGCCATGGCCGACATTGGCATTCGGGGCTATGCTTGATTTGGAGCTCGGGGAGAGGAGGAAATGGAGAGGGGAGTTGGGGGAGATGGTGAAGAGGGTCAGAGGCACTCAGTGATCGGATTAAATAGGTAAGGGGGCGGAGCAAACCGAGAGAGCGGTGGCCGCCGGAGGCGTCGAGGGCGGACAAGACGAGGCGGTGCGTGGCGACCAGCGGCTAGGCGAGGATGGGCATGCATGGGCACGGCGAGCGATGCAAACCGCATAGCGAGCCATCCAAATCGGGGCGGCGGTGGGCGGCGAGTCATACTGGTGCGAGCGTCGCGGCGTGGCCATGCATGGCTAGAGCCGGTTTGATGCGGTGGAGAAGAAGCCCTGCATGTGGGGCCAGGAAGTCAGCGACAGAGGAAGAAGATGGCTCGGCGAACCGGTCTGGTGCGGTCAGGGTTCAGCTCGGGTCTGGTCGGAGGAATAGTGCGCGGGTTTAGGTTGGGACTTAATTTTTGACCGAAAAGATACAAGTTTGACTTAGCCGTTTGAAATAGAAATAAAATCCTAAAAGTCCTGAAAATTTTTGTGGACACTCTGAGATTCACAAGGGACTTAGGAAAAATAATTTCAGACATTTTATATATGAAAATTTGTTAGAATTAAATTATATTCAAATCTACCTTAGGGATTTCATTTGGATTTTAGAGAAGGTAAAATGACTTCTAAAAATTTGGTAAAAATAATTAAAATTCACTATAAATAATCTAGTATTTGAATAAATTATTTTTAGAAACTTTTATTCATACATTTTTCTGGAATTCGCTTAGAAATGGAATTTAAGTTTAAAAGTTTGAAATTTCAACACAAACTTTAATACACACATCAAAAGTTTAAAATTGTGCACAAGTTTGGAGAAAACTAAGGGCATGACCAAGAGATACAACAAAATTTTTTAATCTTTAATACTTTCATACATTTAAAATACAAACCCTAGTTTGGGGTTGTTACACCCTAGCACTTGGGTGATCGTGGGCCGTCCATCTTGAGATCTGTGGCTCGGACCTCCCCTAAGTGTTAGGACATCTAACACATAGTTCTAAATCTGAACCCTTAGATTTTAATCCAACAACTCACGACCTCCCTAGTGGAGCTCAGCGCTGATTTAGCTGTTGAATTCTTTGATCAGGTCCTCCCTAGTTCTCTCACTAACTGGTGGGGCTTGTCATTATCAATTTTTGTGCATGGCAGTAGAGAGCAGTGCCTTGTCAACTCTAGGGCTGACAAACGGCTATGTGCTGCCAACATTAAATGTTTGGCAGCCCCTTTTTGCTCAAAAGTCTCTCGACAACCTACTCCCATCATTTCGAGGTGCCTAGATCGGTGCACATGAGTGGCCCGGTTCCTTTTGCAAATGGCTATAAGAGGAACCTAGCTTCTCCCAAAAGCTTCTTTTGAATCTCTCTTGCACTTCTAGTTCTTCCCCTCCTCTTGTGCTCAAAACACCAAAGCTCTTTGCCTCCATTCTTTGAACTTTGGAGCTCTCCTGACCTCAGAGCTCGGTGGTTCAATATTGCGATTGTTGGCTGTCATTTGTTCTCTTGGTCACCTCCAAATCTCCTAATTTGCTTTGTTTAAACCTTGTGCAGGTTGACAAAGTGGGTGCTCATTGTTCGTGGCGGGAGCTTCGTCTTCTTCACCTCCGACGACCTTCACCGTCACCGGAGCTCCTGCGACCACTCCCAGTTCTCCTTCAATCCTTGGTGAGTACTTTAGTTCCAAAAACCCGATCCTCTTAGACCTCTTCGGTTTTCGTTTTCAGCCGCATTTGGTCTCCGGCGGTTATCTCCGGCTAGCCGCCGGTAGGGTGCGCTTTAGCCCTAGCTGTTGGCACCTTTAGGTTTTCCTCCCTATTTGGGACTCATCCGTGTTCTTGGTTTCGCCGACGAGGTCCACGTCGCCGCGGCAAGTCAGTGGAACACGCTTCGGTTTTGTCGATCAAAACCTCCGTTTTCGTCATGTTCTTGGACAACTTTAATGCTCAAATCATTGCTTATCATTTGGTGCGTTAATGGTGTCTTAATCATCTTGATGGAGTCAGCGGCGTGTGGGCCATGGGTTTAGAATTAAAGTCAGGAAGTCTTTAAGTGCTCCTGTTGGATTCATTTATTGTCAATCATTAGATGCTTTTAATTTGTCTTAGCCGCCACCTTTTTGTCGTTGTCCGGAGGTCCTGCGCCATTAAAACCACTCTAGGACCTCCTCGAGCTAATCTTAGCCGTTCACGACCTCTCCAAGATTAAATCTGGGCCTTAGGATCTTTTCTGAAAAATCCTAAGTCTCTGGACCTCCCCTTGGTGGTGATCCTAGCCGTCCAGGACCACTCTTGTTAAATCTTAGCCGTATAAGACCACCTCTGTGTTTCCGCAAAGGACCTTCCCCGAGGTCCTCTTTGCAAAAGATCACCCCTGGTCTTTTATAAAGAGAACCTTCAAAACTACCTTTGGGGTCCTCTTTACAAAAAGACCACCTCTGGTCCTTGGTGAAGAAGACCGCAAGACCTCCATCTGCTCAGATCTGCACTGCAGTTCGGGACCTCCTCGCGAGATCCGAACCGTCCGCACTCTCTCTATTAAACACCTGTCTCATAGGACCTCCCCACGAAGATCATGGCCATCCATGACCTCCTCGGTGAGATCATAGCCGTCCCGACCTCCCTCGTTTTCATCTTAGCCGTTCACGACCTCCCCCTGGATATCGTGACCGTCTAGGACCTCCTCCATTAGATCTGTAGCTTTAGGACCTCCCCGTCAGCTCTGGACCATTAGATTTAGATCTAACGGGCTAGACCTCCTCGGTCTATTTACAACTCTATCGCTTAGTTTCTCTCTCTGTCGTTCATCTCTAGATCTACGGCTCAGATCGGGAGAACATTCGGACCCCTCTGGATGCGATCTTGATCTAGACCGTCCATCTCAAGATCCAAGGCCTGAACGTTCCATCTCACTTGGGCCATTGGATCTAAATCCATCGGTGGAGTCGTTGGCAGTTAAGACCTCCTCAGTAGATCTTAGCCGTCAAAGACCTCCCTCCTTCAGATCTAGCCGTCCAGACCTCCTCTCTTAGACCTCCTCGCTAGATCTTACCGTCTAGGACCTCCTCGTTAGATCCAGACCGTTAAGTCTAGATCTAACGGCTAAGACCTCCCCTAGGCGCGATGAGGTCTTTGCGCCCAGGTGCTCGTGTGGGTTTTGGCATCTGAGCTCGTGAGCCGTGCGATCTTTGATCAATGGCCCACGACCTCCCCAGTTTTCGTTGGTTTTTCAGATTTAGTTCCCGAGAGCTTTTATTTGCACTTATTAATTATTTTAAACTTCAAAAATGCATATCTTTTTCTCTGTAGTTCCAAATTTAACAAACTAAAGTTCTATAATTGCATCTGTTAAAGTACTTTAGCATAGTATAGGTTTTACAGTAGTCTTTAATCCCGAAATTAAACATACCTTAGATCATTTTAACTCCAATTAAGATGAAACCACTTGTGTTAGCCTTAAAATGTCAGTAGCAACCTATCATAAAATTTTCAAGTCCAGAAAACCTCTAGAAAATTATTTATGAAGAGTAACCTATTTAATTTTAATTTCGGCCGAACTGCAGTGTTTTGTCCATATCTTTTGCATAGAAAGTCCAAATCAGTTGGTTCTTGTTTCTAAATTTGTTATAAATCTTGCTCTTGCTGCTGTAAAATTTTCAGAGCATTTGGAGCACTTTGGTTTTAGAGTCTTTTTCGTTTTCTTTGTTCTTATCGGTTCTTTTTCGCTCTTTCGGTAGGTTCCGACGATTGTGCCGTCCTTGAGAGTGATCCTCTGCAGCATAGTGAGCAACAGCAGCCAGGCAAGCAGTTTGATCATTTCCCATTTGATCCCATTACTTTTAAAGTCTAATATTTTGTTTAACTTCTATGTATGTATTGCTATTTTGTTGTTAAATTGATTAGTTAATCCTCTAGTTGGATAATCTGTAGGTAAATAATTATCCTTTACTACCTGAGCCTAGGTTATTTGCTGTGATTAGAGTTCGTTGGATGAGCTCTTGTCACTTAGTAGATTTCGAATAAATATTGCTTAGCCATGCCTAGTTATCGGTAGTATTGGGCGATCATCGACTTAGTCGATGATCTTGATCACACAAATACTTATATTTTTCCATTATGTCCAATCCTTGTGTTTTATTGATTTACAAATCAAAAACTGAAAACAAAAACTATATCTTGACTTGGGCACAATGGTATGTTGGTGTGATCTGTTGGGTGTGAATGGAATGGTGCCTAAGTCCCTAAGGGCCGAGTTACTTGTGCCATTGATCCAAGCAATTGTTGCGTGCTAACCATACGAGGGGGATATGGAACCTCTCTTGACTAAGTACTTTGGGAGGTGTTAATTATGAGCTGGTCAGTGGGTGTGTTGAAACCGTGTGTGTGTGTGGTGTTGGGGGAGCATTAGCGGACCGGTTAGGCATCTAATGTGTCCTTCTCCGTGGGTTGCGGCTCTTAATTAGCATCGTCCATTGGAAAGTGTCTTGTTAGACTTAGCCGTGCCTGCATACCAAAGGAAGTATGCTAACCGTGGCTGGTGGAAAGGCGGTCTATCGTGTGGGTACATTGGTACACCCCTGTAGGGTTAAAACTATTCGAATAGCCTCGTCCTAGGTTATGGACACGCTTGGTTATTTCCCACAAGAACTAGACTACAACCTTTTAAAAACTTAAACTTGACATGGGTGGTATGAAGGGGTACTTCATGCTATTGTTGTGGTGGCTATTGGGTTAGTCACTTCCAGGATGTTGTCATCTACCTATTGTTATAGTTGTTTCTCTTTTATTTGAATAATAAGAATTAATTGCAAACTTGCTTTTAAATGTACTACATTATGGCAAATAAAACTTGCTTTATGCTGAAAATAAGTCCAGAGCCTCGTCCACTTAAATAAAGCTTGCATGTAGCTAATTATAGTTCTGTTATCTCACACGTCAGTCTTGCGAGTACAAAAACAATTTTTGTACTCAGATGCTATGCTTAAATGTTTTGTTGCAGAGGAAGAAGGTGAGCCCCAAGGGCCTTACTTTTGCGAGATGTGCGGGTTCTGGGACGACTAGCTTGGCGGTCCGGTTGGTTGCCTTGTGGGTAAAGGCACACTGATTGGCTTTTGTTTATCGCCATCTTATGGCACTTTTGCTTCCGCTGTGTACTTATCTAGTTGTATGTCTTTTGGCCGGTCGGCCTCTCTTTTGTAATAACTCTTTATATTAAGTATGTCTTTCAGCTCGTTGCTTGTTCGGTTCTATGTGAATGAATGGAATTGATGCATGATTTTGTAACGGTGTGTATACGCACTCAGGAAGTATACATATCTGGAGGCTTGGTTTATCTGATTTGTGATGCTAGGACCAATGGATGGTTAAGCATTACAAGCCAAATAAACCGGGGTCCTCACAGTTCTTCATTCAACCGTCTGTGATAGCGTACGAAGCATGTATATGCGCAAATAATTAACAAAATGAATTGCTTAGTAATAAATAGATGATAAAAAAGACCATATCATCACAAACGATAAAAAAGACCATATTGTTTTACATCACAGACAATAGACTGGCCTTATCGTTTTTACATCACAGACGATAAAAAAAGGATGAGCGATCCTATCTTAGTCTTCAATTCTTCGTACACCTTCTCGTCAGCTTCAGTGGGGGTGGGATCAGCGACTGTCTCACCAAACGCCTCCACTTGTGACCTTGCACGCTCAATTTCCTCTTGTAGATGTTTGGACTCCGTAACCAAGTCCCATATAGCCCAGAGGCCATCAACCCTGGTCTCCACAGTCTCGGCTAGGCGGACCCGCTCTCCTACAATGTCGAGGTCGTCCTCGACTCTCTGGGCTGCATAATCGGTGCGGACCAAACAGTTCCATAGGACAATCTCCACGATGAGGTTTACTCGCCGGATGCTGGAGAGCCTCACACTGGTCTGTTGGAGGAGGAGCTCCAATCGACCGATGATCGCCGTTATGGTCTCCGGTAGATGGGAGGGTCTACAACGGATTGCATTGCGAACGGACGCCTTGTTCGCAGCTTGGGCCAGGTTGCGACCAGAGAGGTGCGAGTACACAACCAAAATGTAGGCCAGTACAGCCGGGACGAGAGAGGAAGCCATTTGGAATTTGTGGAGAGAGAGGGGATGATCAAGGAGGTTCGTGAGAAATCCCTTTGATAAGGGTTGTCCATTTATATAAAAGAAGTAGTAAAGCTGGAGCAGGAGACGAAGAGACACTCGCGCGGGAGATGAAGGGAATGAGATCCATAGCACAGACGGCTCTATGATGGATCCGTCTGTGATAAGATATCACAGACGGATATATTAAATAACCGTGTGATATATTACCATATCACAGACGGCTCTATTGAAGCACCGTCTGTGAGATCATAAATATCACAGACGGTTTCATTAAAGAACCGTCTGGGATATCCTCAATATCACAGACAATTACATTAAAGAACCGTCTGTGATATCATCAATATCACATATGGTTATTTAATGGAACCGTTTGTGATATCCTTTTTATAAAAAGGCGCACCGCTAGGGTTTTGCTCTTTACTCGTCACTTCCTCTCCCGCAACCCTTAGGCTCTCGCGCGCTCTCTCGGCTCCTCTAGGGTTCGCTTGTTCACCTCCCCGGCCGTAAGACCTGACGCCGTCGCTGCCTCCGGCTCGACTCGCGGCCTCCTCCCCGTGTCGGCCTCCTCCCTCTGCACCGGCCTCCTCCCCTGTGCGGGCCTCCTCCCCGCGCCGTCCTCCTCCCCTGCACCGGCCTCCTCCCCGCGCCTCCCTCCTCCCCGCGTCAGCCTCCTCCCCTGCACCGGCCTCCTCCTTGCATCGTGAGTTGTTGTGCGGCATCCTCTCTGTGAGTATTCCTAATGATAATATGTGAACTGAATCTAGTACTAAAGATATTGCAAATTGATTAGTGAGCTTTGTTGACATTCTCTGTGATGAACTTTGTCTTATACTGAGATTGAATGTGATAGTTAGTTGATTCTTGAGATCTATTGTATTACTTGCTACTGTCAATTTGATATACTGTTAATTTGTTACTTTCGGTTGAATGCTAGTTATCACAGACGGTTGAATGCTACTGTCAATTTGATATACTGTTAGTTCATTCTTGAGCTCTATTGTATTGACGAACCGTCTGTGATGTGACTTTGATAGTCTTTGATAATATGTGAACTGAAATTGATCAGTGGGCTTTGTTCTGGTTCGCTCTGTGATGAACTTTTGTCTTATACTGAGATTGAATGTGATAGTTAAGATCGGTTTGATAATATTGAGATCATTTGTGATTAAGGAAAGTCTTGTTTAGAGCTCATAGTTTGAATTTATACTATCATATTCATTTAATGAAGAGTATAGACAATAGGATTAAGATGGCAAAGACTTGTTCTTTTGCAACTCTCCTTCTGAGAGCACAAACTACCATCAATCCTTCTTTATATATTACGTTTGTGCATCATTTTCAGTTAAGTTGAGTAAATCTGCTTGAATCTGGTCAGTTAGAGTTTACGCATATTGCTTCGTGCATATATAGATAGCAAGTAAGCGACATGGCGTCCGCACCATCTTCGCCGCCATCATCAACGTCGCCGAATGTGTCTGGATCTCCGAGGAAAGTGGTATGTACGCGAGATGGCAGAAGAACATCGAAAATTCCTCCAGACCTAATGACCGTCACGGAGGTCAATGCCAATGGGATCCCTGTGAGTCCCCCCAAAGCAGCGGCGAGATTCCAGACCATGTGTGGGATACTTGGAAGGGAACGGGTCCCCATCACCACACTGAGCTGGGACACTGTGTCGGATGTTCGGAGACGCGAGCTGCGGGACGAAGTGTTAAAATCGTTAACTTTCCCAGCCGCAGACTTGGCGCGCGTGGAACGGCAGGCGTTGCTCTCGATCAGAAAGGCGTGGAGGACCTTCAAGAGCGTGCTTGTCACAAAGTACGTGAACACGGGTCGAACGCCCTTCATGGCGTATAAATTCTTGTCGCGGGATATATGGGACGCCTTTGTGCAAATGAAGACAACGCCCGAATTTCTTGAGGAAAGTGCGACGCACAAGGCTCTCCAGACACTGAACACTCACCCCCACAAACTCAGCACCGCTGGGTACACGGGTAAAACCGCGCAATGGGCGGCGGAGGACGAGAATGCAACAAGGCCATTTGCTTAGATCACAGACGAGCGCGCTCTCTCTTGGTTAAGAGTGAGGGCATCAGTCACGTCTTCGGGCAAAATCTCTTTCACAAACCCTGCAGACCTGGATGTGGCCAACCGTGTGGTAAATATGTCTTCGAACTACCTAGTTGTTAATAAGTCCATAACTTCATAATGTCTATAATAACATGATGACCTCTTGCAGCAAAAATTGAGTTCCGCATGTTCCAAAGGCTCCTTCCAAGCAAACAGGGAGAAGGATATACTATCTATGGCTCTGGGAAACAAGGAGCACCCGGGTCGCACACGAGGTAAAGGGGTTAACGTATCTTGGAGGGATGGATTCCCAGACGACTACTGCACGTATAGGAGCAGGAAGAGATCCAAGGCCGAGTACAACACAGAGTTGGAACATGTGCTTACTACAAAATTTGAAGGAAGAGAACGGGTGTGTACTGCAAAATTTGAAGAAAAGATAGCAAGATTGCAGGACCAAGTGAATCAACTCCTACTCCTCAACCAGTCGCTAGCCGCCCCTGTTGTTTTGGGAGCAAGTCCTCCTCAACATCGGAGTAGCGTTGCGTCCACGCAAAATTATGAATATGATGATGTCCAATTACCTATCGACGACATCAAGGTAATGTACATCTCTGGAATGCTCCAAAGATAGACCTATAGGATGCCTTAGCTAATTGCGTATCGTTTTGTAGGAGCCGACGCACTGCACGCTCCAAGTGAGCATGGTTGGGATGTCTATTGAGGCTGGGCGTGGCGTGGCGTATCCATGCATGGAAGGGATAGTGCAGCACGGTGCCCAGGTGGTGCAGGGTTACGCCAGGGTCCAGGTGGACATGGTACATGACAATTTTAAGGCTGTCCCGCTGGAGATTCGCCCGAACGACGACATCAGAACACTAGGGGATGCCATGTACAGTTTTATCCAGTGGCCCAAGAAGGACATCGCCCTGGACCCTGTAGTGCCGCCTCAACCTTTGATGACTCCACTCCAACCATCTCGACATGACCATGCCTCTCCAACAGGACCCAAGAAGGACATCGCCATAGACCCTGCAGTGCCGCCTCAACCTCTGATGACTCCACCCCAACCATCTCGACACGACCATGCCTCTCCAACAGGACCCTCCATGACTACACCTCAACCTTCACTTCAGAAGCCCGCCTCATCGGTTCCCGTGGAGAAGACACCGAACGAACAAAAAAAGCGTGCCACCGTTTCGGTTCCCGTGTCGTCTCACAGGAGGACGCGTAGCGGGCAAGTCATTCAGGACAAATCGAAATCGAAGAACATTAAGGTGCTTCCGCCTCCTGACCCTAAGAAATACTCTTTCGGAAGTCCGTTGGCGACCACCGCAGTATTGGCCTACGCTGGATTAGGTTGTCAGAGTTTGCATACCTGGTACTTGCACAAGACCAAAGAGAAAGGGTGCGCTGATGGAATCATCGCCGATACACTCACGGACTATTTCCTCCACGAGCCGGCCCCCTTCGTCGTGGGCTTCGACGACTTATTCGACCTATTCAACCTCAAATCCCTCGATGCCTCACTTCTACGATGCTGGACACTATAAGTGTGTACAATCAAGTTCTACATTCACGTAATACCGAATATATCAACTCATTGCTTATGTATAGATACATGATTAAAAATGCCCGGCGATTGAAAGAACCGGTGGGTTTCCTCGACCCACACGTGGTCTCTGAGCAAACCATCTTGGCAGACGCATCCTACGTCGAGAAATAAATAACGACAGGATTGCTTGCTCAAAACAACAAGGACTACATAATGGTGCCCTACAACCAGAAGTAAGTGCTTCACTACTTTCTATACAAATTTCATTTGTACTTTATACGCAACACGAACTTAGGTTTAATGACTCAAGCGACATACATGAGTAGGCACCACTGGGTCCTTTTAGTCATTATACCAAAGAGGAACCAGGTACTATACCTTGATTCCCTAATGAAAAAAAGCCACGACTTCACCTTTGTGCGAGGAGTACTCGACAGGTGTGCTTATTTCCTCCATACATAACTCTATTCTAGTCTTCCTTCATTTGAAATGGCCGAGGTTAACTTTTTGGAAACATGTAGGTCGTTCATCTCCTATATTGCCGAGGGAGGGCTATACAAGGGAACGAACGCCACATTTAATCACAGGGCGCGATTTCCAGACGTGCTACAACACAATAATTCTATCATACTGTAATAATGCGCCTCGAACCGACTATACCTATATATGTAATTCTATTTTTGCGGTGTCACAAGAAAAGCGTAAGAATGTGCATTCTACGTTTGCCATCATATGCAGATTCTCATGAGTGCTAAGTTGGAGGATCCCGAGGTTGGTCAATCTCGCAATAATTATTTCCTAATTATAAATTTAAATATATATGCTTACTACTTCACTCTTGCTAGCTACAGATCTTCAATATAGATTTAGATTCACTTATTCAGAGAGAGATCTCGGATGTTCGAGGGAAGCTCTGCACCTTCATCATGACGGATATCATTAGCGCTAACGGAGAGTTTCACTACAACACCACTGAACGACCTTGAATGATTCATTAATGTAATTCACTTTGAATAGTTGTAATTCAATTGTAACTCCTGAGGCTAGCCAATATTTGATACATATTCGTGTCGAATTGATTTTGAGTTAAATGATCACTTTGAGTGTCAATGATTGATTCATCCAGAATGTATCTATTTTTGCCTCGCTTTGAGAGGGCATGGCTAGCAATTCCTAAGGCTAGCCAAAATCAAAATTAAATTAGTTATGTTGAAAGAGCTATCACGCATCGGTTCATAACTATCGCCGCCTGTGATAGATGGATATCACGAGCGGTTCGTAAATATCGCCGCTGCGTGATATATTGATATCACGACGGTCATAATTATCACCGCTCGTGATATGTGGATATTCGAGCGGTGCTAATTATGACCGCCGTGATATCCATATATCACGACGGTCATAATAGCACCGCTCGTGATATACGGATATCACTGCACGGTTGTTCATTAGAACCGCTCAGCGTGTTACTTATCACGAGACGGTTTTTAACCGCTCGTGATAACTAGCGTTATCACAGACGTATAAACTCACGAGCACGTGCGGCGAATGCGTGATGACGCTTCGAACCGTGCGTGATAACGTTTTACGAGAAAGTGCGGGTTAGTCATGTCAGAAAGTAAATATTTGAATTCTGAGTTTTGTGTTGAATCTTATGCCTTTTATAACAGCCCAATTTTCAAATTTCGGTAGAAATTAAAATTTATGTATTTTTGTGGAATTTTCTAGAAATTTTAAAAGGTTTTATAATTATTCTAAAGTCAAAACAAATTTATTTGCAAAATTAAAAGCCAACATTGAGTTGGAAATAATTTTATTAAGTCCAAAATAAATAAGGAAATTTCTGTGAAATTTTCCATAATTTTTGGAATTATTTTGCTATTTTCTAAAGCCTAATTGAATTATCAGAATTAAAACAAATAGAAAATCAAAAGAAAATTGGAATCTGGTTTTGGGCCGAAACCCAAAACCCTACCCATCTCTTCTTTCGCGCGCGGCCCGAGCCAGCCCAACCTGCACCGCCTCTTCCTCTCACTAACAGTGGGGCCCGCTGTTAGTCCCTCTCTCTCCTCACTCACACACGCCGCGCCGAACCCTCTGACCGTTGGATCAAAATCCAACGGTCCGCTTTCGCGGAGACTCTCGAGCGACCGAAAACCCCCAATGCACGTGAGCCGTCAGATCCAAAATGAACGGCCCAGATTCTCTAACCTGCATAACTCCGTTTTAGCCCATTCAATGCGAACCGTTCGATTTTGATCGAATGGCCAAAAGCCACCGCATCTCTCTCCCTCTCTCTTCACCGTACGCAACCTCAGCCGTTGGATCGAAATCCAACAGGTCGTACCCTTCATCCTCCCCGTCATCTTCTTCGCGTGAACCTCCCGCAACCGTCGCCGTCAGCGCCCACACCCGAGCTCGCTAACGGACGCCCCAACCGTCCGCGTCGCCCGCGCACGTGCGCGCGAGACTCGCGCCCACCATCTCCCCCTTCTCCGCTACCGGTTGCCCACGAGCGCCGCAACTGCCGCCGCACGCCCCCACGTCGCCCCGCCGCTCCGGGCCTCCCCTTGCCCTATAAAAGGGAGCACCGGATAGCCCTTTCCACACCAAAACCGAAGCCACCACTCACTCCACCCCTCTCGCCCCAGCGTCGCTGGATTTCGCCGTTGAAGCTCGCCGCCCGAAGAAGTTCCCATCGCCGATAGCGTCGCCGCCGTCGACGCTCCTCCCTCGCCGTCGCCACCGTCGACATAGTTGTCTCCCCGTGAACTTGGTGCGCATCTCCCCATCACCAGAAGACCCTCGGAGCACCCCCGTCGTCGACGGCCCCGACTTCGCCGCCACATCTTCGACGCCGCCGGCCTCCTCCGTCCCCTTCCCGCCGAGTGGGTGAGCGCAGCATGTTCGCCGTCTCTCCCTCTCTCTTCTAGTTCACTCGCCGGACACCGCCGTGCAGCACAGCGTCGGTGACCATTGGTCCCCGCGCCGGCGCCGTCCTCGCCAACGTGGCGTTGCCACCTCAGCGCCACATCACCTCCCTGGCTCGCATGTCACCCACGTGTCGCCTACGTGGCGCACGGTCAGCGCCCACGCACGCGCTTGCGTGGCGGTCCAGCCCAACCCCAGGACCAAAAGCCCATAAACCCAGTCCACTGTGGACCATGTCTATGACACATGGGGCCCACACATCTGAGGCTGACATCATCATTGCGCAATAAGTTGAATTTCCTTTAGAAAAATAAATTAAGAAAATCTAATAACTTTTGCATCTGAACTCCAAATTGGGTGATTCAAGTTGCAAAATTTGTATAAAATTATAATCTAGCTAAATAAACCAAAATATTTCAATTTGGAGTTAATTTGAGCTATCATTTTGAATTTATTTGAATTTGAATTGAATTTGTTGTATTTTCGCGTATAGACTTCGACGACTCCAGAGAGTTTGACCATCCCGAGGACCTAGATTTTCAGGACATCAACGAAAGCAAGTTATACCATTGATCATGTTGAGCCCAGTACTTTAAATTTATTTTCAGTTTTTAAATTATTTAATGCATGCATATGTTTGTACAAATATTTCAATGCCCTGTTTTATACATAGTTATTCCAATATTCATTGTATGGCCAATTTGAGTATTGTACATGAATGCCTTGTCACCATTAGACAAAATGTTACTCAAACTAGTCATATGCTTAGTCATTCTTAGAACACACTTAAGAATTTGGGAAGGTTTAGCCAAACCTTTTATAAACTTGATTTAAATTTCACACTGTGATATTGTTTTACCAGAGAAGGTTTAAAAAGAGGGTTTTACTCGAAATAAAATCAAAAATGGGTTTGGACTTGGGCGAATTGGTTGAACGGTGGGTGCAGGTTTATGCACGGGGTTAATCTGGTTGAGATTAAGG
Organism: Ampelocalamus luodianensis; assembly: GCA_036346255.1. NCBI lineage: Eukaryota > Viridiplantae > Streptophyta > Magnoliopsida > Poales > Poaceae > Ampelocalamus > Ampelocalamus luodianensis. The sequence continues at coordinate 10,295,703 of CM070635.1, read as the reverse complement.
CCCAGGGTTTGTTGAAAAGACGCGAAGTCAATTGAGGACCGGTCTTTGAGCCGCTTTTTGCTATGCTTTACCGTACTACCACATGTCCTGTATGGGCAGGATTTGACTAATTAATTTGTAATGTTTTAGCGTATTTGTACCAAGTTGAATGTGTGGGTGTCGGTTAGACATTTATTCCCACCTGGCGCAAGAGGGGACTTTCGGAGGATAGTTAGTCCAAAGGAGTGAAACCTTAGTAGGCATAAGTATAATAGGATAGAACATTGTAAAGGCCTCATGATAATTGCTCAATCGCACGCCTACGGAAGCGTGTTTTGGCCGACATAATGAGCATGTCATCTTGTGTGGGTAAAGTTGTACATACTCTGCAGAGTAGAAACTATTCGAATAGCCGCGTCCGCGGTCAGGGACATGCTAGCAAGGCCACTTGAAGTTTGATTTGTTTTTGGTTTTTAAAAGGTTTTATCAGATGCTTGAGGATGGTTAATCCTTGTGTAAAATTTGGCGGTCAGCCATGTGATAGGAGGATATCCTTCACCTGTTCATTTGGAGGTTATCCATAATAGTGTCATTGTTAAAATTCTGACTTTGGATATATTATAAAAATGGCCTTAGAAAGTAATATGAGTATTTAAATTGAAAATGTTGTTTATGCAAAATAACCCCTGCCTTATTCACTTGTTTATCTTATGCATGCATTTTCATTCCTTATTGGGTGTAGCTTGCAAGCACGGTAGTAGTGCTCACTCTTGCTGAATAACTTTTATTTAGGAGAAGATTTCTTCCCCGACGGTGAGGACTAGGACGATTAGGCCTTCGACTCCAGACAATTGCCTGTGGCGAATCGTGTGGCTCACTTATATTATTATGCTTCCGCAATGTTATTTCTTACTTGATATTTATTTATCAGACTCAGTTGTATTAAACATTTGATTACTTAATGTTATTTATGTTTTCATGATATGATTGTGATATCAATTTTGTGAGACTGTGTACACTGGAAATCCTGGACCGGTGTATGAATACAGAGAATTCGGGATCCTTCGTTCCCGGGTTCGACAAAAGTGGTACCAGAGCCATATCGACTGTAGGTCGTGGCCTTAGATAGAAATGGCAAAACTGTTAAGGACTATTTTTCAAAAATTTAAAATTATTTACTTGTCTTCCAGAGTCTTACTCATCCTTTCTCTGTTAAAAGATTTCTAAACTCTTGTCTTTTCAAATTTTGTAGATGGCCGAGAGACCCACCCGCATCTACCACGGAATCTTTGCTGGAGAATGGGCTGACATATTGTGGAAAATGATGCAGCACTTGGACTTCAAGAAGAGACCCACATATCAAGGCTATAAGTATGTAGTGGGACAACAGGAACGCTGGAGGGTGGAGGTTATCCTCTACTCCAATCTGGCACATGATACGGCGTTCCACATCTTCGACACCCCAATGCGTCGGGAGACCTTCTCTGACGGCATTCAGGACGCAGCAAGGGAGGCCGTTTGCAGACTCTGATATACCTATGACTATTGCCTCTAGGACACCGGGTTCCACTACTACCCGATGCACATCCCCACCTGACTGGGTAGTGCTTTTCGCTCAGCGGATAATGAGGATTCCCCGGAGATTACCCATCAGGTAGAGCTAGCTAAGGCGATGGATTACGCCTATGGCAACACCCTGGACTAGCCGTGCCTAGTTCAGGGAAGATTGGAAGCCGCAGAGGAGAAGCTGAAGGCAGCAGAAGCAGAACTGGCTCTCTACAAGGCGGGCCAAGCCAGTACCAACAACTCCCCCCATTATACCCCATCCACCCCATAGATCCTTTTTCACTTTAGTTTCGTTTGTTAGCTGCAAATTATGAGCTACTAATCTTTTGTGGTAGCCATAATCAATGAATAAAATAAAGAACTACTTTGAAAAAGGAAATTTTCATTCTTTGCCTTGTGTTTGTGTGCTTTTTAGGCTAATATAAATTTGTCCCCCTTAGTGCTATCTTTTCTTCTCTTTTCTAAGTCTTTGGGAATTTAGCAGATGGTGACCACCCACACTGGAAGTGGCAGTACCCGAGGCCAGGGCAACGAGAACACCGACTATCAGGAGCAACCTACCTAGCAGCCTCCCCCACCGCCAGCGGAAGGGCCTGACTGGCGACAAATGATGGCCAACCAGACTCATCTTATCGACTTGTTGGCCCAGTCGCTTAGCAATTCCCAGAACGTGTAGGCCATAGTAGTAGCTGCCGCCACAACCCACGCACCAACTCAACCTCCTCAAAGGGTGACTATGTCAGAATTCATGCGCATGCGTCCCCCGACCTTTTCCAGCAGCACTGAGCCAATGGATGCTGACGATTGGCTCCGTGCAATCGGGAAGAAACTGGACATCGCCCAATGCACCGACCGTGAGATGGTTCTGTTTGCCTCTCACCAACTGAATGGATCAGCTTCAGAGTGGTGGGACAACTATTGCATCTCCCACGCCAATGCTCAAGCCATCTCATGGGATGACTTCGTGAGAGATTTTCGCCATGCTCACATCCCCGCTGGGATGATGACCCTAAAGAAGAAAGAGTTCCATGCACTCCGCTAGGGCAGTCGCTCAGTAAGCGAATATCTACACCGGTTCAACCAGCTGGCTCGCTACGCCCCAGCCAACGTAGCCCAAGATGAGGATCGACAGGAGAGGATCCTGGAGGGACTGAACGATGAGATCTCCGTGCAGCTGATCTCCCAAACCTTCACCGACTTCCAGCAATTGGTGGACAAGGTGATCCGTCAAGAGGCTGTTAGACCCGGGAGTAACTCTCCCAAATCCTATGTGCATTTCTGAACTAGTCCCATGATAGTTCACACAGTAAACAAATATGGTAACAAAATCATATCACAACTTTATTAATAATCAATAGAGTTTATTACAAAGAGGCTTACACGCCCATAATAAAATAAACACAGCGGAAGACGAAGATGTAGTAGGGTCCCGTTAATCTGCCACAGGCAATCGACTGGGGTAGCAGCCTAGTCGTCGAGATCCACACTGGTAGCGAAGTCCTTCTCCTTTGAAATTTTGTTTGCATAAAGCAAGTATCAGCACAACTACTGTGCTCGCAAGTTACACCCGTCAAATAACAGAATGACATGCATATATAGATGTAACAAAGGATGGCATATTGGTTGATTTGCATAAAGCAGCATTTTCTTTAAATACTTGTACTAAGTTCCAAAGCAGTTATTTTATAACTAAAATTCATTTTATAAATTCTCAATTTTATAGTCAGATAGCATTCACACATGAATGGTGAAGGATACCCTCCTATCACATGGCTTCCTACCCAATTCCCATCTGGATAAACCAGTTTTGAAGAAGTCTTTTTAAAATAAAACCAAAGTATAACTTTGAGCAGTTCTGCTAGCATGTCCATGACGGTGGACACGGCTATTCGAATAGTTTTACACTCTGCAGAGGTTGTACAGCTTTACCCACAAGACACGATTTCTCTAGTTTGTTTGGCATCCGTCAATACCACCGCTCACTACCTTAGGTAAGCAGTCTAGAGTACGTGACAAGGCTTTTACAAAGCGTCATTCCACTGTAGTTACCCCTCGCTAAGGTTTCGCCACCCCTTTTGGAATAAAGACCTCCGGGTTACGGCCCCCTCTTGCGCTAGGTGGGACTAACATAAGTCGTAACATGACTACCCAATGTATCTGTAGGGAACAACCATGGTGGAACATTGTAGATTAATTAGCCAGGTCATAATCCCCACACTGAGGACATGTGGTGGTACGGTATGTCTTAGCATCATACACCCGAAGACCGGTCCTTAACTGAGTTCGGCAACTTTCCAACAAAACTCATGGGCCTCAACCATACCCGATTGAGCCCGTGCATGAACATGCACCCACCAAACATCCATTATGCCCAAGTCCAAACCCATTTTCATTTTATTTTCCAAGGTAAAAGCATTTTATAAACCTTCTATGGCAAAACAGTACCATAGACCCAATTTAAATCAAATTTGAAAGATTTGGCCAAAAACTTCCCAAATACAAGATTTGATTTAAGCATTGGCTAAGAATTTAATTATTTCCAATATTATTTCATCTAATGGTGACAAGGAAATGATAATCAATATTCAAATTGGCTATACAAAAGGAATTGGAATAACTAAGTATTTAAAAGGGGGATTAAAATAGCTGAATAAAAATTATGCATGCAATAGTAATTTAAAAACAGAATTAAATAAATTTAAAATAATGGGATCGATATGATCACGGGTATAACTTGCCTTGCTTGATGGGGTGATGTTGTTTTCCTTAACAGATCACCTAGTACTCACAAGTACTTTCTTTAGGTAGTCCAAGTGTACAATCACGATGATCATATAGTCAAAATTAACCCTCTTATAAGCTCTTCAAACGACGTCGAATTCTGACTCTCCGAAGTCGTCGAAATCTAATCGCGAAATAAACCAAATTCAAATAAAATTCAAATAACAATTCAAATGAACTCCAAATTAAATAATTTTGGTTTATTTAGCTAGATCTTAAATTTAGATAAATTTAGAAATTTGAATGGGCTCAATCGGAGTTCGGATGCAAAAGAAATGGGCTTTGGAAGATTCTAATTACATGAAATGATAGAATTAGTATTTTTCAGAATTATTGGAATTATTTTTCTACAGGAAAAGGTTTTATTGCGCAATGATGACATCAGCCACATGATTTCGGAATTAAAGAATTTTAAATAAAATTCTGACATGTGGGCCCCACGTGTCATAGACACGGTTCATGTGGACTAAGTCCACGGCGGCTTAGGGAAACGGGGCTGGGCTGAGTTGGCAGCGTGTGCACATGTTGCAACACGTAGGATCCGCGTGGAATCCTACGCTGAGGTGGCGGTGATGTGGAGGTGAGGTGGCAGTGCCATGTTGGCACAGCTTCGGCGGTGGCTCGGTGTCGAGCTCGTCGACGATAGAGGCTCCAGCGAGGGAAATGGATGGCACCAAATGAGAGAGGAGGGCGTGGGGTCCTGATGCTTACCACGGCGACGCTCGGGCACGGAGAAATCACCGGCGGCAAGGGCTTTAGCGGCGGCGAAGGAACTCCGGCGGTCCCTGGCTCAGGTGAGGGTGCGCACCGAGTAGGTGACGATGCGGCGAAGCTGTTGGTGGTGGTCGCGGGGCAGGGGCGTCGTCGACGGAGGCGTTAGAGGCGGAAGAAGGAATGGCGGCTGACGATGAAGAAACGCCGATTCCGGCGAGGTGGAAGCGAGGAAGGAGGAGTGGGTGGTGGGAGCGGGACGAGTGGAGGGAGGCGCTCCCGATGCTCGCTTAAATAGAGCTCGGGGAGGAGAGGGTAGCGAGATCGCGCACGGGATGCCGGCAGGGATTGCGGTGGGGTTGCAGGGTTCCGACGATTACGTGCGAGATGGAGGGGGAAATGGCTGGAATGGGCACGGCAGAACGCGGGGAGTTTAATGCGCACGTGTGCGCGAAGAAAGGGAAAGGATTGGCGGCGATTGCGGAGCTCTACGTGGTGCGGTAATGGCGGCATCTCGGGGAAGAAGAAAGGAGCGAAGAAGGTGGGCGCGGGAAGAAGAAGGGGTTGTGGGCCGTCGGATGCTGATCTGACGACGTGGAGGAGCGGGGATGGCGCGTGTGTGTGGGAATCGTAGGATTTAGATCCAACGGTGGAAACCAGATGGGGCGTTCGGGCGTCCGAACGTCACATCGAGCTCTGGCCGTTCGATTTCAATCCAATGGTTGAAATGCGTGCGGGGTCTAAACGCGCGGTGGAGCGGGCCGGCTCGGGCCGAATTGGAAAGAAGATTGGGCCGAACAGTGGAGTTTCAGCCCAAAGGCATTTCCTGATTTTAAATTGATTTGTTAATTTAGATATTCTGATTAAATAAAAAGGGTTTTAGAAAATAGCAAATTAACTACAAAAATTATGAGAAAATTAACAAAAATTCTTCTATTTATTTTGGACTTAATAAAATTATTTCCCCCTTAAAGTTGGCTTTTAATTTTGCAAATAATTTATTTTGGCTTTAAATATTTGGGAAAAAGATTTTAAAATTCCAGAAAATTCTAGAAATTAATTAAAATTTTATTTTTTTGTTCAAACCAGATAAAACTTCAAGAACTTCCAATAAATTTTTATTTTGACTTTTGAAACTTTAGAAATTCAAATTAAGCAATGAAACTCCATCAAATTTCAGAAAATCAGATAAAACAATAATTTTTATTTATTTTATTTTGGTAACAACACTTTGGGATGTTACAAACTACCCCTCTTAAAAGGAATCTCGCCGCCGAGATTCGGAGTGGCTAGAAAGAAAGCTAGGGATACAAGTTTTCAACCGGAGTTGTTGTCGTTCACATCCTGCTCATCATCTGACAGAACCTGAACTGTGACATTGTACAGACGCCCTCGTCCAGAGTTTTGCTGTTTCCTATTTGCTTGCATGATGTTGACTTCTGGGTTGGCTGGGTTTGCTGACTGGTGCTTCTTTGGACATTTACTAGCGAAATGCCCAACCTCATGGCAATTGAAGCACGTGATGCATGCAATATAGGATGGATCCTTCTGTGCCTGGTCACCATCAGTTACATTGGAGGACTCCAAGCTGACTGGGTTGTCTGCTGTTGGCTGGGTTTTGACTCGATACGATGAAGTCCTTCTGGCTTTAGGAAAGCTTCTAGAGTTGAACTTCTGTGCAGCCATTTTTCTCTTGCGATTCTCCATCTCCCGGTGCTTGCCTTCTTGACGAATTGCCTTGTCAACTAGCTGTTGGAAGTCAGTATAATCCTGGGAAATCAGTTGTACGGACAGATCATCATTGAGTCCTTCAAGGAATCTTTCTTGCTTGTCTTCATCTCTCGTAACATCTTCCGGTGCGTAGCGTGCCAGTTGATTGAACTTGTGCAGGTACTTATTCACAGAGAGGTTGCCCTGTCGAAGTGTGTGGAACTCCTTCGTCTTGAGGGTCATCATGCTGGAAGGAATATGTGCATGGCGGAAAGCTCGCACAAATTCATTCCAGGTGATGGCTTGAGCATCAGCATGTGAGATACTGAAGTTGTCCCACCATTCGGAAGCTGGACCCATGAGTTGGTGCGAAGCAAACAACACCCTCTCACGATCGGTGCACTGAGCGATGTCCAACTTCTTACTAATCGCTCGGAGCCAATCATCTGCATCCATGGGCTCTGTGCTGCTTGAATAAGTCAGCGGACGCATCCTCATAAATTCTGACATGCTGGTTCTTTGGGATGGTGGAGTTGGAGTTGGAGCTTGGAAAGTTGTAGCTTGTTAGGCTTGATTGTTGATGATGGACTGGGAAAGCAGTTCGACCAGACGGTTCTGATTGGCCATCATGTGTTGCCATTATGATCCATTGGTGACCAGTGGTGGTGGAATTGGGGCACTCCCATCATCGTTGGTTCCACTTCCCGAGTGACGAGTGTTCACCATCTGTTGGTTTCTCAAGAGAGTTAGGAAAGGAGAACAAAGCATAGGGAAGAGACAAGTGTGAAGAACTAAGGGGATAGAGCGAAACAATATTCCCAAATGAAAGAACTAACTGATCAACTTTTCAAAAACACAACGTTCTATCGACTGAGACTCTTACATTGGTGAAACGACTCAATACACAGAATGAGTCTTGGCAAACCTAAGCTATATGATTGGCTGACGTCGTATCTTCCGTTTGTGGTCGTCGTTGATGATGCTCTCTTGACAGCTTCATGTCTTGTGGTCTTGAACGTAAGGGTTAAGAACGTGTTGACCATCTATAGAAATTTCCAAGGAAAGAGGATCCCGTTAACATTATAAAATTGTGAGGGGAGAATTAGGTAAGAAAGAATCACCAGAAAGAAGCTAGAGATAGACAAATGACCAAGATGAGGAGAGAATAATTTATTTTTATTGTTGTGTGAGATAGATTTTGAAGTTTTCAACTAACGACCATTCTAACTAGGTCACGACCTACAGTCGATATGGCTCTTATACCACTTTGTCAGACCCGGGAGTAACTCTCCCAAATCCTCTATGCATTTCTGAACTAGTCCCATAATCAGTAGCTAGTTCACACAGTAAACAAATATGGTAACAAAATCATATCACAACTTTATTAATAATCAACAGAGTTTATTACAAAGAGGCTTACATGCCCACAATAAAATAAACACAGCGGAAGATGAAGATGTAGTCGGGTCCAGCTAATCTGCGACAGGCAATCGACTAGGGTAGAAGCCTAGTCGTCGAGATCCACACTGGTAGCGAAGTCCGTCTCCTCTGAAATTTTATTTGCATAAAGCAAGTATGAGCACAACTACCGTGCTCGCAAGTTACACCCGTCAAATAACAGAATGACATGCATATATGGATGTAACAAAGGATGGCATATTGGTTGATTTGCATAAAGCAGCATTTTCTTTAAATACTTGTACTAAGTTCCAAAGCAGTTATTTTATAAATTCTCAATTTTATAGTTAGATAACATTCACATATGAATGGTGAAGGATACCCTCCTATCACATGGCTTCCTGCCCAATTCCCATCTGGATAAACCAGTTTTGAAGAAGTCTTTTTCAAATAAAACCAAAGTCTAACTTTGAGCAATTCTGCTAGCATGTCCATGATCGTGGACACGGCTATTCGAATAGTTTTACACTCTGTAGAGGTTGTACAGCTTTACCCACAAGACACGATTTCTCTAGTTTGTTTGGCATCCGTCGATAGCACCGCTCACTACCTTAGGTAAGCCGTCTAGAGCACGTGATAAGGCTTTTACAAAGCGCCATTCCACCGTAGTTACCCCTCGCTAAGGTTTCGCCACCCCCTTTGGAATAAAGACCTCCGGGTTCAGGCCCCCTCTCGCGCTAGGTGGGACTAACATAAGTCGTAACATGACTACCCAATGCTTATGTAGGGAACAACCATGGTGGAACATTGCAGATTAATTAGCCAGATCCTACTCCCCACACTGAGGACATGTGGTGGTACGGTATGGCTTAGCATCACACACTCGAAGACCGGTCCTTAACTGACTTGGGCAACTTTCCAACAAAACCCATGGGCCTCAACCATACCCGATTGAGCCCATGCATGAACATGCACCAACCAAACATCCATTATGCCCAAGTCCAAACCCATTTTCATTTTATTTTCCAAGGTAAAAGCATTTTATAAATCTTCTATGGCAAAACAATACAATAGACCCAATTTAAATCAAATTTGAAAGATTTGGCTAAAAACTTCCCAAATACAACATTTGATATGAGCATTGGCTAAGAATTTAATTATTTCCAATATTATTTCATCTAATGGTGACAAGGAAATGATAATCAATATTCAAATTAGCTATACAAAAGGAATTGGAATAACTAAGTATTTAAACAGGGGATTAAAATAGCTGAATAAAAATTGTGCATGCAATAGTAATTTAAAAACATAATTAAATAAATTTAAAATAATAGGATCGATATGATCAACGGTATAACTTGCCTTGCTTGATGGGGTGATGTTGTTTTCCTTAACAGATCACCTAGTACTCATAAGTACTTTCTTCAGGTAGTCCAAGTGTACAATCATGATGATCATATAGTCAAAATTAACCCTCTTATAAGGTCTTCAAACGGCGTCGAATTCTGACTCTCCGAAGTCGTCGAAATCTAATCGCGAAATAAGGCAAATTCAAATAAAATTCAAATAATAATTCAAATGAACTCCAAATTATATAATATTGGTTTAGTTAGCTAGATCTTGAATTTAGACAAATTTAGAAATTTGAATGGGCTCAATCGGAGTTCGGATGCAAAAGATATGGACTTTGGAAGATTCTAATTACATGAAATGATAGAATTAGGGTTTTTCGGAATTATTGGAATTATTTTTCTATAGGAAAAGGTTTTATTGCGCAATGATGACATCAACCACAGGATTTCGGAATTAAAGAATTTTAAATAATATTCTGACATGTGGGCCCCACGTGTCATAGACACGGTTTATGTGGACTAAGTCAACGGTGGTTTAGGGAAACCGGGCAGGCAGAGTTGGCGGCGTGTGTGCATGTGGCGACATGTAGGATCAGCGTAGGATCCTACGCTGAGGTGGCGTGATGTGGAGGCGAGGTGGCAGTGCCACGTTGGCACGGCTTCGACGGTGTCTCGGTGTCGAGCTCGTGGGCGATAGAGGCTCCGGCGAGGGAAATGGATGGCACCAAATGAGAGAGGAGGGCGTGGGGGTCCTGATGCTTACCACGGCGACGCTCGGGCACGGAGAAATCGCCGGCGGCGAGGGCTTTGGCGGCGGCGTGTGCGGCTCTACGGCGGCGAAGGAGCTCTGGCGGTCCCTGGCTCAGGTGAGGGTGCGCACCGAGTAGGTGACGATGCGGCGAAGTTGTTGGTGGTGGTTGTGGGGCCGGGGCATCGTCGACGGAGGCGCTAGAGGCGGCAGAAGGAATGGCGGCCGACAATGAAGAAACGACGATTCCGGCAAGGGGGAAGCGAGGAAGGAGGAGTGGGTGGTGGGAGCGGGATGAGTGGAGGGAGGCGCTCCCGATGCTCGCTTAAATAGAGCTCAGGGAGGAGAGGGGAGCGAGATCGCGCACGGGATGCCGGCGGGGATCGCGGAGGGGTAGCGGGGTTCTGACGATTACGTGCGAGATGGAGGGGGAAAATGGCCGGAATTGGCGCGGCGGAACGCGGGGAGTTTAATGCGCACGTGTGCGCGAAGAAAGGGAAAGGATTGGCGGCGATTGCAGAGCTCTACGTGGCGCGGTAATGGCGGTGGCTCGGGGAAGAAGAAAGGAGAGAAGGAGGGCGCGGGAAGAAGAAGGTGTTACGGGCCGTCACATGCTGATCTGACGACGTGGAGGAGCTTGGATGGCGCTTGTGTGTGGGAATCGTAGGATTTAGATCCAACGGTGGAAACCAGATGGGCGTTCGGTCGTCCGAACGTCACATCGAGCTCTGGCCGTTGGATTTCAATCCAACGGTTGAAATGCGTGCGGAGTTTAAACGCGCGGAGGAGCGGGCCGACTCGGGCCGAATTGGAAAGAAGATTGGGCCGAACATTGGTGTTTCGGCCCAAAGGCATGCTTTGAAGATCTGGCGGCATTATCTCATTGGTAATCACTATGAGATTTTCACGGACCATAAGAGTCTGAAATACATCTTCACACAGGCAGAACTAAACCTGCGACAGAGGAGATGGTTAGAGTTGATAAAGGATTATGATCTTGGAATCCACTACCATCCAGGCAAAGCAAATGTAGTTGCAGATGCCTTGAGCAGAAAGGCTTATTGTAATACTATCATGGTACAGAAGGATCAGCCCGAGCTGTACAAAGAATTGAAACATCTGAACTTAGAGATTGTCAACCAGGGTTGTGTGAATGCGTTGGAAGTACAACCAACTCTTCATATATAGTCAGATCAGAGAAAAACAGCTAGAAGATGAAGACATTAAAGAAATCAAGAAGAATATGCAAAGAGGCAAGGCCTCAGGATTCTCCGAAGACGAACAAGGAACAGTGTGGTTTGGGAACCGCATCTGTGTACCTGACCAGCAGGAGTTAAAACAGTCAATTCTGAAGGAGGCTCATGAATTGCCTTACTCCATTCACCCCGGGAGTACCAAAATGTACTAGGATCTAAAGGAAAAATATTGGTGGGTCACCATGAAGCGAGAGATTGCTGAGTTCGTCGCTCATTGTGATGTTTATCAGCGAGTCAAGGCAGAACATCAGAGACCAGCTGGATTGTTGCAGCCATTACCAATTCCAAAATGGAAGTGGGAGGAGATTGGAATCGACTTCATCACTGGACTTCCTAGGACCCAATCAGGATATGATTCTATCTGGGTGATAATTGACCGATTGACTAAAGTAGCTCACTTCATCCCAGTCAAGACTACCTACAGATGCAGTCTGTTAGCAGAGTTGTATGTGGTCAGGATCGTCTTTCTACATGGAGTACACAAGAAGATCGTGTCCGACAGAGGTTCCCAGCTTACATCAAGATTTTGGCAGAGTTTGCATAAAGCTTTAGGCACCAAACTCAATTTCAGTACGGCCTATCATCCCCAGACAGATGGCCAGACGAAACGCACCAACCAAGTTCTTGAAGATATGCTTCGAGCCTGTGCCCTGGATTATGGAAAAAGTTAGGACAAGAATCTGCCATATGCATAATTCTCGTACAACAATAGCTACCAAACCAGTTTGCAAATGTCTCAATTTGAAGATTTGTATGGCAGAAAGTGCAGAACTCCACTCCTATGGGATCAGGTGGGAGAACATCAACTCTTTGGACCTGAGTTGATCAAAGAAGCTAAAAGTAAGGTAAAAGCTATAAAGGAACGTCTGAAAGTGGCTCAATCTCGACAAAAGAGTTATGTTGATAACCGTCGGAGGGAATTAAACTATGAGGTAGGAGATTTTGATTATCTCAGAGTTACTCCACTCAGAGGAGTAAGAAGATTCCAGACAAAGGGAAAACTTGCACCCAGATTTGTGGGACCTTACAAGATTGCATATCAGCTTGAGCTGCCAACAGCCTTGTCAGCAGTGCATAATGTCTTCCACGTATCAGAGTTAAAGAAATGCCTTCGAGTGCCAGAAGACCACACACTCCTAGAGAGCTGTGATATCCAAGAGACCTCACTTATGTGGAGCAACCAATCAAAATATTGGATGTCACGGAACGTGTTACCAGGAGCAGGATCATCCGATCATACAAGGTGCAGTGGAGTCATCACCTAGAAAGTGAAGCCACATGGCAGAAAGAGGAAGACCTCAAGACCAACTATCCCGACCTGTTTGCTGACTAAGTCTGAATCTCGGGGTCGAGATTCCCTTAAGGGGGGTAGGTTTGTAATAGCCAAATTTTCAAATTTTGGTAGAAATTAAAATTTATGTATTTTTGTGGAATTTTTTGGAAATTTTAAAAGCTTTTTATAATTATTCTAAAGTCAAAACAAATTTATTTGCAAAATTAAAAGCCAACATTGAGTTGGAAATAATTTTATTAAGTCTAAAATAAATAAAGAAATTTCTGTGAAATTTTCCATAATTTTTTGAATTATTTTGCTATTTTCTAAAGCCTAATTGAATTATCAGAATTAAAACAAATAGAAAATCAAAAGAACATCGGAATCTGGTTTTGGGCCGAAACCCAAAACCCTAGCCCATCTCTTTTTCACATGCCCGAGCCTGCCCAACTCGCGCTGCCTCCTCTCACCGACCGGCCGGCCCGCCGCCTCTCTCTCCTCTCACTCACGCCGCGCAACCCTCCGATCGTTGGATCAAAATCCAATGGTCAGCTTTCGCGGAGGCTCTCGAGCGACCGAAAACCCCCAATGCACGTGAGCCGTCAGATCCAAAATGAACGGCCCAGATTCTCTAACCTGCATAACTCTATTTTAGTCCATTCAATGCGAACCGTTCGATTTTGATCGAACGGCCAAAAGCCACCGCATCTCTCTCCCTCTCTCTTCACCGTACGTAACCTCGGCCGTCGGATCGAAATCCAATGGGCCATACCCTTCATCCTCCCCATCATCTTCACGTGAACCTCCCGCAACCGCCGCCATGAACGCCCACACCCGAGCTCACTAACGGATGCCCCAACTGTCCGCGTCGCCCGCGCACGAGCGCACGAGACTCGAGCCCACCTCCGCACGACGCCCACCCTCTCCCCCTTCTACGCTACCAGTCGCCCCGAGCGCCGCAACCGCCGCCGCATGCACCCACGTCGCCCCACCGCTCCCAGCCTTCCCTTGCCCTATAAAAGGGAGCACCGGGTAGCCCTTTCCACACCGAAGCCGAAGCCACCACTCACTCCTCCTCTCTCGCCCCAGCGCCGCTGGATTTCACCGTTGAAGCTCGCCGCTCGAAGAAGTTCACATCGCCGATAGCGTCGCTGCCGTCGACGCTCCTCCCTCGCCGTCGCCACCTTCGGCATCGTTGTCTCCCCGCGAACCTAGTGCGCATCTCCCCGTCACCAGAAGACCTCCGGAGCACCCCGTCGTTCACGACCCCGACTTCGCCGCCGCATCTTCGACACCGCCGACCGCCTCCGTCCCCTTCCCACCGAGTGGGTGAGCGCAACATGTTCGCCGTCTCTCCCTCTCTCTTTTAGTACACTCGCCGGACACCGCCGTGCAGCACAACGCCGGTGACCATCGGTCCCCGCGCCAGCGCCGTCCTCGCTAATGTGGCGCTGCCACCTCAGCGCCACATCACCTCCCTGGCTCTTGTGGCACCCGCGTGTCGCCTACGTGGCACACGGTCAGCGCCCACACAAGCGCTTGCGTGGCGGCCCAGCCCAACCCCAGGACCAAAAGCCCATAAACCCAGTCCACTGTGGACCATGTCTATGACACGTGGGGCCCACACGTCTAAAATTAATTTATTACCCTAAATTCCGAACATATGAGGATGACATCATCATTGCACAATAAGTTGAATTTCCTTTAGAAAAATAAATCAAGAAAATCTAATAAATTCAGATTTAGGTTTTAAGTAGATATAAACTTCAAAAATTCATAACTTTTGCATCTGAACTCCAAATTGGGTGATTCAAGTTGCAAAATTTGTATAAAATTATAATCTATCTAACTAAACCAAAATATTTCAATTTGGAGTTAATTTGAGCTATATTTTTGAATTTATTTAAATTTAAATTGAATTTGTCATATTTTCGCGTATAGACTTCGACGACTCCGGAGAGTTTGACCATCTCGAGGACCTAGATTTTCAGGACGTCAACAAAAGCAAGTTATACCATTGATCATGTTGAGCCTAGTACTTTAAATTTATTTTCAGTTTTTAAATTATTTAATGCATGCATATGTTTGTACAAATATTTCAATGCCCTGTTTTATACATAGTTATTCCAATATTCGTTTTATGGCCAATTTGAGTATTGTACATGAATGCCTTGTCACCATTAGACAAAATGTTACTCAAACTAGTCATATGCTTAGCCATTCTTAGAACACACTGAAGAATTTGGGAAGGTTTAGCCAAACCTTTTATAAACTTGATTTAAATTTGACACTGTGGTATTGTTTTACCACAAAAGGTTTATAAAGAGGGTTTTACTCGAAATAAAATCAAAAATGGGTTTGGACTTGGGCGAATTGGTTGAACGGTGGGTGCAGGTTTATTCACGGGGTTAATCTGGTTAAGATTAAGGCCCAGGGTTTGTTGGAAAGATGCCAAGTCAATTGAGGACCGGTCTTTGAGCCGCTTTTTGCTATACCTTACCGTACCACCACATGTCCTATATGGGCAGGATTTGGCTACTTAATTTGTAATATTTTAGTGTATTTGTGCCATGTTGAATGTATTGGTGTCGGTTAGACATTTATTCCCACCTGGCGCAAGAGGGGACTTTCGGAGGACGGTTAGCCCAAAGGGGTGAAACCTTAGCGGGCATAAGTATACTAGGATAGAACATTGTAAAGGCCTCATGATAATTGCTCAATCGCACGCCTACGGAAGCGTCTTTTGGCCGACATAATGAGCATGTCATCTCGTGTGGGTAAAGTTGTACAGACTCTGCAGAGTAGAAACTATTCGAATAGCCGCGTCCGCGGTCATGGACATGCTAGCAAGGCCACTTGAAGTTAGATTTGTTTTTGGTTTTTAAAAGGTTTTATCAGATGCTTGAGGATGGTTAATCCTTGTGTAAAATTTGGCGGTCAGCCATGTGATAGGAGGATATCCTTCACCTGTTCATTTGGAGGTTATCCATAATAGTGTCATTTTTAAAATTCTGACTTTGGATATATTATAAAAATGGCCTTAGAAAGTAATATGAGTATTTAAATTGAAAATGTTGTTTATGCAAAATAACCCCTGCCTTATTTACTTGTTTACCTTATGCATGCATTTTCATTCCTTGTTGGGTGTAGCTTGCGAGTATGGTAGTAGTGCTCACTCTTGCTGAATAACTTTTATTCAGGAGAAGATTTCTTCCCCGACAGTGAGGACCAGGACGATTAGGCCTTCGACTCCAGACGATTGCCTGTGGCGAATCGTGTGGCTCACTTATATTATTATGCTTCCGCAATGTTATTTGTTACTTGATATTTTTTTATCAGACTCAGTTGTATTAAACATTTGATTACTTAATGTTATTTATGTTTTTATGATATGATTGTGATATCAATTTTGTGAGACTGTGTACACTGGAAATCCTGGACCGGTGTATGAACACAGAGAATTCGGGATCCTTCGTTCCCGGGTTTGACACCTTTTTACAAATATTTGAAGTTTATTTCCAATTAATTATATGTATGCATTTGGGTTAGGGTAATATCTCATTCCCCTTAGTCGATTTCTTTCTCCCGCTATCTTTTGTACCTTGTTTTTTTTTGGGGGGGGGTTGTTGCTAACCCAATTCCACGAAACAGGATGGCCAGAAGAACTCAAAGTGGACACAGTTAGCAAGCAGGTGATGAGGATGAACTCCCGTCTCCTCGAACCATGGCAGAGGTTCTCACTCAGATCGAGCGAAACCGAATGGATCAAACAAGAATTCTAAAAGTCATTGCTCGGAACACCTCTGCTCTTTCTGGTGCCTGTGGATCCGAAGGAGCTGGAGGTGGACATCAATAGTGGGAAGACTCTCGGAGTTCCTGCGCACGCAGCCACCGAACTTCTTCCGGTCGGAAGATCCACTTGACGCAGATGACTGGTTGTGCCTAGTTGAGTGAAAGCTTGACGTCGCCCAATGCCAGGATCATGAGAAGGCGCTCTTCGCCTCTCATTAGCTGGAGGGCACAACGCTTTCATGGTGGGAAAATTTCCTCACCATGTAACCCGCCGTCCAAGCCGTCACATAGGAGGCGTTCTACACTGCTTTCCGACAGGCTCATGTGCCTGTCGGCCTGATGAAACTCAAGAAGAAGGAGTTCCTTGCGCTCAAGCAAGGTCACAAATTGGTTACTGAATATCTTCACATGTTCAACCACCTTTCTCGGTACGCCCCTGAGGACGTGTCCACCGATGAAGCCAAGCAAGGGAAATTCATGGACAGCTTGTCTAAGGAGCTGCAGGACAAGCTGTTTATCGTTGACTTCACTGAATTTCAGACTTTGGTCGATAAGACCATTGTCTTAGAGCACAAGGGGAGAGCCCTCACCGAGTCTTGCAAGCGCAAGTGGGAGGCTCAAAAATCAGCAGGAGGGCAATCTTCCTGTCCTCACTTCGGGTAAGCCCCGGTGCCCTGTCCTCAGGCTCCACCACCACCGAGGTCGCCAGCACCTATACCTCACCCTCCAAAGGCCGTGTATGAACCACGTGCATCTGTAGGACAAAAAGGTTGATGGAGGCGGGGTTCCCGATCTTTTGATGAGATTGATAAATATCGATTTTTTTTGTGGAGGTGACTTTCGCGATCCGACTACAACCGTACAATGACGCTTGCGCCTTAGCAATCGTTGAACCAACTCCGCGACGTTATTGATCAGGCCGAAACGCGATCAACTCCGACCACTTAAGGCCTATTCCTCGCATGCAATCGAAGAACACGCAAGAACAAGATAAAACACAATCTGAAATTGCAAATATGGATTGAAATATTTATAAATTGGGATTCCAAAAGCTATCTTGACAGGTGGTCATCCGACACAACTGAAGAACAGAAGTTTGCACAATGGCTAAACCTTAACTCAACGAAATCCAAGAAAACTAGAGGGGGTGTGGCCTCCTTATATAGGGAGGAAGAGCCACAAATCTAAAAGAAATAGCGGGGAGGGACTAAACTTGCGGGTTACTGTTCACGTGAACAGTAACCACACCTCTAGGTGGGCCGCCGGCATATGGGCCAAGTTGAGTTCGATTACAAAGCCCAGGTTGGCCCAAACAAGTGATATGACGCCTTGTTTAGATGATTGCGATCAGTCCAGAAGGAATTTGAAGGTGAGGCCGGATCCGTTTGAAAGAGGACGAAATAAGCTTTAAATCAAGTACTCGTGGACCTCCAACGGACTCCGTATGTGAAAGTTATGCCTGTTTTAAGTTGGTGTTGTCAAGCTGATTCCAGAGGCCGAACTGAATTCCAAAACAAGTCCAGCTCGAATTGCTTGCTTGTCTTAGACCAAAAGTGACATGGTGTTGCATATATATATATTTCATCATTAGGTAGCATCATATAGTTTATATAATATAAAAACACTCCTGAAAACAAGCTCACCTGATAATTTAAGTGAAGCGTACGAGCTCTTATACTTGGAACAGTAAGCATAGTAAATATGGTTATATCCATAGGGGTCATGTCCTCATCATCCTCCCTTTCTTGAAAATAAAGCCGTCCTCAGCTTTTGATAAGCTGAAAATAGGGTAACAAAGAAGCCAAAGTGTATGCATGGTATATGTATATGTCATCTGTTTTAACGGTTCTTCGTTGTTGCACAATTAATATTAGAAGACAACAAGGACTATAAAAATCATTGTATTATTAACCCAAAAGTAATCATATATGTGAATGATCAAAGCAAAAGTTCTCACACAACAATTATTGCAACTAGTTTTGCAAATGTAAGTGAAGCATTTATGCAATTCAAATCTCAAGTTGTAAACTTGCAGGGTAGCACATATGGGCAAATCTACAACTTTTGGAATCAAACAAAATTTATCCATATAATCGATTTCAATCGAGCAATAGCAAATTCATCTAGCAATGGTGAAAAGATTTGTAAGTTCTTCCATAATTCAACATCTTCATTCAGATTGTCCACACTAGATGGTGTAATAAAGGTGAACGATAGGCATAGGATGAGCACTAAATTTTATTTTACTCTCATATTGAACAAGATTCAAAGACACAAGAATTGTTGTTCAAAACAACAAGCTTTAATTTATCCATGTAATCACAAGTTATGCATATTCGATAAACAATAAATTGATTATCTACACCATAATCTCCAATCAAATTAAACTTATACCTGTGGGTGTAGGCACTAGACAAGCATTTTGAACATACAATTTGTAAACTTTCTCCATAGCATCCGACAATTTCATAGGTGAATCCAACATAATGTAACACAAAGAATCAGCAGGAGAAATTCTAGTTAAAACTTCTTTATGTCTAACCAATTTCACATGATCATTATATGCGATTAACTCATCACATAAATCACTCAAAACAGCAGGCAATTCAATTATTTCATCACATGGTGCAATCAAATCAATGCAGCCTGTATTCTCTACTTGAAATATGTGCATATCAGAATTCTTTTCCACTAATTTTTGCTCTAAAATAGCATGAACAGTGGACAAATGTAGTTCTTCAAAATCATACTCACCGTGAGTGATGATAGCACCATGATCTTTACCTTTTTGGCTCTCCTCAGATGATGTAGGCACTTCCATCTCCTCATCTTCCTTCTCAACCAATGGAGTAGGTGGTGCAATCAACTCATTCTCCTCTTCGGCATGGTTCTCAACTTCCTACAAGTCATTAGTCACAGAAAAAGACACAAACATAGGTTTGTTCTGATGTTTCCTATCATGATGTATTCTTAATTTCTCCTCAATCTGACTTTCAACCTTACAGGCAAGTATAAACAAATGAGAGAGAGAATTATATTCTTTATGAACAAGAAGGTCCTGAATTCCCTGATTAAGCCCACTTAAGAATCTATTTTCTAGCTTCAAAGATGTTCCTCTAAACCACAACGTAACAAACGAGTTTTCAATTCATGATAGTATTCCTCACGTTCTACTACCTTGATTTACACGTTGCAATCTAGCTAGTAAATAATCAGATGATATTTAGGAACAAATTCATCTCTCAAAAGTTTCTTTAATGCATTCCAAGTTTGAGGCACTCTTCCAAGTCTATTTAAATACTTCCACCAAAGTATTGCATCCTCAACAAAAACACTAGTGGCAGCTCTAATCTTTTGCCTATCGCACCAATCATAATATTCAAATTCTTTCTCTAATGCTATTTCCCACCAACATAGGCATCATGATCAAAGTTACCAAGAAATGATGGAAATGCATACTTAAATTTACCTCGCTCGTGCACGTGAGATGAGTCAATGGTGTTGTTGATCTCACGAAACTCCCTACTATGTGATCTTGAACCTGTTATAGTTAGTAGAAAACAAGCATATGTCCCTAGCAACTACTAGGATGTGATGGTTCAAAAGTCGCTCACACTCAAGCCTTCTATCGAATTCTTACCAATTCTTACCAAGCAAACAGGGTGATCGGCAACCAAAGATCAACGTATCTTCAAGATTGGATGGAGCGATTGCTAGAGAAGTTCACACAGCACGTGTAGAAGAGGTGTAACTGGGAAGGCTCAAGTATGGTAGCAAGGATTAGCAACAATCAATTCAGCAACTGCAAGTTGAATAAATGTTCAAAGTACTAGTCAATGTTGCTAATCCTAGCCTAATCAAAGCTAGCTAATCAAAGCCTATCAAGAGAAGTGTATGCACACACACGCAAAGATTAATGTGACTTGATGCAAGCAAAGAAAATTCTCACACCAAGTGCTAGGAGAGACGCTAGCCAAGTACTCAAACCTCTGTGTAGGGACACAAGATTGTTCACATGATGTAGAGCACAAAGATACAATAACGTGCAATGTAAATAGCCCTCTAGATTGAGTAGAAAAAATAGTTAGTCTCAAATGATGAAAAGAACAAAGTTTTATATAGCTTATATATGCTTGTTTGAAAGGTTTCGACGATATCTACAACTTTGCAGTTGAGGCGAACTCCAAATTCCGAAAGGAAGATCGAAGGAAATAGCAAAAACAGAACCCGAAAACTTGCGATGTGAATTCGGGGCCGAAGATGGCCGATTTTGGGGCACCTGGAGGGAAACTAGTGGCTTAGGTAGAAAAGATGCGCCTCGTCGTTAGCTTCGAAACGAGCACAAGAATGTCAAAAACGGACGCGGTATGCAAAAGTTATGCCCGTTTTACTGAAGGTATCTCGGAAACGGAATCCTACTCGGACTCAAAACCGTCTCGTGTTCAATCTTGAAATGACTATATCTTTTGATTCCATGGGCCAAACTTGCTGAATTTTTTTATAGAAGCTTGTGGCTGTACGTAGAAGGTCTCGACTAATTTTTATGCACTTTTCTTTTTTTTTTTACCACAGCTTTTGTTTTTTTGCGATTGCCTCTTTCTCCTTCTACTATTTGGCCGACCCTAGGATTTGCCGCAAGTCGCAAATAACATCAATTCTCCCAAAAGATCACAGCAATCCTCTCTCTCTTTTTTGGATTAACAACAATACAAATTTTCTATTTTTGGTGCGGATTAGAGGAGTTCTGACCCACGAATTTTCTGTTTTAGATGCATAAACTAAGAACCCTAAAAGAACGATCAAGCGACGCAAAGCAAACACGAGATGCAACTAGGCAAAGACTAACTAGACAATAATTAGAACTAGAAATCAGCAACTAGACACGACGATGCAACCAATGATTCAATAAGCAAAATACCGAAAAGAAAATTGCAATGGCTCAAAGGGGCTCTGCATGATGATAGGTGCAATAATTTTTGGGCAATTTTCTCGACTCTAGGTATGAAAACGAATCTACTACTAGAAAACCGAAAATCTCACCGATCAATCAAGCTCGATACCACCGATGGAGGCGGGTTCCGATCTTTCGATGAGATTGATAAATATCGATTTTTTGGTGGAGGTGACTCGCGATCCGACTACAACCGATTTGACGACGCTTGCGCCTTAGCAATCGTTGAACCAACTCCGCGACGTTATTGACCGTGCTGGTAACGCGATCAACCTGACCACGAAGGCCTATTCTTGCAAGCAATCGAAGAACACGTAAGAACAAGATAAAACACAATCTGAAATTGCAAATATAGATTGAAATATTTATAAATTGGGATTCCGAAAGCTGTCTTGACAGGTGGTCATCCGACACAACTGAAGAACAGAAGTTTGCACAATGGCTAAACCTTAACTCAACGAAATCCAAGAAAACTAGAGGGGGTGTGGCCTCCTTATATTGGGGAGGAAGAGCCATAAATCTAAAAGAAATAGCGGGGAGGGACTAAACTCGTGGGTTACTGTTCACATGAACAGTAACCACACCTCTAGGTGGGCCGCC
Source organism: Ampelocalamus luodianensis (assembly GCA_036346255.1). Classification (NCBI taxonomy): domain Eukaryota; kingdom Viridiplantae; phylum Streptophyta; class Magnoliopsida; order Poales; family Poaceae; genus Ampelocalamus; species Ampelocalamus luodianensis. Next base: position 10,273,586 of record CM070635.1, on the reverse strand, counting down.
GGCATATGGGCCAAGTTGAGATCGATTACAAAGCCCAGGTTGGCCCAAACAGGTGATATGATGCCTTGTTTAGATGATTACGATCAGTCCAGAAGGAATTTGAAGGTGAGGCCAGATCCGTTTGAAAGAGGACGAAATAAGCTTTAAATCAAGTACTCGTGGACCTCCAACGGACTCCGTATGTGAAAGTTATGCCTGTTTTAAGTTGGTATTGTCAAGCTGATTCCGGAGGCCGAACTGGATTCCAAAACAGGTCCAGCTCGAATTGCTTGCTTGTCTTAGACCAAAAGTGACATGGTGCTGCATATATATATATATATATATATATATTTCATCATTAGGTAGCATCATATAGTTCATATAATATAAAAACACTCCTAAAAACAAGCTCAGCTGATAATTTAAGTGAAGCGTACGAGCTCTTATACTTGGAACAGTAAGCATAGTAAATATGGTTATATCCATAGGGGTCATGTCCTCATCAAAGGTGGCCTCTGCAATCCAGCCACTGAGGTCACTTGTTTCTTCTGCAACAACAAGAGCCACTATGCGAATACTTGCCTCAAGAAGATTGGAGCAGTCCCTTGCCCTAATCTGTCACATCCCCAAATTAATAAAGAGATTTATTATGCATATCATTAGCATTCATCATGTTTGGAAACTTTTTACTTCAATATTGTATTTGGAAAATCTCAAAATTCAATTGAAACATACACCTTAATTTGAACTCCAAACCAAAAACCGAAATAAATGTTACTCAAGATCCTATGGAAATAATTTATTCAAATACTATATTAATTATCATGAATTAATATAATTGTTCCCAAATTTTTGGGACTGGTTTGAACCCTATAAAAATTCAAACGCCATTAAATGATCTAACTTAAGTTTGAATTTATAAATTACAACATGTATCATGAACAGTAGGGTTCAATAATTTTTATGGACACTAGGCTATCTCAGGAACCCCCAAAAATTATTTCATAAATTTTGGAATGTTATTCCTATTTTTAAACCCCTGGTCAAAGTGGGGAAAAATAATTTGATTCCACCAAACCACGACCCAAACCACCGCACTATTCCTGGCTCGAGTCCGACTCACGAGCCGACTCGGCCAAACCACCTAAACGCACCATCACATGCAACCGTCGGATCAAGATTCACCGGTGCAGATCTCGTCATCCTTTTGACCAGTCCGACTTTCTCGCTGATCTCATCCATCCATTCGCGATCTAACGGTTCTGATCAAACCGTTTTCTTTCGCACCGAGCCGCGCCCCTTGTACCGCTGACTGCCCGGACCCACGCTATCAGTCGCTTCTTCCTCCTCGCGACAGAGCTCGCGCAGAGCAGCACCGCCACGTCTCGCCCAAGCCCTGCTTCACGTCAGAGGCGCCATCGCGTCACCGCCCCAATCGACCACTCCCTGAGCTCGGGCATCTCGCACCGCCCCCACCCCAACGTCTCTCTTGCCATATCACCCCTCGCAACCCCTCCTTCTCCCTCACTTCTCCTCTGTTGACTGAGGAGAGGGAGGCTAGTTCGTGCTCTCTGCTGGGGTAAGTCACCACCGCGTGTTTCCTTCTGGTTCTAGGTTCACCCCTGTGTCCATTTTTGCTTATGCAAGCTCTTGCTTTCCTCTGTAGCTCCCGGTCCGCCTCAGTGCTTTTGGAAGCTCCAGAGCACGCTCCGGAGGACACCCCGGGGTCATCTTCGTCTCTGGTGAGATACTCCCCCTTTCTTGCGCGTCATTTCGTGTACTAGATTATAAGGAGTAAAACCCCTCAACTTAATTGTCGGATTATGCACAGGAGCTCTGTGATTCCTGATTTTCAAATCCACGGCCGTGCGAGCTTGCCTTCTTCCCCGATGACGGCACGGTGAGTTTTCCGTCGACTCAACCCTCTGGGACCATCTCCTTGATGCCCTGGTTCTGTTCCAACCTTGCATTGATTCTCTTTATCTCCAGAACGTTTTCGTCGCGGTGACCTCCTCCTCCTCCTCGCCGCCGCTGGTTCTGCCGCCTGAGCTGAAGACGAAGACTCTTGGTCCTCGTGCCTCTCCTTCAAAGATCGCTTGGACCTCGGAGGTCAGATCTAGCACCGCTTGTCGCGGGGTGGGTTCTACTTCGAGATCTCTCGGCACCGTGCACCTCTCCTCCGCTCGACTCCGCCGCCGGCGCGCCACCGTGCCTCTTCACCGACCAAATCATCACCAGGAGGTAGCCTTCGCTATTACCTTTCCGTTTGCGCTTAGACCTTGCACTCTCCGGCCTTCCCTCGCCGCCGGCGAGCACGGCAACGCCGCGGCCGCGTCGCGTTCTGTTGTCGGAAAATTACAACCGAAAAACAGAAGCGTTGTCAGATTAATTAGCGCTAATCGTTGTAGTTATATGGTAATGAATCTATTACGTGTGGCCCCTAGTATAGTTTAAGTGGATGCGTAGTTCTTAGAAGTACGTTTCGCAAAAAGGGAAACGTATTCTTTGAATGCTTAAAGCAGTTTTACGTTTAGAGGTTTGAGAAACGTATTTTGTAAAATACGTCTTCAGCCTATTGCGACCGAGACCCAGTCGTTGTTGACTGGGTCAAAAATTTTGACCCCGGTCCCACCCGTCATTCTCCGTGGCTAGCTGTGCCTCGGTGAGAAAAGGAGTACATACTTTATAAAATCCGAAAACGAATTATCTATACACTGTAAAATATGTATAACTTCTAAAATGCATAACTAAATCACCTCAACTCCAAAATGAGTGAAACCACTTCTGGGAATTTTCTTTTTTATTGAACTTTATATTAAAATTAGTTTCAAACCTGTCTCTGTAACAGAGAGTACTATTTTGGGAAATGAGACATTAAAACTATTATTTTTACAATAGAAAAAGGCTGATAACTTCAAAAATTCATAAGTAATTATTGGAAACTCCAAAAACAGTGAAATCAGTTTTGGTAATTTCTATTTCAAATGAACTTAATTATAAAAATGGTTTCAAACTTACCTCTATCACAGAAACTTTAGTTTGAGGAAAATGATCTATAAGGGCATTATTTTTGCATTACTAATGCTGATAACTTTAGAAATCAATAACTAAATCATGAAAACTCCAATTGGAGCAAACTCAACTGTTTTGAAATTGTGATAATATTGCATATTTATCCATGTAATCCATGTACTCACCACTGCTCTACAAAATTTCACTTCATAATTAAATTGCTTAAATAGAGGCATATTGAAATCTGAAATTCAAACCACAATAACTTTCACATACTAAATCAAAATAGAATAATTATTTCACCAAAAATCATCTAAAATCATGACTTATCTACTGTAGAAAAATCATGCATTTTTGAGCATTTTGAATTTTGAGGTATTTCTCGATGTTTATTCGGTATTGTATTTATCTAGATCCCGAGCTTATCGATATTGACACTTACGCTACTGAGGGAGAGCAATTAGCCTACCAGCAAGGCAAGCATCCTTTGAACTTTCTTTTTGCATCATATTTGATCCCAGTTTTGTTAAGATAGATGTAATGATAATTGCTTGCATGTTATTTTGATAATGTCGCTATTTTTGTGATGAATAGTTAGACACATCCTATTATGTTGTCATTGTGGCTATCCTTGAATTATTCCATTGCTGAAATGTTATGATAGGAGGTGTGAAGTTATATTGTTCGAGTTTGCTTAGCCATGCAAGTCTAGAACCGGTAGATGATTGTCGGGAATAACCCGACAATTATGGGATAAGCACAACTCTCATTATATACTTTTGTTTCAGATCTTTGTACCTGTTTTACAAGTTAAATTTTGTCATTTTAAATGAGCTTTTGGTCTGGACAAGTGTTGGTTAGTGATGGTGCTTTGTGCACGAGAATTGGGTATGTGGTTGGACTTGTCTGGACAATTAAGGACCGGACTTTGGTAACGTCGTTGATTCAAGTACTTTCGTGCTACCACACGCGGTATATGGGTGCCGTACGGTTAAGTAGGGGGAAGGTTCTATTGTGTTAAGTCCCATGGTGGTGTAGGGGCATTTGTGTTTGATCATTTGTCCTTAGGAGCCGAGGTAATGTTCTATAGTGTTCATGGTAGCACCAATTACCCTTTATGTTGCGTCGGTATTTCCAATATAACTTCTGAGCCCCTTAGCAAGTGCTATACGCTTCTTGTACTAAGACCGAAACATCTCACATGGGGGACTTAGCTCAATAGAGTTTTCTTGCTGAAAATGACCGTATCTCGATTCTCCCCGGCCAGCATACCAAAGGAAGTGTGCCATTATCCGGAGGCTTACGGGCTAGTCGAGTCATGTGGGTAAAGTAGTACACCCCTGCAGGGTATAATCTATTCAAATAGCCATGTCCACGGTTATGGACAACCGCTTGAGTTCAGGAGTTACTATTGTTAGACATGGAATTAAAATTGTGGGTGAAATCGGTAATTAGCATGAATGGGATGTTCATGCTTGTTGTTGTATCAAAGTGGGCAGCCACTTTGCTAGTTGTATGCCTTATTTGTTACTCAGTTCATTACTTATTCACATGCTTTACTTCTACTTCAAATCTGATTTTGAAATGGCACTTGAAAAACTAGTATGTGTAGGTTGTACATTGTTGCGTCTTTTTCGCAAAACTAAGCCAATATGAGCCCTTCCTTTGAATGACCTTGTGCATAACTATTTTTATTTGTGTAAGACTTGCGAGTACTCTTTGGTACTCAGCCAGATGTTTGCTAGCTTTTACAGGTGAGGACGATATCGAGATTGATGAGTTCGCTGGTGTCGATTTAGGGGACACCGACGAGTAGTATGCAATCTTCTAACTCCCAGTCGGTTGCCGATGGGTTGTGGGCATACCACTGCTGGCCTTTTTGGTTTATTTACTCGTTTTCGCTATAAACTTGTTAAATTTGGCCGGTCGGCCCTTATGTATTTGTATACTTGGAACTGTGTTGTAACTTTTGCACTATTTATGTATGATGGTTGTATGGATGTGACCAACGTTGTAATGAGGGTATGATTATATTGGTCGCTGATCTTGGGAGCCAATATAAGTCATACTCGCTGTTCATGGGTTCCCATTTAACTCGCTAAATGTCGTGCTTGGCTTGTTGGAGAACTGGCAATCATGCAGTGCTCGCAGGGGAGCGGCGCGCATGATCGTCGGGGCTCTAGTACTCGGTCAAGCCTCTCATTTAGACTGAGTTAAGTTGGAATCCATTTACTGGAGATCCAGGGTTATGTCCCTAAGACCTTGATTAGTCTCGGTCTTACGGAGATAACTCCGGGGTCCCCACATAATCCAAGGCAAGTGCAAGGGCAAGGAAGTGGTCATCCCCCAGCTCAGAAGGTTTCCAACAATTCCAGAAGGTTGCAAGCAGTCGAGTCAATAATATCTCGGCCGAGGAAGCACAGGAGGCACCCAACGTCCTCTTGGGTATGCTTCTTGTCAATTCTCGTCCTGCTACTATTTTATTCGATTATGGAGCTTTGCATTCTTTTATATCGCAATCCTTTGCTGCACTTGGTGATCTTCAATGTTCCTATGCATGTCCCTTTGGTTATTCACTCTCCGGGGTCAGAAATGAGAGCTGAAAATGAGTGTGGGGACGTATCCATTGAGATCGAAGAAGTGGAATTTTTGGCAAACCTTATTCTCTTCAATTCAGCGAGTTTAGATGTAATACTTGGCATGGATTGGCCATCCCAACACTTGAGACAAATCGATTGTGCTAAGAAATTCATCTCCCTCACAAGTCCCTCCGGCATACAAGTTGGAATTTCACCAAAGCTGCAAGAACTGCATCCCTTCGCGCTTGAAGCGAGGCCGATTCTAGAAATTCATGAAGTTCTAGTGGTATGTGACTTTGCTGATGTATTCCCTAAAGAATTGCCTGGGATGCCTCCAGTCTGAGACATCAAGTTCGTCACCAAGTTGCTGGCCGGTACCGCCTTGATTTCGAAGAGACCGTATCGGATGCCTCCGAATGAATTGGAGGAGTTGAAGAAGCAACTTGGTAAACTTAAAGAAAAAGGTTTCATCCACCAAACCTCATCACCGTGGGGCTATTATGTGATCTTTGTGAAAAAGAAGGACAAGACTATGCGTATGTGCATCGATTACCGCCCGTTGAATGAAGTGACAGTGAAGAACAAGTACCCGTTGCCTTGGATCGACGACATTTTCGATTGATTGACCGGAGCTCGGGTATTATACAAGGTTGATTTGAGATTGGGTTATCATCAAGTTAGGATTAGATCTGAAGATATTCCAAACACGACTTTCTCTACTCGCTATGGACTGTACGAGCTGTCATATCTTTCAGCTTGACGAATGCTCCTGCCCTTTTCATGAATCTTATGAATACAGTGTTCATGGAGTATTTGGACAAGTTTGTGGTGGTCTTCGTAGATGATATTCTCATCTACTCATAGAATGATGAAGAGCATGCCCAACACTTGAAGCTCGTATTGGAAAAGCTGCACGAACATCGGCTTTATGCGAAGTTCAGTAGGTGCGAGTTCTGGTTGAAAGAAGTGGCATTCTTGGGCCATGTTCTTTTTGTGGGAGGCATAGCTGTGGATCCTAGCAAGGTCAATGATGTGCTCTCTTGGGGTCAGCCCAAGTTGGTGACCGTCATGAGGAGTTTTCTCGGTTTAGTGGGATATTATCGTCGCTTTATTGAGAATTTCTCCAAGATCGCAAAACCGATGACAGAGTTGCTCAAGAAGGACAAGAAGTATGTGTGGTCCACTGATTGTGAGAAGTGTTTTCAAGAGCTCAAGAAAAGGTTGACCATAGCTCTAGTTTTCGTCCTTCCCGATGTCCACTAAAACATAGATATCTATTGTGATGCTTCTCGTTATGGACTCAAGTGTGTTCTTATGCAAGAAGGTAAGGTGGTGGCCTATGTATCAAGACAATTGAGACCTCATGAGCTCAATTATCCAACCCATGACTTGGAATTAGCTGCAGTGGTCCATGCACTAAAGATTTGGCGACATTACCTCATCGGTAATTGTTGTGAAATGTATTCAGACCACAAGAGTTTGCAATATCTTTTCACCTAATCGAATCTGAATCTTAGGCAAAGAAGGTGGTTGGAATTGATAAAAAAAATTATGACATGGGTATTGTTGTTGCCGACGCACTGAGTCATAAGGTTTATTGCAATACTTTGCTGATCAAGGAGCAACAACCCGCCCTTCACAAAGAATTCCAGCGACTCAACTTGGGAACGACATGGAATTGTGGAATTTGATCCTCCACAAAGCCCATGATTCTCCCTTGTCCTTTCATCCTGGGGCCACAAATATGTATCAAGATCTCCGTCAGAGATTTTGGTGGATCCGAATGAAGAGAGAGATCGCAAGGTTTGTTGCCGAGTGCGACGTTTATCATCGTGTGAAGGCCAAACATCAATGACCAGCGGGTGTGCTACAACCCTTGCCAATACCTGAGTGGAAGTGGGACTCAATCGTTATGGATTTTATCACCGGTCTGCCCCGAACTTCCAAGGGAAATGATGCCATTTGGGTTATCATTGATTGACTGACTAAATTGACATATTTCCTTTCTGTCAAGACTGATCTTTGTGTAGGTCTTTTGGTGGACCTCTATATATCCTGCAATGTGAGTTTCCATGGGGTACCCAAGACGATTGTTTCACATTGTGGTATGCTTTTTACCTCCATGTTTTGGAATAGTCTACAAGAAGCTATGGGGACCCACCTTTCCTTTAGCACAGCGTACCATCCTGTAACATCCCAATTTTTGAGCTTTAAAAACCTTTTGAATAGTTAGTAGGGAGAAAATTCACCATTTGGATTTATTTGAATTTAATTCAAAAGCTTAAACATGGACTTTCAATAGAAAAATCATTTAATATGATTAAAGTCAACTTGAACAATAGTCAAAACTATTTTATTTGGCTCCTATGTGCTCATATATATTTTCTAGATTTTTCCAGAATTTTTCTGAGCTCATTTGATATTTTCTTTTGCTTATTTGAATTCTTAGTATTTTCTAAATTAGAAAACTAAATGAAATCTCAGTTAACTCCTTGGGCCGAATCCCCTAGGCTCCGGCCAAATCCTACCCAACCCTCAGCCCAAGCCTCAAGACCTCCCCAGTCCTCCCGTACGACCTCAGTGAATCCGTGACATCTAGGACCTCTCTGAAGAAATCTCCATCGTCCAAGACCACCCCCTTGAGATCCAAGCCATCCAAGACCACCCCCATGTGATCTGTGCCACCCACGACCACCCTCAACAGATCTCAGCCATCCACGACCACCCCCAGGGGATCTACGCCGTCCAGGACCACCCCACCACTTCGTCACCTTCGTCCCGTCCCACCTTCATCTCCACGTGCTTGTCCACCGCGTTCGCCATTGCCGAGCTTCAAGCTCTGTACGACAACGCGTCCTTTCCAAGTAAACCCCTTCTAGAAAACATTCCAAATCTTATCTCTAACCGTTTCGCATCTATCCAGATCAAAATCAAATCCCGAATATCTTCCAAACTTGGAGATTTCCTCGTGTTGATTTTAGACTCTTTTTAGGGTTAGGCCGCCGCACGTCGCCCTAGCCCCTCCCAGCCCCTATGAATAGGATCACCGGGATCTCTAGAGCGCCCGTACCAAAATCCCCAAGCCCCCGACCCTCTAGAGCCCCAGCATCGCCGTAATTCCTCAACTAGGGTTTTCGGCCGAGCTTTTGCAACTTCGGATTTTGCTGCCGCCAGTGACGTCCTACCCCAGGGAGCACACCTTCGTGATCAGCGTCGCTGGAGCTACACCTCATGAACACTTTCACGTCGCTAGAGCACCGCCAGAGGTCTTGTCCGACAATAGCCAAGGAGCTCCACCTCTTGATCCTCGCCGCCGGCCATCACAATTGACCTCAACCACCCGTGAGTGCACCCTTGTGTTCGCAATAGCCGTGGCTACCTCTTGGTAACACTCATCATCGGAGCCACGCCGCCATTCGCCGGTGTCGGACGAACCCGAGGGCTCACTGTCAATGTCGACCTGGCAGCCCTGGTCAGTAGCCACCTCAGCTCCTTTGCGTGCGTGTCTGCCCAGTTGGCGACGCGTCAGTGCCAAGCATGCACGTGTGTGCCACCTCACCCGAGCCAGGTCCAGATCGGTTTGGAGAACCAAGTTCACCGTGAACCCAGTCACTAACGTGTGGGCCCCCACATGTCAGAATTTCCTTTTTATTTATCTTATTCCGAAAATCCTATGTTGATGTCATGCTTGCGCAATAATCTGATTTTCTATTAAGAAATAATTCAGAAATTCCAATAATTCAGTTTAGGGTATTTTCTTCAGATTCAAACCTCCCAAGCTCATATCTTTTGCATCTAAACTCGGTTTGAGCCCATTCAAATCCCTAAATTCATCTAAATTCGAGATCTATTTATCTGAGATTTTTATTTAATTTTTTTGGAGTTGTTTTTCCTCTGTTATTTATTTGTTTAGTTTATTTGCATCGTTTGCGAGTGGACGTCGATACTTCGGGGAACTTTGAAGTAGGAGCACCTCAAGATCAAGACCAGTACTTAGACCTTTTCACAAGCAAGTTATACCTTTGATCATATTGAACCCAAGTTTCAAAGTACTTTGATTCAAATTATTGCATTTACTTTAAGTATGTATTTGAATGCTTTTGCGTATAGCTATTCTCCAATTTGTTACGTCCACCTTGGCTAATTGATATGTCATAATATTTTGTCACCCTAGATTAGTTCATATTTAGTTGGTGCTATGATATTACCAACGTGGGTTGGTTAGACACGATTAGATTGCTTAGCCATACTACGAATCATCATCTCATATGAGTTGCAATTATAAACTTGACTAAGTGCTTATGGAACTATGTAATAAAACTTTGCGTGTATTGTGTGCTATTACTCATTGATGGCATATGTTGCACTTAACCAACAGGGTGGGAAAAGATTTAGACTGGGGCAAGTGGTGCTGTGTTGGATTTGTGTTGGATGGTGGATCTGTGTTGGATTGGGAATGATAATCTGTGTGACATAGTTAGAAATTGGAAGTCTTGCCTTGGTCAATTAAGGACTTAACTTTGTGCACCATTGAACTGAGCCTTACTATACAACCACATACCTGACGGCACGGGCCTAACTTAGTAAGTTACGGATTCTTGGCATTGACTATTCATACAGTAGGTTAGGTTGTGTCGGAATGGGTGGAGGTGTGTACTACTAAGTAGTCGCATCGCGGGATGGTTCGTCGCATCCCTGTCCAACAGTGTGTGTCGGATTAGCTTACTGTGTTGGAAGATCTGGCGTTTAAGCACATCGGGAGTGTCAATGTTGAGATGAAGTTTCTGAAACATTTTGTTATGATTAGTGCTAGCTACACTGATCGTATCTTGTGGGTAAAGAGTAAAATCTCTGTAGAGTGTTAATCAATTTATTCGAATAGCCGCGTCCGCGGTCATGGATAATGCTCGGGGATTCCACACGAGGGGTAGATTTTCATAAAATATTTGGAATGGGAGCTATGTGACCTAAGTCATATGGCTGTGTGAATTAAACTGCTTAGGCTATGTGTCTTTGTGAAAACAACTGTTGAAATTAATATTATTTATTTTTTTACTTCCTGCTTCAATCTATTATTGTATTCAATTGCAAATATTGCATTTCTGCAAAAGAACCACAGAAGCCATTCCTTTGGAATAAGCTTGCATCTAAATTTTGCTTTCTGTGGTATGACTTGCGAGTATGGCTGTGTACTCACGCTTGTGATAAAACTTGCGCCCAAACCTACAGAAGTAGAGGAGTCATCGCCTGCTTTCGAGGATGAGTTCGTTGAAGGTTGATGATCGTTAGGGTCTGGATCCCAGTCGGTTGCCTGTGGTGAATTGATGGGATCTCCACTGGAGTTTACTTTGTTCCGCTGCTATTTTATTCACTGTTAGCCCTGCGTGGCTCAATAAGTTGTAAACTCGACTATAAGGTCAAAACCCTTATTTGTATTCAAATTAATCATTTACTCTATTAATCGCTTGTCTAGATCGATATTCGCCTATGTTGACACTGTGTGCACTAGCGTGATCCTAGACTGGTGTATTATACACAGAGGGTTCAGAATTGTATTTTTGGGTCCCGACAGAGGTGGTATGAGAGCCAGGTTGACTGTAGGTCTTGACCTTAGTTAGATCAGCCGCCTTTAGAGAGTCCAAATTATTTTCTAAAGCAAAATTAACTTGCAAGATTAATCAATTGCTTAACTCCTCTCATATCTCTCTTGACTCAACTATTGCTGGAATTCTTCCTCTCCCCTCTGTTTTTAAGTTGTTCTTACCCTTTCGTCTATCATGACAGATGCCTAGCCTCCAGAGCTATGGCGAGCGCAAGGGAGGATACACCGCTAAGCTTTGGAAGCTGCTGCAGGTTCTTGGAGGCTTCGACCGCCCGTTGTACATCGGCAACAACTGGATTATGAACCGACGAGACCGCGGAGTGATCTATCATCTGACGATCTGGGCCAGGAGGAACGACAAGGCAAGTCAGCCTTTGAACATCTCTGTGAGGAAGATTACCTAGCTGGAGGGCATCCAGGTGTCGTCACGCTTGGCTATGCTACGAATCTGCAACATCTACGCACGGGAACTTCAAGACACCGTCTTCCGTTACCATCTCAGAGCTGCAGCCATGGATTTACCAGCACGCTACCCATCTACAGAGGAAGAGAGCAACGCTACAGTGATGCACCTCGCCCAGTTCGCTACCGCCCTGGAGGAAGCGTTGGAGAGAGTTGCCACAGAGTTGGATTGTGTCTACGAGACCTTACAGAGAGCAGAGGAAAGGATCGTCATTTTGCAAGAGACTCTTCACGCCCAGCATGAACATGACGAGGATCGAGAAGAAGGAGATCCTAAGGAGGATCCCGAAGAAGATCCAGAAGAAGGCCCTAAAGGTCAAGTGGAGGCAGTAGAGCCAAAGGAGCCAGCTGCACCAGGAGACCTGCGCCCGCTGCACCTAGGACACCAGGATCAGTTCGCGAGGATGCCAGCCCACTTTCGAGTCTACAGCAAGCAGGAGCGCTGTCGTGGTTGTGGAGGCTTTCTTGAGTAGTTCGTTTAAGTTTAAGTTTAGGTGTGTCTCCTTTAGGTGGTAGTTTGAGTGCTTAGGTTCGTGGTGTCTTTTGTGTGTGAGTATGAGCTATAAAGGCCCTTAGGCATTTGTTGCAATCATGTTATGACCCTTAATTAATAAAGTATTTTAGTTGAGTTTCTTGAGCTATGTTTGTTGGGTTTAACCTACCCCTGTTTAGTTCTTAACTCATCTTGTGCTTGCTACCTTACCTAACCTATGGAGCTTCACCAGATAGTTCAGACTCGTCATGCCGCCGCAAGTGGTTTCGATGGAAATGAGCAAACCCCCATAGGAGTAGTACCGCCACAAGCACCCCCAATTGATCTGCAAAACTTCAGAGCTTTCATGGTAGCATAGACCCAGCTGATGTATACTATGATGAATCAGATCCAAGCCATGAATAATCAGAACAACAACAACAATCACCAGCATGGAGCCCCAGCTGCTTAGGGTCACCATGGACCATCTAAGTTAGCCGAGTTTATGAGAACCCATCCACCCACCTTCTGTGGGAATGTTTCACCAGTCGAGGCCGATGATTGGCTTCGGGTTATTGAAAGGAAGCTCATGATCACTCAATGCAGCGACCATGAAAAGGTTCTTTGTGCTACTCACCAGATGGAAGGCATCGCTGCCGAATGGTGGGAGAACGTCTACGCAGCGCACGATACACCGCAAAACATCTCTTGGGAAGAGTTTTCTACAGCCTTTCATCAGTACCATGTGCCGGAGGGAATCATCGACCTGAAGAAAGATGAGTTTCGCGCACTCAAGCAAGGAGGAATGTCTGTGACAGATTACCTCAATAAGTTTTCTCAGCTAGCTCGCTACGCTACAGAGGATGTCGCCACCGATAAGGCTCGCCAAAGTCACTTGCTGAAGGGATTGAACACTGGACTGTAACAGCCCTAAGTTAGGGTTTGTATTTCAAATGTAAATTTGTGAGGAGAAATAAAAACTTTTGATGTCTCATGAAGTCATTTGGAAGTTTTCCAAATTTTCCCTAAACAATTTCCAATTCTAAGATTTAATTCTTGTGAATGGAAATTGTTGTCAACCAATTCTTAGCCTTAAAACTTATGAACATCCTCTGGAAATATTTTTCCTATCATCTTGATCATCCTATCTACCTCCCTGAAAAATTTCACAATTTTTAGTTTTTGTTTGCTATTTCAAATAGCCAAGTCAAACCAGTTTAGAAATCTGGTCAAACCTCTGGACAACAGCTTGTGAATTTTCTTGGGAGAAATCTAGTGCATCAAAATTCCTGGAAAAATTACACAAGGTTGTCCTCTGTCCCAGTAAGCTCCCATAAAAATTTCAGAATTTTTGGAGCTCAGGACCTATCTCTAAAAATTCCCCAAACATGCTCAGCCTTTTAATTCAAATCTGGAATCACTGCTCTCTGCCCAAACCCAACTCCGACTCGAGTCCGACCGCGCACTTGGTTCACCGCACCGCCTAGCTGCACCGCTACGCGCCGATCGTTGGTTAACCGTCCGATGCAAATCGAACGGTCCACATTGCTTGTCTCGTCGACCTGTCCGAATGCATACACAGATCTCGACCGTCCGTTTTAGATCCAACGGTCAGTATCCTCTTGATCGAGTCAGACCAACTGTTTCACGCCGCGACTTGACTCGCTCGCGCGCTTGCTGCTGTCGCTGTCGGGCGGGCCCTACTTGTCAGGTCGTCACCTACCTCGCGCCTGAGAGCCGAGTGCCGACGGCAGCGTGCATGCGCGCCACCTCGCCTCGCCGTCCATTCTCGGTTTTCTCGCGCGCTTCACCTCGGCCGCATCGTCCGCTGTTAGCCCATACCCTGGTAAGGCATTAATCGCCCGTCATCTACCTCACCAACTCGCCGCCTCTGGTCCTGAGCGCATCGGCGTTGAGGGCTCCTCCTCTCGGGTTTCTCCGTCCTTTTTCCTACTTAAGGGTACCCAAAGCTTCATCTTCCTCTCTTTGACATCACAAAGCCATTCACTACCTTCCTTGTTCGCTCTGAGCTCAAACCAAGGGAGTGCGCGTTCTCTGGTTCACGGCCGTGCCGCCGCCGCCGTGTCAGCACCACAACCAGTGAAGCTCACCTTCTTCTTTGCGCGTCAGCCTGTGTTCCGGCTCGTCAGGATTGTTTCCCCTCAACTAATTTTGAGTTTCACTCGCAGGGGGCCGTTGAATTTAGGTTTCCCTCTTCTTCGGCCGAAAGTTGGATCTTCGTTCTCATCGCCGGTGAGTTGGTTCCTTGGTCAATTGCCTGCGTCAGCACCATCTCGTGCTCTTACCCGAGCTATCTACATCTTTATCTCCTCCTGTCTTTGCTCAGGTTGCTCCCTCCTCGGTGACCCCTTGATCGCCGCCGCAGGTTCTCGTCGCCGGGCCATCTCCGGCAGCCACCTTAGCTCCGCGTCATCCCGGTGAGTTCCTGGTAACCCACTGATGCTCATGCGCGCGCTAGTTTTCACTTTCTTCTTCTCTGGCGCAGTCGCCCCTTGTCAGCTCCTCGGCCGGCCGCCGCGAGCTGTTGCCGCGCCGCCACAGTGCTTCTCCGGCCAGCCCGTGACCACCTTTGGCTTCAGTGGTCCTCCAGCAACCCATTTTGGCTGTCACACCCGCCGCGCCGCCACTCCTTCGCCGGCGGCAACTCCAGGTCCAGCGCCAGCCCGAGTCTCTCTGTTCTTCGGCTATGTCTTCCTCTGCTTCACTAACAGTGGGGCTCACCTCCCTTAAGCCTTGTAGTTAGCTGCTAATCAATCTTAGGAATGATCATTAGTTTCTCTCATGCTTTAGTTTAGTTGGGAAAATTTAGGGTTGGAGGAAAATTAGTCACTAGTTCTCTGTAGTTGTTCCTTGTTGTCGTTTTTCTCTGTTGTCAGTAAGCTGAAATTGGTTTCATGCTTATGCTATTCAAATCTTGTTAGTGTTAGATGACTTTCCTAGTAGTAGTGGTTAGTTTGAAGTCAGTTAGTTAGTGTCTTTAAGTTTCAAAGCTCTTGTTGTCTGAACAATCAAAGAGGTGGTTAGATGATCTAGTTGTTTGTCTCTGTACTTGTGTTTCCTGCTTTTACAAGTGTAGTAAGGCCTTGTAGTAGTAGCATGCTAAAATTGTTAACTTTGCTATTTGTGGGTGTGATGCTTAGGTGTGTTAGTAGCTGAATTTTATTTAAAGCCCAGCCTTAATTAGAAAATTGTTAGCATCTAATAGTTGGCTAATTAACTAGTTAGTGTTTCAATAGCTCCTTGTAGGTTTAAGTAATCTTATCACTAATGATGGTTGTTTAGAGTGACTAGTTGTTTAGATGTGTTAATTTGATACTTAATTAACAGATGTGCACACAATCACCATCAAAGTCTGTCGAAAGATAAAAACATTTAAGAGGTTTGATTTTGTTTGATTTTATAGTTAACTTGGTAAGTAAGTGAGTTTGGGTAGATCTATCACATGAAAGCTTGTCTAATTTAATTCGTCTCCGTAGCAGTTAATTTGTTGTTCCTATGGTAATGCTCTAGCTGCTGTTTGAATGTTGTGCTCTTTAAATGGTTTTGAATGTTTGAGTTTTGTCGGTGTTATTGGTTCTTATTCGTTGCTTTTGCTCGATCGATAGATTGCGACGGTTCTGGTTCTATCGAGAGTGATCCTCTGCAATGAGTTGAGCCTATTGAGTAGCAAGAGCAGTGCAAGCGCTTTGATCATGTTTATCCCAAGATTTTAAAGTCTAATATTTTGTTTCAACTGTATGTATGCATTGCCTAATTTGTGTTAAATTGATTAGTTAAATCCGTGTTCGCATATCCTGTAGGTGAAATATTGATCTCTACTACCTGAGCCTAGGTTACTTGCTGTGATTAGAGTTCGTTGGATGAACTCTTATCACTTAGTAGATTACGAGTTCAGTTGCTTAGCCATGCTTAGTTTCCGATAGAATTGGGCGATCATCGACTTAGTCGATGATCTTGATCATATAAAAATTATTACTGTTCTTATATTCAAGCTTGTACTTCGTTAATTGCAAAAACTAAAAATGAAAACAAAAACGATTTAGACTTGGGCACAATGGTAAGTTTTGGTGTGATCTGTTTGGTGTGATTGGAAAGGTGCCCGGGTCAACAAGGACCGAACATCTTGTTACACTAAACCAAGCATTTTAGCGTGCTAACCACACTAGAGTATATGGGACCTCTCTTGACCTAGTACTTTGGCGTGTATTGGCTCCGGGTCGCAGGAGGTCGCAGGAGGGATGGTGTTGGGAGCATGGTAGTTGTCCGAAAAGCTTTATCCTGAGTGGGTAGTTGTCTTTTTTGCTTTACCATGTAAGCGTATGGATTTCTATCCATACGAGCGGCTCGTAGTTAATACACAATATTGGAAAAAGTCTCGTAGGACTTAGCTGTGCCAGCATACCTTCGGTAGTGTGCATTGGCTTAAAGACGGTCTGAAGTGTGGGTACAGTGGTACACCCCTGCAGGGTTAAATCTATTCGAATAGCCTCGTCCTAGGTTATGGACACGCTTGGCAAGGTCTTCCAAGAGTTAGACTACAACATTTTAAATTAAAACTTGTTGGGTGGTACGAATCTGGAATTCGTGCTATTGTTGGGGTGACTATTGGGATAGTCACTTCTAGGTTGTTTACCTTTACTCTTTTGTTATTATTATCCTTACTGTTATTTCAACTTTAAAAATGAAATGCAAACTTGCCTTCAAACTGTATTACATTAATGCAAATAAAATTGGCTTTGTGCAAATGAAACTTATGGCTTCCACCAAATAAGCCTGCATGTAGCATATGAACAGGTCCGCTAGTTCACACGTCAGTCTTGCGAGTACAAAGACAATCTTTGTACTCAGTTGCTTTGCTTAATGTTTTTGTTGCAGAGGAAGAAGGTGAGCCCCAAGGGCCTCACTAATGTGAGTTTTGCTGCCGCTTCGTGTACGACGACTAGGCTTGGCGGTCTGGTCAGATGCCTTGTGGGTGAAGGCACGCTGATTGGCTTTGTTTATAGCCATCTTATGACACTTTTGCTTCCGCTGTCGTTCTTCTTGTATTTATGTACCTTTTGGCCGGTCGGCCATTGTCTGTAATAACTCTTCTGTTGTTACTTTCTGCTTAATAGGGTAATGTTGGACTCTATGTTTGGAATGGAGTTGATGCGTAATTTTGTGTAGAGGTGTGTATACTGCTTTCTGGGAGGTATACATATCTCGAGGCTCGGTTTATTTGATTTGTGATGCTAGAACCAGGTGGTTGGTTAAGCATTACAAGCCAAATAAACTGGGGTCCTCACAAAGTTGGTATCAGAGCCATTCTGACCTTAGTAACCCAAGCATAGTCATCCTTAGGATATTTTGGAAAGGTTTATTTTCAAAGTATAAAAATGGTTTATGAAAACCTAGGCAGGTTCTCAGATTTTACTTCTTACCTATCTTAGCTTTCTGCTCTCATCTTACTCTAATTTGAGTTTTAAAACTTGGTTTCTCTCTTTCCTTTCAAAAGATAGTTACTACCGGTGGAATTAGTCTTTGGGAGAACCATAGAAGATTAGCCTAATTAAAATTTGTGGGAACATAAGGGTAAGATATGTTGTAAGTCTGCTAAGTGTCTAAATTTTGTCAGTTGGCTTTGCGACTTGAAGTTTTGCGTTTAGTTGTGCTTTGCTTTTAAGTCGCTCGTGATTTATCGATTTCTTGCTCTCGCTTGTCACTAACCTGTCTCATCAAACAGATGGCCGGAGAACGCGTGGCGCTCGGTCGGTGGTCATGATGAGGAGCTTCCTCCTCCGACTATGGTCGAGGTTCTCGCCGATCGAGCGAAACCGCATGGATCGACGCGCATTTTGGAGGTTATTGCTAGAATACCTCCACTCCGCCGGTGCCTCCGGATCCGGAGGTGGCGGACACTGACTCGCGGGATCGGCAGAGTTCCTCCGTACGCAGCCGTCGACTTTCTCCCGCTCTGAGGACCCTCCCGATGTGGATGATTGGCTGCGCATGGTTGAGCAAAAGCTCAACATAGCTCAGTGTCAGGCCCAGGAGAAGGCACTCTTCGCGTCCCACCAGCTTAAGGGCGCAGCACTCTCATGGTGGGAGAACTACCTCGCCATGCACCGCGCCATGTGGTCTCGTGGGAGGAGTTCAGGTCAGCTTTTCGTCGGGCCCACATCCCTGATGGCCTGATGAAGCTGAAGAAGAAAGAATTCCTCGCGCTCAAGCAAGGGTGCAAGTCTGTGACGGACTACCTGTACGAGTTTAATCATTTGGCTCGTTATGCTCCGGGAGAGGTGGCCTCTGATGAGGCTAAGCAGGAGAAGTTTATGGATGGCTTGTCCGAGGAGCTGCAGGATAGGCTGTCTATTGTGGACTTCCCCGACTTTCAGGCCTTGGTGGATAAGGCCATTGTTGCTGAGCACAAGGCAAAGGCGCTGGGTGAGTCTCGCAAGCGCAAATGGGAGGCCCATCGATCTGCACAGGCCAGCCTCATTCGTCCTCGGGCTGTGCCAGCACCAGGGGCCCGTTCTTTTGCTCCACCAGCACCGAGGCCATCTGCACCAGCTCCTCGTCCACCGTAGGCCGTGTTTCAGCCACGTGCGCCTGCGATCCAGCAGCAGAGTGGCCTCCGCAATCCGGCGGCCGAGGTTACTTGTTTTCGCTACCACAACAAGGGCCACTACGCCAACGCTTGCCCTCAGAGTGTTGCAGCAGCCCCTCGTCCTAATGGAGGACGCGGGCAGGGGAGTGGTCACCCACCGACCAAGATCATCCGAAGGCCCAGGTGCAAGCGGGTCGAGTCAACCATCTTTCACCGAGGAGGCTCAGAGGCGCCGGATGTCGTGATGGGTACACTTCTTGTCAATTATCGCCCCGCAGCAGATATTTGATTCAGAGCATCGCATTCTTTTATTTCAAGATCATTTGTCTGCCGCTAGCGGTCTTCACTGTGTTCCTTTGGGAGTTCCTTTGCTCATTCGCTCTCCGGGGTCGGAAATGAGAGCTGATTTAGAATGTCGGGATGTTCCTATCGAAGTCAAAGGAGTGGGATTCTTGGCAAATCTCATCCTGCTCAACTCAGCGAGCCTGGATGTAATTCTTGGCATGGATTAGTTGTCCCAACACTTGGGGCAAATCGATTGTGCCAAGAAGATGGTTTTCCTCACCAACCTTTCCGGCGAACAGGTTGGCTTTTCCCCGCAGCTGCAAGGGTCACACCTTTGTGCACTCGTAGCAAAGCCAGCTTTGAAGATTCAGGAGGTTCCCACCGTTTGTGATTTTGAGGATGTTTTTCCTGATGATTTACCTGGGATGCCTCCGGTTCGAGATCTGGAGTTTGTCATTGAGTTGCTACCCGGTACCGCCCCTATCTCGAAGGCGCCGTATCGGATGCCTCCCAATGAATTAGAAGAATTGAAGAAGCAACTTGGTGAGCTCCAAGCAAAGGGTTTCATCCGTCCCAGTTCATCTCCTTGGGGCTGTCCAGTGATCTTTGTGAAGAAGAAGGACAAGACCTTGCGCATGTGTGTTGATTACCGTCCGCTCAATGAGGTGACGGTGAAGAACAAATATCCTTTGCCTCGTATCGATGATCTTTTCGACCAGTTGTCTGGAGCTCAGGTGTTCTCCAAGATTGATCTGAGATTGGGATATCATCAAGTCCGGATCAGGGCTGAGGATATTCCGAAGACAGCTTTCACTACTCGTTATGGTCTTTACGAGTATACTGTCATGTCTTTCGGCTTAACCAATGCCTCAGCTTATTTCATGAACCTCATGAACTCGGTATTCATGGAATATTTGGACAAGTTCGTGGTGGTGTTTATTGATGATATTGTTATCTATTCCAAGACTGAAGAAGAGCATGCTGAGCATCCGAAGATTGTGTTGGGCAAGCCGCGGAGCACCAGCCAGTATCGGTTCAAGAAATGCGAGTTCGTTGAAGGAAGTGGCATTCTTGGGCCATGTTCTTTCACCGAGGCGAGCCGTGGATCCCAGCAAGGTCGCGATGTTCTATCTTGGGGTCACCAAGTCACCATCGATGTGCGGAGTTTTCTTGGTTTAGCGGGCTACTACCGCCGCTTTATCGAGAATTTCTCCAAGATCGCAAAGCCAATGACCGAATTGCTCAAAAGGACAAGAAGTTTGTGTGGTCCTCTGCTTGTGATGAGAGCTTTCAGAGCTCAAACAACGCTTGACTTCAGCTCCATCCTTACTCTTCCGATGTCCACAAGAGCTGATATCTATTGCGATGCCTCTCGTCGTGACTCGTGTGTTCTTATGCAAGAAGGCAAGGCGCTTGCCTATGCATCCGTGCGCTTGAGACCTCATGAGCTCAATTATCCCACCCATGATTTAGAGCTTGCTGCGGTTGTTCATGCACTCAAGATTTGGCGGCATTATCTGATCGGTAACCGCTGTGAGGTGTATTCCGATCACAAGAGCTTGAAATATTTGTTCACCCAGCCAGATCTGAACCTCAGGCAGAGGAGATGGTTGGAATTGATCAAAGATTATGACATGGGTATTCAGTATCATCCTGGCAAGGCCAATGTGGTTGCTGATGCACTTAGCCGAAAGGTGTACTGCAATACTTTGATGGTCCAAGAGCAAAGAACTCGCACTTCTTGCACTTTCAGCGCCTCAACTTGGGTTTGGTTGAGCATGGTTCCTTGCTCGCCTCGGTTGTGCAACCAACCTTGGTGGATCAAGTCAAGGCAGCCCAGCAATCAGATGATGGTGTGGGTAAAATCAAGCAGAACATCAAGAATGGATCAGCCAAGTGTTTCACAGAAGATGAGCACGGTGTTGTGTGCTTTGGGCAGTGTCTCGTGGTACCAAAGGTCTCAGAGTTACGGGATTTGATTCTCCATGAGGCCCACGATTCTCCCTTGTCTATCCATCCCGGGGCCACCAAAATGTACCAAGATCTGCGTTAGAGATTCTGGTGTACTCGCATGAAGCGCGAGATTGCCAGGTTCGTTGCCAGATGCGACGTATGTTGTCGTGTCAAGGCCGAGCATCGCCCAATGGTCTTCTTCACCTTTGCGCGCGAATGGAAGTGGGATTCTGTGGGCATGGATTTCATTACCGGATTGCCCCGCTCATCCAAGGGAAATGACGCCATTTGGGTTGTCATTGACAGGCTAACTAAAGTGGCGCATTTCCTTCCGGTCAAGAGTCAGCTCCGTGTAGAACCTCTAGCCGAACACTATGTATCAAGGATTGTGAGCTTGCATGGTGTGCCCAAGACTATTGTGTTTGACTGTGGGGCGCTGTTTGCCTCTCGGTTTTGGCATAGTCTACAGGAGGCCATGGGAACTCGTCTTACCTTCAGCACAGCCTATCATCCTCAGACTGATGGTCAGACGGAGCGAGTCAACCAAGTACTTGAAGATATGCTCTGTGCTTGTGTTCTTTCCTATGGGAAGAATTGGGAGAAGTGCCTACCGCTTGCCGAGTTCTCCTACAACAACAACTTCCAGGCTAGTCTCGGTATGGCACCGTTTGAGGCTTTGTATGGGAGGCGATGCAGAACCCCATTGAACTGGTCAGAAACTGGGGAAAGACAGTTCTTTGGTCCAGATTCAATCAATGAGGCGGAAAGCCAAGTGCAGTTGATTCGTGAGCACTTGCGCGTAGCTCACCCGCAAAAGAGCTATGCAGATCGACGTCGTCGTGAGCTGAGTTTCCAGCCCAATGACTTTGTGTATCTCAAAGTCTCACCTTTGAAGGGACATCGTCGTTTCGGTGTCAAGGGCAAACTAGCTCCTCAATATGTCGGGTCGTATCGCATCATCAAGAAAGTGGGAGCTGTTGCATACAAGTTAGAGTTGTCCGCTACACTCGAAGGAGTGCATGATGTTTTCCATGTATCGCAATTGAAGAAGTGCCTCTGTGTTCCGGTTGAGGAAACGCCATTGGAAAATATCGATGTGCAGGAGGATCTGTCTTATCGTGAGCGCCCCGTTCGTATCCTCGAAGAGGCTGAACGCAGAACGAGGAACCGTGTGATCAAGTTCCTTAAAGTTCAGTGGTCAAACCACTCCGAGGATGAAGCCACTTGGGAGCGGGAAGATCGTCTCCGAGCAGACTACCCGTCCTTCTTTTCCCAGTGATCGTAATCTCAAGAGATTCCGTAAGGGGGAGATTTGTAACAGCCCTAAGTTAGGGTTTGTATTTCAAATGTAAATTTGTGAGGAGAAATAAAAACTTTTGATGTCTCATGAAGTCATTTGGAAGTTTTCCAAATTTTCCCTAAACAATTTCCAATTCTAAGATTTAATTCTTGTGAATGGAAATTGTTGTCAACCAATTCTTAGCCTTAAAACTTGTGAACATCCTCTGGAAATATTTTTCCTATCATCTTGATCATCCTATCTACCTCCCTGAAAAATTTCACAATTTTTAGTTTTTGTTTACTATTTCAAATAGCCAAGTCAAACCAGTTTAGAAATCTGGTCAAACCTCTGGACAGCAGCTTGTGAATTTTCTTGGGAGACATCTAGTGCATCAAAATTCCTGGAAAAATTACAAAAGGTTGTCCTCTGCCCCAGTAAGCTCCCATAAAAATTTCAGAATTTTTCGGGCTCAGGAGCTATCTTTAAAAATTCCCCAAACCTGCTCAGCCTTTTAATCCAAATCTGGAATCACTGTTCCTCGGGCCCAAACCCAACTCCGACTCGAGTCCGACCGCGCCACTTGGTTCAGCCGCACCGCCTAGCTGCACCGCGCGCGCCCGATCGTTGCCAACCGTCCGATGCAAATCGAACGGTCCACATTGCTTGTCTCGTCGACCTGTCCGAATGCATACACAGATCTCAACCGTCTGTTTTAGATCCAACGGTCAGTATCCTCTTGATCGAGTCAGATCAACTGTTCACGCCGCACTTGACTCGCTCGCGCGCTTTCCATTGCCGCCGGCGGGCCCTACTTGTCGTCGTCACCTACTCGCGCTGAGCCGAGTGCCGACGGCAGCGTGCATGCGCGCCACCTCGCCGCCGCCCATTCTCGGTTTCGCGCGCTTCACCTCGGCCGCATCGTCCGTTTAGCCCATACCTCGTAAGGCATTAATCGCCGTCATCTACCTCGCCAACTCGCCGCTCGTCCCGAGCGCATCGGCGTGAGGGCTCCTCCTCTCGTGTTTCTCCGTCCTTTTTCCTACTTAAGGGTACCCAAAGCTTCCTCTTCCTCTCTTTGACATCACAAAGCCATTCACTACCTTCCTTGTTCGCCCGAGCTCAAACCAAGGGAGTGCGCGTTCTCGTTCACGGCGTGCGCCGCCGCCGTGTCACCACCACAACCAATGAAGCTCACCTTCTTCTTTGCACGTCACCGTGTTCCACTCGTCGATTGTTTCCTCAACTAATTTTGAGTTTCACTCGCAGGGGCCGTTGAATTTAGGTTTCCTCTTCTTCTACCGAAAGTTGGATCTTCGCTCATCGCGGTGAGTTGGTTCCTTGGTCAATTGCTGCGTCAAGACTCATCTCGTGCTCTTACCCGAGCTATCTACATCTTTATCTCCTCCCGCCTTTGCTCAAAGTTGCTCTCCTCGGTGACCCCTTGATCGCCGCCGCAGTTCTCGCCGCCGCCATCTCCGGCAGCCACCTTAGCTCGCGTCATCCGGTGAGTTCTCGGTAACCCATCGATGCTCATGCGCGCTAGTTTTCACTTTCTTCTTCTCGCGCACGCCTTGTCACCTCCTCCGGCCGCCGCGAGTCAAGCCGCCAGCCACAAGCTTCTCCGCCACCCGTGACCACCTTTGGCTTCAGTGGTCCTCCAGCAACCCATTTTGGCTGTCACACCCGCCGCGCCGCCACTCCTTCGCCGGCGGCAACTCCAGGTCCAGCGCCAGCCCGAGTCTCTCTATTCTTCGGCTATGTCTTCCTCTGCTTCACTGACAGTGGGGCCCACCTCCCTTAAGCCTTGTAGTTAGCTGCTAATCAATCTTAGGAATGATCATTAGTTTCTCTCATGCTTTAGTTTAGTTGGGAAAATTTAGGGTTGGAGGAAAATTAGTCACTGGTTCTCTGTAGTTGTTCCTTGTTGTCGTTTTTCTCTGTTGTCAGTAAACTGAAATTGGTTTCATGCTTATGCTATTCAAATCTTGTTAGTGTTTGATGACTTTCCTAGTAGTAGTGGTTAGTTTGAAGTCAGTTAGTTAGTGTCTTTAAGTTTCAAATCTCTTGTTGTCTGAACAATCAAAGAGGTGGTTAGATGATCTAGTTGTTTGTCTCTGTACTTGTGTTTCCTGCTTTTACAAGTGTAGTAAGGCCTTGTAGTAGTAGCATGCTGAAATTGTTAACTTTGCTATTTGTGGGTGTGATGCTTAGGTGTGTTAGTAGCTGAATTTTATTTAAAGCCCAGCCTTAATTAGAAAATTGTTAGCATCTAATAGTTGGCTAATTAACTAGTTAGTGTTTCAATAGCTCCTTGTAGGTTTAAGTAATCTTATCACTAATGATGGTTGTTTAGAGTGACTAGTTGTTTAGATGTGTTAATTTGATACTTAATTAATAGATGTGCACACAATCACCATCAAAGTCTGTCGAAAGATAAAAACATTTAAGAGGTTTGATTTTGTTTGATTTTATAGTTAACTTGGTAAGTAAGTGAGTTTGGGTAGATCTATCACATGAAAGCTTGTCTAATTTAATTCGTCTCCGTAGCAGTTAATTTGTTGTTCCTATGGTAATGCTCTAGCTGCTGTTTGAATGTTGTGCTCTTTAAATGGTTTTGAATGTTTGAGTTTTGTCGGTGTTATTGGTTCTTATTCGTTGATTTTGCTCGATCGATAGATTGCGACGGTTCTGGTTCTATCGAGAGTGATCCTCTGCAACAGGTTGAGCCTATTGAGTAGCAGCAGCCAAGCAAGCAGTTTGATCATGTTTATCCCAGTATTTTAAAGTCTAATATTTTGTTTCAACTGTATGTATGCATTGCCTAATTTGTGTTAAATTGATTAGTTAAATCCGTAGCTGCATATCCTGTAGGTGAAATATTGATCTCTACTACCTGAGCCTAGGTTACTTGCTGTGATTAGAGTTCGTTGGATGAACTCTTATCACTTAGTAGATTACGAGTTCAGTTGCTTAGCCATGCTTAGTTTCCGATAGAATTGGGCGATCATCGACTTAGTCGATGATCTTGATCATATAAAAATTATTACTGTTCTTATATTCAAGCTTGTACTTCGTTAATTGCAAAAACTAAAAATGAAAACAAAAACGATTTAGACTTGGGCACAATGGTAAGTTTTGGTGTGATCTGTTTGGTGTGATTGGAAAGGTGCCCGGTCAACAAGGACCGAACATCTTGTTACACTAAACCAAGCATTTTAGCGCATAACCACACTAGAGTATATGGGACCTCTCTTGACCTAGTACTTTGGCGTGTATTGGCTCGGTCGCAGGAGGTCGCAGGAGGGATGGTGTTGGGAGCATGGTAGTTGTCCGAAAAGCTTTATCCTGAGTGGGTAGTTGTCTTTTCTGCTTTACCATGTAAGCGTATGGATTTCTATCCATACGAGTGGCTCGTAGTTAATACACAATATTGGAAAAAGTCTCATAGGACATAGTTGTGCCAGCATACCTTCGGTAGTGTGCATTGGCTTAAAGGCGGTCTGAAGTGTGGGTACAGTGGTACACCCCTGCAGGGTTAAATCTATTCGAATAGCCTCGTCCTAGGTTATGGACACGCTTGGCAAGGTCTTCCAAGAGTTAGACTACAACATTTTAAATTAAAACTTGTTGGGTGGTACGAATCTGGGATTCGTGCTATTGTTGGGGTGACTATTGGGATAGTCGCTTCTAGGTTGTTTACCTTTACTCTTTTGTTATTATTATCCTTACTGTTATTTCAACTTTAAAAATGAATTGCAAACTTGCCTTCAAACTGTATTACATTATTGCAAATAAAATTGGCTTTGTGCAAATGAAACTTATGGCTTCCACCAAATAAGCCTGCATGTAGCATATGAACAGGTCCGCTAGTTCACACGTCAGTCTTGCGAGTACAAAGACAATCTTTGTACTCAGTTGCTTTGCTTAATGTTTTTGTTGCAGAGGAAGAAGGTGAGCCCCAAGGGCCTCACTTCTGTGAGTTTTGCTGCCGCTTCGTGTACGACGACTAGGCTTGGCGGTCTGGTCAGATGCCTTGTGGGTGAAGGCACGCTGATTGGTTTGTTTATAGCCATCTTATGGCACTTTTGCTTCCGCTGTCGTTCTTCTTGTATTTATCTACCTTTTGGCCGGTCAGCCATTGTCTGTAATAACTCTTCTGTTGTTACTTTCTGCTTAATAGGGTAATGTTGGACTCTATGTTTGGAATGGAGTTGATGCGTAATTTTGTGTAGAGGTGTGTATACTGCTTTCTGGGAGGTATACATATCTCGAGACTCGGTTTATTTGATTTGTGATGCTAGGACCAGGTGGTTGGTTAAGCATTACAAGCCAAATAAACTGGGGTCCTCACATGGACTACAAGTTAGTCTGATCGCCCACACTTTCCTTGATTTCCAAGAATTGATTAACAAAGCCTTGGTCCTGGAGGACAAGCGCAAAGAGCTGGAAGACAACCACAAGCGCAGGATGGCTCAACAAGGAGGTCACCAGTCACAACAGAAGGCAAGGATAGTTCCATCGTAATTCAGTCGTGTCCCGCCACAGAATTCTTTCAGGACACCTGCACCAACGTCAGCACCTCGTCCAGTCACTCAGAGCTTCCGCCATCCAGCACCAACCAACCCCAATCTAGGGAACAACAGGCAGCATGAGCAAAGATTGTGTTATTCCTGCCACCAACTAGGGCACTTCACCAAGCAATATCCGCAGAAGGGAACAATCACTCCAGTGCACTTCAACCTTGGAGCCACACTCGCCAAGACACCAGCACAGAGCAACCAGCAAGGAATTTCTCAAGCTACCAGTCAACCTGGAGGAGCACCACAGTCCGTGGTTAGAGGCCGTGTCAACCACGTCACTCAGACATCGTACTGGGTAAGTTTCTGGTTAACTCAGTACCTGCATCAGTTTTGTTTGATTCTGGAGCTTCGCATTCGTTTGTTTCTGGAATGTTTGCAACTTAGAATAAGTTGTAAGTTGTGCATCTTAAGCATACTCTATTAGTCCAATCGCCTAGAGTAGAGCTAAGTTCTAAAGTGGGATGTTTGGGAGCTAAGTTACTCATACCTGGAGTTGAGTTTCTAGCCAACATAATTATTCTAGACACCCAAACCATAGATGTCATTCTTGGCATGGATTGGATGTCTAAGCACAAAACTGTGTTAGATTGTGGCCGAAGAGCCGTAACAATTGAAGATACTAGGGGAAACAAGGTAGAATTTCTAGCCACCTCTGTTTCATGATGAACATCTGCTAGTCATCAGTCTGAAGACCGTGTCATTGGAAGATGTGCCGATTGCAATGAGTATCCAGATGTGTTTTCAGAATAATTACCAGAAATGCCACCAGACCGTGACATCGAGTTTGTCATCGATCTAGTGCCAGGGACAGCACCAATTTCAAAGAGACTCTATCGAATGCCAGCCGATGAGTTGGTGGAAATGAAGAAGCAGATTGAAGAGCTTCTCGTGAAAGGATTTATAAGACCCTGTTCATCGCCATGGGGAGCGCCGGTTTTGTTTGTCAAAAAGAAAGATGGGAGCATGAGAATGGGCATCGACTATCGTGCTCTTAACGAAGTCACCATCAAGAACAAGTATCCACTGCCCCGAATTGATGATCTATTTGATCAGATGAAAGGAGCTGGAGTATTCTCAAAGATCGACCTGCGATCAGGTTACCATCAGTTGAAGATTTGTCCTAAGGATATACCGAAGACTGCCCTCTCAACACGGTATGGACACTATGAGTTCTTAGTCTTGTCCTTTGGTCTGACTAACGTGCCTGCATATTTCATGAACATGATGAATAAAGTAGTCATGGAATACCTGGACAAGTTCGTAGTTGTGTTCATTGATGATATTTTGGTTTACTCCAAGTCAGAGGAGGAACACGTCAAACACCTGAGGTTAATCCTGGAAAAACTCAGAGAGCATCAGTTGTATGCTAAGTTTAGCAAGTGTGATTTCTGGAAAAAGGAAGTTGATTTTCTTGGTCATGTGATGACAGCCGAGGGAGTAGGGGTTGACCCCGGTAAAGTTAAAACAGTGTTATATTGGTAGCAGCCCAAGACCGTAACTCAGATTCACAGTTTCTTGGGAATGGCAGGATATTATCGTTGTTTCATTGAAGGATTCTCAATGATTGCTAAGCCTCTTACGCAGTTGTTCAAGAAAGAGAAAAAGTTCGCTTGGACCCCAACTTGTGAAGAAAGTTTTTGTAACAGCCCAAAACCCCTAAGTTGGATTAGTTAAGCATCTAATGTGCATTTGTGAAATTTTGGACTTTTTAAAAACTTTTTGCTGCAGCAAATAGGTTTCAAGTGTGGGAATATTTTAGTTGGATTTTATATTCTCTGACATGCTTGTTGGATTTTCTGGAATTTTTGGAGCTTAATTGGTTCCCTGATTAATTTGCATGTTCAACTTTGAGTTTGAATTTAAAACACCAACCTAATAGATAAATAAAACAAATAGAAATGAAAGTGATAACTTAAAATCTAGACTCAGTATAATTATTCTAAATATAAATGGAGGAATTAATTAAAGCATGTTTTACAATTTTCTCACATCAAGTAATAATAATCAATATTAAATCAAATTGTTAGGAAAATTGCAATTAAAAATTTAATTATTTTGATTTTATGTTTTCACATGCATCACAAAAATCATGTCATGATGCATGCATTATTATCATCATCTTTCTCTTCTGGTTCGACCGACCGCAGGTGAAACGCCTACGTGTCCCTTCTTTTTCGTTCCTGCTAACTCCCTTCGCTTCTCTCCTTCAAATCTCATCTAAAAACTCAAAACCAAGCCATGCATGTCGTACCACCGTGATCGTCATCGCACGACCAACCCATTTCGCAATCCGCTTGCGCATGCATAACGCTTTGAGCGACATGCGAGAGGAGAAAAGAAGTAGCAGATGAAACGTCTGCATGTCTATTCTTTTCCCTGCTATTTCTCTAACCCATTTCTCTTTCAAACAACATCTCTTGTGAACAGTGTCTACAAATATTTTTCCTAGGTTCTGGAACAACTAAGTAACTCACCTTCAAAATTTTGTAATTTTTCGAATTAATTTGTTATTTTTAACAACAAGTCAAACATCAGTCAAATCCATACATCTACACTGCCAGTTTTTTTTTTCTTTCAACCGAACTCCCATTCCCACTGCCATTTTTCCATGCGTCACATCCCAGCCACCCAACTGCCTTTTTCCTTTCTTTTATTTCTCTCTCACTGCCATCCCACTCACTACCCATTTTTTTTTTTTACTTCCAACCAAGCATGCTCAAGGCCATACCATTTCTTTACCTCCAGCCGAATCACTCAACAAAAGCAAAGCAAACCTCTGCCATGGCTCTTGCCCCCAGCCGAAAGCCACTCATTTCCTTCCCACTGCCTCTCCACGCCATCTCTCCTCTCCACAGAACTTTCATTTCCTCTTTCTTCTCTTCAAGAACACAAGCTCCTCTCTACTTCTCTCCTCCCAATGTCTAGCAAGAACTGAAAATCAGCCCATGCATGTTATACCGGGGTGATCCTCACCATCTAGGCTTTCCATTTATCCAATCGGTTTTCGCATGCGAGCTCTTTTGAGTAGTATGCAAGGAGGGAGGAAGGAAGACACACTGTGCTGTGCTGGTTGGAAAGAGAGGCAGTGAGCTTGTGGCCATGGCGACACTGGTGGTGGCCGGTGGCAGCAGCTGCCCAGCGAGCAGGGAGTCGAGGCGCTGCACAGCACCTTGGGCGAGCAGCAGCTTGGTGGTGGCCCGGGTGAGGCTCGGCCCGCCTGGCACATGGCAGCGGTGCCTGTGGCGCGGCGCCGGCAAGCAGGAGGCCGAGGGCGCGACGCCGAGGCGCTGTCCAGCGGGCCGTCGGCAGCAGTGGCAATGTGGTGCGGTGCATGCATGCATGTGCAACAGCAGGGCGCCGAGGGTCGGCGCAAGGCGGTGCGGCAGCAGCGCCGGCAGCCAAGCCCGGCGAGGCATGGTCGGCGGTGAGGCATCGGCCTAGGACAGCTTGGAGGTGCAGCAGCAGCAGACACCTCTGTTACTACCTCCTTGTGCTCTCAGTGTGCATTTCTCTCGCTCCCTATGGCTGACATTGGAACCCCCTTGTTAATCAAGGCATCTTTGTGCTGTCAAGTTTTGTGAATGAGAGCTAGGTCACTTAATTGAAATAGCTAATCTGAATGGACTTTGGCTAGTAGGTCTTTAGTTCTGAAAATTATTGCTTTTGCAGTGTTGTATGATCGATTAAGGTGTAATCAAGGTATTCATTTTGTTAGAGGGTTATTAGCATGACTAATTCTAGTAGTCAAAGTCTTTCTTAATGCTTTTAGTCATTGGACATTTTAGATTTCAAGAGCTTTCCAACTTAGAAATATGTTCTTTTGCTAGATAGTTGGACAACGGAGTAAGATGATAAATCTTGGCAGTAGACTATGACTTTGCTAAGTCAAGTAGTTGTATTCTTTTAGGCTTTGAGCACTTGTCCAACAGCAGTACCTAATCTGAAAATTAGTGTGGTTCTGAATTTTTCAGAAAGCAGCAAAGGGCAACCAATTTCTTTTGTTGAAGTGTTAAGCAGTAAAGGAAGTTTTAGTGCCTTGTGCTGTGTTTAGCTATTAGATTGCTCTAGTAGATTATCAATTTTGAAAGTGAAATTTGTAGGAAGTCAGTTGGAAGTTTTCAGTTAAGAAAGATGATGTTGTAGGTTGGGTGAACCGAAAAGAAAATCAGTTTTTCATTTAAATAGCCGTCGGTAAGCTTACTAGCTAATGGAGCATTCTAAATCTACAAACCACATGTTACCAGTAATTAGGTTGTTTGAAAGTGCTTGGTAGCCTCTCACAACCATCTATCAGAAGAGCAAATAGGAGTTCTTGTTCTCAATAGCAATAACATAACAACTTTCAGAATTGCCGATAGGATTATGGCTTGGTTAGTGCAGTAGTTAGATATGTTTCTGAGTCACTTAGTTGGTTGGACAATTATCCGGTAGTAGTAACCTAATCTAAAAAATAAGCTTCGCTTGGATCCACATAATCAAGCAGTGAAATCTTTGTTAATGTGAAAATAAGTGAGTTGGAGAGAGCGATTAGAAGAAATCCTATCTAATTTTAATAATCTCCGAATCAACTATTTTGTTGTTCCTAAATTCATAATCTATCTTGTGTGTTTTGATGTTTGGTTACCTGTTGGCGTTCTGGTGTTTATTCGCTGTTTTTCGCTTTGGCAGTTTTTAGCGCTAGATGTCGTTGATATCGAGAGTGATCCTCTGCAACAAGTTGAACATCTCACACAAAGCAAAGGCAAGCAGTTTGATCATATCCACTCAATCCTATTACTTTTAAAATCTAATATTTTGTTTTACTCGTACGTATGCATGCTTTTGTGTCAATGATTAATTTTGTCGATTAGAGGTAGTTAATCCCATTGCATTGTTGCCTGAAATTGTTCACCCCGCCACTACCTTAGGAATATTATTCTCACCGTGAATTAGAGCCCGTGAATGATTTAGTGCCTTTATTTGTATTTACGATATGATGCTTAGCCATGCTTAGATACCAGAGAATTGGGCGGTTATCGACTTAGTCAGTAACCTTGATCACACAAAATTATTATAACTTTATATTTCAGCATTTTTTGCTATGTTTAATTGTGAAAACTAAAACTGAAAATAAAATGATTTGGACTTGGGCACAATGGTAAGTTGGTGTGATTTTTGGTGTGATCGAATGGTGCCCGAGTCAACAAGGACCGAACATCTTGTTACACTAAACCAAGCATTTTGCGTGCTAACCACACTAGAGTATATGGGACCTCTCTTGACTTAGTACTTTGGCGTGTATTGGCTCCGGGTCGCAGGAGGTCGCAGGAGGGATGGTGTTGGGAGCATGGTAGTTGTCCGAAAAGCTTTATCCTGAGTGGGTAGTTGTCTTTTCGGCTTTACCATGTAAGCGTATGGATTTCTATCCATACGAGCGGCTCGTAGTTAATACACAATATTGGAAAACGTCTTGTTAGACTTAGCCGTGCCTGCATACCAAAGGAAGTATGCTAACCGTGGCTGGTGGAAAGGCGGTCTAAAGTGTGGGTACATTGGTACACCCCTGCAGGGTTAAAACTATTCGAATAGCCTCGTCCTAGGTTATGGACACGCTTGGGGAGGTCTTCCAAGAGTTAGACTACAACCTTTTAATTAAAACTTGATGGGTTGGTATGAACGGGTGTTCATACTATTGTTGTGATGGCCATTGGGTTGGTCATCTCCAGGATGTCTTTTTGTCACTACTTCATCAGACGTTGTTATTTCTGCAAATAAAATTGAATTGTTAAAACTGCCTTCAAACTATTACATTATTGCAAAAGAAAACTTGCTTTCTGCTAAAAGTAAGTCCAGAGCCCCCTCCACTTGAATAAAGCTTGGATGTAGTTAAATTATAGTTCTGTTACCCTTACACGTCAGTCTTGCGAGTACAAAAACAATTTTTGTACTCAGATGCTTTGCTTAATGTTTTTGTTGCAGAGGAAGAAGGTGAGCCCCAAGGGCTTCCCTTTTGTGAGATGTGCTGCGGGTTTGACGACTAGCTTGGCGGCCCGGTTGGTTGCCTTGTGGGTAAAGGCACACTAATTGGCTCTTTTATTTATCGCCATCTTATGGCTTTTGCTTCCGCTGTGTAGTTTGTTATTTTATCTTGTCAGTTCAATCTGTTGTTTATTATGAAGTTTTGAAATTGTAATCTCTCATGTATGGAATTGATGCTTGATTTTGTAACGGGGTGTATACATATCCTGAGGCTTGGTTTATTTGAATTGTAATGCTAGGGTCAATGGAAGGCTAAGCATTACAAGTCGAATAAACTGGGGTCCTCACAGTTTTCAAGAGTTGAAGAAGCGTTTGACTTTAGCCCTGGTGCTAATTCTACCAGATATCCGTAAGGATTTTGATATCTATTGTGATGCTTCGCGTCAAGGATTGGGATGCGTCCTGATGCAAGAAGGAAGAGTTGTCGCTTATGCGTCAAGACAATTGAGACCTCACGAAGAGAATTACCCTACCCATGATCTGGAATTGGCTGTCGTAGTGCATGCTTTAAAGATTTGGCGTCATTACCTCATCGGTAACCGCTGTGAAGTCTACACAGATTATAAGAGCCTGAAATATATCTTCACTCAGTCAGATTTGAACATGGGACAGAGAAGATGGTTGGAATTGATCGAGGATTATAATCTTGGAATCCACTACCATCCTGGTAAGGCCAATGTCATTGCAGATGCTTTAAGTTGTAAGAGCTACTATAATGCTTTGGAAGTAAAGGAAAGTTGCCCAGAACTTTGTGCAGAATTTCAGAAGCTGAAGCTAGAAGTTGTATATGAAGGATTTGTGGCCAGTCTGGAAGTATAGTCCACTCTAAAGAAACAGATTTGTGAAGCCCAACGAAAGGATCCTGTGATTTCAGGCATCAAACTCAAAATGGCAGAAGGAAAATTCAAAGATTTCACCAAGGATGATCAAGACATATTTGGATCAATGGCCACATCTGCGTACCAGATGTCGATGGTTTAAGACAACTAATCTTAAAGGAAGCCCATGACTCAAAATATTCGATTCACCCTGGTAGTACTAAGATGTACCAGGACGTTAAGAATAAATTTTGATGGCCAAATTTGAAGCGAGAAGTCGCAGAGTTCGTTGCCTTGTGCGACGTATGTGAATAAGTAAAGGCAGAACATCAGAGGCCAGCAGGTTTGTTACAACCGCTGAAGATTCCGGAGTGGAAGTGGGAATATATCGGAATGGATTTCATTACCGGTTTACCCAGACTCAATCGGGTTACGATTCGATTTGGGTAATAGTCGATCGTTTGACCAAGGTTGCCCATTTCCTACCAGTCAAAACCACTTGCTCAGGAGATCACCTTGCAAAGTTGTATATGTCCAGAATTGTCAGTCTGCATGGTGTGCCCAAGAAGATAGTGTTAGACAGAGGATCTCAGTTCACCTCTTGTTTTTGGCAGAGTTTGCATGAAGCATTTGGAACCCATCTGAATTTCAGTACTGCTTATCATTCTCAGATAGATGATCAGACTGAAAGAGTTAATCAAATATTAGAAGATATGTTGAGAGATTGTGCTCTAGCTAATGCTACCAGTTGGGATAAAAGTTTGCCGTTTGCAGAGTTCTCGTACCACAACAGTTACCAAGCCCGTATGCAATTGTCACCGTTTGAAGCGTTGTATGGTCGTGCCTACAGAACCCCTTTGAATTGGTTAGAAATAGCTGAACGTTTGGTATTCAGTCCAGATATTATCCAAGAAGCAGAAGAGCAAGTGGCCATGATCAGAGAAAGATTGAAGATAGCTCAGTCCAGGCAGAAGAGCTATGCTGATAATCGTCATCGTGATCTTAGCTTTGAACCTGAGGATTTTGTTTATCTTTGAGTTAGTCCATGCTGAGGTGTCAAAAGGTTTCATGCCAAAGGGAAGCTTGCCCCTAGGTATGTTGGGCCGTTCAAGATTTTGGAACGTTGTGGGGAAATGGCCTACCAGTTAGAGCTACCGCAGTCGTTAGCAGGAGTAAATGATGTTTTTCATGTCTCGCAGTTGAAGAAGTGTCTTCAGGTGCCAAAAGAACAAGCCCCGTTGGAATCAATTGACTTGAAAGAAGATCTCACTAACAAGGAGCAGCCAGTCAAGATTTTTGATGTCGCTGAGCATTGTACGAGAAGCAAGACTGTTCATTTTTGCAAAGTTCAGTGGAACAACCACTCAAAGGAGAAGCGACGTGGGAGCATGAAGAAGAGCTGAAGGTCGAGTTAGCTAGCCTTTTCCCAAGCTAGCCTGAATCTCGGGGTCGAGATTCCTTTAAGGGGGGAGGTTTGTAACATCCCAATTTTTTGAGCTTTAAAAACCTTTTGAATAGTTAGTAGGGAGAAAATTCACCATTTGGATTTGTTTGAATTTAATTCAAAAGGTTAAACATGGACTTTCAATAGCAAAATCATTTAATATGATTAAAGTCAACTTGAACAATAGTCAAAACTATTTTATTTGGATCCGGTGTGCTTAGATATATTTTCTAGATTTTTCTATAATTTTTTTGAGCTCATTTGCTATTTTCTTTTGCTTATTTGAATTATCAATATTTTCTAAATTAGAAAACTAATTGAAATCTCAGTTAACTCCTTGCGCTGAATCCCCTAGGATCCGGCCCAATCCTACCCAACCCTCAGCCCAAGCCTCAGGATGTCCCCAGTCCTCCCGCACGACCTCTCTCAATAGATCCCCACCGCTCACGACCTCCATCATTGAATCTGTGACGTCCAGGATCTTTCTGAAGAAATCTCCACCGTCCATGACCACCCCCATGAGATCCAAGCCATCCAAGACCACCCCCATGAGATATGTGCCGTCCACGACCACCCTCAATAGATCTCAGCCATCCACAACCACCCTCAATAGATCTCAGCCATCCACGACCACCCCTAGGTTATCTACGCTATCCAGGACCACCCCACCGCTTCGTCGCTTCCGTGCCGCCTTCGTCTCCACACGCGTGTCCGCTGCGTCCGCCATTGCCGAGCTTCAAGCTCCGTACGACAACGCGTCCTTTCCAAGTAAACCCCTTCTAGAAAACATTCCAAATCTTATCTCTAACCGTTTCGCATCTATCCGGATCAAAATCAAATCCAGAATATCTTCCAAATCGGAGATTTCCTCGTGTTGGTTTCAGACTCTTTTTAGGGTTCCACCGCTACACGCCACCCTAGCCCCTCCCGGCCCCTATAAATAGGACCATTGGGATTGCCAGAGTGCCCGTACCAAAAGCCCCAAGGCCCCGACCCTCTAGAGCTCCAGCACCGCCGTAATTCCTCAACTAGGGTTTTCGGCCGAGCTTTTGCATCTTTGGATTTCACCGCCGCCGGTGACGTCCAGCCCCCAAGGAGCACACCTTCCTGATCAGCGTCGCCGGAGCTACCTCCTGAACCCTTTCATGTCGCCAGAGCACAACCAGAGGTGTTGTCCGACAATAGCCGAGGAGCTCCACCGCTTGAACCTCACCACCAGCCGTCATAGTTGATCTCAACCACTCGTGAGTGCACCCTTATGTTCGCAATAGCCGTGGCTACCTTTTGGTACCACTCACTGTCAGAGTTGCGCCACCGTTCGCTGGTGCTAGACAAACCCGAGGGCTCGCCGTTAATGTCGACGTGGCAGCCCGGGTCAGCAGCACCTCAGCTCCTTTGCGTGTGTGTCTGCCCAGTTGGTGCCGCGTCAGTGCCACGCGTGCAGATGTGTGCCTCCTCACCCGAGCTAGGTCCCGATCGGTTCGGTGAACCAAGTTTACCGTGAACCAAGTCACTGACGTGTGGGCCCCCACACGTCAGAATTTCCTTTTTATTTATCTTATTCTGAAAATCCTTTGCTGATGTCATGCTTACGCAATAATCCGATTTTTCTGTTAAGAAATAATTCAGAAATTCCAATAATTCAGTTTAGGGTATTTTCTTTAGATTCAAACTTCCCAAGCTCATATCTTTTGCATCCGAACTCCGTTTGAGCCCATTCAAATTCCTAAATTCATCTAAATAAAGATTTTTATTTATTTATTTTTGGAGTTGTTTTGCATCTGTTATTTATTTGTTTAGTTTATCTGCTTTGTTTGCGTGTAGACATCGATACTTCGGGGAACTTTGAAGAAGAAGGAGCACCTCAAGATCAAGACTGGTACTTAGACCTTTTCCAAGGTAAGTTATACCTTTGATCATATTGAACCCAGTTTTTAAAGTACTTTGATTCAAATTATTGCATTTATTTTAAGTATGTATTTGAATGCTTTTGGGTATAGCTATTGTCCAATTTGTTACATCCACCTTGGCTAATTGATATGTCATATTTTTTTGTCACCCAAGATTGGTTCATATTTAGTTGGTGCTATATTACCAACGTGGGTTGGTTAGATACAATTAGATTGCTTAGCCATGCTACGAGTCGTCATCTCATGTGAGTTGCAATTATAAACTTGACTAAGTGCTTATGGAACTATGTGATAAAACTTTGCGTGTACTGTGTGCTATGACTCATTGATGGGATATGTTGCAGTTAACCAACAGGGTGGGAAAAGATTTAGAATGGGGCAAGTGGTGCTGTGTTGGATCTGTGTTGTATGGTGGATCTATGTTGGATGGGAATGATAATATTTGTGGCATAGTTAGAAATTGAAAGTTCTGCCTTGGTCAATTAAGGACTTAACTTTGTGCGCCATTGATCTGAGACTTACTATACAAGCATATGCCTGATGGGACGGGCCTAACTTAGTAAGTTATAGATTCTTGGCTTTGACTACTTAGGCCTGGGGCAAGTGGTTAGGCTGTGTCGGAATGGGTGGAGGTGTGTACTACTAAGTAGTCGCATCGCGGGATGGTTTGCCACATCCCTGTCCAACGGTGTGTGTGTCGGATTAGCTTACTGTGTTGGGCGATCTGGCGTTTAAGCACATCGGGAGTGTCAATGTTGAGATGAAGTTTCTGAAACGTTTTGTTTTGATTAGTGCTAGCTACACTGATCGTATCTTGTGGGTAAAGTGTACAGTCTCTACAGAGTATTAATCAATCTATTCGAATAGCCGCGTCCGCGGTCATGGACAATGCTCAGGGATTTCACATGAGGGGTAGATTTTCATAAAATGTTTGGGATGGGAGCTGTGTGACCTAAGTCATATGGCTGTGTGAATTAAACTGCTTAGGCTATGTGTCTTTGTGAAAACAACTATTGAAATTAATATTATTTGTTTGTTTTACTTCCTATTTCAATCTAT
Source organism: Ampelocalamus luodianensis (assembly GCA_036346255.1). NCBI lineage: Eukaryota > Viridiplantae > Streptophyta > Magnoliopsida > Poales > Poaceae > Ampelocalamus > Ampelocalamus luodianensis. The sequence continues at coordinate 10,235,524 of CM070635.1, read as the reverse complement.
TATTGTATTCAATTGCAAATGTTACATTTTTACAAAAGAACCACAGAAGCCATTCCTTTGGAATAAGCCTGCATCTATATTTTGCATTCTGTGGTATGACTTGCGAGTATGGTTGTGTACTCATGCTTGTGGTAAAATTTGCGCCCAAACCTACAGAAGTGGAGGACTCATCGCCTGCTTTCGAGGATGAGTTCGCTGAAGGTTGATGATCGTTAAGGTCTGGATCTCAGTCGGTTGCCTATGGTGAATTGATGGGATCTCAGCTAGAGTTTACTTTGTTCCGCTACTATTTTATTCTCTGTTAGCCCTGCGTGGCTCAATAAGTTGTAAACTGGACCATAAGATCAAAACCCTTATTTGCTATTCAAATTAATCGTTTACTCTATTAATCGCTTGTGTGGATCGATATTTGCCTATGTGGACACTATCTGCACTAGCATGATCCTGGACTAGTGCATTATACACAGAGAATCCAGAATTGCATTTTTGGGTCTCAACACATCCCCAAACTGGAGGCCAAACTGAAAGAGTCAATCAAGTATTGGAAGATATGCTCCGTGCTTGTGTCCTCTCCTATGGGAGGAATTAGGAGAAATGCTTGTCGTTTGCTGAGTTCTCTTACAACAATAGCTTTCAAGCTAGTCTTGGCATGGCACCATTAATTTGAGGCCTTATACGAGAGAAAATGCAAAACCCCGTTGAATTGGTCTGAGACCGACAAAAGACCATTCTTTGGCCCGGACTCAATCAATGAGGCCAAAAATCAAGTTCAGTTGATTCAAGACTGATTATGCACAGCTCAATCAAGGCAAAAGAGCTATGCTGATCATCGTCATCGCAAGTTGAGCTTTGAGCCTAATGACTTTGTTTATCTCAAAGTCTCTCCTTTTGTAATATCCCAAAGTTATGTTACCAAAAATACGGTTAATAAAGTTATGATTTTGTTGGAATTTCCGAAAACGTTAAAAGAGTTTAATTGCTTTTCTTGAATTTTTGAAATTTTAAAAAGTCAAAATTAAAATTTATTTCAAATACTTGAAATTTTATTTGGTTTGATCTAAAAAATAAAATTTTAATTAATTTCTGGAATTTTCTGGAGTTTTAAAAGCCTTTTCCTAAATATTTTAAAGCCAAAATAATTTATTTGCAAAATTAAAAGCCAATTATAAGTTAGAAATATTTTTATTAAGTCCAAAATGCCTCAGAGAATTTATGTGAATTTTCTCATAATTTTTGGATTTTATTTGCTATTTTCTAAAGCCCTTTCTAATTAACTGAATTAAATCAATTAGAAATCCCTAATTTGTTTGGGCCGAATCTCCTCGGTCCGGCCCATTTCCTCCTCCCACACCTGGCCCACTCGGCCTGCTCTCACCGCCCGCTTTCAACTCTCTCTTCCCCACTGTCCGATTAAATCGGACGGCCATTCATCTCCCCAAGCCACCCCGCCTCCCCCGCACCATTGGATGCAAATCCAACAGCCCGCCCCCGTTCTTCCCCGCCTGTTCTCCCTCACGGAGCCGCACCTGAGCCATCGCCATTACCACACGTGTAAGCTCCATCTCCGTCGTGATTGCCGCCCCCTCTTCACGCGTGAATGCACGCAACGTCTTCCCCTAATCTCGCCGCCACTCCTCCCGGCCATTGCCCCCTTCGTTTCGCGCGCAATCACCGGAACCCAAAATCGTCGCCGCGACTATGAGGACCCCGATTTATTTGGCTTGTAATGCTTAGTCTTCCCTTAACTCTAGCATCACAAATCAAATAAACCAAGCCCCGAGACATGTATACTTCCCAGAAATGCAGTATACACACCCTGTTACAAAATCACGCATCAATTCCATACAACAGGTCTAATAAAAGACATACATAATAGAGATTTATTACAACAAGGGCCATCCGCCAAATGACACTAAATAACAATTAAACAATGAAGCAAAAGTGCCACAAGATGGCGATAAACAAAAGAGCCAATTAGTGTGCCTTTACCCACAAGGCAACCAACCGGCCGCAAAGCTAGTCGTCAAACTCAAGCACATCTCACAAAGGGAAGCCCTTGGGCTCACCTTCTTCCTCTGCAACAAAAACATTAAACAAAGCAACCGAGTAAAAATGTACTGCAAGATCGACGTGTGGAATAGCGGACCTATCAATATGCTACATGCGCTTTTAAGTGGAGGTTATATGTCTCATTTTGCACAAAGCCAACTTTATTTGTAATAACGTAGTACATTTCAAAAGCAAGTTGCAATCAGTTTTTATTGAATGAAATAACACGAGATACAATAAGTACAAGAGTAACCACCTATTGGTGACTAACCCAATAGCCACCACACATAGCACGAATCCCAGATTCGTACCACCTATCAAGTTTTATTTAAAATGTTGTAGTCTAACTCTTGAAAGACCTTACCAAGCGTGTCCATAACCTAGGACGAGGCTATTCGAATAGTTTTAACCCTGCAGGGGTGTACCAATGTACCCACACTTCAGACCGCCTTTTTGCCAAGCTATTAAGCACACTTCCTTTGGTATGCCGGCACGGCTAAGTCCTACGAGACGTTTCCAATGGAAAGCGTTAATTAAGAGTCGCACGTATGGGGTTAACCCTTAGTGACCAGCCGGCGAAATGGGCCACTAGGACCACACGTTGTGGTGGAGTCAAGCAAAGTCGGGAGTCATTAGCCATTTAGGGTAACGCTAGCCGGACATTTGCAAGACCCTGGTCGGGGTGGAGGACCTAGAAAGGAACCACCCCAGTCACGCCTTTGTGATCCTTTTTCTCTATAAACTACAGCCAGCGACCCATTAATTAATGCCTCCCAAAGTACTAATTCAAGAGAGGTCCCATACCCTCTAGTGTGGTTAGCACGCACAAAATGTTTGGTTTAGTGTAAGAAGATGTTCGGTCCTTGTTGACTTGGGCACCATTCCAGTCACACCCAAAAGCACACCAACATACCATTGTGCCCAAGTCTAAATCATTTTGTTTCAGTTTTTAGTTTTCACAAGTAGACATGGCACAAGGCTGAAATCATAAGTAATAATAAGTTTTATGTGATCAAGGTTATCGACAAGTCGATAACCGCCATTTCTACCTAAGCTAAGCATGGCTAAGCAATTAATTCGCAACTACTAAGTGACCGAGTTCATCCAACGAGCTCTTAATCACAGCAATAACCTAGGCTTATGGTAGTAAAGGATGATCATTTGCTTAAGGAAATGCATCTACTAGGTCAACTAACGACAATAGTTTAACACAAACTAGCAATGCATACATAGAATTTGTAAACAACATAATTACTTAAAAATACAGGGATTAACATGATCAAACTGCTTGCCTTGCTGGAATTGCTCTTGCTGCAGAGGATTCACTCACGTACTCAAATATTTCCTTCGGAACCTAACGCGAAAGGACGATAACCAAATAAGAACAAGAACTCCAAATAAAACTCCATAGCAAAAGTTCTCCAAATACCATGAAATTCATACAACAGCAAGATTAATATTTTAGACAATTTTAGGAGCAAGAATTACTCCATTTGGACTTATCCTGAAAAAGTTATGGCCGAAACAATTTCTCTCAGCCTGAAAAATCCTAATTAAATTAATTTCGGTTACTGTTCATGGCAAAAACTTCTAGAATGATATGGAATCTGAAATTTTTATGGTAGGTAGCTAAGGTTATCCTAAGAACAGCAAAGCTGAGTTTGCACAATTTGGAGTTAAAATGAATTAGTTATGATTTTTCTAAGTTGTAAAACTAGTAGATCATTGATTTCAGTGGCAAGGATCATATGAAGACCTATTCTAAATTACAGTACATTCCTAGTGGGTTTTAACAAAACTTAGTTTGCTCAGTTTGGAATTACAGAGAATAAGTTATGCATTTTACAAATTTTCAATGAATTTCTAGACCACCATTTTCACTAAACAGGATTATGTAGTTAAAATCATTTTCTGCTACATAACAGTGCCTAAATTCATTCTCAGATTAAAGTTCATTCTATAACAGAGCTAAAGCAATTGGAATCATTCAAAAAGGAGCTAAAATGACAAAGTTATGCACTTTTGAAATTTGAAACATTAAAAGACTTAGAAAATTTGAGCTCTCGGGAGGTCCAAATGAACTGAAGGAAAAAGGAGAGGTCGTGGGCTGTTGATCTTGCATCGTAAGGCCACGGACCTCGAAGCACAGCGCACGGGAAGACCTCTTCCCGCACTGGGGAGGTCTGGGTCGTTGAGATTGGATCCAACGGCCACGATCAGTGCATGCACAGCGCACACAGAGGAGGTCCTCGCGCCTAACAGAGGTCGTGACCGTCAGATCAAGATCTGGCGGTCCCGAACACTAGGGGAGGTCCTAAGGCTAAACCTACGAAGGGAGGTCTGGACGGCTAAGATCTCACGGAGGAGGTCTTCAACGGTCTAGATCTCCAGAGGGAGGTCTTTAGCGGTCAAGATCTCACGGGGGAGGTCCTGAACGGTTAAGATTGACTCGAGGAGGAGGTTCGGGGTTGTCTTCATAAAAGACTAGGGGTGGTCTTTTACAAGGAGGACCCCAACGGTAGTTTTGAAGGTTTTCTTTACAAAATACCAGGGGTGGTCTTTTGCAAAGAGGACCTCGGGGGGGTGGCTCAGGGGTGGTTTTTATAAAACGACTAAGGAAGGTCTTTTTGCAAAGAGGACCCCAAGGAGGTCCGAGAGGGTGGTTTTGATAACACGACCAGGGGTGGTCTTTTTGCACAGAGGACCTCAAGGAGGTCTTTTTGCAAAGAGGACCCCAAGGTGGAGGGTGATCCTAGCGGCTGGGATTTAATCTACGGAGGAGGTCCTAGGACTTAGGTTTTTACAGAGAAGGGATCGACGGTTTAGATCTAATCACGAAGAGATCATAAAGGGCCAAGATTGCAGCGGGGAGGTCCTGGAACTTAAGGACTTTACAAAAAGGGCCTAAGGGTTCAGATCTACCCTAGAAGAGGTCTTTGACGGCTGAGATAAGTCCCAGGAGGTCCTGGCTGTTTTCATAATAGCAAGCCTTAGGGTAGAGGTCTGGACGATCCAGATCTACACAAGGGAGCTCGTGGACGGCCAAGATTCACCCGAGGTGGTTCTAAGGTTTGCCGTGGGTGGTCTAAAGTACGACAACAGGGAACAGGGCTCACAAGTAAGCGATACAGGGAACCTTTCCGACAGCCAAAAGTGCGAGCTAACGATTAGACTTTAGGACAACATAATTACTAATCATAAGGCTACAGGACTTGTCCGAGTAAGGCCCGACAAAACGCCCGAGTCGGAGCTTGAGTTCACCGCCGGCGACGTGGTCCACGCCGGCGGGAACCAAGGACAAGGATGAACTCTAAATAGCGAAGAGAACCTAAAGGTGCCAAACACTAGGGCTAAAACACCTCCTACCGGCGGCTAGCCGGAGATGACCGCTGGAGGTACAAAAATGACAAAAAGAAAAACTAACGTGGTCTAATCAGGACAGAAGCTCAAACACTTGGGCACTAACCTGAGGATGGTGAAATCAAGGAAACCGTCGGAGGAGCTCCAGCGACCAAAAGGCTTGCCGGAGATGAGGAAGAAGGCAGATCCGGCCTCAAAGAACAAGTTCCCACTTTGACAATCCCTGAGGAGGCCAAACAAGGTAGGTTAGGGAAATGCTCAAAGTGCCCAAATGGACAAGTTGGCATGCCAAGAAATGCAAATGAACCACTGGAGCTCGGATGGCCTTGAGAAGCTCCAAGGTCCGACAATGGCGAGGGGGTGCTCTCGGGAGTTGTGATTGGGAGAACATGGAGAGGAACTCGGGTGAGCACAAAGGTGTATAAAAGGAGCTGAGGAGGAGAGTTGAGGGCTTAGATAGCTAGGGGAGCACGGGCTTGACCAAGTGCAAGCTCAAATGGTGAGCTCGGGCCATTCCATGGTTCACGGCTTTGCCATGGACAAGCCGACGTGATTGAAACAGCTAGGGCACGACTTTGGGGCAAAGCTGACGCGCATTTAATGCAAGGTGGCAAAAAGCTTCTGACATGCAATAAAGGCTGGGAGAGCTAGCCGATGACAAGGATATGATTTGACAAGGCGCTGCTCAAAACTGCTCTAGTTCTAACACACACGCATGCGTGGGAAAAACGAGGATGACCAGTCCCGGAGGTCCCACTAGTCAGTGAACAACCCAGGGAGGACCAGTCAAGAGAACATAATGATTGGGGGAGGCTTCGATTGGAGTTGAGGGGTCCACGTGGTTGGATTTGAAATGGAGGGTCCCGATTTAAAGAGGTGATCGGAGGTCTTAGCGCACCAGGAGGTCTGAGCCACATATCTAAGGATGGTCGGCCCACGATCACCCAATGCTAGGCGTGGTCGAGGAGGTCTTTTGAGGATGCCTAAAGGTGGTCTTTGCAAAAATTGCAAAGGAGGTCCTATGGGTTGTTTTGCGAAAGACCAGCGGGGTGGTCTTTGCAAAAATACCAACGTGGTTTGAGGAGGTCCGGGAGGGTTGTCCTTGCAAAACGGACACGGGGTGGTCCAGGGGAGGTCTTGACCGCAGGATGGAGATCGAGTGGTCTGGACCATCCCGAGGCGCTGAGATCAGAGGGGAGGTCTGGGGCACTAGATGGAGATCCAACGGCCCAAGGAAAGCGAGCAGGAGGTGCAGGCGGCGCCCGACCGAGTCCAATGGTGGGGTTCGACTCGAGTCCGAGTCGACTCGGACTAATTTGAGTTTTAAACTAACTCAAGTTTTGGGGATTTATTTGAGGTAGCAAACCTACCCCAAAATTACAAAATTTTCACGAGAGCTTGCTAGTGAGTCATTGACCTTGTGTAAATTTTGCAGAGGTTTTGTGCTATACTTTTTCCTCCAAAAATTCCACAAGGTGCTGGTCCACAATTTGACCAGAATTTAATTGGGTTTGACCGACCTCCAAAAATACTCAAAAAATTTCTGAAAATTGTGAAATTTTTCAGAGGGGTCACATACCATCCCAAGAACTTAGGAAAAACATTTCCCGGAGATGATCAAAAGGTTTGACAAGAATGTTTTTGGAAGACAAGGTTTTCGATTAGAGTGACTTGTGACTTGTAATCCCATAATTCCTTTGCAAGAATTCTTTAGAACATACAAGAATTACAAGATGTAAGAAAAAGTTTTAGTTTCTACTCATTTTCTTACATTTGAAACTCAAGTCAAAACTTGGGATGTTACAGCGACCTCCGCCACCAGATCTCCCTCTCCTGGCATTCTCTGCCCCTATAAAAGTAGGCATGGTGTGCCTCTCGTTCCCCTCAATCCATCCCTGTAGATCTCCACTCCCATCTCCCTCTCTACCAGCCGTAATCGGAGTTTCCTCGCCGTCGACCTCGTCGCGGTTCTTCGTCAATATTGGCGAGGTCAAGGGCAGCTCGACGACTTTGACCGCACCAACAGCATCGCGCCACCACCGCCTACACCGTGCGCTCTCCATTTTGGCCGAAGGACCACCGGAGCCTGTCGCCGCCATCGACCCGATCTCCGCCGCAGCTTTTGACCTCGTCGCCGGCCACCGCATCGTGTCCCCGCACTTCGGAGGTGAGCACCAGGTTCGGCGAAGCGTTCTCTCTCATTTGACACCACCCACACCCCTCTCCAGAGCTCCTATCGCCGGTGAGCTCACGACCGAGCCACCGCCGGTTTTGTGTGACGTAGCACCGCCACGTGGGTGCGAGGTCACTGCCCTGTCAGCACCACAGGAGCACCAAATCCAACGCGGCTGCCTATGTGGCGCCACATCAACTCATACATAGCACCCCACCCCCGCGTGTACTGTGCGGTGGACCGTGTCCACGGTGGAGTTTGACCAAGTCATGGACCTAGTCCTTGACCAAGGGGGCCCACCTGTCATAGACTCAAATGAATTTCTTTACAAAAATAATTCGGCCGAAATTCGGTTTTCCCGGGCGCTGACGTCATGTTGCCCAATAATTCGGGTTTTCTTTAGAAAAATAATTCCAATAATTCTGAAAAACCCTAATTCTATAATTTCATGTAATTCCAATCTTCCAAAGCCCATATCTTTTGCATCCGAGCTCCGATTGAGTCCATTCAAATTTGTAAATTCATATAAAATTGAAATCTATCCAACTAAACCAAAATTATTTAATTTGGAGTTCATTTGAGTTGTTATTTGAATTTTATTTGAATTTGGCTTATTTTCACGATTAGATTTCGACGACTTCGGAGAGTCAGATTTCGACGCCAGTTGAAGAACTTATAAGAGGATTGATTTTGACTATATGATCATCGTGATTGTACACTTGGACTACCTGGAGAAAGTATTTGTGAGTACTAGGTGACCTCTTAAGGAAAACAACATCACCTCATCTAGCAAGGCAAGTTATACCCTTGATCATATCGATCCCATTATTTTAAATTTATTTGATTCTGTTTTTAAATTACTATTGCATGCATAATTTTTATTTAGCTATTTTAATCCCCTGTTTAAATATTTAGTTATTCCAATTCTTTTATATAGCCAATTTGAATATTGATTATCATTTCCTTGTCACCATTGGATAAAATAATATTGGAAATAATTAAATGCTTAGATCAAATCTTGTATTTGGGAAGTTTTTAGCCAAATCTTTCAAATTTGAATTAAATTGGATCTATGGTATTGTTTTACCATAGAAGGTTTATAAAATGCCTTTACTTGAAAAATAAAATAAAAATGGGTTTGGACTTGGGCGAAATGGATGATTGGTTGGTGCAGGTTTATGCACAGGCTTAATCTGGTTAAGGTTAAGGCCTAGGGTTTTATTTGGAACATGCCTAAGTCAATTAAGGACCAGTCTTCGAGTGTATGATGCTATGCCTTATCGTACTACCACATGTCCTGTGTGGGCGGGACCTGGCTATGTAATTTGCAACGTTTCATTGTTAGCTGTGCCATTTTGGTGTGTGGGTGTCGGTTAGACAGTATTCCCACTTGGCCCAAGAGGGGACTTTTGGCGGACGGATAGTCCAAAGAAAGTGAAACCTTAGCGGGCATAACTACTTTGGAATGGCGCATTGTAAAGGCCTCATGATAATCACTTAGTGGCACACCTACGGAAGTGTGTGAGCGGACAGTACAAGTTGATTATCTCTTGTAGATAAAGTTGTACAACCTCTGCAGAGTGTAAAACTATTCGAATAGCCGTGTCCATGGTTATGGACATGCTAGCAGAACTGCTCAAAGTTAGACTTTGGTTTGTTTTCAAATAACTTTATCAAATGGTTTTGGATTTCTATCCAATTGGGAAATTTGGGCAGGTAGCCTTGTGATAGGAGGGTATCCTTCACCATTCATGTGTGAATGTTATCTCACTATAAAATTGAGAATTTATAAAATGAATTTTAGTTATAGAATAGCTGCTTGGAACTTAGTACAGGTATTTAAAGAAATATGCTGCTTTATGCAAATTAAACCAATAAGCCATCATTTGTTACATCCATATATGCATGTCATTCTGTTATTTGACGGGTGTAACTTGCGAGTATGGTAGTTGTGCTCATACTTGCTTTATGCAAATAAAATTTCAGAGGAGAAGGACTTTGCTAGCAGTGTGGATCTCAACGACTAGGTCACTTTCCCAGGCGATTGCCTGTGGCAAATTGTTGGACTCTATTACTTCTGCTTCGTCTATCGCTGTGTTATTTATTGTTGGCTTGTAAGCCTCTTTTGTAATAAACTCTATTGACTATTAATAAATTTGTGATATGAATTTGTTACCATATTTGTTTACTATGTGAACTAGCGACTCATCATGGGACTAGTTCAGAAATGCACAAAGGATTCAGGAGTGTTAATCCCGGGTCTGACACCTTTGAAAGGCAATCAACGGTTTGGCATCAAAGGCAAACTAGCTCCTCGATATGTCGGGCCTTACCGCATCATCGAGAAGAAAGGAGCTCTAGCCTACAAGTTGGATCTGCCCGCTGCACTCGAGGGAGTACATGATGTATTCCATATGTCCCAATTGAAGAAATGCCTTCGTGTTCCAACTAAGGAAGCTCCATTGGAAGGTCTTGATGTACAAGAAGATTTGACCTACCGGGAGTGTCCGATTCGTATCCTTGAAGAAGTTAAACGAAGGACAAGGAATCATGCCATCAAATTCCTTAAAGTTCAGTGGACAAATCATACCAAGGATGAAGCAACTTTGGAATGGGAGGATCACCTTCATGCGGACTACTCGTCTTTCTTTTCTGAGTGAACGGAATCTCAGGACGAGATTCTTGTAAGAGGGGGAGATTTGTAACATCCCAAAACATGGGTTTGTATTTCAAATGTATAAAACGGTAAAAAATTTAAAACTTTTGAACATGCATTCGTTTTCTGAAGCATTTGCATAATATGTTGCATTTGAAATTTTCGAAAACAAAAAGCAAACAAACAACTCAAATTTAAGTTCCAAAAGAAAACAAAATTAAATGTTTGTGATCATCCTTGGGAAATAATTTATTCAAATACTATAATATTTATCATGAATAAATATGATTTTTCTAAAAATTTTGGAGCTGATTTCAACCCACACAAAATTCAAACTCAAATCAATAACCTATTGTAGGTTTGAATTTTAAACTAAGCAAATATATCTTGAACAGTGAAGTTTAAAATTTTAAGTGAGTACTAGGATGTCCTAGGAACCCCTCTAAATTATTTTAGAATTTTAGGAATTTATTTACTATTTTTAAACCCTGGTCAAAGTTGAAGTGTTTGAATTAAACTCCACTCAACAGTGCACTTGGGTTTGACTTGGATCACACCACTTTAACTTGACTCGACCCAACCCACTAGCGGTGACGTTCAGACCATCCGACCTAGTCTGAATAGAACCACCATCTAGGTTCGATCGGACCATCCAAATGCTAGGTCCGATCAGCCCTTTGGTTGGTCCGAACGTTACCAACCGAGCCAATTGATCATACCTAACCAACTAGCGGCATCGACCCAAACCAGCCTTAGACTCATGCTGCACTGTGTCACTGCCAACCCGGGCCCACATGGTAGCTTCATCCCTAATCTCCCGTCGGTGCGGTAGAAGGCGAGCTCCACAGAGCCGAGAGCACCTGAGTCACCTTGTCAACACCGTGAGTTACTGCCCCATGCAACCAATCCCTGAGCTTCTTCGTTTAATGCCGCCTCCACTCTGTGTGTTACTTGAGGATAATACCCCCTCCCTCACCTCCATTCCTCTCATTCCTCCTCTCGAGGCAGAGGAAGAAGGAGCTCTCCTGTGCAACCTACTCGGGTAAGCCTCAATCCAATGATTCCCCTCTCCTCTACAATCATTACCGTGCCCATTTGAGCTAACCAGAGCCCTTGTCTTGGTTTGTAGATCTTGGTCCATTGTCATGCCATTTCTTAGCTCTAGAGCGCATCCACGACCACTCACCGTGTCGTTCGTGTCACCAGTGAGTTCCTAACTCGACCTTGCACGTCATATCGTGTCTTTGGACATGATTAAGATAACGCCTCAACTAATTCGAGCAATGCTCAATAGGAGCTGTGGAATTTGGAAGTTTTTTGTTTTTGGCCAAGGAATACTATTCCTCTTCTCCAACTCCGGCCGGTAAGGCATTACCACTTCCTTCCTACACAATCGTTCCTTGGACCTATTCAAGCTATTACAACTCTTTTGGGTTTCTCCCGTCGCGCAGATTGACCTCTCCGCGTTGAATCTCTTCGCCACCATGGACCTCAACATCGGCAAGGTAGCACCGGCCATCCTCGACCTCACGATTTCACTCAGGTAGCATCACTTGACCCCTTAGATGCTTTCGCAGCTGCTAGATGGGCATTACGAAGCTCATTTGTCGCATGCACTTTTGATCGAACCTTAGCGCCGCCCTTCTCTGGCTCACCGCTGTTACAGGCCACCTCAGCTACAACACCACCATAAGGTGCACAAAGTTATTAGGAACTCCTTCATGGTCTTGGATCACGCCGATGTGGACCACATCGCCGGCGATGGCCATGGCAAGCTCGCGTCTAGAGCCTCTCTATTGTCGGACGAGCCGATAATTACTGAAGCCTTTGATTAGAGTAAATCTGTGTCATTTAAGATATAATTATTGCTTAAAGGAACTAACTGATGAGTTAATGCACTGATGTTTTGCTTACATGCGGGCCCAAGCGCAGATTAAGTGCACGTTGTGGACTGTGAATCGGTGAACCGAGTTCTTAAAGCCGAGTCACTGACTTTAGGGCTCCACCTGTCAATTCGTTTGAGTCTGGGTGATGTTTAGACCACTCTGAATGAACCCCCTCTGTTAGATCGGATAGTCCAAACGTTCTCAGCTCAAAGTTTAAAAGAAAATCCAGAAATCAGTTATTTGTACACTGAAAATTAGAATAACTTAAAAAATGCATAACTAAATCGCCTTAACTCCAAATCCAGTGAAACCAATTTTGATAATTTTCATTCTAAATGAAGTTTATTTTGAAATAGGTTTCAAACATGTCTCTATTCCAGAAAATATTGCTAATAGAATTACTTTCGGTATAGCTTTATTTTTACACTCGAAATTCATTTAAACTTAAAAAATGCATAAGTATTTCTTTGTAACTCCAAATGGAGTGAAATAAATTTTGTTGGGTTAATCTATTAGTGTACTTTATTTTAGAATGGATTTCAAGTATTTTACTACCTGTGAAAATCTTGTTTTACAAATGAATTGTGCACTACTTTCTTGGCTTTGGAAAATCCTAGAAAATTCAATTTAACTCCAAATGAAGTGAATCAAAAAAAATTTGCTCTTAGAATTTCATGCCCTGTCCACAATTAAATTTTCATGTTCATCAACTCTCTGGAAAGTTTTGCATGAACAGTAACCTAGAGTTGAAATTCTTGATTTTTCTTTCCCGGTAGTTTTGTTTTGGCTATAACTTTTGCATGCAACATCCAAATCAATTGATCTTTATTGATAAATTCATTTAAAATAATTCTCTTAATTTTGGGTAAATTTCATGATTTTTGGACGAGTTTGAATTTTTGAGTTTATTCGGCGTTATCCGTTCTTATTGTTTCTTCTCGATTCTTTCGATAGGTTCCGACGAATTCGTTAAGTACGAGGGTGATCCACGGCAGCAAGAAAGTTATCTCCAGCCAGGCAAGCAGTTCCTCCTTTGATGCATGTTGATCCTATTATGTTCAAATGTATTATCTTGTTTGCAAATGTATGTATGGATGCTATGTTGATGATTAATTTATCGGTTAGTGATAGTTAATCCAAATAGATGCATAATCTATAGGTTAATTTTTCTCATTATCACTGAGCCTAAGTTTTAGTCTTATCAATGGTTTAGAGCATGATGGATGGGATCTGATCATTTATATATCTAATATACGAGTTGATGTCGCTTAGCAATGCTTAGAACGTTAGAATGGAGATCATCGCTTCGGCGATAGTCATTATATCATCACTTCAAATTATTTGGGTCAGGGTACCCATGTATGTATTGTATTTGAGAAACTAAAACTGAAAATAAAAAGTTTTAGACTTGGGCATATTGGATGGATGGTGTGCTGTTGGGTGTATGCTTGGTGCCCGAGTCAACAAGGACCGAATTACTTGTGTCACTTATACAAGTGTTTTTGGGTACATTCCACATGAGAGGGATATGGGACCTCTCTTGATTTAGTACTTTATTGGCGTGTGTTCGCTCTGAGTCACAGGAGGTGGTTGTGTGTTGTGTATAAAAAGGAAATGTGTTGTTGTTGTTGGGTGTGCGGGGCTGGGTTCCTATCTAGGTTCTCTACACCGAGGAGCATTGTAGTTGTTCGAGGCTTTACCTCGAGGGGTAGTTGACTAGGGCTTTACAATGACTTCGATACAACGTATGGGTTTCTATCCATACGGCAGCTCATAGTTAATACATAATATTGAAAATATCTCGTAGGACTAAGCCTTGCCGGCATACCTAAGGAAGTGAGCTCTATAGCTTGGCGAAAAGGCGGTCTGGCGTGTGCGTATAGTTGTACACCCCTGCAGGGTTATAAACTATTCGAATAGCCTCATCCTAGGTTATGGACATGCTTCGTTAGGTCGTGCAAGAATTAGAATATGACATTTTCGATAAAACTTGAATTTGGGTGGTACGAATGGGTAATTCGTGCTATGTTGTGGTGGCTGTTGGAAAGTCACCTCTAGGATATTATTTATGATTATAAACATTGCCTTGCTATTATTTAAATAAATAAAAATAGATTTGTTAAATTTCCTTCAATCTATTACACTATTGCAAATGAAATATTGCTTTGTGCTGAAAATGAACCCTGTAGCCTTTTGCTTTGATTCAGCTTGCATGTAGTTATGTATAGGTTTGTTATTCGTAAGTCTTGCGAGTATAATTTCTGTACTCTGTTGTATTGTCTAATTGCTGCAGAGGAAGTTGATTCCGAAGGGATCGACTATTCTGAGACCGATTTCGTGCAGGACGACTAGCTTGGCGGCTCGGTCGGTTGCCTTATGGGTAAGGGGCAAACAAGTCAGCTTCCCTTTGGTGCCATCTTATGGCTATGTTCCACTGCAACTTTTAGTACTTTGGATTGTTATATTTGGCCGGTCGACCTCTCTGTTGTAATTCGAACTTGTATGTCTTTTGTGGTGTAAATTATGAAGACTCAGTATTGTAATTACTGTGTATGCAAATGATGCTTCAAATTTTGTGATGGTGTATCTGTACCGCTCCTAGGCGGTACATGTTACATCGAGGCACGAGATATTTGGTTTGTGATGCTAGGGCCAAGTGGATGGTCAAGCCTTACGAGCTGAATACCCCGGGTGCTCACAGTCGTCCTCGTACCCACCTCCCACTTACGCCACATTTGCGAAAACCCCCTCATCTGAAATCCAACTAGGATGGGGTTTTCACAAATGCCACATTTGCAAAAAACCCCCTCGCCCGAAATCCAACTAGGATGGGGTTTTCGCAAATGTGGCGTAAGTGGGAGGTGGGTGCAAGGATGATCGTGGATCGCTGGATGGACGACACGGATGTCTTATGTGCATAAGTCCACGAAATGATGTATGTGAACATGATGTGTACTGAGCCATAGCCTCATTACAACTATTAACAACTGAATAGGCATTAGTTCTACGACTACACTATTTACAACTACTAACAATATGCGACGTACCCGACACAACTACACATCTAATGATTTAGTTGCTAACCTACCATGGTTTCAAAAGTAGATCTACAAAGAAATGAAGGGACTCACCATCGTCGATGTGCAGACTTCTCCTCCTCTCTTTCCCTCCCTCTCCCTCTCCCTCTTCTCTCTTTCTCTCCCCCTCTTCTCCTCTTTCTTTCTCTTCCTCTCTCTTCCCCTCCTTCCCTTCCTCTCTTCTTCTCCTCACGGCTGTGAGCTATGAATGCTTTTGTCCTGTGGAATGGCGATGGCCACCGTGCGCGCAGGGGATATAAGCCCCTAGTCACCCAACGGTTGAGTGACTAGAGGATAAGTCGATTAATCGTTGAGTGACTAGTACCTGAAGGGAGTAGTCGCTCAACTGTTGAGCGACTACTCCATTTGTCGCTCCATTGTTGGCCGACTTTTGATTAGTCTTGGGCGACAGAGGATTATTTCTGTAAAATAAAAAATAGGTATATTACTGTATCTTGGAAAAAAATGAATATTTTTAAAACATCTACGCTTTCGATGTCACCCTTTTATTAATATCTGGAATTTCAAAATCAAGCCAATTGAAATGTTAATAAGTTTTGCATACGAAGTCCAAATCAAATGAATCTTTTTTATAAATTCATCTAAAATCATGCTATATCTGATTATGTAAAAATATTTGGATTTTTTGCTACTGAAATTATTTTTCTATATTTAATTTGCTTCTGGCTCTTTTGATTAGACATCGATTGTTCGAGCAAAATTTACAACCATCCTCCATCCTCTTATTCAAAGCAACCAGAGCAAGGCAAGCACCCCCTTTGACCATGTTGATCCTACTATTTTAATTACTATACTTTTTTTTGAAAAATCTATTATGCATGCGTGTATGTTTGGTTAAAATTGCTATATTTGGGGATAACGGTAGTTATAGTCCTATTTGATGCATGATCCTCCTTAAAATATAGATATACTTACTGTTATAGCCATTAGGGTATGGTTTAGACAACAAATGATGTTGAATTGGGTTTTTTTCGCATGCGAATATCGTATAAATGCTTAGTTGGGCTTTAGTCTTTACTAAAATTGGAAAAATGAATGACATGTTGAATATGAGTTTGGGAGATTTTGAAATGATGGTCCAAAGGAGTTTACCTATGTTATTTTGTATAAAAATAAAAAACTTAATTTGTGACACGGACGAGTTATATTATAATTTGAGGAGTGTGAGAGGTGCATCTCACAAGTAGATAGAGGAAGATCCTCGCTCGAGTAAATTAAAGACCAAACATTAGCATTTCCAACCTAAGCATAAGCGTACAACCACATGTGCTAGTATGGGATGGACTTAGCTAATTAAGTCATTGAAAGCTAGCCTTGCACGTTGGTTGGCCGTGGTAGTGCGAGCATGACTGGTGTAGGCATGTTCGAAGGGGCTCCCTTCACCGAGGCCTTAGGAACAAAGCCTTCCGACACAATGGTGAATGCCTCACTGAGACGAGGGTGTACCCGGGTGAAGTGAGGGTGTTCTTTTGTTGGGATGGTGCAATGTTAGGACTAGGTGACGTAAATGTTTTGATACGTGCTCTAGACTGCTTAGCAAAAGATAGTGAGCGGTGGTATCGATGGATGCCAAATAAACTAGAGAATTCGTATGCTATGGGTAAAGTTGTGTACCTCTATAGAGTGTAAATCCATTTAAATTGTAACACCCCGATTTTCAAAATCGGGATGTTATTATTTAATTTGGCGATCTATTAAATATTTTGACTGTGTTTTAAAATTTTCTCGGTTTAAGTAAAAAGATTGCTTTTAAAATCAAATCGAATTAATTAAAAGGGTTGCATTTAAAAAAAAAGTTAAATCGAGTTGTTAAAAAGTTGCATAATAATAATAGTAAGTAATATTAAATCGAATTGTTGAAAGACCGCTTTTGAAAATTAAATTATTTTTATTTCTTATTTTCACATGCCTTTCAAAAATCATGTCATGCTACATACGTTACTATTGTCACTATATTTTCCGGTTCAACCGACCGCAGGCGAGACGCTTGCGTGTCCATTCTTTTGCCTGCCATTTCTCCCTTGCTATTTCCCTGCTAACTACACCTAACATACAAGAGCTCAATTACTGCCATTCTCCACCTAGCCGAACAGAGCACTGTCAAAGTGTTTGACGACACTGCCATTTTCCATTTCCCCAAGAGAGCTCCTTCTCAGTGCCATTTCTTTGTATCTATCTCCTACTGCCATTTCTCAATGCCATCCCTACTGCCACCTTTTCCCTATTTTTATTCCAGCACATAACTACTTAACCATCCCTCTACCCCTACTCACCTCTATTTGTTTATTCCTCCATCATGCAAAGCTTCACCACTCCCTGCCATTTTCTGTAACCCAGCCGAACACACACCTCCTGTAACATCCCAAATTTGGGTTTGTGCTTCAAATGTAAGAAAATGTGTAGAAATTAAAACTTTTCTTGCATTTGGAAGTTTTTGAACTTTTCTGTAATTCTTGTAACGGAATTATGGGAAATCGAAAACCAAAATCTCAGTTGACTAAAGTCATGACCTCTTTAAAACTTTTTAAGAAAAGTTTGTGGCCAGCATCTGGAAATAATTTTCCTTGGTTCTTGGGCTGCTTGGTAGCTGCTTTGAATTATTTCATAATCAGTCCAACCATTTTCTCCCTTGGTCAAACCCCAAATCTGGGCCTTGTAGAATTTATGGAGAAAAGTATTGCTATCTCTAAAAATCCTTCCAAGTTTTAGCTCATTTTTAACCCTAAGTCAAACATCAAGAGCATACACTTAAAATAGTTTTTGGAAAAGAAATTACTTCAAGTAAAACTCTGGAAATAATTTATTTAAATCTTATAATAATTATCATGAATAAATATAAATGTTTCCAAATTTTTGGAGTTAAACTCAATCCGCATAAAATTCAAACTTAATTCAATAACCTATTGTAGATTTGAATTTAAAATAAGTAATTGAATCATGAACAGTGAGAGTTAAATTTTTATTTGGTCGCTAGGTCATTCCAGGAACCTCTCCAAATATTTTCAGCATTTATAGATTTTATCTGCTATTTATAAAGCCTCACTCAAACCTTTTTGTATTGCGGTCAAACTGGATTTAAAACTCGGGCTCGCACTGTTCCTCCGACCGGACCCAACCCCGACTCGACTCAATCGAACCGCCTAGCTGTACCTAGCTCGGTCACACCGCACTAGCGCATCGCCAACCATCCGCTTTGAAATCGACGGCTGGGATCTTGTGGGCCGATCGGGTTGTCCGATTGCCCCATCGCCATCAACCCTCCGATCTCGATCCAACGGCCCAGATTAAGTGCCCGTTATAAAGTCCGACCCCGCCGTTCTTTTGCCGCTGACTGGTGGGCCCGCTGGCCTGTTTCTCTTCTCCCCGCGGTCAACCGCCGTCGTCACCTCGCTTGCGCTCGCCGTGGCCTCCCTCACGCCCGCGTCAGCTTCAACTGCCCCGCCCTCTATTGGAGACCGTGCGCCCATGGTTGCCCGCGTTGTCCGCAACCACCCATGCTCCCGTCGCCTCTCCCACCTGCCGGTCGCCTCATGCTCAGCATCGCCATGCCTGAGCGTCTCGTTTTCAGCACGCCATCGTCATGCCGCGGGAGCTCCCTCGTGTTTCTCCGCCCTCCTCCCTACATAGGCCACCCGAAGCTTCCTCTACCCCTTTTCACCTCCTCCTATCTCTCCACTCCCCTTCTACCTCCTTCCTCCGAGCTCAAACCGAGGAAGAGTGCTAGCTCCCCACTTCGGCCGACATGCTGCCCCGCCGTTCCAGCCACTCCGGTGACCCTCGGTCCTCTCTGACCGTGTCACATCGCAGCCTTCATCGCAAGGGGTCGAAGCCCTCTATCAATTCGAGGAAATCGCCACCGGAGCACCTCGCATCGCCCTTCTTCCCCGACCACGGTCGCAACCGCCAAATTCGCTGCCACCTCTACTCCGGCGGACCTCCCTCCGATTCCCCTCTCCATGAGTGTCACTCGAGCTCCCTCTACCTCCCCATATCACTCACTTGTGCCCTCTTTCTCTCCAGGGTCCTCTCCGCGGTGATCACCTTGCGCCGCCGCGGGTTCGTCATCGCCGGACCACTCCGGCCACCCTCCGCCTGCGCCGACTACTCGGGTTAGTTCCCTGCATGTAATATCCCGACTTTCATTTGAGAATGCAATTCAAATTGAGGGAGAATTAGTGTAATTCTCTGTTAGTGCTAGAAATAATTTTCGGGAGAAAATAATTAATCGGTAGAAGGTTTCTTTTGGAAAAACATTTAATCAGGAGAATAGAGGGGGTTTTCTGCGTTTTCCTGGCAACCTGGGTCTGGGCCTTGGCCCATGAGGCCTGGCCGGCCATTGGGGGGAGGTGCCACCCTCCCAAAACCCTAGCCGCCTTTTCCCCCCCTCTCCTCCCCACCTTGGCCGCCACATCCCTCCTCTCCCCTTCCCTCTCCATCTTGCGCCTCCCCCTGCTGGTTGCCTCCCCAAGCGCCTAGTGCAGCACCCCCACCTCCAGGAGTCGTCCCTTGGTGCCGATCTTCCCGTTGCCGGCTTCTCGCGAAGGTAGGAGCGGTGTTTCGTGGAATTGGCTGATCAAGAAGGAGGGGAACATCTTCGTGGATCAACCATCGGCGTCCTGGTTCCTGCAAGGGTAACGAATGCCAATCCTCATCGTTTGATTAGTGGTAAAGGTGATTTGGATCATAATTGATTAGATCGATTTGCTGCGATTAAAAAGTTAGTTCTGTCCAGTGCTTTGCGTGGCCTCTTTCGTGTGCTTAGAGGCAGAATTAGGAATTTTGATCTCCTAGAGTTATTTAGATTTTGTTCTTAGCTTTCGGTGGCCGCCAAGAACACTGCATTCCGACTTACGGATAAAAAGTTATGTTAGTTTTCGTCTCTGCTGTCCAGAAACCTGACGAGAATAAACTGTCAAGTTGTCTTTTAAACTATGAGTGTGTTAATGGAAAATTCAGGGATTTCACCCAACTAGGTTATTGTAGTCCTTGGTCTTAGCTTTTGATATTGTCAAAGAACGCTCAATTCAGAGTTGTAGATTAAAAGTTATGATCGTTTTCATACTGCTGTCTTATTTGTGTAGACAGATTCTGTTCTGCTGTTTCAGTTATCTGTTAGTAAATTAAATTGGCCGAATTGGCTTACCTTGTCAACTAGAGTATTGTAGATATGTCAGTTAAGAATCCATAGAAATTGGTCTCACCTCATTCCGAGTTCCAGACCAATAGATATGATTTTTACCGTTCTGCTGTCCAGTTTCGGGCTGTGCCAGAGTAGTCTGTTTTCATATTAGAACTAACTAGTTAAATGTGGGTTGTCGGGAAGGTGTTGTAGAACGCTAATGGAAGCGCTCTGTTATATGTTGTATTTATTTCGAGTACTTACTTCTGTAGGTAGAGAGGCTTCGGTTTAGAGACATCTTCTTTACCTCCTACCGCAGCGCTTCGCGGAAGGGAAGTATTTTGATGTTCATATGTTTGGAGTATGATGAATGCTTGAGGGTTGTATTGTGTTTTTCTGATATCCATGAGAATATTCAAAGTTTATGTCCTTTTCTTATGTGTTATATACATGAGTATATATATGATGTCTTTCATAATTCATACTTCAGTTCATGCATCCTGTTTCATGTGACTTCCACGGGAGTGGATTTTAAGACCCATCAATTCCAGTATGGGCACGTAAGACCCACCAGTCCAATGTGGGCAGTTTTGGACACCCGTATGAAATGTTCTTCATACGGGACTGGGATCCCCGTATTTTGGATAAATACGGGCTTAGGTGTACACAGATGGGTGTGTCACTAGCTATACCGGTATAAGCATGTGTGCAGTCCATTCTTTTCATTCAATCTATTCATTCTATTCATCCATATACTCATTTGGGGTATGATCGCATTCTTTAATGATGATGTCTTGTTCAGTATTTGTGGTATGTTCATTTATTCATCAGACTTCATCGAGTCACGGACTCATTCTTGCTTTGTTTGTTTTATTTTAGGTGATCATTGATGCTGGCTCTATCGGGAGGGAGTAGACACGCACTAATAATGCAAATCACCATATTCAAGTTCAATAATATGATTTAGTTTCTATCTTTCATTCGTTAAGTGATGAAATGTAATAAATAAATTTAGATGGTGAAGGAAGGATACCTTCTCCATGTTATGTTTGATTATGAATTGCTTGTGATCTTCGATCACCCTTCGTTACACTTGCTTGAATTCAGACTGTTGTCATGCCATGATTATATTAAATAGTGATTTCTTTATATCATTAGTTGATATTATTCAGATTCTTCCGCATTATGGATGTATGTTAGATGATTTAGGTGACATCTTGGCTTCCGAATAGCCAGGGTGTTACAGTTGGTATCAGAGCGGGCTTTAGGTCCGTGGTAATTAAGTTATTAAAATGACACACTGTGCAGAGTATGTGGGGTTTGGGTAATACATCGTATTCGTATTTCTAGTGGTGTGTTTCATCATGTTGAACTGTTCTTGAATTGTTTCTGTACTATCATTCTTGTGGTTAATATGTGATCTGCTATGATATTCTATATCTATGAACTAATACTATGATTGTCTTGAGATGATCCTGTATATTCATAATTGAGTATTTCGGTGAAGCGTGTTGTTAACGGATGATAAGAAGTGGAGGTCGTGGTTGTTACTCTGGGATTCACCAGGTTACACCACTGTTCGCAGTACGTGGTTAGAGGAGTAGTTACCCCGAGTACCATAGTTTCAAGTGTTAAGCGTGAGTTGCTTTAGAAAGTTGTTCTCTTCCTTGATTTCTGAATTTGGCAATTCTTGTCCTGTGGTGGTTGATGAATTTCTCCTGGGTTTGTGGTTCATGATAGTTTATGGTTTTCAATAGATCCCTCTTGGTTCTCTAAAACAATTATTGTTTTTCGACTGTTGAGTTGCTTTTGCTACTTGTGATCGTTGTCAATTGGCAAGATTGATGTTTTCATGGTTGCTCCTTCTTTCTCAAAAAAAAAACGAATGACTCATTTACTCGTTTGATAGCTTGGTTAGTGAGAGTTTCCCGCAGTAAGTTCGTTTGCATGGGAAAGCTTTGGCTTTATGTGTTTCTTTTGTATTACTTTGAGCGTTGAAGTTTGAAGTCTCTCTTTTGCTGAAGTAAGGCGTTAGAATCCTTTTGTGATGACTTGCCATGCTTAAAATGAGGAGTTATAACTAAACGAATAAATTGTTATGATATGAGTTACCAAGTCGGGTTATTAGCATGGTGCAATCAATTATTCTTAACTACCATCTATGAATGTGAAATTGATTAATTTGAAATGTCCTTGTATTCGATACATGTTGTATGTTAAATAAAGATTGTCCATATCCGTTTAGAACCTATAGATCTTGCATAAGAGCTAGATTTATCTATTTCCTGGTATGCTAAAAATTGTTGAAACTTGTATAAAGGACCAGATGGGTGCTGGTGTATCGATTCGTGAAACCTTATTTATAGAAAATTATGTTAGTGAATCTTTAGCCATGTTTTGAATTGATTTCTGAACAAAGGTGAAATGTGAATCTATGTTTATATATGGTTATGTGATTGCAGATGAAATTAGTACCATATGTACACATATGATTAGTACAATCATCAATGGTTAATGAGCGCTGAAGAAGGTGTTGAGCAACACCAATAGTTGAGTAGATGAATTTCATAAGTAGTCTTTGATATCGTGCCTTGTGATATTGTTATTGCTTAGCATAATCTTGTTATAATAAATTTTTTTCAACCTTGTGGTTTGTGTTCCCTTTGGGAAGTTTTAGGATGGAGTAATAAAGTTTGATGATTCTTGGTACTAGTGTATGTTGTCGATGTTATTAAATCGTCAAAATGTGAGAATAAGGTTAATTCCCGTAGTAATTTGATCACCCATGGTGATATTTCCTAAATGATCAAATTTCAAGTTTTGTGTTCATGATCTTTTGGGGGTTCAGGCTTTATGTGGTAAATGAAGTTTATGAGTATCGTTATGTTGCAAAGTTATAATGATTCTTCGATGATGCAAGTGCTTCGATCTTGAATACTTATTTGTTCTTATCTCATTAAGGTTCGATATTCTCTTCTTGTGAGGCTTATGCGTTCAACTGTGGACTCCACTTATGTTCTATGAATTCATTGCTTAATTGGTTTTTCCTTGGTCTCGTGTTCAGTGCGAGCGGTAGATGAGTTTTCTAGTTGGTGAAAAAAAAATCGTTTTCATTTCTCTCTTCTTTTAAGAAAGAATCAACTCATTCTTTTCACGTGGGTCTTTCGAAGTGTGTTCTAATTGTGGTTGTGAGAATTGAAGTTAATACCATTTAGATGAGAATATTTCAAGTTTAGCTTTCTTGATATTTTGGAGCCCATGAATCCTCTGGTAGCTGAAATTATTTTAAACAAATTGAGGTATTGAATTGTCTTGTTGCTTCTTAAGAGATTCATGTGATTTAATCTTAACGAGTTTCTGGTTTGAGTTGGCAACGTGAAGCTGCAATTAAATAAAAATTATGTTGGTTCCCTTAAGAGGAGATTAATTTGCTTGCTTTTCATGAAATCCCGTACTAAGAAATGTTTCGAGTTTGGTGACTGAGATTATTTGGATCTCATGTTTCTTGTGTAATTGAATTGTTCGGAACAAATATGACGTATTGAAGAATTTTTTTAATGGTTCTTAATTAGTCCTTGTGGTTTGGACTAAAGACCTTATCTTGTACGTGTGGCAAAGCGATGTTAGTCAAAGGATTAATTTCAGTGTTAAAGGAAAGAGTGCAGTAGGAATATTTGAGAATTTGAGTCAAGTTTTGTAACTTGTGGTTATTTGAATTGTTCATAAACTTTTTGCTCTTTTCACTCAAGAGTTGTCGAGTTTGAATCGCAATGTCATATTTTTTCTTATTAGTGGTTATTTGCTATTCCCTTTTTGAGGGATGCGTGCCCTCCGCTGTGAACTCAACCTTCGTTTTCCCATATCTTCATTACCAGATTATTTCTTTTGATTTCGTGCTCACTGTGAGCAGCAATATTTTCCGGTGTGGTGAAATTTGTCCTTGTTCGCCTCTTTCTTTTGAGAAAGGATCAACACTTTTGTGTTGCAAAGTTTTGCAAAGCGTAAGTTGTTAATTGTTTAGTGGTGGTTAAGTGATTGTTTGGGTGAGATTTTGCTACCAAGCTATTGGAGGAGTAATAGAAGATGAGTTGGTTTTGACCTGAACCTCTTGGAGGGAAGTTGATTCAGATGGAATGTATGGCTTCGAAGTAAAACTGTATAGTGTTCGACTAAGTAGAACATATGGCATAGTGTAGTTCCAGAACTTTGGTTCATGTTGAAATATTGGGGATTATCAAATGTATGGAAACCTTAATCAATTTTATAGAGTAACACAATTGAAAAGTATTGCGATATTGTGTGAGTGATTCCTGATGATGTCAATGAGTGTGTATGTCGGAATTGTGGGGATGTTAGAGATTTAATCCGATGATTTCACCATGTGTTATAAGAGGAATTCGTTGTAGGGGTCTTAGAGGTCAAATTTGGGCTTTCCATTTTCATGCTAGACTTTTGGTCGCCCAAAGATTTGTGTGTAGAGGAGATAGAAAACTAGAGTATTCTGAGTAGTGGAATGATTGTCGATAGAACTCTTCTGATGTAGTTCATGAGCGGGTGTACTGCGGATTCTGATGTGTTATTCTTGAAAGTTGGAGGTGATGAGATTGCATGGGTTTTTGAGGTGCTTTGGTGCCTTCTATCAAATTAATGTCATCAGTTGAAGGAGTTGTCTAGAGTGTTCAGTGGAATAAATAGAGTCTCTCTACAAAGGTGTGGATGATGTATTTCGGTTTAAGCCTAATTTGATGATGTTAAATTAAGAGGTTTGAGACCGTGTGGTATGCGATGAATTCGAATTCCAAGGTTTGAGAGATATTTTATTCCAAAAAGTGAAACTAAGGAAAAGGATGTCTTCTTGATTAGTGAAGCGATTTCTTTACTCTCGCATGAGCTTTGTGCTGTTGACCAATGTCTTTCGTAAGTCGAGTTTGACTCGATTTTGGTATGTGTGGTTCTTCTCGGTTCAGGAAGAATAAAGGGAGTTTTGATTTGGGTATTTAAAATGATTCCTCCTTTAGTTTTCGTGACGTTTATTCGCAATTTGCCACTTGGAAAGTGGAAAGGTTTTCTTGATGAAAATCTGATTTCTGGATTTTACTCTTCAGTACCCAGTTGGTAACGTATAGTTGTGATGTGAATTTTTCTTATTCAGATGTGTTTGGCCGGTAAAAGAGTTTGCTTAAAAAGAATTCGATTGTATGTTTCCGGTTAAAGGAGGTGATCCTTGTTTCAGTGAAGAGTTCAATTGAGAGGTGGAACAAGAGTTTCGTGTTCTATGTGCATGTTGTGTGGTTCGGCATCAATGGGGAGGTTAGCCCAAGGTACGTTGGGTTGCTTTCGCTAGTTGGCGTATCGCTAGGACCATTTCGGGTCCCTACGCGGTGAACGCAACTTTTGGTATGTTCTGGTGCCAAGTGAGTACCTAGGAGACCCAGAGTTTGATTATTCGTTAACGTCGTAGTCCTTCGAGTAGGATCTTACCTTCGATTCTCTTCTAATGAGTGTACCTAGAATTTCCGGGTTGAGTGTTATGACAGACATGGTTGTATGTCATTTTGTTGTGGTCTCAACAATCCGAGTGTGAGGCCTCTTGGGAGTCGGGGTTTCGCGTGCGTGAGCGTTATCCGGATTAGTTCGCAACGAGTATCTGTATACCGTTGCTAAATTCCAGTCGCGATTTTCTTTTTTGTAGATCGGCGTATAGATTCGGGGTCGAATCCTCTTAAGGGGGGTAGAATGTAATATCCCGACTTTCATTTGAGAATGCAATTCAAATTGAGGGAGAATTAGTGTAATTCTCTGTTAGTGCTAGAAATAATTTTCGGGAGAAAATAATTAATCGGTACAAGGTTTCTTTTGGAAAAACATTTAATCAGGAGAATAGAGGGGGTTTTCTGCGTTTTCCTGGCAACCTGGGCCTGGGCCTTGGCCCATGAGGCCTGGCCGGCCATTGGGGGGAGGTGCCACCCTCCCCCAAAACCCTAGCTGCCTTTTCCCCTCTCCTCCCCACCTTGGCCGCCACCTCCCTCCTCTCCCCTTCCCTCTCCATCTTACGCCTCCCCCTGCTGGTTGCAGCCCCTTCTCCACCTCCATTGTTGCCTCCCCAAGCGCCTAGTGCAGCACCCCCACCTCCCGGAGTCGTCCCTCGGTGCCGATCTTCCCGTTGTCGGCTTCTCGCGAAGGTAGGAGCGGTGTTTCGTGGAATTGGCTGATCAAGAAGGAGGGGAACATCTTCGTGGATCAACCATCGGCGTCCTGGTTGCTGCAAGGGTAACGAATGCCAATCCTCATCGTTTGATTAGTGGTAAAGGTGATTTGGATCATAATTGATTAGATCGATTTGCTGCGATTAAAAAGTTAGTTCTGTCCAGTGCTTTGCGTGGCCTGTTTCGTATTCTTAGAGGCAGAATTAGGAATTTTGATCTCCTAGAGTTATTTAGATTTTGTTCTTAGCTTTCGGAGACCGCCAAGAACACTGAATTCCGACTTACGGATAAAAAGTTATGTTAGTTTTCGTCTCTGCTGTCCAGAAACCTGACGAGAATAAACTGTCAAGTTGTCTTTTAAAATATGAGTGTGTTAATGGAAACTTCAGGGCTTTCACCCAACTAGGTTATTGTAGGCCTTGGTCTTAGCTTTTGATATTGTTAAATAACGCTCAATTCGGAGTTATAAATTAAAAGTTATGATCGTTTTCACACTACTGTCTTATTTGTGTAGACAGATTCTGTTCTGCTGTTTCAGTTATCTGTTAGTAAATTAAATTGGCCGAATTGGCTTACCTTGTCAACTAGAGTATTGTAGATATGTCAGTTAAGAATCCATAGAAATTGGTCTTACCTCATTCCGAGTTCCAGACCAATAGATATGATTTTTACCGTTCTGCTGTCCAGTTTCGGGCTGTGCCGGAGTAGTCTGTTTTCATATTAGAACTAACTAGTTAAATGTGGGTTGTCGGGAAGGTGTTGTAGAACGTTAATGGAAGCGCTCTGTTATATGTTGTATTTATTTCGAGTACTTACTTCTGTAGGCAGAGAGGCTTCGGTTTAGAGACATCTTCTTTACCTCCTACCGCAGCGCTTCGCGGAAGGCAAGTATTTTGATGTTCATATGTTTGGAGTATGATGCATGCTTGAGGGTTGTATTGTGTTTTTCTGATATCCATGAGAATAATCAAAGTTTATGTCCTTTTCTTATGTGTTATATACATGAGTATATATATGATGTCTTTCATAATTCATACTTCAGTTCATGCATCCTGTTTCATGTGCCTTCCATGGGAGTGGATTTTAAGACCCATCAATTCCAGTATGGGCACGTAAGACCCACCACCCAATGTGGGTAGTTTTGGACACCGTATGAAATGTTCTTCACACGGGATTGGGATCCCCGTATTTTGGTTAAATACGGGCTTAGGTGCACACCGACGGGTGTGTCACTAGCTATACCGGTATAAGCATGTGTGCAGTCCATTCTTTTCATTCAATCTATTCATTCTATTCGTCCATATACTCATTTGGGGTATGATCGCATTCTTTAATGATGATGTCTTGTTCGTATTTGTGGTATGTTCATTTATTCATCAGATTTTGCTGAGTCACGAACTCATTCTTGCTTTGTTTGTTTTATTTTAGGTGATCATTGATGCTGGCTCTATCGGGGGGAGTAGACACGCACTAATAATGCAAATCACCATATTCAAGTTCAATAATATGATTTAGTTTCTATCTTTCATTCGTTAAGTGATGAACTGTAATAAATAAATTTAGATGGTGAAGGAAGGATACCTTCTCCATGTTATGTTTGATTATGAATTGCTTGTGATCTTCGATCACCCTTCGTTACACTTGCTTGAATTCAGACTGTTATCATGCCATGATTATATTAAATAGTGATTTCTTTATATCATTAGTTGATATTATTCAGATTCTTCCGCATTATGGATGTATGTTAGATGATTTAGGTGCCATCTTCGCTTCCGAATAGCTAGGGTGTTACACTGCACCACATTGGTGCTCATGCGCACCTTAATTCCTCCCCAACCTCACCTGTGCGCTGCTGCCTCCTTTCACTCCCACGCCGGCCGCCGCGTCTTGTCGCCGCGCCACCAGAGTGCCGGCCGAGTCCCAAAACCACCACCCCTTGCCTCCTTGTACTCCGGGCAACCCATTTTGGTGGTTGTTGTCACCACTGCGCCACTCATTCGCCGGCGACGAGCTGCGGCAGAACCTCCTCTGTCTGTTCCTGTAGCCCCTCTCTGTTAAGCCTCTCTCTGATTTGTAGGAGCCCTAATTCATTTACTAATCAATCTTTTGGATTGGCTGAGGGGAATACTCAACCTAATTGACTTTTGAATAGGTGATTCCAGAGAGAAAATGTTTTGATAGCACCCCAATTTCAGAGAGTGTTCTATGTAGGTGTGTGTTTAGTAATCTGAAAAATGTCAGAATATGAAAAGAAGCAATTTTGTCAAAAGGCTTATGACACTGTTAATGCAATAGTTAGAGATGTTTTGGAATCTATTAACCATTTGAGCACTTAAGCTGTCAGTAGTAGTCAAAACTAAAAACCAATAGGGAGGTGAGTTTTCAAAAACAAACAGAGAAGAGATGATATGATAAAAAGTTGTTTTGTTAGTGAACTTTGTTCAGTAATTAGCTAAGGCAATTAGTGTTTGAGTTCTGAGAAGTAGAGCCCTAGTGAGGTTAACTAAATGAAATTGCTTAAACCTTTTGATTAACCATTAGATTGCTCAAACCTATTTAGCATGTGAATTAGGGAGTCCAGTGAGAAAATTGTGTTGACAGCAACTCAATTTCAGTCAACTTCTCTGTTGTAGTGCATAAGCAGTAATCTGAAAATAGTAAGTCTTGTCAATAGGTTAGTAATCTTGCTAAGTCAGTAGTTAGAAATTATCTCGATTCTTTTAGTCTCTTGGCAATCATCTAGCTAATAGCATCCAAGTCTGGAAAGGACCTGTAGAGTGGTGAATGTTCAGAGCTAGCACGAGAGCCAAATCTGAAAATCAATAATGGATTGCATTTTATGAAACCAACAGAGACAACCTGGCAAATGCTAAAACAATTAGTGAGCTATTGGCTTTTCTAGTACAAACAGGAGCTCAAACTTTGTCAAATGCAAAGATGAGTTAAGTAAACCTCTTAGTGAACAGCCAGTAGTATTTGAATCCTAAGGAGTAAAGTTTTTAGAAGGCAAGAGTTAGATAGAGTTAGATTAATTGTTTATCAAATAACAGTAGACCTTATGCTTTGACCTAGGTGTTATCAACAGTAGCACATGGTCATTGGGTTAGGTATTACAAATTGGAAAAGTGATTAAAGCTTAAAAATCATTAGTAGGTTCTTAGCATTAAGTCATAAGATCATAACATTAAATCTTAAGATCATGCTCTCAGTAGAAATTTCCACCCTAAATTGTTTACAACATGAAATTGTTTGAACTTTGAAAGATCATTAGAAATTCGTTTTAGCTCCAAATAAGATGAAACCACTTTTATTATTATTAGAATGTCAGTAGCTAGCTATCATAAAATTCTCATGATCACCAACCCTCTAGAAATTTATTCTTGCACAGTAACCCAAAATTTAATTAAATTGCAATTCCAGCCGAATTAACTTATTTTGGCCTTATCTTTTTCATGCCTCCTCCAATTAAATTGATTCTTGTTTCTACCTTAGTTTAAAACCCTGCTCTACTTTCTGTGTAAGTTTCATAGCATTTGGATGATTTTGTTTGCCCTAGTGTTTGGTATTTTAGTTCTTATTGGATTTTCTCGGTTCTTTTCGTTCTTTCGATAGGTTCCGACGATCCCACTGAGTACAAGAGTGATCCTCTGCAGCATTTTAAGCATCTTCAGCAAGGCAAGCAGTTTGATCATATCCACTTAATCCCATTACTTTTAAAATCTAATACTTTGTTTTACTCGTATGTATGCATGCTTTTGTGTCAATGATTAATTTTGTCGATTAGAGGTAATTAATCCCATTGCATTGTTGCTCTAAAATTGTTCACCCCTGCCACTACCTTAGGAATATTATTCTCACTAGTGAATTAGAGCCCGGTGAATGATTTAGGGCCTTTTATTTTGTCTTTACGATATGATGCTTAGCAATGCTTAGATACCGGTAGAATTGGGCGGTTATCGACTTAGTGATAACCTTGATCACACAAAATTATTATAACTTTATGATTCAGCATTTTTGTTATGTTTATTTGTGAAAACTAAAAATAAAAACAAAATAATTTAGACTTGGGCATAATGGTATGATTGGTGTGTTTTTGGGTGTGACTAGAATGGTGCCCGGGTCATTAAGGATCGAGTTATTTGCGCCACCGTACTGAGCTTTTTGCGTGCTAACCACACTAGAGGGTATGGGACCTCTCTTGACTTAGTACTTTGGCGTGTATTGGCTTCGGGTCGCAGGAGGTCGCAGGAGGGATGGTGTTGGGAGCATTGTAGTGTCCGAAAGACTTACCCGTGATGGGATTTGTTGTCTTTCGGCTTGCAATGTAAGCATATGGGTTTCTATCCATACGAGCGGCTCGTGGTTAATACACAATATTGGAAAGTGTCTCGTAGGACTTAGCCGTGCCGGCATACCTTCGGAAGTGCCGTGCAGGGTTAAAACTATTCGAATAGCCTCGTCCTAGGTTATGGACACGCTCGGATACGCCCCGTGAGAACTAGACTACAACTTTTAATTAAAACTTGATGGGTTGGTATGAATGGGTGTTCATACTATTATTGTGGTGACTATTGGGTTGGTCACTTCCAGGTTGTCTTTATTGTTGTTATTATTATTGTATTGCTGTTATTTCAACAATTGGAATCAGTTTGTCAAATTGCTTTGAATCTATTACATTATTGCAAATGAAAACTTGCTTTATGCTAAAAGTAAGTCCAGAGCCCCCTCCACTTAAATAAAGCTTGCATATAGTTAATTATAGTTCTGTTATCTTACACGTCAGTCTTGCGAGTACAAAAATAATTTTTGTACTCAGTTGCTTTGCTTAATTTTTTTGTTGCAGAGGAAGAAGGTGAGCCCCAAGGGCTTCCCTTTTGTGAGATGTGATGCGGGTTTGACGACTAGCTTGGCGGCCCGGTTGGTTGCCTTGTGGGTAAAGGCACACTAATTGGCTCTTTTGTTTATCGCCATCTTATGACACTTTTGCTTCCGCTGTTTAATTAGTATTTAGTTGTTATTTGGCCGGTTGGCCCTTGTTGTAATAAATCTCTATTATGTATGTCTTTTATTGTTGTGCTTCGGTTCTATGCGATTGAATTAAATTGATACATAATTTTGTAGCGAGGTGTGTATACTGCATTTCTGGGAAGTATACATATCTCGAGGCTTGGTTTATTGGATTTATGATGTTAGAGTCAATGAAAGACTAAGCATTACAAGCCGAATAAACCGGGGTCCTCACACCTCCCTAATGTCATCTTTCCTTTCTTTATTGATCTCCCTGCCATCTTCTATTCCCAACCCAAAACAACTCATTGCACTGCCAAGATCAGCGTGCTGCGCTTCCTGCGCCAACTGCGTGTCGCCCTTGGGTCCCGCCATGTCTTGGCTCGATTTCCCAGTTTGACACGGGATTGGTGACGACTACGGCGGACGCGGAGCCGAGAAGACAACGCCCGGTGACGATTCGCACGCCTAGTGCCGTGGTAAAAATCTTTAGTGTTATTTTTGTTACCGCGTTATGATATTAGCCGTGCATGTTGCATATTAGTCATGAGCATATCATCTATTTATGCACGGTTAATTATAAAAATGATTTGGTAACTTAAGATCGGTATAATTCTCCGGTTGGTCGTATTTGTGCGTAGGTGTGATTATGTGATGAAATATTGTGGATGCGAATAATTAGACCGTTGTAGCGGATTATGTATTTTGTTGATGGATGGATGCTAGGTTAAATGTATGATTGGATTATTTGATCGGACGATATTATTTTTGAAGTCGCATGGAAGCTAGTAGTGATCTTTGGAGGATAAATTAATTGGAGGTTTCTTCTCACATTGGATTCGTAGTTTTAGGAGATAGGATGCATAAGGATTTTATGATTTATTACTGGATGGATAGCTCTTGTGTGGATATTTATGGAGATATGGAGGTTGAATCGGGTGATTTATTAATCATGAGTAAATTGATGGAATGTCTTAAGTAATAGTTATGTGAGTTATATATGCAAGAATTGGGAGAAGGTAGCAATAGGTTATTTAAGTGCGGATGAATGATTGGATTGCTATGTAATTAGTAGATAAGTCTTATGTGTTGAGTCAATGGAACCGTGCCCTCAATTGGATTAGTAGATAAATGATTGATTAGTTGATCGTAGAGGCATGTATGTGATTGGATTGGTAGATGTCGTACATGGCTATTTCAGTGATGTAGATATGAGTTGATCGATTAGTGAGCTATTAAATATTGGATGTGCAATTATTGTAAAGCTCATTAAGTGTCGGTTAGTCAATTAAACCTCGATCGGTGGAAATTTTGGTGTATGCGAATGTGATTTGCTGATGTGAAACTAGTAGAGTTTGATAGTTAGTATTAGCTTAAATAGTCTAGTAAAGAATTATCGATAGATTTAGTCATGGTTATATGCTTATCACTTGGTGGATTTCGTACAGCCACCGGATGGATTGTGTAGATGGAAGTTTATGAGTCCGGGAATTATTTGTTGCATTGACTATCTTGATTATGCATTAGTGGAGGATAGTATGGGATTTTGATCAAGATATGAGAATATGATTGGAGAGAGTTGTGCATGTGTTTGGATTCAACATCGGAGAATCGGTTAAGTAAATGATAGTGAGAAGATTAGATTTGTTGGTAGATGTTTTCCTTTAGGAATTAAATGGAAAAGAAAAGAAATTTGTAGGCCCACTTTCAAGACAGAGGCTAGGTCAAGTTGAGTGTAAAAGGTATTAAATGCATTAGAAAAATCAGAAAAGAATTATTTTTACACTAGAAATTGAATTAACTTCAAAAATTCATAGAAAATTCATTTGAACTCCAAATGGGGTGAATCAATTTTTATTAAACATAACTTTTTATTATATTCCCAACCATGCAATCCTTATCACCACCACTTTTATGAAAATTTTCACCAAAGAATTTAATTCAGATGAACAGTAATAGATTCTATTTAAATTCGATTTTTCGTGAAATCTAAGATTCAAACCACTATAACTTTCACATCCTAAATCCGAATGGGATAATTCTTTCACCTAAATTAATATAAAGTCATGACCTACGTACTGTATAAATTCCATGCATTTTTTAGTACTTTGAATTTTTGGCTTTATTTGATATTTATTGCAATATCGTCTTTCGATTAGGATTCTAACGATACCGTTATATTCGTGAGATCAATATGTGAGTAACCTGAGATTTAACAAGTGGTAAAGCAAAGGTGCGAGCACCCTCCTCTTGATCATATTGCTCCTAGTGGTTTTTTTAAAAGTTTTGTGTGAGTTTTATTATCGTAATTGCATGCTATTTTGAAAAGTATGTTTATGGGTAGAAGTAGTTAATTTCCTAATTGTTGCATTGGCCTACCTTTGAATATTGATTGCCCTTTTTCCTTGAATGACTAAGGTTATATGTTATATGGGATTGTTTACTAGTTTATAGAATGATGCTTAGCCATACTAGTAGTTATAGCCGAAAACAGTTGATGGAGCTAGTCCATTGGCCGATGGATCGAATTGAATCTTAATGAAATTTGAGGATTTTATGGATTGGATTATGATGGATTTGAGGGATGTATCCATATCTTCGCATCTGGGGTTTGTGGACATATTGGACATGGGTTTTTATGTTCTTAACTTAGACGGGTGTAGGGTGATCATGAAATATTGTTGTTGTTGTTGTTATGGAATTGTGTAGCCCCGTCTGAGTGTTTAAGGACCGGTCTGTGGTGTGATGAACCAAGTCTTACGTGCAACCACACGCCGGGATAATGGCGAAGGCTTGGCTAACTAATTTGTTGTGTGTTAGCTATCAGAACACAATCAGGTTGACAATTGTTATTGTTATTTTTAATTGTCCTCTTGTCCATCTTGCGGGGGCATGTTAAGGGTCGCCTTACTTGCCCTTAAGGGCCTCTTGTTTGATAGGGACTTACTTACGCAACGAGGTTCACCTGTGGTTCTAGGCGACCGATAGTCTGCCACGGGATTCTGCTCCTCGGGTGGTTTGATAGTTAGGACATGACATTGTAACGGCCTCGTTATGCTACCTCAGCCACACTCCTATGGAAGAGTGCATTGGCCGACATTAAGAGAAATGCATATCGTGTGGGTAAAGCTGTACAACTCTACAGAGAACTAAATCTATTCGAGTAGCCTCGTCCTAGGTTATGGACATCACTTGTGGGAAAGCAGGCACAATTAGCTTTTGGGAACTTAAGTTTGGGTTATGGTTGGTAATGCTTTGTCATTATGTTAATTTGTTCAGAACTAAAATGTTGTCATAAACGTGTAGTTCGCGCGTTAATTTTTGTTGAGGAATGAATTGTGCAACGAATGAGATGTTCGTGTGTCGATTATATTTGGAGATTATGCCATTGTTGATCATTACTTACTGTTACAAAATGTTTTCTAAATGTTTCTACAAATGACAAGTTTGAATCTATAATGTTTATCTCTATGCAAAACTTGCTTTATGCTAAAAATTAACTAGTGTAGTAGCCTTCCTTTGATACTTACATGCATCCTTATTTTTCTTGAAAAGTCTCGCGAGTACAACTTTGTACTTGAAAAGTGTCTATTTGATCAGGTAAGGATGACAGGCGCAACGGCTTTAACTCCAGTTGATTGCTTGTGGGATTTTGGGCATGCCAACTCGGTTATTCCCTTTTTACTTTAAGTTTATCTTCCGCTGCGATTTATTTGTGTTATTGTTATTTAGATTTGGCCGATTGGCCCTCTTATGTAAAATTGGGACCATAAGGTTCTATATGTTGAAGATATATCAAAGTTTCTATTTCTCTTGTATGATTGTGTATGGATGTGATTGCAATGTTGTGTACTAGGATATGCGCATGTTAGCCACTGATCCTTGGGAGCTAACATAAGACACATATCCGGGCACTCGGGATCGTTCTCGTCTCTCGTTAAGTGTTGCGCTTCCGGCGTAACCACTTAGCTTGGAACGGATCCGATCCCGGAGAGGCCTCACAGTGTTGGTATCAGAGCCATACTGACTGTAGGTTAAAGCCGTAGCAATGGACGTTAATAGGATTTTGATTTGCAAAAGAATATTTTCAAACTATGAAAAGTTTGGCAAAAATGTTAGTAATATAATTCCTTTCTTTCTTACCCATCCTAGCATCTAATTTCTTACCCCACTATTCTTTTGATTTGTGCAAAATCATTTTCTCCAATGCTCGTCTCTCTTCCAACATTAGAAATGTTAAATAGTCACCGGTGAAGAGCAATAATGGAAGAACAAGAAGACGACGCCTTGCTGCTATTTTAGGAATAAATTAGGGTTTATCCTTATATATTATACACCCTAATTATATTCATTTGCTTGCAAACGCTGGACTTTGTAGTGTGCTCTTTTGCTTTCTTTTTGTTCCGAGTAGTTGCGCTTCGCCTACGGGCAACATGACTCGCAATTATATCGGAAAACTACAGTTGTTTTTCTTGAATCTTGTGTTGACCGTTGAGCCTTAGCACACTCATTTGGATCTTGATTTTGAATGTTACATGTGTGCATACATGGTAGGATTAAACTGCATACCAGTTGCCTATTTACTCACTTTGTGTTCATTCCTTCCTCGCCGCATCTTTTAGGCACCAAAATGTTTAAGAGGGGTAGAAGATATCTCAAATTATGTGTTAGGCATCTTGATTCTTACAATTTGATCATGCTTGTAGACGGTGTAATGTGTTGGTTGTAAGTTGCTATTTATGTTTGGTGTGTTTGCCGGCTTGCCTTCGGGCGTTGTATTTCGCAAACATACTAAAACCTAGCTTTATGTTAAAAATAAATTGTGTGCTGCCTCTACTGCATTCTTTTTCATTTATTTTGAGTTGGTTCTTGTGTTTTTAAAGCATAAAATCCCTAAATTTAATTTTTTGTATTTACATATGGCCAAATTAACAGCGTGGTCAGTCGCTTCTTACAAAAGATTAAAAAAATAGAAATAATAAAAGATCAGATTTTTCTAGTGGCCCAAGTAGCCTGCTATCTCTATTATCAAAACTTCGTAGGCGGCATTATCGGCATCGGAGGGTTCAGGATCCGTGCAAGTAGCCTGAAACACTTCCAACTGTTGACGCGATTGTTCGATAGTCGCCCAAAGACGCTCCGCCTCAAGAACCAAGTAGAAATGTACCCATAGACATTATTCTCTTTCTTGAGGGGTATTGGCTTGGTCCACTCGGTCGCCCGCCGTTTCGATGTCGCATTCCAAGCGACGGTAATCCTCCTGGGGACGTTCAACATCGCTGTAGAAGACTACGTCGATAGCAAGGTTACCTCACCGGAAGATGCAGATCACCCGGAAGACACAGCGGAGGAGGTGATCAAGGTGGCGGAACGTCGCCATCACGTGCGCTGACATAACCTCCGCCGAAGGAGAGAAGACACTATTAGTACAATGTCATTCTGCAAATTCCGCTAGCGTACGGCTGGCGAGGTGCTCGTACAGGATGGCTAGGTAGGCCATCAATGCCGGTGTTAGGGGAGAAGAGTGGGGAGCCATTTCGTTTGTTCTTGAGAGTACAACATCAGCGTGCGAGATAAAGAGATGCATCATAACGTCGGCGCACGAGACGAAGAGATGCATCACGCGGGTGGCAAAGCAGCATTGAACAAATCACAGATACTTTCAACCAGAAACCGTCTGTGAAACAAAATTATCACAGACGGTTATTGCTAAGGAGCGTCTATGAAGTATCACAGACGGTTCATGTTTAAAACTGTCTGTTAGTTATCAGAGACGCTTTATGTTTAAAACCGTCTGTTAATTATCACAGACGGATCTGAAAAAGAACCGTCTGTGATATTTAGTAATATCATAGACGGTGTTTGTTCAGCATCTTTTGTGATACTTCACAGATGGTTTTAAATATGAACCGTCTGTGATATTACATCTTTACGGATGGTTTTTAGCGTAGCCAGTAACATAGATGGTCTCTAAATCAAAATCGTCTGTGACTATATTTAATACTGACAGTTTATAGAAACCATCTGTGATGAGGCCTCCAGTATAGCCTATTTTGTAGTAGTGAATTAGTAAAAAGATAAAGATAAACAATATCAGATCGACTGAGTGCATAAGCTTGATCTACTTGATCGGAGAGTGCGCGCATGTGATGTGTCTGTTTATTGGGACATGTAAGCTCTGTAAGTTTCTTTTTGTGCAGCTTTCTTTTCCGTAAGCTAATTTTTCTATTTAAGAAAAACAGAATGTCATATGGTAAAAATGCTTGACTCTATACGTGCTTGCTGCCTTGGTCTAGTAGTACTTGTTGGTCTAGTAGTACTTGTTGGACCGAAAAGGATCATCTATCTTTTGCAACTTTGACGGTATTCAACTTCTTTATCACTCCAATAGCTATATAAGCTATGAAGATCAAAGGCACAAGAACACAGTAGAAGTCTTACGTTGAAACCAAAAAACCTCGGGCTCAAGCCCCGTCGGCAGGTCTGGCCGCCTTGACTGCCCTAGTCTTACTGTCGGCGTCAGTCTGACTGCTCCGGTCGGACCGGTGGTCGGTCTGACCGCCGGTTATAGGAGCAATGGTCCGAAACGATCTCAAATCGATCTAACTTTTGATTCTGAGATCTAAATCTCCTGAGATTTCTGATATAGCTCACCAAGAAGGTCAGGAACCTATTCCAATCGATGATCGAGACGATGGAAGCTAAGGTTCTATGAATTTCTTGAATGAGGTCAAGAAGGTACTTAAAACAGGGAAAACCGGCATCGGCGGCGGCCCGTACTGTGGCGCGGGAGCAGGGGAAACTGACATCGGTGGCGGCCCGAACTCCGGCGCGGGAGCCGGGGAAACCGGCATCGGAGTCGGCCCGTACTCCGGCGCGGGAGCCGGCGAAACCGGCATCGGCGGCGGTCCGTACTCCGGCGCGGGAGCCGGGTAAAACGGTATCGGCGGCCAGTAAACCGTTATCGGCGGCCAGTGTATCGGGACGAAAGGGGGGAATTCCAGCACGGGCTTCTTGAGGCGGCGGGCCAAGTCATGCCGCCTGTGGTAACGACGGCCGAACAGGGGCGTTCCGTCCTCCGGCGCCGGAGCCCCGTCCTCCGGCGCTGGCTGTCCGTACACCGGCGTCGGAGGCTGGTACTCCGGCATGGGCATCCATTGGCGGTGGATCAAGACAGGCCTCCTGGGGTAAGGAGCGTACAGGTGCCTCTTGCGGCACGGGTAGCACATGATCGCCGACGCGCACTGCGCGGACGGGTAGTGCGTCTTGCCGGCGACGGCGACGAAGGTGCCCTCGGAGAGCGGCAGGATCTTAGACGGCTCCTGCCCGGGGCACGGCCCCCTGCCCACTCTGTGGAGCTGAGCGAAGCAGTCGGCGCCACGGAGGTCGGCCGCGAGGGGGACGCTGAATGCGCCGGAGACGTCGAGGTCTCCGACCGCCATCCTCTCGTACTTGCCGTGGCCGTTCTTGCACTTGATCGCCACGTGAAGACCTGATCAGAAAATGGCAAGACGACAGTTAGTAATTATATCACTTACGCGGCTTTAATTTGATGGATCCCATATACACTCCTCCCGGCACATTCCCTTCTCTCTCCCCCACCGCGCACGTGACGTTGGTGAGGCCCCTCCCTCCACTCGCACCGATCCGCTACAGTGAAAACTTCTCAGCGAAATTTCGCCGGTTACTGCTGGTAACCGGTGTTACCGGTGGTAGCGGGTAGGAACTAAAACCAGTCCGAAAAAATCAGTTTTGATGAAATTTGTTCAAAAAAATTCGAATTTGATTTTTTAAAAATTTAAAATCCAAAACTTTCAAAAAAAAAATTTTAAATTCCGGTCCAGATTGGCTGAAATTTCCGATTTTCGGTGGTTACCAGCCTTACCGGTCCCCGTTAAAAAAATCAACCGGAAAAGATTTCACTGATCCGCTATCGACCACGAAAAGCATAACTCAATTGTTGCCATCATAGTCTGCGCCGGCCTTTTGATGCTGTGGCCAGCGCCCAGCAGTACACTAGTCGCCCGCACCGCCGTCGGCCACTGCCAACTAGTTGTTGGCAATCTAATGTTGAGAGCTTGGTGGCTCCGAACAATGGTGGAACTAGGACTTAGTCACGTCCCAGACTACGGAGGACTAGATGCCACTACTACTTATACAGGAAGGCAAGATTGCGATCCGGGCTTAACTAAGCTTAACACTAGTAAATATCTCATGTCTCAAACTGGAGCCTAGACTGCCATGGTTTGCATCCGCCCCTAGCCCGAAATGCGTTTGTGGACGGCCACTGTCCACTAGTCGTTGGAAATCTAAGGCCGTGGGAGCTTGTGAGCCCCAAAAGCTCTTACAGAGCACGAATCTCGAGATATGATCTAATGTCTCCAAATTTTGATAGGTATGTCGAGAGAATTAAATCATGTCTGACTTTTAGCAAATCCCATTACTCATTGACTTCAACTACTTAAACAATAAACAGTGAAGAGGAAGTGTGTATAGTACCATGCAAAACATGACTTTTAGCAAATTTATCCCATTATTCATTTACTTCAACTACTTCACCAGCGAAGAGAGAGAAAGTGTGTGTAGTAGCATGCAAGCACGTACGCTTGAAAGCGGCCTCGGGCTTCATCTTCTTCCTCGAGCAGTGGGCGCACTTGGCAAATCCGACGACGACCGACGTAGCCGTAGCCGCCTCACGCGCTGCAACGTTGACGACGGCGACCGCCATCAGCGCGGCGCAGACGCCGACGAGCAGCCTTCCTCCTCCCATGACGAAACCCTACCAGCCTGAGTTGCCGGTCTCTTACTTGTATGAAGTATAACTCTTAACTACAAGGTCGTTGTCAAAGAAACAGTACAAACTGTAGCAGTGTGAAGAGCAAGGCCACGTCTACTACACACGGCTTATATAGACGAGTTCCTCTCTTGTTTTACGTTGTTGCAAGTTGTGTGTTAGTGATCTTTACTGATCGTACAGATGAGTAATACACAAGTGGCAGTGAAGCAAGCTAACATGCTGTGGTACCGGTATTGCAGATGAGCGATTAAATACGCAATTGTATACGGGAGCAAAGTTGACAAGTTAATTGTTAGAATCGTGGTCTCCTTCGTGGCGACGTACGCATAAGCAATTAAAAAGCACATCCAAAGGAACTAATTAACTGTGCTATTTAACTCAATTGCCGCATTTATGTGTCTGGCATCCAGCAAAGTCGATGTGCTAGATGTGCATGCAGGCATGAATTAATTACACTGCTAGGCTGTCACGGACGTTGGACCACTTCAAGTTGAGTACGTACGAGGAATAAATAATTAAGTGGCACCATTAATGTTTTTTTTACGTGGAAGGTAGAGAATACTCTACCTTATGACCATTGTATTCAATGGTTGTTAGAGTATTCAGGTAAAGTGAAAAATGCAGAAAGAAAAAAGAGCAAAAGAGCAAAAGGAGAGAAGAGGAGAAGAAAAAAAGGAGAGAGCTATTTACAAAAGCCATGAGGTTAAGGAAATGTTATTCCCTGAAGCCTTACTTGTTCATCAATTGCCTTCTTTCAT
Organism: Ampelocalamus luodianensis; assembly: GCA_036346255.1. Taxonomy (NCBI): domain Eukaryota; kingdom Viridiplantae; phylum Streptophyta; class Magnoliopsida; order Poales; family Poaceae; genus Ampelocalamus; species Ampelocalamus luodianensis. The sequence goes on along the minus strand of CM070635.1, from coordinate 10,194,415 downwards.
GTAGTCGAGTTCTCCTGATTTTAGGATGTTCTCATGTAGCGTGAATGTGGTCACCCTAGTCATTGGTGCGACAATCGCATAAGCTGTCTTGAAGATTCTTCTCATGGAAGTATATCTCCCGGCTTGTCTGATGACGTCTTCAAAGTTGCTGTTGAAGAACACCATGGTGAGATCATGGCTGGAACATTCCTTCACTGCCGCCAGAAGTCTCTTTTGCGACCATATCAGTAGAAGTCCCTCCTGAACTGTCGGCCTTCTAAGAGGGTGGTGTCGATGGCAAGCTGGGCTTTGTCTTGCTGACACATTCTGCTCAGGGATGTAATAAGAGATTACGCCACTGGTGAACTGAGACCTGGTACTCGGGTTTTGTCCTGTAAGACCATAGTCCTATGTAATCCTTTATCTGGCATAACATCTCCGTTATTCTAAATTCCTTATTTTGAAATACACGCTTATTCCTCGTGAACCATAATGTATGAGCACAAGCTGCGAAGCATATGGGCCATATTTCTCAGCAACTTAATGGTTTAGTTGAAACTTTTTCCACAAATTCGAACACGTCTTGGGAGGAGTTGGCATTTGTGTCGCTAGTCCAAGCATTTTCCATAGATGATCCGCTGCTTTACAGTGGAGAATGATATGATCAATTGTTTCAATTGTCGGACAAGTGTCACAATTAGGATCCATTGTCTAGTGCTTCTTTACCATGTTGTCTTTGGTGTTAAGCTTCCCCCGAAAAGTTAGCCATAAAAATATTCTGTATCTGTGTGGAATTGAGCTGTGCCAGACATAGTCTGATGGTTTCCAATTGAGACAATGAAAGGATAGGATTCTGTATACTTCTAAAGTTTTTATGTTTGACAAAGTTGATGCTATGACTCTTTTATCCGGAGTCCCATTCGTGGGTTGATATTCCGACAGAGTGAAATAAAGCCTGATTTTCCAAAAGTGCTTGGTGAGACAAGACTGGGTGTAGAGAGACCTTTCATTCATTATCCACGAACTGTGAGCTGACTGCGCAATTCGGATTAGTTGCAAATGTAAACAACATTGGAAATCATAGGTACAGTCTTCCTGCGGAGGTCCAAAGGTCCTTCCAGAACGAAGTAGTCTTTCCACCGCCGATTATAACCTTTGTCATTTGTGTAGTTGTCTGAATAGCACCCGCTAACAATTTCCAAACCGCTGTGTCACCATGTCGGGACTGAATAGGAATGTGGTTTTGAATATAACTACAGCTTAGCTGTGGGGACCCCGGAGTTATCTCCATAAGACCGAGACTGATCAAAGCCTTAGGGACATAACTCTAGATCTCCCGTGAATGGATTCCAACTTAACTCCATCCAAATGAGGGGCTTAACTCAATCTAGAGCCCCGACGATCATGTGCGCCGCTCCTCTGCGAGCACTACATGATTGCCGGTTCTCCAACAAGTCAAGCGCTACACTTAGTGAGTTAAATCGGAAACCATGAACAGCGAGTATGACTTATATTAGCTCCCAAGATCAGCGACCAATATAACCATACCCTCATTCAACGTTGATCACATCCATACAACATTCATACATAAATAGTTCTAAAGACAAACACATAGTTCCAAGTTTACAACTAATACAAGTGGCCCACCGGCCAAATTTAAAAGAGAGTATTAAGTAGCAGCGGAAACACATAAATAGACCAAAAGACCAGCAATGGTATGCCCCATAACCCATCGGCAACCAACTGGGAGTTAGATGATAGCAACTACTCATCGGTGTCGCCTAAATCGACAACGACAAGCTCGTCGGTTTCAATATCCTCCTCACCTGTAAAAGCCAGCAAACACCTGGCTGAGTACAAAGAGTACTCGCAAGTCTTACACAAAGAAAAATAGTTATGCATAAGGTCATTCAAAGGAAGGGCTCATATTGGCTTAATTTTGCGAAAGAGACGCAATACTGAACCACCTACACATACTAGTTTTTCAAGTGCCATTTCAAAATCAGATTTGAAGTAGAAGTAAAGCATGTGAATAAGTAATGAATTCAATAACAAATGAATCATACCGACAACAAAGTGGCGGTCCACTTTGATACAACAACAAGCATGAACATCCCATTCATGTCGATACCAAGTTATAACCACAATTTTAATTCCAAGTCTAACAATAGTAACTCCCGAACTCAAGCGGTTGTCCATAACCGCGGACACGGCTATTCGAATAGATTTATACCTGCAGGTGTACTACTTACCCACACGACTTGATTAGCCCGTAAGCCTCCAGATGCCTCCGAATATAGCATACTTCCTATGGTATGCCGGCCGGGTAAATCAAGATACGGTCGTTTTTAGCAAGAAGATCCCATTGAGCCAAGTCCCTCAACCCATGGCTCCTAGGAAACACAAGACGTTAACGCCTCCATCCTATATATCCTAGGAAACACAAGACGTTAACGCCCCCATCCTATCGGCCCAAAGGAACACGGGATTTCACGGTCCCATGCCCTTACAATTTCACCACCGTGGGACTCAACACAATAAAACCTTCCCCCTACTTAACCGTACGGCTCCCAAACCCGCGTGTGATAGCACGAATGTACTTGAATCAACGACGTTACCAAAGTTCGGTCCTTAATTGTCCAGACAAGTCCAACCCCATACCCAATTCTCGTGCACGAAGGCACCATCACTAACCAACACTTGTCCAGACCAAAAGCTCATTTAAAAATGACAAGATTTAACTTAGAAAACAGATTTGAAGATCTGAAACGAAAGTATAATGAGAGTTGTGTTTATCCCATAATTGTCGGGCTATTCCCGACAATCGAGCTACCGGTTCTAGACTTGCATGGCTAAGCAACTTGAACAACAGTATTTCAAACATCCTATCATAATTATTTCAGTACTGGGGTAATTCATGGATAGCCACAATGACAAGATAATAGGATGTGTCTAACTACTCATCACAAAAATAGCGACATTATAGAACTACCATGCAAGCAATTATCATTGCATCTACCCTAACAAAATTGGGATCAAATATGATGCAAGAAAGAAAGTTCAAAGGATGCTTGCCTTGCTGGTAGGCTAATTGCTCTCCCTCAGTAGCGTAAGAGTCAATATCAATGAGCTCGGAATCTATATAAATACAATACCGAATAAACATCGAGAAATACTCCAAAAATCAAGATGCTTAAAAATGCATGATTTTTCTACAGTAGCTAAGTCATGATTTTAAATGATTTTTGGTGAAATAATTATTTCATTTTGATTTAGTATATGAAAGTTATGGTGGTTTGAATTTCAGATTTCAATATGCCTTCCTTTATGTAATTTAATTATGAGGTGAAATTTTGTAGAGCAGTGGTGAGTACAAGGATTACATGGATAAAAGGGCAATATTATTACAAGTTCAAAACAATTGAGTTTGCTTCAATTGGAGTTTTCTTGATTTAGTTATTGATTTTCAAAGTTATCAGCCTTTTTCTTTTATAACTAAAATAGTGTTTATAGCTCATTTTCCGAAATAATGCTCTCTGTTACAGCGACATGTTTGAAACTAATTTTAACATAAAGTTCATTAAATAAGAAAATTATCAGAAGTGGTTGCACTCATTTTGGAGTTAAAATGATTTAGTTCTGCATTTTAGAAGTTAATACCAATTCTCAGTGTACAAATTAACATTCTTCGAATTTCATAAAGTATTTGCAACTTTTCCTACCGGACCACGCGCTAGCTGCGGTGGCTGACATGCGGGACCAGAAATAGTGCCATTTCCTTATTAACTCAGATTTTAAAATCCGAACTGACATGTGGGTCCCGTCCGTCAGAGGCTCGGTCCACGAGACTTGGTCTACCGACACACGCGCACGGTGCACGGCTTAAAGACTAGGCCCACTGGTCAGTCACTCTTTGCTAAGATTTAATCCCGCCATTTTCTGTGCTCGGGGCCCACGTGTAAGTGACCCATTACTACGGCTAAGACAGTAATTAAATGCTAACCCAATCATTAGACATTAATGACCGTCATTTGCCGTAAACGGACAGCTACAGTAGCTGCCCGCGTACGACAATGCGCCCGCGAGGTTGCCCGGCGGTTCGCCGGTGCTACGCGCCACGGCGGAGCCGGCCAAGACCCGTGATAGCTTCACAATAGTGCTACGCGTCTTTGAGAGGTGATGGCGAGGTCTGGGGTGCCCTACACCGTCGGCTAGCCAGAGCTAAGCGGCGGCGGTGCTACGGCAAAAGTGCATGCAGCAAAAAGAAGCTCCGCAATGACATACTGCGAGTGCCCGTGGTCCTAAGGACTATGAGTGAGTTACCTGGGCGAAGAATGATGCTCGAGGAAGCTCAGAACCGCTGGGGCTGCGTCGGCACCGGAGAAGTAAATGGTGATGATATGGTTTCACGTGGACAGGATACTGGAAGCAAAACTAAAACAAATGAATGCTCGGGATGGCTCTAAGATCCTGCAAGGATGCTGTAATAGCAAGGAATCGACATAAGCCTTACAGAATCAAAGTGGGAGATGAAAGGTTTGTTCTTCGACCGAAAGCCCAATTTCTTCAAATCCACAAGTCTGTCCTCGCATTGTTGAAATAAGTTTAGGGTTATCATAACCATGCTATAAGGCACTATATGACGCGAAAGAAAGTCCAAGTACCTCACCGAGACGAGGATGGCAAGAAGATGTCCCAGTGCGTGCTCGGGCGTGAACTAGAGCACGAAGGTGAACCAGAGGCTACAAGCAAGAACAAGAGTCGAGCTTAGCAAAATGGAAAAGGCATGGAACAAAGAAAGAATGGCATCCCCTGGGAGTTTACTGCGTGGGGAGCAAGAACGAGCTTCCCTCTCCTCGGTCAACAGAGGAGAAGTGAGGGAGAAGGAGGGGGTGCAGGGGGTGTTATGCCCGGGAAGAAGACGGAGTGGAGGCGGCGTGAAGCGAAGAAGCTCTAGGAGTGGTGGATGGAGGCGGTGGATTGACGGCGTCACCAGCGCGAAGAGATTCGCGGCGCGTGCGCGTGCGCGCTCGAGCGAGCTCATCGCGAGGAGGAAGACGACCCTGACATGCGGACCCAGTGTGGCAGTGACTCGGCGAGGTGAGATTAAGTGATTTTTGATCGGCCGTTGGATTGTGAATGGACGGACCAGATCAGAGAGGGGTTCGGACAGGTCAACAGGGTGATGAGATCTGGATCGTTGATCCTTGATCCGACAGCCGCATGCGAAGGTGCGATTAGGCGGTTGGGCTAAGTCGGTTCACGAGTCGGGCTCGAGCCCAAGGAATAGTGCGGCCGGTTTGGGCGGTGTTTTGACCAGATTTTAATTGTTTCCACCACTTTGACCAGTGGCTTAAAAATAGGAATAAAATTCCTAAAATCATGAAATAATTTGTGGGGCTTCCTGGGACAACCTAGTGTCCATAAAAATTATTGAACCCTACTATTCATGATATATTTTGCGACATATAAATTCAAACTTAGATTAGATCTTTTAATAGTGTTTGAATTTTCTTAGGGTTCAAACCAGTCCAAAAATTTGGGAAAAATTATATTAATTCATGATAATTAATATAGTATTTGAATAAATTATTGCCAAAGGATCTTCAGTAGCATTTATTTCAGTTTGGAGTTTGGAGTTCAATGTAAAGTAGATGTTTCAATTGTATTTTCAGATTTTCCAAGTACAATATGTAATTCAAAGTTTCAAAACATGATGCATGATAATGAGATGCATAATTAACCTCTTTATTAAATTTGGGGATGTGACAAACCTCTCCCCTTACAAAAGATCTCGACCCCGAGATCGATAGGGCGGAAGTTGGATAGAAGGTTCTAAAAGAAAACAAAACATCTGTTGTCTTGATTTCCTTCAAAGATAGTGCCAAGATATCTTCGTAAGGTTACAAGGAATGTCTATTACATATTTTCTTCCCATTGCTTTGTTTAAACTTTCCTTTCTTGATTCGAAGACACTTCAAGTAGAAAGAAAAAGATCTGGATAGCTAGCTCGCACTTGATCTTCACGCTCCCATGTCGCTTCATCTTCAGTGTGGTTGCTCCACTGATCCTTGATGAATTTGATATTGCGATTTCGCGTCTTGCGCTCTTTCTCCTCAAGAATGCGAATCGGGTGTTCCCGATAAGAAAGATCAGGTTGGAGGTCAAGTTCTTCTAGCTCAGAAGCTTCGGTGGGGACACGAAGACACTTTCTTAGTTTTGAAACATGGAAAACATCATGCACTTCCGCAAGCGATGGCGGCAATTCAATTTGATAAGCCACTGGTCCCAACTTTGCTAGAACTCGGAAAGGTCCGATGTAGCGAGGTGCCAATTTGCCTTTGACTTGGAAACGATGTGTTCCTTTCATTGGAGAAACCTTAAGATAGACATGATCATCCACTTGAAAACTCAATTCGCGGCGACGACGGTCGGCATAGGATTTTTGACGAGATTGAGCCGTCCGGAGTCGTTCACGAATGACCCGATCTTGTTCTTCCGCATCTTCTACCAAGGTTGGACCATAAAATGGCCTCTCCCCGGCTTCGGACCAGTTCAAGGGCGTCCTACAAGCTCTTCCATACAAGGCCTCAAAGGGGGACATTCGAATGCTCGATTGGAAGCTATTGTTGTAGGAGAACTCCGCAAACGGTAAACATTTATCCCAGTTCTTGCTATAGGACAGTACACAAGCTCGGAGAAGGTCTTCTAAAATTTGATTCACTCTTTTCGTTTGTCCATCTGTTTGCAGGTGGTACACGGAGCTGAAAGATAAATTGGTCCCCATCGCTTGGTGCAAGCACTTCTAGAAGTGAGAGGTAAACTGGGGACCCCTATCAGAAATGATCACTTTTGGTACACCATGGAGACAAACAATCCTGGAGATGTACAACTCTGCTAGCTTGGCCCCGGTGTAAGTGGTCTGGACGGGAATAAAATGGGCATCCTTTGTCAGACGATCAACAATTACCCATATGGAATCGGACCCAGCTTGAGTCTTTGGAAGGCCGGTGATAAAATCCATGCCAACTTCTTCCCATTTCCACTTGGGAATGGGCAGGGGTTGTAGAGTACCTCCGGCTTCAAATGCTCAGTTTTGACTCTTTGGCATACATCACACCTGGCCACAAATTGAGCGATTTGCCGCTTCATTCGGCTCCACCATAACCGCTTCTTAAGATCTTGGTACATCTTGGTGCTACCAGGATGGATAGAAAATTTAGAGTCATGAGCCTCTATGAGAATGAGTTCTCTCAAAAGGCACCACCAACCGGTTTTCGTACAACAGAGTACCCTGTGCATCTTCTTGGAAACCTTTGGCCTTGCCTTTCTTCAATGCTTCCCGGATTTGAGCGACTTCCAAGTCAGTCTTCTGGGCTTCCCTAATCTGGTCTTCGAGTGTAAAATTCACACTAAGGGCAGCGAGAGAACCTTCTTCAATTATCTCCTGGTGCAGACGTTGCATCGCAACACACAAGCCTGCCGAAATGGGAGTTACCGATAAACAGCAGACCGAGACTTTCTGCTTAGGGCATCGGCTACCACATTCGCTTTCCCTGGATGATAATGGAGTCCAAAATCATAATCCTTGATCAACTCAAGCCATCTTCTTTGCCTCAAATTCAGATCGGCTTGGGTGAAGATATATTTAAGACTCTTGTGATCGGTGTAGATTTCGCAACGATTACCGATGAGATAATGTCGCCAAATCTTGAGAGCATGAACAACCGCTGCGAGTTCCAAATCATGAGTGGGATAATTCAACTCATGAGGTCTCAATCGCCTTGATGCATAAGCCACCACTCGGCCCTCTTGCATAAGCACACCGAGCCCATGGCGAGATGCATCACAAGTCAAAGTTCTTGTGAATGTCCCTTTGGTCAGCATTCCTTTAGGATCTAAAACTCTCCTCACATTCAAAGAGAACTGCATCTTGTAATGCTTAACCAACCACCGGTCCTAGCATCACAAATCAAATAAATCGATCAAAGTACTCTTACACACCTCGTGACATCAACTCCATTCAAAACATAGAGTCCAAACATTACACTACAAACGGGAAATAGTAACAATATTACGATACCACAAGATACAAATAACAACAAAAGACAATGGAGCTTAAGATGGCTATAAACAAAGCCAATCGCGTGCTTTCAACCCACAAGGCATCCGACACCGCCTTTACCCACGGCGACAAAGACACCTAAAAGGCTCACCTCCTCAACAAAAACATCAAGCAAAGCACCCGAGTACAAAGATTGTCTTTGTACCCGCAAGACCGACGTGTGAACTAGCGCACTGCTCATATGCTACATGCTTATTTGGTGGAGGTCATATGTTTCATTTGCATAAAGCCGCCATTTGCAATAGGGTAATACATTTGAAGGCAAGTTTGCAATTCATTTTTAATTGAAATAACAAAGATGCGGATATTAATAACAAAAGCGAAAGATAAAACAACCTAGAAGTGACTATCCCAATAGTCACCATTAACAATAGCACGAATCCCGCATTCGCACCACCCATCAAGTTTTAATTTAAATGTTGTAGTCTAGTTCTTGGGGGCGATCCGAGCGTGTCCATAACCTAGGACGAGGCTATTCGAATAGTTTTAACCCTGCAGGGTGTACCAATGTACCCACACTCTGCATCGCCTTTAAGCCAAAACACACTTCCAAGGTATGCCGGCACGGCTAAGTCCTACGAGACTTTTTCCAATATTGTGTATTAACTACGAGCCGCCGTATGGATAGAAACCCATACGCTTACATGGTAAAGCCGAAAAGACAACTACCCACTCGTGATAAAGCTTTTAGGACAACTACCATGCTCCCACCTCCGTCCCTCCCGCGACCTCCTGCGACCCTGAGCCAATACACGCCAAAGTACTAGGTCAAGAGAGGTCCCATATACTCTAGTGTGTTAGCACGCAAAATGCTCAAGACGGTGGCGCAAGTAACTCGGTCCTTAATCGACTGGGCACCTTTCCACCACACCCAATGATCACACCGCCTTACCATTGTGCCCAAGTCTAAATCATTTTTGTTTTCATTTTTGTTTTTAATTTTGCAATTAAACATAGCAAAAATGCTAAAACATAAAGCTATAGAAATTTTGTGTGATCAAGGTTACCGACTAAAGTCGATAATCGCCAGCTCTACCGATAGCTAAGCATGTCTAAGCAAGTTGACCGGATCTACTAAGTGACAAGAGATCATCCAATGATCTCTAATCACAAAGAAATAACCTAAGCTCAGTAGTAGAGATCAATATTTTGTCTACAGGATATGCAATACGATTTAACTAATCAATTTAACACAAATTAAGCAATGCATACATACAAATTGAAACAAAATATTAATCTTTAAAATACTCGATTAATCATGATCAAACCGCTTGCCTGGTCATTGTTGCTCAATATGGTGCGAGGATCGCCTCGTGGTTGCCGCAAATATCGAAGCCTAACGATCGAACAAAACAAAGAATAAGAAACGAATAACACCGCAAAACTCAAACATCAAAATACAAACACCAATATATACACCAAGGCTAGACTATCACAAAGAATGACAAATAATTGCTACGAGACCCATCCACTCATTTGCTAGGTTAACCACAAAATCAAACTCCTAACATGCTTTAAACTTTGGACAAGCTTTGATGGTGATTGTATGCACATCTATTATTTAATCATCAAGTTAACACATCAAAATCAGCTAGCTATACTAAAACCACTATTGACAGTGAGAGCACAAAATCTACAAGAAGCTATTGAAAGCATAACTAGCCAAGTATCCAACTAAGAAATGCTAAACAAAAATCTTCTACCTAAGATAGGATGCTAAGGATGCTCACTATTCATACCCTAAGCATCACACCTAGATTTTGCAAGGCTAACAAGTTTCAACATTTGGCCACTACCCAAATCTTATAACACCGACAACTCAAAAGTACAGAGGCAAATAAAATGAGCAACTAACTATCCCTATGATCAAGCATGGCAAATGTGCTTAGAAACTTAAAGATACCAACTAAATGATTTCATGCTAACCACCACAACAAAAGGAGACATCAAGTTTAACAAAACCTAATAGCAAGCATGATACAAATTTTCAGACATCGACAACAAATAAAACCGACAACAGAGAAAAGATACAGAGAAACTTGCACTAAAATACTTTCAAACCTCAATTACTAACTTTGATCATGCATGAGAGTGAACTAAAGAACAATCATAAGCATGATTAGCAGCTAACTAATTGGTTTTGAAGGAGTGGGCCCCATCATTGCATGCAGAGGATCACAACCAAAAAACGAGGATCTCGCGGCTCGACTGGATTCGCCGCCGCGGTGGAGTGGCGGCGAGGGTCAGGCGACGCCAAAATGGGTCGCCGAGTTTGCTGAAGCTAAGGATGGTCGGGAAGCCGGAGATGTACTGGGTGGCGCAATGACGAGCACCGCGCCGGCAGTGGGGTGACAAGGTGCGGCTGTACTGAGAGGTAAACAATGAAAGTTAGCGCCAAGATGAGCATTAGTGAGTTACTAGAACTCACTGCACGACGCTGAGCTCAAGAGGTCAGCGGAGATGGCGGCGGCGAGAGCCCACGGCGCAAAGGCGATTAACGGCGATGTGGAGCCCGGGTGAACGAGAGGACACGAGTGAGTGGAGAAGAAAGGTGGAGACTGGTGGTGCTCACCGAGCGAAGAATTGAGCCGAGCTCACCGGAGAAGATGCGGCGGTGGAAAAGGCGGTTTCGCCGGACTTGGAGAAGAAAGTCCACGCGCAGCTCCACGCACGATGAATCCTGAAATTCCTTGAGGGGTTTACTCCCGGGATGTGGAACACGCCGTGACGCGCGGCGATGACCGAGCCCACCGGAGCGCTGAAATGCTCGGGGCGTCGCGGCGACGCCACGGCTCCCGGAGCTCTGTGGAGAAGAAAGGCAATGGAGACGAAACGAGGTAGGGAAACCTCGATGGCTTTTGTAGGAGCAAAGGCGGAGGCGGCGAGGTGAGGCGGTGGGCGGTGAAAAGACCGGTGAAGCTAGGTGGCGGCTGCAGGCATGCGGCGGCCGAGCGCGAGCGCGGCGGCGGTGCGCTGAGTCGGCGAGGCGACGTGGCGAGGATGACCTGCAGGTGGGTCCGCCTTGTCGCCGACAAACAGCAGAACGGCGCGAGCCCGAGTTAGACTTCGATCAATATCGCGCCACCGCTGGATCTAAAACGGACGGTGAGATTAGTGTATGCATTCGACAGTCGGTTGCATGCGCGCGACGTGGATCGCTCGATTTGCATCGGACGGTCACGATCGATTGGACTCGGCGATACGCTTAGTTGACGCGACCGAGCCAAGTGGTGCGAAGTCGGACTCGAGCCGAGGTTGGGTCCGAGCCCGAGGAATGTTGATTTCGTGGATTTGATTTACAAGACAGAGAAGGTTTGGGGAATTTTAGAGGTAGCTCCTGAGCTCCAAAATTTCAGAAATTTTTATGGTAGCTACTAGGGACAGAGGACAACCTTGTATAATTTTTCTAGAACTTTTATGCACTGCATTGTTCTAGAGAAAATTCACAAGCTGCTGTCCAGGAGTTTGACCAGATTTCAAACAGAGTTGACTTGGCCATTTGAAATAGCAAACAAAATCTAAAATTGTGAAATAATTCAGGAGGTAGATAGGATGATCAAGATGCTAGGAAAATAGTTTCAGAGGATGATCACAAGTTTGAAGGCTAAGAATCTGATAACAACAATTTCCAATCACAAGAATTAAATTCTACAAATTGAAATTGCTAGAAAATTGTAGAAACTTTCAAATGATTTGAAGAGACAACAAAAGTTTTTATTTCTCCTCAAAATTTTACATTTGAAATACAAACCCTAAGTTAGGGCTGTTACAAATCTCCCCTTACAAGAATCTCGCCCGAGATTCTCGATCCTCGGAGAAGAAGGATGGGTAATCTGCTGGAGACGATCTTCCGCTCCCAAGTGGCTTCATCCTCTGAGTGGTTCGACCACTGAACTTTAAGGAACTTGATCACACGGTTCCTTGTTCTGCGTTCAGCTTCTTCGAGGATACGAACGGACGCCACGATAAGACGCAGATCTTCTCGCACATCGATATTTTCCAATGGTGTTTCTCCACAGAACACGAAGGCACTTCTTCAATTGCGTCGTGGAACACATCATGCACCCCTTCAAGTGTAGCCGCAACTCCAAGCGGTATGCAACGGCTCCACTTTCTGATGATGCGATATGGCGACATATCGAGGAGCCGCTTGTTCTCGACACCAAACGACGATGTCCCTTCGTGAGGCGAGACTTTGAGATACACAAAGTCATTGGGCTGGAAACTCACCACGGCGACGCCGACCGCATAGCTCTTCGCTCGATCGAGCTACGCGCAAGTGCTCACGAATCAATCGCACTTGACTTTCCGCTCATTGATCGAATCGGCCAAAGAACTACCTTTCACCGTTTACGACGGTTCAATGGTGTTCGCAGCGCCGCCCATACAAAGCCTCAAACGGTGCCATACCGAGACTAGCCTCGAAGTCGTTGTTGTAGGAGAACTCGGCAAGCGGTAGGCACTTCTCCCAATTCTTTCCATAGGAAAGAACACAAGCACTGAGCATATCTTCTAGCACTGATTAACGCGCCCGTCGACCATCGACCGAGGATGATAGGTCGAAATAACGAAAGACGGTACCCATGGCCTCCCGCAGTCGTGCCAAAATCGGAAGTGAAAAGAGAGCCACGATCCGACACTATCGTCGTGGCACACCATGCGCATTTACAATGCGGGATATGTAAAGATCGCTAGTTGATTCACATCAATCTTCGATCGCGATCGAAGGAAATGGGCCACCGGTCCGCCCAGGGACGAGCGAGGCTGTGTGAGTAGACGATGCGCCTCCATCTGCGCTGCGGGACTCGCCGCAGCGCCTTTGCCTTATGCTCTGCAACGATGGCCTTATCTACCAAGGCCTCGAAAGTCCGAGAAGTCCACAATAGATAGCTTGTCCTGCAGCCCTCTGACAAGCCATCCATAAACTTCTCTGCTTAGCCTCATCCGAGGCCACCTCACCCCGAGCATAACGAGCGGATGATTGAACTCGTGCAGTACTCGTCACGATTTGCGCCCTTGCTTGAGCGCGAGGAACTCCTTTTCTTCACTTCATCGTGCCATCCGGGATGTGGGCCCGACGAAAAGCCGACTGAACTCCTCCCACGCGACCACATGGCCCGGCCGCATGGCGAGATAGTTCTCCCACCATGAGTGTCGCGCCCTCAAGCCGGTGGGACGCAAAAGTGCCTTATCCTGCGCCGCATCGAGCTATGTTGAGCTTTCGCTCAACCATGCGCGACCAATCATCCGCATCGAGAGGGTCCTCGAGGCGGGAGAAAGTCGGCGTGGTACGCGAGGAACTCGCAAGTCCCCACGAGTCCGTGGCCGCCACCACCGCGGGAGTGGAGGTATTCCTAGCAATAACCTCCAAGATGCGCGTCTGGTCCATGCGGTTTCGCCGATCCGAGCGAGCACCTCGGCCATGGTCTGAGGAGGGAAAGCTCCTCATCATGACCACTCGCTGATCGCCACGCTGCTTCTCCGGCCATCCTGCTTACTAAGACAAGTTAACAATAGCCGAAAACACGAAGTCAATACCCACCGCAATTAACTTACTAACAAAGACAAAACAAGCACAAGACTTTTAAGTTACAAAACCAATCGACAAAGATCGACACTTAGCAAACTCATACATATCTTACCCTTATGTCCCCACAAAATTTTTAATTAACTAATTCCCTATGGTTCTCCCAAAGACTGATTCTACCTGTATTAACTATCTTTTGATAGGAAAGAGAGAAACCAAGTTTCAAAACTTAAATTAGAGTAAGATGAGAGTAGAAAGCTAAGATAGGTAAGGAATAAAATCTGAGAATCGCTCTAGGTTTTCATAAACCTTTTATGATTTGAAAATAAGACTTTCAAAATATCCTAAGGACGACTATGCTTGGTTACTACGGTCGAATGGCTCGATACCAACTTTGTGAGGACCCAGTTTATTTGGCTTGTAATGCTTAACCAACCACCGGTCCTAGCATCACAAATCAAATAAATCGATCCTCGAGATACGTATACTTCCTGAAAGCATATACACACTCGTTACAAAATTAGACATCAACTCCATTCAAAACATAGAGTCCAAACATTACACTACAAACGGAAGATAAACAAATAGTAACAATATTACGCATAATGGCCGATCGACCACAAGATACACAAATAACAACAAGAAAAGACAATGAAGCAAAAGTGCCATAAGATGGCTATAAACAAAGCCAATCGCGTGCCTTCAACCCACAAGGCATCCGACCGACCGCCAAGACTAGTCGTCACCCACGGCGACAAAGATACTCACGTAGTGAGGCCCCGAGGCTCACCTTCTTCCTCCGCAACAAAAACATCAAGCAAAGCACCGAGTACAAAGATTGTCTTTGTACCCGCAAGACTCGACGTGTGAACCAGCAGACTGTTCATATGCTACATGCAGGCTTATTTGGTGGAGGTCATATGTTTCATTTGCATAAAGCCAGTTTTCATTTGCAATAGGGTAATACAGTTTGAAGGCAAGTTTGCAATTCATTTTTAATTGAAATAACAGTACGGATATTAATAACAAAAGCGAAAGATAAAACAACCTAGAAGTGACTATCCCAATAGTCACCACAACAATAGCACGAATCCCAGATTCGTACCACCCATCAAGTTTTAATTTAAATGTTGTAGTCTAGTTCTTGGGGGGCGTATCCGAGCGTGTCCATAACCTAGGACGAGGCTATTCGAATAGTTTTAACCCTGCAGGGGTGTACCAATGTACCCACACTTCAGACCGCCTTTAAGCCAAAACACACTTAAGGTATGTTTGTACGGCTAAGTCCTACGAGACTTTTTCCAATATTGTGTATTAACTACGAGCCGCTCGTATGGATAGAAACCCATACGCTTACATGGTAAAGCCGAAAGACAACTACCCACTCGGGATAAAGCTTTTCTGACAACTACCATGCTCCCACCTCCGTCCCTCCTGCGACCTCCTGCGACCGGAGCCAATACACGCCAAAGTACTAGGTCAAGAGAGGTCCCATATACTCTAGTGTGGTTAGCACGCAAAATGCTCAAGACGGTGGCGCAAGTAACTCGGTCCTTAAGCGACTGCACCTTTCGATCACACCCAATGATCACACCAGTCTTACCATTGTGCCCAAGTCTAAATCATTTTGTTTTCATTTTGTTTTTAATTTTGCAATTAAACATAGCAAAAATGCTAAAACATAAAGCTATAGAAATTTTGTGTGATCAAGGTTACCGACTAAAGTCGATAATCGCCCAGTTCTACCGATAGCTAAGCATGTCTAAGCAAGTTGACCCGGATCTACTAAGTGACAAGAGATCATCCAACGATCTCTAATCACAGCAAATAACCTAAGCTCGGTAGTAGAGATCAATATTTTGTCTACAGGATATGCAACTCACGATTTAACTAATCAATTTAACACAAATTAAGCAATGCATACATACAATGAAACAAAATATTAATCTTTAAAATATCGGGATTAATCATGATCAAACCGCTTGTTCGTTCATTGCTGCTCAATATGGTGCGAGGATCGCCCGTGGTTGCCGCAAATATCGAAGCCTAACGATCGAACAAAGCAAATAATAAGAACGAATAACACCGGCAAAACTCAAACATCAAAATACAAACACCAATATATACACCAAGGCTAGACTATCACAAAGAATGACAAATAATTGCTACAGAGACCCATCCACTCATTTGCTAGGTTAACCACAAAATCAAACTCCTAACATGCTTTAAACTTTGGACAGGCTTTGATGGTGATTGTATGCACATCTATTATTTAATCATCAAGTTAACACATCAAAATCAGCTAGCTATACTAAAACCACTATTGACAGGTGAGAGCACAAAATCTACAAGAAGCTATTGAAAGCATAACTAGCCAAGTATCCAACTAAGAAATGCTAAACAAAAATCTTCTACCTAAGATAGGATGCTAAGGATGCTCAGCTATTCATACCCCTAAGCATCACACCTAGATTTTGCAAGGCTAACAAGTTTCAACATTTGGTCACTACCCAAATCTTATAACACTGACAACTCAAAAGTACAGAGGCAAATAAAATGAGCAGCTAACTATCCCTATGATCAAGCATGGCAACAGAAGCTTAGAAACTTAAAGATACCAACTAAATGATTTCATGCTAACCACCACAACAAAAAGGAGACATCAAGCCGAACAAAACCTAATAGCAAGCATGATACAAATTTTCAGATTACTGACAACAGCTAAAACTGACAACAGAGAAAAGATACAGAGAAACTTGCACTAAAATACTTTCAAACCTCAATTACTAACTTTGATCATGCATGAGAGTGAACTAAAGAACAATCATAAGCATGATTAGCAGCTAACTAATTGGTTTTGAAGGAGTGGGCCCCACTGTCAGACAGAGAGGATCACAACTGAAAAAGAACAGAGGATCTCGCGGCTCGGACTGGATTCGCCGCCGCGTGGAGTGGCGGCGAGGGCGGCGACGGCCAAAATGGGTCGCCGAGTTTGCCGCTAAGGATGGTCGCGGGAAGCCGAGATGTATCGGGTGGCGCGGACGAGCACGGCGGCGCAGCGGGGTGACAAGGTGCGGCTGTACGAGAGGTAAACAATGAAAGTTAGCGCAAGATGAGCATCGATGAGTTACTAGAACTCACCGAATGACGCTGAGCTCAAGAGGTCGCGGAGATGGCCCGCGACGAGAGCCACGGCGCAAGAAGGCGATTAACGGCGGCAGGGCCTGGGTGAACGAGAGGACACGAGTGAGTGGAGAAGAAAGGTGGAGACTGTGGTGCTCACTGAGCGAAGAATTGAGCCGAGCTCACCGAGAAGATGCGGCGGTGGAAAAGGCGGTTTCGCCGGACTTGGAGAAGAAAGTCCACGCGCAGCTCCACAGCACGATGAATCCTGAAATTCCTTGAGGGGTTTACTCCCGGGATGTGGAACACGCCGACGCGCGCGGCGATGACCGAGCCCACCGAGCGGGCCGAATGCTCGAGGCGTCGCAGCGACGCCACGGCTCCCGGAGCTCGAGGGAAGAAAGGCAATGGAGACGAACGAGGTAGGAAAACCCTCGATGGCTTTTGTAGGAGCAAAGTGAGGCGCGAGGTGAGGCGGTGGGCGGTGAAAAGACCGGTGAAGCTAGGTGGCGCGTGCATGCAATGGCGGCCGGCGAGCGCTTGCGAGCGGCGGTGCGGAGCTGGCGAGGCGACGTGGCGGGATGACTGCAGTGGGTCCGCCTTGTCGGATAAAGAAGCAGAACGGCGCGAGCCCGAGTTAGACTCGATCAATATCGCGCCGACCGCTGGATCTAAAACGACTACCGAGATTAGTGTATGCATTCTGACAGTCGGTTGCATGCGCGACGTGGATCGTTCGATTTGCATCGGACGGTCACGATCGATTGGACTCGAGCGGTGCGTTTAGTTGACGCGACCGAGCCAAGTGAGTGCAGTCGGACTCGAGCCGCAGGTTGGGTCCGAGCCCGAGGAACGATGATTTCGTGGATTTGATTTACAAGACAGAGAAGGTTTGGGGAATTTTTAGAGGTAGCTCTGAGCTCCAAAAATTTCGAAATTTTTATGGTAGCTACTAGGGACAGAGGACAACCTTGTATAATTTTTCTAGAACTTTTATGCACTGCATTGTTCTAGAGAAAATTCACAAGCTGTTGTCCAGGAGTTTGACCAGATTTCAAACAGAGTTGACTTGGCCATTTGAAATAGCAAACAAAATCTAAAAATTGTGAAATAATTCAGGAGGTAGATAGGATGATCAAGATGCTAGGAAAAATAGTTTCAGAGGATGATCACAAGTTTGAAGGCTAAGAATCTGATAACAACAATTTCCAATCACAAGAATTAAATTCTACAAATTGGAAATTGCTAGGGAAAATTGTAGAAACTTTCAAATGATTTGAAGAGACAACAAAAGTTTTTATTTCTCCTCAAAATTTTACATTTGAAATACAAACCCTAAGTTAGGGCTGTTACATTTCTTTCTTTAGAAGTTGAGTCATTGGCCTCGAAATTTTGGAGAAGTTCTGGATGAATCTACGGTAGTAACCCGCAAGTCCGATAAAACTACGAATATCAGCAATGTTTCTGGGTTGTCTCCAATCAAGGACATCTTGCACTTTGCTTGGATCAACAGCAATACCGCCCTCGGATAGGACATGCCCCAGGAAACTAACTTCATGAAGCCAGAACTCGCATTTGCTGAATTTGGCATAAAGCTGATGTTGACGAAGTTTTTCTAACACAAGCCTCAAGTGTTGCTCGTGTTCTTCATCATACTTTGAGTAGATAAGGATGTCATCAATGAATAAAACAACAAACTTATCCAAATACTCCATGAAAACCGAATTCATAAGATTCATGAAGTATACCGGTGCATTCGTAAGACCAAAAGACATGACAGTGTACTCGTACAACCCGTAACGAGTAGAGAATGCTGTCTTCGGAATGTCTTCAGTTCGAACTTTAATTTGATGATAACCCAAGCGCAAATCAACCTTGGAGAATACTTGGGCTCCATTCAATTGGTCGAATAAATCATCAATCCGTGGAAGCGGATATTTATTTTTGATAGTGACTTCATTTAGCGGACGGTAGTCCACACACATCCGCAAACTCTTGTCCTTCTTTTTGACAAAGATAGCCGGGCATCCCCAAGGTGAGGAGCTCGGCCTAACAAACCCCTTGTCTTGAAGTTCTTGGAGTTGCTTCTTCTATTCTTCTAACTCATTAGGGGGCATCCGATATGGCCGTTTTGAGATTGGCGCGGTACCGGGTACGAGCTCGATGACGAACTCAACTTCTCGATCAGGAGGCATGCCTGGAAGTTCTTCGGGAAATACATCTGGATACTCACATACCACTGGCACATTCTCAATTTTAAGAGAGGTAGAGGCTTCTAAAGCATAAAGATGAGAACTGCCCACTGAAGGTGCAAAAACGACTTGACTGCCGTCTTCGCTAGTGACAGAAATAGACCATTGAGCGCAATCGATCTTTCCCTGATTTTTGGACAGCCAATCCATCCCCAAGATCACATCAATACCCGCTGATTTTATCACAATTAAGTTTGCCAAGAAGTTGATATGTTGAATTTCCACTTTTACGTCCCGGCATACTTGATCGGTTTGGAAAACCGATCCCGGCGACTGGATTTGATAAAGTGGCTGAAGTTTATGTATTTCAAATTGATTAAGTGCAGCATATTCTTCTTTGATGAATGAATGAGATGCTCCTGAATCAAATAAAACTGATGCTGGACAAGAATTAACAAGAAGGGTACCCAAAACGACGTCCGGAGCGTCGCTTGCCTCCTTGGCGGTGACGTGGTTTACTCGGCCACGTGCTGGAATCTGAGGAGGGGTAGATGCTGCCCTCGGAGGTGGTGTAGGTCGTGCCACAGCTGGTGGTGTAGGAGCTCGATAAACCTGAGGCATTCCCCGCTGCTTGGCGAGGCAATGAGAGGCATAGTGGCCAAGGCGACCACAATGAAAGCAAGTGACATTTTGCTTGAAAGTACTACTGTTTTGGGAGTTCTTACTCCCATTGACATTTTGCTTGAAAGTACTACTGTTTTGGGAGTTCTTACTCCCATTGTACCGCTGCACCGTGGGTGGAGAAGGTCGTGGAGGTGCCACAGGAGGTCTCGGTGGCACTGGGGCCTGAGAACGAGGTGTCTGAGGCGGCCCAGTCGCCGCGAGAAAACCGCCGCTAGCTGAAAACCGAGAGGCTTTCTTCCTCTTCCTGGACTCCTCTGACCACACTCTTGTGCTCCACTACAATGGCCTTGTTCACCATGTGCTTTGGAAGTTCTGAAGTCATGTACACTAAAGCCACCGCATCTCCTTAGTCAAGCGCCCATGAACCGTGGCGGCGGCGCGCATCTGTGGAGACGTCATCCGGGCATAGCGGGCCAAGGAGTTGAACTCTGAAGATACTCGATGTGATCTTCCTTCCTTGCTTCAAAGCAAGAAACTGCCGCTTGATCGACATGACCCCATCAGAATATAGGCCTCCCAAGGTCGCTCAAATTGTTCCATGATGGAACCTCTCCTTCAGTCCGCATGTCGAATAGTTATCCCACCACGCACTAGCAGCGCCTTCCACCGATAGGCGGCAAAAAAACTCTCTCAATGCCCGCACCGAGCAATGACTAGTTTCTTCTCGACATCCTCACCAATCTTCACCTCCATAGGGTCTCCTGTACCATAAAGGTGGGAGGATTTGTTCGCTGAAACTCGCCGAGACCCCACGCCGCCTCGATGTCCCCTCCCCTGGCATGCGCAGGAGCAGGAGAGGTGTTGCGAGCTATAGCCTCCAGGATCCTGGTCTGATCCATCCTGTTTCTCTCGATCTGGGCCAAGACTTCCGCCATAGTGGGTGGCGGAGGAAGCACTTCCTCAGATAAGCTGTCCCGCGGACGGTGCTGCTGAGAGGGCTCACCCCTCTCCTCGCGGGCGTAAAGTTCTGCTACAGCAGCAGAATGAGTGCCCTGGGGTGGAGTGTAACAGCCCTAACTTAGGGTTTTTATTCCAAATGTAAAATTTTGAGGAGAAATAAAAACTTTTGTTGTCTCTTCAAATCATTTGGAAGTTTTCCAAATTTTCCCTAGCAATTTCCAATTTTCTAGAAGTTAATTCTTGTGATTGGAAATTGTTGTCATCAAATTATTAGCCTTCAAACTGGTGATCATCCTCCAAAGTTATTTTTCCTATCATCTTGGTCATCCTAGCTACCTCTCTGAATTATTTCACAATTTTTAGATTTTGTTTGCTATTTCAAATGCCCAAGTCAACCCAGTTTAGAAATCTGGTCAAACCTCTGGACAGCAGCTTGTGAATTTTAGTGGGAAAAATCTAGTGCATGAAAACCCCTGGAAAAATTTCACAAGGTTGTCCTCTGTCCCTAGTAGCTACCATAACAATTTTGAAATTTTTGGAGCTCTGGAGCTACCTCTAAAAATTTCCCAAACCCTCTCTGTCTTTTAAGTCAAAAACTAAAATCATCTGTTCCTCTGCTCGGACCCAACCTCGGCTCGAGTCCGACTCGCACCGCTTGGCTCGGTCGAACCAACTAGTTGCACCGCGCGCCGATGGTATCGCCACCGTCCGATGCGGATCGAACGGTCCACGTGTGCGTATGCAACCGACTGTCCGAATGCATACATCAATCTCGACCGTCCGTTCTAGATCCAACGGCCGATGCACTCTTGATCGAGTCTAACCACTGTTCGCGCCGCACCGGACTCGATCCGCGCCGCTTATTTCCGCCGACATGTGGGCCCCACTCGCCGCCTTCGTCCTCGTCTTCTCCGCGCTCACCGAGCTCACGGCCGCTTCGTGCATGTGTGCCACGACGCTCGTCGCCTGCACGTCGTGGACGCGTGTTCCTCCGAGAATCGCCAGAGTCCATCTACCCCGTGGTCATCCATTCTTCCTCGCATTCATTCTCGCGACTTCTCGTCCATCTTTTAGCTTCGCCGAGAAAACCCGAGGCGGCACCACCACCTCACCGCTGCTCGAGCAACAAATACCCGCCCGTCGTGTTCCTCTTGCCTCGCCGCCTCCATTTTGCCCATCCCGAGCCCTCGGTGTCGATGTATCGCCGGGCGTGTTCGCTGCCTCCACCTCCGGTGATCTCGGCCCCGCGAGCTCATCTGCGTTCGTGAGTTTCTAGTTTCGCTTTTGGTCCTTTAGGATCGCAATCGACCACCGAGTCTAATCGTGACCTTGTTTCACTCTTTGGTGCTTCACCGAGGCCGCGACGCTTTCTTCTCAAGCTCGGTAAAGCGCCGCGTGTCAATTCCGGAGCCACCGCCCTCCCCATCATCAACATCGTGGGCTTATCGTTCTCGGTGTCTCCGCGATCTCGAGGAGCTCCTTCCGGCTTCGCCGCTCAGTAGCGTCATCTCCGCGCGCACCGCACCTTCTTCTCCGCCTCCGGCCGCCGTGAGCTCATCTCCGCAACCATCGGGATCCGCAACACCGCCACCGAAGTTCGCGAAGTCCTTGCGGGCCTCAGGTATCGCCGCTCGTCTTGAAACCCACTAGGTCGCGTGATCGGCCGCACGCCGCGCCGCCGCCTCTCGCGCACCCGGTAAACCACCGGTGGTAATTAATTTAGCGCTAACCTGCTTTAGCCGAGTCTCGACTTGTGGGCCTCTCTCGTGTCGCGTCTAGAAATCTTTTATCCGTCTGCTTGCACTCTGAGTCACCGCCATGTGGGTCCATAATGTCGATTAAGGATTGCGTAGGTTTCAAATCGTTTTCTCTATTGAGAAGCGTATTTTTGCCGGGCATGTGTATTAGGATTACGTTACGTTAAGCGAAGACGATTCTTAGAATACGCCTTCGACGCCACTTTCGCGGTTGGTTGTGTTGGTCGACATTTTCGCGCGGCCCCCGTCGATGTGAGGGCTAGCTGGTGTGGTGCGAAATGGGTTGAGTGCATTATAGATTTCGAAATTATTTAGTATTTCGGTTTATGTTTTCTGTTGAGTCATTAATTCAATTAAACTTGTAAAATGCATGACTAATTCAATTTTTATCCAAATTGCATGAAACCAGTCTTTGTTAATTTTCATTTTGAATGTACTATTTGCTAAAATTAGTGTCAACCTTGTCCTCTGTATCAAAAATCTGTTAATTAATTTAAATGTTGTAGAATGTAATCTCCAAATTAGAAAATGCATATCTCTTTTAATAATTGTCCAAAATCAATGAACCCAATTCGGTAACATTTCATTTTCAAGATACTAACTATTAGGTTAAGTTTTACACCTGCTTCATTCATGAAAATTGGTTTAGTAATTAACTAGTGTTTTGATGTGTATTTAGTTTAGAAAATTCTTGGGAAATTCATAATAACTTAAAGGAATTGTTCCTGTTTCTAAAATTTTGTTATATCATGCTTAGGTCTTGTGTGAGTTTTGGCATGTTTTGTTGTTGTGGTATGTTGGAGTTTGCGGTGTTATCCGTTCTTATTCATTGCTTTGTTCAATCGTTAGATTCGATATTTGCGGCAACCCCGAGAACGATCCTCCGCAACATATTGAGCAACAATAACTGAACAAGCGGTTTGATCATGTTTATCCCAAGATTTTAAAGTCTAATATTTTGTTTCAACTACATGTATGCATCGCTTAATTTGTGTTAAATTGATTAGTTAAATCCGTAGATGCATATCCTGTAGTCAAAATATTGATCTCTACTACCCGAGCCTAGGTTATTTGTTGTGATTAGAGATCATTGGATGATCTCTTGTCACTTAGTAGATCCGGTCAACTTGCTTAGACATGCTTAGCTATCGGTAGAATCAAGCGGTTATCGACTTTAGTCGGTAACCTTGATCACACAAAATTTACTACAACTTTATGTTTCAAAGATTTCTGCTATGTTTAATTGCAAAACTAAAAATGAAAACAAAAATGATTTGGACGCGCACAATGGTAAGATTGGTGTGATCTTTTGGGTGTATTCGAAAGGTGCCCGTCAATTAAGGACCGAACATCTTGTGAGTGAATTTTTATCCAGCATTTCGTGCTAACCACACTAGAGGGTATGGGACCTCTCTTGACCTAGTACTTTGGCGTGTATTGGTCCCGGTCGCAGGAGGTCGCAGGAGGGATGGAGGTGGGAGCATGGTAGTTGTCCAAAAGCTTTATCCCGAGTGGGTAGTTGTCTTTTCGGCTTTACCATGTAAGCGTATGGGTTTCTATCCATACGAGCGCACGGGTCGATACACAATATTGGAAAAAGTCTCGTAGGACTTAGTCATGCAAAGATACCTTCGAAGTGTGCTTTGGCTTAAAGGCGATGCAGGAGTGGGGTACAGTGGTACACCCTGCAGGTTAAAACTATTCGAATAGCCTCGCCCTAGGTGATGGACACGCTTGGGTAAGCTTTTCAAGAGTTAGACTACAACATTTAAATTAAAACTTGATGGGTGGTACGAATGCGGGATTCGTGCTATTGTTGTGGTGACTATGGGGATAGTCACTTCTAGGTTGTTTATCTTTCGCTTTTGTTATTATTATCTTTACTGGTTATTTCAATCTTAAAATGAATTGCAAACTTGCTTTTAAACTGTATCATTATTGCAAAGAAAGTTGGCTTTATGCAAATGAAACATATGACCTCCACCAAATAAGCCTGCATGTAGCATATGAACAGGTCTGCTAGTTCACACGTCAGTCTTGCGGGTACAAAGACAATCTTTGTACTCGGTGCTTTGCTTAATGTTTTTGTTGCAGAGGAAGAAGGTGAGCCTCGGGGCCTCACTTCGTGAGTCTGTCTTTGTCGCCGTGGGTGACGACTAGGCTTGGCGGTCCGGTCAGATGCCTTGTGGGTTGGAGGCACACTGATTGGCTTTGTTTATAGCCATCTTATGGCACTTTTGCTTCCGCTGTCGTTCTTGTTTATTTGTGTATCATGGCCTGTCGGCCTTTGTCTGTAATAACTATACTATTTGTTTATCTTCCGTTTGGTAGTGATGTGTTTGGTCTCTATGTGTGGGATGGAGTTGATGTCTAATTTTGTACCGAGGTGTGTATACTGCTTTCTGGGAAGTATACATATCTCGAGGATCAGTTTATTTGATCTGTGATGCTAGGACCAGGTGGTTGGTTAAGCATTACAAACCAAATAAACTGGGGTCCTCACAAAGTTGGTATCAGAGCCATTCTGACCGTAGTAACCCAAGCATAGTCGTCCTTAGGATATTTTGAAAGTCTTATTTTCAAGTCATAAAAAGGTTTATAAAAACCTAGGCAGATTCTCAGATTTTATTCCTTACCTATCTTAGCTTTCTACTCTCATCTTACTCTAATTTAAGTTTTGAAACTTGGTTTTTCTCTTCACCTTTCAAAAGATAGTTACTACCGGTGGAATTAGTTTGGGGAGAACCATGAAGTTTAATCCAACTAAAACTTGTGGGGATAATAGGGTAAGATGTAAAGGGAGTAGTTATGTGTCTGATTTTTGCTGGTCGAACTTTATCTGCGCTTTGTGTTTGTTTCTCGATTGCTTTCATGAATTTTGGGCTTTCTTGCTCTTAAATTTGTTGCTAACTTGTCTTAGTAAAACAGATGGCCGGAGAACGCGTGGCGGTCAGTGGTGGTCATGATGAGGAGCTTCCTCCTCCTCAGACCACGGTGAGGTGCTCGCTCGATCGAGCGAAACCGCATGGACCGACGCGCATCTTGGAGGTTATTGCTAGGAATACCTCCACTCGCCGGTGGTGGCGCCACCGACTCGCGGGGACTTGCGAGTTCCTCCGCACGCACCGCCGACTTACTCCCGCTCGAGGACCCTCTCGATGCGGATGATTGGTCTGCGCATGGTTGGCGGAAGCTCAACATAGCTCGCCCAGCGCAGATAAGGCGCTCTTCGCGTCCCACCGGCTTGAGGGCGCGGCACTCTCATGGTGGGAGAACTATCTCGCCATGCAGCCCGCGGCCATGTGGTCGCGTGGGAGGAGTTCAGACAGCTTTTACGTCGGGCCCACATCCTCGACGGCTGATGAAGTCAAGAAGAAGGAGTTCTCGCGCTCAAGCAAGGGCGCAAATGCGTGACGAGCACTGCGAGTTCAATCATTTGGCTCGTTATGCTCCAGGAGGTGGCCTCGGATGAGGCTAGCGGAGAAGTTTATGGATGGCTTGTCCGAGGAGCCGCAGGACAAGCTATCTATTGTGGACTTTTTCGACTTTCGTGCCTTGGTAGATAAGGCCATTGTTGCCGAGCATAAGGCAAAGGCGCTGGCGAGTCCCGCAGCGCAAATGGGAGGCACATCACCCCTCACACCACCTCACTGTTCTGGCCGGGCGGCACGGGCCCGTTCTTTTGCTCCACCGGCGCCGAGGCCATCCGCGCCAGCTCTTCGCCCACCGCAGGCCGTGTTTCAGCCACGTGCGCCTGCGATCCAAAGCGCAGGCGGCCTCCGCAATCCGGCGGCCGAGGTTACTTGTTTTATTTGCCACAACAAGGGCCATTATGCGAATGCTCGCCTCGAGTGTTGCAGCAGCCCCTCGTCCTAATGGAGGACGCGGGCAGGGGAGTGGTCATCCACCTGACCAGAAGATGATCCAAAAGCCCCAGGGTGCGAGCAGCGGTCGAGTCAACCACCTTTCAGCTGAGGAGGCTCAGGAGGCGCCAGATGTCGTGATTGGTACACTTCTTGTTAATTCTCGTCCTGCTGCAGTATTATTTGATTCTGGAGCATCGCATTCTTTTATTTCAAGATCATTTGCTGCTGCGAGTGGTCTTCACTGTGTTCCTTTGGGAGTTCCTTTGCTCATCCGCTCTCCGGGGTCGGAAATGAGAGCTGATCTACAGTGTCGTGATGTTCCTATCATAGCCCAAGGAGTGGGGTTTTTGGCAAACCTTATTCTGCTTCGGGCCAATGAGCCCGATGTGATTCTTGGCATGGATTGGTTGTCCCAACACTTGGGGCAAATCGATTGTGCCAGAAGATTGTCTATCTCACCACTCTTCAAAGAACAGTCGGATTTTCGCGCAGCCGGGGCCACATCTATGTGTATTAGAGGCAAAGCCACCTTGCGGTTCGTGGATGTTCCCATAGTATCGACTTTGGGGATGTCTTTCCCGAAGACTTGCTCCGGATGCCTCCGCTCGAGACACGAGTTTGTTATCGAGTTGCTGCCTGCATCGCCCGATTTCAAGGCGCCAGATCGAATGCCTCCCAATGAGCTAGAAGAATTGAAGAAGCGGCTTGGTGAGCTCCAAGCAAAGGGTTTCATCCGTCCCGCCATCTCCTTGGGGCTGTCCGGTGATCTTTGTGAAGAAGAAGGACAAGACTTTGCGCATGTGTGTTGATTACCGTCCTCTCAATGAGGTGACGGTGAAGAACAAATATCCTTTGCCCGCATTGATGATCTGTTTGATCGCTTGATCGGAGCCAGTGTTCTCAAAGATTGATTTGAGAATGGGGTATCATCAGTCGATCGATCGAGGATATTCAAGACGGCTTTCACTACTCGTTATGGGCGCATGCAGTACACCGTCATGTCCTTTGGCTTAACCAATGCTCCAGGCTTTGTTCATGAACTTAATGAATTCAGATTCATGGAGTATTTGGATAAATTTGTGGTGGTCTTTATTGATGATATTCTTATCTATTCCAAGATCAAGCGAGCATGCCGAGCATCCAAGGTTGTTTTGGGCAAATTGCGGGAGCACCACCAGATCGAAGTTCAACAAATGCGAGTTCGTTGAAGGAAGTGGCATTCTTGGGCCATGTTCTTTCACCGGAGGCATAGTCGTGGATCCCAAAGAAGGTCAAGAACGTTCTATCTTGGGGCAGCCAAGTCGACCACCGATGTGTGGAGTTTTCTTGGTTTAGCGGGCTACTACCGCGCTTTATCGAGAACTTCTCCAAAATCGCAAAGCCAATGACCGAATTGCTCAAGAAGGACAAGAAGTTTGTGTGGTCCTCTGCTTGTGATGAGAGCTTTCGTGAGCTCAAGCGGCGATTGACTTGACCCAGTCCTTACTCTTCCCGATATCCACAAGAGCTTCGATATTTATTGCGATGCCTCTCGTCGTGGACTTGGGTGTGTCCTTATGCAGAAGGCAAGGCGCTGCCTATGCATCCAGCGATTGAGACCTCACGAGCTCAATTATCCCACCCATGATTTAGAGTTGGTCTGTGGGTGCATGCACTCAAGATTTGGCGGCATTATCGATCGGTAACACGTGAGGTGTATTCCGATCACAAGAGCTTGAAATACTGCTCACCCACCCAGATCTGAACCTCGGGCAAAGGAGATGGTTGGAATTGATCAAAGATTATGACATGGGTATTCGTGATCATCCCGCAAGGCCAACGTGGTTGCCGATGCACTTAGCCGAAAGGTGTATTACAATACTGATGATCTAAGAGCAACAACCGCACTTCTTGCGAGTTTCAAATGTCTCAACTTGGGTTTGGTTGAGCATGGTTCCCTTGTTTGCCTTGGTTGTGCAACCAACCTTGGTGGATCAAGTCAAGGACAAAGACAAAGATGTCGGTGTGAACCAGGTCAAGCAGAATATCAAGGATGGGATAGCCAGGTGTTTCTCGGAAGATGAGCACGGTGTCGTATGGTTTGGGCAGCGGCTTGTGGTTCCAAAGGTCCCAGAGTTGCGGGATTTGATTCTTCAGGAGGCCCATGATTCGCCTTTGTCTATCCATCCCGGGGCCACCAAAATGTACCAAGATCTGCGTCAGAGATTCTGGTGGACTCGCATGAAGCACGAGATTGCCAGGTTCGTGGCCAGATGTGACATATGTTGTCGCGTCAAGGCCGAGCATCAGCGTCCAGCAGGTCTCCTCCAGCCCTTGCCTATACCAGAGTGGAAGTGGGATTCTGTAGGCATGGATTTTATCACTGGTCTACCCCGTACTTCTTCAGGGAAGGATGCTATCTGGGTTGTTATCGATCGATTGACGAAGGTAGCGCACTTCCGCGGTAGATTTACCACTCTCGGTGTCGATCGATTGGCGATCTCTATATCTCCGCATTGTGAGCTTGCATGGTGTGCCACGAACGATTGTGTCGATCGTGGCTCTCTTTTCACTTCTCGGCTATGGCACGATTTACGGAAGCCATGGGGACCCGTCTTTCTTTATTTCACCTATCATCCTCGGGATCGACGGTTAGATCGAGCGAGTCAACCAAGTTCTTGAAGATATGCTCCGTGCTTGTGTTCTTTCCTATGGGAAGAATTGGGAGAAGTGCCTACCGCTTGCGAAGTTCTCCTACAACAACAGCTTCCAGCTAGTCTCGGTATGGCACCGTTTGAGGCTTTGTATGGGAGGCGATGCACGAACCCCATTGATCCGGTCGAGACTGGGAGAGAGCAGTTCTTTGGCCCGATTCCATCAATGAGGCCAAAGTCAAGTGCGCTTGATTCGTGAGCACTTGCGCGCGTGGCTCGATCGAGCGAGAAGAGCTATGCGGTCGGCGTCGCCGTGAGTTGAGTTTCGGCCCAATGACTTTGTGTATCTCAAAGTCTCACCTCACGAAGGGACATCGTCGTTTCGTGTCAAGGGCAAACTAGCTCCTCGATATGTCGGACCGTATCGCGTCGTCAAGAAAGTGGGAGCCGTTGCATACCAGTTGGAGTTGCCAGCTACACTTGAAGGGGTGCATGATGTCTTCCATGTGTCACAGTTGAAGAAGTGCCTTCGTGTTCCTGTGGAGGAAACGCCATTGGAAAATATCGATGTGCAGGAAGATCTGTCTTATCGTGAGCGCCCCATTCGTATCCTCGAAGAAGCTGAACGCAGAACGAGGAACCGTGTGATCAAGTTCCTCAAAGTTCAGTGGTCAAACCACTCCGAGGATGAAGCCACTTGGGAGCGGGAAGATCGCCTCCGAGCAGATTACCCATCCTTCTTCTCCCAGTGATCAGAATCTCGGGGCGAGATTCCTGTAAGGGGGGGAGATTTGTAACAGCCCTAACTTAGGGTTTGTATTCCAAATGTAAAATTTTGAGGAGAAATAAAAACTTTTGTTGTCTCTTCAAATCATTTGGAAGTTTTCCAAATTTTCCCTAGCAATTTCCAATTTTCTAGAAGTTAATTCTTGTGATTGGAAATTGTTGTCATCAAATTATTAGCCTTCAAACTGGTGATCATCCTCCAAAGTTATTTTTCCTATCATCTTGGTCATCCTAGCTACCTCTCTGAATTATTTCACAATTTTTAGATTTTGTTTGCTATTTCAAATGCCCAAGTCAACCCAGTTTAGAAATCTGGTCAAACCTCTGGACAGCAGCTTGTGAATTTTAGTGGGAAAATCTAGTGCATGAAAACCCTGGAAAAATTTCACAAGGTTGTCCTCTGTCCCTAGTAGCTACCATAAAAATTTCGAAATTTTTGGAGCTCTGGAGCTACCTCTAAAAATTTCCCAAACCCTCTCTGTCTTTTAAGTCAAAAACTAAAATCACTGTTCCTCGGGCTCGGACCCAACCTCAGGCTCGAGTCCGACTCGCACCGCTTGGCTCGGTCGAACTAACTAGTTGCACCGCGCGCGCTCGATGGCTGTCAGCCGTCCGATGCGGATCGAACGGTCCACGTGTGCGTATGCAACCGACCTGTCCGAATGCATACATCAATCTCGACCGTCCGTTCTAGATCCAACGGTCGATGCACTCTTGATCGAGTCTAACCACCTGTTCGCGCCGCACCGGACTCCAGTCCGCGCCGCTTTGCTTCTGTCGCTGACATGTGGGCCCCACCTGTCAGCTTCGTCCTCATCTTCTCCGCGTCTCACCGGAGCTCACGGCCGCTCGTGCATGTGTGCCACGACGCTCGTCGCTGCCACGTCGTGGACGCGTGTTCCCCTCCGGAGAATCGCCAGGAGTCCATCTACCCCCTGTGGTCATCCATTCTTCCTCGCATTCATTCTCGCGACTTCTCCGTCCATCTTTTAGCCGGTGGAGAAAAACCGAGGGCGGCACCACCACCTCACCGCTGCTCGAGCAACAAATGACCCGCCGTCGTGTTCCTCTTGCCTCGCCGCCTCCATTTTGCCCATCCCGAGCCCTCGGTGTCGATGTATCGCCGGGCGTGTTCGTCGCCTCCACCTCCGGTGATCTCGGCCCCGCGAGCTCATCTGCGTTCGTGAGTTTCTAGTTTCGCTTTTGGTCCTTTAGGATCGCAATCGACCACCGAGTCTAATCGTGACCTTGTTTCGCTCTTTGGTGCTTCACCGAGGCTTCGCGACGCTTTCTTCTCAAGCTCGGTAGCGCGCGCGTGTCAATTCCGGAGCCACCGCCCTCCCCATCATCAACATCGTGGGCTTATCGTTCTGGTGTCTCCGCGATCTCGAGGAGCTCCTTCCCGGCTTCTCGCCGTCAGAAGCGCCATCTCCGCGCGCACCGCACCTTCTTCTCCGCCTCCGCCATCGTGAGCTCATCTCCGGCAACCATCGGGATCCGCAACACCGCCACCGAAGTTCGCGAAGTCCTTGCGGGCCTCAAGGTATCGCTCGCTCGTCTTGAAACCCACTAGGTCGCGTAATCGGCTGCACGGCCGCGCCGCCGTCCCCGCGCACCGCCGGTAAACCACCGGTGGTAATTAATTTAGCGCTAACCCCTGTTTTAGCTGAGTCTCTGACTTGTGGGCCCTCTCTGTTAATCGCGTCTAGGAAATCTTTTTATCCGTCTGTTTCGTTGCACTCTGAGTCACTGCCATGTGGGTCCATAATGTCAGTTAAGGATTGCGTAGGTTTCGAAATGCGTTTTCTCTATTGAGAAGCGTATTTTTGCTGGGCATGTGTATTAGGATTACGTTCTGTTAAGCCGAAGACGTATTCTTAGAATACGCCTTCGACGTCACTTTCGGGAAGCGTTTTGTGTTGGTCAAGATTTTTGCGCCCGCCGTTGCCGGCGGGGCTAGCTGGCTGTGGGTGCGAAATGGGTTGAGTGCATTATAGATTTCGGAAATTATTTAGTATTTCTGGTTTATGTTTTCTGTTGAGCTGTTAATTCAATTAAACTTGTAAAATGCATGACTAATTCAATTTTTATCCAAATTGCATGAAACCAGTCTTTATTAATTTTCATTTTGAATGTACTATTTGCTAAAATTAGTGTCAACCTTGTCCCTGTATCAAAAATCTGTTAATTAATTTAAATGTTGTAGAATGTAATCTCCAAATTAGAAAATGCATATCTCTTTTAATAATTGTCCAAAATCAATGAACCCAATTCGGTAACATTTCATTTTCAGTATACTAACTATTAGGTTAAGTTTTACACCTGCTTCTGCTTCATGAAAATTGGTTTAGTAATTAACTAGTGTTTTGATGTGTATTTAGTTTAGAAAATTCTTGGGAAATTCATAATAACTTAAAGGAATTGTTCCCTGTTTCTAAAATTTTGTTATATCATGCTTAGGCTGCTGTGTGAGTTTTGGCATGTTTTGTTGTTGTGGTATGTTGGAGTTTGCCGGTGTTATCCGTTCTTATTCGCTGTTTTGTTCAATCGTTAGGATTCGATATTTGCGGCAACCCCGAGAACGATCCTCCGCAACATATTGAGCAACAGCAACCAGGCAAGCAGTTTGATCATGTTTATCCCAGTATTTTAAAGTCTAATATTTTGTTTCAACTACATGTATGCATCGCTTAATTTGTGTTAAATTGATTAGTTAAATCCGTAGATGCATATCCTGTAGTCAAAATATTGATCTCTACTACCTGAGCCTAGGTTATTTGCTGTGATTAGAGATCGCTGGATGATCTCTTGTCACTTAGTAGATCCGGGTCAACTTGCTTAGACATGCTTAGCTATCGGTAGAATCAAGCGGTTATCGACTTTAGTCGGTAACCTTGATCACACAAAATTTACTACAACTTTATGTTTCAAATTTTCGCTATGTTTAATTGCAAAACTAAAAATGAAAACAAAAATGATTTGGGCGCAGCACAATGGTAAGATTGGTGTGATCTTTTGGGTGTGATCGAAAGGTGCCCGGTCAATTAAGGACCGAACATCTTGTGAGTGAATTTTTATCCAGCATTTCGCGCATAACCACACTAGAGGGTATGGGACCTCTCTTGACCTAGTACTTTGGCGTGTATTGGTCCCGGTCGCAGGAGGTCGCAGGAGGGATGGAGGTGGGAGCATGGTAGTTGTCCAAAAGCTTTATCCCGAGTGGGTAGTTGTCTTTCGGCTTTACCATGTAAGCGTATGGGTTTCTATCCATACGAGCGCACGGGTCGATACACAATATTGGAAAAAGTCTCGTAGGACTTAGTCAGTGCAAAGATACCTTCTAAGTGTGCTTTGGCTTAAAGGCGATGCGGTGTGGGTGCATGGTACACCCTCGAGGTTAAAACTATTCGAATAGCCTCGTCCTAGGTGATGGACACGCTTGGGTAAGCTTTTCAAGAGTTAGACTACAACATTTAAATTAAAACTTGATGGGTGGTGCGAATGCGGGATTCGTGCTATTGTTGTGGTGACTATGGGGATAGTCACTTCTAGGTTGTTTATCTTTCGCTTTTGTTATTATTATCTTTACGGTTATTTCAATCTTAAAATGAATTGCAAACTTGCTTTTAAACTGTATCATTATTGCAAAGAAAGTTGGCTTTATGCAAATGAAACATATGACCTCCACCAAATAAGCTCGCATGTAGCATATGAACAGTGCGCTAGTTCACACGTCGGTCTTGCGGTACAAAGACAATCTTTGTACTCGGTGCTTTGCTTAATGTTTTGTTGCAGAGGAAGAAGGTGAGCCTCAGGGGCCTCACTTCTGTGAGCTGTGCTGTCGCTTCGTGGGTGACGACTAGGCTTGGCGGTCCGGTCAGATGCCTTGTGGGTTGGAGGCACACTGATTGGCTTTGTTTATAGCCATCTTATGGCACTTTTTCTTCCGCTGTCGTTCTTGTTTATTTGTGTATCTTGGCCTGTCGGCCTTTGTCTGTAATAACTATACTATTTGTTTATCTTCCGTTTGGTAGTGTTGTGTTTGGTCTCTATGTGTGGGATGGAGTTGATGTCTAATTTTGTACCGAGGTGTGTATACTGCTTTCTGGGAAGTATACATATCTCGAGGATCAGTTTATTTGATCTGTGATGCTAGGACCAGGTGGTTGGTTAAGCATTACAAACCAAATAAACTGGGGTCCTCACATGGAGATCCCCCATCGCGTTGAGCTCTAGCACGAGTGTTAGGACCTGACATCCTGGAGTGACAAGGAATGTTAAAAAGAGGTCAAGATTGCTGGAAAAGTACGAATAATAAAACTTTGGACAGCAAGCACAAAGTTCTTAATTAAGCATGCATAATGATATAAGATGCACCAAAAACATAACACCGAATGGGCGTACAAAGGCGCTAATGCCAGTACAAGATCCATAACTTCAAATCATAGTTTTTCCAATGCAATTACATCCAGAAATGCCCGTGGGCGAAAAGCAACTGCCGGAATTAAAAGTTCTTGCAAGAAAGACAATAATAGTTCAAATACCACTAACCTATTACAGGGAATCAAAGATACATGCTCAACCATGAGCTAACACCTACAACATCCTAAATGTTGTTCCGATCAAAGTTTACCGGAAACTCGTCCAGAAGATGTGCCTTAGGGGATCCCGTATCATCGGGGTCTCCAAAATTAGGAAGACGTAAAGGGGAGCCTTGCTCTATCACATGGCCTCCAGCAGGTTCCATCCTACGAGTACGAGCAAATCCAACTAACATGCGAACCTGGCGTCTCGCCCCATAGTTGGGTACATGCCCTAGCACTTCTGGAAGACGGTACATCGGTGGTGCTGAAGCATATGGGGAAATCTCATTTGCACCATAAACCACATGGCGGTCAACAATCCCCATGTTACACATGAGTTGTAGGTGCTCTTGGGCCACCACGAGACGCTGACGAGTCTCGTACAACTCATACATAGTGCACCGATGGATTTGGTCCATGATATGAACCAATCTTGCCAACTGCCTAACCTGGGGATCTTCCCAAAGCGGATCGAGCAAAGGTGTCCACCTCTGTGCCACGCTCCCTCATAGGAAAATGGTCGTAAGGCGGCTGAGACAACTCCGTTAGGTCATAACGGAGGTGGCTCATGGCCACACGAGCCACTTCCTGTAGAGCCATGGCCTCAGAGGTGCCACGTGCCTGGAAACAATATGGGATACTCCCGTGACTCGCTGGCGATGATGTTGATCACGCCAAGTATTCCTCCATGCCCGCCCCTCGTCGCGCGATAGATGGCGAGGTCGGCTGATAAGTAAAGATCGCCCTCCACATCATCTCTCGGAGAAGCGCCGGGTATCCATCCACGTTCTCAGCTTGAGTTTCTTTGACCAGGTATTGGCGACTCATCTAAAAGCAAGAACAACAAGGTAATACTTCTTTAAAACAGAAATAGGGTAAGAAAGGATGCTAGGATGGATGAGGAATAAAGGATATTCCTAACTTAAACTTTCTGAAATTAATTTGATAATTTAAAAATATTTTGACTCAAGAAGGATTACTAACTCTAACGCCACTGCTATCTTTAACCTACAGTCAGTATGGCTCTGATACCAACGCTGTGGGGACCCCGGAGTTATCTCCATAAGACCGAGACTGATCAAAGCCTTAGGGACATAACTCTAGATCTCCCGTGAATGGATTCCAACTTAACTCCATCCAAATGAGGGGCTTAACTCAATCTAGAGCCCCGAAGATCATGTGCGCCGCTCCTCTGCGAGCACTACATGATTGCCGGTTCTCCAACAAGTCAAGCGCTACACTTAGTGAGTTAAATCGGAAACCATGAACAACGAGTATGTAATACCCGATTATTCGATATCGAATGCTGTAAGATTAGAGAGGAAATAAGTTAAAATTCAGAATTTTAGGAGAAGTATGGGCCGCTAACCCATATTCGAGAAGAGGAGCCAGACCATAGTGGCCCAAGGCCCATGAGTGGGCCGGCAGCCCGATAGAAGGCAAGGGAGGAGGGGACCAAACCCTAGCCCCATTTGCTACAGTAGCCGCCGTGCTACAGTAGCCCCGTGCTACTGATAGCGGCGTGCTGAGTGCCTCGCCACTTGCTGCTCCTCCTCTCCCCGGCGCCATGTTTCCTGCTGCTTGTGGCCGACCGTGGGAAGAAGAAGAAGAGGAAGGAAGAGAGGATTGAAGGAGAATTTCTTCGTGGGATTTGATCAGCGATCTCCGATGGTTCTACAAGGGTAATGATCGATTTCCCTCGCTGTTTAGGTTGTTTCAGATGCGAATTCGATTAGTTTGATTGGATTGAATTGCTGCCGTTAGAATTTCAGTTCTGTCCTGAATGTTGCGTGGCCTGTTTCGTGATCTTAGAGGCCGAATTTGGGTTGTCCATCTCCTAGAGTTTTGTAGATATTGATCTTAGCTTTCGGTGGCCGCCAAGAACACTGAATTCCGACTTTCGAGTCAAAAGTTATGATAGATTTACTATCTGCTGTCCAGAATCCTGACGAGAATTAGCAGTCTCTGTATAGGTTGATTTATGGCCTAGTTAGAGGGTGATTCAGAGGTCTTGCCCATAACAAATTTTGAAGGTGATATCACTAGCTTTCAGGATTGATAAAGAACACTTCATTTGGAGTTATAGATCAAAAGTTATGCACTTTTCTTTGTGACTGTCCAGATTGTATGTCAGTCTGTCCAGTTTGTATGTCGATTTCTATCTTTAATTTTGACCCGTGTGCCACTTTTTGTTAAAGACAATATATGAATGTCGTGCCAACTAGGTTATTGTAGATAATTTCATAACCTTTTCAGATTGTTAAAGAACGTCCAATTTGGAGTTGTACAACAAAAGTTATGGATATTTTAATTTAGCCGATATTTCTGTCTATTAATTCAGTCAACAGATTTGAGCCGTAGGCCAAATTTTATTAGAGGCAAAATCTGAACTTTTGCCCAACCAGAGTATTGTAGATATGTCAGTTAAGAATCCATGGAAATTGGTCTCACCTCATTCCGAGTTCCAGACCAATAGATATGTCAATTACCGTGCTGCTGTCCAGAATTAAGTTATGTCAGAAATTGTTGATTTCATTTTAAGTTTTGTATTAATGACTAGAGTCATCGTGAAGCGATGTTTAGCATCGATTAGTAGTGTTGGGTATATTATGTCCTTATTGAAATTATTTTACTTGTTTAGGAGGTGAAGCCTCGGGTTTAGGAGTATCACCTTTGCCGACTAACGCGTCGCATCGTGGAAGGCAAGTACATTGCCACCCTTAAAGATTGTGATTGATGAATGTTTATATGGTCATCTTTGTGATTTGGTATGATACGAGAGAAGATGGATTGTCTATGTTCTTTCATATGTGTTGAATCCATGTTTTGTTATCATGTCTTTCAATATTCAGTATTTCATTCTATGCATTCATTATGCATGTTTCATCCACGAAAGTGGATTGCAAGTCCCACCATTCCAATGTGGCGTGTTGGACATTGTCATGTCCCGTCCACGGAGTGGATTTGAAAGACCCATTAATTCCGAATGGGCATGTAAGACCCATTAACTCCAAGATGGGCAATGTTGGACACCCGTATGAAACGTTCTTCATACGGAAGTGGATCCGCATTTTTGTTAAGATGCGGGCTTGAGTGAACACCGACGGGTGTTTCACCGGCTATCTGCATATGCATGTGTGCAGTCCATTCCTTTGATTTTGAGCATTCATATCATGTTTTCATTTGTAATCGGTTGTGATGTGATCGAACACGATGATGAGTTTGTCTTATTCATATTGAATGATTATCTTATTGATAATCGTACTTGCTGAGTCATGGACTCACACTTGCGTTGTTTGTTTTTTTAGGTAACCCCGATGTTGGCTCTTGGGAGGAGTAGACACGCACTACTTGTTCACAACATCAAATTCATGTTCAAGTCTAAATTTTAGTTCCATATTTCATTCGTTAACGATGAACCGTAATAATTAAATTATAATTGGAGAAGGAAGGATACCTTCTCCACTGGATGTTGATTTATTACTGCGTGTGAACCTTCTTTATTGATGTTCAAGATAAATAACTTAGAAGGTGAAGGAAGGATACCTTCACCATGTCCTGCTTATCTTAATGTCGTCTTTAGTTGATATACTTGTTTCAAGTTCTTCCGCATTATGGATGTATGTTAGATGTTTTAGGTGACATCTTGGCTTCCTGGATAGCCGTGGTGTTACGGTTGGTATCGAGCGGGCTTTAGGTCCGTGGTTAATAGAAGAACATTAAAATGACACACGTGCACGATGAGGTGGGGTTGGGAATCTATTGCTTCCGCATTTCTATTGTTATGTTTCATTCGTTGAGCAATTGTTGAGTTGCTTTTGTATTATCTTTCTTGTTGTTAATCTATGATCTACTATGATATTCATTATCTATGAACTAATACTTTGATTGTCGTGAGATGATCCTGCATATTCATAATTGAGTATTTTGGTGAAGCGTGTTGTTAACGGATGATAAGAAGTGGAGGTCGTGGTTGTTACTCAGGATTCACGTGTTACACCACCGCTCGCGATGACGTGGTTAGAGGAGTAGTTACCAGAGTATCATCGTTTGGTACTAGTATGAGTTACTTTAGAAAGTTGTTCTCTTCTTTCATTTCGAATTTGGCAATTCTTGTCTGTGGTGGTTGATGAATTTCTCCGGTTTGTGGTCCATGATAGTTATGGTTTCCATAGATCCCTCTTGGTTCTCTGAAACAATTATTGCTTTTATTGTTGAGTTGCTTTTACTACTTATGATCGTTGTCAATTGGCAAGATTGATGTTTTCTTGGTTGCTCCTTCTTTCTCATTGAAAAAGAATGACTCATTTACTCATTTGGTAACTTGATTAGTGAAGAGTTTTCCATTGTAAGTTCGGTTGCTTGGGGAAAGCTTTGGCTTTATGTGTTTCTTTGGATTACTTCGAGCGTTGAGGTTTGAAGTCTCTCTTTTGCTGTAGTAAGGTGTTAGAATCCTTTTATGATGTCTTGCCATGCCTAAATTGAGAATTTATGATTAAGCGAATAAATTGTTATGATATGAGTTACCAAGTCAAGTTATTAGCATAGTGCAAATCAATTACTCTTAACTACCATCCATGGAAGTGAAACTGATTAATTTGATATGTCCTTGTATTTGATTCAGGGTGTATGTTAAATAAAGACTGTCAATATCTATTCAGAACCTATAGATCTTACATAAGAGCTAGATTTATCTATTTCCTAGTATGCTAAAATTGTTGAAACTTGTATAAAGTACCGGATGGGTGCTTTGGTGTATCGACTCATGAAACCTTGTTTATAGGAAATTATGTTAGTGAATCTTTAATCATGTTTTGAAATGATTTCTGAACAAAGGTGAAATGTGAATCTATGTTTATAAATGGTTATGTGATTGCAAATAGAATTAGTACCGTATGTATACGCGTGGTTAGTACAATCATCATTTGTTAATGAGCTTGAAGAAAGTGTTGAGCAACACCAACAATTGAGTAGATGAATTTACGTAAGTAGTCTTTGTTAGCGTGCCTTGTGATATTGTTATTGCTTAGCATAAACTTGTTATGATAAATTTGTTTCAACCTTGTGGTTTGTGTTCCCTTTGGGAAGTTTTAGGATGGAGTAATAAAGTTTGATGATTCTTGGTACTATGTATGTTGTCGATGTTATTAAATAGTTAAAAATGTGAGAATGAGGTTAATTCTCGTAGTAATTTGATCACCCATGGTGATATTTCCTAAATGATCAAATTTCAGAATTTGTATTCATGATCTTTTGGGGGTTCAGGCTTTATGTGGTAAATGAAGTTTATCGAGTAGCGATATGTTGCAAAGTTATAATGGTTCTTGATGCAAGTGCTTTGATTTCGAGTACTTATTTGTTCTTATCTGTTAAGGTTCGATATTCTCTTCTTGTGAGGCTTAAGTGTTCAACTGTGGACTCCACTTATGTTCTGTGAGTTCATTGCTTAATTGGTTTCTTCTCTTGGTCCCATGTTCAGTGCGAGTGGTGGATGAGTTTTCTAGTTGGTGAAAATCGTTTTCATTTGTCTCTTCTTTCGAGAAAGAATCAACTCATTCTTTTCACGTGGGTCTTTTGAAGTGTTTTCTAATTGTTGTTGGGAAATTGATGTTAATACCCATAGTAATTTGATCGCCCTTGGTGATATCGTTCAGATGTGAATATTTCAAGTTTAGCTTTAGTGATATTTTCTTTGAGCTCTTAAATCATCAGTAATGAAATTATTTTAAATAAATTAAGGTATTGGATTGTCCTGTTGCTTCTTAAGAGATTTGTGTGGTTTAACTCTAAAGGCTCTTTGGTTTGAGTTGGCAACGCGAGGTTGCAACCAAAGAAGTTATGTTGGTTCCTTTAAGAGGAGAATAATCTACTTGCTTTTCGCAAAATCTGTAATTGGAAATGTTTGAGTTTGGTGGTGAGATTATTTGGATCTCATGTTTCTTGTGTAGTTGAACTGTTCAAATAAATATAACGTATGGAAGAATTTTTATTGGTTCTTAATTAGTCCTTGTGGTTTGGACTAAAGACCTTATCTTGTTCTTTGTGGCAAAGTGATGTTAGTCAAAGAATTAATTACGGTGTTAAAGGAGAGAGTGCATTATGAATATTTGAGAATTGAGTCAAGTTTTGTAACTTGTGGTTATTTGAATTGTTCATAAACTTTTTGCTCTTTTCACTCAAGAGTTGTCGAGTTTCAATCGCAATGTCATTCTTCTTGTTGGTGGTTATTTGCTATTCCCTTTTCGAGGGATGCGTGCACTCCACGGTGAACTCAATTTTCATTTTCCCGGATCTTCGTTGCAGTTATTTCTTTTGGTCTCGTGCTCACTGTGAACAGTAACATTTTCCTGTGTGGTGAAATTTGTTCTTATTCGCCTCTTTCTTTTGAGAAAGGATCAACCGTTTTGTGCTGTAAAGTTTTACAACTCGTAAGTTGTTGTTTGTTTGGTGGTGGTTAAGTGATTGTAGGGGTGAGTTTTTGCTACCCAGCTATTGGAGTAGTAATAGAAGATGAGTTGGTTTTGACTGAATCTCTTGGAGGAAGTTGATTCGGATGGAATGTTTGGTTTCGAGTAAAATCGTATATTGTTCGACTAAGTAGGACCTATGGTATAGTGTAGTTCCAGAACCTTGGTTCATGTTGAAATGTTGGGGATTATCAAATGTATGGAAAACGTAATCAATTTTATACAGTAACACTATTGAAAGTATCGCGATGTGGTATGAGTGATTCTGATGATGTCAATGAGTGAGTATGTCGAATTGTGGGGATCATAGAGATTTAATTCGATGATTTCACTATTTGTTATAAGAGGAATTCGTTGTAGAGGTCTCGGAGGTTAAATTTGGGCTTTCTGTTTTCATGCTAAACTTTTGGTCACCCAAAGATTGGTGTGTAGAGGAGATAGAAAACTGGAGTATTCTGAGTAGTGGAATGATTGTCGATAGAACCCTTTGTTGTAGTTCATGGCGGGTGTCTTGAAAATTTTGATGTGATATTCTGAAAGTTGGAGGTGATGAGATTGCATGGGTTTTGAGGGCTTTGGTGCCTTCTATCAAATTAATGTCATCAATTGAAGGAGTGGTCCAGTGTGTTCAGTGGAATCAATAGAGTCTCTCCACAAAGGTGTGGATGATGTATTTCGGTTTAAGCCTAATTTGAGGATGTTAAATTAAGAGGTTTGAGCCCTGTG
This sequence comes from Ampelocalamus luodianensis, assembly GCA_036346255.1. Lineage (NCBI taxonomy): Eukaryota > Viridiplantae > Streptophyta > Magnoliopsida > Poales > Poaceae > Ampelocalamus > Ampelocalamus luodianensis. The sequence continues at coordinate 10,153,067 of CM070635.1, read as the reverse complement.
GTATGCGATGAATTCGAATTCCAATGTCTGAGAGAAATTTTATTCCTAAAAGAGGAATTGAGAAAAAGGATGTTTCCTTGGGTATTGAAGCGTTTTCTTGTTACTCATTTGAGCTTTATGTTGTTGGTAGTGTCTTCGCATTGTGAGTTGGTGTTGTGTTGGCATGTTTGCTTCTTTCCAATTCAGGCAAAACAAAAGAAGTATTTGGTTTGAGCATTCAAGTGATCTCCCCTTTGGCTTTCGTGACGTTTATTCGCAATTTGCCACTTGGAAAGTGGAAAGGTTTTCTTGATGAAATTCGATTTACGGATTTTACTCTTGATTACTCGGTTGGTAACGATAGTTGTGATGTGAATTTTTCTTATTCAGATGTGTTTTGCGGTAAAGAGTTTGCTTAAAAGAATTCGATTGTATGTTTCGGTTAAAGAGGGTGATCCTTGTTCGGTGAAGAGTTCAATGGAGAGGTGGAACAAGATTTCCGTGCTCTATGTGCTTGTTGTGTGGTTCGACTTCAAGGAGAAGGTTAACCCCAGGTTCATTGGGTTGTTTTCGATAGCTGTCGTTTCGCTAAGACCGTCTCGGATTCCTACACGTTGTACTCACTTTTGGTTTCATTTGGTGTGGAGTGAGTACAGGAGATCCGAGTTTGTTATTCGTTAACAACGTTGACCATCGAGTAGGATCTTACCTTCGAGTCTCGTCCGATGAGTATAGCTGGAAGTGTCGGGACGAGTGTTAAGACAGACGTCGATTTGCGTCAAGATGTTGTGGTGTCCTCAGTCCGAGAAAGAGGCCACTTAGGAGTGGAGGCTCGCATGCACGAGCATTATTCGATTTGTTCATATCGGTACATGTTACTGTTATTAATTTTTAGTTGCAACCGACCTTTCGCGTGGAGTCGGTGTGAGGATTCGGTCGAATCCTATTTAAGGGGTAGAATGTAATACCCGATTATTCGATATCGAATGCTGTAAGATTAGAGAGGAAATAAGTTAAAATTCAGAATTTTAGGAGAAGTATGGGCCGCTAACCCATATTCGAGAAGAGGGAGCAGCCATAGTGGCCCAAGGCCCATGAGTGGGCGGCAGCCCATTAGAAGGCAAGGGAGGAGGGGACCAAACCCTAGCCCCATTTGCTACAGTAGCCGCCGTGCTACAGTAGCCCCGTGCTCTGATGGCGGCGTGCTACAGTGCCTCGCCACTTGCTGCTCCTCCTCTCCCGGCGCCATGTTTCCTGCTGCTTGTGGCCGACCGTGGGAAGAAGAAGAAGAGGAAGGAAGAGAGGATTGAAGGAGAATTTCTTCGTGGGATTTGATCAGCGATCTCCGATGGTTCTACAAGGGTAATGATCGATTTCCCTCGCTGTTTAGGTTGTTTCAGATGCGATTCGATTAGTTTGATTGGATTGAATTGCTGCCGTTAGAATTTCAGTTCTGTCCTGAATGTTGCGTGGCCTGTTTCGTGATCTTAGAGGCCGAATTTGGGTTGTCCATCTCCTAGAGTTTTGTAGATATTGATCTTAGCTTTCGGTGGCCGCCAAGAACACTGAATTCCGACTTTCGAGTCAAAAGTTATGATAGATTTACTATCTGCTGTCCAGAATCCTGACGAGAATTAGCAGTCTCTGTATAGGTTGATTTATGGCCTAGTTAGAGGGTGATTCAGAGGTCTTGCCCATAACAAATTTTGAAGGTGATATCACTAGCTTTCAGGATTGATAAAGAACACTTCATTTGGAGTTATAGATCAAAAGTTATGCACTTTTCTTTGTGACTGTCCAGATTGTATGTCAGTCTGTCCAGTTTGTATGTCAGTTTCTATCTTTAATTTTGACCCGTGTGCCACTTTTGTTAAAGACAATATATGAATGTCGTGCCAACTAGGTTATTGTAGATAATTTCATAACCTTTTCAGATTGTTAAAGAACGTCCAATTTGGAGTTGTACAACAAAAGTTATGGATATTTTAATTTAGCCGATATTTCTGTCTATTAATTCAGTCAACAGATTTGAGCCGTGGGCCAAATTTTATTAGAGGCAAAATCTGAACTTTTGCCCAACCAGAGTATTGTAGATATGTCAGTTAAGAATCCATGGAAATTGGTCTCACCTCATTCCGAGTTCCAGACCAATAGATATGTCAATTACCGTGCTGCTGTCCAGAATTAAGTTATGTCAGAAATTGTTGATTTCATTTTAAGTTTTGTATTAATGACTAGAGTCATCGGAAGCGATGTTTAGCATCGATTAGTAGTGTTGGGTATATTATGTCCTTATTGAAATTATTTTACTTGTTTAGGAGGTGAAGCCTCGGGTTTAGGAGTATCACCTTTGCCGACTAACGCGTCGCATCGTGGAAGGCAAGTACATTGCCACCCTTAAAGATTGTGATTGATGAATGTTTATATGGTCATGCTGTGATTTGGTATGATACGAGAGAAGATGGATTGTCTATGTTCTTTCATATGTGTTGAATCCATGTTTTGTTATCATGTCTTTCAATATTCGTATTTCATTCTATGCATTCATTATGCATGTTTCATCCACAGTGGATTGCAAGTCCCACCATTCCAATGTGGGCGGTGTTGGACATTGTCATGTCCGTCCACGGAGTGGATTTGAAAGACCCATTAATTCCGAATGGGCATGTAAGACCCATTAACTCCAAGATGGGCAATGTTGGACACCCGTATGAAACGTTCTACATACGGAAGTGGATCCCGCATTTTTGTTAAGATGCGGGCTTGAGTGAACACCGACGGGTGTTTCACGCTATCTATACCGATATGCATGTGTGCAGTCCATTCCTTTGATTTTGAGCATTCATATCATGTTTTCATTTGTGTCGGTTGTGATGTGATCGAACGATGATGAGTTTGTCTTATTCATATTGAATGATTATCTTATTGATAATCGCTACTTGCTGAGTCATGGACTCACACTTGCGTTGTTTGTTTTTTTAGGTAACCCCTGATGTTGGCTCTTGGGAGGGAGTAGACACGCACTACTTGTTCACAACATCAAATTCATGTTCAAGTCTAAATTTTAGTTCCATATTTCATTCGTTAACGATGAACTGTAATAATTAAATTATAATTGGAGAAGGAAGGATACCTTCTCCACCTGGATGTTGATTTATTACTGCGTGTGAACCTTCTTTATTGATGTTCAGTATTAAATAACTTAGAAGGTGAAGGAAGGATACCTTCACCATGTCCTGTTTATCTTAATGCTGTCTTTAGTTGATATACTTGTTTCAAGTTCTTCCGCATTATGGATGTATGTTAGATGTTTTAGGTGACATCTTGGCTTCCGGATAGCCAGGGTGTTACAGAGTATGACTTATATTGGCTCCCAAGATCAGCGACCAATATAACCATACCCTCATTCAACGTTGATCACATCAATACAACATTCATACATAAATAGTTCAAAAGACAAACACATAGTTCCAAGTTTACAACTAATACAAGTGGCCGACCGGCCAAATTTAAAAGAGAGTATTAAGTAGCAGCGCAAACACATAAATAGACCAAAAGACCAGCAATGGTATGCCCCACAACCCATCGGCAACCAACTGGGAGTTAGATGATAGCAACTACTCATCGGTGTCGCCTAAATCGACACCGACAAGCTCGTCGTTTTCAATATCCTCCTCACATGTAAAAGCCAGCAAACACCTGGCTGAGTACAAAGAGTACTCGCAAGTCTTACACAAAGAAAAATAGTTATGCATAAGGTCATTCAAAGGAAGGGCTCATATTGGCTTAATTTTGCGAAAGAGACGCAATACTGAACCACCTACACATACTAGTTTTTCAAGTGCCATTTCAAAATCAGATTTGAAGTAGAAGTAAAGCATGTGAATAAGTAATGAATTCAATAACAAATGAATCATACCAACAACAAAGTGGCGGTCCACTTTGATACAACAACAAGCATGAACATCCCATTCATGTCGATACCAAGTTATAACCACAATTTTAATTCCAAGTCTAACAATAGTAACTCCCGGACTCAAGCGGTTGTCCATAACCGCGGACACGGCTATTCGAATAGATTTATACCCTGCAGGGGTGTACTACTTTACCCACACGACTTGATAAGCCCGTAAGCCTCCAGATGCCTCTGAATATAGCATACTTCCTATGGTATGCCGGCCGGGTAAATCAAGATACGGTCGTTTTTAGCAAGAAGATCCCATTGAGCCAAGTCCCTCAACCCATGGCTCTAGGAAATACAAGACGTTAACGCCTCCATCCTATATATCCTAGGAAACACAAGACGTTAACGCCCCCATCCTATCGGCCCAAAGGAACACGGGATTTCACGGTCCCATGCCCTTACAATTTCACCACCGTGGGACTCAACACAATAAAACCTTCCCCCTACTTAACCGTACGGCTCCCAACCCGCGTGTGATAGCATGAATGTACTTGAATCAACGACGTTACCAAAGTTCGGTCCTTAATTGTCCAGACAAGTCCAACCCCATACCCAATTCTCGTGCACGAAGGCACCATCACTAACCAACACTTGTCCAGACCAAAAGCTCATTTAAAAATGACAAGATTTAACTTAGAAAACAGATTCGAAGATCTGAAACAAAAGTATAATGAGAGTTGTGTTTATCCCATAATTGTTGGGCTATTCCCGACAATCGAGCTATCGGTTCTAGACTTGCATGGCTAAGCAACTTGAACAACAGTATTTCAAACATCCTATCATAATTATTTTAGTACTGGGGTAATTCATGGATAGCCACAATGACAAGATAATAGGATGTGTCTAACTACTCATCACAAAAATAGCGACATTATAGAACTACCATGCAAGCAATTATCATTACATCTACCCTAACAAAATTGGGATCAAATATGATGCAAGAAAGAAAGTTCAAAGGATGCTTGCCTTGCTGGTAGGCTAATTGCTCTCCCTCAATAGCGTAAGAGTCAATATCAATGAGCTCGGAATCTATATAAATACTATACCGAATAAACATAGAGAAATACTCCAAAAATCAAGATGCTTAAAAATGCATGATTTTTCTACAGTAGCTAAGTCATGATTTTAAATGATTTTTGGTGAAAGAATTATTTCATTTCGATTTAGTATATGAAAGTTATGGTGGTTTGAATTTCAGATTTCAATATGCCTTCCTTTATGTAATTTAATTATGAGGTGAAATTTTGTAGAGCAGTGGTGAGTACAAGGATTACATGGATAAAAGGGCAATATTATTACAAGTTCAAAACAATTGAGTTTGCTTCAATCGGAGTTTTCTTGATTTAGTTATTGATTTTCAAAGTTATCAGCCTTTTTCTTTTGTAATTAAAATAGTGTTTATAGCTCATTTTCCGAAATAATGCTCTCTGTTACAGAGACATATTTGAAACTAATTTTAATATAAAGTTCATTAAATAAGAAAATTATCAGAAGTGGTTTCACTCATTTTGGAGTTAAAATGATTTAGTTCTGCATTTTAGAAGTTAATACCAATTCTCAGTGTACAAATTAACATTCTTCGAATTTCATAAAGTATTTGCAACTTTTCCTACCGGACCACGCGCTAGCTGCGGTGGCTGACATGCGGGACCAAAAATAGTGCCATTTCCTTATTAACTCAGATTTTAAAATCCGAACTGACATGTGGGTCCCGTCCGTCAGAGGCTCGGTCCACGAGACTTGGTCTACCCACACACGCGCACGGTGCACGGCTTAAAGACTAGGCCCACTGGTCAGTCACTCTTTGCTAAGATTTAATCCTGCCATTTTGTAACAGCCCTAACTTAGGGTTTGTATTTCAAATGTAAATTATGAGGAGAAATAAAAACTTTTGGTGCCTCATGAAATCATTTGAGAGTTTCTACAATTTTCCCTAGCAATTTCCAATTTTTAGAATGTAATTCTTGAGAATGGAAATTGTTGTCAGCGAATTCTTAGTCTTCAAACTTGTGATCATCCTCTGAAATTATTTTTCCTGTCATCTTGATCATCTTATCTACCTCCCTGAATTATCTCACAATTTTTAGATTTTATTTGCTATTCCAAATGGCCAAGTCAACCTAGTTTGAAATCTGGTCAAACTTCTGTTCATCAGCTTGTGAATTTTATTGGGAGAAATCTAGTGCATAAAAACTCCTGGAAAAATTACACAAGGTGTCCCTCTGTTCCAGATAGCTACCATAAAAATTTCGAAACGTTTGGAGCCCTGGAGCTATCTCTAAGAATTTCCCAAACCTTCTCTGTCTTTCTAATTCAAATCGGGAAACACTGTTTGTCGGGCCCGAACCACACTTGGGCTCGAGTCCGACCGCACTAATGGACTCGGTTGCACCACCTAGTTGCACCGCGCGAGCCCGATAGCTATCAGCCGTCCGATGGAGATCGCACGGTCCATATTGCGTGTCTCGTCGACCTGTCCGAATGCATACATCAATCTCGACCGTCCATCTCACATCCAACGGTCGGCGCGATAATGGTCGAGTCGAACCACTGGTTTGCGCCGCACTTGACTCGGGCTCGCGCTGCTTTGTCTTTGTCGTGACAGGCGGGCCCCACATGTCAGGTCGTCACCTACCTTGCGCCGAAGGGCTGAGTGCCGGCGGTAGCGCGCATGAACGCCACCTCAGCTCTGCTGTCTCGTCACCGCTTTCCGATTTTCTCGCGCGCATTTCCTCGGCCGCATCTTCCGCTGAGAGACCATGCCCTGAGCAGCATCAATCACCCACTTTTCCGTTCGCCAGCTTGTCGGCACCGTTCTTGAGCTCCACGGTGACGAAAGCATCGCCACTCGTTTTCCTCCGCCCTCTTCCCTACTTAAGCCCTCGCAAAGCTCTCTTATCCTCCTTTGGACACCCTAAGACCACTTCCTACCCTCCGTTGCCTTCCCTGAGCTCAAATTGTAGTAGTGCGCAATCTCGGGTTCACGACCGTGCCGCCTCCGCCGTGTCAGCACCACAACAAGTGAAGATCATCCCTTCTTTTGCGCGTCACATCGTGTTCCGATCCCTATCATGATTTCCTCGGCTAATTTTGAGTTTCACTCATGAGGGCCATTGAATTTTGGTGTCCCTCTTCTTCGGCCGAAAGTTGGATATTCGTCCTCATCTCCGGTGAGTTGGTTCCTAGAGCAATTGCTCGCGCTAGCACCATCTAGTGCACTCACTCAAGCTATCTCCGTCTCTCTTTTTCAGTATTTTTGCTCAGGTTGCTCCCTCCTCGGTGACCCCTTGATCGCCGCCCCGGTTCTCGCGCGGGCCATCTCCGGCACCTCTTGAGCTCGCGTCATTCGGTGAGTTCCTGGTAACTCACTGATGCCCATGCGCACGCTAATTTTCATTGTCTACCTCTCTGGTGCAGCCTCACCTTGTCACCCCCGCTGCCGACCGCCGTGCTCCGTCGCCGCGCCGCCACCGTGCTTCTCCGTCGAACCCGCGACCACCCTTAGCTTCAGTAACCCCTGGGCGACCCATTTTGGCCGTCGCACAGCCCGCGCCGCCACTCCTTCACCGCATCGAATCCAGTCCGAGCCTCTGTTCTTCCTTGTGCTCCCTGTGCTGTTGTGGCTGACAGTGGGGCCCACCTCCCTGAGGCTTTGTAGTTAGCTGCTTATCATGCTTATGATTGTTCATTAGTTCACTCTCATTGCATGATCAAAAATTGGTATTGGAAGTTTGAAAGTATTTTAGTTCTCTGTATGCTTGTTGTTGTCGTTTTTTTGTCGATGGCTGAAATTGGGTTCATTCTTATGCTATTCATATCCGTTAGTGCTTGGTGACTCCTTAGAAGTGGTGCTTAGCAAGAAGTTAATTAGATAATCTCTATAGGTTTCAAATCACTAGTTGGCTTTTGATCTATGAAGTCATATCGTAATTTGAGGTTTTGCCTCGTGCTTGTGGTGTATTTTCGTAAGGTAAGGTTTTGTAGTAGCCGCATGCTGAAAATCGTTAGCATTGCAGTATCTTGGTGTGATGCTTAGGAGTATGAATAGCTGAGTATCTTTAAAATCCTATCTTAGATAGAAAAGGTTGTTAGCATCTCACAGTTGAATACTTGATTAGTTAGTGTTCGATAGCTCCTTGTAGGTTCTGTGCTCTCACCTGATAATGGTTGTTTTAGAGTAGCTAGCTGTTTTGATATACTAACTTGATGATTAAATAATAGATGTGCACACAATCACCATCAAAGTCTGTCCAAAGTTTAAATCATATAAGAGGATTGATTTTGTGGTTAACTTTGATAAATAAGTGAGTGGGTAGATCAATCACTTGAAAGCATGTCTTTTGAAGCATCCTCAGAGTGCTTAATTGTTACTCCTTTTGTGTTGGTCTAGCCTCTGTGTATAAATTGGTGTTTGTGTTTGATTATTGAGTTTTGCCGGTGTTATTCGTTCTTATTCGCTGTTTTGTTCAATCGTTAGGATTCGATATTTGCGGCAACCCTGAGAGCGACCCTCCGCAACAAATTGAGCAACAGCAGCCAGGCAAGCAGTTTGATCATGATTAATCACAGTATTTTAAAGATTAATATTTTGTTTCAGCTGTATGTATGCATCGCTTAATTTGTGTTAAAATGGTTAGCTAGACCTCAGTAGATGCATATCCGTAGGCAAAATATCGATCTCTACTACCTGAGCCTAGGTTACTTGCTGTGATTAGAGATCGCTGGATGATCTCCTGTCACTTAGTAGATCCGGGTCAATCTGCTTAGACTTGCTTAGCTATCGGTAGAATTGGGCGGTTATCGACTTTAGTCGGTAACCTTGATCACACAAAATCTACTATAACTTTTTGTTTCAGCATTTCTGCTATGTTTAATTGCAAAATTAAAAATGAAAACAAAAATAATTTAGACTTGGGCACAATTGTAAGACTGGTGTGATCTGTTGGGTGTGACTGGAAAGGTGCCCGAGTCAGTTAAGGACCGAGTTACTTGCGCCACCGTACTGAGCATTTTTGCGTGCTAACCACACTAGAGTATATGGGACCTCTCTTGACCTAGTACTTTGGCGTGTATTGGCTCCGGGTCGCAGGAGGTCGCAGGAGGGATGGAGGTGGGAGCATGGTAGTTGTCCGAAAAGCTTTATCCTGAGTGGGTAGTTGTCTTTTCGGCTTTACCATGTAAGCGTATGGATTTCTATCCATACGAGCGGCTCGTAGTTAATACACAATATTGGAAAAAGTCTCGTAGGACTTAGTCAGGCCGACATACCTTCTAAGTGTGCTTTGGCTTAAAGGCGATGCAAGTGTGGGTACATTGGTACACCCTGCGGGGTTTAAAACTATTCGAATAGCCTTGTCCTAGGTTATGGACACGCTCGGATACGCCCGTAAGAACTAGACTACAACATTTAAATTAAAATTTGATGGGTGGTACGAATGCGGGATTCGTGCTATTGTTGTGGTGACTATTGGGATAGTCACTTCTAGGTTGTTTATCTTTCGCTTTTGTTATTAATATCCTTCTTGTTATTTCAATCTTAAAAATGAATTGCAAACTTGCCTTTAAAATCTGTATTACCTTATTGCAAATGAAAATTGGCTTTATGCAAATGAAACATATGGCCTCCACCAAATAAGCTCGCATGTAGCTTATGAGCAGTGCGCTAGTTCACACGTCGGTCTTGCGGGTACAAAGACAATCTTTGTACTCGTGTGCTTTGCTTAATGTTTTTGTTGCAGAGGAAGAAGGTGAGCCCCAAGGGCCTCACTTCGTGAGTCGTGTTGCCGTTTCGTGGACGACTAGACTTGGCGGTCCGGTCAGATGCCTTGTGGGTTGGAGGCACGCTGATTGGCTTTGTTTATAGCCATCTTATGGCACTTTTGCTTCCGCTGTCGTTCTTGTCTATTTGTGTATCTTGTGGCCTGTCGGCCTATGTCTGTATTAACTCTACTATTTGTTTATCTTCTGTTTGGTAGTGTGGTGTTTGGACTCTATGTTTGGAATGGAGTTGGTGTCTAATTTTGTAACGGGGTGTGTATACTGCTTTCTGGGGGGTATACATATCTCGAGGATCAATTTATTTGATTTGTGATGCTAGGACTAGGTGGTTGGTTAAGCATTACAAGCCAAATAAATTGGGGTCCTCACAAAGTTGGTATCAGAGCCATTCTGACCGTAGTAACCCAAGCATAGTCGTCCTTAGGATATTTTGAAAAAGCTTAATTTCAAAGTATAAAAAGGGTTTATGAAAACCTAGGCAGATTCTCAGATTTTACTCCTTACCTATCTTAGCCTTCTACTCTCATCTTACTCTAATTTGAGTTTAAAACTTGGTTTCTCTCTTTCCTTTCAAAAGATAGTTACTACCGGTAGAATCAGTCTTTGGGAGAACCATAGAGAATTAGTCTAATTAAAAGTTGTGGGGGTATAAGGGTAAGATATGTATGAGTTTGCTAAGTGTCTGATTTTTGTCAATTGGTTTTGTAACTTAAAAGTCTTGTGTTTGTTTTGTGCTGTTAGTAAGTTATTTGCAGTGGGTTGTCGACTTTGTGTTCCGGCTATTGTTAACTTGTCTTAGTGAAACAGGATGGCCGGGAGAACGCGTGGCGCCAGCCGAGTGGTCATGATGAGGAGCTTCCTCCTCCGACCATGGTGAGGTTCTCGCCCGATCGAGCGAAACCGCATGGACCGACGCGCATCTCGGAGGTTATTGCTAGAATACCTCCACTCCCCGCCGTGGTGGCGGCCACCGACTCGCGGGGACTTGCGAGTTCCTCCGTGCGCAGCCGCCGACTTTCTCCCGCTCGAGGACCTCTCGATGCGGATGATTGGCTGCGCATGGTTGAGCGGAAGCTCAACATAGCTCGGTGCGTGCACAGGATAAGGCACTCTTCGCGTCCCCACCGCCTTGAGGGCGCGCACTCTCATGGTGGGAGAACTATCTCGCCATGCGGCCGCGGCCATGTAGTCGCATGGGAGGAGTTCGGATCAGCTTTCGTCGGGCCCACATCCCGATGGCACGATGAAGTCAAGAAGGAGTTCCTCGCGCTCAAGCAAGGGCGCAAGTCCGTGACGGAGTACCGTGCACGAGTTCAATCATCCGCTCGTTATGCTCCAGGAGGTGGCCTCGGATGAGGCTAAGCAGAGAAGTTTATGGATGGCTTGTCCGAGGAGCCGCAGACAAGCTATCTGCTGTGGACTTCTCCGACTTTCGTGCCTTGGTAGATAAGGCCATTGTTGCTGAGCATAAGGCAAAGGCGCCGAGTCCCGCGCAAATGGGAGGCGCATCAGTCTACTCACACCAGCCTCATTCGTCCTCGGGCTGGGCCGGCACCAGTGGCCCGTTCTTTTGCTCCATCGGCACCGAGGCCATCTGCACCAGCTCCTCGTCCACCGCAGGCCGTGTTTCACCCACGTGCGCTGCGATCCAAAGACAGAGCGGCCTCCGCAATCCGGCGCCGAGGTTACTTGTTTTCGCCGCCACAACAAGGGCCATTATGCGAATGCTCGCCTCGAGTGTTGCGGCGACCCCTCGTCCTAATGGAGGACGCGGGCAGGGGAGCGGTCATCTACCTGACCAGAAGATGATCCAGAAGCCCCAGGGTGCGAGTAGCGGTCGAGTCAACCACCTTTCAGCTGAGGAGGCTCAGGAGGCGCCAGATGTCGTGATGGGTACACTTCTTGTTAATTCTCGTCCTGCTGCAGTATTATTTGATTACGAGCATCGCATTCTTTTATTTCAAGATCATTTGCTGCTGCTAGTGGTCTTCACTGTGTTCCTTTGGAAGTTCCTTTGCTCATCCGCTCTCCGGGGTCGGAAATGAGAGCTGATTTACAGTGTCGGGATGTTCCTATCATAGTCAAAGGAGTGGGATTTTTGGCAAATCTTATTCTCCTTTCAATTCGAGATGCGATGTGATTCTTGGCATGGATTGGTTGTCCCAACATTTGGGACATATTGATTGTGCCAAGAAGATGGTTTTCCTCACCAACCTTTATGGCGAACAGGTCGGTTATTCCCCGCAGCGGCAAGGGTCGCACCTTTGTGCACTGGTAGCAAAGCCAGCTTTGAAAATTCAGGAGGTTCCCACTGTTTGTGAGTTTGAGGATGTTTTCCCTGATGATTTACTCGGGATGCCTCCGGTTCGAGACCTTGAGTTTGTCATTGAGTTGCTGCCCGGTACTGCCCCTATCTCGAAGGCGCCGTATCGGATGCCTCAAAATGAGCTAGAAGAATTGAAGAAGCAGCTTGGTGAGCTCCAAGCAAAGGGTTTCATCCGTCCCAGTTCATCTCCTTGGGGTTGTCCGGTGATCTTTGTGAAGAAGAAGGACAAGACCTTGCGCATGTGTGTTGATTACCGTCCGCTCAATGAGGTGACGGTGAAGAACAAATACCCTTTGCCCCGCATCGATGATCTGTTCGATCGCTTGATCGAGCCAGTGTTCTCAAAGATTGATTTGAGAATGGGGTATCATCAGTCGATCGATCTCGAGGATATTCAAAGACGGCTTTCACTACTCGTTATGGTCCAGCATGCGAGTACACCGTCATGTCCTTTGGCTTAACCAATGCTCCAGCTTTGTTCATGAACTTAATGAATTCAGTATTCATGGAGTTTTTGGACAAATTTGTGGTGGTTTTCATTGATGATATTCTTATCTATTCCAAGATCAAGCGAGCATCTTTGAGCATCCAAGATTGTTTTGAGCAAATTGCGGGAGCATCAGCTATATGCGAAGTTCAGCAAATGCGAGTTCTGGTTGAAGGAAGTGGCATTCTTGGGCCATGTTCTTTCACCGAGGCATAGCCGTGGATCCCAAAGAAGGTCGGCGATGTTCTATCTTGGGGCAGCCAAGTCACCAACGATGTGCGGAGTTTTCTCGGTTTAGCGGGCTACTACCGCCGTTTTATCGAGAACTTCTCCAAGAACGCAAAGCCAATGACTGAATTGCTCAAGAAGGACAAGAAGTTTGTGTGGTCCTCTGCTTGTGATGAGAGCTTTCAGGAGCTCAAACAGCGATTGACTTCAGCCCCAGTCCTTACTCTTCCTGATATCCACAAGAGCTTCGATATTTATTGCGATGCCTCTCATCAGGGTCTTGGATGTGTTCTTATGCAGGAAGGCAAGGCAGTTGCCTATGCATCTAGGCAGTTAAGACCTCACGAGCTCAATTATCCCACCCATGATTTAGAGTTGGCTGCTGTGGTGCATGCACTCAAGATTTGGCGGCATTATCGATCGGAATCACGTTGTGAGGTGTATTCCGATCACAAGAGCTTGAAATACTTGCTCACTCAGCCAGATCTGAACCTCAGGCAGAGGAGATGGCTGGAATTGATCAAAGATTATGACATGGGTATTCAGTATCACCCTGGCAAGGCCAATGTGGTTGCTGATGCACTTAGCCGAAATGTGTATTGCAATACCTTCATGATCCAAGAGCAACAACCTGCACTTCTTGCAGAATTTCAGCGTCTCAACTTGGGTTTGGTTGAGCATGGCTCCCTTGCTGCCTTGGTTGTGCAACAAACCTTGGTGGATCAAATCAAGTCAGCACAGCAATCAGATGATGGTGTGGGTAAAATCAAGCAGAACATCAGGGATGGATCAGCCAAGTGTTTCACAGAAGATGAGCACAGTGTTGTATGGTTTGGGCAGCGTCTTGTGGTCCCAAAGGTTCCAGAGTTGCGGGATTTGATTCTTCAGGAGGCCCATGATTCACCTTTGTCCATCCATCCCGGGGCCACTAAAATGTACCAAGATCTGCGTCAGAGATTCTGGTGGACTCGCATTAAGCGCGAGATTGCGGTGTTCGTGGCCGATGTGACATATGTTGTCGCGTCAAGGCCGAGCATCAGCGTCAAAGCAGTCTCCTTCAGCCTTTGCCGCACTGAATGGAAGTGGGATTCTGTAGGCATGGACTTCATCACTGGTCTACCCCGTACTCCTGCAGGGAAGGATGCATTATGGGTTATCTTCGATCGATTGACGAAGGTGGCTCATTTCCTTCCAAAGGCGATCGAAGATTGATGTGAATCGCTTAGCGGATCTTTACATATCCCACATTGTGAGTCCATGGTGTGCCACGAACAATTGTGTCGATCGTGGTTCTCTGCTCACCTCTCGGTTTTGGCATAGTCCGCAGGAAGCCATGGGGACCCGTCTTTCTTTCAGCTCCACCTATCATCCTCGGTGATCGATGGTCGAAGGAGCGCTCAATCAGTGCTTGAAGACATGCTCCTGCTTGTGTTCTTTCCTATGGAAAGAATTGGGAGAAGTGCCTACCGCTTGCCGAAGTTCTCCTACAACAACAAAGTCTTCGAGCTAGTCTCGGTATGGCACCATTTGAGGCTTTGTATGGGAGGCGATGCATACAAGTTACCCCACCGAACTGGTCGGCGGGAAAGACAGTTCTTTGGTCCGATTCCATCAATGAAATTTGAAAGTCAAGTGCGCTTGATTCGTGAGCACTTGCGCGTAGCTCACCGAGAGGATGAAGAGCTATGCGGATCGATGTATAACAGACCCTAACTTAGGGTTTGTATTTCAAATGTAAAATTTTGAGGAGAAATAAAAACTTTTGTTGTCTCTTCAAATCATTTGAAAGTTTCTACATTTTTCCCTAGCAATTTCCATTTTCTAGAATTAAATTCTTGTGAATGGAAATTGTTGTCAGCAAATTCTTAGCCTTCAAACTTGTGATCATCCCCTAGGAATATTTTTCCTGTCATCTTGATCATCCTATCTACCTCCCTGAATTATTTCACAATTTTTAGATTTTGTTTGCTATTTCAAATGCCCAAGTCAAACCAGTTTAGAAATCTGGTCAAACCCTTAGGCAGCAGCTTGTGAATTTTATTGGGAGAAATCTGGTGCATGAAAACTCCTGGAAAAATTTCACAAGGTTGTTCTATGTTCCAGTAAGTTCCCATAAAAATTTCAAAATTTTTGGAGCTCGGGAGCTACATCTAAAAATTCCCCAAACTCTCTCAGCTTTTTAAAACTCAAAATCAGAAATCACTGTTTGTCGGGCTCGAACCCAAGCCCGACTCAAACCAGACCGCACCACTTGTCTCGGCCGCACCGCCTAGCTGCACGCATGCGAGCCCGATGGTTGTCGCCACCGTCCGATGAAGATCGAACGGTCCTCATTGCTTGCCTCGTCGACCTGTCCGAATGCATACACCAATCTCAGCCGTCCATTTCAGATCCAACGGTCGGTGCGATACTGATCGAGTCAAACCACCGGTTCGCACCGCTTCGTCGTCGATAGGTGGACCCTACCGCCGATCCGCCTCGTCTTCTCCGCACCTCACCGAGCTCGGGGCGCGCGATGCATGCTCGCCACGCACCTCGCCGCCGCCACCTTTTTGTCCTCGTGTCCGCGTGAAGCATCGCCGCGGTCTCATCTACCCACCGAGCCCATCCACTATCCTTCGCGTCCATTCTCGTGCCTTCTCCGCCCAAATTTTCTTCTCGTTCGAGAAGAACTCGAGCGTAGCGCCGCCGTTTTGAGCGCCCTTGAGCCACGACGCACCGTCGTGTTCCTCTTGCCTCGCCGCCTCCATTTTGCCTATTCCGGTCCTTGGCGCCCAAAGGATCACCGGGGCGGTATCGTCGTCTCGCCTCCGGCGATCTCGGTCCGTGAGCTCGTTTGCGACACGGTGAGTTTCGGCTCCGCCACCTAGTCCCTTAGGATCGCATTGATGCACCGAGTCTAACGGTGACTTCATTTTCATCTTTGGTGCATCGTTGCGGGCGTGCGACCAATTCTTACGCAAGCTTGGTTTTCGCGCCGTGGAAATTCCGCCACCTCGGGCCTTCTTCGTCGGCGTTATCGTGTGCTTCTTGCTCCTGGTGTTGAGGCGACTTAAGCACACCTTCCGAGTCTTCTAGAAGTCCGTGACGCCTTCTCCGTAAACCGTGTCTTCTTCTCCGCCTCCGTTCGCGCCACCGCCCGCCGCATCCCGTGGTCCGCGTCACCGCCATCGTGTTCGCAAGATCTTCGCGGACCTGAAGGTATCACCCGCCGCCTAAACCCTCTCAGTTAGCTTCATCGATTCTTGCGCGCGCGCGCCGCCCGTGCGTGCGGTGAGCATGCGCGAAGTTTAGTTATCGCTAAACTTGGTTCTGTTAGGTCACTGACTTGTGGGACCTCTCTGTTAAATCGCGTTTAGAAATCCTTTAATCCAGCCCGTTATGTTTTCTCTTAGTCACTGTCATGTGGGTCCATGCTGTCAATTAGGGTTGTGTAGTTCTGGTTATGCGTTTTTCTCTGTTTGGAAGCGTATTTCTCTGTGAGAGTATGTTAGGTTTGCACTTTGGTAAGCCGAAGACGTATTCTTAGAATACGCCTTCGACGTCACCTTCGGCGGGCAATCTGTTATGGTCAGCACCTTTCGCTGAGCCCGCTATCAGTGGCAGGGGCTAGCTGGCTGTGGGTGCGAAATGGAATTAGTGCATTATAGATTTCGGAAATGATTTAGTATTTCTGGTTTATGTTTTCATTGGTGATAATTCAATTAAACTTGTAAAATGCATAACTAATTCAATTTTTATCCAAATTGCATGAAACCAGTGCTGTTAATTTTCATTTTAAGTGTACTATTTACTAAAATGAGTTTCAACTTTGTATCTGTAGCAAAAATCTGTTAATTAATTTAATGTTGTAGATTGTAATCTCCAAATTAGAAAATGCATATCCCTTTCAATAATTGTCCAAATTCAATGAACCCAATTCTGTAAAATTTCATTTTCAGTATACTAATTATTAGGATAGGTTTTACACACTGTTTCTGTTCATGAAAAATTGTTAAGTAATTAACTAGTGTTTTGATGTGTTTTTAGCTTAGAAAATTCATAGAAAGTTCTTAATAGCTTAAAATGAATTGTTCTTTGTTTCTAAAATTTTGTTATGTCATGCTTAGGTTGCTGTGTGAGTTTGGTTTGTTTTGATGTTGTTGTATGGTTGAGTTTTGTCGGTGTTATTCGCTCTTATTCGCTGTTATTTGTTCTATCGTTAGGATTCGATATTTGCGGCAACCCTGAGAACGACCCTCCGCAACAAATTGAGCAACAGCAGCCAGGCAAGCAGTTTGATCATGTTAATCCCAGTATTTTAAAGTCTAATATTTTGTTTCAACTGTATGTATGCATCGCTTAATTTGTGTTAAATTGGTTAGATAATCCTCTAGATGCATAATCTGTAGGCAAATAATATTTCCTCTACTACATGAGCCTAGGTTATTTGCTGTGATTAGAGATCGTTGGATGATCTCTTGTCACTTAGTAGATCCGGGTCAAATTGCTTAGACACGCTTAGTTATCGGTAGAATCAAGCGGTTATCGACTTTAGTCGGTAACCTTGATCACACAAAATTTTCTATAACTTTTGTTTCAGACATTTTTGCTATGTTTAATTGCAAAACTAAAACTAAAAACAAAAAATGATTTAGACTTGGGCACAATGGTAAGACCGTGTGATCTGTTGGGTGTACCGAAAGGTGCCCAGTCGATTAAGGACCGAGTTACTTGCGCCACCGTCTTGAGCATTTGCGTGCTAACCACACTAGAGTATATGGGACCTCTCTTGACCTAGTACTTTGGCGTGTATTGGCTCGGTCGCAGGAGGTCGCGGGAGGGATGGAGGTGGGAGCATGGTAGTTGTCAGAAAAGCTTTATCTCGAGTGGGTAGTTGTCTTTTCGGCTTTACCATGTAAGCGTATGGGTTTCTACCCATACGAGCGGCTCGTAGTTAATACACAATATTGGAAAAGTCTCGTAGGACTTAGTGTGTGGCATACCTTCGGAGTGTGCTTGGCTTAAAGCGGCTGAAGTGTGGGTACATTGGTACACCTGTAGGGTTAAAACTATTCGAATAGCCTCGTCCTAGGTTATGGACACGCTCGGATCGCGCCCAAGAACTAGACTACAACATTTAAATTAAAACTTGATGGGTGGTGCGAATCGGGGATTAGTGCTATGTTGTGGTGACTATTGGGATAGTCACTTCTAGGTGGTTACTTGTATCTATCTTTATTTCGTGATTATTTCAACAAGAAAATGAATTGCAAACTTGCCTTCAAACTGTATTATATTATTGCAAATGAAAATTGGCTTTATGCAAATGAAACATATGGCCTCCACCAAACAAGCTCGCATGTAGCATATGAACAGTGCGCTAGTTCACACGTCGGTCTTGCGGGTACAAAGACAATCTTTGTACTCAGTGCTTTGCTTAATGTTTTTGTTGCGAGAGGAAGAAGGTGAGCCCCAAGGGCCTCTCTTACGTGAGATGTGTTGCCGTTTAGTGGGCGACTAGACTTGGCGGTCGGTTAGATGCCTTGTGGGTTGGAGGCACGATTGGCTTTGTTTATAGCCATCTTATGGCACTTTTGCTTCCGCTGTCGCTCTTGTTATTTGTGTACCTCGTGGCCTGTCGGCCTTTGTCTGTAATAACTCTTCTATTTGTTTATCTTCCGTTTGGTAGTGTGGTGTTTGGAATCTATGTTTGCAATGGAGTTGATGTCTAATTTTGTAACGAGGTGTGTATACTGCTTTCTGGGAAGTATACATATCTCGAGGATCAGTTTATTTGATTTGTGATGCTAGGACCAGGTGGTTGGTTAAGCATTACAAGCCAAATAAATTGGGGTCCTCACAATCGGCGTCGCCGTGAGCTGAGTTTCCAGCCCAATGACTTTGTGTATCTCAAAGTCTCACCTTTGAAGGGACATCGTCGTTTCGGTGTCAAGGGCAAGTTGGCTCCTCGGTATGTTGGACCATATCGCGTCATCGATAAAGTGGGAGCTTGTGAGGACCCCAATTTATTTGGCTTGTAATGCTTAACCAACCACGGTCCTAGCATCACAAATCAAATAATCGATCTCGAGATATGTATACTTCCTAAAGCAAGATACACACCTCGTACAAAAATTAGACATCAACTCCATTCCAAACATAGAGTCCAAACACCACACTACCAAACGGAAGATAAACAAATAGTAGAGTTATTACGCATAAAGGCCGACAGCCACAAGATACACATATAAACAAGAACGATAAACTAAAAAGTGCCATAAGATGGCTATAAACAAAGCCAATCGTGCCTCCAACCCACAAGGCATCTAACCGACCGCCAAGTCTAGTCGCCCACGAATCGGCAACACAACTCACGTAGTGAGGCCCTTGGGGCTCACCTTCTTCCTCTGCAACAAAAACATTAAGCAAAGCACCGAGTACAAAGATTGTCTTTGTACCGCAAGACCGACGTGTGAATCTAGCAGCACTGCTCATATGCTACATGCAAAGCTTATTTGGTGGAGGCCATATGTTTTATTTGCATAAAGCCAATTTTCATTTGCAATAATATAATACAGATTGAAGGCGAGTTTGCAATTCATTTTTAATGTTGAAATAACGATGAAGGATAAATAATAATAAAAGAATAAAGGTAAACAACCTAGAAGTGACTATCCCAATAGTCACCACAACAATAGCACGAATCCCGATTCGCACCACCCATCAAGTTTTAATTTAAATGTTGTAGTCTAACTCTCGATAAGCTTACCCAAGCGTGTCCATCACCTAGGGCGAGGCTATTCGAATAGTTTTTAACCTGCAGGTGTACCATCACACCCACACTTCACCGCCTTTAAGCCAAAGCACACTTCCGAAGGTATGCCGACACACTAAGTCCTACGAGACTTTTCCAATATTGTGTATTAACTACGAGCCGCTCGTATGGATAGAAATCCATACGCTACATGGTAAAGCCGAAAGACAACTACCCACTCGGGATAAAGCTTTTCGGACAACTACCATGCTCCCACCTCCATCCTCCCGCGACCCCTACGACCGGAGCCAATACACGCCAAAGTACTAGGTAAAGAGAGGTCCCATACCTCTAGTGTGGTTAGCACGCCAAATGCCCGGATAACAAAACTCACAAGATGTTCGGTCCTTAATTGACCCGGCACCTTTCCATCACACCCAATGAGATCACACCAATCTTACCATTGTGCGCGTCTAAATTATTTTTGTTTTCATTTTTAGTTTTGCAATTAAACATAGCGAAATCTTGAAACATAAAGTTGTAGTAAATTTTGTGTGATCAAGGTTACCGACTAAGTCGATAACCGCCATTTCTACCGATACTAAGCATGTCTAAGCAATCGACCGGATCTACTAAGTGACAAGAGATCATCCAAACCTCTAATCACAACAAATAACCTAGGCTCAGTAGTAGAGATCAATATTTTGTCTACAGGATATGCAGCTACGGATTTAACTAATCAATTTAACACAAATTAAGCAATGCATACATACAGCTGAAACAAAATATTAGACTTTAAAATACTGGGATTATCATGATCAAACTGCTTGCCTGGCTGTTGTTGCTCAATTTGTTGCGGAGGGTCGTTCTCAGGGTTGCCGCAAATATCGAAGCCTAACGATTGAACAAAACATCGAATAAGAACGAATAACACCGACAAAACTCAAACATGCAACAACAAACAAACATACTAAAACTCATACAGCAGCTTAAGCATGATATAACAAAATTTCAGAAACAGAGAACAATTCATTTTAAGTTATTAAGAATTTTCTATGAATTTCCTAAGCTAAAAACACATCAAAACACTAGTTAATTACTTAACAAATTTTCATGAACAGAAACAGTGTATAAAACCTATCCTAATAATTAGTACATTAAAAATGACAAATTACAAAATTGGTTTCACTGGATTTGGACAAATATTGAAAGAGATATACATTTTCTAATTTAGAAGAGACATAAGACATCATTTTATTAATTAACAGATTTTTGCTACAGAGACATGGATGAAACAAATTTTATTAAATAGCACAATTAAAATGAAAATGAACAGCACTGGTTTCATGCTATTTGGATAAAAATTGAATTAGTTATGCATTTTACAAGTTTAATTGAATTATCAGCTCAACAGAAAACATAAACCAGAAATACTAAATCATTTCCGAAATCTATAATGCACTAATTCCATTTCACACCCACAACTACCAGCCCCTCCATCGACGGGCCCGGCCCAAATAAAAGTGTCGACTGAACAGTTGCTCACGAGAGTGGCGTCGGCGTATTCTAAGAATACGTCTTTGACTTATCAAGGTGTACTTCTAACATATACACACGAGAAATACGCTTCGGCAGAGAAAACGATAACCAGAGCTACACACCCTAATCGACAAAGATGGACCCACATGGCGTTGACTCGTAGAACAAATAACGGGCTGGATTAAAGGATTTCTAAACGCGATTTAAGAGAGGGCCCACAAGTCACGAACTCAAAGCTAAACAAGATTAGCGCTAAACTAACTCCACCGGCGCTCACCGGCGCCAAGACGGGACGGCGGCGCGCGCGAATCAACTTGCTAACCGGAGGGTGCACGGGCGAGTGAGTGATACCTTCGGTTCGCGAAGATCTCACGAACTCGATGACGGTGACGCGGACCACGGGGATGCGCGAGGCGCGAACGGAGGCGGAGAAGAAGATGCGGCTTCGCGAGAGGACGCGACAAGCTTCTAGAAGACTCGGAAGGTGCGCACAAGCTTCGCCCAACACCGAGAGCAAGAAGCACACGATAACGCCGACTAACAAAGCCCGAGGTGGCTGGAATTTTCACGGTGGCGGGCGAGCTTGAGAAGAATTGGTCGCACGCGCCGCAACGATGCACAAAAGGCGGCTCAAGCCCACCGTTAGATTCGGTGCATCGATTCGATCCTAAGGGACTAGTTGGCGGAGCTAGAAACTCACGGATCACAAACGAGCTCGCGGGGCCGAGATCGCCGAGGCGAGGCGACGATATCGCCCAGTGATCCATCGGGCGCCAAGGACCCGTTGGGCAAAATGGAGGCGGCGTCGAGCGTGGATCACGGTGGCGTGGTTGCGGAATCAAGGCGGCGCTAACACAGCGGCGCTACCTTCGCCCTCTTCGCCGCCGACAGCAGCGGGCGGAGAAAGTGAGAGAGCGAAGAAACAATGAATGAATGAGTGCGGTGAGGTTATAAAGCTCGCGATGCTCCACGACGGACACGAGGGCAAATAGGTGGCGCGGCGAGGTGCGTGGCACCCATGCGCGAACGGCCGCGAGCTCCGGTGAGGTGCGGAGAAGACGAGGCGAATCGACGGTAGGGTCCACCGCTCGGATCGACGGCGGTGCGAACCGGTGGTTTGACTTGATCGATGTCGCACCGACCGTTGGATCTGAAATGGACGGCTGAGATTGGTGTATGCATTCGGACAGGTCGGTTGCGCACGCGACGTGGATCGTTCGATTTGCATCAGGACGGTCACGATCGATTGGACTCGGGCGGTGCGATTAGTTGACGCGACCGAGCCAAGTGGTGCGGTTCGATTTGAGTCGGGCTCGGGTTCGAGCCCGACAAACGATGAATTCTCGTTTTGAGTTTAAAAGTGAGAGAGTTTAGGAATTTTTAGAGATAGTTCCCGATCTCCAAAAATTCCGAAATTTTTATGGTAGCTACTAGGGACAGAGGACAACCTTGTGAAATTTTTCCAGGAGTTTTCATGCACTAGATTTTTCCCACTAAAATTCACAAGCTGCTGAACAGAAGTTTGACCAGATTTCAAACTAGGTTGACTTGGCCATTTGAAATAGCAAATAAAATCTACAAATTGTGAGATAATTCAGGGAGGTAGATAGGATGATCAAGATGCTAGGAAAAATAATTTCAGAGGATGATCACAAGTTTGAAGGCTAATAATTTGATGACAACAATTTCCAATCACAAGAATCAACTTCTAGAAAATTGAAATTGCTAGGAAAATGTAGAAACTTTCAAATGATTTGAAGAGACAACAAAAGTTTTTATTTCTCCTCAAAATTTTACATTTGAAATACAAACCCTAAGTTAGGGTCATTCTGAGCATTGCATACAAGTTAGAGTTGCCGGCTACACTTGAGGGGGTGCATGATGTTTTCCATGTGTCACAATTGAAAAAGTGCCTTCGTGTTCCAATTGAGGAGACGCCTTTGGAAAATATTGATGTGCGGGGCGATCTATCTTATCGTGGCGCCTGCTCGTATCCTCGAAGAAGTCGAACGAGAACAAGGAACCGTGTGATCAAGTTCCTTAAAGTTCGGTGGTCGAACCACTCCGAGGATGAAGCCACTTGGGAGCGGGAAGATCGCCTCCGAGCAGATTACCGTCCTTCTTCTCCCGGTGATCGAGAATCTCGGGCGAGATTCTGTAAGGGGGAGATTTGTAACACCTAACTTAGGGTTTGTATTTCAAATGTAAATTATGAGGAGAAATAAAAACTTTTGGTGCCTCATGAAATCATTTGAGAGTTTCTACAATTTTCCCTAGCAATTTCCAATTTTTAGAATGTAATTCTTGAGAATGGAAATTGTTGTCAGCGAATTCTTAGTCTTCAAACTTGTGATCATCCTCTGAAATTATTTTTCCTGTCATCTTGATCATCTTATGTACCTCCCTGAATTATCTCACAATTTTTAGATTTTATTTGCTATTCCAAATGGCCAAGTCAACCTAGTTTGAAATCTAGTCAAACTTCTGTTCATCAGCTTGTGAATTTTATTGGGATAAATCTAGTGCATAAAAACTCCTGGAAAAATTACACAAGGTGTCCCTCTGTTCCAGATAGCTACCATAAAAATTTTGAAACTTTTGGAGCCCTGGACCTATCTCTAAGAATTTCCCAAACCTTCTTTGTCTTTCTAATTCAAATCGGGAAACACTGTTTGTCGGGCCCGAACCACACTTGGGCTCGAGTCCGACCGCACTAATGGACTCGGTTGCACCACCTAGTTGCACCGCGCGAGCCCGATAGCTATCAGCCGTCCGATGGAGATCGCACGGTCCATATTGCGTGTCGCCGACTGTCCAATGCATACATCAATCTCGACCGTCCATCTCACATCCAACGGTCGGTAGCGATAATGGTCGAGTCGAACCACCGGTTTGCGCCGCGCCTTGACTCGGGCTCGCGCTGCTTTCTTTCTTTGCCGACAACAGCGGCCCCACATGTCGTCGTCACCTACCTTGCGCCGGCGGGTGAGTGCCGCGGTAGCGCGCATGAACGCCACCTCGGCTCCATTGCCTCGTCACCGCTTCCGATTTTCTCGCGCATTTCTCGGCGCATCTTCCGCCGAGAGACCATGCCCGAGCAAAGATCAATCACCCACTTTTCCGTTCGCGACTTGTCGGCACCGTTCTTGAGCTCCACGGTGCCGAAAGCATCGCCACTCGTTTTCCTCCGCCCTCTTCCCTACTTAAGCCCTCGCAAAGCTCTCTTATCCTCCTTTGGACACCCTAAGACCACTTCCTACCCTCCGTTGCCTTCCCTGAGCTCAAATTGTAGTAGTGCGCAATCTCGGGTTCACGACCGTGCCGCCTCCGCCGTGTCAGCACCACAACAAGTGAAGATCATCCCTTCTTTTGCGCGTCACATCGTGTTCCAGATCCCTATCATGATTTCCCCTCAGCTAATTTTGAGTTTCACTCGCAGGGGGCCATTGAATTTTGGTGTCCCTCTTCTTCGGCCGAAAGTTGGATATTCGTCCTCATCTCCGGTGAGTTGGTTCCTAGAGCAATTGCTCGCGCTAGCACCATCTAGTGCACTCACTCAAGCTATCTCCGTCTCTCTTTTTCCCTATTTTTGCTCAGGTTGCTCCCTCCTCGGTGACCCCTTGATCGCCGCCGCTGGTTCTCGTCGCCGGGCCATCTCCGGCAGCCTCTTGAGCTCCGCGTCATTCCGGTGAGTTCCTGGTAACTCACTGATGCCCATGCGCGCGCTAATTTTCATTGTCTACCTCTCTGGTGCAGCCTCACCTTGTCACCCCAGCTGTCGACCGCCGTGCTCCGTCGCCGCGCCGCCACCGTGCTTCTCCGTCGAACCCGCGACCACCCTTAGCTTCAGTAACCCCTGGGCGACCCATTTTGGCCGTCGCACAGCCCGCGCCGCCACTCCTTCACCGGCGTCGAATCCAGGTCCAGAGCCTCTCTGTTCTTCCTTGTGCTCCTGTCTTTGTTGTGGTGACGATGGGGCCCACCTCCCGAGGCTTTGTAGTTAGTCGCTTATCATGCTTATGATTGTTCATTAGTTCACTCATTGCATGATCAAAAATTGGTATTGGAAGTTTGAAAGTATTTTAGTTCTCTGTATGCTTGTTGTTGTCGTTTTTCTGTTGTCAGTAAACTGAAATTGGGTTCATTCTTATGCTATTCATATCTGGTTAGTGCTTGGTGACTCCCTTAGAAGTGGTGCTTAGCAAGAAGTTAATTAGATAATCTCTATAGGTTTCAAATCACTAGTTGGCTTTTGATCTATGAAGCTGTTATCAGAATTTGAGGTTTTGCCTCTGTGCTTGTGGTGTATTTTCAGTAAGGTAAGGTTTTGTAGTAGCCGCATGCTGAAAATCGTTAGCATTGCAGTATCTTTAAAATCCTATCTTAGATAGAAAAGGTTGTTAGCATCTCACAGTTGAATACTTGATTAGTTAGTGTTCGATAGCTCCTTGTAGGTTCTGTGCTCTCACCTGATAATGGTTGTTTTAGAGTAGCTAGCTGTTTTTGATATACTAACTTGATGATTAAATAATAGATGTGCACACAATCACCATCAAAGTCTGTCCAAAGTTTAAATCATATAAGAGGATTGATTTTGTGGTTAACCTGATAAATAAGTGAGTGGGTAGATCAATCACTTGAAAGCATGTCTTTTTGAAGCATCCCTGTAGCAGTTAATTGTTACTCCTTTTGTGTTGGTCTAGCCTCTGTGTATAAATTGGTGTTTGTGTTTGATTATTGAGTTTTGCCGGTGTTATTCATTCTTATTCGCTGTTTTGTTCAATCGTTAGGATTCGATATTTGCGGCAACCCTGAGAGCGACCCTCCGCAACAAATTGAGCAACAGCAGCCAGGCAAGCAGTTTGATCATGATTAATCCCAGTATTTTAAAGATTAATATTTTGTTTCAGCTGTATGTATGCATCGCTTAATTTGTGTTAAAATGGTTAGCTAGACCCTGTAGATGCATATCCTGTAGGCAAAATATCGATCTCTACTACCTGAGCCTAGGTTACTTGCTGTGATTAGAGATCGCTGGATGATCTCCTGTCACTTAGTAGATCCGGGTCAATCTGCTTAGACTTGCTTAGCTATCGGTAGAACTGGGCGGTTATCGACTTTAGTCGGTAACCTTGATCACACAAAATCTACTATAACTTTTTGTTTCAGCATTTCTGCTATGTTTAATTGCAAAATTAAAAATGAAAACAAAAATGATTTAGACTTGGGCACAATGGTAAGACTGGTGTGATCTGTTGGGTGTGACTGGAAAGGTGCACGTCGATTAAGGACCGAGTTACTTGCGCCACCGCATCGAGCATTTTTGCGTGCTAACCACACTAGAGTATATGGGACCTCTCTTGACCTAGTACTTTGGCGTGTATTGGCTCCGGGTCGCAGGAGGTCGCAGGAGGGATGGAGGTGGGAGCATGGTAGTTGTCCGAAAAGCTTTATCCTGAGTGGGTAGTTGTCTTTTCGGCTTTACCATGTAAGCGTATGGATTTCTATCCATACGAGCGGCTCGTAGTTAATACACAATATTGGAAAAAGTCTCGAGGACTTAGTCAGTGCTGCATACCTTCTAAGTGTGCTTTGGCTTAAAGGCGGTGCAAGTGTGGGTACATTGGTACACCCTGCGCAGGTTTAAAACTATTCGAATAGCCTCGCCCTAGGTTATGGACACGCTCGGATACGCCCCGTAAGAACTAGACTACAACATTTAAATTAAAATTTGATGGGTGGTACGAATCTGGGATTCGTGCTATTGTTGTGGTGACTATTGGGATAGTCACTTCTAGGTTGTTTATCTTTCGCTTTTGTTATTAATATCCTTACTGTTATTTCAATCTTAAAAATGAATTGCAAACTTGCCTTTAAACTGTATTACCTTATTGCAAATGAAAATTGGCTTTATGCAAATGAAACATATGGCCTCCACCAAATAAGCCTGCATGTAGCTTATGAACAGTGCGCTAGTTCACACGTCGGTCTTGCGGGTACAAAGATAATCTTTGTACTGTGTGCTTTGCTTAATGTTTTGTTGCAGAGGAAGAAGGTGAGCCCCAAGGGCCTCACTTCGTGAGTCGTGTTGCCGCTTTCGTGGACGACTAGACTTGGCGGTCCGGTCGATGCCTTGTGGGTTGGAGGCACGATTGGCTTTGTTTATAGCCATCTTATGTCACTTTGCTTCATTGTCGTTCTTGTCTATTTGTGTATCTTGTGGCCTGTCGGCCTATGTCTGTATTAACTCTACTATTTGTTTATCTTCTGTTTGGTAGTGTGGTGTTTGGACTCTATGTTTGGAATGGAGTTGGTGTCTAATTTTGTAACGGGGTGTGTATATTGCTTCAGAGGTATACATATCTCGAGGATCAATTTATTTGATTTGTGATGCTAGGACCAGGTGGTTGGTTAAGCATTACAAGCCAAATAAATTGGGGTCCTCACACATTTTCTGTGCTCGGGGCCCACATGTAAGTGACCCATTACTACGGCTAAGACAGTAATTAAATGCTAACCCAATCATTAGACATTAATGACCGTCATTTGCCATAAACAGACACCTACAGTAGCTGCCCGCGTACGACAATGCGCCCGCGAGGTTGCCCGGCGGTACGCCGGCGCTACGCGCCACGGCGGAGCCGGCCAAGACCCGTGATATCTTCGCAATAGTGCTACGCGTCTTTGAGAGGTGGTGGCGAGGTCTGGGGTGCCCTACACCGTCGGCTAGCCGGAGCTAAGCGGCGGCGGTGCTACGGCAAAAGTGCATGCAGCAAAAAGAAGCTCGCAATGACATACATGCGAGTGCCTGTGGTCCTAAGGACTATGAGTGAGTTACCGGCGAAGAATGATGCTCGAGAAGCTCGTAATCACTGGGCCGCGCTGCACCAAGAAGTAAATGGTGATGATATGGTTTCACGTGGACAGGATACTGGAAGCAAAACTAAAACAAATGAATGCTCGGGATGGCTCTAAGATCCTGCAAGGATGTTGTAATAGCAAGGATCGACATAAGCCTTACCGAATCAAAGTGGGAGATGAAAGGTTTGTTCTTCGACCGAAAGCCCAATTTCTTCAAATCCACGAAGTGCTGTCCTGCATTGTTGAAATATGACGCGAAAGAAAATCCAAGTACCTCACCGGAGACGAGGATGGCAAGAAGATGTCCCCGAGTGCGTGCTCTAGACGTGAACTAGAGCACGAAGGTGAACCAGAGGCTACAAGCAAGAACAAGAGCTGAGCTTAGCAAAAATGGAGAAGGCATGGAACAAAGAAAAGAATGGCATCCCCTGGTGGGAGTTTACCTGCGTAGGGAGCAAGAACGAGCTTCCCTCTCCTCAGTCAACAAAGGAGAAGTGAGGGAGAAGGAGGGGGTGCAGGGGGTGTTATGCCCGGGAAGAAGACGGAGTGGAGGCGGCGTGAAGCGAAGAAGCTCTAGGAGTGGTGGATGGAGGCGGTGGATTGACGGCGTCACCAGCGCGCGGAAGAGATTCGCGGCCGCGTGGCGCGTGCGCTCTGAGCGAGCTCACGCGAGGAGGAAGACGACTCGACATGCGGGCCTGGTGGGCGATGACTCGGCGAGGTGAGATTAAGTGATTTTTGATCGGCCGTTGGATTGTGAATGGACGGACCAGATCAGAGAGGGGTTCGGACAGGTCAATAGGGTGATGAGATCTGGATCGTTGATCCTTGATCCGACGGCCGCATGCGAAGGTGCAGTTAGGCGGTTGGGCTAAGTCAGTTCACCGAGTCGGGCTCGAGCCCAAGGAATAGTGCGGCTGGTTTGGTCCAGTGTTTTGACCAGGATTTTAATTGTTTCCACCACTTTGACCAGTGGCTTAAAAATAGGAATAAAATTCCTAAAATCATGAAATAATTTGTGGGGCTTCCTGGGACAACCTAGTGTCCATAAAAATTATTGAACCCTACTATTCATGATATATTTTGCGACATATAAATTCAAACTTAGATTAGATCTTTTAATAGTGTTTGAATTTTCTTAGGGTTCAAACCAGTCCCAAAAATTTGGGAAAAATTATATTAATTCATGAGAATTAATATAGTATTTGAATAAATTATTTCCAAAGGATCTTCAGTAGCATTTATTTCAGTTTTTAGTTTGGAGTTCAATGTAAAGTAGATGTTTCAATTGTATTTTCAGATTTTCCAAGTACAATTTGTAATTCAAAGTTTCAAAACATGATGCATGATAATGA
The DNA here is from genome assembly GCA_036346255.1 of Ampelocalamus luodianensis. NCBI lineage: Eukaryota > Viridiplantae > Streptophyta > Magnoliopsida > Poales > Poaceae > Ampelocalamus > Ampelocalamus luodianensis. The sequence goes on along the minus strand of CM070635.1, from coordinate 10,123,814 downwards.
GATGCATAATTAACCTCTTTATTAAATTTGGGGATGTGACATTAGCCAATTGAAGCAAGGTTCCATTGAGTTCGATAGTAGCTTCCCTGTCAGTTTTATGATCAAGGCTTTATTATGGATTCGTAAATCTCGAAGTCCTAACCCTCCTTGCTTTTTGGGCAAAATGACGGTGGTCCAAGCGACCAAGCATTGACCACCTTGAATCTCCTTATCCCCCTTCCAAAGAAAGGCTCTTCGAATTCTGTCGATAGCTTCTATGCTGCGTTCTAGCCATTTAATGCAGCTCATGTAATAAGTCGGTATTTCTGATATTACTAAATTTAACATTGTTACTCTCCCTCCCCAAGATAGCAAACCGGGAATCCATCCTGCCAGCCTTCTATCTATTTTGTCAATGATTGGCTGTAACAAGCTGTGTGGAATCTTGTTAGTAGATAATGGCAAGCCCAAGTAGTTGCATGGCAGCGAGTTAAGCGGACATTGTAACGTGTTAGCAGATAAGGCGACTTCCTATGGTGACATGTGAATCGGCACTAACGTACTCTTATGGTAGTTAATCTTCAACCCTGAAAATCTTGCAAATGAGTCAAGAAGCTCCTTGAGTATCATGGCCTGCTGAGCTGTCCCTTTAAGCAATATTATGGTGTCGTCTGCGTACTGCAAGGTGGGAGGAGTCTCTTGAATATCCAGAGGATGTAGAATTAGGCCCTCCGTGTAGGCACGTTGCAGAAGTTTTTGGAGGATGTCCGCAACTAGGATGAAAAGATACGGTGAAAGCTGATCGCCATGTCTAACTCCTCGCTTGAGGCTGATTTGATCTCCCACTGTCCCGTTCATAATAATTTGTGTTTTGCCCAAAGTGAGGATAGTACGTATCCATTTTATCCATTTACTGTCGAAACCTCTATGATGCAAAGTCAGAAGAACTGATGGGAACGGGGTCCCGATCTTCCAACAGGTTCTGGATAAGTTCGATTTGGTGGAGGCGCGACACAAATCGACTCGGCTTCCGAACAACACGTTCCGAACCCCGCAATCGTAGCACCACGTCTCCTCAGATTATCAACCGTGCGCAACCCGCTGACTCGCCAAGAAGGCTAATCCGCCGCGAATCAAGAACACAAGCAAGAACAAGGAAGAACACAACGGAATTGCGGATGTATTGTTTTAGCACTCAAAGTTGGGGTCTCACAAACCGATGAACGGCGAAACTGTTCAAGACAGAATTAATCTAAGCAAAACCCAACCCTAATGGTGGGGGTGGCGGCTGTATATAGAGGACTGAGGGGCGTGCAAAACCCCTGGACGTGCCCTAATGGGCTCCAACATGATACAAAGCCGAACGGCCCAAAAGACGGTGACGCAGCACCCTGACAGATTTTGAATGCCTAATTGTTTCGATGATTCCCGTTAACTTAGAAGGAATTTTGACATGGGATCAGAGCCATTGGAAAGGTCGTCTTCTCAGCTTTCGACACATATGTGGAACATCCAAAACGGAGCCTGGATGAGATCTGGACGTCCGTTTTAGTGCGGCCTGGTCCTGGACTCCGAATTGGATTCGAAGTCGGCTTGAGTTGGGCCTCCAACATGATTCGACCGCCCTTGCTGGACTTGTGCACTTCGTAGCCCTTCTCCAAGTACGTCCAGGTCCTCTCCATGGTTCCTAATCATAATTAAATCATTAGGTAGCAATCGATTCTCAAATGAACAAAAAGAAGTACTTAGGAACGAGCTCACTTGTAAATTCAATTGTCGGGCGCGAGCTCTAGTGATTGGTCCTTGAATGTCAAGTGGAGGATTGTTGTGTGTATCCGAAGAAGTGATGTCCTCATCATCCTCCCCCTCTTGAAGTGGAGTTGTCCTCAACTCAGCCTCATCTTCTTCTCCCAAGTATGGCTTCAAATCTGAAATGTTAAAGGTGGGACTAACCCCAAACTCGGAAGGCAACTCAAGTTTATATGCATTATCATTTATCTTCTCAACTATTTTAAAAGGACCAGCAGCTCTAGGCATCAATTTTGACTTTCGTAACTCAGGAAATCTATCCTTTCGCAAGTGCAACCAAACAAAATCACCCGGTTCAAGTTTAACTTCCTTTCTACTTTTACTACCAATAATCCTATATTTTTCATTCATCTTTTCAATGTTTGCCTTAGTAATCTCATGCATTTTGACAATAAAATCAGCACGCTCCTTAGCATCATTATGAACTCTCTCACTAGTAGGCAAAGATAAAATATCAAGAGGGGCACGTGGATTGAATCCATATACTACCTGAAAAGGACTTACCTTGGTGGTGGAGTGTTCCACTCGATTATATGCGAACTCAACATGCGGCAAACACTCTTCCCATAGCTTCAAATTATTCGTCAAAACAGCTCTCAGCATGGTAGACAATGTGCGGTTCACCACCTCGGTTTGGCCATCAGTTTGTGGGTGACATGTTGTAGAGAACAACAACTTTGTACCCAACTTGTTCCATAGAGTACGCCAAAAGTGACTCAAAACTTGGCATCACGATCCAAACAATAGTAGAAGGCATACCATGCAAACGAACTATCTCTTTGAAAAGAGGTCAGCAATATGAATGGCATCATCGGTTTTATGACATGGTATAAAATGAGCCATCTTAGAAAAACGATCCACAACAACAAAATGCTATCCCTCCCTCTTAGTCCCGGGCAATCCTAAAACAAAGTCCATAGAAATATCTCGCCACGGAATAGAAGGAACAGGAAGAGGCATATACAAACCATGTGGATTCAAGCGAGACTTAGCTTTTTGACATGTAGTGCAATGAGCCACAAACCGCTCAACATCTCGCCTCATTTTTGGCCAAAAGAAGTGTGTGGCCGTAACGCCCTCCGTCTTCTTAGCACCAAATGTCCCATCAAACCGCGCCATGCGCCTCCCGCAACAACAAAAGATGAACGAATCCAACTGGAATGCATAGGCGGTTAGCTCTAAACAAGAACCCATCATTGATCACGAATTTATTCCATGCTTGTCCTCTTTACAATGCAACAACACATCCTTAAAATCAGCATCTAAAGCATATTGTCCTTTAATGGTTTGAAGACCAAAATGTGACAATCAAGTTGAGACAACATGGTATAGCGTCGAGACAAAGCATCAAGAATCACATTATCCTTCCCTTTCTTGTGTTTAATGACATAAGGAAAAGATTCAATAAATTCAACCCACTTAGCATGTCTACGATTCAAATTGGTTTGACTACGAATATGCTTAAGTGATTCATGATCAGAATGAATGACAAATTATTTAGGCCATAAATAGTGTTGCCACGTCTGTAAAGAACGAACAAGAGCACACAATTCTTTATCATACGTGGAATAATTAAGAGCAGGACCATTCAATTTTTACTAAAGTAGGCAACAGTTTTGCCTTCTTGCATCAAAACACCACCAATACCAATTCCGCTTAGCATCACATTCCACTCAATAGTCTTACCAAAATCCAGGTTGGAGCAATGGTGAGTGTGTAAGCTTGTCCTTCAAAAGATTAAAGGACTCCTCTTGTGATGGCTCCCAATGAAACACGACTCCTTCTTTGTTAACTCAATCAACGGTGTCGCAATGGTGCTGAATTCCTTGACAAAGTGGCGATAAAACCTGCAAGGCCAAGAAAACTCCGCACTTGGGAGACCGTCGTGGGCGTGGGCCAACTCCATATCGCCTCCACCTTGGCTCTATCAACCTCAATTCCTGTGGAGTCACAACATAGCCAAGAAAGAGACTCGATCCGTGCAAAGGTGCACTTCTCAAGGTTACCAAACAAACGTGCATCTCTCAAAGCATTAAAAACAGCACGTAAGTGATTCAAATGTTCATCCATGGACTTGCTATAAATCAAGATATCATCAAAGTAAACGACCACAAATTTGCCAATGAAAGGACGTAAAACCTCGTTCATTAATCGCATGAAAGTGCTAGGTGCATTAGTCAAACCAAAAGGCATGACTAACCACTCATACAAGCCGAATTAGTTTTAAAAGCAGTTTTCCATTCATTGCCAAGTTTCATTCTTATTTGGTGGTATCCACTACGCAAGTCAATCTTTGTGAAAATTATAGCACCACACAACTCATCAAGCATGTCGTCTAGCCTGGGAATAGGATGACGATACCTTATAGTAATGTTGTTAATGGCTCTACAATTTACACACATACGCCAAGAACCATCTTTTTTGGGTACCAAAAGAACAGGAACAGCACAAGGACTAAGGCTCTCACGTACATACCCACGGTACAAAAGGTCTTGGACTTGTCGCTGAATCTCCTTAGTCTCGTCGGGATTGGTCCTGTACGCCGCACGGTTTGGCAAACTCGCTCTAGGGATCAAGTCAATCTGGTGCTCAATCCCTCGAATGGGTGGAAGTCCTGGAGGTATCTCATCAGGGAAAACATCTCTAAAATCCTGCAAAAGGTTAGTGATAGGAGCAGGCAAAGTGCAAGGCATATTATCAAGAGAAAATAAAGCATCTTTGCACACAAAAGCATAACATGTATCATTAATATCATCAATTTCAGCAAGGTCTGATTTTGTGGCAAGCATAAGAGAATGTTTTTCAGATTTATCATATTCCTTTGGATCATTAGCAGCAGCAGCTCGCTCCCTATCGGCCTCTATAATCTCAGCTGGGGTCAAAGGCATTAAAGTAACTTTCTTTCCCTTATGCATAAAAGTGTATTTGTTACTACTACCATGGTGCAAAGCATCATTATCAAATTCCCAAGGTCGACCCAATAAAAGAGAGCATGCTTGCATGGGAACCACATCACAATCAACATGATTAGCATAACCACCAATGGAAAAATGGACTCGGCATGTTTGTGTTACCTTAGCTTTTCCAGAGTCATTTAACCACTGAATATGGTATGGATGTGGATGCGGTCGCGTGGTCAAGCCAAGCTTCTTGACCAAATCAAAACTCACCAAGTTGTTGCAGCTTCCTCCATCAATGATGACATGTGCGCGTCGGTTCTTGATTGCAAAGAAAGTCTGAAACAAATTATGGCGTTGAAGCTTATCGAGTTGTTGTACCTGTGTGCTGAGGACTCGTTGCACAATGATGCTCCGTGGCGCCGCGTGGGCGCCCCACCAAGGAACAGTCATCATGACCACCGCCATTGTCGCCCGAGGCGGCAGAACGCTATCATCCTCCTCGACATCCGGCGTGCGATGTAGCCTCCATCTTCGTGGCGATGTATGCCCGCTTAGCTAGGCAATTCCTCGCACATGACCAAGTCCATGGCAGCGTGGCACCAATGTCGAGGAGCGCCCGTGGAAGGCACGAAAGAAGAACTCTTGGCTGGGGCCTGCAAAGAATTTTTTTGTAGAATCTGCAGGGCGTGTCGTGGAAGGTGGCTTTGGTGGCGCTATAGTAATCTTGTTCACTGGTGGTGGAGGAGAACGAAAACTCGAAGAAGACTTGGGCAGTCCCGTCGATGTAGTTGTTCGCGGCGTGTAGGAGGGTCGTCCGGTGCTTGCCGTCGCTGATTCCTTGCGTCCCTGCAATTCTTTTTCTGCAAGCATAGCAAGCTGGAACAACCGTTGATGATAGTAAATTCTTTATAATCAACAATGTCCTGAATTTCACGCCAGAACCCCCATAGAAACGACAAATCTTATCCTCTGTTTCCTCAACAACCCCACAACGCACCATACCCTTTTGAAGCTCAGCATAATAGTCCTGAACAGAACTATCACCTTGTTCTAAGCGCTGTAATTTTTTTTTCTCAAATCACGTTTATATGTGAGCCATGAGGACCTTGGGCGAAATGGTCAAATCGGCGACAACTACATGGCTTACAATGCTCGCGATGTACGCAGAGGTTACATTCGGATGCATTTGCAATGGCTCTTGAAGCTCACACGTGTGACCTGTACCGACTGTAATGCGGAAGGCTGTTCCCGCCCTACGGAATCTTTACGCACGAACTTTGCCAGGGCAAGAGCTATGCACGCACTTAACTATGTACGTGTCAGGATTAGACCTGCAGGTAATGGAAACCATATAATAGTTAGTGCGACTTACCGTACATAGTTCAAAGCAACAACAAACAATGTCCGAACTCACCTGTAAACTCGGTAAGTCCGACTGGTCTTCACCGCGAAACTCACGATAGCTTGCCTGGCGGCAGCCTTGTGTGGGAACTGTTGGCCCACAAGTAGGGTGTCCGCATCGAAGGCCCACGAAGACTCGTGCTCGTGGGACAGAACAAGGGAAGAGGCCGCTTGGCAATCCAACCGACTTGGAACATAGTCCGTGTCGGTCGAAACAATGCCACCGACGATCCCACCCGCTTCGTCGCCTTCATCCTCGCTGGATTACGAGTCAAAATTCGCCTCATCTTCGGTGGCAGTGCCATCGGACATGCCATCAATAATCTCGTGGCAATCAACATGAGCACCGCTCCATTTGTCGACACCTTCATTCGGTTCAAAACTACCCGAATCTCCATCTACTGGAGCACTCAACATCTCTCCCGTCGTCAACAAACCGAAGAGGGGGAGAAGAGCGTCGCTGCCTCCTTCAACGGCGTCCCCACCAAAGGATTGACCTGGATAAACAAAATGGACATACACCATGGGTCGTCGATAGATCGGAGCGTGAGGATTGCTAACAATCTCCATGTGATGTGCCCACATGGCACTCCTGGTCACCTTCGCCAGGCCCCACACCATGTGCCCGTGTGGAACGACCGTGTTCGTGGTGATCGCCTCTATTACTATCTTATTCCTAGTGACGTGCCTATTGAACAACTACCGTATGCAGCGTCGTAGCTCGAGCAAATTGACGTGTGCCAGGTTGGGAATGTTAAGCAAGGCACGTTGGCAGCTGGACAAATCCACTCCGTTTGGACCGGAACGCACATTTCCGTGGAACACGTACAGTGTCTCCATTTCTGACAAAAATAAGACAATATTTCATAAAAAACACACCGTAAAAACCGTACGCGTGTTGCTGAAATAAGCTTACCGTTACGACGACTTTCGCAAATGGTGCGAACAACGGACAAATAAAAATTTGACCACACGGGACAGGGAGGCACCTCAGAAAGAAGGGAATGATCGACTGAGTGTGTGTCCACGCGTTTATATAGCCGAGCACGGGAGACGCAACGATAAGACCACACGGGGCAGCTTTACGCAGCGACAAGACCACACGGGTCAGCTTTGCGCAGCGACAAGACCACACGGGGCAGCTTTGCGCAGCGATAAGACCACATGGGGCAGCTTTGCGCAACAATAAGACCACACAGGGCAACTTTGCGCAGCGTCAAGACCACACGTGTCAGCTTTGCACAGCGACAAGACCACACGGGCCAGCTTTGCGCAGCGATAAGACCACACAGGGCAGCTTTGCGCAGCGACAAGACCACACAGGGCAGCATAGGACTTCGTCGCAAACGCGACGTTGTTGCACTGCAGACGTCGACCCTAACTCGCCACAGCGCCAGGACGATGGGTTGGGATCATTGTGTATTGTGTGCAGCATGTCATGTTATGTGATTTACATTATGATTTATATGTGGACAGTCCCACGGCAAGGGCAAGGGAAAGGATCAGCTACGCCGTTTTGAATGTAATAAACCTCGTCGGGCGCTTAAAATGGATAGTGCTTAAAACGGTTCAGCTTTGCGCAGCGACGACGTGACCCGAGGAGTCAGCTTTGGGCAGCGACGTGACCCGACGAGTCGGCAACTTTTCAGAAATACAAGACAACACTCTGCCTCGCCAGAAACATTTTAGAAAGACAAGACAATACTCTGCGTCACCACAAACTATTCAGAAAGACAAGACAATACTCTGCCTCGCCAAAAAACTTTTCAGAAAGACAAGACAATACTCTGCGTCGCCAGAAACTTATCAGAAATACAAGACAACACTCTGCCTCGCCAGAAACTTTTCAAAAGACAAGACATCACTCTGCCTCGCCAGAAACTTTTCAGAAAGATAAGACAACACTCTACCTCGTAGGCTACTCACCAGAACTTAACCATACCGTGACCACCCCCGGGGGCTTATAAAAGGGGGTGACCTGCTCTGGGAGAGAACACTATACAACCAAACCCAACACTACACAAGAGCTTCCTTCACCACGTCGGGATGGACAAGAGACAGAAGAAGCAATGGGACAAGATGACAAAGCAATGGGATGAGATCCGCAGACTAGCAAGGGCTACTGTGGAGCGGGACGACCAAGCAAGGGCTGCTGCGGCCCGGGTCCAGCAAGAGGCGCTTGCTAGGATGGCAGCTCTCCGTAGTGAGGCCCCCCGTAGCAGCAACCCCATCCTGAACGTTCCAACCGAAGTTCGCGCAAAGACCGCCGGAGGGGAGACGCCACCCCTCTGCTGGTGCATGGACCCATGCAAGTTCTTCAAGTCTAAGTACCGGCTAAGCCTGGGCATGCGTTACTGGGGTTGTGCGAACTACTCCTGTGACTATCCCGACCGCCGTTGGGACACACGCAGCTATCGACAACCGGTAAGGTCCAGTTACAGTATGTTCTTATACCCTTTCTCTTTCGAAGTGTGCACTAACAACCTCTCCCATCTACCCGTAGTCCCTGGATCCGCTATGTGGCTACCGCAAGTGGATCGACCACGAGATCCACCCACATGACCAGTGGACTCTCGACTTCGAGGAGTGGGATGTCAAAAGGGCCCGCGAAATCTGGGAGGACGAGCGCCGCAACGACGAGCAAAACGAGCGATACGCCGGAGACAAAAGCTCATCTCGAGGCGTGCAATCGCAGTGCAGTGGCGCCGCGAGAGAGCGTGAGAAAAGAGGGAGATAGCGACCAAGGCCAAAGAGGCGGCGAGGAGTTCAACGCCGAGCTCACAAGGAAGGGAAAATGGCCCGATCCTCGCAGAGGTCGAGCCATTCCGTAGTAGTCCTTCGTCCTACCCGCCATGTTTTTTACTATCCCCTAAAGGCATGTATACTTACATAGTCCGGATGCTTGTGTCGCACTGTACCGTAGTAGTAGCAAGGATGACTCAAGCAATTAGCCGAACTAGCATGCCATGTGACCACGTGTAATGTGCCTCTGTCTTTGGATTCTAATGTAGTTCTGGTTCCGTGCAAGCCTATCTTCCTCTTCTCCTTGAACCCAATTGCAATTTAGGCACAGGCTATATATGGATGGTTTGGCTGCCATTCAGCTCACTCTTCACTTCCTCTTCTCCTTTCTTCCAACTCATATCTTTGCACAACGACGTGACCCGACGAGTCAGCTTTTGCGCAGTGATGTGACCCGACGAGTCAACTTTTGCGCAGTGATGTGACCCGACGAGTCAGCTTTTGCGCAGTCATGTGACCCGATGAGTCAGCTTTTGTACAGTGATGTGACCCGACTAGTCGGGACAAAATCTAAAAGACATCACGCAACACTGCCAAATGATTCCTCCTCAGGCCAGCTACCTCGCTGACGCGAATATCCTTGAACCCAATTGCAATTTAGCCACAGGCTATATATCAATGCTTTGGCAGCCATTCACCTCACTCTTCACTTCCTCTTCTCCTTTCTTCCATTCTATAACAACATGTCTTCGGCCTCATTTAACTTTCGTGTGAGCAGACAATTAGAATCACTGCGACAGCACCTCGTGTGCCCTCGTTGCAGGGATACGGCAAATGTGTTCACCTCGCATACGCCAACGAATCCATCCCCAGTGTTCATGAAGTGTTCAAATCTTACGGTAAGTAGTGCCTAATCATCCCAAATGAATTCCATTCGAAATAGCACGTTCTTTTCTTCACTTGAAGCTGCAATTCCTTTTAAGAACACAACATGCCGGTTTTAGCAGTGGGCTGATGAAGTTGCCCCAGTAGTTCGAGATATTGCAATGCAAATTGCTGCCTTACAAGAAGACACCCGTGGTGTTGCTGCATTTCGTCCAGTGGCTCGACCCTCCGATCAACCAATGCAAAATGTAGCTAACAGACTTAAAAGACTGGATGAAAGGATGGAAAGGGTTGAGAAAATACTTCAGAAATTACTTCACATAGTTAGTTTTGCGGTATTTATTCTATTATTTCTTGTTCTTGCCAAGTAGAAGTACAGTTGTAATAAGATTGTAATGTTCACTCTTTATCTATGTATCGTAGTCCTTCATGAATAGATCAACTGTCGTGTATCCCTGCATTACATGACGAATGCCTTTGCGACATTGTTGTACTTTGGCGATACAGCGTTCACAAAATATTATTTCGAGTCTAACAGATAGTTTTCCAGAAGTAGGGGAAAGTATAGCATATTTGGAATATCCCACAACCTCCTCTAGACCGCAAATATACCTTGCTATCAAGACTGCAAACCCTACTTTTTTTTTCATTTCTGCAAACCCTAATCGAAATGACTGAAGAAAATTGTGCAGTGCATATAGAGTATGGAACCACAACATTTCTGGCCCCCAACATTTCAATGTACTATTTTAGGCCATCTTCATAATCACAACGAGCGTTCTCAGCCCCTTTAATTGTATTTTGTAGAAGCTCCATAAAGTAATATGCTTTAACTCGTCATTTTTAACAAGCGCATCGTAATATCACTTACCTTCCTCCTTACAACTCATTACTATCTTAATCGTCCTCGTAAAATTTCTCAGAAATTTAGCGCACTACAACAATATACGACGATCACAAAATGTTATTACGAGTCTGACAAATTTTGTGTCATTCATATTCTATGAAAATAACAAACAGACCAACCAACGTTGTCACCACACTTTTATTTTCAAAAAAATAATAACATCATACAATAGACTATTTTAACAAAATTCGAGAAGTAATGTGATCAACAGCCGTAGCAATCAAGATATTATTTCTCTTCAGTTTTCTCTTTTTCAGAGTCTTTTGAAAGCTTCAAAAAATTAAAATAAACTATTTCTATTTTAGTGTATCAATTAGAGCTTAATTGAAAAAATTTAGAAAATAAAAAATAATTTAAATGACTAAAATACACTTATATTAAATTCAATCTTTTTAACAAATTTTTGTTTTTTTTTCTCCTCTATTTTTCCTTTATTTTCCTTTTTTCCCAACCTTCTTCTTTCTCTCTCTCCCTATTTCCTCTCTGCTTCGCGCCACGTGGCGAGGGCAGGTCTTGCCAAACCCCACGGCAGCACCTTGCTCATTCTGTCCCACACGGCAACAACTTGGCTGCTGCCCAACCACGCGGCTGCTTTAAATTTATTTTTTTAATTTTTTTTAATAATATTTAATATTTTCAAAAAAAAATCTAATTTTTTCCAAATTTTAATAGGGGCTGCCGCCGCTGCGTCGCAAAGACGCAGCGCCTTGTAGCCGAGGCACTAGAGCAAAGTGCGCGAGCCGAGGTGGCTCGCAAAGACTCGTTTCAAAATTATTTTTAAATTTTTTTTAATAATATTTAATATTTTTTAAAAAAATTCTAATATTTTTCCAAATTTTATTTAATTTTTTTAAAAAAATTTAACTATTTTTAGATGTTCTTCCTTTTTAAAAAAACAAAAGGGGCCATTGCCGCGCTCGCGCCGGCCGGTAACTGCTCGCGCCAGTGGTCGGTGTGGTCGCCCTCGCACCCCATGCAGACGTGCACCTTGTCAGAGGCCATTTTTGAAATTTTCACTTGAAGGGGGCTATTTTTGAAATTTTCGCTTGAAGGGGGCTATTTTTGAAATTCAAAATTGCTACAGGGCCAAATATGCAAAAATTTCCAAAATCGGACGTTAGAAATTGCACTTGGTTAGCATTTGCTTCCCTTCGACATGGCACGGATATTACAGCTGGCACCTGTACAAGAAGCACAAGAGTGCATAGTTTCCTTTCAGTATTCAGCTCACATTTCTACATTTTGTAACCAAAACTAAAACTATCCTTCTTTACTAATACAACAGGGAGTTATTGTAACCTCCCATTTTGGGAGAAATTTGAGTAAAATTCAAATTATTTCTGAATTCAAAATCTTCAACTCTTTTTCGCCCAAAATTTCAAAATTCTCCTCGGGCTCAGCCCATTCCCCTCCCCCTGCTATTTATCTAGCTCAACCCAGCCCCAAGCCCGCCCTGGAGCTCGCCCGTGGTACCTGCCAGCTCCGCCATCCCCTCTCGTAGCACCGCTCCTAACGCCACCCTCGGGATCCCGCGCGGCCATCCCCTCACCCATCGGCTTCACTCTCTCCTGGGGGCTATATAAAGCCTCCTCCACCTCCGCCCTACCCCCAATCACATCCCCACCCCCTCCATTGCCCCCAAGAGCCACCAGAACCACCTTCTTCCTCCCCTGCGGCCATTTCACCACCTCCCAACGCTGATCAAGCTTCACGGCACCTCGGTCCACTTGCTCACACCAGGAGCATCGCACGGACATCCCGACGGCATCCCAAGCTGCGCCGACCTTCTTCTCACACCCTGGCAAGCTCCTCGCGCTGGCCGCCTCGCCGTCACCTCGGGCTCCCATCGACAGGCCGCCTTGAGCATCCTCGGAACTCGCCAACCCCTGCGGTGAGTCCCCCTCACCTCCTAGATGCTCTCAATGCCTTTTTCTAGCTAGTCTTGCGGTAGGCACCATGTTCACCATGGCCGATGGCCATCACCACCGCTTTGCGCTGGTGCGGCGCTGCTCCGGTCGACCGTCGGTAGTGCCACCGCCATCCTTAGAACCGGGATGCTCCCAGGGTCCCATTTTTGTCCTTGCCGACGACGAGCGCGGCAGCGTCGTGTTCCCTTCGACAGATGAGGGAGCAATGTTGCTCCATCATTACTTTAAACAAGCATAATTAGAGGCTTAATGACCTTGCTTAGCTTCTGTTAATTAGCCACTAACATGTGGGCCCTCCTTGTTTAATAAAAACTTTATCTCGCTAACGTGTGGCCCCGAGAAAGTGAACGAAGGGTTTTTAAAACCAGATTTTAACTGTGAGTCACTGACACACGAGTCCTACCACCTTAAGTGCACACTAGACCACCCCGTGGACCATGCACTATGTAGGTGGACCCTTGGTCCATGCACTGTTCACATGGACCGTATCACTGACAGTAGACCCCATCTGTTAGTAATTAGATATTCTTTAGAAAAATAAAAGGAAAAAGAAAATGAAACTACTGTGTAGTGGACCCTACCTATCAGAGAGAGAATTTCTCTCTCCCCTGTTTATTTTCTGGATTTAATTGAAAAGTAAACTTTGGAGAGCCCGTTCCCCCTTGTTTTAACTCCAGATTTAATGAAATTTGTTTCTAAAATTTTCTAAATTCAAGATCTTTGTGTTGGCAGAGGTTTTCTTCTATTTGAAGTTAAGTTGAACTTTCTTTGTATTTATTTGATTTGGTCGTTTGTTTGTTCTTTTTCCAGCAAGATCGTCCAATTAGAGTTCGAAGACGCGGAAAAGCCCCCGTTCGAGCAAGCGCAAGAATTTCAAAACAAACTTGCTTTTGACCAAGGCGAGCCAACACTTTGATCATATTGAACCTATATTTGTACAAATCTATATTTATTTAAATTATCAAATTGCATGCTTAATTCCTTATGCAAATGTATATCAAATTGTAAGGTCGATACATGCCAACTTGATAATCTAGTATCATTATGTGGTGACCCCAAAATCGGATCCGTTTTAAGCCAAGTGATTGCACTGGAGGCACAACACTTAACATGCAACGAGAACCATTTCGAGTGCCCGGATATGCGTCTCATGTTAGCAAGGATCAGTGGCTAACATGCGTATATCCAACACGACATTGCAATGACATCCATACACAATATACAAGAATAATAGAAACATTATTACAACATCAACAATTAGAACTTTATGGTCCAAATTTGCATAAGAGGGCCGACCGACCAAATTTAATCATAACACAAATAAATCGCAGCGGAAGATAAACTTAGAATAAAAAAAAGGAAATAACCAGATTGGCATGCCTAAACCCACAAGTAACCAACTGGAGTTAAAGTTGTAGCATCTGTCGTACTAAACCCAATTCGAACGACTTCTCACCTGCAACATGAACAATCCAACTGAATACAAAAACATACTCGCACGACCTACAAATAGCAACATATAATAAATGCATTCAAGTGTCAAAGAAAGGCTACTACACTAAGCAATTTTTAGCATAAAGCAAGTTTTTCATTGAGATAACTAATATAGATTCAAATTGTTATTTGTAAAACATTAAAGAAACATTATATAACAGTAGGTAATCCCAATTTCATGATTAACAACAGTAAATACTCCAAAAATAATCAACACACGAACTTGTCGTTCGTGACACAATTCATTCCTTAACAAATCAACACGCGAACTTCCCGTTCGTGACAACATACAAGATTTGAACAATTCAATACACGACATAACTTTTCCAAACATAGCCCAACCCGAAAACCCATAAGCTAACTATGCATGGTTTCACCAAGCGATGTCCATAACTGGGGACATGGCTATTCGAATAGATTTTAACTCTACAGAGGTGTACAACTTTTCCCACACGATATGAATACCTCATACTATCGCCATGCACTCTTCCGTAGGAGTGTGACTGAGATATCATAACGAGACCGTTACAATGTCATATCCTAACTATCAACCCACCCGAGAAATAGATCCCATGACAAACTATCGGACGCCTGAACCATGGGTGAACCACGTTGTGTAAGTAAGTCCCTTGCACAGCTACCCGCAAATGCAAAAGACCCTTAAGGGCAAGTAAGATGACACTTAACATGCCCCACTAGATTGACAACACAATAATAAAATAGTAAAAACAATAATTATCAATCTAATTGTGTTTTGATAGCTAACACACAATAAATTATTTAGCCAAGCCATCGCCCATAAACTCGGCATGTGGTTGCACGTGAGACTTGGTTCGACACACCACAGACCGTGTGAGAGCCGCCAAGCGATTTAACTTGTAATGCTTAACCCTCCAATTCGTCCTAGCATCACAAATTAAATTTCCTCGCTCTCGGTGTATTATGTACAAGTGGTACACATACATCCTCAAAAACATCAATATCAATCCATACACAAGTTATTCCGATACCGGTAACTTCGTATTTTTACAACATATGAACATACAAGGTTTAGTTTCGTACAAAGGGTCAACCGATCAAAAACAAGATAAATATCAAGCATGCAACGGAAAACAGTAATAAAAAATTATAAATTAACCAGCAATGGGGTCCCAATGGCTTGCCATAACCCGCAGGGCAAACGACTGGGGTTAAAACCTTAGCAAATCGACGTTTCCTGTGTGTCTTTCCTTACCCAGGTTGATCTCAACATCTGTTGTCTAGGTTAGTAAATAAAAATAAACAGTGGGTACACGAATGTACTCCGCAAGACTTAACCAAGCCTATAGCTACATGCAAGCTCTACTAAAAGGAGAAGGCTATAGGGTTCATTTTTAGCACAAAACAATATTTCAATTTAAATACAATGTAGTAGATTTAAATAGAAAGTGAGAAAACATTTTTAATACTTTAAATAACAGCGAGTGATTAACATTAGACGATAATTAATAACAACAGGTGGCTGCCCCCGCAGCACACAAACATAGCATGAGAAACCATACCACCGATCAAGTTTTAAGTTTTGAAATTCCAAAAAGTTGAGTCTAATTCTTACGGGGTGTATCCAAGCGTATCCATAACCTAGGACGAGGCTATTTGAATAGATTAAACCCTACAGTGGTGTACAACTTTACCTACATGTCAGACTCCTCCTTTTACCAAGCTATTTAGCAAACTTTCTTAGGTATGCTGGGAGAGCTAAGTCCTACGAGACGTTTTTCAATATAATGCATTAACTACGAGTCGCCCGTATGGATGGAAACCCATACGTTGTGTTGAAGTCATTGGCAGCGCGACAACATACCGATGCTCCTCGGTGTGGAGAACCTTGATAGGAACTCACCCACGTACACCCAATAACACAACACATTCCTTTTTATACACAACACACACACACACACACCACCTGCGACTTGGAGATAATACACGCCAAGTACTAAGTCAAGAGGGGTCCCATATGGCCCTCGCGTGGTTGCACACAAAAATACTCGGTACGGTGGCGTAAGTAATTCGGTCCTTGTTGACTCGGGCACCAAACACACACCTAAAAGCACACCATCTTACCAATTTTCCCAAGTCTAAAACTTTTTATTTTTAGTTTTAGTTTTCCAAATACAAAGTAACAGCACAAGGCGCTGAATATAACATAATAAGAATGAGTTATGTGATCAAGGTCATCGACGAGTCAACAACCTCCCAATCTACGGAAGCTAAGCATTGCTAAGCATAACACCGAATAAACATAAAAAGACCATATAACATCCATCGGGCTCTAATTCACTAGCAGGATTATTAACTTAGGCTAGTGGCAGGGGATGAACAATTTTAGGGAATTCATGCAACAGGATTAACTACCTCTAATCGATAAAATAACTTGACAAATAAGCATGCATACATATGCATACATACAGCTGCAAACAAGATAATAGTTTGGAATATAATAAGATCAACATGCATTAACGGAATGGATGCTTGCCTTTGGCTTGCTGGAAATCATCTCTGTTGCACTCCCGAATCATCATCATCTAACGATAAGAACCGACAAAGCGAAAACATCAAATAAACACAAGAAATCCAAAAGACTCCAAAAATTATAAAATTAATACAAAAGGTAGATAATGATTTTAGATAATTTAGGAACAAAAATCATTTGATTTGGAGTTGTCATCTGAGAGTTATGCCCTAACAAAGATTTTGTCGGAGGGAAAAATGTTGAGAAAATCGATCTTGGTTACTCTAGCTTGGCTGAAATTAAATATTTTGGTGAAAATTTCAAGAATAGTGGTGGAGACAAAGATTACATAATCATCAATAGAATAAAATCTTATGAACAATCCAATTGAATTCATCTTATTTGGAGTTCATTTCCATATGTTATGAATTTTTGAAATTGAACTAGGGCATAAGGTCTACTATTATTTGGCATGCATAGAACCTAACTCTTGCCTTAAAAAAAAACTGTACACTTTTAGACTAAAAACTAAACGCTAGACCCTAAGAGGAGGTTTACTTACTGATCTCAGCATTCAACAAGGTTTAAGCTTTCAATCATGTGGTTTGTAAATTTTGAATACTCCATTAACTAGTAATCTTATTGACTGGTTTTCAAATTAGTGCTCCTAGTTGAACTCTAAAAACCTTCCCTGATCAATATTTCAACAAAAGGATTCTACTACTTTGCTAACTAACCTTCCTCCAGAATTCAACTTCCAAAAAGCTAATCCAATAGACTTCAGCTCAACGTCTTCTCTATCTAAGTTCATAAAGGAAACTGTACTGTTGTACCAACTATGGTTGCTTCTGTTAGCTTAAAAGCTAAGTGAACCAATAACTTAAATACATGTACTAGGATTGACAGAAGTTCACTCCTTTTCTTATTTGCATCCTAATTTCTTTCCCTGTTCAAATACCCTTAACAAGGAAATTGACTGAATTGTTTGGGTGTTAACAAATATTCTTGTAAGTTTAGATACTCATTTGTTAAGCAAAATTTGAGTGATCTAAAAGCTCAATAAAGTACTAGCACTGCTCTCTCTTTTCTGTCTAACACTTCAACAAAAGGAGTTGGTTGGCCTCTAAAGATTCACGTTCATAACTCATTTTCAGATTTGGTTGCTACTGATATCTAAATGCCCCACTAACTAATTGAAATAAGAAAACAAGGTCTAACTACTAGATTTAGTCATGCTATTAGCTCATTGCCAAAATCTAGAATTTTCTAGTTTACTATTCATGTTCAGATGTTCATCAAGTGTCTATTAATTAAACTTCTTACTAGATCAATTACCCAATTGTTAAGCAAATTTTTGAGTTGATCTTAATAACTGAATCACAACACTAAGAACTGATCTGAAAATTCAAAAGTGTTGATTGTTAGAACTATCAGTTTCTCTGAAATCCTGTTGCCTGCTACTTGAAATTCTTTCACCCTGTCCATTCATCTTATCTACTCATACCTCCTTTTTAGAGGAAGTTGACTGAGTTGAAATGTTACTAGCCAATCTTCTTACTGATTTAAACATTTATCTACTAAATAACTTTGAGTGACCTAATTGACTTTCAAAATAATGGTTAATTTTTACTTTTGTCAATCGATTAGATTGTCCCACATAGTAGTTACATCATTTGTTATCAGTCATTTTGATTGACTTTACAAGGGGTTCCACCGATCGGTCACAAAGAGAGGTTTTACAGACACGATGAATAGGAGGGCTTGTGCCGATCTGGAGAGGCAAATTGCCGGCAACTAGAGCGGCGCGGAGACTATGGCAATGGTCGAAATGGGTCATTAGGGTGCCAAGGGAGCTAGGGGTGGTTGCGGGGTGGCCGAAGAGGCACTATGGCAGACGTGCGGTAGTGAGCGGCGATAGTCAACCGTGGAGGTGATAAGGCGTGGCTGCGCTTGGGTGCAAAAGGGAGGAATACAGGAGGATTATGAGCATTGGTGGAGCATGAGAAACTTACTAGTTCGGTGAGTAGAGGTGGAGGTGACCCGAGGTGAGCATGGGCAGCGCTAGGAGGTCATCGGTGGCGGTGACCTGGAGAGTATGAGGGGACAATTGAGTTAAAGGGGGAGTTAAAGGGATGCTATGAGGTACTCAAGGAGGGAGGAATCGACCGGAGGAGGCACGACGGTGAAAGCGACGGTTGCGCCCAGAGCCGGAGAAGAAAGCCATAGCGCGGCGCTCAGTGATGTTATCCTCAAATTGACTGGGGGTTTTTTGATGGTGGGGTGATGGGGTGCCGTGTGACTCGGCCGGCGGGAAGAGGGGGTCATCGGACGTCCGAAATGGTGGGGTGCGCACGGCGGTTGGCGCTGCTCGGTGTTTCTTTTGGTGAAGATGATAGGGGGAGGAACGGGGACAACCGGGAGGGTGATTGGGAGCTCGGGCAGGCTTTGTAGGCATGGGGCGGAGTGGTTGATGGAGGAGGCGGCATGGGCGGAGGGTGGTGTGGTGAGCTGCATGATGGGGAGGGCTTCGGCGACAGGCAACACACGCTTAGCTCAGAGCTCACACGCCGCGTGGAAGGGAAGAGCTGGGCGCTGGGGCCAGCGGGTCAGTGAAAAGGGAGGAGGTGGATCCCTAGGGTGCACCTTCAAACGGGGAAAGCGAAAAGAAAGAGGGGGAAAGGCGGCTTTGGGGCTGGTGGTTTGGGTGCGGTCGGTGTTTGGCTCAGGTCCGGTCGGATCGAGTCAAACCGACTCGTTGTCTGTGTTTTGAAGTTGGCTGAGACTTAAGGGAGTGTTTAGATGTAGATTCCTAGCTCCAAAATCCAAGAAAATTTTAGGACAGGTAGAGGACCTAACGAATATTATGGTGTAAAATTTCTAGTGTTTTTCATTTAATATATTTTTATGTAGAATTATTTCAAGTTCCTCTTTTTGTTGTTTGACTTTCAAATCTCTACTTTGATTGATGGTTTAAAAATAGCAAAGAAAATTTAAAAATTATGAAAATTTTAAGGTGAGTTTATAAGGTGTTACAGAACCTAGGAAAATATTTCCAAGCACTGTTCACAAGATTTGCTTGCATTTTAAATTCAAACTCAATTTCAATATGCAAATCCAGTAAGGAACCAAATAATCTCCAAAAATTTCAGAAAATCCAAACAAGCATAACAGAGCATATCAAATATAAATAACATATTCCCAGCTTTGTGTCCCACTATATTTTCAAAATAGAAATCAGTTTGTATTTCTGAGCTATAGAAAGTATATTTTCAAGTTTGAAATGGAGAAGGAATATTGGATTACTTGGTTTCAAATCTAGTCTTCAAAATCAAATGATTTTCTACATAGGGTTTTATACCCTACTCTGACTAAGTTTTTCAAATTCTTGACACACTTTTATTTTGTTTTAGAAATTCCATTTCTAGGTTTTGGAAAAACAAGTTGTAACCTATTTGCTCTGCCACAAAAAGTTTTAAAAAGGTCCAAAATTTCACAAATGAATATTAGATGCTTAACTAATACAACTTAAGGATTTTAGGCTGTTACAAATCTACCCCCCTTAAACAGAATCTTGTCCCGAGATTTTGGTAGTTTCGAAAATCGGAACTAAAGTCTGTGGCAACCTAGGTGGGTCTGGTTATAGGGTCACCCTTCGGATTTTGTCGCTAACCAGACTTAATTCCAAATCAAGTGAGGTCCTTCATAGGTTTTGGGTCCTCAAGAGGGAAGCTTTATCGAAGGGTTTCTATGATCCTTCTGAGAAGTGTTCGCTAGATGATTCTTTTGCTTCTAAAGAATTGCACCATCTACTGTCTTGATTTCCCTCAATGGTAGAATTGAGAGATCTTGACGAAGTAGGATGACGTTGATGACATATCTTCCTTTCCATTGCTTTCTTTAACTTTCCCTTTCTTGATCCGAAGGCATTTCCAACATATCAAGCTCCACGTCGCCTTCCGGTAGGACGAACGACTAACCACAAGGGAAGGGGTCACCTAAGGAGAGGGTTCAGAGGACCCCAATTTATTTGGTTTGTAGTGCTTAACCAACCACAGGTCCTAGCATCACAAATCAAATAAATCGATCCTCGAGATATGTATACTTCCTGCAGGCATGATACACACCTCACAACAAAAGTATGCATCAACTCCATTCCAAACATAGAGTCCAAACATCACACTACAAACGGAAGATAAACAAATAGTAACAATATTATGTACATAGGCCGGCAGGCCACAAGATACACAAATAGACAACAACGACAGCGGAAGCAAAAGTGCCATAAGATGGCTATAAACAAAGCCAATCAGTGTGCCTCCAACCCACAAGGCATCTGACCGGACCGCCAAGACTAGTCGTCACCCACGGCGACAAAGACAGCTCACAGTAGAGGCCCCGAGGCTCACCTTCTTCCTCTCGCAACAAAAACATTAAGCAAAGCACCCGAGTACAAAGATTGTCTTTGTACCATAAGATCGACGTGTGAACTAGCGCACTGTTCATATGCTACATGCGGGCTTGTCTAGTGGAGGCCATATGTTTTATTTGCATAAAGCCAATTTTCATTTGCCATAAGGTAATCTGCTTTAAAGGCAAGTTTGCAATTCATTTTAAGATTGAAATAACAGATGGATAATAATAACAAAAGCGAAAGATAAACAACCTAGAAGTGACTATCCCAATAGTCACCACAACAATAGCACGAATCAGATTCGTACCACCCATCAAGTTTTAATTTAAATGTTGGAGTCTAGTTCTTGGGGGCGATCCGAGCGTGTCCATAACCTAGGGCGAGGCTATTCAATAGTTTTAAACCCCGCAGGGTGTACCAATGTACCCACACTTGGATCGCCTTTAAGCCAAAGCACACTTCGAGGTATATGCGCAGCTAAGTCCTACGAGACTGCTTTCCAATATTGTGTATCAACCCCGAGCCGCTCGTATGGTAGAAACACCATACGCTACATGGTAAAGCCGAAAAGACAACTACCCACTCGGATAAAGCTTTTGGACAACTACCATGCTCCCACCTCCATCCCTCCCGCGACCTCCTGCGACCGGGCCAATACACGCCAAAGTACTAGGTCAAGAGAGGTCCCATATACTCTAGTGTGGTTAGCACGCAAAATGCTCGATGCGACGGCGCAAGTAACTCGGTCCTTAATTGACTCCTGCACCTTTCGGTCACACCCAACAGATCACACCAGTCTTACCATTGTGCCCAAGTCTAAACCATTTTTGTTTTCATTTTTAGTTTGCGGATAAGCAGCAGAAATGCTAAAACATAAAGTTATAGTAAATTTTGTGTGATCAAGGTTACCGACTAAAGTCGATAACCGCCCAGTTCTACCGATACTAAGCATGTCTAAGCAAGTTGACCCGAATCTACTAAGTGACAAGAGATCATCCAGCGATCTCTAATCACAGCAAATAACTTAGGCTCAGGTAGTAGAGATCCATATTTTGTCTACAGGATATGCAGCTACGGATTTAACTAACCATTTTAACACAAATTACGCGATGCATACATACAGCTGAAACAAAATATTAAACTTTAAAATACTGGGATTAATCATGATCAAACTGCTTGCCTGGCTGCTGTTGCTCAATAAGGTGCGGAGGATCGTCCTCAGGGTTGCCGCAAATATCGAAGCCTAACGATCGAACACAACAGCAAATAAGGACGAATAACACCGACAAAACTTAAGCATACAACAACATCAACTCATGCCAAAATTCACACAGCAGCCTAAACAAGATATAACAAAATTTAGAAACAGAGAACAAATCATTTTAAGATGCTAATAATTTTCTATGAATTTTCTAAGCTAAAAATACAACATGCCACTAGTTAGTTACTTAACAACTTTTCATAAACAGAAACAGTGTATAAAACCTATCCTAACAGTTAGCATACTGAAAATGAAATTTTACAAAACTGGGTTCATTGAATTTGGACAATTATTGGAAAAGATATGCATTTTCTAATTTAGAAGATACATAAGACATCATTTTATTAGATAACAGATTTTTGCTACAGAGACATGGATGAAACTAATTTTAGTAAGTAATACATTTAAAATGAAAAATAACAAAGACTGGTTTCATGCAATTTGGATAAAAATTGAATTAGTTATGCATTTACAAGTTTAAGCGATTTAACGATTACAATGAAAAGCATTTCGAAATACTAAAGCATTTATACCCTTTCCTACCGATACCAACTAACTTGGACATCGGCAGATGGGCCCGCGAAAGTCTTGACGGAATAACCCATGACGCGCGGCGGCGTCGGCGTATTCTAAGAATCGTCTTTGACATATCAACGCCGCAAACTTAACCTACTCTCACAAAGAAATCGTTTCCCAACAGAGAAAACGCGTTATCGGTGCTACACAACTAACAAGCGACGGCATGGGCCCACATGGCGGTGACCAGGAGAACAAATAGCGATTGGATTAACGATTTCTAAACGTGATTACCAGAGAGGGCCCACAAATCGAGACTCAAAGAAGACATGATTAGAGTTAAACTAATCTTCACCGGCGGTTCCTGCGGCGAGCACGCTGCAAAGCGGTGCGCCGCGCGCGGTGATCTAGCAAACGATGAGTTTCAAGGCGAGTGAGTGGTACCTTCGGGTTCGCAAGGACCTCGCGAACTTCGATGGACGGTGAGTCACGGAAATGCCGGCGGCGGCGAACGAGCGGAGAAGAAGATGCGCCTCCGCGGAGAAGGCGCTACGGGCCGAGAAGACTCGAGAAGGTGCGCCACGGCTCCGCCTTGATCCGGGAACAATAAGCACAAGATGATGGCGGCGAAGAGGTCCGAGGCGGCCGGAATCACCACGCACGCGAAACAGAGCTCGAGAAAAATCGGTCGCCGGGCTTCCACGATGCACCAAAGATGAAACGAACCCACCGTGAGCATCGGTGGAGCATTGCGATCAAGTGGAACCAAACGCCGAGGCTTGAGACTCACGAGCGCTAGCAAGCTCGCGGGGCCGAGATCGCCGGAGGCGAGAGCGACGATACCGCCCGTGATCCACCGGGCGCCAAGGACCGGAATAGGCAAAATGGGCGGCGGCGAGAGAACACGACCGTGCGGTCGCGGCTCAAGGGCGGCTCGGCGGCGGCGCTTACGCTCGAGTTCTTCTCCCGAGAGGAAAATTTAGGCGGAGAAGGTGAGAGCGCGAAACGATGGCCGAATGAGTGCGGTGAGGTTATGAAGCTCTGCGATGCTCTGGGACTGAACCACGAGGGCAAATAGGTGGCGGCGGAGTGCGTGGCAAGCATGCACGCACGCGCGCGAGCTCCGGTGAGGTGCGGAGAAGGCGAGGCGAAGGCGACAAGTGGGACCACCGATCAGCGATAGCGTGCGGTGCGAGCGAAGGTTCGACTCTATCGGAAAGATGCCGGCCGTTGGATCACGAAATGGGCGGTCGAGATTGATGTATGCATTCGGACGGTCGATTGCGCGCATAGCGTGGATCGTTCGATTTGCATCGGACGACCACGATCAATTGGACTTCGCGGCGGTGCAGCTGAGTTGACGCGACCGAGTCAAGTGGCGCGGGTCGGACTCGAGCTCGAGTTGGGTTCGGGCCCGAGCAGTACACCTTTAGATTTTGATTTAAAAACAGAGAAGGTTTGGGAATTTTAGAGTAGACCCAGAGCTACAAAAATTTCGAAATTTTATGGTAGCTACTAGGGACGAGGACAACCTTGTATAATTTTTCCAGAACTTTTATGCACTGCATTATTCTAGAGAAAATTCACAAGCTCTTTGTCAGTGAGTTTGACCAGATTTCAAACAGAGTTGACTTGGCCATTTGAAATAGCAAACAAAATCTAAAAATTGTGAAATAATTCAGGAGGTAGATAGGATGATCAAGATGCTAGGAAAAATAGCTTCAGAGGATGATCACAAGTTTGAAGGCTAGAATCTGATAATCAACAATTTCAATCACAAGAATTAAATTCTACAAATTGGAAATTGCTAGGAAAATTGTAGAAACTTTCAAATGATTTGAAGAGACAACAAAGTTTTATTTCTCCTCAAAATTTTACATTTGAAATACAAACCTAAGTTAGGGCTGTTACAAATCTCCCCATACAGGGAATCTCGCCAGAGATTAGATCACTGGGAGAAGAAGGATGGGTAATCTGCTGGAGGCGATCCTCCCGCTCCCAAGTGGCTTCATCCTCGGAGTGGTTCGACCACTGAACTTTAAGGAACTTGATCACGGTTCCTTGTTCTGCGTTCGACTTCTTGAGGATACGAACAGGCGCTCCGCGATAAGACGGATCTTCCACGCATCAATATTTTCCAAGGCGTTTCCTCGTTGGAACACGGAGGCACTTCTTCAATTGTGACACATGGAAAACATCGCACCCTTCGAGTGTAGCGGCAACTCCAACTTGTATGCAACGGCTCCACTTTCTTGATGATGCGATATGGCCCGACATATCGAGGAGCTAACTGCCCTTGACACGGCGAGGGTGTCCCTTCGTGAGTGAGACTTTGAGATACACAAAGTCATTGGTGAAACTTAGCTCACGGCGGCGGCGATCTGCATAGCTCTTACGCACGGGTCGAGCTGCGCGCAAGTGCTCACGAATCAAGCGCACTTGACTTTACGCCTCATTGATCGAATCCGGCAAAGAAGCGCCTTTCACGGTTCGACGGTTCAGCGATGTTCTAGCGCGTCCATACAAAGCCTCAAGCGGTGCCATACCAAGACTAGCACGAAAGCCGTTATTGTAGGAGAACTCGGCAAGTGGTAGGCACTTCTCCCAATTCTTCCCATAGGAAAGAACACAAGCACGGAGCATATCTTCTAGAACTTGGTTGACTTCGCTCCGTCGACCATCGATCACGAGGATGATAGGTGAAGCCGAAAGAAAGACGGTACCCATGGCCTCCTGCGGTGTGCCAAAATCGGGAAGTGAAAAGAGAGCCACGATCGACACTATCGTTAAGTGGCACACCATGCGAGACTCACAATGCGGGATATGTAAAGATCCGCTAGTTGATTCACATCAATCTTGATCGCCTTTGGAAGGAAATGGGCCACCTTCACAATCGATCAATTATAACCCATAATGCATCCTTCCTCTGAAGAAGTGCACGGGTAGACCGGTGATGAAGTCCATACCAACGAATCCCATTTCCACTCGGTATAGGCAAAGGTGGAGAAGACCTGGCTGGGCGTTGATGCTCGGCCTTGACACGACAAAGATATGTCACATCGGCCACGAACACGGCAATCTCGCGCTTCATGCGAGTCCACGAGAATCTCGACGCAGATCTTGGTACATTTAGTGGCCGGGATGGATGGATAAAGGCGAATCATGGGCCTCTGGAGGATCAAATCCATAACTCGGGGATCTTTGGGACCACGAGGCGCTGCCAAACCATACAACACCGTGCTCATCCTCCGTGAAACACTTGGTGATCCATTCACGATGTTCAGCTTGTTTTACCCACACCATCATCCCGATTCTGCGCTGCCTTGATTTGATCCACCAAGGTTGGTTGCACTGTCCAGGCGATGAGAACCGTGCTCAACCAAACCCAAGTTGAGGCAGCTGGAATTACGCAAGAAGCGCGAGTTCTTTGCTCTTGGATCATCAGTATTGCAATACACTTTTAGGCTAAGTGCATCGGCAACCACATTGGCCTTGCCGAGATGATCTCCGAATACCCATGTCATAATCTTTGATCAATTCTAGCCATCTCCTCTGCACGAGGTTGAGATCTGGGTGAGTGAATAAGTATTTCAAACTCTTGTGGTGGAATACACCTCACGATTACCGATCAAATAATGCCGCCAAATCTTGAGTGCATGAACCACGCGACAAGCTCTAAATCATGGGTGGGATAGTTGAGCTCGTGAGGTCTCAAGCGCTGGATGCATAGGCAATCGCCTTGCCTTCCTGCATAAGAACACACCCAAGTCCCGACGAGAGGCATCACAATAAATATCGAAGCTCTTGCGGATATCGGGAAGAGTGAGGCTGGAGCTGAAGTCAATCGTTGTTTGAGCTCACAAAGCTCTCATCACAAGCGAGAGGACCATACAAACTTCTTGTCCTTCTTAAGCAATTCGGTCCTTCGGCTTTGCGATTTTGGAGAAGTTCTTGATAAGCGGCGATAGTAGCCGCTAAACCAAGAAACTCCGCACATCGATGTTGACTTGAATTGGCCCCAAGATAGAACATCGACTTTGCTTGGGATCCTGGCTATGCCTCGGTTGAAAGAACATGGCCCAAGAATGCCACTTCCTTCAACGAACTCACATTTCTTTGAACTTTGCATATGGTGATGTTCCGCAACTTGCCCAAAACAATCTTGGATGCTCGGCATGCTCTGCTTGATCTTGGAATAGATAAGAATGTCATCAATAAAAACCACCACAAATTTGTCCAAATACTCCATGAATACGGAATTCATAAGGTTCATGAACAACGTTTGGAGCATTGGTCAAACCAAAAGACATGGCGATTGTACTAAATGCAGACCATAACGAGTAGTGAAGGCCGTCTTGGAATATCCTCGATACGATCCGGACTTGATGATAGCCCGACCTCGGATCAATCTTGGAGAACACACGAGCTCGGACAAGCGGTCAAAAGATCATCAATGCAGGCGGAGGATATTTGTTCTTCACCGTCACTTCATTGAGAGGGCGGTAGTCAACACACATGCGCAAAGTCTTGTCCTTCTTCTTCACAAAGATTACGGACAACCCCAAGGAGATGGCTGGGACGGATGAAACCCTTTGCTTGGAGCTCGTAGTGCTGCTTCTTCAATTCTTCTAGCTCATTGGGAGGCATCCGATCGGCGCCTTCGAAATCGGAGCGATGCGGGCAGCAACTCGATGGCAAACTCCAGATCTCGAACGGAGGCATCCGGGCAAATCTTGGAAAGACATCCCCAAAGTCGGATACTATGGGAACATCCACGAATACGCAGGTGGCTTCGCTTCTATTGCACATAGATCGGCCTGAAGCTGGCGAAAATCCGACACGCTACTTGAAGAAGTGGTAAGATAAACGATCTTCTGGCACAATCAATCGCCCCAAGTCTTTGGGACAACCAATCCATGCCAAGAATCACATCGGACTCATTGAGCGAGCGAGAATGAGATTTGCCAAAAATCCTCCTTCAACTATGATAGAAACATCCCGACACAGTAAATCGACTCTCATTTCCGACCCGGAGCGGATGAGCAAAGAACTCCCAAAGGAACACAAATAAGACCACTAACAGCAGCAAATGATCTTGAAATAAAAGAATCGATGCTCCAATCAAATAATACTGCGCGGGGCGAGAATTAACAAAGTGTACCAATCACGACATCGGCGCCTCCACAGAGCCTCCTCGGTGAAAGGTGGTTCACTCGACGCCGCTCGCACCACAGGTCTTCAGATAACCTTGCAGTCGGCGGGTGACGCTCCCGCCCGCGTCCTCCATTAGGGCGAGGGCTCCTGCAACACTCGGGCGAGCATTCGCATAATGGCCCTTGTTGTGGCGGCGAAAACAAATCACCTCGGCGGCGGATTGCGGAGACCGCTCTGCTCTTGGATCGCGGCGCGCGTGGTGGCTCAAACACGGCTGCGGTGGGCGAGCTGGTGCGGATGGTCTGGCGCGGTGGAGCAAAGAACAGGCCATGGTCTTGCCCACCGCAGGGACGAGCGAGTGGTGTGAGCGGTGATCGCCTCCCATTTGCGCTTGCGGGACTCACCAGCGCCTTCCGCCTTATGCTCGCAGCAACAATGGCCTTATCTACCAAGGCACGAAAGTGCGAGAAGTCCACAATGGATAGCTTGTCTGCGGCTCCTCGGACAAGCCATCCATAAACTTCTCTGCTTAGCCTCATCGAGGCCACCTCACCCGGAGCATAGCAGCCGGATGATTGAACTCGTAAAGGTACTCCGTCTGGACTTGCGCCCTTGCTTGGCGCGAGGAACTCCTTTTCTTGACTTCATCGGGCCGTGCAGGATGTGGGCCCGACGAAAAGCTGGCCGAACTCCTCCCACGCGACCACATGGCGCGGGCTGCATGGCGAATAGTTCTCCCACCATGAGTGCAGCGCCCTCAGGGTGGTGGGGCGCGAAGAGCGCCTTGTCTGCGCTGGCAGAGCTATGTTGAGCTTCGCTCAACCATGCGCCAATCGTCGTCGCATCGAGAGGTCCTCGTGAGCGGGAGAAAGTCGGCGGTTGTGTCTGGAGGAACTCGCAAGTCCCCGAGTGCGGTGGCGCCACCACCGGGAGTGGAGGTATTCCTAGCAATAACCTCCAAGATGCGCGTCTGGTCCATGCGGTTTCGCTCGATCGGCGAGAACCTCGACCATGGTCGGAGGAGGAAGCTCCTCATCATGACCAACTGCTTTGGCGCCACGCGTTCTCCAGCCATCTGTTTTACTAAGACAAGTTAGCAACAAATTTAAGAGCAAGAAAGCCCAAAATTCATGAAGCAAATCAGAGAAACAAACACAAGGCGGGATAAAGTTCGACCAGCAAAAATCGGACACATAGCAACTCATACATATCTTACCCTTATGCTCCCACAATTTTACTTAGACTTAATTCTCTATGGTTCTCCCAAAGTGATTCTACCAGTAGTAACTATCTTTTGAAAGGAAGGAGAAGCCAAGTTTTAAACTCAAATTAGAGTAAGATGAGAGTAGAAGGCTAAGATAGGTAAGGAGTAAAATCTGAGAATCTGCCTAGGTTTTCATAAACCCTTTTATACTTTGAAATTAAGCTTTTCAAAATATCCTAAAAACGACTATGCTTGGGTTGCTACAGTCAGATGGCTCGATACCAACTTTGTGAGGACCCCAATTTATTTGGTTTGTAGTGTAACCAACCACTGGTCCTAGCATCACAAATCAAATAAAGCGATCTCGAGATATGTATACTTCCCGAAGCGATATACACCTCACAACAAAAGTATGCATCAACTCCATTCCAAACATAGAGTCCAAACATCACACTACAAGCGGAAGATAAACAAATAGTAACAATATTACGGACATAGGCGACCGAGGCCACAAGATACAAATAGACAACAACGGCAGTGAAGCAAAAGTGCCATAAGATGGCTATAAACAAAGCCAATCGGTGTGCCTCCAACCCACAAGGCATCGGCCAGGACCGCCAAGACTAGTCGTCACCTGACGGCGACAGCCTGACTCACGTGAGGCCCACGAGGCTCACCTTCTTCCTGCAACAAAAACATTAAGCAAAGCACACGAGTACAAAGATTGTCTTTGTACCCGCAAGGCAGCGTGTGAACTAGCGGACTGTTCATATGCTACATGCGGGCTTGTCTAGTGGAGACCATATGTTTTATTTGCATAAAGCCAATTTTCATTTGCCATAAGGTATCTGATTTTAAAGGCAAGTTTGCAATTCATTTTTAAGATTGAAATAACAGATAAGGATAATAATAACAAAGCGAAAGATAAACAACCTAGAAGTGACTATCCCAATAGTCACCACAACAATAACACACGAATCCCAGTTCGTACCACCCATCAAGTTTTAATTTAAATGTTGAGTCTAGTTCTTGGGGCGTATCCGGCGTGTCCATAACCTAGGGCGAGGCTATTCGAATAGTTTTAAACCTGCGAGGGTGTACCAATGTACACACTTGGACCGCTTTAAGCCAAAGCACACTTCGAAGGTATGCAGCACAGCTAAGTCCTCTGAGACTGTTTCCAATATTGTGTATCAACCCGAGCAGCTCGTATGGGTAGAAACACCATACGCTTACATGGTAAAGCCGAAAGACAACTACCCACTCGGGATAAAGCTTTTCGGACAACTACCATGCTCCCACCTCCATCCCTCCTGCGACCTCCTGCGACCGGGCCAATACACGCCAAAGTACTAGGTCAGAGAGGTCCATATACTCTAGTGTGGTTAGTACGCAAAATGCTCGATCTGGTGGCGCAAGTAACTCGGTCCTTAA
Source organism: Ampelocalamus luodianensis (assembly GCA_036346255.1). Lineage (NCBI taxonomy): Eukaryota > Viridiplantae > Streptophyta > Magnoliopsida > Poales > Poaceae > Ampelocalamus > Ampelocalamus luodianensis. The sequence goes on along the minus strand of CM070635.1, from coordinate 10,093,298 downwards.
TTGACTCGGGCACCTTTCGGTCACCCAACAGATCACACAGTCTTACCATTGTGCCCAAGTCTAAACCATTTTTGTTTTCATTTTTAGTTTTGCGGATAAGCAGAAATGCTAAAACATAAAGTTATAGTAAATTTTGTGTGATCAAGGTTACCGACTAAAGTCGATAACGCTTGATTCTCTAGATACTAAGCATGTCTAAGCAAGTTGACCCGAATCTACTAAGTGACAAGAGATCATCCAGATCTCTAATCACGACAAATAACTTAGGCTCGGTAGTAGAGATCCATATTTTGTCTACGAGGATATGCGACTACTGGATTTAACTAACCATTTTAACACAAATTACGCGATGCATACATACGTTGAAACAAAATATTAAACTTTAAAATCTGGATTAATCATGATCAAGCGCTTGCACAATTCTGCATTGCTCAATAAGGTGCGGAGGATCGTCCTCGGGGTTGCCGCAAATATCGAAGCCTAACGATCGAACACAACGACAAATAAGGACGAATAACACCGACAAAACTTAAGCATACAACAACATCAACTCATGCCAAAATTCACACAGCAGGCTAAACAAGATATAACAAAATTTAGAAACAGAGAACAAATCATTTTAAGATGCTAATAATTTTCTATGAATTTTCTAAGCTAAAAATACAACATGCCACTAGTTAGTTACTTAACAACTTTTCATAAATGAAACAGTGTATAAAACCTATCCTAACAGTTAGCATACTGAAAATGAAATTTTACAAAGGGGTTCATTGAATTTGGACAATTATTGGAAAAGATATGCATTTTCTAATTTAGAAGATACATAAGACATCATTTTATTAGATAACAGATTTTTGCTACAGAGACATGGATGAAACTAATTTTAGTAAGTAATACATTTAAAATGAAAAATAACGCACTGGTTTCATGCAATTTGGATAAAAATTGAATTAGTTATGCATTTTACAAGTTTAAGCGATTTAACGATTACGAAAAAGCATTTGAAATACTAAAGCATTTATACCCTTTCCTACCGACCCAACTAACTTGGACAGCGAGGCGGGCCCAGCGAAAGTCTTGACAGAATAGCCCGTGCGCGGCGGCGTCGAAGGCGTATTCTAAAAATCGTCTTTGACATATCAACGCGCAAACTTAACCTACTCTCACAAAGAAATCGTTTCCCAACGAAAAGCGCATTATCGGTGCTACACAACTAACAAGCGGCGGCATGGGCCCACATGGCGGTGACCGGAGAACAAATAACGATTGGATTAAACGATTTCGCGTGATTACGAGAGGGGCCCACAAATCGAGACTCAAAGAAGACATGATTAGAGTTAAACTAATCTTCACCGGCGGTTCCGCCGCGAGCAACGCTGCAGCGAGTGCGGCGCGCGCAGTGATCTAGCAAACGATGAGTTTCAAGGCGAGTGAGTGGTACCTTCGGGTTCGCAAGGACCTCGCGAACTTCGATAGCGGTGGCAGTCACGAAATGCCGTGGCGGTGGCGCGAAGCGAGGCGGAGAAGAAGATGGCCTCGCGGAGAAGGCGCTACGGGCCGAAGACTCGGAAGGTGCGCCACGGCTCGCCTTGATCCCGGAACAATAAGCACAAGATGATGGCGGCGAAGGAGGTCGAGCGGCCGGAATCACTGCGGCGGCGAAACGCGAGCTCGGAGAAAAATCGGTGCCGCGGCTTCACGATGCACCAAAGCGAACGAACCCACCGTGAGCATCGGTGGAGCATTGCGATCAAGTGGAACCAGCGCGAGCTTGAGACTCACGAGCGCTAGCAAGCTCGCGGGTAGAGATCGCCGGAGGCGAGGCAGCGATCGCCCACGGTGATCCACGGGCGCCAGGACCGGAATAGGCAAAATGGAGCGGCGAGGCGAGAGGAACACGGCTGTGCGATCGGCTCAAGCGCGGCTCGAACGGCGGCGCTACGCTCGAGTTCTTCTCGTGAGAGGAAAATTTGGGCGGAGAAGGTGAGAAGCGAAGAAGCGATGGTGAATGAGTGCGGTGAGGTTATGAAGCTCTGCGATGCTCTACGAGCGAACCACGAGGGCAAATAGGTGGCGTGGCGGAGTGCGTGGCAAGCATGCGCGCACGCCGCGAGCTCCGGTGAGTGCGGAGAAGGCGAGGCGAAGGCGACAAGTGGGGACCACCGATCAGCGATAGCGTGGCGGTGCGAGCGGAGGTTGACTCTATCGGAAAGATGCGGCCGTTGGATCGAAATGGGCGGTCGAGATTGATGTATGCATTGGACGGTCGATTGCGCCGCATAGCGTGGATCGTTCGATTTGCATCGGACGGCCACGATCAATTGGACTTCGCGCGGTGCAGCTAGTTGTGCGGCAGAGTCAAGTGGCGCAGTCGGACTCGAGCTGAGTTGAGTTGGGCGAGAGCGATGCTTTTAGATTTTGATTTAAAGACAGAGAAGGTTTGGGGAATTTTAGAGGTAGACCCAGAGCTACAAAAATTTCAGAAATTTTTATGGTAGCTACTAGGGACAGAGGACAACCTTGTATAATTTTCCAGAACTTTTTATGCACTGCATTATTCTAGAAAAATTCACAAGCTGCTGTACAGGAGTTTGACCAGATTTCAAACAGAGTTGACTTGGCCATTTGAAATAGCAAACAAAATCTAAAAATTGTGAAATAATTCAGGGAGGTAGATAGGATGATCAAGATGCTAGGAAAAATAGCTTCAGAGGATGATCACAAGTTTGAAGGCTAGAATCTGATAATCAACAATTTCCAATCACAAGAATTAAATTCTACAAATTGGAAATTGCTAGGGAAAATTGTAGAAACTTTCAAATGATTTGAAGAGACAACAAAAGTTTTTATTTCTCCTCAAAATTTTACATTTGAAATACAAACCCTAAGTTAGGGCTGTTACAGGTTCAGATCTGAAACCAATGAGATTCCTCAGCAATTTTATGTTTTGAGAAGGAGGAAAACACAGCTCCATTCAGTCGACCAAAATAGGTATCAATTGATAGAACAAAAGGACTTGTTAAATGGCAACATAGCCTCAAAATCAGGATTTTGTGCTACTTCTAAATCTGGGATGTTACTCATGTGATACCTAACACATAATTTGAGGTATCGGCTACCCCCTTAAATATTTTGGTGCATCAAAGATGAGGTGAGGGAAGAATAAGCATAAGATGAGTAAGTGAACCACATGTATGCATCTTAACCCTAGCATGTACTAATCATTCCAAAATCACCAAATGCTATACAATCGAACCACATTTATTTTTCCAACATAATTGCGATGCATGCCACCCGTAGGCGATGCGCAACTATTTGGAACAAAGAGAGCAAACGATTACGAAATCTAGCATATACAAGCTAAGTAATATCATTAGAGTGTATATATTCTAAGAATAAGCCCTAATTTAAATCCTAATATCGCAGTCAGGCATCGTCTTCTCGTCTTTCTCCATTGCTCTCACTAATGACTACTTAGCGTGTCTATTATTGGAAAAGTGAGACGAGCAATGGAGAAAAATTATTTTGCACAAATCAAATGAATAGTGGGGTAAGAATTAGATGCTAGGATGGGTAAGAAAGAAAGGAATTATATTACTTGCATTTTTGCCAAATCTTTGCTAGTTTGAAAATACCCTTTACAAACCAAAATCCTAATAACGTCCATTGCTACGGCTTTAACCTCCAGTCAGTACTGCTCTGATACCAACCTTTGTGAGAGCCACTGGACGATTTAACTTGTAATGCTTAACCCTCGAATCGGTCCTAGCATCACAAATTAAATTTTCCCACTCTCGGTGTATTATGTACCTCACAGAGTGGTACATATACATCCTCACAAACATCAATATCAATCCATACACAAGTTATTCCGATACCGGTAACTTCGTATTTTTACAACATATGAACATACAAGGTTCAGTTTCATACAAAGGGTCAACCGATCAAAAAGCAAGATAAATATCAAATACACAACGGAAAACAGTAATCAACTGAAATAAAATTATAAATTAACCAGCAATGGAGTCCCAATGCCTTGCCATAACCCGTAGGGCAACGGACTAGGGTTAAAACATTAGCAAACCGACGTTTCCTACGCGTCTTTCCTTACCCAAGTTGATCTCAACACCTGCTATCTAGGTTAGTAAATGAAAACAAACAATGAGTACATGAATATACTCCGCAAGACTTTACCAAGCCTATAGCTACATGCAAGCTCTACTCAAAGGAGAAGGCTATAGGGTTCATTTTCAGCACAAAGCAATATTTCAATTTAAATACAATGTAGATTCAAATGGCAAATGAGCAAACATTTTTAATACTTTAAATAACAGCGAGTGATTAACATTAGACAATAATTAATAACAACAGGTGGCTGCCCCCACAGCACACAAACATAGCATGAGAAACCATTATCAATACCACCAATCAAGTTTTAAGCTTTGAAATTCCAAAAAGTTGAGTATAATTCTTACGAGGCGTATCCAAGCATGCCATAACTTAGGACAAGTCTATTCGAATAGATTAAACCCTACAGGGGTGTATAACTTTACCCCCACATATCAGACCGCTCCTTTGGCCAATCTATTTAGCACACTTCCTTAGGTATGCCGATAGAGCTAAGTCTTACGAGACATTTTCCAATATAATGCATTAACTACGAGTCGCCCATATGGATGGAAACCCATACTTTGTGTCGATGTCATCGGTAGCACAACAACATACCGATGCTCCACGGTGTGGAGAACCTTGACAGGAACCCACTCCCGCACACCCAACAACACAACACATTCCTTTTTATACACAACACACACACACACACCACCTACGACTTGGAGGTAATGCACGCCAAAGTACTAAGTCAAGAGGGGTCCCATATGGCCCTCATGTGGTTGCACGCAAAAATTGCTCGATACGGTGGCGCAAGTAATTCGATCCTTGTTGACTCACGCACCAAGCACACACCCAAAAGCACACCATCTTATATACCAATGTGTCCAAATCTAAAACTTTTTATTTTCAGATTTAGTTTTCCAAATACAAAGTAACAGTACAGGGTGTTGGATATAACATAATAAAAATAGTTATGTGATCACGGTCATCGACAAGTTGACAACCGCCCAATCTACGAAAGCTAAGCATTGCTAAGCATGACACCGGATAAACATAAATAGCCGGATAAGCATGACACCATATAACATCCACCAGGTTCTAATTCACCAGCTGGATTATTAACTTCGGCTAGTGGCAGGGGATGAATAATTTTAGGGAATTCATGCAACAGGATTAACTACCTCTAATTGACAAAATAACTTGACAAATAAGCATTCATACATACAGCTGCAAACAAGATAATAGTTTGGAGTATAATAGGATCAACATGCATCAACAGAATGGGTGTTTTCCTTTGCCTTGCTGGTAATCTAGATATTCACACGATCAACTCCGTTGTACTCCCGAATCATCGTCATCTAACGATAAGAACCGACAAAGCGAAAAACATCGAATAAACACTAGAAATCCAAATGTCTCCAAAAAATTATATAATCAATACAGAAGGTAGATAATGATTTTAGATAAATTTAGGAACAAAAATCATTTGATTTGGAGTTGCCATGTGAGAGTTATGCCCTAACAAAGATTTTTTGGAGGGGAAAATGCTAAGAAAATTGATCTTGGTTACTGTAGCTCTAGCTGAAATTAAATATTTTGGTAAAAATTTGGGAATAGTGGTGGATACAAAGATTACATAATCATCAATAAAATAAAATTTTATGAACAATCCAATTTAACTCATCTTATTTGGAGTTCATTTCCATATGTTATGAATTTTTGAAATTGAACTAGGGCATAAGGTCTACTGTTATTTGACATGCATAGAAATAACTCTTGCCTTCAAAAAAAAACTTTACTCTTTTAGACTAGAAACTAAAGGCTAGACCCTAAGAGGCTTACTTACTGATCTAAGCATTCAAGAAAGTTTAAGCTTTCAATCATGTTGTTTGTAAATTTTGAATACTCCATTAACTAGTAATCTTATTGACTGGTTTTCATATTAGTGCTCTTAGTTGAACTCTAAAAACCTTCCCTGATCAATATTTCAACAAAAGGATTCTACCACTTTGCTAACTAACCTTCCTCCAGACTTCAACTTCCAAAAAGCTAATCCAATAGACTTCAGCTCAACACCTTCTCTGTCTAAGTTCATAAAGGAAATTGTACTGTTGTACCAACTATGGTTGTTTCTGTTATCTTAAAAGCTAAGTGAACCAATAACTTAAATACATGTACTAGGAGTGATAGAAGCTCACTCCTTTTCTTATTTGCGTCCTAATTTCTTTCCCTGTTCAAATACCCTTAACAAGGAAATTGTCTGAATTGTTTGGGTGTTAACAAATATTCTTGTAAGTTTAGATACTCATTTGTTAAGCAAAATTTGAGTGATCTAAAAGCTCAATAAAGTACTAGCACTGCTCTCTCTTTTCTGTCTAACACTTCAACAAAATGAGTTGGTTGGCCTCTCAAGATTCACATTCATAACTCATTTTCAGATTTGGTTGCTACTGATATCTAAATGCCCCACTAACTAATTGAAACAAGAAAACAAGGTCTAACTACTAGATTTAGTCATGCTATTAGCTCATTGGCAAAATCTGGAATTGTCCAATTTACTGTTCATGTTCAGATGTTCATCAATTGTCTATTAATTAAACTTCTTACTAAATCAATTACCCAACTGTTAAGAAAACTTTTGAGTTGATCTTAATAACTTAATCACAACACTAAGAACTGATCTGAAAATTCAGAATTGTTGATTGTCAGAACTATCAGTTTCTCTAAAATCCTTTTGCCTACTACCTGAAATTCTTTCACCCTGTCCATTCATCTTATCTACTCATACCTCCTTTTTAGAGGAAGTTGACTGAGTTGAAATGTTACTAGCCAATCTTCTTACTAATTTAAACATTTATCTACTAAATAACTTTGAGTGACCTAATTGACTTTCAAAATATTGGTTAGCATCAGATAGAGGCTTTGTAATAGAGGCCTACTAACACATCAAGTTTTCATCTAAACTCTTCTCTAATCACTCGAATGTTCAACTAACAGACAAAAGAGACTTCTTTAGAACTGAAATGCCAATGCCTAATCATCCAACAAATTTTAATTTTTACTTTTGTCAATCGATTAGATTGTCCCACATAGTAGTTACATCATTTGTTATCAGTCATTTTGATTGACTTTACAAGGGGTTCCACCGATCGGTCACAAAGAGAGGTTTTACAAACACGATGAATAGGAGGGCTTGGGCCGGTTTGGAGAGGCAAATTGCCGGCAACTAGAGCGGTGCGGAGGCTATGGCGATGGTCGAAATGGGTCATCAGGGTGCCAAGGGAGCTAGGGGTGATCGCGGGGTGGCCGAAGAGGCACTGTGGCGGTCACGCGGTGGTGAGCGGCGATGGCTGGCCGTGGAGGTGATAAGGCAAGGCAACGCTCGGGTGCAAAAGGGAGGAATACAGGAGGAGCATGAACATTGGTGGAGAATGGTAAACTTACCAGTTCGATCAGTAGAGGCGGAGGTGACCCAAGGTGAGCTGGCGACGGTGAGCACGGGCGACGCTAGGAGGTCGTCGGTGGCGATGACCTAGAAAGTATGAGGGGACAATTGAGTTAAAGGGGGAGTTAAAGGGAAGCTATGAGGTACTCAAGGAGGGAGGAACTGGCCGGGGGAGGCACGGCGGTGAAAGTGGCGGTTGCACCCAGAGCCGAAAAAGAAAGCCATAACGCGGCGCTTGGTGATGTTTTCCTCAAATTGCCTGGGGGTTTTTGATGGTGGCGTGATGGGGCACAGTGTGACGCGGCTGGTGGGGAGAGGGGGTCGTCGAACGACCGGAATGGCGGGGTGTGCATGGCGGTCGACACGGCTCAACGTTTCTTCGGTGTTTCTTTTGGTGACATTAAGAGAGGGGGGTGTGGGGACCCCGATAATTATCTCCATAAGACCGAGATTAAACAAGGTCTTAGGGACATAATCATGGGTCTCCGGTAAATGAATTCCAATTTAACTCTATCCAAGTGAGAGGCTTATCCGAATACTAGAGCCTCAACGATCATGCGCGCTGCTCCTTTGCGAGTACTACATGATTGTTGATTCTCTTTCGATCCGAAACACTACACTTAGTGAGTTAAATGGGAATTCATCAACAACGAGTATGACTTATATTGGCTCCCAATATCAACGACCAATATACTCATACCCTCATCCAACGTTGATTACATCCATACAACGCATAAAACAAGGGATTAAAAGACATACTGCATAATAGTTAAGGTCTACAGCTTATTACAAACGGCCGACCGGCCAAATTCAAGTAAAGTACCAAGTAGCAGCGGAAGTAAATAAATAAAGCAAAAGACTAGTGGTGGTATGCCCATCACCCATCGGCAACCGACTGGGGGCTAAATGGCAGCACACTACTCATTAGTGTCACCCAAGTCAACACTAGCGAGATCATCATAATCATAACCTTCCTCACCTGAAAAGGCCAGCAAACACCTGGCTGAGTACAAGTGTACTCGCAAGTCTTACACAAATAAAAATAGTTATGCATAAGGGTCATTCAAAGGATGGCTCATATTGGTTTAGTTTTGCGAAAGAGACGCAACAATTAACATCCTACACATACTAGTTTTTCATGTGCCCATTTAAAATCAGATTTGAGGTAGAAGTAAAACATGTAGTAAAGCATTTCAGTAATAAACAATTGAATCATACAAAGACCAAAGTGGCAGCCCACCTTGATGTACTAAACACATGAACATCCCGTTCATGACGAATACCAAGTTCAACCACAATTTTAATTAAAAGTCTAACAATAAGCGACCACAAATTTCAAGCGGTCGTCCATAGCAGTGGACACGGCTATTCGAATAGATTAATACCTGCGGGGTGTACTACTTTACCCACACGACTTGATTAGCACGTAAGCCTCCAAAGGCCTCTGAAATAGCACACTTTCTATGGTATGCCGGTGGGTAAATCAAGATCTGATCATTTTCACAAGAAAGCCCTATTGAGCTAAGTCCCCTTGTGAGATGGTTCCTTGCCTAGTACAAGCGTCGATAGCCCTTGCTAGGGCTCACAAGTTATATTGGAAATACCGATGCAATCAAAACAAAAGAATTGGTGCTCCCTTGCACACTATAAAGGATTACATCGGCTCCTCAAAGAACATAGGATTTCACCGTCGCTATGCTCTTTACACCACCAAGGACTTAACACAATAAAACCCTCCCCCTACTTAACCATACGGCACCCATACACGCGTGTGGCGACACAGTGTTGCTGAGCGATGGTACCCAAAGTTCGCTCCTCAATTGTCCAGACAAGTCCTTCCACTTACCCAATGCTCGTGCACAAAGCACCATCACTAACCAACACTTGTCCAGACCCAATCTCATTTTAAAAATGACAAAATTTAACTCATAAAACAGCTACAAAGATTTGAAGTAAAAACATAAGGTAAGAGTTGTGTGTACCCCAAAACCGCCGAGTTATTCCCGACGATCGAACTACCGTATCTAGACTTGCATGGCTAAGCAACTCTATAACCCATAATTCACACATCCTATCTTAAGCATAAAGGAGTTGGCATAATTCAAGATTAACCTCAAGCATAGGCCATAACTAAACTACACATCACAAAATATATTGACATAATCAAAATAGCATGCAAGCAATTATCATTGCACTATCTTAACCAAAACTGGGATCAAATATGATGCAAAAGAAAGTTCAAATGATGCTTGCCTTGCTGGTACAGTAGCTGCTCACTCTCGGTAGCGTAAGTGTCGATGTCAATATGCTCGGGATCTATATAATTATAACATCAAATAAATACCGAGAAAACAACTCAAAAACCAAAATACTCAAAAATGCATGATTTTTCTACAGTAGTTAGATCATGATTTTAAATGATTTCTGGTGAAAGAATTACTTCATTTTGATTTAGTATATGAAAGTTATAATGGTTTGAATTTCAGATTTCAATATGCCGTCATTTATGTAATTTAATTATAAAGTGAAATTTTGTAGAACAGTGGCGAGTACATGGATTACATAGATAAATAGGCAATATTATTATAAGTTAAAAAAACAGTTGAGTTTGTCCTTTTTGGAGTTTTTATGATTTAGTTATTGATTTTCAAAGTTATCAGCCTTTTATAGTATAAAAATAATGGAGTTAAGGAGTATATTCTCCCAAAATAGTTTCTGTGACAGAGGTAACATGGAGACCATTTTTAGAATTAAGTTCACTGAAAATGAAAATTATCAAAAGTGGTCTCACTGTTTTTGGAGGTTCCAATAATTACTTATGCATTTTTAAAGATTTCAGTCCATTTTCCTATTGTAGAGATAATGATCTTAATGAATAAATTTCCAATTAAAGCCCTCTGCTACAGAGACAAGGTTGAAACCAATTTTGATACAAAGTTCATTAAATATGAAAAAGGTCAGAAGTGGTTTCACCCAGTTTGGAGTTAAGATGATTTAGTTATGCATTTTAGAAGTTATACATATTTCTGAGTGTGTCAGTAAATGGTTTTCGGATTTTATAACGCATTTACTGCTTTTCTCACCGAGGCTCAGCTAGCCACGGTCGTTGACCAGCGAGCCCGCTTCGCGATGGCCATTGCGGCGCGGCGCGCGTGCGTCCTAGGGCTACGATTGCGGCGTTGGATCAAGATCCAACGGTCCACATTCGAGGTGCATTAGGATGGTCCGAATGTCTCACAAATCCAGACCGTCCCTTTCGCATCTGACGGTCTAGATTAACTCGGTGCATTTAGCTTCTAAGCACGTGTTTAGAGCCTTAGGGTCCACACGTCAGTGGACTGGCTCATGGAACTGGTCCACGCGCGCACGCGCTTGGTGCACGGGGTTTATGGCCCAGGCCCACACGTCAGTGTCTGTGGCTTTAAAATCGGTGTCTTTGGATTTACGTGCAGGTCCCACTTGTAAGCGACACATTAGGATGGCTAAGACGGTATTTAATAGCTAATGATTGGGTTAACGCGGCAAATGACAAAGCTACAGTGTTGGTCCGCGTACGGCACGGCAATCGTGCTGCCGCCCGCTTGCTCGGCGGCTCGCCGGCGCTACGCACCACGGCGGGGCTTGCGAGTGATTGCGTTAGCTTCGCAATAGCCCTGCGCAGCTAGTGGTCATGGTCTGAGTGCTTGAGGTGACCGGTGCCGGCGGCTAGCCGGAGGCTAAGTGGAGCAAGATCACGGCCAAAGTACCAATAGGAAAAGGAGCTCTGCGGCAACCATTCAAGCGGGTGCTTATGCTATCTAAGGGCCTAGGGGAGTTACCCGCAGCTAGGAGAGGGCTTGGGGAGGTTCGGAGCGGCAGGAGACTCGTCGGAGCTGGAGAAGATGATGGCGGGCAACACGGCTTCACGCGGAGAGGTAGCCCTGAGCAAAGCCAGCTTAAATGAGTGGTCGGGGTAGCTCAAGGGTTACATTAGGAAGCTACTAGAGCAAGGAATCGAGAAAAGACTTACCGGAATGAGGTAGGAGACGAAGGGGTGTTTCACGGCCGAAAAATGGTTAAGTCCTCAATTCGCCGAGATCCTGTCGTGCATTACCCAAATAGAGTTAGGGGTTTAGATCAGTGGCCTAAAGCGTGCAAGATGACGTGGTGGATTGAGGATAAAACCTTCTGGAAGTGAGAAATGGCACGAGGATATCACTCGGTGCGTGCTCCAGAGTGGCCGAATGGCACCAAGGTGGAACCAATGCTACAAGTCATCGCAAGAGCTAGGGTTAGCAAAAATGGAGAAGGCATGGAAGGTAGAACACAGAGGAATCACGCGAAGGGGGCTTGCCCGAGAGATGAGCACGGAGAGCTTCCCTTCCTCGACCACCGAGAGGAAAGTGAGGAAGAAAGGGGATGCGAGGGGTATTATGCGGGAAAAGGCGGAGTGAAGGTGGCGAGAGCGGGCGGCTCGAGGATAGGCCAGCGGACGCGGTGGATTGAGCGGCGTCATCTGCGCGCGGAAGAGATTCGCGGCGCGTGGGCTCGGTTCTGCGCGGCGTCGGCGAAGGAGGAAAACGAGCGGCAGCTTGGGCCGCGGTCGGCGTCCCCTCATTGCGCGAGCCGAGGCGTGGTCCACTGCGGCCGTTAGATCTAGATCAGGGCCGAGGTTCAGGGCGAAGGAAAAGACGGGGGCGAAGCGGTACGTGATCGCAGCCGCTGATCTTTCATCCGACGGCTCACGATAGGTGCGTTTAGTTGATCGGGCGGAGTCGTCTCGCCGAGTCGGACTCGAGTCTAGGTTTGCTCGGACAGGAATAGTACTAGGTTTGGTGACTTAATTCAAATTGATTCCACTTTGACTGGTGCATTATAAATAGAAATAAATTTCATAAAATCATGAAATAATTTGTGGGGGTTCCTGGGATGATATAGTTACCATAAAAATTATGAAACCCCACTGTTCATAAAATATTTTGTGATATTTAAATTCAAACTTAATGTATGTCTTTTAAGTTGGTTTGAATTTTCATTAGGTTCAAACTAGTCCCAACAATTTTGGAAAAATTATATTTATTCATGAAAACTAATGTAGTATTTGATTAAATTGGTTTCAGATGATAATCACAACTTTTTATCACTGATTCGAATTGAAATGTGAATTTTGATGTGTATGTTCACCCCAAATTAGATTTTCCAAGTACAATATATTATGGAAATGTTTTGAATTTGATAGTGCAGGTTAGTGAAATACAAATTAATCCAATTTAATTAGTTGGGGCTGTGACAAACCTCCCCCCCTTACAAAAGATCTCGACCCGAGATCTGGGTGGAGAAGAATTTGAAAGTTTTCATTAGAAGTTATAATTTACGTTGTCTTGATTTCCTTCAAAGATAGTGTTGACATGTTATAATTATGCCATAAGAATAATTTTGTTTACATTGCTATGTTTTACCTTTCCTTTCTTGATCTGAAGGCACTTGGTAGAGAAGAGGCGGATATGCCGCTTCATCCGGTCTTCACGTTCCCGAGTTGCTTTATTCTCCGTGTGGTTGCTCCATTGAACCTTGACGAACTTGATGTTACGATTCCTAGTCTTACGCTCGGTTTCCTCAAGGATACGAATCGGGCTCTCGATAAGATAGATCGGGTTGCAAGTCGAGTTTATCCAACTCGGTTGCTTCCGTTGGGACTCGAAGACATTTCTTGAGTTGGGAGACATGGAAGGCGTTATGCACGCTCGAGGCGATGGTGGCAACTCAAGCGGTATGCCACCGATCCCAACTTAGCTAGAATACGGAAGGTCCAATATGGCGAGGTGCTAATTTGCCTTTGATTTGGAAACGACGAACTCCTTTCATAGGAGAGACTTTAAGATAAACATGATCGTCCACTTGAAACTCAACTCGTGACGACGACGATCGGCATATGACTTCGGCGTGATTGAGCTGTCTAAGTCGTTCGCGAATGACACGAACACATTCTTGACATCTTCCACCAGGTTGGGCCATAGAATGGCCTCTCTCGACCGGACCAGTTCAAGGGTGTTCTCACAGCTCTCCCATACAATGCTTGAAGGGTGACATTTGAATGCTCGATTGGAAGCTGTTGTTGTAGAAGAACTCCATAAGCGGTAAACATTTTCCCAACTATCATTTGTAGGACAACACGCAAGCCCGGAGAAGATCTTCCAAAACTTGGTTTACCCTCTCAGTTTGTCCATCTATTTGCGGGTGATAAGCGGAGCTAAAAGATAGACTGGTCCCCATCGCTTTATGTAAACATTCCCAGAAATAGGATGTGAATTGAGGGCCTCTATCAGAAACTATCACCTTTGGGACACCGTGGAGACAAACAATTCTTGCAATGTAAAGCTCCGCTAACTTGTCCCCACGGTAGATGGTCTTGACAGGAATGAAGTGAGCAACCTTCGTCAAACGGTCTACAATTACCCATATAGAATCAAATCCAGCTTTAGTTCTAGGAAGGCCGGTGATAAAATCCATGCCAACTTCTTCCCATTTCCACTGGGGAATGGGCGGGATCTAGAGTACCAAGCGGCTTCAAGTGCTCGTATTAACTCTTTGACATAGATCGCACTTTCGGCCACATCTGCGCAACGTTTTTGCTTCATTCGGCTCCACCACGCTTTCTTTTTCAAATCTTGATACATTTTTGTACTCCGGGGTGGATAGAGAATTTTGAGTTATGAGCCTCCTTGAGAATCAATTCTCTCAAGTGGTGATCAAGCGGTACTACCATACGGTTTCAAACCATAAAGTACCTTGTGCATCTTGCTTAAAACATTTAGCCTTGCCTTGTTTCATTAGTTCTAAAATTTTAGCCACTTCGCATCGGTTTACGGGCTTCCTAATCTGGTCCTCAAGTGTGCAAGTCACACCGAGGGCTGCAAGCGAACCTTCTTCAATTATCTCGGTGTAGGCCTTGCAATGCGGCACATAAGCTGCGAGAAAAGGAGTTACTGACAAGCGGTTGCCTTGAGATTTTACGCTCAATCGTCGGCCACGACATTAGCCTTCCTGGATGATAATGGAGTCCCATATCATAATCTTTAATCAACTCAAGCCATCTTCTTTGTCTCAAGTTCAGTCGGCTTGGGTGAAAATATATTTAAGGCTCTTATGGTCGGTGTAGATCTCGCATAGCGATTCTGATGAGGTAATGTCGCCAAATCTTCAAGGCATGAACTACAGCCGCGAGCTCTAGGTCGTGTGTGGGATAATTGGCCTCATGGGGCCTCACTTGCCTCGATGCGTAGGCCACCACTCGGCCGTCTTGCATAAGCACACAACCGAGCCCGTGGCGAGATGCATCACAGTAGATATCAAAGCTCTTGTGAATGTGTAACAGCCCTGACTTAGGGTTTGTATTTCCAATGTAAAATTTTGAGGAGAAATAAAAACTTTTATTGTCTCTTCAAATCATTTGAAAGTTTCTACATTTTTCCCTAGCAATTTCCATTTTCTAGAATTAAATTCTTGTGAATGGAGATTGTTGTCAGCAGATTCTTAGCTTTCAAACTTGTGATCATCCTCTGAAATTATTTTTCCTACCATCTTGATCATCCTATCTACCTCCCTGAATTATTTCACAATTTTTAGATTTTGTTTGCTATTTCAAATGGCCAAGTCAACTCTGTTTGAAATCTGGTCAAACTCCTGTACAGCAGCTTATGAATTTTCTCTAGAACAATGCAGTGCATAAAAAGTTCTGGAAAAATTATACAAGGTTGTCCTCTGTCCCTAGTAGCTACCATAAAAATTTCGAAATTTTTGGAGCTCAGGAGCTACCTCTAAAAATTCCCCAAAACCTTCTCTGTCTTTTAAATCAAATTCTAAAGGTACCGTTCCTCGGGCCCGAACCCAACTCGAGCTCGAGTCCGACTTCGCACACTTGGTTGGTCGCGTCAACTAATCGCACCGCCCAAGTCAATTGATCGCGACCGTCCGATGCAAATCGAGCGATCCACGTCGCGTCGCAACCGACTTTGTCCGAATGCATACATCAATCTCGACCGTCCATCTTAGATCCAACGGTGAAACATTCTTGATCGAGTCTAAGCGGTTATTCGCACCGCTTTGTTTCTTTCGGCGGCAAGTGGACCCCACCCGTCGATGTCGCCTCGTCTTCTCCGCACCTCACGGAGCTCGCGGCGTGTCGCATGCTTGCCACGTCCTCGTCGCTGCCACCTTTTTGTCCTCGTGTCGGCCGTGAAGCATCGCCGGGATCTCATCTACCCAGAGCCCATCCACTACCCTTCGCGTCCATTCTCGTGTTTTCTCCGCCCAAATTTCCTTCCGGCGGAGAAGAACCAGAGAGCAACGCCGCCGTGTTAAGCGCCGCCTCGAGCCGCGACCGCACCATGTGATCCACTCTCTCGCGCATCCATTTTGCCGTTCGAGCTCGTAGCACCCGATGAATCATCCGAGCCGCTTCGTCGTCTCGCCTCCGGTGATCTCGGCTCGCAAGCTTATTGGCGCTCGGTGAGTTTCGGCCGTCGCTTGGTCCCTTAGGATCGCATCAACATCTTGAGTCTAACGTGACCTTGTTTCGCTCTTTGGTGCATCAACGAGGTGTCGTCGCTTTCTTCTCAAACTCGGTAAGCGCCCGATGTCAATTCGGGCGCCACCGTCCTCCTCCATCATCAAGATCGTGGGCTTATCGTTCTGGTGTCTCCGCGATCTCGTGGCGCACCTTCTCGGCTTCTGCCGTCATAGCGTCATCTCGCGCGCACGCACCTTCTTCTCGCCCCGTTCGCGCTTGACTCGCCGGCGTCTTCGTGGTCGCGTCACCGTCGTCGAGTTCGCTAGGTCATTGCGAACCGAAGGTACCACTCTTTCGCCCGAAACCTCTGGTTTGCAAGATCGATTCTTGTGCGCCGCGCCATACCGTGCCGTGCTCGCCGGTGAACCGCCGGTGAAGATTAACAACTCTAATCATGTCTTCTTTGAGTCTCGATTTGTGGGCCTCTTTGGTTAATCACGTTTAGAAATCGTTTAATCCAACGTTGCATTTCTTTGTGTCAACGCCATGTGGGTCCATGTTGTCGATTAGGTTTGTGTAGTTACGGTTATCGTTTTCTCCGATAGGAAGCGTATT
Source organism: Ampelocalamus luodianensis (assembly GCA_036346255.1). Classification (NCBI taxonomy): domain Eukaryota; kingdom Viridiplantae; phylum Streptophyta; class Magnoliopsida; order Poales; family Poaceae; genus Ampelocalamus; species Ampelocalamus luodianensis. The sequence continues at coordinate 10,076,637 of CM070635.1, read as the reverse complement.
TCAGCGTGAGTGTTTTGGGTTTGCACCTTAGTGAGCGAAGACGTATTCTTTGAATACGCCGGCGTCACTTTAGGCGGTGCTTATTGTTAAGCAGTCGTTCGCGGGCCCCATTGTCGATGGTGGGGCTTCTTGTTGCGGTAGAAAAAGGATTTAGTGCTTTAGTATTTACGTAATATGTTTTACTGTTTGCCTTGTTAATTCATTTAAACTTAGAAAATGCATAACTAATTCAATTTTTATCCAAATTGCATGAAACCATGCGTTAATTTTCATTTTAAGTGTGCTACTTGATAAAATTAACTTCACCCATGTCTCTGTAGCAAAAATCTGTTAGCTAATAACATGATGTCTTATGTATCTTCTAAATTAGAAAATGCATATCTCTTCCAATAATTGTCCAAATTAAATGAACCCAATTCAGCAAATTTCATTTTCAGTATACTAACTATTAGGATAGGTTTTATACACTGGTTCTGTTCATGAGAATTTGTTAAGGAATTAACTAGTGACTTGTTGTGTTTTTAGCTTAGAAAATTCATGGAAAAATTGCTAATAACTTAAAATGGTTTGTTCTCTGTTTCTAAAATTTTGTTATATCATGCTTAGTCTGCTGTGTGAGTTTTGGCTTGTTTGATGTTGTTGAATGTTTGAGTTTTGTCGGTGTTATTCGTTCTTATTTGCTGTTATGTTCGATCGTTGAAGCCGATATTTGCGGCAACCACGAGGACGATCCTCCGCACCATATCGAGCAACAGCAACCAGGCAAGCAGTTTGATCATGTTAATCCCAGTATTTTAAAGTCTAATATTTTGTTTCAACTATATGTATGCATCGCTTAATTTGTGTTAAATTGGTTAGATAATCCTTTAGATGTATAATCTGTAGGCAAATAATATTTCCTCTACTACCTGAGCCTAGGTTATTTGCTGTGATTAGAGGTCGCTGGATGATCTCTTGTCACTTAGTAGATCCGGGTCAACTTGCTTAGACATGCTTAGCTATCGGTAGAACTGGGCGGTTATCGACTTTAGTCGGTAACCTTGATCACACAAAATCTACTATAACTTTATGTTTCAGCATTTTCGCTTTGTTTAATTGCAAAACTAAAACTGAAAACAAAAATGATTTAGACTTGGGCACAATGGTAAGACTGGTGTGATCTGTTGGGTGTATTTGAAAGGTGCAGTCGATTAAGGACCGAGTTACTTGCGCCACCGTCTTGAGCATTTGCGTGCTAACCACACTAGAGTATATGGGACCTCTCTTGACCTAGTACTTTGGCGTGTATTGGCTCGGGTCGCGGGAGGTCGCGGGAGGGATGGAGGTGGGAGCATGGTAGTTGTCAGAAAGCTTTATCACGAGTGGGTAGTTGCCTTTTGGCTTTACCATGTAGCGTATGGATTTCTATCCATACGAGCGGCTCGTAGTTAATACACAATATTGGAAAAAGTCTCGTAGGACTTAGCCGTGCCACATACCTTCGGAAGTGTGCTTTGGCTTAAAGCGATGCAGTGTGGGTACATTGGTACACCTGCGAGGTTAAAACTATTCGAATAGCCTCGTCCTAGGTTATGGACACGCTGGATCGCCCCAAGAACTAGACTACAACATTTAAATTAAAACTTGATGAGTGGTACGGATGCGGGGATTCGTGCTATTGTGGTGGTGACTATTGGGATAGTCACTTCTAGGATGTTTTACTTACTCTTTTGTTATTATTACTTTTACTGTATTTCAACATTAAAAATGAATTGCAAACTTGCCTTTAAAGCGTATTACATTATTGCAAATGAAAATTGGCTTTATGCAAATAAAACATATGGCCTCCACTAAACAAGCTGCATGTAGCATATGAACAGTGCGCTAGTTCACACGTCGATCTTGCGGGTACAAAGACAATCTTTGTACTCGGTGCTTTGCTTAATGTTTTTGTTGCGAGAGGAAGAAGGTGAGCCTCGGGGTCCTCACTTACGTGAGTGTGTTGCCGTTTCGTGGGCGACTAGACTTGGCGGTCGGTCGGATGCCTTGTGGGTTGGAGGCACGATTGGCTTTGTTTATAGCCATCTTATGGCACTTTGCTTCCATTGTCGTTCTTGTTTATTTGTGTATCTTGTGGCACATCGGCCTTTGTGCATAACAACTCTACTACTTGTTTATCTTCCGTTTGGTAGTGTGGTGTTTGGACTCTATGTTTGGAATGGAGTTGATGTCTAATTTTGTAACGAGGTGTGTATCTTGCTGCAGGAAGTATACATATCTCGAGATCGATTTATTTGATTTGTGATGCTAGGACCGGTGGTTGGTTAAGCATTACAAGCCAAATAAATT